>OY776678.1:89828838-91219563 GCA_963675555.1 Leptura quadrifasciata | reverse complement strand
ACATTACTTCGACTAGATTTATAAGACAACCAGTTAGACTGAATATTATTTATTTTGTAATCTTTATATTTTCTATCTCTATCTTTAGTAGCCTCTAACACCCTAGCATTAAACCATCCCTTATGTTTATCCTGAATAATCACTTCTATTTTTGGATTAAGCTCATCTAATACTTTCAAAAGACTACTATAAAACAAATCATATTTCTTATTTATATCAGGTTCTCTATAATCCATTTGAATATTATTTAGTTTGTTCGTTACCATATTTACATCGTATTGTTTACTTCTACAAAAACATACCTTTTGAACTGAATAGTCTAACATATCAATTTTAATAATACAATGATCTGAGATGTTTGGCTCATCAAGAACTTTTGCTACAAGATCAAAATTATTTGTAATAACTAAATCTATTATCGTCGCACCATTCTCAAAAATGTGAGTCGGAGTTTGTACAATTTGTTTTAAACCATAATCGATACAACATGTTTTAAGTCTCTTTGTATATCTGTAATCATCGGATAGCCAATTCACATTAAAAACACCCAAAACTAAAAGTGTACCTTCTGTATTTAATATATTTTGCTCCATCCAATTTTCAAGAAAATTTAGAAATAACGAATGAGATGCATTTGGGGAATGGTAAATTCCAGCAATAGTGTAATATTCATGGTTTATTTTAACTTTAACCACTAGGAACTATACATTTTTATCAATGCAATGTGAAGAAATATATTTGTATTCAATATCCCATCGGATGTAATAAACAACCCCCCCAGTGAATCTGCTTTCCGAATTTAACCTTACTAATTTATAATTGTCTATCAAAATTTCAAAATCATCAATATCTGAAGTAATCCGAGATTCTGTCAAGCAGAATACTGCGGGATTATTGAGTGATATAAAATATTTAATTTCGTCTATATGAGCTAGTAAACTTTGAATATTCAGAACAATTATACTAGTCATAATCTTGTCTTTTTTTACATTATTCTTATTTATACTACTTAATTGCTATTCCACACCATTTTCAATTTTTTGTTTTTCAAACATCATTTTTTGCTGGTATACCGGGGAGCAATGATCAAAAACCGAATGATTTACATTAAAACTATGATTCATAACTTCATTAGCCTGTAAGCAGTTTATACATCTTTGTTCCAATTTATTACACTCTTCATATCCATGATCAACTTCACCACATTTTACACATTTATCACATTTGCATTCTGAGGCCCTATGGTTGAAACCTCCATATTTGAAGCAGCGAAAAATTTTCACGTATTCAAAAACTCTACAGCGAGGTATCCATCCTATTGTTAAACTCCGCTTATCCATAATCACTTTAAATGAATCCGGATCACACTCAATAATAGCCATATATCGTGTTTCCATTTTTTTTATTACTACTACCTTTAACTTCTCTTTTTTAATTTCTACCAGTGAATTTTATTTAATTATGCAATTAATTAACTGATCACTATTTAAATTTTCCTCAAAATCTAAAATTTACACACATGGATTCTTTTGTTCTTCCTTAGTATTACACTTGATAAGGACTCCTCCATCTTTCACATTTTTGATTTGAGTAATTCCAACTTCAAGTTCTACTGGTTTTAAATTTTTCTTTATAGCTTCTTGAGTTTTTTTGCTATCTTGCTTATTTTTGGGTTTAATGACCAATGCTTCTCCCGCTACCACCTTCGCATAACTAAGATCACTGCTTTTTTCAAGTTTGTTTTTTCATTCATATTCATTGTATTTTTCAATTCATTAATTTCCCCTAGAATAGACGATTTAACATCAACAATTTCTTTTCGCATATCTTTTGCCATTGTTGCAAAATCATTACAGCTTTCACAGTACCATTTTAACCCTTGAATATTTTGTATAATTTGAAAATCTCTGCTAGTAATATTCATATATTTATTATGGAAAATTTTATTGCAAATACCTTCACATTTTAACGAATTTTCCTGTTTGACATCTGTTGAACACTTATCGCATAGTCCTACCATTTTATTGACGAGGTAGCGCTATGCTACGGCAACTTGCCGCGACAAATACAAAATTTATGCTTATTTAGATTTTGCTCAACGGCACTCCACAAATGCTATCAACTAGAACGGCACTATACTTTCTTATATCTAACATTGATTATTGTCTAACACTTCTTAATATTATTTCTTGAAAAGGAGTTTTGGTATTAATAAATTTAGTAAGACTCAAATTAAAGAGGACGGGATTCAGTTAAAAACTTTATATTGGGTCTTTGGAAATTGTTCGTGGTTTAAATATATGTACCTGAAATTGTAGAAGATTCACAAGGATATCGGTCCATACCACACATGGTGAGTATTTGGAGGATCTCGTGCAATGTAGTTTCAAATATCATCTAATTAAATAGCTTACGTTAGAGCAATCGAATGACACCAGGAAGATTCAACTTAAGTTTGATATCTGCAATTTTGGGGCGTCTTCGTTTGCCTGTGATTATACGTATTAAATTCACATAGGTAATTTCGGGCACTCTCTTATAGAGTTTGAATATGGTTGAATCGCAACTGATTAGAATTTTTTATTCATTCATCCAGGTAAGTCGGTTCATATGTACGTACACAGTACATGGCAAAAGATCCACATGGATTCCGAATTACTGAGGAACCATATGGAAGCAAATGGCGTAAAACGCGTTAGTTTCCCGCCATAATCGACTGCTAACTTTGAGAATTGAAGCTAAAAATTTCGACGTCCTTGAAAAATTTCTCTTCTGGGAATTTCTTGAAGGAATTCATCCTCATAGACGATATCTTGCGTGAGTTGCGGTGCTACACAAATTTAATTTCCTTAAGGCTCAGTTTGGATGCAGTTCCTAAACACATCTTGTGAAATTTCGATGTAGTTACTAAAAGTATGTCTTATAATCCAGGCGTTTTAGACTTTTGCTGCTAAATAAATTTAAAAAAATATATTCTGTTTATTTGGACGTCTTAAATGACATTTGGTAGTTACGCCACGATACACCTAGAGGATTTCGTGAAAACCGCGTCGGAAGGTCGCCAATGGCCCAAACGGGAACAACACGTATTATAAAAGTTAGTAGTAGTAGTTAGTATACATCTGCAAATTCTCTACTTTAAAGGTTGTAAAGGTTTCGTACGCCTAAAGTATTATGAAATTTCGATACAGTTCCCAAAATTACATCATATTATATCAAAATTCCTAGCAAAAATTCACAAATAATAATCCATATCAACAATCCAAAGAAATGTAACTGAAAAGAAATTAACAGCATAGTAAATTTAAAAATGCATTAACTTAAAAAAATTAAGTATTTGGTTCCTAATTATAGTTAATCTCGAGGCATTTTCAGTTTTCAAGGTAGGAGCATCGCTAATTGATTTTCAGTTTATGGAGTAGCAAAAGCTAAACTAACATAACCTAAAAGAAGTAGAAAACTTTTAATACGGTTTCAGGTGAAAAATCCTACACTTAATAACCAAAAGAGGAAATATGGGGAGCTAATTAATAAAATAATAATAAATTTGGAATTTGAATAAGGAAAATACACTGCTAGTACAGGTACTCGCAAAAATAAACAGCCTTGTGGTTGAAATGTGAAGCGAGAAGTTCAAATTGAATTTAGATATCACTCAGTACACGCAGGAACGAGTAAAACTATTTAAAATCTAAACAACCAATAATAGGAACCATAATGCGTTTTATTAACTTAATTTAAATGAAAACATTGAATAGTTTTAAGGATTGTTTTAACATTTTAGTCAATTTTCAGTGAAAAGTTTCTAATCATATCATTTTTCTGAAATAAGGGTATTTGACAGCCCCTATTCAAATTTCTGTGTTTAAGAATATACATATATATATATATATATATATATATATATATATATATATATATATATATTCATTTCTTACGTTTTCGTGGGTCTAAGAGACAGTCTTTTTAATCAATACTGTGTTATTGTACGAGCAGATCATATTTAATTATCAATGTAAGCAAGCCTTATGATTCATAGCATTTTTTTAATCTTGGCCTTTCCAATCTTGCTTTATATCGACACATTTTCCATTTATTAAATCCAATTTATGCCGCTTATATTTAAATCAATTTTTTTGTGTCGTATATCTGACTAATGAATGTAACTTATCGCACATAAATTTATTAGGTGATTTCAATACAATATTTTTATGCAATAATAAATACCGTAAGTTCTTGTCGCAGTTTACAATCGGTCTGTATGGCTTTGCGCAACTTGATAATTCAATTTTGTCTTCCTAAGGACAATGGCATATACAGGGTGTCCCGAAAATGGTGGACAATCTCTCGGATTTGGGTAGAACTAGTGAAAATAAGGTCACAGGTTCGTATATTTTTCTTTCCCCCAGGTACCCCTACGAAGATATTCGCTCTTGAAGCTCAAGGTTAAAAATCGATTTTTCGCGATAACTTTTTTATTGTTCAATCGATTTTAATAATTTTTAGATCAGTATCATATTATTTCAATCCAGTTAGGTCGGTGTATTAGAACCTTGGATAACATTCTTGGGGACTCGGAGGCAGAGCACCAATTGCCTTAATAAGTTGAAAAAAAATTTCAGCCTACTTTCTCTTATTTCTAAGATTATTTTCAAATTTTTGAGCCATTTTTACGTAAAAAACGTATACTTGTTTGATGTCGGTAAAATTAACCGTTTTTGAGATAAATGCGCCTAACCATGAAATTGCGATTTTCAATCGCACAAATAATAGTAACTTTTAAAAATAAATAAACAGACTATTTATTTAGTATTACTTTGTCATATTATGTATGACCTTCCCGTCGATTATTTAAAAAAAAAAAGACAAAAAATGGTGCCGCACATGCTGAAGTCCAAGTTCTAGGGTCAGCATTGAACGTGCTAATATTAATTTTTTTAAATATTTAAAAAAACTGCTACATCGTCTTATCTATGTAGATAAGACGATGTAGCTGTTTATGTACAAAACCAAACGATTAATAATGACAGTTTATGGTTGCCATGGATCAAAACATCAGATAATTGGAGTGACATAATTTTTCAGTATTAGCTTAATCCGACATTAATTAAGTAATTAATTGGTTGAAATATGGCTTACACTAACAATGAATACGCAGATATGCATTTAATGTATGGAATGGCTTCTTGTAATGCCTCGAAAGCACGAAGATTATACGCTCGACGGTATCGCCATCGAAGGGTTCCTGATCACAAAACTTTTGAACGTGTTGATCAACCGCTGGGAGAAACTGGTAAAAAATATGATAATTCATTTGAAAACTATAAGTCTAAGAATTATATCTCTACTTAGGTCGATTTACGCCAAATGATGTAAACAAGGGTGCTCTGCGAACAATACGTACTGTTGAAGTAGAAGATAACGTATTGGATGCAGTCGCTGCGAATTCATCTGTCAGTATCAGATCATTATCATTACAAATGAATGTCCCAAAATCGACAATTGGAATAATTTTGAAAGAGCAATTGTTTCATCCGTATCATTACATATACAGAAAGTACATGCCATTAGCCCAAATGACTTTCCTGTTAGGCTGCAATTTTCGCCGTGGTTTATACAGAAATATGAACAAAACCATGCTTTCATTCGATCAGTTTTGTATACGGATGAAGTGAGCTTTGGAAGAAATGAAGTCATTAACTCGTACAACTTACACGTTTGGAACGAAGAAAACCCACATGCCACAATTCAAACGCGCCATCAAAGGCAATTTTATATTAATGTTTGGGCCGGAATTATTGGCCGGTACTTGTTGAGCCCATTCGTGTTACCAAATCGATTGAATGGGCAACTTTATCTCCAACAGCAGTTACCACAACTTTTAGAAGACGTTGACATTGCATCTCGAGAGAACATGTGGTTTATGCATGATGGGGCGCCCCCGGATTTTAGTCCTACAGTGAGGGTTCATTTGAATAGAGTATATCCAAACCGGTGGATAGGTCGAGGTGGGCCTGTTCCTTGGCCTCCCCGATCCCCCGATTTAAATCTCCTTGATTTTTTCCTGTGGGGGCATTTAAAGAGTCTCGTATATGCCACACCAGTAGAGACAAGAGAAGAGTTATACGAGAGAATTATGTACCATTCAAATGCATTTAGAGAAAACGAAGGAATGTTGTGGCGAGTCCAGCGATCGTCAGTTCGTCGTGGACAAGCATGCATTAGAGAAGGAGGTGCTCATATTGAGCATTTGTTATGAAATTTCATAAATCTTTATTTTTCCATGCCCCTAACTAGTTTTCTACAGTAAGGTTTCAAATTTTGTGTTTTGTGTGTTCAAGATTTTTTGTTTCTATAAGTTTAGGTAAGTACTTACTACTTACTTCATAGAGAAATAAATGTTGTTTTGTACATAATGCTCGTGTTTATTTAATTTTTAAAAGTTACTATTATTTGTGCGATTGAAAATCGCAATTTCATCGTTAGGTGCATTTATCTCGAAAACGGTTCATATTACCGACATCAAACAAGTATAGGTAAATTTGAAAATAACCTTAGAAAAAAAATAGGCTGAAAATTTCTGTTCAACTTATTAATGTAATGGGTGCTCTGCCCCCGAGCCCCCAAGAATTTTATCCAAGGTTCTAATACACTGACCTAACTGGATTGAAATAATATGATACTGATTCAAAAATGACTAAAATATATTGAACAATAAAAAAGTTATGGCGAAAATTCGATTTTTAACCTTCAACTTCAAGAGCGAATATCTTCGTAGGGGTACCTCGGGGGAAAGAAAAATATACGAATTTGTGACCTTATTTTCACTAGTTCTACCCAAATCCGAGAGATTGCCCGCCATTTTCGGGACACCCTGTATATTGATGAAAAATATATGCGAAATATATCTGTGTAAGGTGCTATATTTCTTAAATTAATTAAGCCAAACTGATTTTCATTAATATTAAATTCATTTTGCAGATGACATGCAACGTAAGAAAGATGCTCGGTTTTTGGAAGAGCAAGTTCGAAATGATATTATTCAGTTGTTTTTCAGTTAGTAAATATTTAAGTAAACAAACTTTATTCATAAAAACATACTTTTGCATGTTTTAAAATACATAAGTGGTCAAGAAGAAAAAGATTGTGATCAGTACGTACACTTAAAATAATATAAGATATACAATTTATTTTCTTAATCGCTCACAAATTATTAGTTGTATCTAGATGTACTATTTTGTTTTTCTAGTATGTCTGTTCATATTTAATAATAATGAATTTAAAAACCTTAAAAGTTGGCCACCTAAATATTCGAATATGCATTAAGAGAAATAATTTTTCAACAATCGTTTCATATTTTTTTAATGATGGTTTAATAAAAATTAACGGATTTAGACTATTCAGATGTGACCATCAAACTGGGGTGGGAGGATTAATAACTTAAATTGTGATCTAATTTTTTCAAACAATACTATAGAACAATTATGGATTAAAGTAACAACTAATAATATTTCTATAGCTGTTCTATATATGTTATATTAGAAATATACTATGATATATAATATCACCGAGACAGGCTTAACCTTCTCAAACATATCATGTTACAAATTGCGCAACAGCTCTTCTCTAATAACCGCTCACGTTGGCTGAGCTTAATGTTTCTTTCTTGGTAATCCCTTATCATGCTGAATTGCCAATTTAATGTTCTTTGTTCTCTTATGTTATAAATACAACCAACAGACATTTGTACCTTCAGTCTTAAACTCATGTTGGAATAAACAAGTCAAAATTATTATTGTTCTAATTTATAAAGAGTCAACGTTGACTCCATTAATAAATAAATAAAGTTTTTAAAAAGTGATTTCAACAATCGATTATCTAACATTGGCGCAGTCGGTAGGATCTGAAAAACACCCTGTAACCCAGAGGTGGTGGATTTCAATCCTTCAATCAGCAAAGAATCTACGAGAAACAAGAAAAATACAATTTCAAGCAGACAAGCAACGTCTCAACAAGCTCACAAGAAGCATCATATACACATCGAGAAATAATTAGCAAGTAAGAAACATTCCTGGCCCCTGAAAGTCGGTGTCTTCGGCACTTGGAACACGTCACCGTGGATAGGAACACCTAGTGATACCCCTGACGGTACATCCCAGTGTAGCAACGCTTACGAAACCGCATTCGACCTTCCATCTGGACGCCAGGCATGAAGATAGTAATGTAAGTAATTTAAGAATCATCTCGATTTATTTTCTATTTCAAACTGCACTAAACATTTATATTTTATCATTCGTACATTGCATTCACATTTGCATTAAACCCACGACAGTTCTGCAATCTAATTTAGTTGAATATATTATCTAAATATCGTATTACTTTAGCCGATATTTTATTTTATTTTAACACATAAATATTTTCATTGCAATCAATATATTAATTTGACATATATCAAGTTTAATCTTTATCTTGTAACGTTTTTATTGCAATTTAATACTACTACTACTAATAAAGGTTAACGTATTGCTTATACCATATGACTATAATATCTGAATAAGTGCAAATACCATCGCAAAAATAATTTGTTACATACTTTATACAGAAAAGAATACAATTTCGTTTCTTTTTATTCATTATTATTGCCAGTGGCGTACTCTTGCACCTTTTACAATTAATTTTTATTATTTTTTGTGTGTACCAAATTAATTTTTGTTTGTTTATCTGAAATTTATATACAAATCTTAATAATACAAAATGGCGAACCAACCAAATACTACAGCAAATAATACCAATAACGCTGACGAAACCCTTACCATAGAACCCTACAGGTTAAGTGAGATTTTCTCAATAGTTCCAGAGTTCGACGGGAACCCCATTTTCCTACAAACCTTTATTTCCGCGTGTGTTTTCGCGAACGGAATGTCTATAGAGGACCAGCGTATTTTACTTACTCTACACATAAAAAATAAACTTCGGGGAAAAGCTGCCGAATTAATAAATTCGAGGAACCCTGCCACTTGGGCAGAAATTAAAAGCCTACTTGAGGCCCACTTCGGTGATTCACGCGACTTGACAGCCCTTATACAGGACTTACAACGGATTCACCAACTACCTAATGAAACTGCCCTGACATTCGTATCTCGTTTACAAACACATAATGCCAAAATGCACGCTGCTGTGCAAAAACAGACTTTGACGTTGGAAGAAAAGACAGCCCAATCATCCCTAATTGAAACCATGACTCTAACAACACTACTTACCGGACTAGAACCCAAACTTGGACAAATAATCCGTGCCGGAAATCCCAGCGACATGCTAGAAGCAATCAATAGAATCAAACGCGAACTCCAACTGTCTTACTTCGAGTCACAAAAATTCCCAAAACAAACTATCAACAAAAACCCCATCCAGAACCAACAGAGGCGTCCCAACTCCCAACAATTCTGTAATTTTTGCAAACGTAACGGGCACAATTTTAATGAGTGCCGTACAAGACTACAATTCTCACAACAAAATCAGAACTTTAGACAAAACAATTTTGCCAGTCCTCCACAATTTTCTAGACCGAATTTCCAAAATTCTCCCAACCAGCAATATCAAAGAAATTTCACGCCGCAACAAGATTTTCAACAGAATAGGCCTTCTGTAATAAGACCTAATCCGAACTTTCAGAGATCCCCAAATCAACAAAATTCAAATTTCAATCCTAACTTTAACAGACAAAACCCGCAGAGAACACATCACGTTAATTTTGACAATCATTTCGACTCTCAAAATTATGATACTAATTTTTACAATGAAACTGATAATTTCAGTGACCCGCAATTCCATAACTTCGGAAACTATCAAACTAATTTTAGCCTTGATAATATGGCAAACATGCCACAAATAAATTATGAAGATTACCCCCATTTTCCGCAAAATAACGACGATAACATGCCATACCAAAATGAGAATTATACAGCTAATTCTCAGATGTCGCAGGATTATACTGCTAATCCTCAGGATTTTCCATTAGGCCCGGAGTATTCAATGAATACTCCAACCCAAGAAATAAATTTCGAAGTGGACCAAATGTCCAACCAAATCCAAACATTAAACCTGAACGACAATTACAACCCCCTACTGAATTTCTCAGACCAGAACTTCGCTTAAATTGGCCTACACACACACACTATTGACCGTGAATTCTAGTAATCTTTATTTCATAAATGACATTTCGAACAAATTTAAACTCTTAATTGATACTGGCGCAGGTATTTCGATTTTTAAGCATAAGACAGCGGAAAATTTTAAAAATAGATCTCCAGAAAACGCGATTATACAAGGCATAACCGACGAAAAAATTAAAATTAGCGAATCTGTTCTTATACCATTTAACGCACGCGACCCGCACAGAGTCTATATTCACGACTTGGACATAGACTTTGACGGATTATTAGGTGCCGATTTCATGGAACACTACGAATGTAGAATAGATTTCAAAACCAGGCAACTAATTACAAATTTTAAAACATTGCCCATCTTCAAAGTAACTGACGATTCTCCAACACCCGAAATCAACAAAACCCGACAAAATTATAATTCTAGCCAAAATACTATCCAAATTGACGGTCGCACGGAAAAGGTTTACAAACTAAAATGCAATCTTAGAAACACTGACGCTGTACTGTCAGCGCAGGAAAACGAAAAAGTTCGTTTGCCTAATGCTCTTGTTAGGGTAAACGAAAATGGAGAATTTTTGACAACCGTAATTAATGCAAACGCCATTCCGAAAATTATAAATTTTTCTAATCTAAAATTAGAACCATTGCAAAAATTTAAATCGATTTTTAATTTAAATGTTCAAAATTCCGACTCACACATACATACCGACAGATCATCTGAAATTATTAACCAGTTACGTTTAGATCATCTAAACTACGAGGAAAGTGAACTAATTACACAACTTTGCCTAGACTTTTCTGAAATATTTTACCTGGAAGGAGACAACTTGACTTTCACTAACGAGATTAAACATTCAATCGACACTAATAATTCTAAACCTGTATTTACAAAATCGTATCGCTACCCTCAATGCCATAAACAAGAAGTCAAAACACAAGTTTCTAAAATGCTGGACCAAGGCATAATCAGACCTTCAATTTCTCCCTGGTCATCTCCCGTTTGGGTTGTACCCAAAAAACTCGATGCCTCTGGCAAACAAAAATGGCGAGTCGTAGTAGATTACAGGAAATTAAACGAATTGACTATTGACGATAAATACCCTCTCCCAAATATTTCTGACCTTTTAGACCAACTAGGCAAATGCCAATATTTTACCACACTAGACTTAGCTTCCGGATTCCACCAAATAGAAATTGACGCGAAAGACATTCAAAAGACTGCTTTCACAGTCGGAAACGGTCATTTCGAATTCGTTAGAATGCCATTCGGTTTAAAGAATGCTCCATCAACGTTTCAAAGAGTGATGGATAATATCTTGTTAGGAATCCAGAATGAACGCTGCCTTGTTTACATGGACGACATTATCATTTACTCCCCTACTATTCACGATCATATTTCCCGACTGACAGAAGTATTCAAACGCCTAAGGAAAGCTAACCTCAAAATTCAACCCGACAAGTGCGAGTTTCTACGCAAAGAAGTCGCTTATCTAGGACATCTTATAACAAAAGACGGTGTCAAGCCAAATCCCAGTAAAGTAGAAGCCATTTTAAACTTTCCTCATCCCAAAAATCAAAAGGACATTAAATCTTTCTTAGGTTTAGCGGGCTATTATAGACGCTTTATTCCAAATTTCTCTAAGATTTCAAAGCCCCTGACCAAGCTACTACAAAAAGACACTCCCTTTAACTTTGACAATGATTGTATGAATTCGTTCGACAACTTAAAGCAAACATTGACGACGACTCCGATATTAATATATCCTAATTTTGATGAGCCTTTCATCCTAACTACCGACGCGAGCGCATTCGCCATCGGATCGGTACTCTCTCAGGGAAATATAGGCAAAGATCTACCAATTGCATACGCTTCCCGAACTTTATGCGGTGCGGAAACAAAGTATTCCACCATTGAAAGGGAATTATTGGCCATAGTATGGTCGGTAAAACACTTTAGACCATATTTATTCGGTAAAAAGTTCAAACTAGTCACCGACCACCGACCACTTACCTGGTTATTCTCAATAAAAGACCCAGGAAGTAGACTTGCCCGCTGGCGACTTAAACTGGAGGAATACGACTACGAAATCGTTTACAAGCCCGGAAAAATCAATAAAAATGCCGATGCCCTCTCTAGAATCAAAATAAACCATTTTTCCAAGTGTTCTAAATTCCATTCCAAAATCTTAGCCGCGAATGAGGACACAGACGATGACGGAAATCCAGACAATGACGATGAAATCACAAACGAACAAATAATTCAAGAATTTAATACTTTCTCCCGACTATACAAGACCAAATCTTTAATTGACTACTCTAAAATTCAAACTTCGAATAAACAACTCCTGGACCGAGAAAACAAACACATCATAACTTTCTTTCAACAAAATAACCTAAGAGATTTTCATCACCAAATTATTGACGACATTTTCGAGGAAAACCCTGAATTTTACGACGACAAAATAAATATTCTCTCTAGTAGATCGGTTAGACATAGGAAATACTATATCATTCCTCTACCCTTTGACCCTGAATCTGTAGTAGAACATTTGTTCTTAGCAATATACAAAAATCAAAATGAATTAGATCTTTCTAATACTTATAATGTCGAAAATAACTTAGACCTCCCCATACTCGAAATTCTGTCATTTATCTTCGCAGAAAAGGACCTAAAGCTCATTATCTGTCAAAACTTAGTACAAATACCTGACGAAGACCAAAGACCGATAATTCTTGACCAAAACCATACCGGCAAAAACAACCTACATCGCGGAATAAACGAGACTATGCGTAGGATCAAAAATAAATACAATTGGCAAGGACTAACCAAAGATGTTGAAAATTTCATAAAAAATTGCGAAATTTGTCAACGGACTAAAGTTTGCCGAAAAAATCTTAACAACCCTCTAGTAATCACTGAAACTCCGAGGACGCCTTTCGAAAGAATTAACATCGACCTATTCGAATTTCCTACACGAAATTACGCTCTAACTATCCGCGACGAACTTACAAAATTCACACAAGCCTATGCAGTACCGGATAAAAGCGCAAAATCTGTGGTAAATACCCTATTGTTATATTTTCAACATTACGGTACCCCACTGAGGATTCACTGTGATTACGGCGGTGAATTCGACAACAACTTACTAAAAGACCTCTGTACCCTCTACGATATAAAATTGACATATTCTAGCGTAGGACATCCCCAATCTAACGGTTCTATAGAACGCTTTCATGCTACCTTAGCCGAAATGATCAGAATTCACAAAACCGAAAACCCAAATGAACATCCTTTTACCATATTGCCGTATGCAGTAATATGCTACAATAATTCGGTTAATAAAACGCATGGTTTTACGCCATACGAACTGATCTTTGGACACACAGCTAATAGACCACCAGAGACCCTGTACAACCAAAAAGACCTAATAACTAAATATGTTAGGGACTTAAATAATAGGATATCCCACTATTACCAAATTGCACGCAGTCGGACTGAAGCGCAAAAACAAAAAGCTAAAGTCAGATTCGACAGAAATATCCCAGAAAATCGCCCCACGTATAACGTTGGAGACGAAGTATATGTAAAGGAATCCCAAATCAAAAGCAAGTCACAAAATAAATTCAACGGCCCTTTCGAGATCAAAGAAATTTTCCAAAATTCTGCCACTTTGTTAAATCCCGAGACAAATCAAACAAGTAAAGTAAATTTTGATAGAATGAAACCATATACTGAAGATTAAAATTTATTTTCAGGTTTCTACTGCTGTTCGGATCAGCATTTTCTCAATACGAAATAACACCAATAAACAATACTATCGGTGTTTACTATCACAAAGACACGGACATTGTCATCTCACACAAGAAATGGACATTACTCGTACATAAAAATATATCGACCTTTAAGACAGCTCTTGACAGAAACGACAAAATTGTACAGACAATCCTTACTACCCTTGACCCAGCATACAAAAACATGAACGAATTCGCGAGTGAGGTTAAAACGCATTTAAGCCTCCTAGGACAAATCTCAAAATCCATACAAACTAAATTTGACGAAATACATCTCGACACGAAACGCTACAAACGCGGAATCATAAACGGAATTGGTTCAATATTCAAAGCAATTACCGGAAATTTAGACGCAGAAGACGGTAAATACTACTCTGACTGTATCAATAAATTAAACCAAGACGAACGTCAGATAGAAAATTTGATGAAAAATCAAATATCAGTTACAAATTCAGTTATTAAAAATTTTAACACGACAATTCAAAAACTACTAATAGACGAGGAGACATTCAACAAAGACATAAAAGAAATCGAATACGCAATCTTAGACATTACGTATAACGTACGAGCAGTTGAAACAAAATTAAAATTCTTGGAAATTTGTGAACAACTCATGGCGAGCTACCTATTTATAGAGGACAACCTCAACGATATTTTAAATTCGATCACTTTCGCGAGACTCAAAGTAATTCATACGTCTATCATTAACCCCCAAGATTTGGTAAACTCATTGCAGGAAATTTCACAAAACCTACAAAAGAACAATTTGCCACTCCCAATTAAACTTTCAAAAATTGCACAGTATTTAGATATTATTGAATTAAAAGCTTTCCAAATGAACTCAGAATTAGTATTTGTATTAGATATACCCCTAGTAGACCCTCAAACGTACTCCGTTTTCCAATTATACCCCATTCCTATCTTAGATAGTAGAACTGGTCTGTATCATATTTTGTCAACTTCTCAAAAATATATCGCGAGAGATGATGATTCTTTGATGTACATACCCATTGCTGACCTCAGAGAATGCAAGCCACTCCATACTAATACTAAATTATGTCCAAATTTGTTTGCATATCCAATTGACAACAACGCCATATGCGAAGCCCGCCTTTTCAAGGATCTACAAACTCTACCAGAAAACTGTCAAACGTCAACTATCATCGGCCAAGGATACAACATCCAAAAACTAGACGAAAACGTGTGGATGATCGTCAATACAGAGCCACTAAAGATGACTATCAATTGCCCGAAAGAGACCCCAAAAACCGACACCATCCTCAAAAATTGTATAATTAAATTACAACCAAATTGCTACGCCTTCATAGGTATCACGAAGATCCAAGCCAGCTCAGGCGAAACGACAGACGTGAAGAACGACGCTCACCCTATACAAATCCCGTTCGAGTGTTGCAACCAGGTTCCGGACAAAGTTCGAGTGCCCAACCTGAAACCACTAAAACTAAGTGATCTGAACACCGAAGACCTCGATGTCGCCAGACACCAACTAGACCAATATTCAAAAGACTTAGACGACCTAATCAAGGAACCTTTCATCACGAGACACATTTCTTGGTTTACCTATCTTACCATAGTGCTAATTTTCGGACTCTTATTCTTGTATCTATTCTGTAAGTGTAAAGCAAGAAGACGAAGACTAGCCATCAACGTTTCCACGACTCCTCCATCTCCACCAAGGCCTAGTGAACCCCTCAGGACAATCACTAGCCTGTTTCATCAACGAAGACGACCTACCTTAAGAAGAGAAGACAACGAAGCCGAAGACATAGAACTTAACTAAAGACAAACTGTTTTGTGCCTTTTTACTGACTTTTAGTGCTAGACTCTTCAGTGAATTTCATTTCATTTGTTTAATCATTATACTTCATTATTTTTCTATCCTTTGTTAATTTCAATTTTATTAACATTTTTACGTTATTTTCATTTAAACTTATCATACTCATATTTTATGCTTTTATATTAAAGCTATATTTTAACCTTGGGAATATTTTACCCCATTTTAAGACAAACTTATTATGTTTGTATTTTACGCTTTCTTGCTAAAGCTATACTTTAACTCTAACATTTTTATGTTATTTTACTTTATGAACCAAGCTTATTGTGCTTGCATTTCATATTTTAGACACTAAGGTTATACTCTGTATTTTAAACTTTACGACTTAACATTTTTGTACTCTTTATATTTTTCCAAATTGTACCATTACCTTTTATATACATTTTATATTCATTTCAAAAGTTGCTGCATAAAACACCAACTTTTTTTATAAGGGGGAAGCTGTTATATTAGAAATATACTATGATATATAATATCACCGAGACAGGCTTAACCTTCTCAAACATATCATGTTACAAATTGCGCAACAGCTCTTCTCTAATAACCGCTCACGTTGGCTGAGCTTAATGTTTCTTTCTTGGTAATCCCTTATCATGCTGAATTGCCAATTTAATGTTCTTTGTTCTCTTATGTTATAAATACAACCAACAGACATTTGTACCTTCAGTCTTAAACTCATGTTGGAATAAACAAGTCAAAATTATTATTGTTCTAATTTATAAAGAGTCAACGTTGACTCCATTAATAAATAAATAAAGTTTTTAAAAAGTGATTTCAACAATCGATTATCTAACATATATGTATAGGTGTTGTTTATAAACGTCCTACCCTGGACACGGCAGCTTTCTTGAATGATTTGGAAGACTACCTAAGTTTGATATTTCCTACAGTAAACTACATTCTTTGTGCAGGGAATTTCAATGTAAATTTATTAAATCTTCACAATATCTGTGTGAATAACCTTTCCTCTGTTTTAAACTCTTTTAACCTAGAACAAATAATAGATGTTCCAACTAGAATTACAGAGACGACTTTCTCATTAATTGACCTCATCCTGGTTTCACAGGGTTTGGATGTTTTAAAGAAGCGCGTCTTGGGTAATGATTTATCTAACCACCAAATTGTATTTTGTAATTTAAAGATACGTGTTGAAAATAGTACACCAAAAATAATTACTTACAGAAATTTTAAGAATTCTTATTAACATTCCCTGGTATTTAATTTCTAATTTAAATGACATAAATAAAAAGGTGAAATTCTTAGTCAATAACATTAATGATCTGTATGACATACACGCACTTTTTATTACATCCAGATTCACTAAACGATATACCCCTTGGTTAACGTATAACATAAAAATGATGATGAAAATACGGGACAAAGCAGAGAACCGTTATAGACAAACAAGAAACCCAGCGCATTTGCAGTTTTATAAGGTAATGCGTAACTATAAAACTCAAGCTATTAAAAGAGAGAGAAAAACATATATCGAACAGAAAATAGTTAATTCTACTCCAAAACAGAACTGGAAGTTTCTCAGAGAAAACAATTTTATACCTCATAATAAACACAAAGACATAGATGATATTATAGCGGCTACTGACCAAGATTTATGTACCAGCTTAATTTTGCTTGACTTCAGTAGGGCTTTTGATACTATTAATTACAAAATACTTAATAATATTTTACATTACATAGGGCTTTCTAAAGAAACGGCACAATTATTTGATGACTACCTAAAAAATTTAGAGTAACGAGTAAAACTAAATAATAATATTTCAAATTACCTTACTCTAAAATCGGAAGTTCCTCAAGGATCAATTATTGGCCCTTTACTATTTACTGTGTATAGAAGCAATCTTATTAATTACTTACATTATTGCAAAGTACATTTATATGCAGACGACACACAGCTCTATTATTCTTTCAAATCCTCTGATGTCGATATCGCCTGTTTTTTAGTCAATGACGACCTTCAAAATTTTATAAATGCTGACCATTGTCTTGATATATATTCTACTAGATCTAATATTATAATTTTCCTTCCTAAGAACCAATGAAATATTATTAATGATCAAATAAACGTCAAAATTGGCAATGAGTCTTTGGTGAGAGTAGACAAGGCAAAAAGTCTAAAAGTTAGATTGTAACTTAAGATTTGAGAATCATGTGAATAAAATGTTGCAAAAATGTTATTCCGTTTTCAAGATAATCTATGGTAGTCGACATTGTCTCCCACATGAGACAGTTCTTCTCTGTGAAACTCTGGTTTTGTCTATATTAATTTATGCAGATTGTTTATATGGCCCTTGTACACTTAAAAAATTAATACTCTGTATGCAAGGAAAATACAAAAATTGCAAAATTCATGCCTCAGGCTCATATATGCAATATACTGAAAGCAGAGAATTTCTCACAAACTCAAAGAGGTAAAAATGGCTTAATATGTACAATAGAATATTGCATCATACAGCTTGTCTTTTTTATGAAATAATATTAAGCAAAATTCCAAAAAATTAAATTTCAAACCGATATGCACACATTAAATATCAGATTTAAAGGTTTTCTGACTCCAGCACAGCACCGTACTGAATAATTTAAGAGATCATTTAGTTATCAAATTAGTAAAATTTATAATGATTTGAACAGTCAGCTAAGAGAGAACAGCATTACTTACTAGATTAAAAAGGTATATAAATCATATTTGCTCCAACGGCAATGTACGTGATTATTATAGCTTTTATGTAGAGAATTAAGATAATATATTTGAAGTTGTGTATTTCAATCTTATCTCGTCTCATGTTACTATATATAATGAGTCTAGTACTGTTATTTTATTCTATGCGAGATGTATAAACTTCGCTTCTCTTGTAAACTTAATGTACGAACCAAAAGCATCGAGTTTGTGCATCTCTAACAGATCCTGGTAAAGTGTAAGAAAAACATACATGATTTTTTAATATTGTGTCCGCTTAACTTCGTCATTTATTTTTCATATTATATTTTACAGTAAAGTCAATAAGTTGTAATATTTACCTGATAAAGAATAAAGAGTATTATTATTATATATAATTTATTTGTTAAAAATAAAACTTATTTTATAGAAATAGCATGAACACGCAAGGCAGCCGGCGAAGTTTTAATATTTTTATTAATATTAGTATCATTCGAAAAAATAATGTATTCTGCTAGTAGACAGTTACTTCATTCATCCAGTATACTTAATACTTAAAGGATCTATAATAACACTTTCAAAATGAATGCGAGTAAGAACAGAATTGTGCATAAGAAATAAAAGCAATTCCTCGATGCCCGTAAGGGTTTTCGAATTCTTCACACCATCTCCAGTTTTCTCTTTTTCATCCACATTCTCCCTGCGCTTCTTCTGCACGCTACTTCTGTATTCGGTAAAGACCTAGAATATAGGAGCTACATTCAATGATGATTTATATTAATGTTCATTTTATATATCTATCTTAAAGCTCATCTATAACACAATTCAGTTCTTATCCGCTTCTATTAGAATTTTTTTTACAGGTTCTTTACCACTAGTATAAGTATATCACATTCCATTTAGTTATATAAGTTTGAATTTCTCCTGCAGCTTTGGGAAAATTTAGTATTACACTAGTTTTTAATAAATTTTGCTCTTAGAGAATAAACCATAATGTTCCTTCAAATACATATTTACACCGTCAGTCTAAAATACGTAGTACAAGTTGTGGCCTGCAAATTGATCGCCACTGGGTCTCTCTGTAGTTAAACATACTCTATTCTAAAGTCGTATGTTTAAAATAACAATATTATAACATAAAATAATATACTTGGATGTTCAACTCCCATATACAATACGAAACTTAATGGCTTAATTTAATATTCAAAAGATTATTAATTATAACGTACGTTTGTTAAATTCACTGGCACTTCTAGTACAATTGTGTTTTCGCGATCTAGTATTTTTACATCAGTTACATTAAAATGCGGTTTACTTCATTTTGTATTTGAATATTTTTTACATCACTGCATTTTTGCGCGAAGGGAAAGAGTGAGGGGAAAATCCTTTTCGTCACTTGATAGCTTCTTTATTAACGTTTAATTTTCGCCTGGCCAGATCACAATAAAATGATTAGGAAGGGAATGATTATTTCGCTCATTAAGCGTTTGTTTGCGAAGAAATCATTTTATCTTGTAGCAAATAAAAAAATGTACGTTGGTCTGATAGCGATAGGTCAATTACACGGGGAGTTGTCAGCATGTGAAATATTTTCGTTTTCCTCCCGCTCCCTCCCCTCCTAATTATCCCACCGCCCCCAGCCTCCGGCCCAACAGAATATCTGACCCTTCTGTTAAATAAAAATTGAGTTCTCAACTCCACCCCTTCATTAAAAAAGATGAATTTTGAATTTTTTAATTTCGCGATATCTCGCAAATCAATGGTCTGACGTCGATGAGGTTAGAAATATTTCTTATTTTCATGAACTCTTCATTTTTGGTCTAAAGATTTTTTCTCGTCAGATCAGAAGCCGCCGAGTTATCTTCGGGAAACCATTTTCCCATACATTTAATATGTGGTCGTCGTTCCCTTTGACATCCGCTGAACAATGTGTCTGAATATTGGGAGGGGGTAACTTTATTTATTGGCAAAAGAATCGGACGTTTTCTTATTCCAAAGGCAGATCTGATCCACTATATATCAATTATTTCTAACGTATTGAACCAGTGTGCATAAATTCATTCATTGGAGTTGTGTTCCGAGGTATAAACCTAACGGCATTTCATTATGTCACCGGAACTAATACCGTACCATTTGTACGGGAAAAAACGGCGATCAGATGGAAAAAAAAAGAAGAAAAAATATATATATATATTCGACGTTTTGCCGGAGGTGCCGGTTTGATAATATATTTCAACCATTTACACTCCCGCGTCCCCTACGTGCGGATATTTGCAAAAGTAACGGTGGAATGCTGTATTATTGTCATCCGATCTTGGTAACTGCAAAATTTCGTCAATTAATCGTCAGAAAAAATGTGTTAAAGGATGTAAGATTTGGACAAATATCGAGAAAACTTAAAAATACCATATTGTGAGTTAAAGAAAACCAAGTAAAAAAATAGCCTCCGAATTTTGGCCACTTAAAAATTGTACAATTGCTGCTTAAAATTTTGAACACTGTTGAAATGAACCATAAAAGCGCTCGTTTCAGCATCAGATTTTATCCAGGAGATGTAGTACCGACTAGAGTTCCCTTACACGTCGGTATCAACACGGTCTTATACCATTATTGTTTCTCCCGCAAGGGAAACATGTCACCATCTAGTAGTGGCGATGAAGCCATAGCTTTTCATCTCTATTTGCGATTACAAAAAAAAATAAAATAAGACGTACTTGTTGACATCCATGTATCGAAAAACAAAAAAACATTAACTCTAGTATATGTGTTGCGGCTAAAGAAAAACCACACACCTATAATAGAGCATTCTGTAAGTCGCACAGGAATATGAATTTTTCTTAACCTAACGAGACAATGTCCCCTCCCTCCGTTTCCAAGGATGCTGAACACGATGGCGGTGGTTAAATCATCTCTCCCGGAGGTCACCCTACCCTCCAAATGGCCAAAAACTACCCCCGAAAGGGGTAAACCGGGTATCCGCCTTCTCCTGCTAGCCAAATCTGTGTAACCCTCGTTTTCGAGGATGCTGGGAACGATGGTGCTGTCAAGACCCCTCCTCGACCCTCCATCAACCCCCCAAACGGCCAAAAACCACCTCCGAAACGGGTAAATCCGCATATCCGCCGTCTCCTGCCAGTTAAACCTGTGTAATCCCCGTTTTCGAGAATGCTGAGTACGATGGTGATGTCGAGACTCCTCCTCGACACCCGCCAACCCCTCAAAGGGCCAAAAACCACCCCCGAAAGGAGTAAACCGCGTATCCGCCGTCTCCTACCAGCCAAAGCTGTGTTACCCCTGTTTTCGAGGATGCTGAGCACGATGGTGATGTTGGATCTTCTCCCCGAGGCGAACCAACCGACCCCTCAAACGACAAAACTACCCCCTTGATACGCGGTTTTATGAAGTAAGTGAGTAAGTTCACAGATCATTGAATACGTACCGGATGATGATTACACGTATCCATGATTGACTGTTCAGCTGAAAAGAATGTGGGTGCATACTTTGTGTCTAGGTTTTAGATGGGAAAATGGGGTATATTCAATCACTGGCACAATTTCATTTATTTTATTATATTAAATAATGAACAGTTCTATTGACACATAAAAATACTTATTTACTAAATATACATATAAAACATCGTAATAAATAAATAAATAAATAACACCACAGGTAATTACGACCCCCTTTATCCCGGAAGGCTCTAGAAGAGCTTTGTGTGGGAGGGGGCTACACATTTAGAGACAAGAGACACACACCCAATATCCGTGTATAGTGAAAAAATCTCTCTCACAGTATTTTCCACTGCCACGACCGGCGATCGAACCCGGACCTTTTGGCTGAGAGGCAAGTGCGCTCACCTCTCGACCACCAGTTATTAAATTACTTTCCAGTGACATATTGTTTCAATCAATATAACCTACGTCGCTTACAGTGGAATTACAGGGTTGGTATTCCTCGAAATGAACATCACATTCATCAACTGCATAGGCTTCGTCAGCCGCTTCGGTAGCAGACTCGCTAATGTGAATTTCGGGGATCAAATTAAACAACATACTGCATAATACTTTTTTCATGCTCAGCATCCTCGAACCTATCCGAGTTTCACTCCTTGCGGGGACGGTTTTTGGCCATTTGAGGGTTAGCGGGGATCGAGGAGTGGTCTCGACATCACCATTGTGCTCAGCATCCTCGAAAACGGGGGGACATAGTCTCGTTAGGCTAAGAAAAATTCATATTTTCCGAGGTTCCATCCGACTCACAGAATGCACTATAAAGGATGTCAGTCTATATACAGTGTGTCCAATCGGGAGCTTACACGATCCATATCTCAAAAACTACTAAACAAATTTTTGTGAAATTATGTGTGTATTTTAAATGGAACACCCATATATTTATTTTCGGAATTGATAGCTTACAAAATATATGAAGGTCGCTTTGCATAACATACCTTATACGTAAAATTTACAGTTTTGCAGATATTAACATTTTTAACGAGAAATTGACAGCCATAGACCTGTAAGCTACACCCTCCAGTAAACGCCCCGAACGTAGGTTCAATAATTGCAACACGAATTGTCACTAACCGCTGATTTATTTATCACTAAATTACTTAAAATATAATCCGGTTGCCAAAACCAATACCATAAAATTTTGTATTAAGTTTTTTTTTTCTTCTGAATAAGTACAAAGACATATTAAGCTTCAATAAAATGGGTGATGACATTCTGTTACCCTCGGGCAACTTCATATATTCAATATGGTTGCCAATATGGCGGCTATAAATTACTATAATTTGAAAATGATTTTTTCATGCAAGTTTCGTATGTAAAACTATGTTTTTTAGGATCCGGTGTTCAAAAACACCATTGAAATTGTATTAGGGGATTAGTATGCAAAAAAATTATTTCTCAAGCATAAGCAATGTAATTTGTGTAATATTGATGAATGTATAATATGGTAATTACTGATGGTATAAAAAGAAAATATTCATGAATCGAGACTAACAAAATATTGTCTAGATAGAGATCAGCCCCTTTTTTAAGATATGGAGTCAGGTGTCTTCAAGATCATCATCAATTACAAAAATATCATCTGCAATTGGCTTATAAACAGAATCTTCATCCCGTTTTAAATAGCGCAACTTTACACCTAAAGCAATCTGAAGATTTGTTGCTGTATTAGATAGAATTGCTAACACTGTACTTACGCAGAGCAGGTGGAGTTTTATCCAGTTTTTTTTATAGTGCTCCACACAAGTGCTCCACACAAGTGCTTCAGGGTCACGCTGGTTTGATCAACAACGTTGTCATGACTAAGTTATATTATAGTTTTTGAGTCCTGCAATTTCACGTTTTATTTGTTTTGCTACTTTAAAAATAGCAGCATTTAGTCCATCATCATCGTCATCAGGACATAATCTTAACATTGATGCTGCTTTGTTTGGAAAAATGATGATGTGAGCATAACCTGGTGCAGACAGCACAACTAGATCGCAGAATTGCTCTTGCAGAGCCTTTATCAAATTTGAACTGCTACGTTTACATCGCCCACTATCAATATACAGTTTGTATACTTCTACAGGATTTCACATACGTTTTTTATCTACTGAAAATGCTCTCACAGTTTCATTGAATGGTATATCAACAGCTTCTTTCTCTTGAACCTTCCGTTTTGCATCTTAAACATTCTTCCTACTCAAGAATTTATTTCGACGATCTACATGATAGCTTGCGTCAGCAGCGTTTAAGCCACTAACCACACCAGATAACCGAACTTCTGAGGCCCAGCTATCGTTTCTAGTATCATATGTTTCAATAATTAATTATTTCACTGATTTTTTCTTTGCTTCCAACTGACGAAACTGATATGCTGCTGTACATCTTTCAGAGTCTTTCGGATCCTTCTTTAAATAACAGTTCTCTCTACAGAAAAAGCATTGTTTCTGGAGTTCAAACGCCGGTGTTACTTTCTTCTCCAGTACAATAAATTATTCTTCACCGTATTGTATGCTACATGTTATAATAGTCTTTATTCACTGAGCACCCGCTGCTGAAAGGGGTTCACTGCGCCCACTGCACTTAAATTTCCATTCAAAAAACACTTTTCTTCTCCCATTCTTATATCATATGGTGACATCCAAATCTGAAACAAATTTCAAATTAAAGTAATATATAGCCGCCATATTGGCCGCCATATTGAATATATCACAATAATTTTGGGTTTACATAAAATATATAGTTTGGTAACCGGACTAATAATTAATCCTTACAATTACACACTAAATATAACTTAACTACCATAAATTCTTTATTTATTGCCACTGTACGAGTTTGTTCACTGGTTTTTATCTTATCTGATCACTTGGCTCGTCTAAAATATAGGTGACTGATCATTGTAAGTATTTGTCCCCTCTAGGGTTACATCGGCGATCCACCCTAAAAGGTGCTTGCCGCAGGTTGGATTAGTAATATTATTTTCGTGCTTTAAGCTGTCTGTTGTTTGCATGCAGTGGTGTTTGACTGTGGTGGCATGTGTGCGGTTGGATATGTTATATTAGTGTATTTTTATATAGCATTAGTAGGAGTTAATGACCTGTTGGTGGCATCTTTTAGCATAAACGAAATAATGGCTCTTTTGTTTCGGTCTGAAGGACGATGTTAAATAGTGTTTTATGTATTTTTTTGTATTGTTATAATTTCATGTATATTTTTTTTTTTCGTTTTGTTGGTACGACCTTTTTTAATATATAATTATACCAAGTGTATAGTTATATGATTTTTTTGTATTTTTTGATTTTTATATTTTTTTTTGGTTTTTTTAGATTTTTTTCAAATGACAAATTTTTACAAAAATTAGGGGGTGAATATATAATTGAGGGAAGGGTATTTAGGGGCGTCATAAAATTTAGGAGTGAGGGGATCTAGGAGGGTGGGATTTTGGGATTCGACGAGGGTTTGAGCGAAGCTGGGCAGAAGTTTTTTTAGAATGAAATCTGATAGTAAAGGGGTGCCTGTATGTTGATGTAGATCTGAACTGCGGGTAGTTAAAGGGAGGTGGAGAGATACTTTTAAAATTTTATTTTGAACTGTCTGAAGTTTTGACTGAAGGTAAGGGGCAGTAAGGGGGTACCAAATCGGGGATGCATAACTAAGGATGGGACGTAGGTAGGATTTGTATAAGAGGGATACTATGTGGGGAGGAGAATTCTTGAGGGTGGGGAAGAGAGAAGAGGTGAGCCGCCAGCATTTGCCGGTTACATTTGAGATATGTTTTGAAGGTATAATTTCCGATCCAGGATAACGCCAAGGTATGAAATATGCTCTAACCAGGGAAGTACATGGCCATGTGTTGTTAAGGAAGTAGTCACGGTAGTTTTCTTTTTAGTGAAATATATAGCCTGTGTTTTTGTCAAGTTAGTGTGAAGTCTCCAGTCGTTAAAGTATTGTATTGTAAGGTCAGTTTGTCTTTGTAGTAAGTCTGTCATAATGGCAGGGCTTACGGAAGTGGTAAGGATAGCGGTGTCATCTGCGTAGAGGCAGAGGGTAGTTCGATGATCTAGGGGGCGGGGTAAATTGTTTATGTAAAGGTTGAAAAGGACGGGACCAAGGGATGAGATAATATGGGGGTGAGTGGAGAGCAATCCTTGTTGACTTTTACTCGAAAAGTGCGATTAGAAGTATATGATTGCATCATCTTAATGATGCGAATCGGGATATTCGCGACATGGAGTTGATATAAAAGTCCAGAATGCCAGACTTTGTCGAAGGCTTTTTCGAGGTCTAGGGCGACAAACCCTGTATATTGACCTCGATCAAAGTTGGTTGTGACTATTTCACCAACTCGATAAAGCTGCTGGGTGGTAGAATGACTGTTTCTGAAACCAAACAGGTAGTTATTTAAAACTCCAGTGGCAACCAGGCTCTGCTGGACCCGACTAAGGAGCAGGATGTCGAATATTTTCGCAAGGGATGATATAAGACTAATGGGTCTATAAGAGGAAGGGAGATTAAGTGGTTTATTTGGCTTTAGTATATTAACCACTCTCACCTCTCGCCATGCGCCTGGGTAGTGCAAGCAGCGCATGCACGAGTTGTAGAGTTTAGTTAAATATAAATAAACCGGGATAGGGATGTGTTTGAGGGCGAAGGTAGGGATGTCATCAGGTCCAGGTGCTTTTTTACTCTCCAAGGAATTTAGTGCCCTCCTGATTTCGGAGGGCGAGTAAAAAATCGGTTCATCACCAGTCGTAAGGGTGGTTTGGTCAAGGGTGTTAACAAAGGGTAGTACGACATCGAGGGTGGTTTGTGGAATGGGATTTGGTTGAAACACAGAAGAAAGATGGGTAGCAAGGGAGGCAGCTTTGTCGGTGTCGGTGACGGCCACACCAACGGGGGTGTTGAGTGGTGGTATGGGGGTGTATTTACGTTTAAAGATCCTTGGGACGAAATGGGAATCTTCGGGATGGGAAGCAACTAGTTGTATGAGTGCATTTCTGCGAAATGATTTTATTTCAGTGTCAATCTGTTTTTTAAGCAGATTAACTTGTGCTTTAAACTGAAGGTTTCGAGTGCGATTGTAATGCTTTCTCGTCCTGTTTTTCAGTTGTATAAGTTGAACTAGTTGCTTAGGGAGTTGCAATTGATAGGATTGGATAGGGATTATTTTCTGACTTAAGGATAATGCCTGTTGTATATATCTAGTTAAGTAGTCGACTGCTTGGTCGATTTCAGCAGGGGAATTGCAAGTAGGGTTATTAGGAATGTGTTGAAGTAAATGCATGGAAAAAGCCAGCCAGTCATGGTCGTCCTCTCGAGGACGCCTAACCTGAGGAGAGTGCTGTATACTTAAATTAAATTTCGTGAAGACAGGATAATGATCGCTGTTAAGTTCTTGTAGTACAGCGTTTTCATATGAGTAGTTGAAATTACTCGTAAATCCTATATCTATAACTGACTGGCTAGGAAGGGAGCGGGTGGGTTGGTTGGGGGCTAATAATTGGATATTTGGATAACTATTCAAATAATCAAACAGTGTTGATCCGGAGGAATTTGGTAGGGAATTAGGACTCCAGGAAGGGTGTTTTGCATTTAAATCGCCAAACAGGACGAGGGTCTTGTATGTGTTTGTCAAATAGTCTAAATCGCGTATGTCGAGGATGTTCTGAGGTCGTTTGTAGGCTGAGATAACTGCAACATCTCTTTGAGGGAGATGCAGCAGTATTGCGATGGCTTCCAGTGAATAAAGTGGCGGAAGTAGGATCTGCGAATGTTTAAGTGATTTTTTTATTAATATTGCGCGCTGGTCCCACTTCTTATATACTCCGTGGCGCTTATGCTCGATTCATTCATTTCACTCCAGGCTGCTCCAGCCGCTCTCTCCTCCATTCTAGTATACTTTACGAGGAAGCGCCACGTCTGGGCCGACTGTTGAACTATATGTATATGGCAAATGAATTTTGGTTCTTATGGTTTATTTAAACAATCCTCAAAATTTCATTCTGTAATTATATTTTGTGCACTTTCTATGTAGGCTAAAATTGATGCATTCAGGCAAGCATCACACCCATATGGCACTCATCAAGCCGTATGGCATTTTAAACTTTTGTTTCAAACGTTACGCAACAAGTGAAAGACAAGATTTGCTGGTTATAAAAAAATATATGTATATCTATTACATATTTTTTTAAAATCTCGCTATTTCTACCTAACTTCGATTTAATTAATACACATTCTTTATTTAACATAAGAACAGCTAATATTATCGGTAATTAATTATGCGTAAAAGTCCTTACGGCGATGCCGGCACCAGGTCTATATGCTGTATTTTCGATTTTTACAGATCATGGAACCGCCGAAAAAAAATTTTACCATCGAGAACTTTTAGGTAAACTTCTTGTGTCCTTACGGTATATAATTTCGAAACAAATCGCCAGGGTAGGACTAGGTTAAAAACTCAATGAGTTCATTAGCTAACGTTTAGACTTTATTATATCTTCTTCAAAGCTCTACAATAATTAGATATAAAGAACATCATTATGTTCTGGCTGTTACATAAGACAAACTAAACAAAAACTTAAGAACCGGATTTCATAAAAATTACTGTAATATAATAAATATAGATAAACAGAATAAAATTGCCTTCGCTACGCATTCTTTTACTACTGGTCACAGGTTTAATTTTAGTAATATCACTATTTTAGATCAAGAAATGAATTTAAACAATAGGTTGATCTTAGAAATACTATATAAAAGAAATTTAATAATTGTATTAACTTAAAAACAGATATTAATAACCTTAGCATAATTTTCAACAACCTCATAAAATTCAATAATATGTGACACTATGATAACTATTGTTGTGTGTAAATATCGTATATATGTTAATAGTCAGACCCCGGTACTATATAAGAAATTTTGAATAATAGATTTATATATAATAAAAAAAACAACAAAAAAACACACGGAATGAATGAAAAAAAGTGCCATGCCTATATACATATCATTAATCTAGAAACAACCAAACAGATATGTGCTTAAGGGTACGTTTATATTGGGGCTGTGATAAACGATAAAGAGCAGCGATGAGAGCAGCGGCAAGAGCAGCGCGAAATTCATTTCTTTTTAAATGTTTATAGTAGAGCTGCGATAATAACGATGACAGCTGCTGTGTAGATCGAGGTTTAGTTTCTAGCAAACCACTCGAAATATTGTACTGAAATGAGTGATTCTGAAGAACTATTGTTTACTTCAAATGCTGTTAAATACTATCTTCTTGAAAATATTCGTGAAAAGCGCAAGTTCACTGCACACCCTATAAATACCCACAGACGCATGTTTGGAGACTTTCATCATCTTTATGCAGATTTAAGGCAACATCCTGCAAAATTTATAGAATATATGAGAATGAAAATAGAAACCTTTGATTACATATTATGGCACATCTCTGATAGAATTACCAAAAAATGGAGCAATTATCATGGTAGACCAATTTTACCCGAGGAGCGCCTAATGGTTATGATCAGGTAAGTAAACAAAGACATGTTTTGTTGCAAAATTTATTATGGAATATATTAAGATACAAGAAAAAGTAAAAGCAACAGCAAAGACAATTAATAGTTTAAAAATAAGGAAACTAAAAGCTCTCCAGAAATCCACTATTTCAGATTATCAGTGATCCCACATTTAATTCAATAGATGCAAAGTATTATATAAATGAGGTTCTGATTGTGACAAATTTAAATTTGTTGATGCATCATTATAAAAATTTCGAACTGTAGTTTGGTAACCACCAGATGAAGGGTAATTAGAGTCATTAGTGTTTGCAACTGGGGTTTCAGTTGATTTTAAGAAATCTTGAGTTAATTTCATTACCCTAATTCGATATTCCATTCTATCATAAGCCGAAAGTGTCCTTACATGTGGTAGTAAACTTTTAAAAAAATTCAAATCCTCATCTTCTTCATTTTTATTCCAGTTTTTATTATTTTTTTCGTGGAAAATCTGTAGTTTCTGTTTTTCTACTTGTAGTAAAGCCTGACCTATCTGTTGTTTCGTCATGCGTTTTTCTGTGTAGTTTGCAGCGGAACTTGAAGCTCGGGATGAAGATGGCGTAACTGATGAGTGGGACCGCTGAAGTTCCTCAGTTGGAGGTTGAGTCACTTCGTTTTCTACTGCTTGTTCGCTTACATCATCGTCATCACTTTCATCTTGTGACATGTGGGATGGCTCATCCAAAATGGTTTCATCATCATTTTTGGGAAAATTTCCGTCTGATTTCCTTGCGGTAAATTGGTCTTTTAAAAACAGAAGACTTTTAAAATACTTCCATTCGCCTGTATAAGTTATTTGAGAATCTCGAGATTTTGCTTTAGGAATGGACGCCACGGTAGTCCTAAATTTGTCTCGCAAACTTTTCCACTTACTTCGCACTATTGTTCCTAAAACAAAAAGTACACGTTTACATATTTTTAAAAATAAATACAGAAATTCAACTAAATAGCTTGTATTATATTGTAGGTATTTATCAACTGGTCAATCGTTTAGAAGTTTGGCGTTTTCTTTCCGGATGGGAGCTACAACAGTTTCAAAAATTGTCCAGGAAATGGTGAAAGTGATATGGAAAATCCTTCAACCATTACACATGAAAATTCCCAACGAACATGATTTCAGAAAAGTAGCACACGATTATTATAATATTTGGAACTTCCCTAATTGTATTGGCTCCATAGACGGAAAACATATTAGAGTTAACTGCCCTTCACACTCTGGTACAATGTTTTTTAATTATAAAAAATATTTTTCAATTGTTTTGCAAGGATTAGTTGATGCTAATTATAAATTTATAAACATTGATGTTGGAGGTTACGGCAAACAGAGTGATGGTGGAACCTTTAGATCTTCAGCCTTCTTTTTGTACTTGTCAGATGGACGACTTAATATTCCCAACGAATGTACTTTACCAAACTCGGATATCACAGTACCTCATGTTATCATAGGTGATGAAGACTATCCACTTTTACGTAATCTATTAAAGCCTTATGCAAGAAAAGAGTTAGATGCAGACAAAGCATACTTTAATGCTAGATTATCAAGAGCACGAAGAACTGTTGAATGTTCTTTTGGAATACTTTATGCTAAGTGGAGAATTTTAGCAACAACAATACAAGCATCTGTAGATGTAGCTGACAATATTGTTAAGTGTATCTGTTTGCTACATAACATTATAATTGACAGAGAAGGCATAGAACATCACCTCCAAGAAACAATAAGCGCGCCTATAAGAAATATAGCACCAGATAATATTGGCAGACCAAACCAAGCTGCTAAAAATATTCGCAATCTATTTAAAATGTATCTTTGTCGCAATCCAATTTAATAATAACTACTATCATTTTTCTTTTAAATTTCCATGATATTTATAACCTTAAATAGTTACTACTTGTTAAATAAAAACTAACATTTCTACTTACGTGTTGTATTTAATTCTCCAGCCACTTCATTCCACAATTTATCAAGCACATATCTGTTATGATGATTTCTGTTCTTTTGGTCCCATAAGGGGGTCCTGATAAATATTTCACCAATAAATCTCTCCACATCCTTACTTGACAAAAGCAAAGAAAATACACCACTCAGTTCTCGCCGCTCTTGTCGTTGCTCTGCTACTAAGCGTGTCTCAGCTAGTCGCTCCAATATAAACATCTTCATACAAAATAATGAAATAATTTTCTCCACTTTGCTGGTATCGCAGCTCTCATCGTTTATCACAGCTCCAATATAAACGTACCCTAATACAAAACTACAAGCGAATTTAAAATCTGGAGATTTCAAAATATCTTTTATCATATCTAATGTTAAACAAATCTCCCCTACAAGAGTGCTACTAAAAGTTTATGGTTCAGGTAGGATGTTTTATGTCAATAATGATTAATTAGTAATAAATATATGTATAACGTTTATTGTATTTTAATTAATTGTGTAATATGTTCCAGTTATATTTGTATTTTAAATTGTTAATTTTCAGTTATTGTAATTATGTCTTTTGAATTAATTTTAGTTATATGTTATCCAATTGATATTTTAGAAAATTCCTTCGGATTTGTCAAAATTTCTAATTGATGTACAGCTCTGAAGAAGACTTGATATAATAAAGTCGAAACGTTAGCTAATGAACTGATTGAGTTTTCAATCCTGTTCTACCCCGGCGATTTGCGTCAAGATCATCGAGAATACCATTACATTTTATGACAAAGAGAATTCGGAGCTTTTCACTTTTTAATACACCTTAAAACAATTGTTGCGACGTTACGAAAGTAAAGTATAATATAAACCCTAGACCCTATTATTGAATTTATTTCTATGTGAATAAAACTTCCAGTCATGTTTATATATTGGCGAAAATCCCTAAGGAATTTTCAATTTCCCATGGCACAAGCGTTATTACGACTATTTTCAGTATATTCGAAACTTCAAGTGTATTTGTACTTGTTCCACGCATAACGGGTCCGGCAGAATGAAGTATACGTTTTAAATTGTGTTGTTTTTATTAATGGCTAAATTTTTATTCAAAAATTAAACACAAGGTTCTTGAGGAAACACGGACATTTTACTTTTTAAATATCACGTCAGTCAAATGACCTCCTCTTCGCTGCTGACACTCTTGAAGCCTAGCACGAAAATTTCATCGCCCGCTCCAACATTTCAATTGGGATTGCGTTAATCTCTGTCCGAATATTATATTTTAGTCGTTCCAAAGCTTGCAATCGATTAGAAAACGCTTTTGACTTTAAGTAGCCCCATAAAAGGAAATTAGAAGCTGAGAGATCCGATGACCGAAGTGTTATACAGAACTGGGTGAGTGCACGGATACTTTACTCGTATTTTGTACTCGAATACTAAAAATACTCCCTTTTAATTATTCATAAGTACTTTTCGGTTTAGCGGGCTTAATACTCGTATTTTCAACACATTGAAAAATGCTCGTACAAAGTTTTCGTCAAAAATTGTTACTTTTCACGAGTATTCAACCTCCTCTATTTCTCTCGTACAGTAATCACAGAAATTTAGTTTACTAGAGTAAGTAAAAATGGCTGACAGTGAGGATGAGGAAAACAAGCACATCTGTAAAATGTGCAATAATGTGGGTTCTGATGAATATTATATTGAATGTGATGGCTTGTGTAAGTCTATTTTTCATAGTGACTGTGTTGGCATAAAAAAATCAGTACAAAAAGTTGTGAAATCTCATGCATCAATTAAATGGCTTTGTCAGGTATGCGATACTCAGCTGCAGTCTGTTATATTTGCACCTATTCAACAAGTTGCGGAAAATTTATTTAATAAAAAGTTCTCGGATATTTTTACCAAAATCGTAGAAGAGAAAAATGTCCTATTCACTAAAATAAACAATGAAATGCATCAATTAAAATCTAATTTTCACAGTGTTAAAGTTGCAAATCCACCGATCTCTGATAAAAACGAGGCTGATAAGATAAGCCATAAACCTAGCAGTTCAGTTATTTCTTATAGTACAGCGGCTAGACAAAACAAACCTGGGCCGACAAATTCTAGAGTCTAGTATACTTTAACTTGGCGTGTGTATGTATGATTTCATTTTCTCCCATATTGTATACAAAGTTAAAGCAACAGTCCAGAAACATTGTCTACGTGGACAATATTTCTGGATTTTTGTGTACAAGAGAAAATGAAATCGTACGGAAATATTAACTCATACATACACACGCCAAGTTAAAGTATACTAGACTATATTATTATAAGGACCCGTGAAGAAAAACATACTCCAGATGAATTATACAAAGAAATCGGTTAAACCAGCAGATCTTTCGATATCTATAAACAGCATAATAAAGACAAATAATAGCGTAGTTATAAATTGCGATAACTCTGAATCTTAAAAAAAATTAAAAGGCGAAATTGAGTCACAATTAGGGTTAAATTGTAATGTTGCAGAATCAAAAACTTTTAATCCTAGAATCATTATATACGGCACAGAAGAACTTGAAAATGCTGTGGACGATCGTACCTTGGAAAAAAATATCTTAAAATTAAACAACATTGCATCTGATCATAGTAATTTTCAATTTAAAATTGTGAGGAAAATAAATTATAAAGGCCTTATCAATATAATTGTTGCGGTCGATACAAAAACAAGAAATGCTATAATTGAGAATGGATACCTATATGTAGAATGGAAAAAATGCAGAATTGCAGATTCATACCACGTTAAAAGATGCTATAATTGTTCAGGTTTTAGACATCTGAATACAACATGTACCAGGAGAGTTCCAGTGTGTTCGATTTGTGCTGAAGGTCATGAAACCAGGCTATGCACCGCAAATTTTAAAAAATGTGCTAACTGTATAAGTTCAAACAAAATTTATAAAACAGATTTGGATGATATAAATCATAGTGCCAAAGATAAACATTGCCCAATCTACTTTAATAAACTTAAATACTTAAAACATAAAACAGACGTCTGTAGTTCTATGTATTTTCTATGTACATACATGCATGAATGCATGTACGGATTCATTCATGGGTGTAAGTATGTATATTTCTTCTGTTTCTTACTTATATCTGTTAATATTTTTTGTATATGACTTGTCCTATCATTTGTATGATCTCTTGGACCAATAAAGGATTATTTTTATTATTATTATTATTATTATTATTACTTTGGTGTGCAGTCATTAGTTTACCACTCACTACTCAGGCACTGATCAGTCAATTGTTGTCTGTCGTCAGCTCAGCAGTGTAACATTTTATACAAGGTGTTCGTTTTCAACTTACACCCTAGGCGTATCTCCGGATTGAATTAGAATATCGTTTTGAAATTTTGGTCGAATGGATTTTCGAAAAAAACCTATAATTCTCAAATATTTTAGAATTTCTGTCACTTCCGGTTATACCGGAGGTTAACGCCAACTTCATTGTTTTAAATAGATTTTTTTTTAATTTCTGGATTCCCCATCAAAATTAAGGGTAAGTTTGATAATACAACCCTACCTTGATTCTCAACAGTTCTTGAGTTATTCCATTTGCTTTATAATTTGTTGCGCTTGCAGCGTCTCCCTTTATTGCGGTTGTCTTTAAAATTAGTTGATAGTAAATAATGATATTTTGACATCTTCTTAACATTGTAATGAGATATCGAGCCGCCCAAAAAAGTGAAAACATATCTTGAATATCATTAATTTAAAATCGAAAAAACTACATTTTTTTAAATAGCGCCCCATATTTTTTTTATACCGTTAGATCAACCGCTCAATTTTTAGTAAAAAAAAGTATAAGGCACTAAGCGACTAAAATTGATATCTTATGAGAAAATTTAAAAAACTGATTTAATACAACTTTTTTATTTTTACAAATGATTTTATTTAATTAAGTTGACACGTAATAAACAATAACGTAAAAACTATTTCAAAAATTGTTCGAATTATCCATGTACTTCCAAATAAACAGAACAGTAGGCTTATGCTGTGTAAAACACATTAGGTTGCTACGGATACGCGCATTTGAATTTCACAAAACAATGCATTCCATTAAGAGTGTTTAAACGAAATGAAATCAAGTCGTTCTACGAATGCTATTGTCTGTTTCGAATCACATGTTTTTCGGGCTGCATACGCTCATGCGCTTATTTGTTTACCAGACTTTAGTTGAAAGTTTTGAACGTTTGCTGCAACAATGTATTCACATGAAGTTATTATGGATTTATTTTATCTTCATAAAGATAATCACCTTTTTATAAAAAGAACGTGTCGACCTTTTAACGAAAAATATCCTAATTTGCCGAAAATGACACCAAAAAAATTTCGCAAAATACATAGCAATTTTCTACAAACTGGTTCGGTGAAAACAAAACCAAATCGTGAAAAAACGGTGACTGGGTCTGAAATTAACATCAACAATGTTCTTGGGTACTTTCACGCATATCCTCGAGCTTCTTTCTATTCGAGCTGCTATTGAGCATTGGGAATTTGCCAAACATTCATTCAAACCATTGTATCAGAACATGGAATGCACAATTTCAAAGCCACTCCAGTACAACAGTTATTGCCAAATGATTTTGAACGCAGAGTATGTTTTTGCGAGTTTCTTTTGGTTAAAACTCAAGAAAACTCCAATTTTTTGCGTAACATTATTTGGACTGATGAAGCGAAATTTAACAGAGTAGGAACAGTAAATACGCGGAATAATCACTTTTGGTCTACAAATAATCCTTACCTAAAGCAGGAGCGCGGTTTCCAAGACAAATTTAGCATAAACGTTTTCTGTTTACTAAAAGAAAACAAATTAAGTTTTACGATGTACCGGGAAAATTGAAATGGCGCAAAGCATGTAAAACTTTTAAATGGTACCGTAAAAGAATTTCTGAATGACTTCCCTTTGAACCAGCGGATGACATCTTGGTATCAGTTGGATGGTGCTTCCCCTCATTGCTCCCAAGCGGTAACAACAGTCCTTAACGGCTTGTTTGAAGATCGCTGGTTCAGGCGCTTAGGACCATGGGATTGGCCGGCTCGATCCCCAGATCTAACACCGTTAGATTTTTCTTTGGGGTACTTTAAAAGCCCTAGTTTATGAAACAGAGATACAAAATATCGAACATTTGCAGGAACGAATCACAACAGCAATATCAGAAATTCCTCCTGAACAAATTCTTGATGCTGTCCTGTCTGTCAAGAAAAGAGTTCTGAAATGCTTGGAAGTGAATGGACAACAATTCGAACAATTTTTGAAATAGTTTTTACGTTATTCAGTTTTTTTTCAATTTTCTCACAAGATATCAATTTTAGCCGCTTAGTGCCTTATACTTTTTTACTAAAGATTGAGCGTTGATCTAACGGTATATAAATAAATATGGGGTGCTTTTTAAAAAAATTTAGTTTTTTCGATTTTAAATTGATGATATTCAATACATGGTTTAACTACATTTTTAATTTTTTTTTTCAAAATTTTTTTAAGCGGCTCGATATCATTACAATATTAAGAAGCGTCAAAACATCATTATTTACTATCAATTAGTTTTAAAGATAACCGCAATAAGGGGAGACGCTGCAAACGCAACAAATTATAAAGCAAATGGAATAACTCAAAAACTGTTGAGAATTAAGGTAGAGTTGTATTATAATAATAATAATAATAATAATAATAGGTCTTTATTTTCCATTAAGCAAATACAAATAAACTACAAACATCATACATATAAATAAATAACATTTAAGATAGCCTAATGGAAAAATGCCGAAGATCAGATGGTAGTGAGTGACACTACCCCTGTTTTTCATCTTAAGCATATAGCATACTATAATAATAATAACTATATTATACACAACCCACAAGAACAGTACAACTTATAAACAGATAAACAATGATACTTACAAACATATCCTACAACTCAATTACAATGCAATGTAATAACAATGAAAGAAAGCGGCGAAAATAAAGAATGTGCCGTTTTGGCCATTTTCCTCCTTTCTTTTTTTTTTTCTCTTTCCTTTTTCTTTTTGCCTCTTCCCCTTTTTTCTTTTACATTTTTTGTATTTTCCTTTTTCTTCTTTTCTCCTTTTTCGCATTATCCTCGACTACATTTGCATAAATAGATACTTTTTAACATAACGTTTAAATGTGGATAATGATTTGTTTTTAAAATCAGATGGTACGGTATTGTAAATTTTGGAAATTTGGTACGTAAATGAACGTTTGAACAATTCAGTGCGGTGCATGGGAGGTGTTAGGGTTCCTTTAAATCTGATGTTGAGGTTGTGAACATCAGACCTATACGAAATTTTTTTATGTAGATAATTTGGAATTTTATTTATAATGATTTTATGAAATAAGCACGCCGAGTGTAAGAAACGACGTTTAACCATGTTAAGCCATCCAATTTCATTCAGTTTATACGAAATACCCTGCCGGCGCCGGACACCGAAAATTAACCTTAAACAGGAGTTCTGAATAACTTGTATTCTACGGGAGTCTTCATAATCCAAACATGGACCATATACCGAGTCAGCAAAATTAAATTTTGATAAGACAAGAGATTCGCATAGTATTGTTTTAACCTTTTTATTTAAGAAATGGCGGTTATTAAAAATCATTTTTAAATTCATAAATGCTGTGCGAATACAGTTATTAACATGAGGTTTGAATCTCAACACCGTGTCAAAGGTTAGGCCTAGACTCTTTGCGGATTCAGTGGGCAGTATATGGTGACCGTTTACATTAATCTGAAGTTGTTCTGCTAGAACTGACCTTACATTTTGAGGCCCAAAAATAAGCATGGCAGTTTTATCGGCATTAATATTCAAGGCATGATTTTTAGATATTTCTACTAGAGCCGCAATGTCTATATTGATCATAGTCGATGCTTCGACATGTTTAGAGGGATCAAAAGAGAGGTATAACTGCGTATCGTCAGCATAAAAATGAACGTGACAGTTCTTAAATATTTTTATAAAATCTGAAGTATATAAAGTATACAACAGTGGACCCAAGATAGATCCCTGTGGAACTCCCGATGATACACTGAGGGGGGCAGACACATTGTTGTCAATTTTAACTCTTTGTGTTCGGCTGGATAGGAAACTACGAAAGAAACTGATAACATTGTTAGTTAGACGGAGGGATTTCAATATAGCTAAAAGTATTTCATGATTAATAGTGTCGAATGCTTTCGAGAAGTCGAAAAGCACTAACACTGTAGCCATTTTTTTATCAGTCCCCCTCAATATGTCATCAGTGATGTTCAGCAGGGCCGTTTCACAGCTATGGAGCGGGCGAAAACCTGATTGTACCTCAGGCAAAATGTGAAATTTTGAAATATGCTGACGGAGTTGCGAGTCTACCTCTCTTTCCAGTACCTTTGACAAAACTGGCAGTATATTAATGGGACGCAAATCTTTAAATTGTTCAGCATTCGATTTTTTAGGGATCGGTTGTACTATAGATTGCTTCCAAATTTCCGGAAATACACCATTCAATAAGCAAAAATTAATAATATGGGTGACGAATGGTAAGATAAAGGGACAACACATTAATAGCAATTTAATGTTAAACCCATCTGAGCCTTGCGCGTTTGTTTTAATATTATATATAATTTTTTGGGCCTTATATTCAGATAGAGGATTAAATTCAAAGGTATGAGTTATACAATCTCTAACGGTATTATTATAATGATCAATTACATTTGGATTGGGTGGCATATTAGGAATACTATTGATGAAGTAACTATTAATTGCATCAACATTTTTCAAGGCATTAGGTATATTTTTTTTCCCCCGGTTTTTAATGTTTAACACATCCAAGTCTTTCCAAAGATTATTGATGCCGGTTACCCTCAATCTGTATTCAAAGTATGCTTTCTTCTCATTTTTACAGGCCAGAGTGGTATAATTTCGCAAAGTTTTGTAATAATTATAATGCGCTTCACTTTTTGTTCGGCGCCATTTGTTGCGGGCTTTATTTCTGAGCGATATAAGCAATCGTATGTTGTCCGTTATCCATGGAGAATACTTTTTAGTGATTTTTACGGTTCTTAGTGGTGCATGGTAATTAAAAAGAAATAGAATATTATCATTTAAAAATGAGACCTTATCATTAACGTCATTCATGTCAAAAATCACTTCAAAAGGGATAGAACTTAGGTCACCATAAAACGCTTCCTGATTGAAATTTCGAAAGTCTCTAATTGTTTTTAGAACTGGTAATTCTTTATTATGTTTTATGTTAAGATTACAGTAGACAAGCTCATGATCCGAGATATGATCCACAGGCTTAACATCTACACTTTGTATAATTTCAGTATTATTGGTCGTAATAATTAAATCGATTAGAGATATGGAGGTAAGTGTAATGCGGGTAGGTGAGTTAATAAGTTGTACCATATCAAAAGCCTCGAGCATCGAGTTAAGTTTATTAAATGCCGAGGACTCAGATTTCAACATATCAATGTTAAAATCGCCCAGACATAGTACCTCGTCATAGGAGGGTAATAAAATTGAGAGACTTTGTTCCAAACCATTTATAAATTCAACATAGGAGAAATCTGGTGGCCTATACAGAACCCCCACAGCATAAATTTGTTTATTTACTTTTAATTTAATCCATAAATATTCCAAATTATTAATTTCAAGGTCAATAATAGTATAAGACAAAGGTTCTTTAATATAGATACCCACACCTCCGCCTCTACCCCCTCTACGATCTTTCCTTACAAATTTGTATCCATCTATTTGAAAAACATCATTATTCATAGCAGGTGAGGTCCAAGTTTCAGTTAGACAAAGTACAGAGTAATTAGATGCCAATATATGTTCTCTCAGATCATTAATTTTAGGCAGTAAGGATCTAATGTTAAGGTGTGCGAAAGTAACCATTATGCACACAGTCGAGAAAAAAAAGAAAAAAAAAGTACATATAAAAGAAATATATATAAATAAGACACATCAATCAGAAAAAAAAAACAAATAAAGTGACGGAATAAATAAATTATATGTAAAATCTTATCTAACAATAATAATAATAATAAAAAAGACAAGTCCATAAATTTGTGTCTTGTTGCATAAAGAGAACAAAAGGAAAAAGATAGTTAAATAGTTGTAATCTATATAAATATATATGCAGGCTTAGTGAAAACTAAAGTTAGGAGAGAAAGATTATCTTGGTTTTCTGGCCCTCTGAGCTGACTTTCCTCTTTTTGCTTTATTTACATCAGGCGGGTGTTCTTGTTTTCTTTTCTTTTCTTCTAATGTTGTACAGGCAATGGAATGTTGTTATCAAATTTACCCTTAATTTTGTTGAGGAATCCAGAAACTTAAGAAAAATTAAGGGTCCTATTTAAAATAGCGAAGTTCCGGTATAACCGGAAGTGACAGAAATTCTAAAATATTTTACAATTGTAGGTCTTTTTCGAAAACCCATTCGACAAAAATTTCAAAACGATATTCCAATTCAGTCCGGAGATACGTCTAGGGAGTAGTTTGAAAACTAACACTCTGTATTATAATGGAGAATAATAATGTTATAAGTGAAGTTGCGTCTATATATGATCCTTATTCTACAGACTTAGGTAGCGATTATGATGCTGCAAATGATGTAGATGTGATATGTCTTTATTAGCTTGACTTCAACAGTCAGCGCAGAAGACCTAATTTTCAGAATGAAAGTGTCCATAATCAATGATCCAATCAATCAATCAATACAACTTTATTAAGAATTAAAATTTACATCTGCGTCCCCAGAACCCACCCCGGGACCTACCTGCAACCACCGCGTTGTTCGCGGTGGAGGATTGCAGGGTTGGGCGGAATGGGACTGGTTCGGCTAAAAGACAATTAGAAACAGTTAAATCCAAACACCTTCCATCGCAGATGGATTAAATTAGGTTATAAAATTAAAACATATCTGAAAACAGATTTAATAAAACTTAAAACTACACCTTTTAAAAACTCACGCACTGTCACTGATTAAATTTTGACTCTGACGCAGGCACCTCAACTTGTGCAAGGTGCCTTCCGCGAGGTATGTCAATGCTGGGCTGCGCGTGGCTGGCCTAAACTTTGATTTTAAACATTTTGGTTTTATGAAATTTTGGTTTGGTTAATCAATGATCCTAAAATGCTTCGTTTCTATGATACAGGGCATTGTATTTGTAAATATATTCTCATAATGGAGTAAAAATAGCCCAAAATAAGGCGATGGAGAAAGTTTTACATAGAGCAACGCGACATAGAAAAATAAGTTTGTTTTGGCAAAACTAAGAATACCCTGAGTTTTCCACTTTCGCGAAAAAGTGGTAAATTGGTCATTTTTAAGAGTGGTTTTTCAGTTTTAATTTATTTTGGGCCATTTAAAATGCTACTTAAGAAACGAAAATGGTGCTCTTTTATTGTCGATGATCAAGGAACCTTCAGTTAAAATTTCGTGAAAATCGGTTGACCGCCTCCCACGATATGTATATAAATATACTGAAAAAACGTCAAAAACGTCAAAAGTTGAATTACGACTAACTTGGCGGCCAAAATTAAAGAGTTTGGTGAAATTTTAGACGAAACTAACCTATATAATCAAGAAATAGTCTACGAAATGTTAGCAAAAATATCCAACGGTTTGGCCGCAATTCCATTTTTAGTCAAAATTCCACAAAATTATCAAAACTTTCCCCAATTTGCCCAAAGGGTCGAATGAAACTTTTGTTACCAAAATAAAGGTATTCTTATGTACTTTCACGTGAAGTAACTAAAAAATATTTTTTTTAATTTAGCCAATTTTTTGTCATTTTTGGTTTATACATGCGCGCGGCGATTTCCCGAAACTCTTGGTATTATACGTATGCGCGCACAAGTATACGTGTAATTATTTATTATAAAAATTTCAATATTAATAATAAAAAGTGATGGTGAGCAGATTTTAAATATTTAGATAAAAAAAACTCTCGAAGGTAAGATATAATTTTTCTTTTCGAAAATTCACTTGATTTTTATTAACCTTTTTACATATATTGTTAATTATTTTATTTTATTCGTGTTTTCTTTTTCTAGTAGTTGTAATAGATATGCTACTGCAAGAAGTGTCTCTCGTCATCGCTAAAGTCGCGTATACATCTGAGATATTTTCTGAAGTACCAAAATTGACAGGATTTTGGATGGCAGCAAACAACAGATAATGAACTGATGCCGATAAGGACTGATAAAGCTCTTCTTCCTAATGAATTACTCAATATAATTGCTTATGATTGTAAGGTCGGTTACAAAACCATTGGCGTCACATGCAGCAATTTATGCAGATAATATTGTTAACGAAGCTATGGTTGATGAAGAGCCTGAGCAATTAGAAATTAGTCCTGTTATTTATGATATTAAAGAATTCGAAGAAGATGATAATTATGAATAAGATGTTTGTACTTCAAAGAATATCAGATGTATACGATTTTAGCGATGACGGGGGTGAAGAAATATTCCAAACTCCAGTTACCGATTCGGAAGTACACACTTCTTGTAGTAGCACAGCTAGTACTGTCGTGAGCAGACAAAAATAGGACAACTTTTTTTTTCTAATGTAAATCTGTCTCTATTTGAATATGTAATGAGTAGCCGAAACAAAACAGATATCACTTTTAATTTATTTTTTATTTTAATGCTGTAATTATTGCTATAGTAAATGATGGATGGTTAGTGAGACAAATTGCACTGCGTTATAACATTAATAAAAATTTGGTGTAACATTTTAAGAAAGTGGAGAAGAGAAATCCTGGATCAAAGGACAAAGAATATCCTACTTAACAAGAAACTAACTATTAATATTTCGTTATTGCACCATTTCTATTTATAACTTGCTTCTATAAGTCTGTTTGGCATAGAATTAAATAACCTTATACAATAATCATTAGTAATAATATTTTTCCATGCATTTTTTACTATTTCCAGTCACTCCTCGGCATTCCGTGGTCTCACAATTCGTTTTTGAATACTCCTGACGAGTAGTTCCCATACTTCTTCCACAGGGTTAAGATCTGGACTATGACTGGGCCAGTTAAGAACATTAATGTTGTTATCTTGAAACCAGTTAGTTACGGCATGAGCAGTATGAACGGAACAATTGTCTTGTTGAAATATGAACTCATTATTAGGAAATAATTGTGACACAGAAGGGAGCATAATATTGTCTAAAATCTTAATATACGTTTCACTATTAAATCGTTCCTCAATATGCCACAAAACACCAGGACCACGTGCCGATATCCAAGCCCACATATTGACGGAAAATCTACCACTTTTATCATTGTTAGATATATATTTCTCATCGAATCGAGTATTCGGAGTGCGGTAAACACGAATACGACCACTGTGTGTTGACTGGAAAGTTTTTTCGTCTGTAAAGATTACATTGTTCCAAAAATTTACATCATGCGCCAAAAATTCAAGCGCAAATCCTACTCGAGCTTCTTTATATTCAGCTTTAAGTAAGTATTTCTGTGCTGCTGCATGACAGCGTAGCTCCGATTCTCTTACTCGCCGGCGACCAGTACTACTCGATCTAGGAAAATTCGTTTCTTCAGCAGCCTGAATAACTGAGTAAAATGGATTTTCTACTAAAGCATTTACCAATTCCAAATCTTGTTGTTGAGTTGATATCTTTCGTCGCCCTAATCCAGGATTTCTACTAATCGTAGCGTTTATTCTCCACTTTCTTAAAATGTTACACACCGAATTTTTGTCAATATTATAACGCAGTGCAATTTGTCTCATTGATCATCCTGCTTTAGCAATAACTCCAGATTTAACTAAATCGCTTATATGAGGCATATCAATTTTTGCAATAAATTGTGACAACTAACTGACAATGTCACAAAAATTAAAGTTAGATGTACACAACTAGATTTTAGAAAAATACCGTTAAAAGACGTCCTATTTTTTTTGCTCACGACCATACAACTGTTAGAAAAAGAAAACATGAATAAAATAAAATAATAATCAATATATGTAAAAAGTTTAATAAAAATCAAGTGAATTTTCGAAAAAAAAATTATATCCTACATTCGAGAATTTTTTTTTAATCTAAATATTTAAAACCTGCTCACAATCACTTTTTATTATTAAAATTGAAATTTTTATAATGAATAATTACACATATACTTGTGCGCGCATACGTATAATACCGAAAATGACGGGGACAGGACCTTTTCTCCGCACTTTTTGACATACAATTTTTTTTTTCACTTCCGGTTTTAAATGGAACACCCTGTATATTATTGCATTTTTTAATTCTGCATAATTTTCTGAATCCAACGATGCCAAATAAGTGACATTTCAAACATAAATTTTTTTTATAATATAATTTTCAGTTTTCCATTTGAGTGTGCCATGACGGTTCCGATTTATTCTAAATGACCCGTGTAATGCTACACAAATCGAAATTCCATTCAAAAATAAATTTCACCAAAATTGTTTTTGGGGCAAAACTCATTTTTTTCAAATGGAACTATATCGGTACCATGGTATCATTTATTAGTACTATTAATAAGGAATTTATTCATATGCCGTATTAAAATGTGCGATAAATACAAATAAAATTACAACTAAAACAAAATAAGAAAATTTATTCTAATTACCTTGTTACACATAAGGTTGATTTGGAATACAAAAAATTAACCCAAAACATTACAACAGTTGTTCAAAATGCTGTCCATTAACGGCAATGCACTTCTGAACTCGCTGTTTCTCGAAGAACGTTCGCCAATTGCTGGGCCGTTATGCTATTAATTTCTCATCTTAGTCGTAGTTCCAGGTCTTCACGGGTTGTAACGACGATTGGCTAGACAATATTTTTTAAATGACTCCAAACAAAGAAATCTAGGGTCGTTAAATCAGGTGACCTTGGAGGCCACCTCACAGGACCATTCGTCGAAATTACGTTTCTCCGAATCTCCGGTGAAGGTAATCAATTAGTGTCCTTGAATTATGGGAAGGACGCCATCTAGTTGGAAATACATTCCCCGTCCTAAATCTAAAGGTAACTCATCTAAAATGTCCTCAATCCCATTTTCTAGGAATCTCAAGTATTTGACACCAATCAGAGGTCCTTCAAAGATTATTGGACCATTGATTCTACTACCGATTATTCCAAGCCAAACATTGAAACCGAACCGCACTTGAAAGTTACCCTCCCTTAATAAATTGTGATTTCCTTGTGACCAATATTTTGTATTTTGTCGGTTAAATAATCCCAAATTTGTAAACCTAGACTCGTCCGAAAATAAAATCAATCCCAAAAAGTAATTGTTTGGCAGCACGTTATTATACAAAATCCAATTGCAAAATTCCATCGTACATTCGTAATCACTTTTGTGCAAATGCTTGTACAATTGGTATTTAAAAGATTTATAATGGTATTTGTGCAAAATTCGGCTTACTGCTTGGTGACTTATGTCCAAATTAAGCCCAACTTGTCTTAAAGAAACAGTCTTATCAACTTCTATTCGAGCCAAAACATTAATTTCTGTTCCTTCGTCAATAACGAAGTTTTCGCTGGACATTGTCTATCAGGATATTATTACTTTTACATCACTTCCGAAAATGCAACAAGTTAGAAATGTGATTTAGAACGGGCAATCGAGACAACATTAGATGCATACCAATTCATAAGCTTGTAGAAATTCATGGTACTGAATTATGTAATGTATTTCCGGCGGCTCACATACTAACCGGATGTGATTACATGAGCAAAATTGGTTCGAAAAAATCAATTTTAAAAATCAATTCCATAAACTTTCTCAAAAATTTTGGTTTAGGTCCTATAGAATCTTGAACGGCACAGGCTGAAGAATTTCTTGTGTTAACGATAAAGCCAGTTCATCTTGCACAACATTTGATAAACTGAGCTTGGTTTTATTATAACTTCAAAAATTTTGTTCCACAAAATTTACCAACTACCTCATTCACTTGTGCCGATGATATTAAAAGAGCATACTATTGTCTGGATTTGTATTTTAATTGTGATAGAGGAATTAACTATGGTTCATTAGATGTCACTAAATACGGTTTTGAACTACAAGCAGATAACGAATTTTTAAAGCCAATTTGTAATTTACGTTGCATTCCGGAGAATTTTCTTTTGATGTGCTCTTGCAAAACAAAATGCAAAAAAAATGTTTACACTTGTAAGAAAAATGGAGTGCTTTGTTAAAATTTCTGCAAATGCAATAATTTTAATTTGTCTAAAAACAAATAACTAAATTTCAATCTACAATCACTGCAAAGATCTTATTTTGTTTTATAGCATAAAAACCAAAATTTAATGTACAAAATCATATCTCCTACATATTTATTACAACTAATGCAACTAATATACGTTTCAAATGTGTTGAGCCCTCATATTAATCGCGAATATTTCAAAAATGAAGTGGCGGCAAAAACTGAAAATAAGATGTGGTCATTTTATGTCTTTTGTAAACTACTCACTGAATTTTAATAACTGGAGTTTAAACATTATGAAGATTATTTAATTTTTACCACTAAATGAACTAATTTTTAACACGGGATTTTCGTAAAATTAAATTTTAGATGGTCATTTTCCGATTTTCACTAATTATTTTGATGTAAAATTTTGTAGCGGTATGAAGGAATATCCTTTTCATATGTGGTAACTTTTTTTTGCCCAAATCGTTGTTATTTACAAAAATGTGCCGTCATGTCTTTAGTTAAACGGCGAAAATGGGACATTTTTCAATATAATTTCATCAACGTAAGTTATTCAAATTTTAAATACTGGTTTACAATAGGCACACAATGGAAACGCAATTAAAAAAAAAAAGCTATTGCATTTTATGAAATATTCACGGTTAAAGTAAAGGCTCAATACATTTAAATCGTATATTAGTAGCATGAGCCAATGGACGAAAATAACTGTATCTCTCTTATTTTTAGAGGTAATCGGGTGTAACTAAAATGTGGGACTACAACTTATATTAAACAAATATTTAAAAAAATATAGAATGAATGGACGGTTGTGATTAAAAAAAAATTAATTGTTAATTTTTACTTTTTTTATATTAATTTTAACTCCGTTATCCTAAAAGATACGAAGAAATTCACAGGAGCTTTTATCTTTCAGCGTAAAATTTGTAGTTGAACTAAAAAATGAAAATTAAAATCGGGTCAGCGGTTACGGAGATAGAGTGCACATCCGATTTGGTATAAAAACCAATATGGCGGACTTCCTCCCTCTTTCCGGGATGCCCACGTCATAGATTCCTGACTTACATATGTCCCCAATTAAGATTCTGAAGTCAAAGTCCGTACATTCCATGCGTCAATGAAATCCTTGTTAGGGGAAGGTTTATATGTTCTATATTATGAATAATAATGTTTTCATTTTTTGTGAACCATAATGCCTAGTGGTTATCTCGTTAAATTTGTTTTATTAAATAAAAAGTTTTATTTTATTTTAAACTTGACTACGTGACTTTTTATCTGTTCTGTGACGCTCTTTCTCTCGTACTTGCGAGAACTAAGGCTGTCACTGGCACTCAAGCTTTATTCAGTACTCGGGCGCCAGTTCAAGTTTAAAGTGATTGAACAACACTACCCACAAGTCGAATGAGCGAGACTAAGCAGCTCAGTGAAGACACAGATAATTCCAGTGGGTCAAATAAAGGAAGTTAGACTTTCACAAACACAACAGTAAAATGCAGAAGTTCAATAATATTTATGTATATTATATAAGCCTGTGGTTACAGTCCTAAATAAACAGAAAAATCACAACTAACACAAATTTATGCACATAGTAGTAAGAGTAGCAAGCAATATAACAATATTAGCGGCAAAAGCGTATAGACGGTAAAGTTAGCGAGTTTATATATAAAAAATGGCTATTAAGCAAACAGTGTACGGATACCAGGAAATGCGAAGCAAGCAGACTTATTTACAGTGTTACAAACAAACAAATTATAAAACAAACCGGAAACTTGGCTAGTGTTTTACGATGTTAACAGTACGTAGAAATAAATATCGACGAGCAAGTATTTTGTCACAAGATTTTAATCACTGACTCAAGAGATAAAGGTAGACAGAGAAGCAAGAACCTGTAGTTAGGTTAAGAAAAATAAAGATCGACAGAATCTGTTGTCGCCGTGAGGCCAGAGCCAGGTTAAGAAAAACCCGAAAGAATCTGTTGTCGCCGTGAGGCCAGAGCCAGGTTAAGAAAAACCCGAAAGAAACTGTTGTCGCCGTAAGGCCAGAGCCAGGTTAAGAAAAAGACCGATAGAACCTGTTGCCGCCGTAGGGCCAGAGCCAGGTTATGAAAAAGACCTATAGAACCTGTTGTCGCCGTAGGGCCAGAGCCAGGTTAAGAAAAGACAGAAAGAGAAGAAGGAAAGTAAAATATTCAAACAGCAGAATAAATAAAATTTCAGAAAAATATCAATCAGAAAATAAGCAGAATAATAGAAAATATTTATAAGTATACAAAAATTTACTAACAGTTAATAGAAATTTCATCAACAGTAAAATATAATTACACTAGCCAAGTATTTAAAAGGGTCTTACTCTTTCAAACTGGTGCACTGGTGGCCGACTGGTTTCTTCAAGTTGTATGAGAACTAATGAATAAAATTCCCGGTGCTGTTTAATTTATAGCCGTTCTCTACCAGGATATCGCGAGGGTCCCCTCTATTTCAGACTCGCGCATGAATCAATATATTGACTACAAGATAGCGAAGTCGGCTGCTTTGAATTATTTAATGTGCCGGTGAATTGTTATTACGAGCGTCGGTTAGTATAAACAAAGTGTTCTGACTTTTGTAATGGATGAAATCGGTTTCAGATAATTATTCTAACCAACTGCGAAAAAGAAATGGATTTAATCGGCCATAGATAACTAATTATTGAATTAATTACTTTAAAGCATGCACAATAATTCCTAATGTACCAATAGTTTGACTTTAAATAAATATTCCGGTGCTCAAATAGTAAATATTGCTTGCTAAAATACTCTCGTGCGCTTAAGGCGGTACAATATAGATTTTATATTAACAGAAAATTTTATACAGATTACAAATAAATATAAATCTCATACAGATTTCCGTAACGAAAAATGCTTCGTTACAGTTCTTATTTATAGATATAGTTAAAAAGTTCTGTCTAAAGACTATAAAGAGAAAATATCAACTTATTTTAATGGTTATGAGTACTCATACTCATTACTCGAATTTAAGGTGATTTTGCGAGAATTACTCGTACTCAAAGTAAAATGAATCGGGTACTCGAATTTTTGCAAGTACTTTTTTTTGCTACTCGGTACAGCTCTGGCCTAGGAAACGTTCTTCGCAAAATTGTCACAGAATCCCTAGCAGTGTGGGAAGTGGTTCCGTTCCGCTGAAACCATATTCTTCGAATACCCTTGCGAACATTACGAAGTTGTTGTTCAAAAACCCAGTAGTGAAAGTTCTGTTTGTTAATATATTCAGAAAGATGAAAATGAGCTTCATCTGACATCAGCAAGCAACCAACGATATTCGGATTTTCAGCAAGTAGCCCTTCAAAACGTTCGCAAAAATCAAAGCGGTTTCCAAAACCTTGAGGCAGAAGTTTTTGTACGACTTGAATTTTGTAGGAATAGAAGTATAAGTCTTTCAGAATGGTTCGTTTAGGACAGTGTAGCAGAGTTGCTCTTAACCTTTCAGGATTTTCAAGTGTACTTACAGAACGAGTTCCTCCTTTTAGTTCTTCTCTGGCACGTGAAACGGTACTGCTAAACTTATGTACCCACTTTTTAATTGTTATTCGGCTAGGAACTGGATCTCGTGCATTTAAATGAAAGCTGGATGATTACAACAGTATAGTTATTTTTTAAATGAGCTTTAGCCGCAAAAGAACGTAAAGTATTTAACCAGCACTATATTCACAGCTAAACTGACATTCCTTGCAACCGCTTTGACAATTGTCTTAATTTATCGTGAAAGCATGGCGAATTGATTTGAATTTATATCTCATTATATTATGACATGAATTAACTTTGAAAATAGATACGTCATTCTGCCGGACCCGCTATAAAGCATCTAACGGTATATATTTTTACAAATTCTTTTAGGTATTCCAATGTATCAAATATGAACATAGAACATGCATGTGGGTTGTTTAAAAGTATATTTATTGAAATTGATAACATATATTTTCATCCCTTGTAGTGATTACATCTCGACATCCACCCTTGCTCATCATTCTAATCTAATTTTGACAGATTTGTTCTCACGTCTGTCTTTATCAGCTTCTGAAAAAGTTGATTAATGATGAATGAAGAGGGTTGAAAAGTTCTTTCAGATTCTTCAATTATGTAGTAAAAATTCTCTCTCTGTTGGCTCCTAGGTGGCCATCAGTCCATTTTGTTAGAGTTTCGATATCCCATAGATATTGATCTACCACTTAGTAATTGTGGCGGAATTATCCAGTTTTAAAGAAATTTTCAAAAGAATTGTGTTATATGGATTTCCAACTTTGAACGCTCACATCTTCATTACCAAAATAATTCATTTCTTTCCTTACTCACCGATTTCGTCAAAAACTAAGTCTTAAACCAAAAAATCCTTTTCTTGAAGGGTTGTTGATTACAATAATAGTACAGTCATTTGGTATTTTTACCTAGAAAATTTTCCAGGTATTTTGAAAATTGGCTATTTTATAGATTTCAATGTGCTCTTTCAGAATTTCTATTTTGCCACCTCGTATCTTTGCCGCTCGCGCCGCCATATTAGAGAAATGGTGCCTAAAAACAGATTTTTGACAATATTTCCTTTCCGACTCATTTTACTATAAAAACATAATAAATTAAACTAGAGAAAATTTCTTATAATATATGTAATAACCTTTTTTTTGTAAAATGAATAGTTTTAGCGTACGAGCGCCGCAAAGTCTACTCCAACATACGTTTTGGCCAAAAAACTCATTTCCACGCCACCATCAAAATCAAAACAATTTTTATTAATAATTCAGAGAATACAACAATACTGTCCCGGAGCCAACCAAACATCCATATCGCGAAGAGCATGTGGTACTGTTCGCAGGGTGAGGCCCACCACAGTTAACGCATTGTGCTTGTACGTCTCTGGACTTTTGACATTCTTCAGTAGGATGTTCATCGGCGCATTTTAAACTCCTGGGGGATGCTCTACAATTTGAGGTGGCGTGTCCCCATTGTTGGCACCGATGGCATTGAATGATTGATTTATTGTTCACATGTCTCTCCCATGTGATCGCCGTGTGATCAACATACCGGACTTTCTGTTGTAACTCTTTTAGCGTTAATCTATTATTGGTTACAAGCAATATATGTGGGATGCCTCGTCCCTCTTAAAGTGTACAGCTCTCTTACCCCTATTGTATGGTCCTCTGCCAACTCTTCCTTTATATCTGCAATATTTGGGTCATGATATAGGCCTCTTAAGACAAAAGTGTGCATCTTATCATCTTCAGGCGTATACGTGTGGTATTCGATATGTCCTTCCTCCAAGTATCGGTTGACCTGAGTCCAGTCTGCTTTATTCATCACTTGGAGGGAAGTCGACTCGTTGGAGTGTCTCCAATAGTAACGGTTCTGCAATCTGCTAGAAAGGAACGTATTCATTTGTTTATGGTCACTGAAACTGTGAACGATCCATCTTTACACGTCTGAAGGACTTTTATTATATTTTCTAAAGTGGATATTAAACGTTCACAAAGAAGGGTTCAAATCGACTGTTTCAGATGGAGAATAATACAAAATCTATACTTACTGTTCGATTTTGCATAACTGCTTCACTGATGGTACCAATTGGACGTCGTAACACTATAAATCTAACACAGTAAATACTAACACTTTCTTAAAATTTAAACCTGAAAAGGAATTTTGAAACACAAGAAAAAGACAATATAAAGTTCAAAAATATATATTAAATCTTTTAAAAAATTATGTTTTTACAAAACGTTCAAGAAAAATGTATTCACAAACTATAGTCTGGCCCTTGTACAACACATAGTGAGGAACGGAACGACTCATAATGTCCCAACTACCATCCAGTGTTTAGTTTTTAGCTAACGATTACACAAAAAGATTCAGTAAAAAGTGCAATGTTTATAATTCTTGGTGGACTTTTGCTTGCCTGGCTATTGACGTATTTTCAGTTCAATATCAATTTTGGTCGCTCCTCGGAGCTTAAAAATGCTTGGTTCATAACGACTTTGAATTATATTTTGCAATTATAAATTCATAATTCAGGCAAGGCGGTCCCATGCACGTTCTGAATACATGGTAGCTATACTTTTCTAACACCGAATCACTGAGGAACCGGTTTAGGACAAATCCCGTTAAAATCCATCATTTTCCCGTCAAAATCGACTGCTAGGAAATGAATGGTCACTCTTGTCGCTAAAAACTATTTTTGCTAAAACTCTCGAAATACTTTGACTAGAGACTGGATTAACTTGTCCTCATATTTAGCACAACGCATGAGTTGCTATGCTGTACAACGTGGATTCATAAAAGGGTCGGATTTTGTTACAGTTTCGAAAAGTTTATCGAAGGTTTTGGCGTGTTCTTTAACAAAACGTCCGTGTATGATGATAGAAGGGGGTCTCTTGCCTGCAGGCTGTGGCGTGACTTCTTCTGGATCCGGCTGGCGTTGGGTCGGACCACATCCATGTCCTCATCTACGTTAGCTTTTCCCTCGCATCTGTTTCTGATATGCATCGCCAGTGGAGACGACACCATCTTTAATGGTCTAGTAGCTCCCGGATGACTATACTGAGGGTTGTCTACATCCTTGAGTGCAAACTTTCGTGTCTTTGGTTTGAGCCTAAATATTGCTGCCATGTCTTGTTCATCGTCGCGGGTACCAGGTACCGGCTTTGAATCATCTATGGATGAGGTCACCACTCTTACTGATGCCGCCTTCACGCTTTCTTGGCTTGCTTGACTAGCTTCCGAGCCGTTGCCCGTTGTCTGTTTCTCTTTATGCTTCATCAATCTTATCTTTCTTTTCGTTGTATTATTATATATTATTGTATTATATTATTATATATCGCTCCAAGCTCACGCAACTAGCATCGCTCTCCGTTCCTGACGCTACACCTATCACGAAACGCGGAACTGGCATGTATATCGGCCACCAGTAACTTTACTTTCCCGTTGAGACTGCTTTATTGCACCTTCGCTTGATTATATCTACCGATGTCTCCCCCTTAAGGCAACCGGTTTCCATAATTAAAAATTGTTCACGGGATCCGCCAAACATTGTTCTAAAATGTTTTTGAGATTATAATCGTCGACCGGTTTCGACCAAACCGGTCGGGGCACCTAACACAAATAAGTGAAGGCGAAAGTGAGTGACGCAAAAATTCTTACTATATATGTTTATGTTCTTATCATTGTCAAAATTTTAAAACTCTTACCCTCTCGGGCGCACTGGAGTTAGAGTCCAATCTCCAATACGGGACACTTACTGGCACTTTTGGTTAACGTCTCGTACAGTTGATTTAAGAAAAAAACTGGTACAACTCTTGTAATCGAAAATCTTAATAGTTTAGTTGTGTGCATATATTTGTAAATAGGGCTGGCCAGGCATATCGAGAGGGGGGTGGAGAAGAGGTGATTTACCCCGGACCTGGGTTTTTTGGAAGAGACCGGTTCCTTAGTGTTTTTAAACCTTTCTTTTTAATTTTATTCAAGTGGAATTTTAAAAAATAATTAGAAAATAACTTTTTCAAAATATTTTCAAGCCTGCCATATTATTGTTTAAAAAAATAATATTTGTTACGGATAATTCTACTAATGGTTTTAATTAAAATACTAACTGAATAATGATAATTCTATTTTTAAAATAAGAACACAAACATACCACTTGAGATTAAATAAAATGTAAACAATGCAAACTGAACATAAAAATACAATAAAAAAATAAAATAAATGAACTTCAATTACGTAATACAGAATTAACTAATATTTTGTCATTGCTCCATTAGCGTCTAAAACTGACAGAAGTCTTGCAGGCATGGACAAAATCAGATTTCTTGCAAGGTCAACATCTTGCGACAAGTTCTCCCAAGCGTCTTCAATTATCCCTTCCAATTCTTGGGCATTATTTGGATGGTTATTTAATTTTCTTATATATTTCACCATTAGTCCCCAAACATTTTCAATTGGATTTAAATCTGGACTTTTAGATGGCCACGGTATCAACTCTATGTTTTTATTAAGAAACCATTGCCTGACACAATGGGCCGTATGCATGGAGCAGTTGTCTTGTTGGAAAATAAAATTATTTTCCGGAAACACCTCTATTACTGACGGCAACATAATGTTGTCTAATATTTCAATATATTTAATGGAATTGAGATGACCACCACTGTTCCAACACAAACCTAACCCATTTAGGCTCATCCAAGCCCAGACATTGACTGAAACCCTTCCTGATATTTGTGGATCGAAAGTATATTTTTCGTCGTATCAAGTGGAAGGAGGCCTATATACGCGAACATGTCCATCGTTACAGGATTTAAAAACCTTTTCATCAGAAAAGACAACTTGTCCCCAGAAGTTTTCATCATTGATTATATTATGCAAAAATATTCCTACCCTGCTTCTTTTCTTCTGAAAGTTTGTATTTTTTAGCCGCTGAACAACTCTTCAATTCGTTTTCTAGTTTTATTCTTCTGCGAGCAGTAGGTACCGAAGCAAGGAAATTTGTCTCTGAAATTGCATTTACTGCAGTCTGAAAAGGGTTTTCTCATAGGTAATTTATAAGATTTTCATCTTCTGTATTATTACTCTTTCTGAGCCTACCGGAACCAACTTTACGGGATATCGTTTGGTTAGTTTTCCATTGTTTTTTAACACTCATTATCGTGGTTTTACTCACATTGCATTCAGCAGCAAGTCTTCTTATGGACCAACCATCTTCAATTTTAGAAACAATTCGAAGTTTTTGAATATCTGTTAGATGTCGAACCATTTTTAATAATGACGCCACTGATTAACGTCAAAGTGACATTTGTAAGATTATTAATATCAATCAAAGAACGAATGATTTACATAGCTAAAAGAAAGTGTACCAGTTTTTTTTGAAAGCAACTGTACCACCATGAGGTAGAGTAAGTGGCACGAGTACTCTACCTCATGGTGGTATGGAAATGAGTTTCTTGGCCAAAACGCATATTGGAGTAGACTTTGCGGCGCTCGTACGATAAAACTATTCATTTTACAAAAAAAAGGTTATTATATAAATTATAGGAAATTTTCTTTAGTTTAATTTATTATATAACTGTTCTTATCGTAAAACTGTTTTAAAGCGCCATTTCCCCAATATGGCGGCGCGAGCGGCAAAGATACGAGGTGGCAAAGTGTAAATTCGGAAAGAGCACATCGAAATCTATAAAGTCACCAATTTTCAAAACTTCCGGAAAACTTTCCAGGTAACCTCTTTTTTGGGCGCCAAATTACTGTATTATAACGTTTCATTCACATTTTTAACACCAGTAATTAGCGAAATGTAAGACACAATGACAACGTTATTCATTCCGTCTACCGTTGTACAAGGTGGCCCAGTTAACGCGTTACGCTCCGTTTTCTCAGCAATGTTTGAGATAGATATTTTATTTATAAGCCGGTTTGACATGATTTTTTCCGAGGAATTCGATGCCGATAAGAAGCAAATAGTTAAGCATCAAAGTTATGGCCGAAAAGCTAAATCTACCAAAAAATTCAAAATGACATATTTTTGTATGTCCTTTTTTGATTGTTAATATTAAAGGAAAGTTAACAAATGTATGTTAATTTTAAACACAACCTTTACACAGAAATGATGTAATTGTTAATAAAAATAAAACTATGATTTTGTAAAATAAGACGAAGGATAAAATTATCTTTCCAAATTTAAAAATATAGCTTTCGAATACAAATCATTTTTTATTATAACTTTCCATATTTTACACCCAATAGTCTAATTCACATCTCAGCCATCACTGAATCGGTCATCTTATTTTACAAATATTAATTATAGCTTTATGAGGCAAAATCGTAGTACGTAGATATAAAAATAATATAAAATTAGTGGTTACATTTCATGTCGTCTTGTATTGTCAGAAAAGTATTCAAAAATTTCTTTTTTAAATTTAGATATATTTTAATATTTAAAATACTTCTGGGTTCGCAAGTACGTCTACGGAGAAATGAAACGGCATGCAACAGATTTCTGTGTCGGTCAAAGTAAAAGCCTACGAGAGGATAGAGATATTGTTCGCATACAGTCAAAGCCAGCGTCAGAGATCGGTTGGCTGATTGTGTCCTTAATTTATTGTTAGTTATAGATTATATATTGCCCCTTTTGTTGAAGAGATTTAGATAAAATGGATGGTCAAATATTATAAGGTAAAATATGAGAAATTAAAATAAAGGTGACTAAAAAAATAGAAAATGACTAAGAGATTTAAGTATAATGAGTAAGTATAGTGGTACCTGAGATTGGACTTCGCCTTTCACAATGAAGCCCTTGACCTTGGGGTTCGGCAGAATGAAGTATCCTGAGGGGCGGACTAATCGGCGACTGGGCCCTGGGCTATAAAACTCTTTGGGGCCCCTCCATTTCTTTAGTCAGGTCAGGTAGTCAGGCAAAGAAAAATAAAAAGATGTACAAGTATAATTTTTTTTATTCGAAAAAACAAAAGAAAATTAAAATAAGAAACAACAATAGTCAATAAAACGAAACTTTCTACGCGGACCGCGGGGGGACAAAACAAAAATATTGCTATAGCATGAAATATATTTATATAAGGTGTCAACAAAATCTGAGACGCCCCACCCCACTTTCAGTCATAATCACGTTCGGTTTTTGAGTCCGTTTTCAGCGTCCGGGGCCCCTCAACATTCAAAGCTGCCCCTTAGTCCCCCGTTTGCAAGTATCCATTTTCAAAGTCAAATTCGTGTCATAATATAATGATATATAAATTAAAATCAAGTCGCCATGCCTTCACGATAAAAGGAAATTTAAGACAGTTGTTAAAGCATTTGCGAGAAATGTCAATTTAGCTGTAAATATGAAGCGTTGGCCAAATATTCAACGTTCTTTTGCGGTTGAAGCTTATTTAAAAAAGAATTGTTCGTTGTAAGCACCCAGCGTATATTTCGTAGTCTCTTTCATTTAAATCCACAAGATCCAGTTCTAAAATAACAATTAAAAAGTGGGTACGTAAGTTTCGCAGTACTGCTTCATATGCCAGAGAAAAACCAAAAGGAAGCACTCATTCTGTACGCTTGAAAATGCTGAAAGAGCAGCTGTGCTATGAAGTCCTACATTAACCCTCAATATTTCGAACACCGTGTTCTAAAAGACTTACACTTCCATCGCTACAAAATTCAGGTCGTACAAAAATTTCTGCATCAGGAACACGCGTTAATTTTTGCAAACATTTCGTAGGGCTATTTGCTGAAAACCCGAATATTTTCATCTTTCCGGATATGTTAACAAACAGAATTTCACTACTGGGCGATGGAAAATCCCCGCTTCAGAATGAAAAATTACCGAATAATATCGGTGTACGGAAAATAATTCTTACACCTTTATATTCGTACGGAACTGAGCAGACAACGCGTAGGCACGTCTAACTCTCTAAATTACAGCCAGCGAACTGTTTGTTCATAGCTGCTGAGTGGCCAGCGCTCTGGCTGGCAGATTGATCACGGCCGCGTGTAGGTAATATCCCCACCGCATACTTATTTATTTAATTATTATAGCAGCCTATTATTACAGTTTGATTTAAGATGGTACGATAAATAGCTTAGCACTTGTTTTAGCAGTAATAGAGTAAAAGGAAAATTACACAGGCGGAATAAAAATAAAGATACACATACTAGCCAGATTTTCATGATGAAAATTACTGTCTCAATCAATCTCTACGTTCAAACCTTCTAAAGTATATAGTTCGTACTGTTTGATCATTCTACCTAGGCCCTTGAAATTTACATGGGTAGTGTATGTGAGCATTCCCCGACGTATTTTGTCTCGTGTTGTGCTTCGTTTTTTATTTTCATCATACCATAGCGATCTATTCAATCTGGGCACATATCAGGGCCTAAACTGGGGTCGATCAAACGTACGTAACTTATATGAAATAAATATTCTTCTATCAGGACCGATGGCATCCTTCCATCATTAGTCAGGGTCGGCATTAACGCCGAAGATAAAGATAAACGATGGTACATATTTGATGGACCAGTGGACGCGGTTTGGATTGAAAATATGAATACAGTACTGGATGATAACAAAAAGTTATGCCTCAGTAGCGGAGAAATTATTAAATTAAGGGACACTATGACGATGATGTTCGAAGTTGCTGATTTAGCTGTGGCTTCTCCGGCTACGGTTTCCCGATGTGGAATGGTCTATCTTGAACCAGGCGTTTTGGGCTTACAACCTTTTATAAACTGTTGGCTGAAAAGGCTTCCTGAGGTAAGTTGTTAGTTTAAAAATAGAAAACTGATATGGGTTAAGAGCCGAGTATAGCTGAAAGAAACTCGGTTGGGTGAACACGCACGAGCCTTTTGCGTTTGTAAAAATAAAAAAAATTGATGTCGAGAGCTTGAGTTGTGACCCCAGAGGGCGTGTGTGCACTTAATTTTGGTTTGAAAAGAATTGGAGTGATTTGTTCTTAAATGGTTGGAACGGGCTAAATGCTTCGCCCTGTATATGCTTCAGAGCTTTGGTTCACTTTTATTTATTTTATTTAGTTTGACTAGCACTTTTATTAAGTTCAATTTTTTATGGCAGGGTCAAGAGCTACACCCTGTATATGCTTTTCTTGAAATTAAACATTTTGCATTAAACTAAAATTAAAAAATTATTTATTAAGCGTAAAGACAGAGTTGAATATTTTGGTTTACTTAAATTAAAATTGTATTACACGAATTATATTATTTAACGTAAAGACACTTGAAATTTCGCTTTAGGCAGATGTCTTTTAAGTCTGAGAAAATTCACATGATTATTTTATGCGCGATGGCAGTTTAAGTATATTAATATTTTTATTTGGGTTGACCAATGAAGTAGAATGGCCACTCGATTCGTTGAAATTGAAGGTTGACCGGGAAAGAATTAAACACTGTTTGGCTTAGAGACTTTGCTCGCAGAACGCAGAAACTAACTTGAGGTAGACCAAAACTGACTTGCTTTGCGCTCGTCATGCTCCTCTATTTATACGGTATAATGGAGAATTGGCTCGCCGAAGTCTGGATAGAGCTGGATACGTCCCCTGACAGTCTATGGGGCTCGAAATTGTGAAATATTCCGCAATTGATTTGAGAAATTTGAATACGGCAATGAAGAATAGAATTTTTTGATATATAAATGAAAGTTGAATCTAAATTGGTTTTTGAAATATGAACAATAACTGTCTGAATAAAGGGTAAAAATTGACTTGGTCCTTAAGGTAATGTTGGAAGTCATGATTCAATCCGTATTAATGTCATATTGAGAATGTTCCATCGCCGGTGTTGAAGCGAAGTGGAAGTAAGTTTTGAGGATTGAAGTGAAGATAACCGCAAGTTGCTGGCAATGTGAACGATTCATCTTTTGGAGTCTGAAGGACTTTTAATATTTTTTTCAAAAATGAATGTTAACGTTCACGAGATAAGGGTTCGAAACAACTGTTTCAGACGGAGAATAATATAAAATCTATACTTACTGTTTTTGCTTAACTGCTGCTCTGGTGGTATCTATTGAACGTCGTAACACTATAAACCTAACACTGGAAGTACTAACACTTTCTTAAAATTATACCTGAAAGGGAATTTTTGCAAAAACAAATAAAAGACAATATAAAGTTCTAAAATATATATTAAATCTTCAAAAAATTTATGTTTTACAACAACTTCAAGAAATATGTTTGACAAACAATAGTCTGGCCCGTGTACAACACATGGTGAGGAACGGAACGATTTATAATATACCAACTACCATCCAATATGCAGTTTTGTGAGCTAACGATTACACAAAAAGATTCAAGAAAAGTTCAATGTTTATAAAATTTGGTGGGCTATTGCTTGCCTGTCTATTCACGTATTTTTATTTCAATATCAATTTTGGTCGCTCCTCGGAGCTTTAAAATGCTTGAATCGCAACGACTTTGAATTATATTTGGGCAATTACAATTTCATACGTTCAGGCAAGGCGGTCCCATGCACATATGAGTACATGGTAAAGATACTTTTCTGACACCGAATCACTGAGGAACCGGTTTAGGGCAAATCCCGTTAAAACTCATCATTTTCCCGTCAAAATCGACTGCTAGGAAATGATGGGGGTCCCATGTCGCTAAGGGCTATTTTCGCTAAAACTCACGATATACTTTAAATAAAAGCTGGATTAACTTGTCCTCATATTTAATACCGCGCATGAGTTGCAGTGCTTAACAACGTGGATTCCCAAAAGGTTTTTTAATTTTTAAATTTCCCGAAGTCAAATTTTGTTATACTTTCTAAATTTTGGTGGTCGGTGCGACATTACGTCCCTGTGCAGCGACATTTACTGCACTTTCTAAAATGACGCTCCTTGATGAGTTATTGAAATTTTTGCATAAAAATCGCTCCGTAGAGCGAAAATATGATTAAGAATATTAAAAACCTCTTCCACGATATTTTTACGTGAAGCACGCTTTTCATGCGAAATATTTCCTAAGTTGGATTTTGTTACAGCATCGAAAAGTATATCGAGAGTTTTATCGTATTCTTTAACAGCAACGCGTATGGAGCATATGAATGGGAAATAAGTTTTGATGAATGTAATGATGGATTGTTGGAAATGCGAATGGGGCATGATTTGAAGTATTAATGAGAAATTGAATTAAAAATTGATTGATTGATTGGCTGTAAATCGGTTAATTTGGATGTTTGAAAGATTCTGTTGATAAATTTAGGTTAATTATAAATTATCGATGTGGTATGAATTTGCTCAGAATTATTTTTAAAAAATTGTGGTTTGACTAGGTGACCTTAAAGATTGAATGATTTTGTAAATTATAGTACTTTTGACCTTGACTATATTGTTAATGCATAAAACATACTGACATGGGTTGGTTTATTAAATCTTAAGCAATTATTAGCTTTATTGTCAAAGTTAATACTAGTGTGTTCTTTTCTTGGACCAGAATCCAAATCCATTTCAGTTTAAAGAAATGTAACTTTTGTTATACAAAAATCTGATATCTCCTTATTTACAGTTGGCGGTGCCATTTTTAGACGATTTTCATGATTTATTTGCTTATTATGTGTTGCCTGCCATCGAATTTGTGCGGCATAGTTTGAAAGAAATATTAACATCTGTCGATTCCGCAATTTTGATATCGTTTTTGCATCTTATGGATTGGATGTTGGGACCGCTAGCAGGAAGATATAACAAGCCACCTCCAGCATCACAGTTTCTGGCTCTGATCCGTAAGTGACTTTTCTCAAATTAGTCTTCCACGTCAAATAACAGATCTAATATTAAAATTTTACACACGATTAATTACTGATTTGTGTTAAGTCAAATATTTTCATTAATCAAGTAGACGGATATACAGGGTGTATATTTAAACAAGCATTATTTCGGAAACGGTTAGACATAGAAAGAAATGTTTAATAGAAAAGTTATTCTGTTTAAAAGTATTTAACCATTTTATTTTTAAATGTACAATGCGCCTCAAAGAGACGGCAGGTTATGCAACTTTACTTATTCAAATGGAACACCCTGTATATTTTTGAATTTTTGCTTTCTCCTTTTATATCCGAACAAATTTTATTAACCATGTCCTATACCTATCATTAACCATTGTTGAGATATTTGCAGTACGATTTTTGGGATAACACTTTTTTATTAACGTAATTATAGGGAATACTTCAATTCAAAAAACAATAAATATTATAATTATAATAAAAGATGCTCAAATTGTCGCCCATATTTCATTTGACACAACTCATACCTCCTTAAAAGTTCTCGTGTATAAGAACCCCTTATGACATCTTGGGTTATTTGGCGACAAGCATGAGTTATCTTATTTTTTAAAATCATTAATCTTCCACTCATTTCCACTCACTCTTCCAATCATTTCTCGGCGTATACAACTTGTTTTAAATGACCCCATAAGAGAAAACCTAGTGGGCTCAAATCCATTTAACAAATCCCTGATTACCAATTCAGCTCCCTCCAAATCTCTCAACCAAGAAGCGTGTTACAAGGTCCGAATTATGCGTTGGTGCTCCGTTTTGCTGTCACTACATAGTGAGGCGCTCATTTATTTGAATTTCTTCCACAAGACCAGGAATAATATTTTAGTCCAAGATCCCAGAGCCACCAGATCTACGTCATTTTAGCAAAGCTAAGGTTTTCACAATAAATGTATAATATGTAGGTAAAAACGTATTGCATACTCGCTAGCTTTCAAGATGAGCCCTTTTACAGATAATAGGTATTGAAGGTAAAAAAATATAGTTTAAAAAAATGTAAAAAACACGCTTTAATAGCAAACCGAACTAAAAAGCAAAAAATAATGTTTAAATATTAAGATTCTTATTTTATTGTAAAAAGCGTGGGGTTTATAACAATTGTTATCAAGCAGTTTTTTTAGTTTTTTCAACTATAATTTTTTTTAGTCACCCTCTTGCCATTCATCCCTCGGCACGTTTCTCACCAATAATAAAATATATATTAATGACAACAGCTCTTCCGCCAAAAGCTCGACAATACATTAGTCATTTTATAAATTTTATTTTATCCTGATGATCCTGGTGAGGACATTAGTACAAAGTTGTCAAATTATTGTATTGCCATTGGTCCTTGATAAGTGTGCAAAGTTTCAGTTTAATTTGACGTTTTGAAGTGGGTGGGAATCACGTGAGGTGAAGCTAATAAAAGCGTGTTAATAAAAGAATTTTACTCTTACGTTCGTGTGTAGTTCATTAAGTGGTTGTGTTGCCCCGATTCTCACGCGTGTGGTTGAAGGGTCGAATCAACTTAACAGTTTTTTTCTTACTAGATTTTGTAACAGATGTATTTCGGCTCGATTAGCAACTAAAATACCTAATACGAATATTTTTTATAGAGTCTCCAGACCTACGTCATTATTGCAAAGCTAAGACTCAGATAACAGTTATTGAAGGTGAATAAAAACCTTAATTACTCTTTTACGTTAAAGTAGCATAGCTGGTTTTTGTATATGTTTTACGCAATATTATTAAGAACCAACATTTACTATTGTCAGATGCTTTCCGTGGGCCCCCTAACTTCCGCCAGACGCTGTAAAACTGGAGAAATAATTGGGGTACCTACGTTATAGTAGCAAGCCTGAATTTTATATCTTTTAATTAAGCATTAAAATATTATTGAATAATTATTAAAAAATTCTATCAAGATAAATAAACAATTTAAATTTCATGAATCTGTCTAATAAAGTCCTCTAATGCTCTCACTAGTAATTAGTGAAAAATTAGATTTCAAGAAAATTACACTTTGCAAAGCTAGTACAGTTTTCTATTTTTTTAATTTAAAGAGATTTAACAACAGCTGGTTTTTACAAATATTCTCCTGACCAAAATTTCTGGTGGCAAAAGTGAAGATCTTACTCAATTACTCAATTTGGCTATATTGGGCGGAACCCCAGACGGGAATCCAAATGCTGAATATGTTGCAACATATTTTTGCTGTGTAGATGGCTAGAAGTACTCCGGTTATTGATAGCAAAATCCCTTGTAATACATTCCACAAGTCCAGTCGGTATATCTAATGCTTGAGAGGATTCACCTTTGCTTTCGATGTTGGTTGGTCCAGGAGTTACATAAAAAATGGGGAAATAAGGTGAAACTAGTGTAACAGAGATGAAAATAAATTAACAAAGTAACAATACCAATTAACTTTGCAAATTGATAAATACAATAATTATTAAGGCTATAGTAAAAATTAAATTTTATGAAAAAATATTGTTTAATTGCTATGTAAATGAATAAATTAATTAAACTTAAAATAGACACCTAAATAATAAATATATATATATATATATATAAATTCAGGCTTGTTACTATAACGTAGGCACCCCAATATTTTCTCCAGTTTTACAGTGTCTGGCGGAAGTTAGGGCCCACGGAAAGCATCTGGCAATAATAAATATTGATTCTTAATAATATTGTCTAAAACATATATAAAAACCAGTTACGCTACTTTAACGTAAAAGAGTAATTAAGATTTTTATTCACTGTCAGTACCTGTTATCTGAAAATTTTAGCTTTGCAAAAATGACTTAGGTCTAGAGGCTCTAGGATTTTACTCTATAAAGAAATATTCGTATTAGGTATTTTAGTTGATAATCGAGACAAAATACATCTGGTACAAAATGTAGTAAAAAAAAGCTGTAGAGTTGATTCGAACTTTCAACCATGCGCGTGAAAGTCGGGCAGGACAACTACTACACCACTGACAACTTTTAATGAACTTACATAGTTTTTGCTATATGAACGTTAAGAGTAAAATTTTTTATTCACCTTCAATACCTGTTATCTGTAAAAGCCTCAGCTTTTTATCTACATATACACATCTATTTTGAAAATCTTAGCTTTGCTAAAATGACGTAGGTCTGGCGGCTCTGAGATCTTACTCTATTTCTTAAAAACCTCAAATATCTGTCACCATTCAGGATACCTTCATAAAATTAAGATCCAATTAATCTCCCATTAAATAAGCCGCACCAAACGTTAATTCCGCAAATAATTTGAAAATGGGTTTCTCTTACCTAGCGAGGATTTTCCACTGACCAATAATTACTGTTGTGTCGATTAACCGTAGGATTATTGTGAAATCGTGATTCATCACAATTCCCATAATTTTATTGACAAACAGAGGATCATCATGTAACTGTACCATAAAGTTGGCAATGGATTCTATTCCAGTCTATTGTAATCATTAAGTCTTAAATCTTGAACTAAGCACATTTTGTTGGGATGGTGTTCACTGTTCATTATCTACTAGACAAATTTTTTATTTCCTATACTTTTTTCCCTTCCAACGAACGGTTTATTTTTGTAAACCGTTCAAAAGTGAAAGGTCAGTGTTAAGTCCCGTTAGGGGTAGTTTTATGCAAGAAACGGGACTTTCCGCTTCTAAATGGGGTGGAGATTTTTCGGAATCTATTTCTAACTCTACGAGAGTACACATTTCAAATATTATTTTTTATAAAACAATTTCTTCTAAAATGTCTAATTTGCGTGAACTAGAAACTAATGAGAAATTAATGAGATTTAAACACTAGACGCTTCACGTTTAAAAGAGTTTCAGCTATAACTTGGTTAAAATAATAACATTTTTCAGCTGGGCTGCTGATCCCTTGGGTGGTATTTTCACTAATCTGGAGTATTGGCTGCACTTGTGATAATAATGGCAGAGTCTTATTTGATTCCTGGATCAGAGAGAAGATGGCAAAAGCTAAACATACACCCACCTTCCCCGTCGAGTGCATTGTGTATGACTACAAGTACGCAGCTTGTCAATGTAGTATTCTTATTTTTCATCTCCATCATTGTTGAAAGAAATAGGAAACATCGATGCAGTCTCATATGTTCTAATTTTCGACCAGAACATAGAAAGTGCATCAAATGCGCCCTTATAAATTTTCCGTATTTCATACAATCCATTCATTTGGAAGTTAGTTTTAGTTTCCAGACAAAGATCCTTTCAATTTTATATGTTATATATAATATTCATTACATTACATTTCACTATACTACATCACCATATCACATTGCATTGCATTATACTATACTATATTATATTTAATATACAACAAATAAAATTTATGAGGAACATTTGTAATAAAAGTTATAAACGTACGTACGTACGTATAATAAAAGGCACAAATATGCCAAATAGTTCGAAAAAATAATATTTTAGATATTTTTAAAAGTTTAAGTCATGTCGAAGTGGGTTTCCGAATATAACGGTTGACGTAAGTGAAATTATCATAATTAATTTTCGTAAAATTACATAAGAACTAACTATTTTATTGTGTTTCAACCACGAATCACCAGGAATTTCTTGTACAGTTCTTGCCTTAAGACACTGAGCTGTATTTATCGCATAAGTAAAATAGAACTTAAATATGTATATGGTAGATAATTGAAAATATACATAGGTAGTCTATTATTCCCAATTCTGGCCATAGGAATTTAGGCTGACAATAGTTTTATATTAAGCTACTGCTCGATTATTAATTTAAATATTTCGTAACGACATCTGATGGCGTACAGTCCGGAAAAGCCGCCCGTGAAAAATAAACGAAAAACTATCAAGCATAAGAGCTGTCATGTTTCATATTTTTAAATGTCAGATATTTCAAAAATTATACACAATTTCTACTTTTAGCCCAGTTGTCAGAGACTAATTTTGATGAAAAATTGGAATTAATTGTTACCTCGCTAATTTTTTCATGAAAGGCTAGTTTTTTGCTAGTAGAAGGTGACCAAAATTTACCCCCGCGAACCCTTATAAACAACCCTCTGAAATGAAAAAAATTAGTTTTTTGCTAATATTTCGAAAAATAATAATAATAAAAAATGGATAGCATAACGTGAAAAAGCGGGAAATTTTACAAAAAATAGTGTAAAAGTTTTTTTAATAAATTTTTCCCTTAGCATGAGAAATGATTACATTTTCGCTCAGTATTTCAAGCGCGTCGTACAGAGAAATGCTACAGAGAAATGAAGCATTTTTCTACCGCCGCTACATAATAAACAATTTGTACCCATTAAAAAGGAAAAAAGGGTAGCATTTTAAAGAAAAAGGATTCAGCTATCCAATGGTATCATTACTTTCAATTTTTATGTCTTATAAATTGCACGTGAAAGTTAAGCTTTACCACTTTTTTCCACTCTATATTACAACATAAATAAAAAATAAAATACTATTTAAAAAAATCCTTGTAGATATAGCTTGTTTATACCTTAAACTTCAATTTAAGATTAATTTTTATGCTATAAAATATCTAGGGTAAAAGAAAATAATTTTTAAGTCATTGTTATTTTTTTCCATTCTTTAGGGTAAAGAAATTTTGACTTGAAAACTTGTTGAAAATAATCAAAAAGGCTCGTAAGTAAAAAAAAATAATCTTACATTGAAGTTTAAGGTATAAACAAGCTATATCTACAAGGATATTGTTTTAAATTGTATTTTATTTAATATTTATGTTTTAATATAAAGTGGAAAAAATTGTAAAGCTTAACTTTCAGATGCAATTTATAACACATAAAAATTATAAAAATTGAAAGTAAGTATACCATTGGAAAGCTGAATTCTTCCTCTTTAAAATGCTACCTTCTTTTTTGTTCGTTTTTAATGGGTATAAATTGTCTTTATTATGTAGCGACGGTCGAGAAATGCTTAATTTCCCTGTGCGACCCGTTTGAAATATTGAGCGAACTGTCATAATATCACATGCTAAGGGAAAAATTTATTCAAAAAAACTTTTATACTATTTTTTGTAAAATTTACCGCTCTTTCACGTGGTGCTATCCGTTTTTTATTTTTCATTATTTTTCGAGATATTAGCAAAACACTGAATTATTCCGTTTTAGAGGGTTGTTTATAGGGGTCCGCGGGGGTAAATTTCGGTAAACTTTTTTGAGTCACTTTCTACTAGCCTTTCATGAAAAAAATAGCGAGGTAACAATTAATTCCGACTGCCCCTGGCTACTGGGCTATTTTTTGCGAATCATAAAAACAAATTTTTGAGCCAAATATTGAGAGATAATTTAGAACTGATAAAATTATGTCGTATTTCATTTTTTAATTCATTCAATGGCTGTGATGGAAACTGCAAATTTCAAATTTGCACTGAAATTTTAACATGTTGGCGGTGGAAGCGCCGTTAAATGTTGTAACGCAAGTTCACGCTCAGCACATCGAATCAAAAACGTTTAACATTTAAAGAATATTGAAACTTAAGAATATTCCACTTGTTAAAATTCATTAGATTAAAACTTACAACCCTGAAAATTTGAACATCGTTTTTCGCATCGATGAAAACAATTTTTAAGTATTTCTGTGTCAAATATTATAATTATGACGCATTATAAAGGCCTCAATACCTCGCCCTCAAGGGTACGTACAATACTGGAAGTCATTAAACGTATTTCCGCCAAATTTAGCATGAATATTCTTTGACACTTTAGATGAGATGCTTTGATGGTACCAACATTTTTACATATCGATAGGAGCAACACCAGAAATCATCAAATTTGGTATGAATATTTTTCGATAACCTAGAACTACTGTGGCAGTACCAATAATGCTTTCGAGGGGTGTAGCACTGTCAACCAACTCATCTAAAGCACATGCCCTCAAAAGCCTGAACAAAACGTTACTCAACTACTTTGAAATAACCTTTACATTTTTTAAAACACCTTAAAATATTTTCAGTTTCCTAACCGAATGTAATTATACATAAATTACTGAGTTCACATATATAAATTACCACATTTCTTTTATTTCGGTCTTAACAATGAAAAGTTAAAACAGTTTTTTTTTGTAGTTTGCTCACTCGTACTTCTACAGTATACTTGAGTAGATTGCCGTGATTTATTCAAATGGGAAAAATATTATATCGTTTATTTAAAATTTGTTAACGAAGGCGAGTTTCCAAACAAAAATAAAGAAATATACAAAGTTATTTGGAAAAAACAGAATAATGAAAACTTTTAGAATAATTGATTTATGACAATTTTAAGAATATCTTAGAGCGGGATTTCCTCTTCCGAGAAATATTTACAAATAACAGTTGCATGGAAACGTAGAGTATTACTAATATGCTGTAATTTCTACACAACGTCGTTACTAACATAGAAGATCTATCAATGAACCTGATGAAGTTTAGACAAACAATGGAATACTTCAATATATTATATTTGAATACACTACACGACACGCGATTCGTTAACCATATTACCAACATTGGAAGACAACTGAGTTTTAACAGTTTCCCGATATGTAGTGGAGTGCCCGTCGAGTAATATGTTTGAAAGTACTGTTAAAGTATTTTGGTTGTCTGTGGAAATTACGTCAGAGTCAGTGTTCAACAAAAGTTCCAACTCTCTTCAAGATTCAAAGACTGAGCACTTCAGGATTAAGAAATCGAGGACTCTTAGTTCGTAATTCGTAAACAGAAAATTCCTTTTTCGTTTTTTTTTTACTTAAAAAACTCCAGTATGAGTATAATATAATATCCCTTGATAGATGGTAAAAATTGGACGTATTTGGTAACACCATAAGTTTCCATGCAGCTGTTATTTGTTAGACATTTTTCCATTGACAACACACGTGCAGTTTGCGTCGGAGTGCGTGACTGGCGACTCCGCCATAAATGAGAAGTATAATATGGTTTTCCCAGAAAAAAAATTATTGCTGAAATACTTAACTCACGTAAAAAAATGTTTTATGGCATATTATTATCTTATTAATTTTACTAATAGTAACAAAAAAAAACTTGAAGTTTGAAAAATATTGGGTTCATTTTAAACAGCCATAAATTGGCGCGTTGTGACGTCAACACCCTGAAATCCAATCACAGAGGTTGTCTCTGTTCAAGATTGTTTATTAATCTTGGTCTCTGTTAACATAACATAACCTCTATTTATTGACAGCACTCAGCATTTTTCTACTTTAGGTAAATTATCAGAGGTACCTTTAAATATCCCTCTTCCACTTGATTCCATTTTGATTATAGAATTAATAAAACGTAAACCAGGAACTGATAAAATAACATTTTCACTCAAAACAATACAAACATAGAAATACAAATTTAACGTTTTAGGTTAGTCATCTGATGTGTAATGTCAGTGAAGGTTAAACCTAAACTACAGTACAAAATATTAACGTCCGACGCTTTCACGAATAACTTGTGCGGAATTTATCCGGATTCTGATTGGCCAATATTTACACGTCCACTACTTTAGACCAATCACAGTACAAGCATTAAAAATTGAATTTCTGAGAAGTTTTAGAGAAAAGCTTTCTTTAACACACATTTAGAATCTATTACAAACTAATTATATTCATAATTTCATTGGTTTTCCGGGTAGATACGTAATTCTGGTGCGTAAAAATACCCGTTTTAAAAAGCAGTGAAATTATCAGCAAGTTGTTTTAACGATATTTTCTTAAAAATAATTCTTATTAGAAAAGTAAATTGTTGTAAATTAATAAACTGTTTTATTATATCATTTTCACGACACAAATTGTTAAAATAAAATTAGTGGGAAAACCCTATTGTTTTTTAATCATGATTTTTTAAGATGAAATATCTACAATCTCCATTCTAACTTACTACTTAAGGACCTTTACAAAAGATATAAATATACTATAAGTCTTTGATAGACGGACGTAAACATTGGACGTATTGGTAACGCCTTAAGTTCCCATGCAGCCTTTATTTGTTAAACATTTTTACATCGACAACAACAAAATATGTGTTGCAGTTAGAGACAGAGTGTGTGGCTGGCGACTCCGCCATAAATTAGAAATATGCATATGTCTTTTTGTTGTGCTTTTTGAGAATAAAAAAATCTGGAATTTCCAATCTAACTTAAAACTTAGCATAAATATACTATTATTAAACATGAAATCGCATGATGTAAAAGAAATAAATGCCAATTTTCGTCCTATTTTGATTGGAACAGAAATCCATTTGAACAACACCTGATACAGTAGTCCTTATTAGCTATTTTCTATTAACGGATTTGGCAAATTATGGATGCAAATGCTTATAGTAACGATAAAATCATTAGGAGGCCTAGAATATTTAACAAAATATATGTATACAGACTATCGGAGAAGCTACGCCGTATAGGTGACAAATTTGATGTTAGGACGATATTTCAAACGGTGAACACTTTAAGATCTATTTTAACAAAAACAAAACCGATAAACAGAGAGCAAAATTCAAAAAACTGTATTTACAATATCCCGTGCGAATGTGATAAATGTTATGTGACTGAGTCATCCAGACCTTCCAGTGTGAGGTTGGATGAGCACAAGAACTACATTAGAAAGAATGAAATTCAGAAATCAAAGATTTGTGAACATGCTTGGGAAAACGGACATAGAATAAACTGGGACTCGGCAAAAATTTTAACAAAAGAAGCAGATAACAAAAAAAGAAAAATTAAAGAATCAGCAATAATCTTATTAAATGAAGATACGTGCGTATCGAATTGTTCTGTAGATATTTGTACAACCTGGCTACCAATGTTGAAAGAAGAACTTAACAAACTCAACATTTTCTAAAAAAAAAATATCGTCAGTTCTGTGTTCTGTGTAAGTAGTAAGTATCTATGGAAATCATATAAACAGAATCTTAAAGCTGTGTATTTGACATACACAACAAAATAAGAGTTCTTCCAAAAAAGCTTTGAAAACAGAAAGATACTAGTTTCCCAAACATCAGCAAAATACATTATTTCTATGCTAAGCCAAGTCAGGCTACTTATTTTCGATTGCAACAGACACTGGGCTGCTAGATGGCGCCTGCTGACTATTTTACATGTCGCTATTGTAAAAATACCGGGATATACCAAATAGTCAAAGGATTCTCGTGCCGGTCGTCACATGCCTACCTTGCACTGACGAAAGCCAACAGCTCGAAACTGCAGTCTGCAAGTGGTGTGTGACGACTGGCAAGAGAGCTCCTTTAAGTAGGATCAGTCTTTCGGCTGGTGTTAGTTGCAATCGAAGCATTAGCGTTTTGATGGTAATATGCAATTATTACACTTAACGCGCCAGGCTTGTAACTTGTAATTTAGCGCTAGACGGGACACATGGCCCGGAGAGTAGCTGTTGGTTGCAGTCTGGTTACATTCCTTATAGTAAAATAAGGATTTTATAGAGGAGTTTGCGACTAAAAATATTATGTTTTAACATTATTTCTTTGTTTATCCGATTTATATTATTTGTAAAACTAACCTCTGACTGTTCCTTTGATGTAAACGTCACGGGCGCAGAGGCTTTTTTCCGATAATTCTATTATTTTGTAGTTTCGGTGATTTGTTTTTGAAGAGTATAATAATACATGTTGTAGAAAACTCATATAATGGGAAATAATATAAATGTAATCATATTTATAAATACAACAAAGAAATTTTTTTAAATAATAAATATAGAAAATTACGTAAGTTCATCTTATATTTTTCTGTTTCAAATACCTGCTACCATATAAACTACAAATAGTTTTTTAAAGATTCCATTCCAGGCCTTCTTGCCTCCCCATCACTATTATAAACAATTAGAGTCCAGCAAGGTAGTTGTGAAACAGAGTTAAATGGAAACGGTAAAATTAATTTAAAGAATTGAAACTCTTACTGTTTTAAACCAATGGACATTATTGACTGTAATGTTGAACGCCCTTAGGGAAACGTCAGCATGCTAAACTCTCTGTTGAATTATGCATAAGTTTAATCTAAATTTGGAGTTCACGGGACTATAAACTTCACTTTTCAAAAAACAACTCAAATAAATTTTACCATAATAGTCCGTGTGCCAGCTGATATTTTGGTATAATTTGTAGGGCTATATATAATGTTTGGAGGACTAATAATTAGGTCTTCTTAATCACTAAATGGCTGTGTATTGGTCTCTAAAGTTAAGGGTTTCAATATGGCGGGTATTTCAAAATGGTGGATTGACAACTTCTTAAATTAACTGTATCTTCCAAGCCAATTAGAATCATTCTTTTTTATTTAAATTCAGAACCTATTAATAACGAAAAATATATCTTCGTACTTTCACAAAAATTTTAAATAAGTTAGATATATATTTATTATATGCCTATATGTACCTTTTTTTCTGTAATTAAGGAATTAAATACCACAGATAAGAGATTTGTCCTGTAAAAATACAAATAATGCACATTGGCATGCCGCATGTCAGGCATAAATCAAATCTAACTCTAAGGAAATAATTATAGTCGATTTGCATACACAGTTTACATATATAATTTTAAAAACATCACAAACAGTTTAAAATATGGAAAATCTAGATCATTCAATAAGAAAACAAACATATATTCCATAATATTAACACATACAATTTTTAGGCTAAAAACTCGTCCATGTTATATACAGGGTGAGCCATAAGGAATGGATAATATTTTATCTGCATATTGTCTGAAAGTTATTTGTGGCATTCTTCGAATATTCTTTCCTATTATTTGGGTTTTCTACCACATGTATTATTATCCTCTTCAAAACAAATCAGTGAATCTACATAATAATAGAATTATTAGAAAAAAGCCTCTGCGCCCGTGACATTTACGCCAAAGGAAAAGTCAGAGGTTATGTTTTGCAAATAATATAAATAGGAATAAACATAAATAATGTATTTAGATGACGTTTCGGAAAGTAATCTCTTTCCGTTTTCAAAGTTTTTTTTGAAGAACTCTTATTTTGCTGTGTATGTCAAATACACAGCTTTAAAATTCTGTTTATGTTATTTCCATAGATACTTACTACTTACACAGAACATAGAACTGATGATATTTTCTTTTATATAATGTTGAGTTTGTTAAGTTCTTCTTTTAACATTGGTAGCCAGGTTGTACAAATATCTACAGAACAATTCGATACGCACTTATCTTCATTTAATAAGATTATTGCTGATTCCTTAATTTTTCTTTTTTTGGTATCTCTTGGTATTTCTTTTGTTAAAATTTTTACCGAGTCCCAGTTTATTCTATGTCCGTTTTCCCAAGCATGTTCACAAATCTTTGATTTCTGAATTTCATTCTTTCTAATGTAATTCTTGTGCTTATCCAACCTCACATTGAAAGGTCTGGATGACTCACCCACATAACATTTATCACATTCGCATGGGATATTGTAAATACAGTTTTTTGAATTCTGCTCCCTGTTTATCGGTTTTGTTTTTGTTAAAATAGATCTTAAAGTGTTTCCCGTTTGAAATACCGTCCTAACATCAAATTTGTCACCTATACGGCGTAGCTTTTCCGATAGTCCGTATACATAAGGAATTATTGCTGTATAATAACGTTCAGGTTTTTGTCGTACCTGATTGCCGCTATTTTCAACATTTATGAAAACTCTATCAACAAAGGCTTCAGGATATTGATTTTGTACTAGAACCTCTTTGATAAATTTTTTCTCGTTATTTAATATTTCATTATTAGATGAAATTATTTTGGCCCTATCGTATAAACATTTTACAACACCCCTTTTAACATTTATTGACTGATTTGAGTTGAAATATATCTATTAGTATGTGTTGGTTTTCTATAAACGCTTGTTTCAATTGTATTATTTACCCTTCTAATTAAAACATCTAAAAACGGTAGTTCATTCCTACTTTCTACTTCTAATGTGAATTTAATAGGCGGTTTCTTACTATTTATATTTTCCAAAAAACTATCTAGTAAATCGACACCATGAGGCCAAATTGCAAAGATGTCGTCAACATATCTCCACCAGACAACCGGTTTGTTTATACAATTTTGAACATGTGTGTTCTCAAAGTTCTCCATAAATATGTTGCTTAAAATTGGTGATTATGCAGACCCCATAGCCATACCAAAATCCTGCTGATAGAACTCATTGTCCAATTGAAAATAAGTTGTTTTTATACACAGTGTTAAGAGTTCCATTATGCTATTTACACTTAATTTAGTTCTAGTTTCCAAATTATTATTATTTAGTAACTTGTCTTTAACTATTTTTAAAGTTTCATCTACCGGAACATTGGTAAAAAGACTAACTACATCAAAACTAACCATCAGGTGTGATTCATGAATATCGTTTTCATACATTATTTCTATAAAATGTTTACTATTTTTAATATATGAATCGGTATTTTCAGATAATGGATCAATAATTTTAAGTAAAAATTTTTCCAAATTATGACATGGTGAATTAATAGAACTAACAATTGGTCTTAAAGGAATATTTTGTTTATGTGTCTTTGGTAAGTCATAAACATGAGGAGGCTTACTATGATGTGGTGTAAGTTTCCTTCGTTCAAAATCATTAAATTCATGTTTGTATTTAAACAAAGTTCTGTAAATTTTGCTCTCTATTGACTTTGTTGGATCTTTGTTTAGTTTTGAGTAGGGTCCCTCATTTACAAGAGTCATGATTTTTGTGTTATATATATCTTTATCTATAATGACTGTGGCATTACCTTTGTCTGCTGGCAAAATTTTTATACTTTCATCGCGTTTTAAAGAATGTATCGATAACTTTTCTTCTGGAGTTAAATTATCTTTAACTTTGTATTGCTTCTCTAAAGCAATTTTTGCCCGTATGCGATATTCATTACCATTATCTGTTGGTACATTTTGAGCCGTTTTTTCTATTGCCGCTACTATATCAAATTTTGGAACAGTTTTCGGGTTTATTGCAAAATTTAAACCTTTTGATAAGACAAGCCTGTCCGAAATAGACAAAAGTCTTTTTGACATATTAATGACGGTCCTGTCAATTAAAGGATTTATAACCGACAGTTACAAAAATGTGGTGCTTTACACCCATGCACCATGTGGGTGGCTCGGTAGCTCGGTGGAGATGGCGTGGTCCAGATTTGCTGTTGTCAGTGACGAAATATTTGATAGTTTGGGCACCACTTTATTTTTGGATTATTTCGGGGATAAATAAAGAAACCCTTTTAACTTGGCACTACCATTTATTGTAGAAGCGATAGCCTGTAATAGCGGCTGGCCGAACAAACACACAAATTAACAAACTCAATGGGCTTTCAACAATTTCCCAATTACATGTAACGTACAACTAAGTTCCGCCTATTTAGCGTAATACCCCGTATAGGTTTACTTTTTATTATTTACAACAAATAAAACTAGCTCCCTCGACAGAGGACGATATGTTCGGTACTTGTCCACGTGTCTCTCCCGACTATCCTTTTCGCCGCACCGGTCAGTGCCGTGCGCCGTATTTTCACCCTATCAACGTTACAGATTATTATTTATATTTTGTAATTGCCTAATCTGTTTTTCCCTTATTAAGTTTCTAAATTTATGTAAATGCGTACCTTTTTGCAGATTAAAATATTTTTTGTAACTCAACCTGACATTCCGGATTATAAACTGATAATCATGTTCTATAATGTTCCTGCTTAGTTCATTCTCCGTGTAAGTAATGTCGCCAATAGCTCTTTCTTTTTGGTACCTATGATATTGAATTCTTTCCCTAACCATGGACTTGCTTGCTTTGTCCAAAATTTTTCTGGTTTTCGCATTTTGGAAAGGTACTTTTAGCCGTAAAAACTTCGGAATTATGTCATGTTCTCGACATTTACACAAAAAGGTTATGCTATTTTCTGATTTGGCTAGTTTCTTAGAACATTTTTCTAAAAATCTGAAACATTGCTTTATATTAGGCCCATACCTGTTATCTAAATATGTATGACTTCTGACTTTTTCTTTGGCGTAAACGTCACGGGCGCAGAGGCTTTTTTCCAATAATTCTATTATTTTGTAGATTCGGTGATTTGTTTTGAAGAGGATAATAATACATGTGGTAGAAAACCCAAATAATAGGAAAGAATATTTTATCTGCATATTCTGTAGCGGAAAATATAAATTTGTTACTTAACAACTGGGTGTCAGATATTAATACTTACTGAGATACAGGGTGTCAAAGTTATAAAAATAATTCAGTAATATTATAATTTCAGTTATTTTTTATTTGTACCGACTTTTATGTTTATGTGTGGAAAAATAACAGCAACATTACTGAATTTTTTTATAACTTTGACACCCAATATCTCAGTCAGCCGGATTTGTGGGACTTAAAAATATCTAAATCCACCAAAATATAATTTTTACCTGAACACAATATTGTGCCTATAAAAATTCTGTACATAAGAAACTAAAATTTAGCATAGTTGATTTGCCAGTTTTTATACTTTTAGATAAACAGTTCTTCATCTCCGAGTCTTTATTAATTATAAAATAACCAAAACCTTGAAATTAACATTATGTAGTAGATTTTAGTAATATAAGTATTATTTAACCCCTTACTATTGGTTACTAGTGATTGAGAAACTGGCTGTTGATTTACATAACTGGTATTTGATAAACATTTCCTCTTTAACAAACCAGACAAAGATAGCTTTATTTTAACAGAAATATAAATAAACCTTTATGACCGGCGACTCCGCCACAATATAGAAAGTTTGGTGTTTCTTGTTCAATTCCATATTAACTCATAAATAAAGTTAAGTTTCAGAAAGCAGCTAGGCAAAATTTGATAAGAGATATCTGTGTGCCAAGTTCATGCAGTTATTAAAAAGTAAAAAGTTTTTTTGCAAGAAAACAAATTGACAGAAATTCTTTTTAAGGTTTAATTTTATTAGGAATTTCATTACAAGCTACGTGGTATATTTTTTTCGATGTGGTAGGAAGAAGAAGCCAACATTTTAATTTTACAACTTAAATTAAGTTTTAATGTACAGTCATGATTAATTTTAATCTATAAGAATTTCTTATCATTGCTCGGAATAATTCCAGTGCTGAAGAGGATTTGTTGTACTTCGGCTCAATACCGAATATTTAACCTAAAATTTTAGAGAATAAACAATCTTTATTCAATTAGCTCATATAAGAAAAATAGGATAACAAATACTGTGTAACAGAAAGGTAGAAATTAGTTTATTGAAATAGGTTGCATTTAAATTAATCTGCAACAAGTTACAGAAAAATTCCGTCTACCATATAACCTAGGACCCATTAAGGGAATATATTAAATTAAATCTAATTAAACTAAATATAATAAAGAAAAGAATACTAGCGGCACAAGGAACACAGAAAATTTAATAAAGTACATGGATGGCATAATTAATTACAAAATAAATGTTAATTACTAAATATATTTTTAGTTGATGGACATGATCAGACTAAGTTTTTTTCTATTTTTCCTATTAATATACACTGATATATGGTAAGCAATAAAATATTACCGATCAGACATTTCTAAAATCGTGTAGAGCTTATTTTAAACCTGATTTATTGTGAAATACATTTTTAAATACATAATGATAGCCTAAAGCAAAATATTGCAGATTATAAATTGTTGAAATCATGTATAGTTAATGTTTCAACATTGTCTTCATAAAAATACAACCAAAAATCTTGAAGCTGGATTTCACAGTTGGAATGTAACACGGAACTTACAGACAGAAATAGAATATATTTACTTTTTATATAACTGTTGGATTTTGTAGTCAAAATTGGATAGTGGAGAATTAATTTTTGTTGCGTACATCAATTAATAATAATGAAAGGTTAATAAAGTCGCTGCCAAATAAACACATTCTATAAACACGTTCACTTATACACATCAACATATTTTTAATAATAAAACATTTAACCATTCTTCTCATTAAATAATAGATTACATGATGGAGGTTTCACCGACCCTACACCCGACAATGAACCTGCTCCGCCCACATGGAGAAGTTGGATGGAAAATATGGAAGAATATAAAATAAATGTAGACATGAAGTATTCAGGTATTGTATCTTGTTAGATTTTCAATATAACTTATCCTTAATTTATACTAATTAGAAAGTTAGGAAACTTTATGTTAAAAAATTGTTCAGCTGAAACTTTGTCAGTTGCTAGTTCAAGGAACGGCAGATATTATTTTATCACAAAGACCTTCCTACAAATCTTATGGTATTTTGAGTTTCGGTTAAATTAGCTGAATTATTGATATGTTATAGTCATTTACCTCCAAAATAAAACTTCAATTACCACAAAGATATAAGAGAAATAGTCTGTCAAAACATGATAATTACCATCAATTTAGGCAAACAAGAATTTTTTACTATTATTATTGGTTTAGGGAAAAAATTCTAAAAGTAAAAAAATATTTAAGTCCATTAATAGTGTAGTAGTTTCTATGAACTTTCAACTTTCAGTAAAAAATATATTATTGTTATTATTAATATGGTCAAATCTAATTCTGCATTCACCCCATTAATATTTTATTGTAAAAATATAAGCAAGTTATGACTATATTATTAAAAATTATAATTTTAGTTCAATACTCTTTACATTTATATTTATAAACAAGCATTTATGCTGTATAGACAAGGTTACCACCGCAATAAACTGATATTGCTCGTATTAAATTGTTTAATAATTTCATTTATCTCAGATATTAAAACAAAGAGGTGAATGAATATCGAGGACTGTGTATTTTCGGGCGACCGACGGGAATAACGCACATACCTCGCCGGATCCGTTCCCGAGAGCCCTGATACTTGATTAGGTTTGTATTTGTTGATGTGTGATATTTTTACTTGCTTTTCTTTCTCACAATGCGTGCACAATGTTTATGTTCAAGTCTTGCATCCTTTATTTAACCCATTTTCTGACATAATCAATTGATGAAATTTTGTATAGTTACTAACATCGGAAGGAAATACAGTATTTCACCGTTACTTTTGCAAATATCCGCACGTAGGGGGCGCGGGGGTGAAAATTGTCTTCAAATCTTGCATCCCTTATTTAACACACTTCCTGACAAAATCAATTGATGAAATTTTGCACAGTTATTAAGATCGGATGACAATACAGTATTCTATCGCTATTTTTGCAAATATCCGCACGTAGGGGGCGCGGGGGTGAAAATTGTCTTCAAATATTGCAACCTTTGTTTAACACATTTCCTGACGTAATCTGTTGATGAAATTTTGCACAGTTATTAAGATCGGATGACAATACAGTATTTCACCGTTACGTTTACAAATACCAGCACGTGGGAGGAACGCGGATGAAAATTGAAAAATCCTCAAAATGAAAGAGCGAGAAATCAAAACAAATCATCAAGAGACGAAGTTTTATTGAGCGCTCTAGGGGGTAGACACCCTAAAAAGTATGTCTAAAAAGTAGAAAATAAAAAAAATTTTTAAAAATTTTAAAAACCTGATTTTCTGTAAAAAGTCATACTAAAAAATAAAATAATAATAATAATGTACAACTGCAAGAAAAGCAAGGCGTACACACATTGAGTAAAAGTATATATTTCATCTTTATGTACGCATGAATGAAAGCACTATGTGTACAACAATTCCACCCCTTTCATACAATCATGCGTACAATCATACAAAATTCGCACGCCTTGCTTTTCTTGCAATCGCACATTAGTATTTTTTAATTTTTTAGTACGACATTTTACAGAAACGCAGGTTTAAAAAAATATTTTTTTTATTTTGTACATTTATTTCTTTTGTGATATGTCGTCTTTGTTGAGTAATGAATTAAATGTTATTATTTACAACTGCTTTTATTCATTAAAAATAACTTTTCCCTTACGGCTCACGCTAGGCGTGACAATGTTATTACAAAACGTAAGAGATGAAGTTCGAAAACGATCAGAAGTTATAAAAGTTAAATAATATGTTACATTAAAGTGTGTTACGTGTATCCATTTAGCAACTTTGTAATTTAACTCACTATTTTATTTCTATTTAGCGTTATCTGTATAGCATTTTGTTTCGATTCTTGTAAGTGGTACGGTCGTGAGCAAAAAAAAAATACGACGTCTTATAACGGTATTTTCCTAAAATCTAGTTGTGTACATTTAATTTTTGTGACATTGTCAGTTAGTTGTCATAATTTATTGCAAGTGTGCAAAAAACTAATATGCCTCATGTAAGCGATTTAGTTAAATCTGGAGTTATTGCTAAAGCAGAAGATGGATGATCAATGAGACAAATTGCACTGCGTTATAATATTGACAAAAATTCGGTGTGTAACATTTTAAGAAAGTGGAGAATAAACGGTACGATTAGTAGAAATCCTGGATCGTGGCGACGAAGGATAGCAACGCAACAAGAAGATTTACAATTGGCAAATGCTTTAGTAGAAAATCCATTTTACTCAGTTATTCAAGTTGCTGAAGTAACGAATTTTCCTGGATCGAGTAGTACTGGTCGCCGGCGAGTAAGAGAATCGGAGCTACGCTGTCATGCGGCAGTACAGAAATACTTACTTAAAGCTGAACATAAAGAAGCTCGAGTAGGATGTGCGCTTGAATGTTTAGCGCATGATGTAAATTTTTGGAACAATGTAATCTTTACCGACGAAAGAACTTTCCAGTCAACACACAGCGGTCGTATTCGTGTTTACCGCCATCCGAATACTCGATTCGATGAGAAATATATATCTAACAAATATAAAAGTGGTAGATTTTCCGTCGATATGTGGGCTTGGATATCGGCACGTGGTTCTTGTGTTTTGTGGCGTATTGAGGAACGATTTAATAGTGAAACGTATATTAGGATTTTAGACAATATTATGCTCCCTTCTGTGTCACAATTATTTCCTAATAATGAGTTCATAATTCAACAAGACAATTGTTCCGTTCATACTGCTCATACCGTAACTAACTGATTTCAAGATAACAACATCAATGTTCTTAACTGGCCCAGTCATAGTCCAGATCTGAACCCTGTGAAAGAAGTATGGGGATTACTCGTAAGAAGTATCCAAGAGCGAAATGTGAGACCACGGAATGCCGAAGAATTACTGGAAATAGTAAATAATGCATGGGACAATATTATTACTAATAATTATTGTATAAGGTTATTTAATTCTATGCCAAACAGACTTATAGAAGTTATAAATAGAATTGGTGCAATAACAAAATATTAGTAGTTAGTTTCTTGTTAAGTAAGATATCCTTTGTCCTTTGATCCAGGATTTCTACTAATCGTACCGTTTATTATCCACTTTCTTAAAATGTTACGCACCAAATTTTTGTTAATGTTAGTGCAATTTGTTTCATTAACCACCCATCATTTACTATAGTAATAACTACAGCATTAAAATAAAAAATAAATTAAAAGTGATATCTGTTTTGTTTCGGCTACTCATTAAATATTCAGATGAGACAGATTTACATTAGAAAAAAAAAGTTGTCCTATTTTTTTCTGCTCACGACAGTACTATTTCAAACTGACAGGAGTTGCTTTTATTACTGATAAATTTTCCTTCATAGCATTGTTTTTGTATTTCTACGTACTTCTGTTACAGCATTTCAGCTCACAAATTGTCTCTATTTATCTAACCTGAAGTACATTCACATTTATTTAATTTTTGTCTTTATTTAATTAGTATTTACTCTGTGTAACATGTAGTATTCCATTACCTTCAATCACACCTGATACGTAATGTATTTACTGGATTATTACATTAAGTTTGGAAACCTTTCTTATAACAATTCACATTATTTATTCATTTACAATAGTTCATAGTTTTTTCGCTATGTTTTTATTGCTTGCCAATGTCAATATTAAAGCATTTACATTGTCGATCCTCGTTGCCTATTCAGTTTAACTACATATTATAGAAATCTAACTTGACAGCTTTTAAACCGATTTGAAAATTCAATTAGTGATCTACTAAACTTCGAAGTAGGTTTAGTCAAGTATTTCATAGGCTATAACACTAAAACTATTCATTGATTGTTCGTGTCCATTGGGACTTTTTGTTCAGGAGGTCGAAGTCTAAAATATATGACAAATTTAGCCAGTGTAGCCGAAAGTTGAAATTATATAATTTTGTATTTCACATTCTTAACCTCGAATATTTTGCATTTTAGCAGGCACGAGAAATTTTACACAATAATTTTTCATTGAATTCTTGTTAGTAACACTTTCACGTTTGTAAAACAAATATAAACAATAACAACATTTAATCAATAGCTCAACAAATAGACGAAATATAACAAAAGAAATACATACAAGAAATATCACATATAAATAAATACAAACCCACAGCAGGGCTCTCGGAAACAACTTTCAGACCCACGAGGTGCGGGTGTTTTTCCCCGCGTCCGAAAATACACAGCCACCATATCTATTCATCTCTTTGCGCCTAAGATAAGTAATTACATATAAACATTTTTTAAACGCAAGCTATAACAGTTTTTTAACACTTGTAACATTCTTGTCTAGCTAAAATGCTTTTATATAAATATAAATGTACTTGAAGAGTATCATACCAAAATAATAATTTTATTTTGCCAACTTTACATCGAAAGAAAAGCCGTCCAGCAGACGAGAAAATTTTAAGTGCGATGAATGATGTTTTTATTATATAGAAAATAATGAGATTATCAATTTACTTTAGAAGATTTAAGAGAAATGTCTAATGATTACGTTCTAGCAAATCCATGATAATAACGAAATTTATTGAACGATATAATATTATCACATCTAAATCTAAATCGATGGCGATTATTTGATTTCGTGATTCTCAAACGAATATTTCGTGTAAATCATGGTAAGAAATAGAAAAAATCCGAAAAAAGAACAACTTCGAATTATTGAAGCTACTGCATCTATTATTAGAGAAGATATATTCATTTGTCGTTAATGAAGGGTTTTGTCCACCTCCAAATAAAATGTTTAATGATATGAATATAGATATTCTAGAAAGTTCATCTTCTTTTACAGTTGAATTTATTTTAAGAAATAAAAAAAGAAAGAAGGAGAAACTAAAGTCTATACCTTTATTCATTCATAGAAGATATGGGTAAAAATAATAATTGCAAAAAGTGCAGTTATTAACGAACAACCAATAACAAAATGTGAAAAAATTCCATGTGCATAATAATCAGTCACGATAACACATGTGCCTCTTGAGATGTACGAAAATCATGTGTATGCGGATTAAATAAAATTGAAGTGAAAAATTTTAATTACGAAGAAATATCCGCAGTATCATCATATATCAATGATTTGTTGTGCATGTTTGAAAAGTTCAAAAATATCTGTAATTTACCAGAACAAAAAAAAACGAATTTGTTTGGAAGACTGGACTTTCTTAAAAGTTTAGAGGCTGGATTGTACAAGCCATTTTCCAAATAACTTATTTCAGAACCTTAACTAAAGGTTTATTTAAAAACAACTAACTGACCACCACAGTATTGAACAAATCGATGCATACAGGGTGGGGCAATGGTGCGTCGGACCTCGATATCTCGGGTTCTACGATAGCTAGAAATTTTTTAAAAAATTGCAAGTAAACTAGATAAACAAGTCTATAACTGGAAATTATTTTCGAACATACAGGGCCAGCCAAGACGAAATTACAGGGTCAAGTGCCTTTTTTTAAATGGAATGATATGTATATCAGTACATTTTTTGAAGCCTCCTTCTAGGCTCTATTCATTCCTATATTAGCATTGAATATCTCCCAACCACTTGGATGTAATGAAATTTTATTAGATGTCTCGTAACTGGTATTCATATTAGTTTTTCTTAAAACCCATAATTGTAACTGTGGTGATTTTTTTAATATCCATCTGTAGATTACGTTATTTCAACAAAAAAATTCATCGGCATACATTGAAAAGATATCGTTGCATAGATGAAATCAAGCTCATTAATATACAATATTAATAACACAGGGCCTAATTTTGAGCCCTGTAGAACTCTCATACTTACAGACGAACATCCAGAATTGGCTATTGTTACATGGCTTATGTCCATTTAACAATTTTATATGATAACTAGTATATGATATTTAGCACGATCTGTATAGCATTTTGATTCAGTTTTTGTAAGTGAAACTTCTTTCAACTATCAGAATTTTCCTTGTATAACTGTTAAATCATTTCACACTGTTTTATGTACATATTTTTCTATCTTAAGAACTCAGTCATGTTTTTTTACACTATTATGTATCTCTGTTCTATTACAGCACCTCAGGAAACAATTGACGATTTCAAGTCTACAAAACATTAATTTACATTCATATACCTATATTTCAATTTTTATATTCTTGTTTACTATATAAGTACATATGGCTATTTTTCTTACCTTTCTCATTGACCTGTTATATAGTATATCCTACAAGATGTAATATATTTGCACAATAATAATAGTAATATATTTTTACACAACGGTTTGTAGACGTTTGACTATTTATTAGGGCAGTTCGTTCTTAGATTGTTTTCATTTTTCACTGTCGAGTCAAGCTTGGTAAAGAAAATTATCGATTCTGTAATTTGTTTGAATAAGGGAATCTACCTAAGGACGAGCTTGTGCGCTTAGCTCATCAATTGACAGATGGCGATACCTGTACCATTTTCTACATTTTTACAAATTTCCATTTAATTAGTAAAAGTAGATTTTTCAAGTTTGTGTATTGGTATTATTTTGCAGAAAGTGGGATAAATAAAGTTTACCTTATTAGTAAAAATCACCAAGAAATCATTTGCCTGCTGCAGCTTTTGTACTGATTCCGACCTATACAAAGTTAACTGTATGACATCATAATTAATATTACATATTTATATCCGCGTTAACAACTGTTTAACAACCAGGTAAATTTCATTTATTAATAATTTAAAATGTCAGTAATTTTCAATTTTTGTCTTTGAGGTAATTTCATTTTTTTAAAAATAAATTGAAATTCAATTCTTTTTAATTTAATAAGCAATTAAAATGCTATATGTACCACATGGTAATAAAAAAAAAATTCTTTTCATTTTTTTGGCAATTTATAGTTTGCGAATCAACTTATTCTTCTGCATATTGATAATTTGAACTTCTTTAAACTTCTGGGTATTGAAAATTTGAGTTTCTTCAAAATTGAAATTCAGCTATATATTTCAAACTTGAAATTTAGCTTTATATATTTTATGCTTATGCTTTAAGCTTTATGCTTTATATTTTATATTGAAAACTTGAGCTTCTCACAAATTTACATCAATTATAAATTCATATTCTACGTTAAAAGGAATATTATTTCTATAGATTGAAATCTATGACCATTCCTTTTATGTTTGCTTTATTTGTTACGTAAATTTGCACATACATTTGCGTTCATTAAGCTTTCAAAACCATATAGTTGGACAAAAATTTCTACAATCTTAAAAATTCACTTCACTGAGAGATGTAAACTAAATTGCCAAGAAACCTTAGATTTTTTTTTGCAAGAGACAATTGTGGACCTGAATTGCTGTTCCAGAACCTTTCACCTCAATGATACTCAATCCTGGTATAAATTTGTTATTAATTTTTTTTAGTATTAATTGGTCTTTGTTTGTCGATATTATTAAATAACTTAAAATTTCATATTGCACATTATACAAATCATTCATTTTACTCAATCTTTTTTCTCGTACAAACAATTTCAGTCTAATCTATAGGAGACTGGTTATTCGAGAAAAAGAGGCAACTCTACTTATTTTCACTATAGATAGTGCCCAATTTAACATCAATTTCTCTTTGTCTCCTTTTCTCGAACTAAACAAGAATCTGTCATTTATGCTATGCATTCGAAAAGGGTAAGTTTCTCCACTCTTACGAATACTTCGGATCCACGACTCTTTGCTCCAGCTTAAACCAGCAAGTCGTCCACATACGTTGCCTCAATTCTTTCCCAAAAATATATAATAAGGGAAAGGAGGTAACACTATGTCTTACTTTCACTTGCATACTATTGGCGATTGATTAAAAATGGTTTGATCCAGTTTAGTGGATGTATCAGTGCTCGGCACAGCTCTGCCATCTCCTTGTACAGTTAATATTTTTTGTTCCATCTTAAAACAAATATTGATAGTAATACTATTATTCATGTTCCATAAGTTACTGTTGCACACTAACTTGTTGCAAACATTCCTTAATTATTTTCTTTCTTTAAGATATTGAAATTCCTACTGTGAACAACGTCCGGAATTCCGAATTAATGGGTATAATATTGTACAATCAACATAACGTACTGAACGTTGGTCCGACCGGCACTGGAAAAACTCTTACCGTAATTGCAAAACTGAGCAAAAACATGCACAAGAAATTCATTTGCGACTTCGTATGTTTCTCAGCAAGAACAACTGCGAACCAAACTCAGGTAAGCTGAACCTGTTACTGGATATAAAGCAATTATTTTTATATAATTTCGAAAACTGGGATTATCATTTTCATAAATTACTCTGAATCTTGTGCTTTATCATCGAAAAAGTCTCTTCTACATTTTTCTATTACGAATAAGTGCTACAGTCAGAAGGGTATTTCACTTTAAGAAATCGATTCATATAAAATAAAATTAAATTTACTCGAACTAAATATAACCTGTTGTTTACAAACAATTGGTATTAATGTCAATATCAGATGAATGTAACACTGTGTTATAATTAGAAAATAACAAAATATACTAAGAATTGCCGAACCCCACACAAGTCTTATGTTGAAATAAATAGAACAGATACTTTAAGGTAAAATGTTACATTCTTCACCGGTAATAATGGATAAGTTAAAATTGAGAAAAGGAGAAGTCATTGAATTAAAAAGTTTATAATTTCTCCACAGGGTGTCCCAATATAACTTCCAGACCGGATATCTTCTAATCGAATAGAGACATTTTAATTCCGTAAAAGAAAGTTTGTAACACATAAAGTGTTGAATTGAATTTTTTTGATGTGTCAATCTGTATATAGCGTTGGGCTCTAAAGGAATATTTCAGTGGGAGATAGTTTGAAACGAGCTTTGTATGAAAGGAAATTCATTTTCAAGTAGATTTTGTTGTATAAAAGGAATTCCTAAATCTAACCGTTTTCGAGATATTGAGTCCAAATGCTGCCATTTGTCCATTTCAGTTCCTAAGTGGAACAACCTCTATTTAATTTTCAAATTTTAAAAGACAATCATATTTAAAACATGTTTCCTATTGTTATGTGCACGCTACGCTCTCTTCCGGAGAGAGGTTTAATTGCTTAGTAGAGTAGGTCGCCAGTCGCCCCAGATATGGCACTTTCTGGCGGATTTGATGCTCCTTATCATGAACTAGAAAAGGGGAGAGTTCGTCCGGAACAATCTAGAGTACTGACTAGAGTGAAATGCATGCATCTGGAATAAGCGCAATGGAACACCTATATAAGAAGCAGAGCCAACGCGCTGGGGCAGTTCTAATTTGAAAAGTAAAGCGTTCAAAATAAGAGAAAGAACAAATGATTCGAGTAGTAAAGTAACAAGAGTGATTTATAGTAGTTAAAAGTTGTATTTAATGTGTAATTATAAGGACTAAGTTAATTTAGTTTTAAATAAAGCAGTGGTTAATGACAATTTGCGTTGCTATTATTGAACTGACGCTTGGAGGTGTAAAGACGTAACCATTGGAACAGAGAATTTCTGGAAAAACCGGAAGTGAAAGAATATATTTGTTCCAAAAAGTGACGTTTATTAAATGTATAGAATGATTCGAATTTTAGAAAACGAAATATTTGTTATTTTATAAGCCTTTTTCTGTGCCATACCACTTTTCCATTTAATATAATACTTTTTATTTGCTTAAAACCAACTGTTGAACAGAAGGGACACCCGGTGATAGAAAAATAAAAATTGGGAGCGTGGTTAGAGACTCTCGGAGCGCTTTCTGCACTTTCTACATGTTGGAGACGTCTAGAACACTGATTTTGATGTTTGGTTAAGGTTAACTGGTATACCCTGTATGACTCTCTGGAACTTGTTATACACTATAGTTGATTGTAAAAGTCAAAAAAGCACTTTGACTCTTTCACTATTTTTGTCAGGATCGAAATCTACACCCTGTATATGACTATTTTGAGATTACGAAAAATTAAGACACTTTGGTTTAAACGAAAGTGAAAGTTTCTAAAAACTTTTTTAACTAGAATATTTGATATAATACAGTAACGAATAGATAACGCTCCGACAGCACTAATTTGTCCACAAAATAAATTGCTGATAAGCGAAAAATAAATAAGAATTAATAATAATAGTAAGACTGCAAAAATTCACTGTGTGATAATATTACGCGACGGAATATCTCCGTCGCGTAATATTATCAGATTAGGTTTTTTACTTGACCACACAAAGATGTAGCCGGACTCAAAGCTACAGGAAAATTCACGTACGACAACGAGGTATCAGTAAGAATAGAAAGCTAACTAGGGTTCTAGTATATCACTGCTCACGTAGATTTAATACTGCCTTTAAAGAACTCGCGACGATGAGGTGATGAATAGTAAAAGCTCTTGATCTCACTCAAACGTTTGACCCTATTTTTTATGATGGTCAGAACGTCCCCGTCCATTCTTTGGCTTAGGAAGAGATTTTCGCATAGAAAACTTATATAAGAAATATTCTATATATAATATATAGCAAGAGGCATCTTTTGAAGAAACAAGTATGTTCGTATCTAAAACGATTATTAAAATATTTAAGTTAATGTCACGAAGATTGGTACTACTAGCTGGCTGGGCTGTACGTATTGTAGAGCTTTCGCAGTTAACTTCGCGGGCCTGAATTTATCGCGAGCGCTGGAGCAAATTTGCATTTGGTCTCATTCATTGTAAGTGGAAAGTAGTTTTGATGAAAACAGTTAGTTAACTCATGCTAACCTCAAAAATAGTTATTTTTGTTTTCAAAAATAGTTATTTTTGAGGGGCGGCGATTTGGATGTTTTACTATTAGATAGTATGGAAGGATGTAAATTAGAAGTAGATATTAGAATTTGGAATAGGATTAGACATTGATTGAATGAAAGAAAATTACTAAAAAATTAATAGAATTGAAAATAAATATTGCGAGAATCGGGAAAGTAGTTTTGACATGATTAAAGTGCATATGGGGGCGGTATTTTTAGGGCATTATTTCATAATGATTGGACTATAAAATTGTTGTTTTGAAAGTTTGAAAGCTGTTGCCGATGAATTTGGCTTACTTATGAATTATCGAGAGTTGATTATGAGTTATTTCAGATTTTGTTAGTAAAAATTTAAGTCTTTTGTGAATTTAAATACCTGTATAACTCATTTATCGTAGTTTAACATTATGGACTGATTAATATTTTTATTTTGAAAATTATCTTAACTTTCAAATTTATTTTTCGTTTCTGCGTGAAATCTACTATAACACTTTTCGATGCAAAAATCGCGACCTTCAAATTAATATAACTTGGAAACATCAATTATTATAAAAATTTGTATACTCCCATTTTTGTTTAAATTTCACTCTCTATCGATTCACTGATAAGGTTCTTATTTTTTTGTCCATTTCTTAGGAGAGGTACGAAACACTTCCTCTCTCCCGAGTAAAATGCGACTATTTTTAAGTGGTAAACTTCGTTGTGTATAATATATAAGACATTACAAAACCTCTTGCATAAATTCATTCATTCGAGCACTTCGGCACTCTACTATTATTATTAAATGTATAAAAAATTTCGTATATTACCGAAAAGGAGTGAAACATTAACGTAAGGAATGAACGGCAAACTCGAATCGGTTTGCGTTCCCCGGAAATGGATTCAGAAGAAAATTTTACATAATGTGAACCGGGTTTTATAAGTGTGTCCAAGAGATGCATAACAATGAGAAAATAAACGGTATTTAATGTCGAATTTAAACGCCACCACAACTGATGTTCGCGGTATTGTTCTGCGACAAACAATTGATATCATTTTCCAGAAAGAAGTCTGTAAAAATTCTTTCTCTAAAATTAAATTAAAACTGTCTTCTACAATATTTCTCGTACAACCCTAAGAATATTTGTAGAAATATAAAAATTGCCTAAGATACAGAATTATTCCCTACAATATTTTAGTATCTCCTGGTCGCATTTATAGTTTTCTAGATATCATCCGTTATAGTTCAAGGAGCGTAAATATCGTGTATCACCAAAGAGACGAATGTGAATGCAAGCTCGAAACTTTGTATCCTCCAGAAAAAGTTTCAGCAGAACATTTTACGTAACATAGGTCTATTTTTAAGAGTATGTGATTGCATAGGACTGAAAGAAGTCTGAGAATGCCCAACTTAAAAAGTAATAGTTAGTTACAGAAAGTTCTCCCATTGTTCATTTTGTTTGATAAAAAGTCTAGAATAATTTCAAGTTATATGCGCATTTTCCACACATACAAATCGAATCATAATTAAAAAATGCCAAGGAAGTAATTAATTCAAAATAATGTATACAAACACTCCGTGTCTAGGTGAGACTATGAATATTGATCAGCTTTAAAAAGGGTCAATTTGAAAAAATGAATTTTAATTTGGATATACACCGATGTGTGCATATTGTGACGCTGATAATTCAGAATAAAAATGCGCATATGTTGGCAATACAAAATTGGTTACCTCTTGTTATATTGTGTTTCTAGGGTGACAAAACATGCGAAATGCGAAAATGGGAAATACAACAAGAAGGTAAGAATTAAATAAATGAACTCCATAAGCATTTGTATGGCTGATGGTAGAGAGGTGAGCGCACTTGCCTCTCACTTAAAAGTTCCGGGTTCGATCCCTGGTCGTGGCGGTGGAAAATGCTGTGAGAGGAATTTCTCCACTATACATGGATATTGGGTGTGTGTCCCTTGTCTCTAAATGTGTGGCCCCCTCCCACACAATGTTCTTCTAGAGCCTTCCAGGATAAAGGGGGTCGTCATTACCTGTGGTGTATTTATTATTTATATTTATTATCTACTTACACCAACAAATTTACTGATATGTAAAATAGTCCGCGGTACCGCAGCAAAAATGTCTCGCACTAGCTTTTTTGCTGGCTATTTGTCAATAGGGGCAGGGGGAAAAATTGTAACGGTCAATTTTTTGGCGTGTGTAAATTTAGCGGAATACTAGTAGAATGTCATATAAATCTATTAAAATAAAGCCTATAAATGTGTGATCTAATTGTACTCATGCTCAAAAGTTATAATAGGTGCATATTTGAATCCGAGGCCCTAATTGCTTAGAAGATTTAACGCCGTATGATGAACGAGAGGTGACGCGCGAGGCAGGATTCCGGTTGAAATAATGGGTTCGGCCGACAACTGCAAGGCGGAACCGCTATTAAAAGTGATTAGAAATATAGATTGCAAGTGTGGTATTACAGTGAAATAATGTGTAAAGTTGAGTTAATTACTTGTAGATTTGTTTGATGTTCAATGTCGATATTACCGCCATGAGTTCCAGTTTGAGGAGAACTTTTATTTGATTAGTGAAAGCTGCCATGATTTATGCTGTAAATGGCAAGCCGGCCATGTTTATTGCGAAATTTTCACGTTCAATTCTGTTATAATTAGAGTATTAGTCCGTATATTGTACTGTATTAGCAAAGTGTAAACCCTAAAAACTTTCCCAGTGAAATAAAGACTTTCTGTGAAAAGGTCCTTTGTTTAGTGCGGGAACCCTTAGCGCCTAGGGGTTAATTTGTACATTTTCGAACTATACACCCTCCAAGTGGGTATTTGGAAGATTCATGTCAGTGCCTTCAGTGACAAAGTGCAACTAGAATGTAAGTACGTTCCAATTAAGTTCCCTGAATGGTTTTCGGGTTTTTACCAAAAATACTTTTCGAGATTTTGACTTTAAGAATTATAATATGTGTATTGTCGGAGTATCTAATTATTTTTTGTATACTCCAGATTTTGTCATGCTTGTATATTAGCTTTTTTATTATGAAAATGCTATATTTTGTTCGTATTTGTAGATTACCTTTTGTTGCGTTAAAATTCTCTGTATTAGTTTAGTTCTTTTCCTATAAATTGTTTGCGTTATTCGAATACCGTAAATTATAAAGAACTCTTGAGTTGCTTTTGATTTTGATGTTTTTTTATGTACCACTGACTCAGGGTTTCTCATTTTATTATAATGTAGTAATAGTTTATAATTGTAATTATTATAATTAGTATTATAATTGTAACGTGTCTTTATTTTACAGAAGAAAGTTATTCGCCTCATGTTTTCGCTCATGCCGCTAGATTCGTGTCGACCAGTGTTTATAGAAAATAACATCTTAACTTTACATTCAATTTTTGCACTAGAGGCAGCCGTGTTTGTTTACAAAACTAAAAATAAATTTGAATTAAACTCAAATAGACATACGTATAACACTCGTGTAGCCAATCAGATATCAATTAATAATTATAATCTCTCACTTTTTAGTAAAAGTCCGTATGTTTTTTGCGCCCGCATTTTTAATACACTTCCTCTTGACATAAAGAACCAACAGAATTTTTCTGCTTTTAAAAATAAATTAAGAAAATATCTAATAAATAAATGTTTTTATTCCTTGCAAGAGGTTTTTAGTAATGAAGGTAACGATTAAGTTATATATTACAGACATAGTTTTATTCAATGTATATTTTAAAGTTTTAATAGTGTGTAGTGTTTTGTATTTTATTAATTTAGCTGTATACAGTGTATTATTTGTAATTTTACTAATTCTTTATTATTTATTTACGTGTGTTCTAAATTGACTTGTCACATCTATACAAATGTATAGCAAAAGTGAATAAAGAATTTATTATTATTACGATTATTATAATATGGGATTAGATTTTACATTGATCGTGTTTTATTAACCTAGTTTTCCCTCACACTCCGCTCTTGAGCTAGCTAGGGCCTGTTAAGTAAAGACATTTTTATAGAAATTTATAGTCAAAATTATAAGTTTTTTCAAAGCAACGTGTCATAGCCCGGGGCGGTCATGATTCTTGCTAAACTTAAATTGAAATTTGACATCGGATATTTAAAGGGCTTTTTTGCTATCATGAAAAATCCAACAATACCCTTGACAGCAATTTTAGTGGTCAGGTCAGGTGCCAGGTCCAACATTCTAAAATTCCGAAAAATCGGGTCGCGAGGCCATGATGGTATGTGGAGCTTTTTTCTCAAAAATCGAGATATTGCTTAAAACTGTCTTTTATGAAGTTAAGATGCTATAGGCAGTAATTTTTTGTGTTGTCTAAAGGGTTACTATGCAAAAATGTGTTTTGTAAGGTCGTCAAAAGCATACTATTTTTGCAGAGTGTGTAATATCAGAACCAATGGTCTAAATAAGGTTTTTTGCTCTAAAAATGTTTGTATTACCCTTAACTAAAACTTAAAATACTTGACAGCAACTTTCCATGTTGTGGTTTTACCCCATTAGCCCCTATATTCGCCCCTATATTAACCCAAATAACAATCAAATAATTTATCATTGGAACCCAACATTCTGCAAAGTCATGTATAGCTTGGTGGCTACAGCAGTTAGTAAGTGTACGAATCCTATACTTCATTTAATTCGTCAGTTAAATGTAGGTACAAGAAAAAACGTTTAAAATTTAAATCAATGAATGTAAGTATGGTGTGTCTAATAAGTGGTGACTAAATTTACTTCCGGTTTTTCTTATTGTTGTTTACCTATATATTTAATTAATTATGCAACCGAAACTTTTACTTTTGCAACGTCCATTGCTAAATACTATTTCCTCTCCCACATGATGTATTTTGTATGTTAAAATAGTTGTCTCTTCGAATTTCCTTATTTGTTGAAATGAATTAGGATTTTCCTGACAATAACAGTACCAAATTCTTTAATAAAATGTATATAGGTCCATTTAAAATGACGAAGTTGATACCGTTTCCAGTGAAACCGGAAATGCGTCTCCGGCTGTAGTACAATAAACTTGTGAACCATGTTGAATCGTATACTCACTTAAAATTTCAAATCGATATCTCCTTTTATAAAGAAGTTATAAGCCATAATGTGTGAAATTTAATCTGCTAGCGGCGCATCCGGCAAAATATAGACTGCAAAGAATGCAACCTTTTATCAAAATTTTTTTACGAGTAAACGGTCTATTCCAGAAAAAAAACGTCCGAGAGGTTTTCATCTACTAACTCCCCGCCCTTTGTGTTCCCGCGGTCGGAACGGCGATTTTGTAGGAAGGTTGTACAACCGTACTGCACTGGGCCGTAATCCGTAATTGGTACACAAAATGTTAGCACAAAGTAAACTTTTTTGTTTCCTTATTTTTTTTCTAACGCTAAAAAGAACATCCCCAATAAATTCTATTAATACTGAACTTAATCCAAGGTTTAATATTATATAAACTGTTTGTTTTGTAAATAATTAAGTTTTCTCAAATCTTATTTTGAAATTTTTACTTTCTATTTTTCTATATATTCAATCCCTCAATCGATGAAAATTATTTAACACTGAAATTTGTCAATGTATTATTGCCTGTATAGAAATATAAAATGCCAAGGGTAATGAATCAAAGGATCTATTTATCAACACAGAAAGTAAAAGCGTTGAAAAGGAAAATCATGAATACAGTCAATTATGATAATGATAGCTCTAAGACCATTCGGGAATGTTTAGCCCTTATAAACGTTTCACTTCTATCAATTATATACAAGCTTCTTTACATATTTAATGAGGTATAGCTGATATCTTTGATACATAGGTCAAAAGTTCAAAAAGAAAGTCTACATGAATTTAGTAGTAATGTAATATGCCTGTAAGTTTAAACTTATGAGCAGATAAAATAAAAAATATGGTTTATATGAACTGCTATAAGTTTTAATATACGTGACATTTTCATGTCTTTTAGCCGTTCGGAATTGATATTTGTTTGGAGAAGTAAATTTGATTTTTCAGCCCGTTAGTGTAAAGAACTTGTACTACAAAAGCAATAGGTGAATCGGCGAGTCCTCTGCCCCCAATATGTAAAAATAACGTGGTCTGAAATTTTATTACTAATGGAGTGATTTTTACACTATTGTTTAATTAATATTTTCGAAATCGATACAAATTTTCTAGCAGGTTTTCCAGTCCTACGCCATGAAAGTGTCAGTTCCACAATCAACATGTTTAGCGGCTGGGTAGATTGACAAAAAAAAATCATTTTATTGTAAAAAGCGTGGGGTGCTTGATATCAATTTTTATATTTTATTGGTAGCTATTGATAAAAGTATAATTATAAAAATATAGTAAAATGAAATAAAATGAATTTTTTTTGTCAATCACTTCATTCTTATTTTAAACTTATTAAAAATCATTTAAATTATATTGAGTTAGTGGACTTTCTATCGCTATTGAACAAAATCTTAATATTTAAACATTATTTTTTATTTTTTAGTTCGGTTTGCTATTAAAGCGGTTTTTTTTTAGTTTTTTTAAACTATAATTTTTTTTTCGTCAATCCTCTTTTTTTGTTTTTGTGTTGCAGTTTCATTTTTCATTGTTGTTCCCACGAGTAATGGACAATTACACGGTCAACCCTCCCAGAGGTCCGATAGAAGGGTAAGGCTCTTATACAATAGGGTGTGCCCGGTTCCCTGAGGTTGACGCTAGCGACATGACATTTTTAGTCACCCTCTTGCCATTCATCCCTCGGCACGCTTCTCACCAATATATTGAATTGGGTGAATTTTAGAATTAGCATCATGAACACCGATACATATAGAAACCAGCTGATACCCGCCTGCTTTTCAAAACCGCTGAATATCTGCTAGTAGTACATAATTAATATTACATCATAATGTATGTATTAAAGTTGGAACTAGCGTTTAACAAGGGCTTATACAACGGCAAATACGTTACAGACAATTCTGAAGTTACGTATATGTACTCTGGTATACAATGATCACAAATTGTACCGTGGTTGCTTAACTCTCGTCGAGCGCTGGGTGTTGATGCTTATATAATAATAATAATACGAGAAACGTCCAAAACTCATACCATTTTTGCGTTCTGCGATATTAACTTAAAAAATAATAAAATATATATATTAATAACAGCGGCGCCTCCGGCAAAATCTCGACAATAGATTAGTCATTTTTTTTGTAAAAATTATTTTATCCTCATAATCCTAGTGAGGACATTAGGACAAAATTGTCAAATCATTGTATTATCAACGGTCCTTGATAAGTGTGCAAAGTTTCAGTTTAATCTGACGTTTTGAAGTGGGTGAGAATCACATTCAAAGATTCCGTTACAAACAAATAAACATACAGGTGAAGCTAACAAAAGCGTGTTAGAAAGAGGCGTCGGACCCCGGACTACAATCAAAGTGTTTTGGAAATCTTCTAATGAAGAGTAAGTTATCTCTCTAGAAGTAAAATAAAATATTAAAACATATTTCGTGATTAATATTTTATTTGTCTTTTTAAGTTATCTCTTTATTGGAAGATTTCCAAAACGCTTTGCTATCACATCAATCTCGGAAGACTTACCACTTGAATAGTTAACTCTAAAAGCAGTAATTATCATTAATTATTTGTGTTAGATATTAATTCTTACCATATAGAATAAATTAAATAAAAGTTAGGGCTCTACGGTTTTCGATCAGCTATCTTCTCCATTGAATAAATCATGTGAACTCGGTTAGATATGTTTTAGGGTATGCAATAATTAAGTACATGCATACATGCATAGTTCTCGGTAATAAAATTCATACTATTAAACTGAATCAGTAGGTGCAAAACAACAGGAATTCAATTAAGGGCCCTGGGATATCTCATAAAGAATAAAAAAGTATAACAAATAAGTTAGCCGATGCAGTATAAAACAAATCAACTTTCAATAAGCAATACAAAAGTAAGTATAAGATTTCCATTCTTTATTGACAATATCAAGTTTAACAAATAGCAGTTTACATCTTATTTCTTGCTTAAAGTGCGTGGCAAAAGAATCAATATTATCATAATATATACATATATAATATCGGTTTTTTGTTATGAAAAAATTATCCACTAGCCCTACGGTTTACAAGGCCGATATTCCGTATAATATTACCTAAGGTATATGAGGACTTAAAAAATATTTATCAACTCGATTTGCTCAAGGTCCTTAATCGGCAACGGCCTTTTAATAGAAAATTAGCGTTAGTCAGAAAAACCATACAAATATTTTTGGAAAATCCGTAAGTATAAAAGTTATGTAACATCTTAACAAAAAATATATACATATTTGATAACATTCTAAAAAAACCAAAATATTGCGCAGTATGTTAATAAGCTTGGCACCTAGTTGATGATCAATATCACAAATTTATTATTACACCTACAAAATCAACTTAGCTTTAAAAAACTGTGTGTTTCATTCAAGTAAGTCTAAGACAAATGAGGTGATTGAGGGCCCAGAATCAACAGTATTGACTATTCCCACGTACATCACTAATTCTCCATAACTGAATCATGAAAATGGCCATCATTAATTGTATTAACCGATGCAATTAATACTTAATAGTATCGTATAGTCTGCTCGATAGCCGAGTGGGTTAAAGCGCGAGGTGGCAATCGCGATTAATCACACGGACATCGCACCACCGGGTTCGAATCCTGGCTCCGGCACTGGCACTGTCGGAGGAAATGGTTGTATGTCCGCGTTTTTGCAATGTATAACCCCCTTCCGCACAAGCCCTGACTTCTGGAATTGAGGGTTGTCTAATTTCTGTGGTGTTTACTTATTTATTTATTATAGTACAACTCGCAACTCTAGACTTTTATAGTGCAAATATCGACACTGTTTTTACTTTTGTGGGCCTGGAGGGTAGCCCATAGCCGTATTTACGCAAATACTTTTGGTTGCATACATATTATTTTACAAAATGTTTTCAGCACTGTATTTTTTCGTCTTATTTCACAAGTTATTTAATAAAATAATGTTGTATTAGACTACCATGCATATTTTAATATTATAAAGTCCATAATCAGTAAGTTCGCATAAGTAATCCAATACTGGCAACTGGCACTGATAAATTTATAAATTAATATCATATTCTTTATTGTTATCTTCGTAATAAGATATTTTCGTCGTCTCGAAGCACGATAACAGGTTTGGGTTACTACGTGAAATGCAGACAATAACAAATTAATCATTGATTTGGTATCAAAGATAACATTATAAATAGATATAAATGCCATACGCTGTTCAATTAACACATTAGAATAGAATAGAAATTTTTTCATGCTATACATACATTTACAATGTTTGCATACATGGAAGACAATAATGGTACTGTAAAATATAGAATATGAATTGTAAATATGTAAACATTAAAAAAATAAAAACAATGTAAAATACAATATGTATTGTAACACGTGGAAAAATTTAAATGATTGGTATAAGAAAGAATTTTGCGATTTGCTTAGCCTATATTTTGGTAATCTTAAATTAGCTTTTGTTCTAGTATTATGGCAGTGTATGCCCTTCTGCTTGGTACCTTTGTGGTCACTTTTTAATTTCTTAATATGAAAGAAACATTTATATATGAAACATAACAACAATGCAGTTTACAATGATCGACATATTTAGCATGCGCCGTTATTCTTACGACGTTTTTTAGCTGTATTTAAATGGCTTGACGATCCCAATACTATGATCCATATGTCATTATACTGTGGAATATGGCAAAATAAACCACTCTTAAGCAATCTTTTGTTGTTCTATTGCTAAGTTGCCTTGTTAGGTAAATGGAGGTGGATGGCCGTTTTGATAAGTTTTGAATATGAAGTTAAATATTTAAAGACGTATCCAAATACACGCCGAGGAGTTTAATAGGTTCAGTGTTTAAATTCATTATTTTTTGTTGAAAATTGTAAAGTTTTGGTTTTGTCATTGTTTATAGAATATAATTACTCCTTGACGAAATTCTTATCAGATTCTTTACTACTAACTTACAAATTGGAGAAAAGGTTATCTCTTAACAAAAATGTAGAATTGTCAGCATAGTATATTATTGGGAGTAAATCAGGAGTCAAATTGAATGACAGATCACTAATATAGATGATAAACATTACAAGACCTAGGACGGACCCCTGTGGTACCCTATAATAATTATGCATATTAGTTATTAACATTGGAAAGTCTGGACACTTTACCGTTAAATTTAATACATTTTTGACGATTGCAAGGCGAGCGTAAATATACTTAAGGCATTTCTTTTGATTCTTTAATATTATTTTTGTATTAGAAGGCTATAGTTAACAGCATAAAACGCCTTGGACATGTCTTAAATTTAGCAGAGCATAGTTTTCGCTCCTGAAAAGCTTTTATAATGTTTGCATACATTTCGCAGATTGCGTCTGGACAGTGATCCGTGTCTATATTCAAATTGAGTACTAGTTGGTAGGTAATATATTTTTTAAATATTCTAGCAATCTATTTTGTAGAACGATTTTAAATATTTTGGGGATAACAGGTATACTGGAATAGGCCTATAACTGTCTATTATTAAACTCTCCTGTTTTGTGTATAACTTGCGATAATCTACGTTAAAATTGTACAAAATTAATTTTCAGAAAACTAAAATATTTTAACCATGCCGAAAATAAAGGGCATTCCCTAGTTTTAAAAACCAATCGACTGAGAATTCTGGCTCACTCAACTCGTTTTTCCTTCAGGATTTGATTGATTCAAAATTGGACAGAAGGAGAAAAGGAGTATTTGGTCCACCTGTATTAAAGAGACAAGTATTTTTCATCGATGATTTTAACATGCCCGCTTTAGAAGTATACGGTGCTCAACCTCCGATTGAACTAATTCGACAATGGATGGATTTCGGTGGTAAGTTTATACCCATTATGAATATCGGTAACTATAACAATGTATATGGTACACCAAAATACAACTTATTCACTTTATTTTGATCCTATTGTTTCTGTTGTTATTGGAGATAAAACAAGTTCACATAAAAGTTGCAAGGTTGCATAGTTTTTTTTAACGCAATTAACAAAACAATTGCTTGTATAAGTCAGGTGATATAACAGTGAAGGTTGTTTTTTGAATGGAAAATATATATGTATATTTTTACATAATAATATACTTTTCGATCTTTTTCTCTACTTTCAAATATATAAGGATTGATAGACCTAGCTATAATATTTTTTACATATAGGATATAACACCAAAAAATATATATAAAGGTATTTTAGGGTTTCTGATGGAAGACCAGTAATCAATCACTAGAGTATAGGCTATGACTGATAATACTGTGACAACATCGTTATTGTTTGTTATTCCTACCACTCCTCTGAAGAACGCCCAAGCTATTATACACCTTTAATAGTTCTCAGTGGTACTCTTAATACCAACTTAATACTAATCTGCTCTCTAATAACTTATATTTCAAACTTTTCCCATAATTTACGATTTGAAAATTTGATAGCTTAAAGAAAATAATATTGGTTCAGAAAAAAACTTAACGAGAACATTAGGACAATCAAGACTGTTGGGAAAAATTAATTGCACTTTATTTTAAGAACGCAAAAAGACTAACATTTAAAAAAATCAGGTCCTTTGGTCGACTTTTAAACGAAGATGTAACTTTAAAAAAAGTTACATATAGGTGGCTAACTCTGTTGTGGAAAGACAAGGTAAACACGAAAACAGGAAAGATAGTGTTAATGAATTGTTTATTGAACCGTTTGTTTGCAACACACGCCAAAAAACGTTCTTTTTTACCCCTTAATAAGAACGCAAAATATACGATTTTTTTGTGATGATGGTAAAGAATATATTGTCTGACATTTATTTGTGGCATTCTACGGATATTCTTTCCTTTTATTTGGGTTTTCTCCCACATGATTATCCTCTTCAAAAACAAATCACCGAATACACAAAATAATAGAATTATTGGAAAAAGCCTCTGCGCCCGTGACGTTTACGTCAAAGGAACAATCAGAGGTTATGTTTTACAAATAATATAAATTGGAATAAACACAGAAATAATGCATTTTGCTGATGATTCGGAAAGTAGTCTCTTTCCGTTTTCAATGCTTTTTTCAAAGAACCCTTATTTGCTGTGTATGTCAAATACAAAGCTTTAAGAATTCTGTTTGTTATTTCCATAGATACTACTTATACAGAACTGACGATATTTTCTTTTAGATAATGTTGAGTTTGTTAAGTTCTTCTTTTAACATTGGTAGCCAGGTTGTACAAATGTCTACAGAACAATTCGATACGCATTTATCCTCATTTAATAAGATTATTGTTGATTCTTTAATTTTCTTTTTTTTTGTTTTTCCCCTCTTTTGTAAAAATTTTTGCCGAGTCCCAGTTTATTTTATGTCCATTTTCCCAAGCATCTTCACAAATCTTTGATTTCTGAATTTCATTCTTTCTAATGTAATTCTTGTGCTCATCCAACCTCACACTGAAAGGTCTGGATAATTCACCTATATACCATTTATCACATTCGCACGAGATATTGTAAATACAGCTTTTTGAATTCTGCTCCCTGTTTATCGGTTTTGTCTTTATTAAAATAGATCTCAAAGTGTTCCCCATTTGAATTACCGTCCTAACATCAAGTTTATCACCTATACGGCGTAACTTCTCCGATAGTCCGTATACATAAGGAATTATTGCTGTATAATGACGTTCAGGTTTTTGTCGTACCTGATTGTCCCTATTTTCAACATTTATGAAAACTCTATCAACGAAGGCTTCAGGGTATTGATTTTGTACTAGAACCTCTTTGATAAATTTTTTCTCGTTATTTAATACTTCATTATTAGATGAAAGTTGACCCTATCGTATAAACATTTTACAACACCCCTTTTAGCATTTATTGACTGATTTGAGATAAAATTTAGATATCTATCTATGTATTGGTTTTCCATAAACGCTTGTTTCAATTGTATTATTTACCCTTTTAATTAAAACATCTAAAAGCAGTAGTTCATTCCTACTTTCTACTTCTAATATGAATTTAATAGACGGTTCCTTATTATTTATATATTCTAAAGAACTATCTAGTAAATCAACACCATGAGGCCAAATTGCAAAGATGCCGTCAACATATCTCCACCAGACAACCGGTTAGTTTACACAATTTTGAACATATGTGTTCTCAAAGTTCTCCATAAATATGTTGCTTAAAATTGGTGATAATGGAGACCCCATTGCCATACCAAATACAACCTGGCTACAAATGCTGAAAGAAGAACTTAACAAACTCAATATTATCTAAAAGAAAATATCATCAGTTCTGTGTAAGTAGTAAGTATCTATGGAAATATCACAAACAGAATCTTAAAACTGTGTATTTGACATACACAGCAAATAAGGGTTCTTTGAAAAAAGCATTGAAAACGGAAAGAGACTACTTTCCGAAACATCAGCAAAATGCATTATTTCTGTATTTATTCCAATTTATATTATTTGTAAAACATAACCTCTGATTGTTCCTTTGACGTAAACGTCACGGGCGCAGAGGCTTTTTCCAATAATTCTATTATTTTGTAGATTCGGTGATTTGTTTTTGAAGAGGATAATACATGTGATAGAAAACCTAAATAAAAGGAAATAATGTAAAAGATATCTTTGCCTTTGAAAACTGTGACGTCAAGACCATGTGCTGCAACAGACTAATATTTAGCACAAATTACATTATTTAAACAGTATTTTTTTGCACCTATAGAATAAATGTCAGTGTACGATTGTGAGTTTGTACGTTTTAATTCTATTTCAAAAATAGTTTATCTTGAATTATATTATTTAAAAAGGGGAAACTTGCCAGACTCAGTGCTGTACAATACCTTTCCACTTGTGGAATTTAAAAAAAGTATGCATTGGTTAAATCAAACACTAACAGAATCTGAAATTTAATATAAATTACAAGTATGTGGATATCGAATAATTGGAAAAAATCCTATATTGAACCACTTGTTCAGGTATATGCTTTAAAATTCGAATCGTACAGTTAACTAATTGTATTAAATCTACTTTCGAGAAAATTCAACGTGGCTGTCCTAATTTATTTAGTACTACATTCGGTTTATCAAACCTCGAAGTAATGAATATATTACCAACATTACAAAATATAAAATCGGAAATCTAATTTCTGTGGTGTTTATTTTTATTTTTTAAAAAAGCAATTGCCAAGCTTCCAAAGAGATAATGTGTACCTAAATTTTAATATGTTTTTTAAAAATTAATATTATTTACAACTGATTTTTTTTCATTTGTTCAACTGAAATGAATTCATCGAGTTTATACTATGTTTTTTAAATGAGGTTTAAATCTCCTCTATTCATAAAAATTGGTCTGTCATCGAAAAAACATTTTTTATGTCAGACTTAGACTTAATTTTTAAATTAATATTAATGTTAATTAGTATTAACACTGATAACGAAACTTCATCATGCTCACGAAGTGGTACATGACATCATAACCAACCCGATTTTATCTCGTCAGTTAGATAACGCTCGAGTTACACAGATACTTTTATACATTATATAGATATTAATAAATTAAAATCAACACTTTCTAATGCTGCATTCGAAATACGGATCATGAAGACAATGATTGATAATAGACATTTTGACAAGCAATATGCGATACGAAAATTCCTAGAACGTGCCGAATATTTACTCCGAATTAAATTTGAAATATGATAATATAAAACCAAATTATAGAACAAAACGACAATTGACAAATGACATGAGTAAACTTCATAAATCGAAGGTTGACGTGTGTAGATCCCACAGAGCAAAACCAAAAGGTTATACCGAAAATAAGTTAACATGTAGAGACATTACTTTGGATGGTATTGAAAATTCTGTAGTTTTGCTAAACTTGGAACCTTGCATACTTTTATCATCCCTGTTATAACTATATTTGAACTAAAAAAGGAATTAGAAATAAATTATTCTAAAGATTGTATACCTACCTTAGATAATATCTTACCTTATTACGACATAGTAACAACTCAAGTGTTCTTTCACAAAGACATAATCGTTTTTACTATACTTTCCCTTTAATATCACCGATTGTTTATACGATTTATTCTATTTAATCCCTATTCCTAAGAAAAATGTCGTGATAATTCCAAAAAAAACCTTACCTTCTTTCTGAGAAATTGCACACATCACTTTTGTGTTAACTACGAATGTCACATTATTGAGAAGGGATGTGTTTATCACATGAAAGATCAATTACAAGAAATTTATTGCATTACACAACTACTAAACGGGAAAGCCAATACATACCAGTTTACGGCTGTACAAATATAATTGAAGTTATTGACGAAGCAGCCTTTGTTGTACCCAAGATTGTGATAAAGGTCCACATATTTTGCGCCAATATTGGACTGCGCGAAATTCATCAATTCGCCGTTATAACAATTCCGTCAAAATGCTCCATTAGTTCAGGACAATTAGCTTGAAAATCTTGCAATCTTCCAAATATCGACCTCCCCGCAATTTTGTTTTTTAAAACTACTTATTATGATGTATCAATATACGCCTAAAAGTTACGCCATCGACGCACTGGAGCTTTGTGACATATGTGTCATAGGTCGCAGATTTTATTATCTCGCTTCCTATCGCTCCAACGTGGAAAACACCTATTATAAAAGTTGAAGATCTCAATTTTTAATATCTAAAAAAGTATATTTGATGTAAATACGCCTAACCGTTCTCGTGATATGAAGCTGAATATGTGTAAAAATGCAAAAATAGCCAGATTCCGGTATGCAATGTGTATCGCCGCATTTTTCTCCCTTCCTACTGCTCAAACGGCAATGACACCCATTTAATTATGTTTTTATAAAAAAACTCCCTTTCTAAGATAGATAGATCTTTATTGGTCATATATACACAGATGTGCTTTGACATGTCAGTATAATACAAATAAAAGAAGAAAAAAATATATATATATCTATATAAATATAAGTATAGAGGTTTAAAAAAACAGAGGTATATAAGTATATATGGACAAAATACGAAAACATATTTGTCGTTACAAAATTCAAGAGTTGAGTAAAAACACATAAATAGTAGAATAACATATCACAAAAAAAAAAAAAAAATACACAAACAACAGATAATAATGGATTTATAAAGTTAATTTAGAAAAATCGGTTGACAAGAATTCTTCAAAATCATAGAACGCATGATCAATCAGTAATCGCTTAATTACTGATTTAAAACGTTCACGCTCAAGTATTTGTACAACAGATGGTAATGCATTAAAAAATTTAGTAGCATAATAGCTTGTCCCGTTTCTCGTCCTCGAAAGCCGCAAATAATCTGGATGAATTTTATCTTTGTTACGTGTTGAGTAGGAATGCAAACTTTCATTTGTAATGTATTTATCTATATTTACTTTTATATGCATAAGGCATTGGAATATATAGGCACAGGGCAGGGTAAGTATATTAAAATTTTTTAAAGCAGCCCTACAATCATCTCTGTATTGTAATCCAGCGATGACTCTAACAGCCTTTCTCTGCATGGAAAAAACTGTTGAAGCATGAGCTGAATGTCCCCACACTAATAACGCATAAGACAGTGAAGACTGAATTAATGCATGATAAGCAATTTTTAATGTTGAATGTGATAAGCAATTTCGCAGGTTACGCAGTAAAAAAATTTTTCGCGATATATTCTTGCAGACTGAAACCGTGTGTTCTTCCCAAGTCAACTTACTATCCAAAAGAACACCTAAAAATTTTACGGAATGGGAGTTGTCAAGCTCTGAATGTTGTCTTAAACTAAAAACCATTGTCTCAGTCTTGTCCTTATTTAGGACTAACTTATTATTTGTGAACCAATTTTGAGCCGATAATAAGCTATTTTGGGCCTCTGTCAACAACATGTTGAAGTCGCTATGGGAATGAGTCAATGAAGTGTCGTCAGCAAAAAGAGTGAAGTTTGCTGATGGAGTACTATTTGGCAAGTCATTAACATAGATAAGAAATAAGACCGGACCCAGAACAGAACCTTGCGGTACACCGAATTTGATGTCAGTTAACCTTGAATTGGCGTTATTAAAATAAACAAATTGAGTTCTGTCCGTCAAATAGGACATAATCAGTTTTTGGCTACTTGCGGAAAAATTGTAACATTTTAGTTTACTGAGAAAGTTATCATGCGGTACGCAGTCGAAAGCGTTACGTAGGTCTAGAAATTGTACGTGTACAAATTCATTGACCTCAAAACCTTTGTTAACTAAGTTGATCAACGAATTTATTGCTCCGGTTGTTGACAAGAAGCCCAGTTTGGTTTTCGTACACCTATATGTTCTCGAGATATGTGACACGAAAGATAAGTTTTGGTAAAAAAATACTACATCTGTTTGAACGCTATTCTCTCGCTCTTTATGGCTCACACTAAAATGAAACAAGTTACTGCTGTTAGATCATGAAATTATCTAACTAAAAGGCCCTATACGCTTTTCACATACACCTTACCAGTTTCGAGATATGATGCTGCGAAGTTGCAATATTCCAACGAAGTTACCACCTGCACTGGAAATATTACTGAATGTCATATTTTGTAAATGTGCAAAAAAAATTAAAATGTGATTTAGTGTATATAGAAGAACGAAACGTCTCAAAAATTTTTTTTGGCCCTACCACCCCCATTGTCACCCCCATCCTCTTATTAAAGGGAATAAAAAAATTAAATTGGAATTTAGTGTGTATACGAAAACCAAGAGACTCTAAAATTATTTTGGCATTAGCAAAACAAACAAAAAGATATATTAAAGTACTTATGATAGTTATTTACCCCTTTTCTACGTCCGTGAGATTTTTAACTTTACAAGAGACAAAAATATGAACTTGTTTTATACATTATACGAAGTTATAATCTTCTGGAAAAATATGGTCGACTATTGTCGATTTTCTATAATATGTCTCCTATTTGACCCCCGTTGCACGCCAATGAGCTAACGGAATTATACCTTTATATGTATCATTTTAAAGAAAGTTTTATATGCTACATTTTAACTATCGTGACTTTTTTCCCTTAATTCGTTCCTTATGAAGATACTTTCGATAAATCTAAAAATGTACTTTTAGGGGTAGTTTTGGGGTGGTTTAACCCTGAATTCGAGATAACAACCGAAATTTTCGAAATTAGCGAGGTCGAGTTACTTTGAAAACTTAGGTCATCAAAAAGTAATATGATTTGCTTCTAAATATTCGATTTTGAAGAAATAAATCTGGACTATTCGTGATCATTTTCATACAAGTGCTGGTGCAATTGATATTTACAATATTTACAGTTATGTGTATGTCAAATTCGGCTTGCTCTTTGCTCACTGATTTCTAATTCAAATGCAATTTTCCTTAAAAAAGCAGTTTTTTTTTTCAATTTCCACTCGAGCCAAAACATTAATTTCCGTTCCTTCTTCAATAACAGAATTCTCTTCAGGACCATCGTTAAGCTCTCGTCGGAATCGATTTTCAACACGTCGGTAGTGGCAACTGAATTTTTTTCTACATTATACATTTGTTCACTTTTCATTGTTTGTATAAATTTGCGTCATTTTGAATATAATTAACAAGCATTTTAAAAACAATGAAAACACCGATGAACCAACAAGTTAAATATTTCACTGTTTTCAAAACCACCTTAGCTACTTCTTACTATTAATTACAACATTTTTTTTTTATTTCTTATTTTCTTTTAGCTATAATATTGATTGTATTTAGCGCACAGTATAATAAGGCATATGAGTTATTTCCTTTTTAATAGTACTAATAAATGATATTACCAATATGGTTCAATTTGAAACAAATTATGTTTGATTCCATGAACCATTTTGATGAACTTTATTCGCTCATAAATTACAAAATTTAGTATTTTCGACAGGATCTCGATTTATCTAGCAGTATATGAATCAATTAGAATAAATCGATTCAGCCATGACATATTTAAATGGAAAACTATTAGACCGCCGGTACATGACCAGTCAGGTACATTGTTTTTAAAATGCATGAATGTAATTACCATGAATATGCCAGAAACGCGAATTTTAGGCAGTTGTTGTGTGCAGAAGGGCGCCCAAGTACACATGATTTTCCGTTTGCATGGAAAATCAATGTCTGTGAACGATTTTGAAATGGATGCCAATAGTACCAAACGAAAAGCCGCGAAGAAAAATCCAGCAGAAACTTATTGGCATGCAGTTTCCGCGCGCACAACAAATTTTGGTGCGCACATTAAATCTGAAAATTTTTTGGTGTCTCCGGACGAAGTTCAAATGCATACTAATATGTTTTATTACAAATTTGCACTACCAAAAGGCAATTTACCGATTGCCATGCAGTTTTATAATGTAGAACGTTATTAAAAGTTATTCCTAAAAATGCAAAAAATTCATATCTCCCCGAACGAATTTAAAACGTATGTTAATCAGTTTTATGAATAATTTGCACTGTCAAACGACGATTTGCCGATTGGCATACAGTTTTGTAGTGCAGAACGTTGTCAAAAGTTATTGCGAACCGTAAAAAAATTTCAGGTATCTCTGAATGATTTTAAAATCAATGTACGTTTTATGATAAATTTGCACTGCCAAATGACGACGATGTGTTAGTTTTATTAGCAGCTTTAACACCTCCTCATAGAGAAATATATTTTCTCAAATCAGCAAAAAGTACGGTATTCGCAAAAATTTATTCTAATAAAAGCCTTGAACAAACATTACCAATGTGTAAGAATCATATTTTGTTTTTACATGCACTAACTGGATGTGACACAACTTCAGCATTTTACAAAAAGCGTGAAAATAAATTTGTTAAATTATTCGAAAATCGTACAGATTTTCAAGATGCTGTTATTATCTTTACTGATAAAAATGCTGACGTCACTAATATCTTCCAGTCGGGTATTTTATGCATTTTAGCAGTATATGGTGCTTCTAAAAATCAAGAAAATATAAATAATTTTCGATATCAATCGTTTCTTAAAACTACAAGTAAAAATACCTGTGTCAACTTGGCTTCATTGATACCTACACCAGTTACAATGAACCAACAACCAGCTTCTGAAAATTTATTGAAAATTATTTTTTATTCATGTAAAAGTGTGGCTCTGCTTGTGGATGTGGCTTAAATTGTTCTATAGCATGTTTACTATGTAAAGGAGTTAGCTGCTTAAATGCTTTACTAATGATGCTAATGAATGACATCGAAAACGTCGGAGACAATTAGACATGATTATCCCTTTAATAAAAATTTATAATTAATGTCATTAAAATTTATAATAATTATTATGTAGCATATAAGTTGTTAGTAAATTATTTTCTATTTAAAAAACTAACGTGCTTGTATTATTTAATGTTTCTTTAATTTGTTTCACTTTTTGGAGCTTCTGCCATCTTCAAATCAATTTTAAAAATCATCATTTTTTTACAAATTCTTTATGAACAAACTCGAAAATATAACAATCATTATTCTCTTTATAGAAATATTTCTAAATTCCGATAATTTTCAATGGGTAAACTTTTTAGTTTATGGTATTAGAAATACAAAAAAAAATAATTCAAATCCATTCATTATACTTGGGTTTCATCATTTTTCATTTATAATGACTAATAGCACTGGACTAGTGTAGGTTTAAGATTTTTATTTGTCGTTCTAGCCGAACCAGGCATATTTCGCTCGATCCTGCACTATCGGTCCCGCGATAAGTCCTGGCTACCAGTTGTATTTTAATTTAAATAAAATACTTTTGAACTGAATTGGATGTTCCAAGGTTCAATGGTTCAAAACTAAAGGAAAAAAAAGAGGTGTACCATGACCATTACACCCGATACATCATGTCAAAAATGGCTAATGTCAATAAAATTTTAGAGGCCCTTGGTTCTCCTATACACACTAAATCCCAATTTAATTTTTTACTCCCTTTAATGACAGGGTGGGGGTGGCAACGGGGTTGGTAGAGGAGGTAGCTAACTCCAAAAAATTTTTTTGAGACATTTCGTTCTTGTATACACACTAAATCACATTTTAATTTTTTTACTCCCTTTCATAATAGCGTGGGGGTGATAGTGGAGAAATTCCAATTTTATGGACTCTTGCCTGCTTGCTTTGCCTATTTACCCTTATTTGCCCCATTTACCCCCGAACCCTTCGACGGAATTAAATCAAAATATAATCTAGTTCCAGATATCGTTACAATACATAAGTGTACCAAATTTCAAGTCAATATCACAAACGGTTCCAAAGCAAACGTGTGCACAAACAAAGTTACAGACACGCAGAGAGACCGATAGACAGGAAATTTTAAGCCTATTTAAACAAACAATTTTTTTTTGCGTTACTATATTTCCACTTGACGTGGAAGTAAAAATGAATAAGATACATCTAATAGCCCATGATTTTAAATGAGTACTTAAAAGTTACTATTTTTTACAGTTTATTGATTCGCTCTCAAATAATGTTTGTTTCTTCTAGGATGGTATGATAGAAGAAACATAGGCGAGTTCAGAACTATTATCGACGTGAATTTCGCCGCAGCTATGGGACCCCCTGGAGGAGGACGAAACCCTGTGACTGCTCGACTTTTAAGACACTTCCATTTTCTAACCTTCCTAGAAATGGAGGACGATAGTAAGGTAAATTATATTACATTTTTAAACTGCTCTGTTTCTCAATGTAAACTTCTTTCATAGCGAAAAATCTTTGGAACCATTTTAAACTTTTGGCTGTTCAGATCCACAGCGGAAGGTTTAACTGATTTCTTTGAAGCTGTACTGTCATCTACACTTAACGTCTACACGACAATTTTGCAAGAACTGTTACCGACACCTGCTAAAACTCATTATACGTTTAACTTACGAGATCTGAGTAAAGTATTTCAGGGATTGTTGATGTTTGAACCATCAACTTTGCAGGTAGTTAAAATATATATATATACTAATAATTGTAAATAGGAATAGTATAATAAATTTTATTTTCATTTTGTGACAATATAATACAAATATTATATAGGAATAATAGTTATACATAATAACTAAAAGAAAAAATAAAGCACGGTGATCTTTACATATTGAAATATTTAGAGACGACGAGAGGGCGGGGGTCGGAGGTCGAGAGGAGCCTGGCGCTAGTATATTTTATACTATACTATTCCATTCCATTGCATTCCGTTTACTAGTAGCCCCCAACTTTCAATGAATGTGGTGCCTATGTCCGCCTGTCTCTGCGTCAGTTTGGTTAGTAGGTCAGGGTTATTTTTTGCACGGTATTGAATGCCGTGTCGTCCGTGTATATTGCATATACCAGTATGTGGTCTTTTAGAGTGGGAATATCGTTGATGTAATAATACAGGAAGAGGGCGGGACCAAGGGATGACACCAGGGTCTCTATTCTGTAAAAGCGTGAAAGCCCATTCCTGTGAGAAGTGGGCGGAGTTCACTTGAAAATGTATAAACGTCTATTCTGTAACTACGGTAGTGATGACATCTTGCGAAAAATGCGCGAACTTACTTCTACTGGTAAATCGTGAGGGAATCCGCCAGTTCCCCGGGAGAACGGCGAACCTAACCGTACTTTTATGACAGTTTGCGTCGGCCAAAAATTATTGTTGTCAAATCTGTGAATCAGAATGGACATTGCGAATTTGCTCATCGCCAACAAGGTAATAACAATATAATTCTTAGCAAATATTACAACTACTCTTTTAGTTTATTATAGTCGTATTTAAAAAAATATATATTGCCAATAACGGGGATATATCCTTATGGAATTTTTTATAAATAAAAGTTTATTCTGTTACCTTTCACCTAATTTAATTAATGACATGTGACATGACAATGACAACAACTGAGCACTGAACAGCTGATGCTTTTACGCCAACCTAATTGGTTGTAAATTCGGCTATCTCGCTGAATCCCTTCACGTTCACCACCTATTGGGGCGAGCGTGGGTACGTCTTTACTATGTACATACTTCGATATGCGATGTAAAGCAACGTAAGGCGCGGTTAGTACTTGGAATGGGTGACCGTTCCAACGAAGACCGCGTCCTCGCCTCACACATCTTCCAGCGGTTTGTATATCAGTGTATGCGCGGAAGCTATACAACCTTAGGCGAGGGTTGTATAGGAGATATACCATCCTTCGGAGGGGATGTAAAGCCGTCGGTCCCTTGTCTATTAAATGTTAGGCAAGTAAAAGATCCCTACTCTTCTTAAGGGAAGAGGTTCGGCAAAATTCCTGGTTGGGGGTAGCTCGTCTACAGGCGTCGGTGTTAGGCCTCAGTAGCGGAAATAGGCCGACGTTAAATAAATGTTAAAAAAAAAAAAAAATTCACCACCTATTCACTGCAGTTACAGAATACTAAGACGGTCGGGTGAGATGCGTGTGATATGAGCTCTCGCTTCGCACGATGAATGCTCACTCTCCCCATAATTACAGAATAGAGGTCCTGGTATCCAATTCTTGAAATCGTAGGAATTAATTCTATAGAGAAATTGACGTCATTTTCTTATGTTTTAATTATTCTTGAAAAATAATCACAGGAAATATTGCTCTTGATATTAGAGGAAAAAATTCTCGATGGTTTTTGACGGGGACTATATTTTAAGGTTATAATATCATTTGCTGTTCATTTAGTTCATAATTAATAAGTTTTATTAGTTTTATACAGTATTCAAATATCATAATTTAATTATGGATAATTTTCATCTTCAAGCTGTAATTATGCAATATTTGGAAGATGCTGAAGCTGCCATTGTATATGAAATGCAACGTTTTATTAGGAACCGAAATCCGTTTAACTTAAGTGATAAACTTTTGATTAAACATTTTAGACTCACCAATGTTCTGGCGAGGTATGTAATAAATACCATGATAGATTTTTGACTGCACCTACTAGGGCATCTTCTATTTGAGAAGCTACTAAAATACTTGTAGATTACTTCATTATGTCCCACAAAGGCATCAAAAATAATTAATGCATGTGCAGTTTTGCACAACATGTGCATTGAAAGTAATGTTCCAGAACCGGAGAGGGATGAAGGAGACGAGGAACTAGATTTTGGTTTATTTGAAAATGATATTAATGCTATATCTGCAGAACCAGTGCGTACAAATCGAAATCCAGATTTAATTGCTGGAGAAACACTGCAACAATAAATTATAAATAATTTTAGGTTACACTAAAATTCTTTTAATAACTTTCGGTTGCTTATTGTATTTTTCAATTCTGGACTTACTCTATTTAAAACCATTAACAAAAACTACTTTGTTGAAGTAATAACTTAATAGGGAGGAATTCTGTAGAAATATGTACCTTCAAAGAAAAAAATAGTACCCAAACAGATATTTAAAAACACATACATTGCCATTAATAAACGTCATGAGCATTGCCGCCAATGGAAATATAAAGACTTCAATCTAATAAAACCTGCTCAATGGCTGTTGCAATAGTACGAACGTATAATTCGACACACGTTCCATTGATGTTCTCATTGGATTTTGATTCCTACGAGATTCAAGAATGGCAATTCTCTTGATTTGTTGATTCGCATGATTTCAGTGAAAGAAAATTTTCTCAAGAGAATCAATTCCTATGATTTCAAGAATTAGGTCCCTTGTAGGGTGACCCCGACTGGCGTTTGTGGTCGGGATTTTCACCAACTCTAGAAAGCTGTTTTGTGGTGGAATGGTGCGCGCGGAAACTGAACTGGAAATTGTTGAGAATGCTTTTATCCCCAGTTTCTTCCAACAGGTGGGATAGTATTAGGGAATCGAGGACTTTCTCCAAGACAGAGGAGACTTATATGACTGTAATTAGAAGTGAGGTTTTTAGGTTTTTTTGGGGCTTAGGAATACGGATGATTTTCGCTGATTTCTATATTGATGGATAATGTGAGAGTTGGAGACAGGAATTAATTGTAGAGTTTAGTAAGGTATAAATGGTGTTAGAAGGGATGTACTTTAGAGAAAGCGAGACGATAGCTTTAAGGTTTTGATGGAGGAGAGCTGACGAAATACGCAATAGTGCTAACGTAAGTCTTAGACTAACATTCTTTCGTAATTGCAGTAAAATATATTTTCAGAATTGCATTGAGAAATTTATTGTCAGTAGTTGTTTGTTATTGACATTGAAATTAATTAATTATTGAAACTGGAACTGGTATGAAGCAAAGTATAGTGTTAAACTATAAAATAAAATGAATAGTAAATAAAGGTTTATTTCAGCTAATATATATATATTATAATTCAAATGTTGTTTGTTGATTCAGTCAGATTCTAATAATGATTTTCGTTATTCTTCTTTTTTCTATGGATACTGTACTCAAAAAATGATTTTTCGTTGGCCATCTCAAGTGGCTAGTACACGTTAGGTAAGTGTGTACGCCACAAAAAGCATGTGATTGTAATAGAACTTCGAATCGTAAAATAACATATTTGTGTAGTTCTGAATATGTCTGTTAATTGTTTGAAATATTTGTTAAATTTTCATATGAATTTGATGACTGACTTTAACACAGATCAAAATGTACAAAAACATCCCTGGATGTCCCCATCTAAGTACTATATAACGTAAGGTAACCATACGTCCCACATTATATGGGAATTTTCCTCATATTTACGGCACGTCCCGTGAACGTCTCATATTTAAGAATGTTCATCTTTCGAAACGAAGTGGAGCAAAAAACAACATGCCATAATTCTAGAATTATTCTGACATATATTTCATGTCAATCTGGTCCCCTCTGTTGGAAAAGTAATAAGGTTTGAATTGCGAAATCTTTAATCATAGAATAGAGAACAGTAGCAAATTTGTAGATTTCACTTAGTTGAAAAATATATTCATTTCATTATGGTTATGTAATTACACCCACATACAAATTATTCTCGGTAGTTTCAATAGGAATACTCTCATTCGTATACATTGAACCATATAAATGTACCTACTAACTTATAAAGATTAATTTTGAATATTTAGTGCTTAAATATTTAATTATAAATTTCTTTAGACTTGAGATATGTTCACTTTTATTAAAAGAATTTTGTTGAAAGGTTTATATTTGGAAATAAATACATTACATTACCATCACCATATATAATATTTTTTAATTAAATTTATATATTTTTTACGCATTTATAGAACATAAATTTTAATACCTTTATGCTTAAAAAATTTACAATTCTTGTTATTTCAATATGTCCTACATTTTGTTGCAGAATCTGGTCACCTTAAAAACAGTAATATCTGTCTCGTATCGAAGTGTTTAAAGGTAAAGCTGTGCTCGCCCTATATTAAGGAATAACTTATTAATTTACAGTCAAATATTTACCTTAAATTATATTTCCTATTATTAGTTATTTCATCTCTTTTCAAAAATATATATGTTGTATTATCAGCATATATGTCTACCACTTGACATAATAAAAAATGTAACAAAAACTTTACGACTTCATTAAAATAGAGTTACTCTCTGTAGTAATCCAACGGTAAATTGAATCACTTACCTTTATAAGTTTTTAATGTACCGCGGCTTGTTTGATGACACCATACCGACTGGTTCGCCGGCGTTAATAATGAGCTCGTAAAGTTTTTGTTGCATATTTTATTTGCAGAGAATCTTTGAACGATACTATACCAGTAATTAATATTGCGAAAAAGTTGTCGAGCTCCACGTCTATAAGTTTGTTCGAAATTACTGCGAACAATTTTCATTTTTGTTGTTTGCACTATTAACAAGCAATACCACCGGAGATATTTGAAAATAATAGGTAAAAAACAATGTTTTACAGTTTCGATAATTGTTTAGACACAAATGAATGTTTATAATTACTTAACTGCCCTCCAGGTATGACCCTCTTAAGTCTAGGATTTATCTGCGAAAAGGAGACGGGGCCCTACAGATTATAGTGTGAACCGAGCCACTTCTTGAGGATAATTTATATTTGAAAATTACTTCGTAGTAGGTGGGGCTCGAACCCGCTTCGCTAGGTATGCTCAGAGAAAAGCTGGATGCAATTAATATTTCTTTATTAAAGTTAAATATTACAGAGCCCTTACCGGGCCTGACCTGGAGCCAGCGAGTTAACCATTACACGAGGCGCCCTCGTGGATGAACGGCTGGATGGGTTAGAACCGGTTCGGCGAAAGATGAACAAAATACAAATACTATTAAAAATTTCCAAATAAGAATAAAAATAATTAAAACTTAAGAACTAATTAAAGCAGATGCACACTGACTAAATTTGGGTAGTTGATACGAGAAAAAGTTCAACTACCTCAATGGGTCCATTTATAATAACAAAGTTGATACCCTTTCCGGTGAAACCGGACATGCATTTCCGGCGATAGTACAGTCAACTTGCGGATAATGTTGAATCGTATAGCCACTAAAAATTTCAAATCTATATCTTTTTATAAAAAAGTTATAAGCCATAATGTGCGAAATTTAATCTACTAGCGGCGCCTCCGGCAAAACATAGAGTACAGAGAGCGCGAACGTCTCGCGAATTTTTTTTTACGGGCAAAGAGTACTTCGCAGAAAAAACGTCCGAGAGGTTTTCGTCTACTAGCCCCCTATGTGCTCACATGGTTAGAAGGGCGATTTTGCATTTTTTTTTCTTTCGTCAAATCGGGACGGTTGTACAACCGTACCGCCCAAATCTTACGTCTGTCGCAATTTTACCCCTATACTTTTCTATTCCCCTCCCGGGCCCCTCCGCACCGTCATTTAGAGGTCTCATAATTCTTCGCTGAAATTTACGCAATCCGTCCCATGTGCATCTCTCAACGTTTCGATCCCCAAAACTTAATGGGGGCGTCTCTGTCGGTCCATTTGTAAACGGCCCATTTTTGACATTTTAATTTATTCCAGGGAAACAATGCGGCTGGGGGTAAAACGTGTTTTGTATTTTCAACCACAAACTCCCCCCTCCAAATATTCCTCCCTCCCAAAATTAAACATTTGTACGGCCGTGCCTCCACAACCGTACGTCTATCGCGATTTTGCTTCTATACTTTTGCTTCTCCTCGCCCCCCTCACCTCGTTTGTCCGGCCCAATTTTCACTCCCCCCGCCACCTACCCCTAACCCCCCTCCCATCCGGGGGGCCTAAAGTCGTTTTTGAAACGCTTTATGTCGATTCCCACCCCGAACGGATCCCCTGATTTTGAAATGGCAAAACGTCCGGTTCCTCAATGGGATCAAAAAAATTTTCTGCCTCTGAGATCTCAGTAAGACAAACAACAAACATAGAGGAACACAGAAAAGGTTTAAATGTTTAATATTTTATAAAGATGAAGATAAGACGAAAGGAAGTTATAGCAGATGAAAGGTCGGTTAGAGAGTTTGTCGGAAAATGGGTAACGCCTGGTAAAGCAAGGTGTGTTTTATTCTGAAGGGGCATTATGCTGCCTAATTTGTGTTATGTTGTTGGTTAGCGGGGTATCACCTAGTAAAGTAAAGTACATATAAAATTTTGCGAAGTTTCTTTGATGTAGTTCAAATGTGCTTCTAGAGGGCAGAATATTAAAACATAATATTTTTAGTCGCAAACACCTCTATAAAATCCTTATTTTACTATAAGGAACGTAACCAGACTGCAACCAACAGCTACTCTCCGGGCTATGTGCCCCGCCAAGCGCTGAATTACAAGCTACAAGCCTGGCGCGTTAAGTGTAATAATTGCATATTACCATCAAAACGCTATTGCTTCGATTCGTTCAAACACCAGCCGAAAGACTGATCCTACTTAAAGGAGCTTTCGTGCCAGTCGTCAATGCCTTGCACTGACCTTGCTGGTGTTTGTTGCAGTCGAACCATATGTTCTTTGATGTAGTCCGCTATTAGGATAATGTCGTGACAACGTGCATAACAATCTTTGAGGGAGGTGTATCTGCCAAAATTTGATATGAGGCATATAAATTTGTATTCCAAGACACGCTAACCCACTAAGCTACCGTCCCAAATATGTTCCCGGCCTCGCTCGAAGTTCAAAACTTCCAATCGCACTCCTTCAAATTCAAGCAAAAATAGTAAACCCCCCAGATGGTTAATTTTTTTCGATTTTTAGAACTATTTTTACTCCGCAATATATAAATAAGAAATGATAATTATTTGTGCCCTTTTCATTTCTATTTCAGGATGTTGGTGAATTGGTTCGTCTTTGGTACCACGAGTGCTGTCGGGTTTTCCAAGACCGTCTAGTAAATGATGAAGATCGCGACTGGTTCGATTCTCTATTAAAACAAAAAATCGAGGAATATTTTAAAATAGATGCGGATGAAGCGTTAGGTCAAAATGCAATACTTTTTGGTGACTTCTTAGACCCATCGCTTGATTCAGCTCCATATATTCAAATAAAAGATTTTTCTCAACTATCTGAAGCACTTGATTATTACCTCTCTGAATACAATCTGCAAAGCACCAAACCGATGAAGCTGGTTTTGTTTTTGGATGCCATTTCACATGTTTGCAAAATAGCACGAATAATTAGACAGCCCATGGGTAATGCTCTTTTATTGGGCATGGGTGGTTCAGGTAGGTTTATATATATAATACACTAACTAGTTATCTTCCATTAAATTAACCTGATCTAATCTCGGGTTATAAGAATGCGATTTCATTCAGCTTGAAATGGGAATAAAATGTGATTCTCATTATGTTTTTATAGATGTTAATAGATAATACTTATTTTTGTTAATTTTGAACCAATGCGCTTATCTTTCATTTACTATTAAATTATTAATACACCACTATTAGTCGGCCCGAAATTGGTGAAAAGAAACGCTTCCATGGGCGTAGTGATAAAGTAGAGTAAGTGTAAGGTTTTATTTTTTGATAGAACACTTGTTAGACACTATGAAAACATTTGCTGGCATCCTCATTTCTGTGTCCACCTTCCTCCACCCCCTTGGAAAAACATAAAGGTCTTCAAGCTGCATCTAAAATCTAAGCAAGCTAGAACCATGATCTATTTTTGAAACGTTAAGCTTACTGCAGTCTATAAAAAAACTTCCACACGTAACTCAGTCGCTAGGTACAAAAAAATGCCTGAAATTGCACTATTTTCTTTTGTTAATCTTTAGGGAGGGTCATTAGTAGTCTAAATCCAGATTATCGACCAGATCCTGCAGTTACTTCAGGTGCTATCTTGCAAAACACGTTTTATTGTATATTTCTTAAACGGCGCGTTCCACGTTAATTTATCAAGAGACCTTTTTTACAAAAGATCGAATGGTCTATTTTGTTTAAAACATTTACCTATAAAATGAATATTTTCTGCGCTACATCGCTCCAAATTGACGTAATGTCCTTTTTTTAAAATAACCTTAAAATAAATAATTTGACCAAACAATTTTTATACATAAAATAACAGGGGATTAAATTCCCTATAAGTTTTGCATAAAATGTTTTTTGGTACGGTGAATATTTCTCGAGTTATAGAACAACAAATATTGTCATTGATGCCAAAACATCGACTCCGAATAACACTACTAACGAAATTTTAAATCAATGATAAAATTAACGGGATGAATAAATCCAATAAGTGATTACATGCACATTTGGATTCAGGTTTGTTCCTAACATTTTAACGATGAAAAATTTCGTAACTTCAACTCGATAGTAATTCCAGTTGGGCGGGAATAAATATTTAAAAATGACGTTAAAAGTGAATTTAATTAAAGGATATCCCAGCAAATAAGTGAAATACAAAAAAAAGAACACTTTGGTTGTCGTAAATTTGATTCTCTGCAAGAAAGATCTTTTGTCATTTTGTCGTAATGGCAGACTTAATACTTTAACGTTTTACTCGGTCACTGTTACTATCCCGTATACGTAGTATATAAGGAAAGTATGGTAATCGTTACTTAATATTAATATTTAATAATTTTTTTAATGTTATAATGTAAAAAAAATGTTTATCTCCGCCGAAAGTAGATACTGCGACCTCAGTATTATTAGGCAAAACTTTTAACACTACACTATCGTGCCTCATAGTAATAATTATGGGATTATCTGAGTTGTGTCAGACCGATTTTTTTACAACTTTAACATCTGACTGCCTCCAAAGGAACCACCGGCCAGACTAAAGAGTCTGCATTTCATGTATAGCAAGTATAGGAGAATGAGTGTAGAAAATATAAAGCTTAATAAATTACCGTAAGTCTGCCGATCACTGTCTCTTAGACTATATAGTTTTATATATGATAAACATCTCTCGGTTTTTCATTCAATGTCGAGGAATTTAAAGTCCCCCATTCTACTACGCTATCTCTTAGAGAAACGTTGAACACTTCTCCAAAGTAGGTATCTATACCTTTTCCTGATGACCCCAATTGATTAACAAAACCTACTTGGTAAATAACTATTCTTGTACCTTTTTTTTCTACATTTTCTATACAAATAATAACTTTAGTGTGTAAAGAGGTATCTTATGGAACCTGTTTTATTAACAATAATTCCTTGCATATTAAATATCATTGATATTAAAATTTACGTCTTGTCGGTCAATGTTAATATTTTTTTTTACTGGATAAAATTACAATTTTTAGAAAAATGCTGTGTTTCGTTATATTCCTGAGGCTGTATTATTAAGCTGGTCACATTATTTTTCTTTTTATCTTTAGAGAAGAATTATTTGCCAAGTATAAAACCTTTATTTGTATTGTTTTTTGGGGATTATTAGACAATCAGATATACCCTGCCCCTAATACGCTCTGTAAAAGAACTTAAAACGTTCAAAAGGCCTTTAAATCCCTAGAACTCCCAGCACGTTAAATAGTGTTAAACCCTTTAAAAAAACCTGAGACCCTTTCAAGAGCTTTAAATCCTTTTAAATAACTTAGACCCTTTTTTAAGTTTGTAATTATTGTTGAAAGCTTTTGAATTCCTTCTGATTTGCATTTCAATTCTGTGAACTTATTTTAGTTAGGGTTTATGAGTTGCAATAAAAAATAGTAACTAATTATCGAATTATGAATTATATTCCTCTTGAGAGCAGATTGGTCAGCTCTGCATGTCTGATTGATCAGAGGAGCGCGAATACTAGAATATTGTATGGGGGAAATGTACTATAAAAGGATTTTTCATTTCCTTAAATTTACTGAGATATTAGATTTACTTATAATAATGGATTTATATAATTATAAACAAGAACATCATCTGCTTAAGTCTAACTAAGTATATAGAATTGGATTGTGTACAAATGAGTCAAATTCTAACTGTAATTTGCTCATGTTTTCTAAAATATTACTTGCAAGTTTAATTTAAGCAGATAAACGATTTTTGCAATAACTTTCCTTAAGTATGTATTAGAAAATTAGCATTCAATTAAAGCAGATTTATTTTAGGTCGACAAAGTCTGACCAGACTTGCTGCATTTATGGCTGAATTTAATTGCTTTCAAATAGTACTTAGCAAAACTTATGGCCCAACAGAGTGGAAAGATGATGTTAAAGGTTTAATGCTAACAGCCGGATTGCAAAAACGAGAGACAGTATTCCTGTTTTCTGATACACAAGTAGGTATATTTAGTATTAATTTGGTATCTTACAGTTCTTACTAGTAATTTTATTATGACACCCAAACCTCCATTATTTCTAATACTACGTAATGAAATCATGGCATATCTTTTGGAGCATGAGCGTTTGTTGTGGTAAATATATGTTTTGTTATTTGCACATGAATCATTTAAATACATACGTTTACAAGTATCAGTTAAGTGTACAATAACTTTTCTATGCACATTAATTGTATCTCTCTGGGTGAGAGCTTCTAAGATTAACAAAATTACAGGGAATTATTCAACAGAAATTTATATATTAATCGAAGATTTTATTTCCTTCACGCACAAAATTCTAAGTGCAACAGTTTTTCCGATTTAGAAAATTTCAAAAAATAAGTGAGACAATTTTAATTTTTTTCAAAAAGGCCATGTCAGATGAATGGGATGTAAGGAAATTATTAAATAGGCTATTTAAATTATTAGTAAGGTCTGCAAGGAAGCAAATAGTTATTTGATTTTTTTTTTAATCAGAAATAATGATTCATAAACATATTTTTCTCCCATTAATCACTTCTTAACATAACATATTTCTTAAAAATTTGCAGTTCCTCCTTGTCTTTTCCTATTGCTCATCCTTTGAAACTTTCTTTAGGGGCAGGTGAGTGTCCTACTATGTGAAAATTATCCTTAGTACACCCATTCACAAGTCAGGTTTCAAAGTCAGATATAGAAAATTATCGATGTGTTTCTCCATGTTCTATTATACTTAAGGTATTCGAATCTATTGTAACTGATAATATTTTTAATTTATAAAAACGTTATCATGTCTACATGGTTTTTTCAAAGGGCGTAGTAAGCAAACAAACATTTTCTTGTATCCTTCATTCGCGAAGCAGTTAGAAAAGCGTCTCAAGTTGATGCAATATATACCGATATCAAAAGGGCGTTTGATCGTGTCAATTATAACATGCTCCTGCAAAAACCCTCATTATATGGTATAAACAGTACATTACTGTAGTGGATAAAATATACCTGGCAGACAGGCTTCAAATTGTGAGATAAAAGAAAATAAATCAAGAAATATTACTGTGAGTTCGGGAGTTGTGCAAGGTAGTCATCTTTCTCCGATCCTATTTTCACTTTTTATTAACGACGTTCAATACATTTTCGATTTTGCGAAAATCGTTCTTTTTGCAGATGATTTGACTAGTTTGCAGTCGTTGATACTTTAAGGGACGCAAAAAAACTGCAGTGTTATATTGGTAGATTTTACGAGTGGAATATAAACAACTGCCTGGAATTTAATATAGTTAAATGCATCAATAACATTATCTAAGAAGAAGAAAAGTAATATTTTATTTGAATATCCTCTAAATACATTAAAACTTTTGAGAGTAGAGTATACAGGGTGTTGCATCATGAGAGGGACATAGCTTAATAGGAGGTAGAGAACATCAGTGGTAACCGGAACCTCCCATAGAAATGTCTCATTGGGCCTTCATTACGAGGTTGCTGGGTGTTAAATAATTTTTGGCCAAACCTGTTTTTTGTCATAACTTTGACAGGGAATGAAATAACGGATTCATATTTGGTACGGCTAATGTACTAACGAGCCCCAAGAGGTACATGTATAAAAAAAGATATATCCTGGTCCGGACTCACTATAATTTATGTTTCTTCTTTGCATCAATAAAACACCACCCTGTATATATTTTTTTGAAATTTCGATACGATATTCGAAAAGAGCAAGAAAAAACAAACAAAATGGCCTATTTCATTTTTTTGTTACACCTTCGTGGTTATTTAAATACGTTGTTAAATGTGCAAGAAAATGGATTACAGAACCCTATTAAATGAGAGGCACGTGAAATAAATAGTTTTATAACTAAAATTTGCAAAAATTCTATAGAGCCTAGGTGGTCTGGGCGAATCCTAATTCCGGCACGTTTTAAAGGTCCATTTTGGTAAAAAACTGTGGTCCTAATAAGTAATCGGGTATGAAATAACAAAATTTTTAATCAATCACAGTAGGCTTGTTCAAAGTGACAGATAATAAAAAGAAATCTCCTAAACAGTTGAATAATTGTTTGTTAGTAATTTAATGTGTCAATAATCCGCATTTAGTTAGTGAAAACTTGTGAAAATATTTTAACTATGCCAGTAAAATTTACAAACGTGGAATATGCTGACATAATATTCATCTATGGTTTCTGTAATGGAAATGGTAGGTCGGCGGAAAGAGAATATCGGCTGCGTTTTCCTGGTCGTCGATGCCCTAATCATAAAACCTTTAGTACGGTGTTCCAGTATGCAAGACAACACGGAAAGTTTCCTAATTCTGCAGTTGTGGAGCGTGTTTTACAACAAGGTGTGCAGGAACAAAACAATATTATAAACGTAGTTCAAGAAAACCCAAATATGAGCACTAGACGAATCAGTTTGGCAACTGGTATTCCTCATTGGCGAGTATGGAGAACCCTAAAAAGAGAACGTTACCATCCATATCATATCCAGCAGGTACAGCGTCTTCAACAAGGCGACGATATCCCCCGCCTGGCATTTTGTCATTGGTTGTCTAACCATCGCCCAGTCATTTACAGAACCTTATTTACGGATGAGGCACAATTTACAAGGGATGGAGTAAACAATTCACGAAATAATCATAAATGGGCACAGGAAAACCCACATGCGGTACGCCACAGGTTTTCTGTAAATGTTTGGGTCGGACTTGTGAATAGACATTTGATAGGGCCACATTTTTTTGAAGAAAGATTGAATGGTGAAATTTACTTTGATTTTCTTCAAAACATTTTACCGAATATGTTAGAAAATATCGGTATAAGAGGCACGTTGTTTCAGCATGATGGGGCCCCACCACATGTTAACCTTCAAGTAAGAGAACACTTAAACAATGTGTATCCTAATAGATGGATTGGACGCGGGGGTCCACATGAATGGCCACCAAGATCTCCTGATTGTAACCCTTGTGATTACTTTTTATGGGGCCACTTAAAAAACGAGGTTTATAGCATTGAAATTGAAAGTAGACAACATTTAATCCAGCGCATTGTTACAACCTGCGACGAAATACGGAATAATCCAGAAATGATACGTCGAGCAATTGGTGACCTTTCTAAACGCGCAAGAAAATGCACAGAATGTGGGGGAGGACATTTTGAAAATTTACTTTAGTGTCAATTACGTTTTATTTTTAAACACATTTAGTTATTGTTTTGTTATTTATTGTTAATTGAATGGAAAATATTTTATTTATTTAGATTTTAGTTTGTTCTCTTTTCCAATTTTTATTAAGTATAAAATGTTGATGATTTTCTTGATCAAAGTAACTGGTTGCTTAGGCCTAAATGGTTTAAATTATCTGTCACTTTTATTCTTTGAACAAGCCTACTGTGATTGATTAAAAATTTTGTTATTTCATACCCGATTACTTATTAGGACCACAGTTTTTTACCAAAATGGACCTTTAAAACGTGTCGGAATTAGGATTCACCCAGACCACCTAGGCTCAATAGAATTTTTGCAAATTTTAGTTATAAAACTATTTATTTCACGTGCCTCTCATTTAATAGGGTTCTGTAATCCATTTTCTTGCACATTTAACAACGTATTTAAATAACCACGAAGGTGTAACAAAAAAATGAAATAGGCCATTTTGTTTGTTTTTTCTTGCTCTTTTCGAATATCGTATCGAAATTTCAAAAAAATATATACAGGGTGATGTTTTATTGATGCAAAGAAGAAACATAAATTATAGTGAATCCGGACCTGGATATATTTTTTTTATACATGTACCTCTTGGAGCTCGTTAGTACATTAGCCGTACCAAATATGAATCCGTTATTTCATTCCCTGTCAAAGTTATGACAAAAAACAGGTTTGGCCAAAAATTATTTAACACCCAGCAACCTCGTAATGAAGGCCCAATGAGACATTTCTATGGGAGGTTCCGGTTACCACTGATGTTCTCTACCTCCTATTAAGCTATGTCCCTCTCATGATGCAACACCCTGTATTTGTGATCTGAGCATTACTTTGGATTCCGAGTTAATGTATCGTTTACATAATATGGAGAACGTTCTAAAGCGAGCAAATCGCCTATGTGGTTTTATTAAAAGACACTGCAAATAAATAATAAAAATTGGTCAAAATGTTCACCTTTTGAGTAATACACAGAGCAGTATTTCCTCTTTTATATAATCATTCACACAATCATACAAATTGCGCACGCCTTGCTTTTCTTGCAGTCGTACGTGAAAAATTATTTTTTACTTTTTAGTACAACTTTGTAAGAAAAGCAAGTTTTTAAAAGTTTATATTTTTTTATTTTCTACATTTTAGTCACACTTTAATTTTTTTAATTATTGTGGAATATTATACAGAAATATTGTGGCGCCACTCGTAGAAGTCTCTAATCAGGTTGAGAACTTTTTATTCTAAATGTTGCCAGACGTGCCGGTTGGATTATATATTTAACCAATTTTCACCCTCGCGCCCTCTACGTGTGGATATTTATAAAAGTAACGGTGGAATACTGTATTGTCATCCGATCTTACTAACTGTGCAAAATTTCATGAATTGATTATGTCAGGAAGTGAGTTAAATAAAGGATGCAAGATGTGAAGACAAATATTATTCATTTTTCATCCCCGCGCCCCCTACATACGGATATTTGCAAAGTTAACAGTGGAATACTGTATTGTCATCCGATCTTAGTAACTGTGCAAAATTTCGTCAATTGATTATGTCAGGAAGTGCCTTAAATAAAGGATGCAAGATCTGGACAAACATGAAAAAATATATCGTGAGTTAAACAAAAGCAAGTAAAAATACGATATATTATCTTGTACATCCCTGGCGAACAAGAGGACTCCCTTAGCACTATACGTTGCTTGTGCTGTGTCGTTCTTTATATATCGCCGAGAGAATTCTAACTAAAAGAGGTAAGTTGAGTAATGAGCAGTGAACGAAGAATTGTGATGACTAGATACAAAATAAAATATTGAAACAGTAAAGGAGAATGATAAATGCAGTAAAGATTAATGACAAAATAGTATAGGATAATGAAATGAAATGAGGAAGCGCACATTGAAATAATATTTTCTAATGTGGGATTAAAACACTTTAGTAAATCTGTCATGATTATGCTTTAAGGTGAGAATATCCAAGAGGGAGAGCGAGAAGTCCGATAGGGAAATATTTACTGTTTTTGATCATAACTTCTTATTCTAAAACACATATTGCAAACAAACGATAAAACTACTTAAGTAGAACTATAACAAGAGTAGTGTTATACATTTTCACTCAAATAATTTAATAATTTCAAACATATGCGAAATAGATTTAAATTTAGAAAATAGGAAGATTGTCATATTTTTTTAAATTAAATCTAACTATTTTGCAAACAATTAATGAGCGAAAATTCATATCACTACACCTCTCATAGTACTACTTAGGTAGTCCTACACTTTTTTAACCAATATATGTATTAAAAAAAAGTTATGGGAAAAGATAGTAAATATTTTTCTTTAGTCACAGTAAATTAGGTTTTTTAGGATAAATAATTTATAAAGTTTTAAAAATTAAAATTTGGGTGTAGACTCTTAATAGACATCCAAATACAGATCAAAAGAGTTCCCACCTCTCAGGAGGGTGCTTTATCCCCTTTTGCTTCAGAAACCACCCTCTAGTGTGACCTCGCGCTAGTTTTTTTTACTTTTTCTCAAAAACTGTTACTCTGACGAGTAAAATGAATAGGACCTAAAATATTCGGTATAAAATTCTACATCATTTATGTTGCATAAACTTTTTTCTATCTTTAACTCAACTCTCACAAATAGGTTTGAAAAATTAGGATATGTTGCTAAAGTTAGGCAAAGACGAGTAAAGTAACAAATATCTGGAAATACATTGGCCATAGAAAAATGTTACATGCAAAGCAGATTTTTCTACACAAACCTGGCTAAAAGGACAAAAAAATATGGCTGCAGATAATTTTGTTATTACTACTATGTCGCTTATATCACACCACTGCTGAGGTAGAGCTCCCGGCGCGTTTTTTTTTAAGTGGTTTCCCCTTGAGGCCTAATCCACTAAAAACTAACTACTGTTTATTCAATAATTGTATAGCTTCAGGTAATTCTTCCTTTAACACTGAATTAAGACATCCTTTACCATGACAATTGGAGCTCATTGTTGAACACTTCAATCCAACTTTAGCACAACCGCATCATTTTCTACAACTCTTTTTCCAAGGGCAAGATATTAATTGTAAAAGTGGGAGCTGGTATTTCAGTTGTAGGAATTGGCACCAAAATTTGACTGATTGTTTTCTAACGCCATTCATTAGGCTTCAAATTTTCTCCGCGCCACGAATGAGTTTGTTGAAAAACGCGATACGAATGTTGTTCTAAAGCAGCATATGTAGGTGGTAGTCTTGATAATATCACTGCTTGATTAGATTGACCAACAAATTTGTTAAATGGAATGAATCTAAATTGATTAATGATGTAACAGTTCGAGATGCCTTTTATAAAGCTAGTGTGATTTTTTCTCCAGCTCGTACAATGTCTGGTTTCATCGATGATTGGATTGTTAAATATATACAAAGCAGCGTCCAGGTCCCTTCTAATATTTATCAAGTTTGCAGTTTGTGCCTTTCCTTTGCCAAAAAATACTGATGTAGTATCGCATCCACTGAATGCATGAGCAAATAATATATTTCTTTTACAGTTAAGAAGGACTTCCGAATCCTGCAAATCGAGAGATATGCCCTTTCCTTGATGTTTCCTTGAATACCTCTTAAAAATCGAATATATTTATCAAGAGGACAAAGAGCAATTATGAGAATGAGAAGGTCAACATCCTGTCCCACGACATCCGTGGGATTATTATAAGCTTCCTTAATAGCAGTTTGGGCAATTAGAACATCAACATCATATGTTGCAGAAAGAGTTTGGATACCGGCACATTCCAATTTTTCCATCAGTTGGTTAATCAAATGTTCTTTACTCGCCAAATTGCTCAGCAAATTTTTCTGTGACTCAGAAACAAGCGTTTTTTCGTTGAAAATTATTTCAGGGGATATTCGGTTTAAGTCTTTGTTGTCGTTCAATGCCTCTTGTACTCTCTTTATTTTCAGAATAACCGTCAAATACTACATTACTCTCTGGCCGTACCGTTTTTTAATCAAATTAATGTAAGCGGTGTATATGTCTGCAAATGTACCTTGTTTCGGCCAAATCATTCGATGAATTAAATTACCCTCATCTACAATATATGTACGTTCACCGGGAGTAATAGGACGTTCTGCAATAGAGTTAAAAATGTCATATAGGGCATTTGTCTTATTTTTATCAGCATTAACCAACTTCAAACGTCATTTGTGAGATTAGGGCTGGATATAGGAAAAAAAAGATAGAACATACATGATGTATAATTTCATAACAAATATTTTAGGTTCTATTCGTTTTCCTCGTCAGAGTAACAGTTTTTGAGAAAAATTGAAAAAACTAGCGCGACGTCACACTAGAGGGTGGTTTCTGAAGCATGAGGGGTGGGAACTCTTTTGATCTGTATTTGGATGTCTATTAAGAGTCTGCACCCAAATTTTTAAAACTTTATAAATTATTTCTCCTACTTCTCATTTTAATTGCTAATTTACTGTAACTACTTGGATGTGCCCACCTTAAGAAAATTTTATACTCAGCTTATACTTATTTAAATTCGTAGGTAGTTTATTGTACAGTTTAGGAGCAAAAAAGAAAACATGGCTTAAAACAGATTGTACAAACCCCTACTCACATTTTTGAAGAAGGTGAAGTATTTACAAATAATTCTGATCTTGTCGCTAAAGTCTTAGACACTCCAGTTATATCTGATCATAGTATTACAGAACTTGATATTTTAGACTATAGGGCACCAAAGAAATGTATTTTTAGAGGTAAACAACATAATGATAATTTATTAAAGATTAAATTAAATAATATATAAGTTAATTACAGGGAATCTGATATAGATAAAAAATATTATTTTTTGTATGGTAGTCTTTTGAAAGTATTAGATGACATTTGTCCAAAAAAAGAGATCATAATTCGAAATACATATGAGGGGTGGTTCAATTAGAGGCTATTAAGGATAGAGACAAGATAGATTTTAAAATAAGTAATTATCAAAGTGATTGGTTAAACTATAAAACTAGTAGAAACAATGTCGTCACGATAATCAGATAAGTAAAATGTAAGTATTACGAGGAAAGAATTGATAAATGCAAGAAAGACCCAAATAAAATGTGGCAGTCTCTGAAATCTTTAGTATCTAGTAAATACGACGAATCTTTTAAAGAAATTCAATTCGAAAATGAAACGTGTAAAAACCCAAAGCTATTGCCTGAAAAATTTAATGAATTCTACATATCTAGTATTAACGACATAGTACATAGTATACCTCATAGCAACTATCAGTCTGAACTTGTCGAGTTAGGAGGAGTAAAAATGTAAAATTTTAAGTTGTTGATAATAACTGAATTAAAAGCAATCGTATTTGATCTAGCAAACAAGAGTAGTCCGGATGAAATTGATATGGCTTTCTATAAGGATAATTTTGATATTGTATCTGATCAATTGATTCATATAATTAATGACTCGTTGCCAAATTCTTTAAAATTGTCTACAATAATTCCTGTAATAAAAATGCCTAAACCATTGAAGTTGAACACTGTAGACCTATAAATATGTTACCAGCTTTTGAAAAACTATTAGATAAAGTAGTATACTTGTAATTTTTAGATTTTATAATAGAGAAAAAATACTTAGTGAATATCAGTCTAGTTTTAGAGAAGGTTTTAGTTGTGAAAGTGCATTACAATATATTGCTAATGAGTGAAATGAAGCTACGGATAAAGGAAGAATGTCAGGAGTAATATTTTTTGATTTGAAAAGAGCGTTCGAGGGAGTTGATAGAGAGATTTTATTGGATAAGCTAAGCAAGTATGGAATTGATGGTGTAGTATGGAAGTGTTTTGAATGTTATTCAAAAAACAGGTGGCAAAGGGTGAAACTTAAAAATATGTTATCAAGTGAGCTGTCTATACACATGGAAGTGCCTCAGAGGAGCATACTTGGTCCTTTATCATTTGTAATATATATTAATAACATGTCCAGAATTTAAAAAAACTGAAAATACCACTTTTTTGATGATGACACTATTGTCTACATTGATGAACATGATCCTAGAGAGTTGGTAAGGAAAATAAATCACAATTTAGAACTTATTTCTAAATGGTTGGAAACAAATAAATTAAAACTGGATATCGCAAAAACAAAAAGTATGGTCATAAGTAATTACCAGAATCTCAAAAGATTCAAAGATACAAACCTATCATTTAAGCTTCAAGCAGTAAATCTGTCATTGGTCTCGGAAATCAAATATCTAGGAGTTATTGTTGATTGCAATTTAAATTTTAAAAGTTATGTAGATTTTACATGTAAAAAAATTTCAAAAAAAAAATCGGTGTTCTTAAATGTATCAGTTGGTACCTGTCAATAAATGCAAAAAAATGTTTATAATGCTATAATACTACCGCATTTTAACTATTGTAGCACAATCCTGTATATGGCTAATCAGAGATTGCAAAGGTTACAAAACAAAGCGATGCGAGTTATATTAAAATGCAGTATATACACATGTTAAAATGTCTGTTGGATGAATACAGAGAACTTTTTAAAGTATAACATTTTAATTTTCATACATAAAATTGACAAGGACCTGGTTCCAGATTACATAAAAATATTTTAACAAAATTACGAGAAGTGCATGACTATAACACCCGAGGAAAGGAAAATTTTGTAATTAAATGAGCCAATAGTGCATCAATGCATACCTCAATTTTCTATAAAGGAGTTATTGAATATAACTGATTGAATACGGACTTATGTAGATCTGATATAAATACTTTCAAAAGACTATTAAAAGACCACGATGTGAATTATATATACAGGGTGTTGCATCATGAGAGGGACATAGCTTAATAGGAGGTAGAGAACATCAGTGGTAACCAGAACCTCCCATAGAAATGTCTCATTGGGCCTTCACTACGAAGTTACAGGGCGTTTTATAATTTTTGGCTAAACCTGTTTTTTGTCATAACTTTGACAGGGAATGAAATAACGGATTCATATTTGGTACGGCTAATGTACTAACGAGCCCCAAGAGGTACATGTATAAAAAAAAATATATCCGGGTCCGGACTCACTATAATTTATGTTTCTTCTTTGCATCAATAAAACATCACCCTGTATATATTTTTTTGAAATTTCGATACGATATTCGAAAAGAGCAAGAAAAAACAAACAAAATAGCCTATTTCATTTTTTTGTTACACCTTCGTGGTTATTTAAATACGTTGTTAAATGTGCAAGAAAATGGATTACAGAACCCTATTAAATGAGAGGCACGTGAAATAAATAGTTTTATAACTAAAATTTGCAAAAATTCTATTGAGCCTAGGTGGTCTGGGTGAATCCTAATTCCGGCACGTTTTAAAGGTCCATTTTGGTAAAAAAAACTGTGGTCCTAATAAGTAATCGGGTATGAAATAACAAAATTTTTAATCAATCACAGTAGGCTTGTTCAAAGTGACAGATAATAAAAAGAAATCTCCTAAACAGTTGAATAATTATTTGTTAGTAATTTTATGTGTCAATAATCCGCATTTAGTTAGTGAAAACTTGTGAAAATATTTTAACTATGCCAGTAAAATTTACAAACGTGGAATATGCTGACATAATATTTATCTATGGTTTCTGTAATGGAAATGGTAGGTCGGCGGAAAGAGAATATCGGCTGCGTTTTCCTGGTCGTCGATGCCCTAATCATAAAACCTTTAGTACGGTGTTCCAGTATGGAAGACAACACGGAAAGTTTCCTAATTCTGCAGTTGTGGAGCGTGTTTTACAACAAGGTGTGCAGGAACAAAACAATATTATAAATGTAGTTCAAGAAAACCCAAATATGAGCACTAGACGAATCAGTTTGGCAACTGGTATTCCTCATTGGCGAGTATGGAGAACCCTAAAAAGAGAACGTTACCATCCATATCATATCCAGCAGGTACAGCGTCTTCAACAAGGCGACGATATCCCCCGCCTGGCATTTTGTCATTGGTTGTCTAACCATCGCCCAGTCATTTACAGAACCTTATTTACGGATGAGGCACAATTTACAAGGGATGGAGTAAACAATTCACGAAATAATCATAAATGGGCACAGGAAAACCCACATGCGGTACACCAACGCCGTTCGCAACACAGGTTTTCTGTAAATGTTTGGGTCGGACTTGTGAATAGACATTTGATAGGGCCACATTTTTTTGAATAAAGATTGAATGGTGAAATTTACTTTGATTTTCTTCAAAACATTTTACCGAATATGTTAGAAAATATCGGTATAAGAGGCATGTTGTTTCAGCATGATGGGGCTCCACCACATTTTAACCTTCAAGTAAGAGAACATTTAAACAATGTGTATCCTAATAGATGGATTGGATGCGGGGGTCCACATGAATGGCCACCAAGATCTCCCGATTATAACCCTTGTGATTACTTTTTATGGGACCACTTAAAAAACGAGGTTTATAGCATTGAAATTGAAAGTAGACAACATTTAATCCAGCGCATCGTTACAACCTGCGACGAAATACGGAATAATCCAGAAATGATACGTCGAGCAATTGGTGACCTTTCTAAACGCGCAAGAAAATGCACAGAATGTGGGGGAGGACATTTTGAAAATTTACTTTAGTGTCAATTACGTTTTATTTTTAAAGACATTTAGTTATTGTTTTGTTATTTATTGTTAATTGAATGGAAAATATTTTATTTATTTAGATTTTAGTTTGTTCTCTTTTCCAATTTTTATTAAGTATAAAATGTTGATGATTTTCTTGATCAAAGTAACTGGTTGCTTAGGCCTAAATGGTTTAAATTATCTGTCACTTTTATTCTTTGAACACGCCTACTGTGATTGATTAAAAATTTTGTTATTTCATACCCGATTACTTATTAGGACCACAGTTTTTTACCAAAATGGATCTTTAAAACGTGCCGGAATTAGGATTCACCCAGACCACCTAGGCTCAATAGAATTTTTGCAAATGTTAGTTATAAAACTATTTATTTCACGTGCCTCTCATTTAATAGGGTTCTGTAATCCATTTTCTTGCACATTTAACAATGTATTTAAATAACCACGAAGGTGTAACAAAAAAATAAAATAGGCCATTTTGTTTGTTTTTTCTTGCTCTTTTCGAATATCGTATCGAAATTTCAAAAAAATATATACAGGGTGATGTTTTATTGATGCAAAGAAGAAACATAAATTATAGTGAGTCCGGACCTTTATATATTTTTTTTTATACATGTACCTCTTGGGGCTTGTTAGTACATTAGCCGTACCAAATATGAATCCGTTATTTCATTCCCTGTCAAAGTTATGACAAAATACAGGTTTGGCCAAAAATTATTTAACACCCTGTAACTTCGTAATGAAGGCCCAATGAGACATTTCTATGGGAGGTTCCGGTTACCACTGATGTTCTCCACCTCCTATTAAGCTATGTCCCTCTCATGATGTAACACCCTGTATATATATTTTCTTTTATTTTCATTTTATATGTTATTTTGTTTCGTTTATATGTGGTCTCTAATGTAAAACAGAGATTATACTATGTATTCTTGATTGTATAGCCAAGGGTTAAATAAACGTATTATCTATATGTCTATCTATCTATATCTCTGCTCATGAGTTTTCTACATTTTGGTAATTAATAGACAAATTTTCCGCAAATCTAGTCTGTACGTTTTTAAGACATTTACGAAAATACATCAGAAATTATATGTCTGATTAGGATCAGAAGAGATAGGAGCCGTATCAGCTTCTATTATATTTACTTCGGGCGTTGACAACTCTCATGATGTCTCTATTTTGCAAAGCGATCTCGATAATCTAGTTCGATGGTGTGATATTAGCCTATTAAATAATAATAATATAATAAACACCACAAAAATTAGGCAACCCTCAATTCCAGGAGCCAGAGGCTTGTGCGGAAAGGGGTTACACATTGAAACGCGGACATAGAATCATATCCTCCGACAGTGCCAGTCCCAGAGCCGGAGCTCGAACCCGGTAACACGATATCCGTTTGGGGGGCGAGCGTAGGTGCGTCTTTACTATGTACATACTTCGATATGCGATGTAAAGCAACGTTAGGCGTGGTTAGTAGTTGGATTGGTGACCGTTCCAACGAAGACCACGTCCTCGCCTCGCCCATCTTCCGGCGGCTTGTATATCAGTGTATGCGCGGAAGCTATACAACCTTAGGCGAAGGTTGTATAGGAGATATACCATCCTTCGGAGGGGATGTAAAGCCGTCGGTCCCTTGCCTATTAAATGTTAGGCAAGTAAAAGATCCCTACTCTTCTTAAGGGAAGAGGTTCGGCAAAATTCCTGGTTGGGGGTAGCTCGTCTACAGGCGTCGGTGTTAGGCCTCAGTAGCGGAAATAGGCCGACGTTAAATAAATGTATAAAAAAAAAAACGATACCCGTTTGAAACTGGAACTCGACTACCATCTCACTAATGATGCCTTAAGAGCGCTCCGGATATAAGCCGGCAAGACACTTCGATAAACTCTCATATAAATCATTATTTTAAAAAACGGCTTTCACTAAAAGAAATTAAAAACCTGTTACAATGTGGGATGATGAGAGAAAAAGTATATATAAAAAAATATTAATTTTTTCTTCTATTTTCGATTTGCAAAAATAATTTTTATTATCCCACATAGGTATTATTAAAATAAACATTTTTCCTTTTGTAAAACTAAAATAAAATTAGCCATAATGTCCTCAAGAATAAACAGAGATTTAAAGATTAGGTATAATAAATTTGTACAATGTCATATTCTATTACATCTCTATCTATCTCTTTCCAAGCATACCGTACATTCGGCTGCGTCATTTTATTGTCGTGAAGTCATTTACAATTAAAATTGGAAGCATGGATGACTATACACCGGAGAGCTCTTAAATAGGGTAAACTCTATGTGAGATCTAGGTGTAATGACATCAAGGTGACATTCAAACCACATATCTCAAAAGTTACAAGACAAGCACTGAAAGTATAAAGTTGCATCAATAGGGACTCTGCCTTTTTTCTATTAAAATACACAAATTGCTCTACTCTTCACTGGTAAGGAGTCTACTAGAATATGACAGTGTGGTATGGAATCTAGCATATAATGTCGATAAAGAATCCATTGAGTATATCCAATCAAAATTTCTTAGGCAATGTGCATTCATGTTGGGTCATCCGATAAGCGAATACTTTTACAGCGACATCCTACACAAACTCAGCCTTCTATCACTTGAGCGGAGGAGAGTGCAACTCAATGTATGCTTTTTGTATAAATTAATTAATCGTAATATTGTCTGTCATGAGATACTTCATTCAGTTGATTAGCATTAATTTTAATGATCATAGAACAAGAACTTTTAAAATACCGAAACTCACAAAAAAAATTCTCTTTCATCACACAAATTATGGTCAAAGTGAGCTCATTAGCAGATTATTCCGAACAGCAAACTCATTCCATAATGATATTGAACTCTTTGGCTCGTCATTATATTCGTTTAAAAATCAAGTTAAATCCTGTATAAGTAATTCAAATTAGGTGTTATTACATGATGTAGCTGAACTTTATTGTATTTGTAATTATTTTCTTTTTTGTTTTATCTATTATTTTAAAACTATCTTTAGATAATTACGTTCTCATTTATTGAATAGTAAAATTTAAAATAGCTTAGCCGTATAATTAGTAATAAATAAATAAATGGACATAATTTCGGGGACATTTAGATGTTACATAAAAAGCTCGTATATTCCGACGATTTTGATCATCTTTGGATGGTCTTTCTGATATCTATTACATATTTTTTGACATCTAGGTGTTCTTCGGGATTATATTTAAGAAAAAAGTTGATGTCACTTCCAGTTCAACGGGAAGTGATATTTATCGTTCCTGTCAGTCTAAATATAGCAGCCTACTTTTTTATATACCAGAAGCGAAATTTTTAAATTCAAAATTAACCAAAGATTTAGAGGCATACATTGACTCGTGGCCACCCGGTATAACTCTGACACGATTCCCCAGTAACTCAATTTCTATAATACGAATAAGAATTTAAGTAACACGTGTAGCATTAGCATCAACAGTGAATTACGTAGTAAACAGATCTCCTACAGAGAGTTGTGTATATTAATCAATGGTCAAAATTTTCACGTAATTATGAAGAAGTAAATAAATTGAAGTAAAGGATAAGTAAATAATAATTACTATATTTAGCTGGGAAGCCGAGCTGAATTTATGAGTTGACCCATTAATACATTTTATTGGGTAGCAAATCCTAAAACATGTTGTAACATGGTAATGTTTTCATGTTTATACTCAGGACTCCATTATACATGGCGTTTGGTTCATCCACGTACAGCTGAAGCGAAATGGTAGGAGAGATGATTTTTTACTTATTTAAATTGTTTTTCATAAAATTAAACATTTATTTGATTCGATTTAAAATACTTGATAGAATCTAAATGTCATAAGAAAATATTTATGACCCAATGAAACTTCCAAAATGTATTGCTGTAATATCATACTCTGACTTTTTTAAGCCCGCAATATCTTTAAAACTTTCCCTGTTTTTTGCTATACTCAATAGTGTAACAAAAGTAAAGTTTATAATATGTTAAGAAAATGGAATTATATCTACTACGGTAGCTATATAAAATGAAATAATAAAACCATAAGTAGGTATTTATTTATTTTCATGCTCAAAATGTGAACCACTTTTTCTAATATAAGTTCAGGTTCTTTCTCGCATCTAGATAGCATAGTTGATATGAGGTGATAGGTGGCATTCTTAACTTCATTTTCTTCTTCATTATTTCAGCTACAGGTTGCAATTTTTACAATGAGATGGCCTCGATTTAGTATTTCTTCATCGTATAGTAGATCCCTCATACCTGCCCAAACATAATATTAGAGGGGGGTTAAATCTGGAAAGCGAGCAGGCCACACTATTAGACCATATCGCCCTATTTAATCAAGTTTAGCAGAAATTGATATTCTACAGGAGATCGTTCGAACTTGGAGATACACGCTGTTTATTACAGTTCCAATATCTTGTAAATTGTCATATTTTTGTGTATTTAAACTTCCCTTCCGGTTCTCTAGACAGGTTTGATGGGTCGCTCAATGTAAAGTTGCACGAAAGATAACTGAGCTCATAAAAAATGACTTCTATTGTAAACAAAGATGCGTCAAAAGTAACATCGCGCCCTGCAGGACGACATTCAGTGCAGTTGCAAGAATTACGCTCCGTGGGGCGTTTTTGTTGCAGTTCCAAAATAATAATTTTCGTTATAGTTTACGAAAATGTTATTTTGCACTCATGTCTCGATAACAATTATAGCACTAAAAATATCTTCCGACAGCATCTCTACGTGTCGCGCGCGGTTCATGCAAAATATTTTGTTGCAGTTTCGTAAAATTCCCTTAAAGGAAATTTTTGCTGACATCAAGTAAGATGATCTTTGATACGCTTCGGTAGGCCTCCATTATTTAAAATACAAGGCTCATTTCTTTTCCTTAAATTATTTAGCCAGTTTGAGACAAAACTATTTGTCCAAAACAATAATATTTGTAACTATAGACTCTTCTTTTGTTTTAAATTTATTACGCAATTTAAATTTGTTTAACGCATTACGTAGATTTATAATATTGAGCTAGAAACGTAAAAAAGTTACATATAACAATTGTATTAATGCTTGAGACAATAAAGCAAGGGCCGCTTGGAAAATTAAAATTGAGGTAAATAATTCCCAAGTAAATTACATAAATCCCGAAACCTTTTAACTGCCATTTCACATCAGTGGCTGTCAAGTTAATAAAATTCCCTACCTGAATTAAATAAAAAGTTCGGTGTTGACTTTGTATTTTAAAGGCATCTATTTTTTCATTCATTCTACATCCCGTCACTGAGGAAGAATTAAGAATGATATTAAAATCATTAAATACTTGTCAGCCAAAATATGAAACTTATTTGCTGACTATCACGAAGATATGGCCGAGGATTTGTTTGAAATGTGGTTCGCTCTATATTCCCCAAAATTCAGCTATCGTTATGGATGACAGTTCTTATCATTCGCGAGTATTAAATAAAGTACCAAACATTAATACGAACGATATAATAAAGTTCATTAGATTTAAAAATACAAATATTCCTGAAAAAAATCCAGTAAAAGAAGTTTTATTAAACTACCAAAGGATATAATTTTAAAAATACTATGTTGTAGACCATATCTGTGAAACAAACGGCCATAGTATGTTACGTTTACAGCCATATTACTGCATATTTTATGCAATAGAATTGATTTGGGGCAGTGTAGAACACGAGTTGAGAGCATACAATCAGAATCTGACTTTAAGCGCTATAATTCTAGATAATACAAGAACCCTAATATCCGATGTAGACAAAACCGATATATGGAAAAAATCCGTGAATCACGTTATAAATAAAGAAGCCATTTTACCGCACGGAACTTATTGTTATTCAAGTAGGGAATGATTGTAGTAGTGAGCTTACTGATGACTCCGTTACCATGTAACTATTTTAACCTCGCCACAAGAGAGGTTACTAATATTGGTCCAAAAAAGAAAATTGAGATAACATCAAATCTTTACGTCCCAGAAACCAAAAAGAAAAGTTTTTGAAAAATGTCTGTGTATGTGTAAATGTGTGTGTATGTATGTGTTAGCACGATAGCGTAGAATCTACTGAACGGATTTGGATGAAACTTTGCATGGGGGTTTCTTTAGTACTCCAGAAGATCTGATTTGGTTGAGATCGGATTACGTTTAGTGCCGTTTTGGCGCAAGAAGTTGTTTATTTCACAGTTACTATCAATTTGCAATCGTACCATTGAAAAGCAGTTAAAATTTCGGTTTCAGCAATATATCACACTTCCCCCTTTCCATTTGGTTTCCGTGAAAAAAATTAAAAACAAAGCAAATATGAAGCATAGATCACATTTCTCGTGGTATGGTCGATGCGCACAGCCATTACGTCGTGAAACTCGTCACATCATGTGTCACGTGCATTCTCATTCAACAACAACTTTACAGCTTTACTGTCGCATTTAATTTGAAATGTTTTGAATTGGAAAACGGATAAAAGTTTGCATAGGGTTTCTTCAGTACTCTAGAAGATCTGAAAAAGTGTTGGTTGAGATCGGATTACGTTTAGTGTCGTTTTTAAATATATGAAGTGAAATGGTTCTTGAAATGTTTTCTTAACCGCCTGTCAAGTCACCGAAGTTATCCCCTGGAAGATCTCAAGGATCTTGGGCTAGGTAAAGAGAGACGAGGCCCTACAGCTTTTTTGGACTCCGAACCACACTTGGGGCAATTTTTTTAATGAAAAATTGTTTCGACTTGCGGGAATCGAACCCACTTCGATAGGCAACTCAGTTTGCTAACCAAATGCTTTAACACACTGAGCTACCGTCCCCATATATATACAAATACAAGAATTACACCACAAATACTCCCTAAAATCTAGTAAAATTGTTTAGGGTAACTAGACTTTCTTAGTTGTTCAAGTGATGTTTAAACATGTTAACATGATAATGGTATATTATTCAACGAGCGATAATGTAGGTAATAACTCGCCCAGATGAAATTTGCAGCACGAGCCGCAGGCGAATGTTGTGAATTCATCAAATTGAGGGTTTCTTTAGTGTTCCAGAAGATCTGAAAAAGTTTTGTATGAGATCGGATTACGTTTAGTGCCATTTTGGCAAACATTTTAGTGTTCTTTTCGGCTTCAAAGATCAATCGGGTGGGGAGGTTCCAGTCGCTTCCAGTAGCTGCTGATTTTTTTTCTCGAAACTATGAGAATTTCTTTTATTATTATCAAAGACTTAATTACTTTAATAGAAGTTTTATTTTAATTGAGGTAAAATAGCATAACTAATTCTGTTTTTGTTTGAAATACGACAGCGATGAGAATTATGTTTTATTTTATTTTTATCGTTTTTGAAAAGATTTAAAAATATTATAATTATGTTATTAATGTTATCACTGTTATCAGGTTTGTTAAGTTTATTCTAACGTCCTACCTTATAACAGTATATACCTTTCCCCTTCCCATCCTGGCAAAAACTACAGTTTTTAAAATAATGCAGGGCATGTATTGTCTTGAAAAGTAAGTTACGTGCGCCTATGGATGGCATGCGTTCGAGGTCGGTCTACAAAGGAATGCCGCGCTCTTGTTTTTTATATCGTTTTAAACTGAGATTGGATAAACTCTACACACTATGTAAACAAACAAATTTTCTGAAAATCATAGAACAAGTTTGTTTTATTTTCTTCAACGTTTCAATTAGATATTATACAAATACTTCATTTGTAATGGTGTAGCTTAGATACAAATCCATTTGCTTTTATAGGAAACGTTCCTACAATGATATACTTTATGCAAGCTAGGAAAGTACTAATATTATTTTGCCTCAACTCTTAAATCTCAACTTTACTGTAAATATCAAAAGATTGTACTTATTATATTATGTTTTATTATTTCAGAAGACTATATTTGTAACGTTGACTTGGACACACACCCTTTATCTATTTATTCTATCTGAAATTCCTACACTGTATATTTGTAAAACGCATTAATATGTATTTTAGATAAAATCTGAATCATTTCTGGAAGATTTAAACAATATTCTAAATTCCGGAGATGTTCCGAATATTTATCAACCTGAAGAATTGGATAAAATTTACCAAGGAATGAAGGGCGCTGTACAGGAGCTTGGACTGGCTGCGACGAAATCCAATTTATTTGCTGTTTATCAAAAACAAGTCCGTTCTAATTTACATAACGTAATCACAATGAGGTGGGTAAGACTTAAAATGAAATTAAATAACGATAATCTAGTCAAATTAGATTTAAAAATTTCCAATCTGAATACCCAGCAGAATTCTTTTGTGAAACATGTTTACAACAGTTTAAACAAAATGTTAAAGGTCCTTAACTATATCACAAGAGATTAAAATGTTACAAGAGGATAAAATAAAAAAAACGTTTTTGCGAATATCTTCGAATATTAACTTTACAAAAAAGTATTCTCAGGTTTATATAGCTCAGGAAATTGTCTACACGAAAAGTTTTATTATTATTTCTTGTAGGAGTAACCATTTTAGAGACATAGCCGTGTGAAGTAAGTTGCGATAATATGTATATACCTATATACGTATTATATGCTTATTGTCAAGATAGCCAACACTGAGTACTTAAGTGATGAGAGTTCCATGAATTTAAGTGAAAATGAGTGCAAATTTAAGTGTGCTCAAATAAAAAGTGCTCAGTCAAAGTGTGCAATGCGTTTCCAATTTCCAATGTTAGAAAAACGTAAAATAATCTTTTGCCATGGAAATAACCCTACCAAGTGATATTGGAAACACACTTGAAAACTGAAAGAGAAAAAAAATATTTATTACAACAATTAGTAAGTGTAAGACGTGATAAAAACGATTTGCTTAATGATGATTGTTACTAGAAAAAATTACTTCACTTAATGATAAATGAATTAAGGATAATAAAAACGTAAATAAAAACCTCACAAAAAAAATTAATAAACGGATCAACAAGTCTCTGAAGTCAATTAAATAAGTATAAAATATTCTGTAGGTAAAGCAGCCGAAGCAAAAAATATCAACAGGAAAGGTAATATTATAAATGAGGAAATTCCGTCCAAATCAAATATTTTCAAATACAGATGTGCCAGATAGCCGCCCTGATGTATAAAGAAGGGTGGAATATAAAACCAAATAGAAGAAAACGAAATTTTTAGTTATCTAAGAAAAATGCACTAGTAGTAAAATCTGAGCGATTCACTGAAAAAACTACAAGTAGTACAAAGAAAAAGTTGTATCTTTTTATGGGGCTTTAGTACCAGCATACCAATTGAAGATGTCTTAAATTTTTAAACGAAATTGCTGAATATAATAATTGTGAATGTGAAAAACTAAATCTTAAACACATACCGCCTCATATAGCAGCTTTTAAAATCGGAGTACCACAGAGATTATAAAAACGTTTTTAATCTAAATATGTAGCCTGAAGATGTCATCGTCGATTTTTACCGGTTTCCCAAAAAGGGAAGTGATGTTATCCAAAATTTTACAGCAGATCAAAAAACCACCAAAAACATCTAGCGTTTCATAATGAAAATGTGTTCAATAATACTGCAGCAAATCCTAACTCAACATAAATTTAATTCATTTGCTTTGAATGAGCAATCTTAAAAATAAATGTGGCGAAATAGAATATGGCTCTTTAAAATGTAACAGGAAGTATGTCCTATGTTTAGGCTAACATTTTTTGAACAATGACGAAATTGCCAGTATAAAAATTGAAAGCAACTACAATTCAGTATATGCGTTCATGACAACCTGCATACATAGAGGCAGTATATTTTGTAAAAATTAATTAGTCCAAAGAAAGATGTGATATTACTAAATATTCATCAGAAATCAATTGCGAAAACAGCTCTAGTTTTATTCGAGACTTTATCTCGAACAACTTGCAATTCTTTTTTGGAGCGATTCGATCATTAGAAGCGATAACAGTTAAAGAAATCTAAGACAGTTTCTGTACAAAAGTTATTTTGTCCCTCTGCTGGTTTGAAAATTAATTAAATTTATAGGTATCAGCTAAAGTAGATCAATATCACTTCGCTTTATTCCAGCACCTTCACCAGATCCTAGAATAGTCCATTTAAAGCGTCGGGATTTATAACGAAATTACTGAATGTTTGCGACTGGGACTAGACGATGTCCCCCCCCCCGTTTTCGAGGGTGCTGAATCGATTCCAGGGGTTAAACCATTTTTTTTACCTTGGCAACTCCCTCAAATCGGCAAAAGACCACCCCCAAAGGCCCCTTTTCCGTGAACCTATTTATTTTCTCCAGTTTTTCGACTAATTGTTGTTCCCTCGAGTAGAACGGAAGGTTCCAGAGGGATTTGATCTTAGCCACGCCTACCCCAGGTTTCCACTCCTGTAGGGGTTTGAAAAATTGATATTTTCTTTTGAGAAGAAATTGATATTTTTGGAGGTGTTTCTTTGGATAAGATGGTAGGTGACCAGGGTTGTGTAACCACCCCCGGGGGTTGCTCTCGCCCTTCAAAGGGGTGAAAATATTTTTTTGTGGAAAAAATTAGTATTTTGTAGGGGGTTGTTACACAATCTTGGTTACCTACCACCTACCTCAAAGGGACGCCTTATACAAAATATTAATTTCTTCCCCAAAAAAGAAATATATCTCCATCCCTTGGAAGGGTGAAAATAACCCCCGTGGATGGTTACATAACCCTGGTCAACTACCATCTTATTCACCTCCTGTAAAATATCAATTTATTTCTCACAAAAACAACTCAATTCCAACCCCCATACAGGAGGAAGCCTGGGGTAGGGGTGGCTGAGGTCGAATCCCTTGAGGGACCTTTCGTTGTACTCGAGGGAACAACAATTAGTCGAAAAACTGGGGAAAATAAACGGGTTCACGAAAAAGGGCATTTTGGGGGCGGTTTTTGGCCAATTTGAGGGGGTTCCCGAAGTGGAAAAATTGGTTTGAGCCCGGCAATCAATTCAGCACCCTCGAAAACGGAGGGGGGCATTGTCTAGTCCCAAAACATTCAGCAGTTTGTCCGACTCCTTCAATGGACTAGAGTGAGATTAGCATGTTATATGAATTGTCCGATTGGGGTAGCTTCTTTTATTTTGACGTGTTCTTGAGATCAAATTAAGTTCATAGTTCAGTTTGCAGTTTGGACGGCTTTCGGAAGCACTTTCCAGACTTTGCTGTAATAGCAAACAATTTTTATATACGTGTTACCTATGTATTTCGTGAAACTATGTGATTCTGTTTATATAGAGGAAATTGTTAATGACGTTCGTCAACGGATCAAACAAGAGCTTTTGAAACATTTCTCACAGGAAATTGAACTTTCTTATGAAACATGCCAGACGATTTTAAAGGACTGAAGCATGCATCCATATAAAATGCAATCATATCAAGCCCTTTTGCAGGCAGATTAATCCAGACGCTTTATCTACTACCAGTGGCTTGTCAATAACAAAACTGAACGGCGATCTATTAAATTAGTTTTTTATGATGAAGTGTGGTTTCGTCTATCGGAGTACGTCAATTCGTAAAATAGAATAATAATTCAATAGAATAATTATAAATATTCAAAATAATAGTTACCATACGCACTTGGTTTATTGTTTCATAAGTTTTGTTCAGTTTTGTCTGACATATGTTTCGGCCTTGCGACCATTATCAGAAAGTCTTAGAAACTAACCTAAAAGTTATGGTTTGGTTTACAATATATATCCTTGAAATATTCTACCTACTTAGAGGGGGATGATAACTTGATTTGCTATTTCTTTAAATTTAACAATACAGTCCGGAACTACGAACTTTTTATTTTATTGCGGTGTCTAGTACAGGATTGTTCACAAATTCTTTCTGTATATTTGTAACGTTTTTATGGTTTCTTACGGCCTTCTTAATTTCTAAAATTTGAAGAATGTCTAGGATTTTCCTTTGTTTGCATTATGCAAAAGTTTAACACTACTATCGTTAAAAAAGTGATTTTGCTCAATGCAATGTTCGGCGAAACCAGTTAATTTTTTATTGTATAAAATAGACTTTTTGTGTTCTCTTAACCTCCCACACATCTATGCTAAGGCCACTCTGACCTATATATACGGCATCACAGTCGTCACACTTGGGTGTATGAAAGAAAGTGTAACGACTGTGATGCCGTATATATAGGTAAATTTAATTTTGATTTTTATCTTCGAGGCTCATGGAATTAAGCACGATACTCTTCCATCGCATTCTCCTGATTTGAGTCATATTGAACAGATATGAGTTTTATCAGGTAGGGTACTTTAAAATCATCAATCCGTTATAGAGGACATTAGGCGACTATGCTTATTCCATGAGCACAAATTCCACAACACCGCAAAAGGGATGCGCAGGATATACTTGAAGTAATCAGAGTGAAGGGTCAGATTACGATGTATTGCAAATAGGGTTAGATTGATTCCCCAGGGCTATACAATTCTTAGAGTAAAATTGTTTTTCTGGTTTTCTCTTAACCAAAAATGTAAGTAAAGACACTGTCAATGTCTCCATAATAAATTTTTATTTTTAGCTCAATCTTTTCATTAAAATATCCTTATAACCCTAATTTTTTGTGCACAGTGTATACAGAACCTGCACCGTTCTTGATTCTTGAGGTGGATCGAAATATAATGAGAACATTGGAAGACGTAATAGTTAAATCAACAGTCTCTACTTATATTAATTATTATTATATTGAGAGTGCAATATTCTCAAAATAATCTACATTCAAATTTCTCAATCTGAGTATCCTTATCCTGTTTCTAAAGAACTATTGTTTCAGCCCCATAGGAGAAGTATTCAGAGCCCGATTGAGACAGTTTCCAGCATTAGTAAATTGCTGCACGATTGATTGGTTTAGTCCTTGGCCTGATTCGGCACTTCAGGTAAGTTGCTTGATTCCACTTGACACTTTATTAATATTAATAAAGCCATCCTAAAATAACCAATAAGTTTTGTAATGAAGATATTTTTTCTGTTATTAAAATTTCAGTTTACCGACTTCAGCACATTCTATTAGAAAAGGATAATTTATTTACCCAAAGGCAAGCAGTTTTAAAAGATACCCAGCGCGCTACTTATCTCTGCTTTCGACTAATTAATTTATGAGGAATTATAGTCCAAGAGCTACTGAATTCTTCAATGAGCGTCTCAGAAACTCCTTGCAACTTTTATGGCGCGCAGTCCTATCCCTATACTGAGTCATGGTCTTGGCGGTGGGGGCATTTTTATATGAGGTCCATTTTGCACAATTCATATTTTTTTGCGCCTGAGAACCACTTAAAATTTGTAAATAATAATAATAATAATAATAATTTATTGTCCAAAAGACCATACAGAAAGGTATAGAACTAGTCACAAATAAAAGCCATGGTTTCAATAGCAATTGCTGCAGAAGCTTAATAATTACATACAAAAACGTATAAAATACAAAAATTACACAATAAAATTAAAAACCATTTAGATTCTACACATTTAAATGCTCTTCAACAGAATAGAAACCCATATCACTTAAATAATTAACCATTTCTCTTTTGAATGAGTTCACATTATTTATGTTTTTAATACAGTTTGGAATTTTGTTGTACAGTTTAATTCCCATATAATTCGGACTTCCTCAAACTTAGATAGATTATGTAGTGGCGTGTTCAAATAATTTCTTTCACGAGTACTGTATGTATGGTTAAAATTATTTGTTGGAAATGCATTTAAATTTTTCTTAATATAAAGAACTATTTCTAAGATATAAATACATACCAGAGTTAATATATGAAAATCTTTAAAAATATTTCGACAAGATGAGTATTTAGAAACACCAGCTATATACCGAACTGCTTTCTTTTGAAGCCTAAAAATTCTGTCAAAGTGAGGAGAACATCCCCAAAATATAATCCCATATGATGCTCTAGATATAAAATGTGCATAATAATATGACATAACCGTGGACCTACCAGAGATCTGTGTTAATCTATATAATGCATAACAAACAGGAGAAAGTTTTTTTGCCGCTGAATCTATCTGAGGTTGCCAACTGAGTGCATTGTCTATGTATACGCCAAAAAATTTTGTCGATGGTACTTGTTCCACTGATTTTCCATTGACTTTCATTGTACGTAGAAGTTCTTGGTGAAAAGATTATAAAAACAGTTTTAGAGATATTCAGAAATAATTTATCTGCTTCAAAATAATTTGAAAATTTTGTTATGTTAGTACGCGCACTATTTATAACTTCAGAAAAAGTATTCTTACAGCATAGATACGAATTATCATCTGCGAACATAATTAGAAAATCTTCAAAAAAATTTGGTAAGTCATTCACATAAAATAAGAAAAGCAGTGGTCCGAGGACCGATCCTTGTGGAACTCCAAAATTTAATTCTAATTTGTCTGATTTCACCCCATTTACCTCAACCACTTGCATTCTACTCGATAGGTAAGACAATAACCATTCATTCACTTTTCCCCTTAATCCATACTTTGCAAGTTTTTCTATAAGTATTTTATGATTTATTAAATCAAAAGCTTTGCTTAGATCCATGAATATACCAACACATCTATCGTTTTTATCCAGGTGGTTGTATAATTTATTCAAAGACGACATTATAGCAGTTTCGGTTGAACGGTCTTTTCTAAAACCATGTTGCGAATTTGAAAGAATTTTATGCTTTATTGCAAATGTGACAACTCTGTTAAAAACAATTCTTTCTATTATTTTAGAAATAGTTGATAAGATTGCAACTGGTCTATAGTTTTCAGGTAATGTGTTATCCCCTTTTTTATACAAAGGAAAAACTTTTGCAGTTTTTAAAACGGAGGGAAAATGACCTTCAGCTAGAGAAAGATTAATTAAAAACGTAAGAGGAGCTACTATATACGCAACAGATTTTTTAATTAGATTCGAACTTAAATTATCTACACCGGAGGAATTGCTATTTTTCAAGTTTGTTATTATGTTGAAAATCTCTGATTCAGTAACGGGTTCTAAAAACAAAGTAGTATATTCGTGAAGTGGTATGAAATTATTTTAACCTCTCCACAATAAAATTGTGAGAGGTTACTAAAATTGGTTCAAAAACGAAAATTGAGATAACATCAAATCTTTACGTTTTGAGGTCTTAGGAACCCAAAAAAGTGGTTTTTGAAAAATGTCTGTGTGTGTGTATGTGTGTATGTATGTGTGTATGTGTGTTAGCACGATAGCGCCGAAACTACTGAACGGATTTGAATGAAACTTTGCGTGTGCGTTTCTTTAGTGTCCCAGAAGATCTGAAAAGGTTGAGATCGGATTACGTTTAGTGCCATTTTGATGCAACAAGTTGTTTATTTTATATTTACTTTCAATTTACAATGGAACCATTGAAAAGCAGTTAAAATTCTGATTTCAACGATATATCACACTTCCACCCTTTCGATTTGGTTTCCGTGAAAAAAATTAAAAACAAAGCAAATATGGCATAGATCGCATTTCGCATGACATGATCGATGCGCGTAGCGGTTACATCGTGAAACTCGTCACATCACGTGTCAATTCACGTGTGAGGGTTTCTTCACTGCTCTAGAAGTAGAGCGGATTACGTTTAGTGCCATTTTTAAATATATATACAGACAAATCGAAGAATTAAACTACAAATATTCCTCTAAAATCTAGTAAAATTACTGAAATGCTAATGTTTGATTTAACAAAGACAGCCGCGAGCGATCGGATTGCAATGAGCAAATTTTGATGATTGTCATTGTCATCGTTTGTCATCCGATAACGTTGGTGTCATGTCATGTTAATAAGATTTCGGCACATTTGTAACTTTTAGTGGATTGTCACAAACTTTAAAGGTAGATGTAACAATATCAATATCATATGCTTTCTGTACCTTCGTTGGTGAATTTATTATAGATTATCACTTTACCAATTTTCAGTTTGTTGCTTTACAAATCTGTAGTATTTAGGATAACTAGACTTTCTTAGTCGTTCAAGTGATGTTAAAGTTGTTAATATCCTAATGGTATATTATTCAACCAGCGATAATGTAGGTAATAACTCACATAGATGATTGTAAATTCATTAAGTTGAGGGTTTTTTAGTGCCCCAGAAGATCTGAAAAGGTTTTGGATGAGATGGGATTACGTTTAGTGCCGTTTTGTCACACAATTTAATGCTCTTTTCGGCTTCAAAGATCCACCGAGTGGGGAGGTTCCAGCCGCTTCCAGTAGCTGCCGATTTTTTTAAATTGTCATCTAATTTTTTATTCAGTTTAGCAGGTAAATCGATGAAGTATTTATTTAAATGTTGTGCTATAATATAAGGGTCATTAATTAAATTCTTTTCAATTTTAATATTATCAATACTATTTTTTGTTTGCTTGTTAGTTACAGTATTATTTATTATTTACCAAACTGTTTTCGATTTATTGGTAGAATGAAAATAAGTTAAATCGTTGTGAAGTTTTTTAGCTGATACTATAACTTTTTTGTATATTTTCTTATAATTCTTATAAAAAGTAATATCAGCTGGATCGTTGGAAAGAATGATTGGTTAGCCCAAAGAGAGTTGTGTTCCGTTATTTGAAGGAATATCATAGGAGACAAGGAGGGCATTAAATCAAGCTCAAAAAAAAAATGAAATGTGTCTGAGAACTGCTTAAAATAGCCTTCATTATCTTTATATGGATCAAAAGGGCGAAATTAGGTATATACGGCATCTGATGCAAAAATTACCTATCCTTAATTTTTTTACAAATAGGAACAAAATTTACTTATTTTCATGAGCACTTCATTTTTGGTCTGAAGATTTTTTTTCGTGAGATCAAAAGCCGCCCAGTTATCTTCAATAAACCATTTTCCCCTACATTTAATATGCCGTGTCCCCCTTCCCCCTTTGACATCCGCTGCACAAATGTGTCGGAATGTTGGGGGACCCAACTCTATTTATTGGAAGAAAAAAAATCGCAATCTTATGTTTCCTTATTCGAGCCTGATTTTCCTCCAGATCCACTATTCAGTCTAAAAAAATTAATAAAATTAGTGTTGTCTGCCCAGTCAAGCTTATCCGCTTTAATTTTAACGATATTTTCCTTGTAACCGAGTCACTGTGACTGCTTCCTTGACCCAACCAAATAAAAATACGTTATAAATCAATTATTCCCTTGGCTCAGTCAAGTAAAAAAAGTTTTTAACCAATTTGCCCTAGCGCATTAAATAAGAGCAGGACCCAGCGTAGAGTTGTCCCCTTAAGTAGGACTACGGGTCATACAAGTTCTCAATAAACATTACTTGGCAGTGAGATAAAGATGCACGCAGAACCAGGGTTGTGGAGAATGGGAACAGTCATTGTCATAATATCACTGGTTAACATCCAATCCAAACCAAAACTTCTGTATTAAAATTAGCTTTACAAGAGTACCTCCCTAGAACCTATCCCGGGACCGATCGTGCAACCATCGCTTTAATCGCGGTGACGGAGTACTAGTAAAAAGTAACTTTTAGACAATTCTTATATTGTGCAGTTCAGTATGTTGTTAATTCTGCTGGAATAATAATTATTAAAATGATATTTCGAAGTAAAGTACAGTGAAAGATACTAAGTGAACAAAGTCGTGATATTGATAGTTCAGTGGTTATGTTTAAAATAGTAGTTTTATAAGAAATTTTTACCCCTTTATGTTATAAATATCAACTCATTAACCCAATATAATTAGTCACGAGCTGCACTTTAAAAAGGCTAAACAGTGCACACGTGTGGAGAAAATATGCATCCAAGGGCATTGTCAAGAAATTTACGGCTCTAATTGTACTTTCTAAGAATCGTCTAACTAACATTGCATATCTATTTTTGTCTGTTGTGCATGTTGTTATGTGCCGTCCTCAAACGGAGAGAGGTTGAATCAATTCCAGGTAGCAGAGTGAAAGGAGACATACCTAGTTGTCTACCGTTAAAGCGGCACCATCCCTGGGCCAACTGACGAACTACCGTTATCACAGATACTAGAAAACGGTGGAATATGCTAGACGGAATAGAAAGATCTCGAGTCATGAAGTGGAAAGATCGAGAATAAGGCGCCACGGATATATAAGGAGGACAGTTTTATATGAAATGAACAAGGGAACAGATAAAATAAGAATAGTCATAAGTTGTGAAATATAATAATGTCTACACTTAATTGTAATTAGTGTGTTATGACAACGATTAGTTATTGTAATTAAGTATTAACTAAAGTAGTGGTTTTTGAAAGTTCTTGTTGCAATTATTTGAACCTATGGTTAAGAGTGGTTACTAGAAATTGTAAACACACATAACAATATCTTTTCCACGTAATGTTTGCCGATCGCAGATTCAGTATAACCACTACTGGTTGTCTTTCAGAGTTGATTTAGTTACTGATTCTTAATTCTCTTTCAGCAGTTGGGGAGTTTTCAAAAGTTAAAGAGCTTAATATTGTTAGCTGTCTAAATAAATTAAATTATTACTGCCAACGTTTTGCCGTACCTATCCTTGGCAGGCCCTTACTCACGATTGAAGATTGAATATATTACTTATAGTCGTGGAGCTCGCATCTAAAGGGGGTAAATATTTTCTAAAGGCTGATATTTTAAGGGTTAGTACTTACACTGTACACTCACAGATCGTGGTGAGTCAGTCAGGTGTGGGTGCATCTGGGTGCGGCGCTCTTAGAAGCATGTAAAAATTTAAGCGAAAAAAAAACAATTTCCTATAATCCGACTTTTGGTATACTCGTAGTTCTTTCATTAACAATTGGTCCACGATATCTAGGGATACACTGTGTGAGCAGCAGTGAAAATATGCAATGAAAGCTAGGCTTGTCAAACAGTTTTCTAAAAGCTGATTTTTGGTGTACTCATTTACAGATGCAATGCCAGTCAGCAACAGCCAGAAGCTTCTTATTAAGCACACCGTATAATTCGTGTTTAAATAAACTATGAATTTTAAAAATATGTAGAATTGCAGATTTTATATAAATTAATTGAAGACATTGAACCATCATTATCATTATGGAACCAGTCAGCAGCGGACTAAATATAGGATTGTAAGTGTTTAATAATAATAATAACAATAATAATAATGATTGTTTGTCAATGTAGGAAATAACCTGGCCGACAATATAACTAAAACACCAACTTTACCCCCTTCTAAAAACCCTGTTCAGTGTTCTCTATTATTTCAACTTACAAATAAAGTAGAGGTTATTGACACTATAAAAACGTTAAAAAACAATAGAGCCCTGGGAGGATTGATAACGTTTGAAACGTTTAAAAAAATCGCGGAAGAAATAACTGTACCCTTGGTGCATTTAATAAATGAAATAATTGAAACATATGTCCACAAATATTCAAAATAGCAAAAATAAAACCATTATATAAAAGCGGAGACAAAAATATAACATCCAATTATCGACCGATATCAATTATTACTAATCTAGCAAAAATATTTGAGAAAATTATAAAATCTAGAATTGCGAAATATATTAAAGTTAATAATTTAACATTAGATAACCAATTTGGATTTCAAGAAGGGGAATCAACACAAGATGCCATTATATTAAAATATCCAATGAAATCTATAAAACTCTTGATAGTAATCAGAAGTGTCTGTGTCTGTTCCCAGATCTTGCGAAGGCATTTGACCCTGTTGGTCACGAACAGTTGTTGGGGGCCTTACAAGATATGGACTTTACCGGAAATGCACACAAACTAATGATAAGCTGTTTAACTGATCGTAAACAATCCGTTGTAATAAACTCAATAGTTAGCAATGAGAAAACAGTAACGTGTGGTGTACCACAGGGCACTGTCCTAGACACATTCTTTTTACCATCTACATCAATAATTTATTATCGATTGATTTTGAAGGAAAAGTTATTAGTTTTGCAGATGGCACCGCTGTCTTCTATTCGGATACAACATGGGAGGGCCTTGAGCAAAAGGTTGAAAATAATGTTAATAAATAATAATTCATATCGATTGGTTTAACCATAAAATATTAACCATTAATTTTGATAAAACTTTGTTTGCACCCTTTAGCTGCTACAAGAATTCTTTACCTAATTATGACAAATTAATTATTAACAACCATGGTAAAATAATCGAAAATACGTCAGTAGAAAAAGCTAAATATCTTGGAATAACCATCGACAAGCATCTACGTTGAGATTGTCATATAGAGAATGTAACTCAAATCTTGAGTAGTATTCTATATAAATTTAAATATTTCGGATCGTTTTTAGATATACCACATTTAAAAAGACTCTATTTTGCGTTGATGGAATCATGTATATCTTATGGAATCCTTGGATGTCGCGGAGCTTCTAATAGTTATCTAAAAGAAATAAAAAAAATTACAAGAAAATTATAATAAGAAAAGAATAATATATCAGAGAAATAATACTTGCCCTTACAAATCACTCTATCAAGAAGCACAAAGCACAAGAACGAACAAAAATATATTAGTTTTAATTGATCCTACATACGAAACTAGAAATAAAGCAAAAGGCCAAGCGAAAGTGCCTGCCGCTGAAAAATCAGTTGGTCAAAGAAGTTTAACCTTCTTAGCTCCTAGATTATATCATGAATTCCCAATTAATACAAGGGATGAAACTCTCTTAAATTAATTTAAGGCCAGGGTTAAACAATTTGTACTTAATTTCTGTAGGGATGAGGTGCACAGATTAGTAAATGTAATTAATGAATAAAGACTGTGCATTTGTTATTATTTGTAATACTAAGAATGTAAATTCAAGGTGTGTATGTGTGTGTATATGTGGGCGTGTGTGGGTATTATGTCCTTATGTATGTGGAAAAAGAAATATATGTACCAATGTTTGGAGTGTTTAATGGACTAAGAAACAAGTTTTACTTTTTTGGTGTTTTCCTTGTTTATTTACCTACAAATCTGTATTACACATGAATATTGATATAATAATATATTATAATGTATGAAATTATTAAGTATTGTGTGTGTGTGTGTGTTAGTTTATGATAATTATCTAAATAAACTATATTATAATCGAGGTTATTTAAAAAATCCTCGACCGTAATAAAACGTATAATAAACAGCTTTCTTTTATTTGACCTTTCCTACAGCAAAGAAAAATGGTTTTTCTTTTCCATTATTCTTAATAATGATAAACTATTATATATCGATGACTTATAGATAATCCTATAATAGTTTCATCAGGATCAAGCAATATAAATTCTCTCATATAAAAGATATTTATCTTAATTTTAGTCAGTTGCACTTCAATTTCTCAACGATGTGGAAGACCTAAACGTTCCAGATGAGATATTACAAGGCATCGTGATAGTTTTCCAATTCATGCACGCCAGCGTCGTCGAAGCTAGTGTTCAATTCGAAGAGGAACTGTCCCGACATAACTACGTCACACCAACCTCATATTTGGAACTTCTATCCAGCTATACTGAGCTGATGAACAAAAAGAAAGGTTCGCTGACAGAAGGCGTGGGCAGACTTTCAACTGGTACTGATCATATACAAAATTGACAGCCGAAGAGGCTGTCAAACTGAATTAAAGGTACATTTTTTTCTTATTTTTAGGACTCGGGAAACTCCAAATAACAGCAGAGGAAGTGAAAGTTCTGCAAGAAAATTTAAAAGTAATGAAACCTGCGCTAGAAGTTGCCGCCAGAGATGCAGATATTATGATAACTCAAATAGCTGCTGACACAGTTAGTATTAAAGCTTGAGATTCATTGTCTTGTTATCGATACCCATTTTATTTGAATGAATAATAGATATACCAAAGAATACGTAAATGTAAATACCCTGTGCAGGGTGTTAACGAAATACTTCACGACCCAACATACTACTGTCATAACGCTAATGGCACGAAATTAATGCACTGGAACTTGACTCTTAATACTCTAGTTAATAAAGACTATCATCAAGAGGGGTTATAACATAGCTTAGAATTTCGTTTTATTTCTACCTCACAGAAAATATTTAAAAACTTTCAGTAACTAATTTACATTCACAAAATATGTGAAATTATATTCTATGTGTAAAATACATTAGAAGAAATTAACTATTAATTACTTATGAATTATTGTGTCTCCCAATAGGAACTGAGAATACAAAAATTGTCATTTAGTTTGCTGCTAACTTCAAGTTAGTTTACATTTTGGTTTGCTCTGTCAGTTCTCTAAAAAGTTTATAACCTCGTACAGCTAACCCGTATTATATCTCTCAAAACTTTTTGATTTCTAATTTAGTATTTTATGAATAAGTGTTTAATTAAAATGTCTAAAAAAACAGTTGTAAATAGAAAATGTCGTAGCTTCAATATATGTTTAAAAATTCATTAAGATAATGAACTGCCTACTATAATCCGGAGAAGTTTAAACAAGTATTAAATACAAAATATATAAAGTTGAGGTAGGTATAGGCGAATTCGTCTTTCTGGAGGTGAATATCTAAATATTTTTCCAACATTCCATATCAATTGTAATTTATTTCTGTCACCATGCTTTAAAAGGGCAAGAACAGATTAATGAAAACTTATTAGATTTCCTATCGCCTCTTCTGAAAATAGAACAAATGAATTTAATTAAGCACACAGTTTCTAATAAATTTTTTATAGAATTAATGTAAATAGTAAAATTAACGTAAATTTTTGTATGAAAATCGACACTGGAATAATATTACAAAAAGGAAATTGTTCTATAAATTTTAATAACTTGTACTGCTGTGCTCTTATTGTAATTCAACATTTTACTATTCAAAAATTTTATAATAAAGTAAAATATAAATAACATTAATCTACCTATAATGCAGTCACTTAAGCCAAAAAAGAGGGTCAACCTCGGAATGAGAGTTGTAAACTTGCATAAACCTTTATTTTGGCTTTCAAAAAGTTGTCTCAAAAGTCTCATAAAATCTCGTATCCGCGTCTTATGATATTCAAGGTCAAAGGCCACAAAATCGGTTTTACGCAAATATTTCGCTTCCTATGGTTTCAATGATACTTTAATTTATTATGAAAATTGTAGAGCATAAAATTCTCTACAAACTTTGTTACAAACATTTTTTTATACGCTTAACGGTTTTTGAGATAGAGCGCGGAGAGCACGCAACGCTTAGCCATACATAGCATAATGCAAGGTCAACCGTGAGTCAACCTCGGAATGAGAGTGGTAAACTTGCATAAACCTTTATTTTGGCTTTCAAAAAGTTGTCTCAAATGTCTCATAAAATCTCGTATCCGCGTCTTATGATATTCAAGGTCAAAGGTCACAAAATCGGTTTTTCGCAAATATTTCGCTTCCTATGGTTTCAATGATATTTTAATTTATTATGAAAATTGTAGAGCATAAAATTCTCTACAAATTTTGTTACAAACATTTTTTTATACGCTTAACGGTTTTTGAGATAGAGCGCGGAGAGCGCGCAGCGCTTAGCCATACATAGCATAATGCAAGGTCAACCGTGAGTCCCTTTAAATAATAAGTCATAAGTTAATTAATAACTAAAAATTCCATAACTATGAATAATTTGCATTATTTATTAATTAATATATTATATTTAGTAATATTTTTCATTTATCAAATATTCGTTTAATAATACTTACCTACTTCGTGTAATTAAAAAATTGTTAAGCGAAATATATTTTAATTATATTCTAATATATATTAAGTATATTTTAAGTAGAAAAAGAATTAAGTAATTTGTAATGTATAAACTCTTAAATACTTATATTACTAATAAGACGAGGAAAATATTTAGAATATCTTATGGCCGTATGGCAGTACAAAATTCTACACTTTTAACTACAAACCTATGTAAATTGTTTCACGCCATAGTACCATTGTACCAACCAGCCAAGAGAAATTTTTGTCAAATCTATGTAATAAAAAGAAACTTGTTGATATGTTTATTGAAAAATTAGAAACTATTAATATCATTACAGAACAAGCCAGAGATGATGCTGATGTTCTTATCATCGAAACAGCTATTGAAGAATCAACACATCAAAGGACTGCCGTCATCATAGGAGAAGATATAGATTTGCTCGTCATTTTAATTGGAGGTACCCAAACACATCAACAAGAAATTTTACCAAAAAAGTAGGTAAAGGCAATGTCAGAACACAAATGTACTCCTCCAAAAGTTTCGATAAATATCCCCGTTATAAACAACAACAATATCGATCATCTTCGCTACACGCAATTCGTCAAGTCAACAAAGCGTAATAAACTTGTGCAGCTATCAAATCTTCCACCAACAAGTGCAGCGGCTCATCAACATATCAACCGTGTATACTATCAAATTAAACTTGGTTAGGGAACGATTTAGAACCCCAGGAATGGGGTTGGATGCTGCAAAATGAACTCTTAGAACCGATAACAATATTACCACCAGTTCCAGATGAACTACTGAACACAATATTGCAATGCAATGTTCTTTAGTTTGTGGCCAGCGTAATGGGCAAGCTTGCCTTAACGCTTCGTCGTATCAAAGCGATCTCGATGAAGAAAGTGCATTTGACCCGGAAATCATTGACGATTTGGAGACAAATATCCTTGACAATGAAGATGATGATAATGAATTGGAAATTTTCGAGCGACCGTAAGACGATGATGAAGAAGAAAAAATTGAGACTCGTGTCCCTCTAATTATTAAAGTTTACGTAAATCCTTACCACATTTGAACGCCAATTGTAATAAATGTATGATACATAGTTGCTAAATAAAGATATTATTAAAATGTGTTTATATATTCCTTTTGTACTCAAAATCTAATTTAGATATATTAGAATATAATTAAAATATACTTAAAGTATTTCACTTAACAATTTTTTAATTACACGAAGTAGGTAAGTATTATTAAACGAATATATTTGATAAATGAAAAATATTATTAAATATAATGTATTAATTAATAAATAATGCAAATTATTCATAATCATGGATTTTTTTAGTGATTAATTAACTTTAAACGATGTATTATTTACCGGGACTCATGATAAACCTTGCATTATGCTATGTATGGCTAAGCGCTGCGCGCTCTCTGCGCTCTGTCTCAAAAACGGTTAAGCTTATAAAAAAATATTTGCTGGATATCCAACATGATTTCGAAGAGAGCTGTACCAATCAGTGTGGGAGATGCTTCTGTACGAGAAATGGTCGCGAGAGGCTGTCCGCAGGGAGGTGTAATATCACCACTGCTATGGAACCTCGTTCTTGATAGCCTCTTGTGCCGCCAGGGGGCCTAAGAGTAATTGAAAAATGGTGCAAAGAACACTCCCTGTCTGTCAATCCCAGGAAGACGGAGATGATTCTCTTCACAAGGAAAAGGAAACTAGGAGCATTGAAGGCGCCTGTCCTCCTGGATACAACACTAAGTTTCGCATCAGAAGTGAAATACCTTGGGGTAACCTTCGATGCCAAACTAACAATGAATCATCACATAGATAGAAGACTAAAGAAGACTTACATCTCTTATGGGCAGTGCCGCAGGACCGTGGAGTGCAGGGAATGAATATAATTGCTTAGATTCTCTGCGATATAAGAACTTTGTGCAGGCTATTTCGAAAAATTCATTCAACCTCGCCGCGTTGCTACCAACATCAGACGCTTGCCAATAACATTCACTGCGTACTTATTGTCAAGTATAAAGCTGGCGGGGTGTGCAGAAGTCTCTCGAAGAACACAGAGGACAAGCATAGGACTAGACCCAATACGGATCACAAGGGAACCGGCACCAGAGGTCCTTCTTAAGATTATTTTATGCAGATGCCAGAAAGGATGTGGAGCAGCTTACGGTTGCCGTAAAGCAGGACTAAAATGTTCGGTACTGTGCTTGCACTGCAATGGGACGCCCTGTGAGAACTTTCCCGACCATCTCTTGGACGACGAAAATTACGAAAACGATGCTGCAGAACATCTCGATCAGCACGGTTCTGCCGACCCTACTTCAGAATTGATGCATAAAGATGATGCGAATGAAAGGTAGTCATAGTAAGCGACGCAAGGTGAATAAACCTCGATTTCGACTGTGGATTGGGCCTATTGGGGATACCACATAAAAAAGACATCGATCAACTATACCTCAAGGGTGGTATGGAAACGAGTTGAAAATAATCTATTTTATATAGTGTATGCAAAAATATAATATATTTGTGGATTATAATATAAAAATTTATAAACGTATATCGACCTTAGACATGAATAATTTAACAAATCTACATATTTGAGTAGATCGCGGCGCGCTTCAAAAATCATGTTGTATACAACTGAACCTTACAGATCAGGCATTATTAGACTCACAAAATATTGCTCTTTCATAAAAAAAAAATTGAGGAATTGTTTGCAGTTGACCTTCGTATTAATCAGCGATGAAAATGTGATTTTGTTGAAAACTAAAAATCAACTCCCAACTTTCGTGCGCTGTATCTCGGAAACTATTGATCGCAGACAAAAAATGAGTCAACTAAAAAGATGCAGAACTTTATACTCTATATTTTTTATTTAACATTTTCTTCCATATCATTCCAAATAACGGCGCTATTCCTCAAAAGGTTCCACCCTCTACACCTCGAGCGGTATCCTCCGAGGTCGCAAACTTAGTGTACCATTAGGAGGCCTATGTCTATCATCCTACCAAATTTCATTTCTGTCTGACTTTTTGCAAGTCAAAACCGTCCATTGCCTGGACTATTAGTAAGAAATGGAGATATATTAAGAACTAAATTTACTTTGTATTGTAGGTAATAGCTGAAGAAATCAAAGAAAATGTGGAGCGTGAAGAATTTGAAGCTAATAAGAAAGCACTCGAGACTCAGACTATAGCAGAAGATGCTCAAAGAGATTTAGGTAAAACAAATTAACTTTATAACTTTTATAGGATATTTTAGATCGCGTCACTTCAACCCTTAAGTGGTGGTAGTACCCACCCCTAAAATTTTAAATGGCAAAGGGGGTCGAGGCACATCGTTTTAAAGCTCGTTAAATTGTTTATAACAGTATCTTACATTTTAAATTTGGCCTAATGGTGAAAATGAAACCGGTGCGTTTTCTGCTTGTAAAATAATTTTTTCGAAGAACTAGGACTCGTTCGATTTTTTACGAAGGGGGCCGCCTTTATTGGGTATAATCGATCGCGGTTCTTCAGCCCTTATTGCTATTGGGACCCACTCCTAAAATCTTAAATTGCAAAAGTGGCCAAGTAACACATTATCTTAAAACTTATTAAATTGTCTTTACAGTAGTATCTTACTTTTAAATTAGGACTAATAGTTCTCGAAAAATTGCATTCTAAACCTAGAGAAGTTAAAGAAATAGTTCCCATGTAAATATACTTTTAATGTATGTGCTTTGTGTCTCTCGCACTGGAGATAATAAATGGCAAAATAGTTAGCCAGTATATTACAACTCAAGGCTATTCAGTACGGATTCGGAGAGTTTGTCAACAAGCAACGTAATATACTTTTCGAACGCATTCCCTCGAAAACTGCAATGACAGATCTTTGATCCATACCAGTCAACCATCCATTTTTCACAGATTTGGTTGCGCTGAAACGGCGCATAAGGCCCACAATGCTTAAGTGGCGTTCCCTCTTTTAGCGGTATCATAAATGGTCCTACTACAATGTTCATCTTGATCGTCGTTATATTGCTGTGTTATCCCAACCACACTATATATAAATTTTTACTTATTTCAGATGAAGCAATGCCTGCCCTTTTAGCTGCCGAAAAGAGTTTACAATCATTGAACAAAAATGACATTACAGAAGTACGCTCCATGAAGCGTCCTCCTGCTGGAGTAGTCTTTGTAATAGAATCCATCTGTATTGTCAAAAACATTAAACCGATAAAGGTAAGTACTTAACTAATATAATTCGCAAGAAACGCTACCAAAAATATACACTTTCTACAAAGTTTCATGATTTCCTAAAAATATACTAATTTTAATGAGGCACTTCAGTTCTAATTTGTTTTATTTTCTATAAGTTTTAACAAGACGAGAAATGTTTGAAAGTTTACCAGTTATAATAAGATAAAGTATATACGATTGGAATTGAAACTGGTCAGTTTTAAAGCACAGGACCGTGCGTACTGAACTTGATATTTTGTCCTATATATTTGGCAATGGTATTGAGATTCGAACGGTAGTTGAAACTGTGCAGGCGAGTCCGAGACTGGCAATGTAATCAGCCTGAATGAACCATCTACGACTGCACTGGTTTAAAGGTAATAAAACGGACAGGCCTACTAGCACAAAAAAACTCGTAAATCGTTTCTTTATCTTGGGACGTGGAAGTCCAATATCGTGCTATCTATGTGCCAGTGCAGCGCATAAATACCTATTATAATATCAAGCGTAGGAGTTTAGTTAGTTACTGTTCATGTTTATAAATCTTTACTACTGTATATGTTACGACCGCACCCTGTATATATATTTAAGTTTACGTTAAATTTCAATTATTAGTTATTCTTGTCATATATTTGTCCTAGTCTAATTTTATTGCTAAGATTCTTCAATTTAAATATACGTGCGACATCTGTGGGCTGGAGATGGGACGGCTTGCCATTCGGTCGACAGAAGTCACGAAGTTCGGCAGCTCCATAAAGCACTAAAATATTCTGAATCTCGTTATTTATTTTGTTTAACATATATGTGTGTGTGTGTATATTCTCATTCAATACAGTCCATCGCTCAGCGTTCAACAAGGAGTGGAAAACGCATAGGAAAAGGTGAGTCAGTACTATTTCCAGCCCTCGCGGTTACTCTTTGTTCTTGCTCATTCATTTAATGGTCCTTTAACGAGCCAAATTTTCAATATAAAGTATTTAGTTTCTAATTTAATAAAATAAATGTCTTAGCAATAAAAATTATATTTTCGTTCATTTTAATACGTATAAAATTCAGTTATACCTATTTAATATACTATTTATAGCGTTTCAGTTTTTTGAGCGACCTCTTTATCGCTTGAGTTTTTCTTCTACAAATACTTTCTTTCAAACATCACATTTATTGAAATATTTTTCGATTACTCAATAATTATTCTTGATTAATTTGTGAATTAATCAGTCAATATTTATAATAAATTCTCACGAAAAAATAAATAAATAAATAAATAAAAATTGGAATACTTTCACTTTCTGAATATTTCAGTATTGGGTTTTGTTCACAATTCAAGCGAATTTTATATACAGGGTGTTAGTGTTATTAGTCTTTATTTGATTTTCATAACATACACATACAGTTTGTTATTGTTTAATGCGTTTTATTGATGTAATACGTCACTAAATAAACATTTTGTTAATTTGTAGCGAACTTTTGCAAAATAAAATAGTAAATCAAGATAATTTAATTCTTGGTATCCGATTATAAAGTAGATTTTGCTCAATTTAGAGATTTAAAATATTATTTAAATCAATTTCACATTTTTTATTGTTGCCAGTTTCATCATGACGACTAACGCTAATAAAATAAAACAAGCTAAAGCTTTGCGTCAATTACAAATTGATCATATTGATGATATTTTGGTACTTGCTCAGTCGGCAGTTACAGACGAGAGCCTTCACGTTAGATTTAAAGTCAGATGTCAATGTTTGGAGAATATTTATGATGAATTTCAGAAACAACACGATACTATTATTTTGCTTTTGTCGACTACAGAAAATCCGGAACTGGAAAATGAAAAGATCGTTCGAACCACTTTTTTCGACAACTATTTTACAGTTAAAACAATTTACACTAATATTTTCTGTGCTCAACAGTCTAAGGAATCTAAAGACGATTTAACTACATCTCCAAATGTCAAACTGCCACAAATATCGTTACCCGTTTTTGACGGGAATTATCAAAACTGGTTAAATTTTCATGATCTATTTTCAGCTTTAATTCATAATAATAAGTCGTTATCTAATATTGAAAAGTTTCAATACTTGTTAAGCTCACTTACATCACACGCTCTTAATTTATTAAAAGGTATTCCTGTCACAGCTCAAAATTATGAAACAGCCTTTAAAACTTTAACTGATAGACACGAAAATCGCCGGTTACTTGCAAATTCTTGTTGGCAGGCTATATTTAATGCTTCTAAATTAAATAATGATTCTGCGGCGGGACTTCGTCAAATATTAGAAATCTTCAATGAAAACTTAGCTGCCTTAGAGAATTTGAAATTACCGGTTGATAAATGGGATTTTATTCTATTCCACATACTTATACAAAAATTAGACGCCTCTACTATCAAACGATTTGAATTACAAGAAGCGTCTACTGAAATTCCTTCCTTTTCTAAACTCAAAGATTTTCTTTCAAAACAATGTACAGCTCTTGAATCTGTTGCTCTTTCCATCTCTAATCAAAAAACAAATAAAAATGTGTCAGTCTCTCAAAGCTCTACTAAAGCAAATTATAATAATTCCAATCGTTTTCGTTCAGCCTTACCCAAAGTTAGCTCTTCTCTTCTTGTCCATTCTAACCCTGAAGCTAAAATAATTACCTGTAATTATTGTAAATCTGCTCATACTATTTATCAATGCTCTGCTTTTCAAAATCAAAATCCTTCAAAAAGGTTACAAATTGCCAAAGAAAAAAAATGGTGTACGAATTGTCTACACGCTGGTCACCGTATAAATTCTTGTAGCTCTAAATTCACTTGTCGTGTTTGCCAAGCCAAACATCACACTCTTCTTCATATTTCTCCTGAATCATCTTTGCCCTCAACCAATCCGGTGGAAAATAATGCGAACGGTTTTTCTTCTTCTTCATCTTCTGAAATTACAGTTGCCCAAGTACATTCGCTAACAAACTGCGTTCCATCAAATACTGTGGTACTACTCGCTACCGCTAAAATAGAAACTCTGGATGCTTGGGGTAACTATCAGTCTGTTCGAGTGCTCCTCGATGGAGGTTCACAAGCCAATATAATCTCACAAAAGTGTGTACAAAGACTTGGTCTCACTAGTTCAAGAATTTCTCTGTCAATTCTCGGTCTAGGTCAGACTTCTTCGTCTGCCACCAGGGGGATATCTTGTACTATTTGTCCAACGGGGCAAACTTCTCCCACTTTTACCGTGGACTTTGTTGTTCTCCCTAAAATATGCAATCCTATGCCAACTTCAGTAATTTCTTCTATAGACTGGAAATATTTAAATAATCTCAAATTGGCCGATCCTCAATTTCACATACCCGGTGAAATAGATATGTTAATGGGCGCAGATATTTTCTCCCAAATTCTCCAAGACGGTAAATTGTCAGGTAACAATAATGAACCTACAGCAATAAACACAATTTTCGGATGGGTTTTAATGGGTAAAGTGACTCGTATTTCTGATCAATCTTTCTTAAATTCATTCGTTTCTTTTGTCGATACATCATTAGATTTAACAATTAGACGTTTTTGGGAACTGGAAGAAATACCCGACGTTAATACCCCTTCCCCTGAGGATGTTTTATGCGAAAAATCATTTTTGGAAACCTATAGTCGGGATTCCACCGGTCGATATAGTGTAGCTCTTCCATTTAAAGGGCCTGAACCTTTATTTGGAGACTCTAAATCTGGAGCCCTACGCCGATTCTATTCTCTTGAGCGCCGCCTCCTTTCTGATAAGTCCTTGTATAGTTCATATCACGATTTTATGAAAGATTATTTAGAGAGCGGTCACATGGAACTTGTCACCTCACCATCACTATGTTCTGGAAAATTGTTCTATATTCCTCATCACTCTGTCATAAATCTCAATAGTTCGACATCTCCTCTTAGAGTTGTTTTTGATGCCTCTGCGAAAAGTGCCAATGGTATATCTCTAAATGATAGTCTTCTAGTTGGCCCGAAACTCCAGAAGGACATTGTCACTTTGCTTTTACACTTTCGGTGTCATTCGTTTGTTCTTACAGCCGACATAAAGCAAATGTATCGGCAGATATATCTTCATTCGGACCACAGAGATTATCAGAGAATTGTGTGGAGATTCTCCCCCCATGTTCCTGTTCAAGAGTTTCGACTCAATACAGTCACCTATGGTATTTCTTCAGCACCATTCCTTGCTCTTAGAACACTTCAACAATTGGCTAAAGATGAAAAGGAAATGTTTCCTTTAGCTGCTGAAGTAATTCGTTCTGATATGTATAGATGACATAGTTACAGGATGTTCCACTCTTCATGAAGTAATGAATCTTAAAAGCCAACTTATTTCTTTATTACAAAAAGGAGGATTTACTCTCCGAAAATGGGCCAGTAATAGTACCGCCTTTCTAGAATCTATTCCCGACGATCTACGACAAACCCAGTCTCTTTGTTTTGCTGACGAAAATAATTCAGCTATAAAAATTCTTGGTCTAAAATGGCTTCCTTCTTCTGATGTTTTCTGTCACTCTGTCGAAACTTTAAATCGCCCTTGTACGAAACGTACAATCCTCTCAGATGTGGCCCGAATCTTCGATCCTCTTGGATTTTTGTCACCTCTCACCTTTTTTACCAAGCATTTAATTCAGTATCTCTGGACTTTAGGAATTGATTGAGACCAAGACCCTCCTTCTGATGTGGTACATCGCTGGAACAAGTATAAATCCGAGCTTCCCTTGTTACAGCATCTAAAAATTCCCCGGTGTTGTGTCCCACAAATATTTCTAAATTGTCAATTGCACGGTTTCTGTGATAGCTCCGAAAAGGGTTATGCTACAGTGATCTAATTGCGTTTTCAAGTCAATACTAAAGTTTGTATTTCCCTGATTGGGCCAAATCAATAGTGTCGCCCCTTAAGCGAATTTCCCTTCCCCGTTTAGAACTATGCGCAGCTGTTCTTTTATCTCGACTTATTTCATTCGTAGTTGAAATTTATTCAGGAAAATTTTCGTTAAAAAATATTTTTGCTTGGTCCGATTCATCGGTGGCATTATCCTGGATCAGATCTTCTCCTCACAGGTTTAAGACTTTCGTAAGCAATCGTGTGACTCAGATTCAGGAACGAATTCCTCCTAATCGCTGGTTTCACATTTCATCCGCTGATAATCCTGCCGATTGTGCCAGTCGAGGATTACTTCCTTCTGAATTAGTAAATCACTCATTATGGTGGGCGGGCCCTGAATGGTTCAAGTTGCCCTGCAATGCCTGGCCCACAAGTAATTTCGATATTTCTAATCATCCTTCTTTAGCAGAAGAAGAACGAAAAATCGTACTTTCTAATTTCATTCTTTTAGATTCTATAGACACCCTATTGGACAAATACTCCTCACTTTCTAAAATAAAACGTATATTTTGCTATTGTTTGCGTTTCATTAAGAATGCTAGCAATCCTCGCACTAAAGCCTATAAAGCATTCACTAACAAAGAATTTAATAAAGTTTTATTTATATTAGTCAAACGTGTTCAGTATTTATGTTTTTCGGATGTCATTGAAAATCTTCAAACAGGCAAATCCCTTCCTAAGTGTTTTCGAAAATTGAGCCCATTTATAGGCGAAGATGGCGTTCTCAGGGTGGGCGGTCGTCTGACCCATTCTGGATTGCTTTACGACCAGAAACATCCAGCTCTATTACCTCGCAAACATCGCCTTACCGAGCTTATAATCGAAGATGTTCATAAAGAGAATCTTCATGCTGGGCTACAAACGCTTCAATTTCTACTTTCTCAAAATTTCTGGGTTCTTTCTCCTAGGCGAGCTATTCGTCACACCCTTTCCAAATGTCTCCGTTGTTTTAAGGTTAAACCTAAACCATACCAACCCCCCATGGGTAATTTACCTTCAGCACGAGTAAATCAGGTGAAACCATTTCAATGTGTAGGGGTAGATTTCGGGGGACCGTTTTTCATAACTTTGGGGAAATCTAGAGGAATCAAATCTCGAAAAGCGTACTTGTGCTTATTCGTCTGTTTCGCTACCAAGGCAGTTCACCTTAAATTAGCCTCAGATTTAACTTCTGAATGTTTTCTTGCTGCCCTAAGGCGTTTTATCTCTCACAGAGGGCGCTGTACTAACATTTTCTCTGATCAAGGGCGAAACTTCATTGGAGCGGCAAATGAGTTGATTGAACTTATGAAGCAAGCTTCAGAATGCGAAAAAATTTCCTGGGCATTTAATCCACCCTCAGCACCTCATTTTGGGGGGCTGTGGGAATCAGGAATCAAATCTGTCAAATCACACCTTATTCGGGTCATAGGTCAACAAATATTGACTTATGAAGAATTTTACACAGTTCTAGTTCAAATCGAAGCTCTCCTAAACTCCCGTCCTCTCTGTCCTCTAAGTTCGGATCCTCATGATCTTTCTGTTCTAACACCTGGACACTTTCTTACTTTGGAACCTCTTACTTCACTACCAAGCCCAGATCTCTCTCACCTTTCACTAAACCGGTTATCTCGGTGGCAATTACTCCAAAGGCTGCATCGCGATTTTTGGAAACGTTGGCATCTGGAGTACCTTAATACTTTGCAACAACGACAAAAGTGGTTGGACTCTGACTTTTCAAAGGTTTCTCAGGGTACACTGGTGCTCATTAAAGACGAACATACTCCGCCATTAAAATGGCGTTTAGGCCGAATTGAGCAAATTCACCCGGGTGCAGACGGAATATGTAGAGTTGCTACTGTACGCACTATTAACGGCGTCATGCAAAGGCCACTGGTAAAACTGTGTCCTTTGCCTATTTCCGAATATTAATAAAATGCATTAAGCATTTTAGGTGGGCGGTTATGTTACGACCGCACCCTGTATATATATTTAAGTTTACGTTAAATTTCAATTATTAGTTATTCTTGTCATATATTTGTCCTAGTCTAATTTTATTGCTAAGATTCTTCAATTTAAATATACGTGCGACATCTGTGGGCTGGAGATGGGACGGCTTGCCATTCGGTCGACAGAAGTCACGAAGTTCGGCAGCTCCATAAAGCACTAAAATATTCTGAATCTCGTTATTTATTTTGTTTAACATATATGTGTGTGTGTGTATATTCTCATTCAATACAGTCCATCGCTCAGCGTTCAACAAGGAGTGGAAAACGCATAGGAAAAGGTGAGTCAGTACTATTTCCAGCCCTCGCGGTTACTCTTTGTTCTTGCTCATTCAGTATAAAAGGTAAAATATTTTAATTATTTACTAATTTACCATGGCTTTCTGGAGACCATTTGAAACAGAAGATAATATAATAACGCCCGAAAATCTTATCATTTTATTATGACAAGCATTTCTATTTACCTCCGCCCATGTACAATAAAGAGATGCCGACTGTTTTTGCCGGCTTTTAGTTTTTATACGGTTTCAATTCCAATCGTATATACTAATATAGTTTTAATTTTTATCGTATTCTACGAGTTGTTCAAGAGATAAATAGTGCTTGAAGATTTATTAATTTTTTACTAGAAAACAGAACTTCAGTTTTTATCATATCCCAAGAGTTTTTATCTGACAAGAAAAAATTGACGTTCTTATAAATCAATGTAGTTAAAGTTTTCATCATATCACTTGAGCCTTTATTTTGAAACAATACAGATGCAGTATTTATCGTATCCTAAAAATGTTTAACCGATAAGCATTACGTCAGTAATTATGAGTTTTTATAAGACAATAAAGTTCTAATATTTATTGTCTTTCATCAGAAAAGATGTAGCCCAATAAAATGGGACGAAATTCTGGATGAAGTAATTCAGAATTTCGTACGACCTATTGGAGCCGAGATAGATTTTTTTAAATTTTGACACTTTCGCGACGCAACGGAAGCGCGCGTGTTCTTCGCTAAAATCTTAAAAATAGATTGCACGCATATAGCGTATCCAATGAAAATTAAATAGAATCAAATTTTGAATATGTTGGTGTATGTACACAATCGTGATGACGAGTGAATGGAGATAAAAGGGAAACACATGAAAAAAGGATCGGCGGAGTGGTACGTGTATTTGTGAGAGCGAAGGGAGAGAAGTGGGAGCGCTAGGTCCTCCCCCGGCATCTCGCTGCATGACTGCTGAATTGCCGCACTCGTTTTTATAAATGTATCATGCGCGCGTGCAGGCCCTGATGAAGTTAGAGCTTCGGGGGAAAAATCTTGAAAGAGAATTGATTGCCCTTGAAAATGAGCCCGGCCTGAAGTTCATGATCCGTTCCCTTGCCATTCTATAGGGCAAAAACTTTGCGGGCCCCCTCTCCTCTTCTAATCTTCCGATCGCAATCTGGTCGGGCTTCAAAGAGAAAGAAATTCCACATTCGATAACGAAAAGAAAATCTCCCCCACCACTTTCCTTCCTGGTGAAAAATGACTTTTTCTAAAAATAATAAAAACAATAAATTGGTCACATTCTTCCCCGAAAAAAAACGCGAAAGCGGCTCTCGCCGCAGCGAAAAATCCGTTTACAAATCCGTATTTTCAAATCGCAATATGTCGGGAACTGCTGGTCCGATTTCGGCGAGTCAAAATTCAGTTTACGCACATTCGCAAGCCCTTCATTTCATCCCTTTTACACTTTTTCCATCCGAATCAAACTAAACGAGTTATGTCCGAGAAACAGATTTTCTGACTTCATAGCATAAAAAAAAAAAATTCGAAAAAAACGAGTCCGTTTACAAATCCAGATCGAACCCACTAGTAAGGTGTTCAGCGTTCACTCATCTCTTCCGTAGAGGTTCATCAAGATTTTGTTTAACAACCACCACTTTGCCTTTCACTAGGTAAGCGACATACAAAACAATCGCCCGGTGAATCGGACATCCCTTACGAAGTTTATTTGTCTGGTACAGAGATCAATATAAATAGTGTACTTTGATATACCTAAGTATACAATGCGTAATCGGCAGCGGGCAGGGAACGGTGGATAGTGACATACGTCACTTGTGACATCAGCTCTAATGATACTGCTCAAGCAGGGGCGCTGGCGGTCGAGGAATCACGCCACACTCACTCCGGCGCATCAAGCAATAGTTTACATTTATGTTTACGTTGTTTATTTTATGTTTACGTTTATTTGTTTAGTGTATGTTTATTTGAAACCATATGTTACTTCTAAAATGTTAAATTCACATTCTTACACGTTCTTTTAAAGAAATATATACCAACGTTATGTTGTTACAATGTTTTCATCATTTTCTCAAAATCCGATGTTTTACTATTTTTTCATTTTTGAGGAAACTATGATGTCTAGAGGCGCCATTTTCAAATTGAAGCTAATTCAATTCCCTACAAATTCGCCTGGCATGACTTTTCTCTAGGAATATTAGCTTAGCTGGTACGTATCTTGGAAAATGATCCCACCGATAAATTTTGACTTTTTGGAAAAAATTGCCCATCTTTGACTAGCTGCATCTCCGCAACCAATGTACCTAGAAAGCTCGGGTTGAGTTCAAATTGTAGCAAATTTTGTTTGTTTTACAAACGCTTCCTTCAGGTAGTTTTTTCGAAAAAACTGAAACAGATGCCAGCATTTCGCAGTTTTTCGAGCACCACGGGAGTAGCACAAGGTTTTCAGGGTTACAAACTTGGTTATAAACTACTCTCAGGGGTACTAACAACATATAATAAAATCGTAGATACATGCGCGTTTGCGATGTTTCCATTTCTCTGTGCCGATATTGACTGGCCTTACGATTCAATATACAGTTACAGTGTTTATCACATTTCTTGAGTTTTTATTTGGAAAAAATACTCGAGGGTTTAGGAGGGATTATTTAGATTTCGATTCCCAGATAGATCCTCATACATACTATTTTGGAATCACATCAAGCCTTATATATTCCATTGTGGTTTCACGTACATTCTTACAGTGTCTTATATATACCACTCATAAAGGGAACTTATACAATTGCATAGATGTAGATCATTCAGGTTTCAATTCCCAGGTAAATCTCATACACACCATTTTCCAACCATATCAAGTCTCATACATTCTTCCATTGTGGTTTCACGTACATTCTTACAGTATCTTATATATACTCCATAAAGGAAACTACATACAATTAGTGAACTTCTACAGATTCTTAAGAATTACTTATGGAATTACCATTTGAAACTGATTAAAGATATATATATGCAAATCCTGTAACAAACTAGTAAAATTCAATGAGGGCTTATAGAGAATAATTATTATAGTTTCACTATCCAACTCGAATCTTATAGATCCATGTATATGTATTTTTATAAGTTTCTATGAGCCATTTTTGGCAGAAAAATAATAATATGTGCTTATATAGCACTTGGCTAGTAAAAATACAGGTTCCTATATCTAATTGCACTCCTATTTATTGCTGAAATAACTGAATACTTCATGTTTAAAGACATTTAGATTTGGTGAAACCCTAATTGCCTCAGGAAGAGCATTAAGGAGACAAGTCCTTCGAAAAATAAGGATTTCTGTAAAAACGTCAGTGTAGCTGTATCAACATTGTAATTTTGCTTAGAACGAAAATTCATTTGAGTATGTAGGTACTTGTCTATGGTCTATTTTGTAAATTAGTATTAAGTTAGCCCTTTCAATACTCTCCTAAATTGTCAACCACACTAATGTTTGAAACATGTCCCCTACCTGAGTATATTTCATGATAACAATAAAAATTGTCGGTTTGTAAGACTGTGCATCCAGTTGTATCATTAATATTCTGGTATAATTTTAGGTCCCGGGTGAAAGACCTGGTGAAAAAATACTGGATTATTGGGAACCTGGCCGAAATATGCTGGCAGATCCTGGAGCTTTCTTGTCATCACTGATGAATTTCGATAAGGATTCTATCACTGAAGAGATGATTGACAAGTTGAAAAAATATGTTCAAGACCCAAGCTTTACACCAGCTAAAATTGCAAAAGTATGTTATTTATTATCTTTGATTGGCTACTGTTAATATACATATATTTTTCAAAAATAGAAGTAACAATTCTAGAAACGAGCTCCCTAGAAACTTCCAGATATATTTACTTAATTATAACAAAGTTTTTCACTAGAAAGCCTATATTTACACAAAAATATTAGTTTTTCCTTCATGATAAAATTATAATAATAATAATAATAATAACAATGTATTTTATTCATCATATCAAGTTACACACATGGTATAACTTATTAGACAAGTCAGTGGTAAATAATAAATAAAGGTAAAAAACAGACAATAATAACAATAATAAAACATACAAGTATAACAACAATATGACATACAGTACTGAAACATATTAAGTACAATATATTACACTTTAAAATTAAATATAAAACTAAGAGTGTAAATAGTCAGCTACAGAATAAAAAGCTCCACTCATTAAAAATTTTAGAAGGGCATTTCTAAATAAATTAAAATTATCGAATTGGCCAAATAGTTGGGTAAATTTATTATAACAATTAATGCCTTGAAAGATGTGAGAATTTTGGCCCACACTTAGTCTCGAGAAAGGCACCCGAAGCTGATTGTTGCTGCGAGTAATATAGTGTGAACATTACTATTTTTTAAAAAGATATTTTCCTTTTTTTTATATTTGTTGTAATTAAGAATATGTATAGAGATGGTAACGTTAAAATTGATAGTGCTATAAATGCCTCTTTACAGTGAGTCTGAGCAGGTAAACCAAGCATACACCGTATAATTTTCTTTTGTGCTACAAAAACTTTGGAAGCATGTGGAGAGTTTCCCCAGAACATCAATCCATAAGATATTTTAGACTGAACCAGACCAAAATAAGCTAGCTTCAGCATATTAAGTGATACAGTGGATTTTAGATATCTAATAATGAAGCAGGATTTACTTAATTTCTCTGATAAATCATCAGTTTGTTTCTCCCATGTCATTTTGTGATCTATCCTTAGTCCCAAGAATTTTATTTCATCTGTTTGTACAATTGACTGATGACCAGCCTTAACTAAAACACTTGAATTGTGACCAACATTATTGGGCAAAAATGACATACAAAACGTTTTGCCAGCATTTAGAACCAAACCATTGCTCAAACACCAATCAGAAAATTCACCTACTGATTTATTGGCTCTACTGGTTGTCAACTCCAAGGTGTTACTAGATATTAAAAAATTTGTGTCATCTGCATAAACAATTGCAGCATTCGGTGAGGGACAAGAATTGGGCATGTCGTTTACAAAAATTAAAAACAATAGGGGACCTAGAATAGAGCCCTGAGGCACACCAGTAGCAACGTCCCTAACATCCGATTTGTATGAGCCTATGACTACAGCCTGCTTTCTGTTGTTTAAATAAGAAGTCATCCATTCGTGGGCCACGCCACGTATTCCAAATCTAAAGAGTTTATCTAAAAGTAAACCATGATCAACGGTATCAAAAGCTCTGCTGAGATAAAAAAATAAGGCTATTGGTTGCTGTTTGTTGTTCAGTGCGTTATAGATATATTCACATAACTGTTCAATAGCGCTTATGGTTGACTTATTTTTTCTGAACCCATTCTGACATGAGGTTAAAAGATTGTGATCTTCTAAAAAGCTGATTAATCTATTGTCATAGCAAAGTTCAAAAATTTTAGCTAACTGGTTTTGGACACTAACATTTCTATAATTACATGCTTCTAGTCTAGATCCCTTATTTTTATAAATCGGTATGGATTTCGAAATTTTAAGAAGATCTGGATACTGGCCACTGACAAATGATTTATTAATCAGATAAGACAGTGGGGTACAGATTTCATCAACTACCGCCCTTAGTACTTGACCACCTACTTCATCTATCCCTGCAGCAGATTTTTTCGTTGTTTTGAGCAACACTTCTCTAATTTCTGCCGGGCTGGTCGGTAATAAAAAGAAATTATATATATAATTTGGAGGTAATATCAACTTATTACAATCTGGTTTAGGACACTGAAAATTTAAAAAGAAATTATTAAAACCATTGCAAATGTCTTTGGTATTAGTAAATGTTTGCTCCTTAACTGTTATCCTTGTAATATTTTGTTTCGGATAATTTTTTGCCTCATTAATTATTTTCCAACTATCATTCATTATATTTTGTGTATTATTTATACGCTCATTGTTGTGATTGGCTTTATCCATCACAATCTTTTCCGAATACAGCTGTTTTAACCTAACATACCTGTTTTGAATTATTATATTGTAAGGATAATTTTTACTTAGCTTATGTAGTTCACACAAAAGATGGTGTAATTGTTTTAGGTCATTGTTGAACCATTTTTTTCCCTTTAAAGCGTGGTTTAATTTTTTTATACGTTATGGCATTATTAAAATGACATAACATAAAAGATGCGTAAAATGAATTAAATTTTTCAGTAAAATTCATACCATTAATCATTTCTTGCCAATCCTCATTGTTTAATAGATTTTTTAAGGTAATTAAATTACTCTCTGACATGTCACGCTTAAATATTGGTATATTATTAGCATTATTAATGTCAAAGGAGCTTTTAAATTTGCACATCTGGTAGGTATGATCGGATAAATATGTATCATTAACTGTAATTTCACAGGCAGTTAAAATTGAAAAGATTACATCAATTGTAGTTGTGCTTCTACCAGTTATGCGTGTTGGTTCGTCGATGTGGTTTTTCAAGTTGAATTCATTGAATAAGTTAAAAATATGCTTAGTTTCACAACTATTATCAGCTATATTAGCATTTATATCACCACATATTATGAAATAATACTCATTCTGATATAAATCACCTAATAAACCATACATTTTATCGATAAAGATGCTAAAATCACTATCTGGGGTCCTGTATACTACGATAATTACTAATTTAGATTTAATATTCGTCATATCCATCACAGCTATCGACGCCTCAAAGTGCCTTTCTAGACTTAGTTCATATTTCATTGGCCTTAAATATATATTTTCTTTGGCAAATATACATACGCCACCTCTATTCATTGTTCTACGACAAAAACTGTTTATTAAAATACAATTTTCTAACATAATTAGTGGACGCTCCTCTGCATTCATCCAATGTTCACTGGAACACACTATGTCTGGTTCACCTGAGTCAAACAATATTTGTAGTTTAATTCCTTGAATATTAAAATGTAACAAACTAATATAGCCGTTATCAATATTATTTACGCCACAATTGTATTGTGAACTGTCATCACTTCTAAAAAAATGTTTCCGTTTCTTCCATTTTCCAAAATTTCCTCTGCAATTGATTTCTCCTGTTCCTCATGAATCAACAGTTCCACTTCTTCTATCTTGTCTTCTTCCAGTGTTTCCACAACATTAGGTTTGCCAAAAACTACATTTTCTATTGTTTTTACGAATATAAGAACTTTATTCGTGTTCTTTGAATTCTTAATCAAATAAGCCAGTTGTTTTGCTATTACCCTTTTGTTAGATACAGTACCAGAATTATTATTTATATCCAATAGGTTTACGTTTCCTTGAGTATACTTATTTAGCCTAAATAAGTAGTCATTTAATTTATTATTAAATTTATTAATATATTTATTCATCTTCCTATTAATACTAACTGGTACTGTTGTAATAATTATATTTGTATGTGTACAGGATTTCAGTTTATTATTTATATTTTTAAATGAAGGATATTTATTATTTTGAAAGTCATTAGTCCTAGCTACTATAATAATATAGTCGGTCAATGTATAATTTTTTGCTAACGATGCAATTATTTCATATATCAGGATCCGTAAGTCCCTGTGGAATTTTAGAACTTTACAGAACGATAACTAAGACAAGTGCGGTAGAAAGAGTATGTCCACTAATTATTATTATGTCTGTACCCACCTGATTTGATTAGAAGCCTTGTAGAGGATACGTACGTGCATGAGGCTTTTTTTGAAAACTATGGGTAGGAAGCTCAAAGAAAGCAATTGTTGGAATAATTTCATTTTATATTTTAAAACGGTTAATTTTTACTTTGTAAGAAATATATTTAAATGTTAAACGTAGTTTTTATTAGGTTGACTAACTTTCTTCTGCTTTAATAACAATTAACAGCTTTAAGAAAGTTGCAGATAATGGCCATATTCGTTTCTTTGCACGGCTAAATGTTTTCGACATATATAATTATAATGCAATATTTAGTTAGATTGAAGAGATACGTCACAAACATTTTAAAATACACTTCACAAACAGTAATAATAAAACTAACAAGTACATAGATAATTAAATACAATATAAATATACAAAATACAATATAAAAAATTATAGTTTAAAAAAACTAAAAAACACGCTTTAATAGCAAATCGAACTAAAAAGTAAAAAATAATGTTTAAATATTAAGATTCATTTTATTGTAAAAATAAGTGTGGGGTTTATAACAATTGATATCAAGCACCCCACGCTTTAACTATAATTTTTTAAAACTTACTAAAAATTATTTAATTAACACTATTTTTATCATTATTGTATTTTAAGTTAGTTAGAATATATATTAATAACAACGGCGCCTCCGGTAAAATCTCGAAAGAGATTGGTCATTTTTTAAATTTTATTTTATCCTGATGATCCTGGTGAGGACATTATGACAAAGTTGTCAAATTATTGTATTGTCATCGAGCCTGGATATATGTGCAAAGTTCCAGTTTAATCTGAAGTTTTGAAGTGGGTGAGAATCACACTCAAAGATTCCATCACTAACAAACACACATGCAGGTGAAGCTAATAAAAGCGTGTTAAAAACATTACGTGGAGAGCAATTCATTCAGTGTGTAACAGTTTCTGTCTATTGAGTATTTTTTGAGCAATCTTTTGAAAATATACTGATTTGCAGATTCCTTAATTTCCAGAGGTAAAAAGTTAAGTAAATAATCTACAGCCATTGTGTAAAATGCTCCTTTGATATAATGAGGTAGAGTGAGAGTCAGGTTGAAGCTGAAATTCATGACTATTATCATGGTCATGGAAACTTATATTTTGAATATATATAGCTCTGTTTCTGAAAACAAAGCAGCATATTTCATAGATGCAGATACCAATAACTTATAGTGTGCGAAGTTGTCGAAAAGCACCTCTACAAGGTTCACGGTAACCTAGAATTCTTATTGCAACTTTCTGCAAAATAAAAGCACGTTGATTTTGTTCACTATTTCCCCAGTTCACAATACCATTTCTCAGGTGGGAGTGAAAAGATGAATAATACAGTTTTAAATTTTACGAATATTACTGCTACAATAATTTTTCAAAAATCTTAATGCATAACAGGACTTACTTAGTTTTCCACAGAGAATTTTATTGTGTGAGTTGCACTGTAAATGATTATCTAGGGTGATGCCCAGCATATTGACATGCTATGTAGTTTGTATTGGAAAGTTATTGTCCAGTGAATAAGTATATCTATGCGATTTAAATAGTACACAGTTTTACTTTGATTTAAATGTAAGGAATTTTGTTGAGCCGACTTCATAATCTTATCATAAAATATGCATACAAGTGTCATAAGGGTGTCTATATTTTTTTCTGTTATTGATATGTTAGTATCATCAGCGTATTGTATAATCGTCATAGATGTTGTTATATAAGTAAAAATTTAGATCGTTTGCATAAATTAGAAACAGAGTAGGGCCTAGAATCAATCCCTGAGGGATACCAGCCAATATATTCCTGTTGGAGCTTGTCTTGCCATTCCGCAGGCAAAGTTTCTGAGTGCGTCCCTGAAGATATGATTTGAACAATTGTAGATTTATCCCCCTAATACCATACCTAAAAAGTTTTGCCAGCAGTAATTCGTGGTCTACTTGATCGAATGCTGTAGTAAAATCTATAAAGAACCCTAACATTCTCAAGCAACACATGATGGTTTAATAAACGTTTATTATATGAAATTATGGTTTAAATTTTGTTATCGTATATTTAATCAATGGCTATGAACAGCGTTTATTTCATAAACGATTTTTCTACATATATTATAAATGTATTTCTCCGAAAATTTTTGGAGTAACGCAGAATATTTGAGAAATAATTAATTGAGAGTTGAGACTACAGTTCCGTCAAATGTTTAAATTGTAAATTGGTGAAATTGACACTATTTGCATTTTTTCAGCCATATTATAGTTTTTTATATACGACTATTAAATGTATACGATAAATATGTATTTGCGCTACATTTCTTATAGGCATGTCATAAACAACTAAACTAAAAGTTTGAAGATTATAACAATATCTGGAAATATGAGTAAAATATTTGCATTAATCAAAATTTGTTATAGATAGATGATGATAAAAATATTTGTTCTGTAATATTGCAGTTTATAATATACGGTTTTTAAACGTATATCAATCTGCATCGATTGCGCAGTCGCCAGCAATCGGGTACGTAATGTCTTTGTTGCAGAATACATGAGCATTTCTCATAAATATATGCATCTATCTCATTGTCTCAACAGAGTATAGTTGGTGAGCAACCGCGGATCGTCGTGTTAATTGCTGTTTCGTGTGGTGGTGCCAACCTTAGTAGTGTGGCCTTGTAATCGAAACAAAGAATATTTACTTGTTTGTTTTTGCGTATATATTGTTTGATTGAAATTCAACAAGTGTTATGTTGATGAGCCGCCCTTATCCTTGAGTTATCACGCTGTAGTGTGATTGGTAAGAATTATAGTTTATCTGAGCGATTTCATAGTACCTGCATTTTTTTTATCACAGAAGGTGTAAAACTCTGCATGGCTAGCGTTGAAGGCGTGGGTGAAACCAGTGACAATTAAATTAGAGGGATGATTCAAGATTGGTTGAAGCTTGCCAAAAGCCACTATAGTTACAATAATAATAATAAATAGACTCTATTTTTGGATTTTAGTAAAGAGTAATGAACAATGTTGTGTATTGTTATCGTTGTCAAACATCCTAGGTCCCCAAGGGTGAAATAGTAAATGATAAAATAGTTCTACGTATTTAGCCAATCCCGCAAAATAGGTAAAACTTGATATAACATAAAAAAGCTAGTACTAAATAATAAATATTTTTAAAAAATTACTATCTGCGCACATATATGCAATTGAATTATTTTTCCTTGATATCAGTAGTTATATATAGGAAGGAGGTTTAAAATATGTACTTTTAAGAAATTGGAGATTATAATATTAACTTTCGAATTTAAAAACGGGTACCTTCTAACTTTTTATAGTGTTGTAGACCGATCAATTCTAAATAATTTTGCAAAGGGAAATGTATCGCAAGTCAAAAAAAACTTTATTTCTAATTTCCCTGTTATAATTAAAGAAATATTATTATATTTTACAAAATAAGGCACTTAGAAATTAATTTGTTTTAATATCATCTTATTACTATTATGCAGCATATTAACAATTTTATCATAAGCAGCAAATGATTTCTGATTTAAGACATGATTTGACTTGCAAAGTTATTTGAAATCGATTAGTCTATAATACTGTACAACAGAATTTCCCATTTAAATTTTGAAAGTTAAGGTAATTTTGGTAAAAATAAAGTGATGGAAACTATTTAATCATTTATTAAAAAACTCTTAGTTTATAAAACAATATAAAAAAAGGTCTAAAGAACTTATAGCGTATATTCATTAACAAAGATACAAGGGTGGATTCCCTTTAAAAAATCTCTCGATATTTTCTTTCTTTTTATTTTAAATTTTTTGAGAAAAACTAAATTCTTCAGAAATATTTCAGATTTTCAAAAGAAAAAAAATTTAAATAAAAACAGTTATAATTTACGATTACATCTAATTTCCTTTTAACTATATAGTTCACAAGCTTTATGAGACTTTGAAACTTCTATAATTTTAATTTGAAATATGTTCACCTTACGCGAAGTCAGATATTTATATTCTCTGAATATATTATCTAAATTTTGGCATTGCCAAAAAAGTTTGATAAGCTGAAGCAACACTATAAAAAATGAATTACAATGGATAATAAAGGTTTATTACACGTATACCAGCAACTGGAAAAAAGGTTTTTCATAACCGTGAGAAAAACCTTTACATTATACGTATTATCGATGTATATGGAATACGTTTATTTGAGGTTCCACATAAAAGTATATATCTCGTATATGATGTGACAACAATATAATGTTTTCTTAAGATGTATATATTTAGAATATGATGTACTATATATATACGTTTTTTAAAACGTCTATATTTAATATATGATAAGACAAATATATAAGTTTGTAGCGCGGACATTCGAACGTTGAATATAGGTTGCGATAAACATTATATATACCAGTAGTATAAACGAAATCAAAACGTTTATTAAACCATTTGGTGTTGCTTGGGTTGGAATTTTATTATCAACTGTTCTAACAAATTCAGAAACAAAATTAGTTACGGCTGTATCAGTATTTTTATTTTTAGTATAGCCTTGTTGGTTTGGGGAGAATATTTTGTATGTGTAAAGGTATATAGTTAATTGATCATTTACTGCTATTTCTAAGACTTTTGAAAACTAGAGAGAAGGCTAATAGGTCTATAGTTAGTGACATGTTTAAGTCACCTTTCTTGTATGAAGGATTAACAAATGCAAGCTTAAGTCTCGATGGAATTATACCTTCCTGGAAGATCAAATTAATTATGAATGTTAAGGGTTTGCAAAGAAGGTACTTACATTTTTTTAAAAGATTATTAGATATATCATCAAAACTGCTAGAGTTGGAGCATTTTAGTTTATTAATTATTTCAACAGACTATTTTCAGTCTGCTAGGTGTAATCCAAATTTACTTATGTTGAAAAGGATAAGCGTATCCAGAATCCATATGTTGAAACCATAAACGTAAATAACCATCACATTTTTCTTTCAGATATCTAAAGCCTGTACCTCGCTGTGTATGTGGGTTCACGCAATGTACAAATTTTACTTCGTTAATAAGGCCGTAGCGCCAAAGAAAGCAGCCCTAGCTCAAGCTAAAGATGAGCTCGCCAAGACTGAAAAGGCATTAGCCATAGCAAGAGCTAAAATGAAAGAAGTAATGGATGGTTTGGCGCTACTGCAGAATCAGCTAGCCTCCAAAATAGCGTTTAAAGAGGAAAAAGAGCAAAGCATTGCCGTCTGCGAAGAAAGAATGAATAGAGCTGTAAGGCTGATAAATGGTCTAGCTGGTGAACGTATTAGGTGGATACAAACTATTGCTAACATAGAGGCAAATGTAGTAAACGTCACAGGTGACATTCTTATTTGTTCGGGTTGTGTTGCATATCTAACGCCTTTCACGGATGAATACAGAAGAAGATTATTTGATAGCTGGTTGGACCTGATATTGGAAAGGGGTATTCCATTTACACAAGGTTGTAATCCAGTAAATACACTTGGTGAGCCAGTTCAAATTAGGCTGTGGCAGTTGGACGGTCTGCCCCGAGATTATTTGTCTACAGAAAATGCTGTTCTTGTGTCATGTTCTAGAAGATGGCCGCTCTTTATTGATCCCCAAACACAGGCAAATAAATGGGTTAAAAACATGGTAATTGATTTTGGCCTTTCTATTACTAAAATAGCTAATTCCCTAAAATAAAATAAGTAACATAAATTAAAAGAAAACATAATTAGATGTATACAACTGATGGGTAAATTTTATAAATAACCAATTGCCTAGCATGTCTCTGGATAATGCTAGTTCAGATGCCTTTGCTTGTATGTGGGGATAGTTTAGTGTTACTCTAACAATTTCTAATTTTGAAGGGCAAGCAAATGGGTCTAGCAATATGTAAACTAGCTGACAGGGATCTTATGAGAACGATGGAGTCTGCAATCCGTTTTGGAAAAGCTGTTCTGATAGAAAACGTAGGAACCGAATTAGATCCAGCCCTGGACCCAGTATTACTTCGTCAGGTTTATGTTCAAAGTGGAACAGTTGTTTTGAAACTTGGAGATGTGGTGGTGCCTTACGATAACAATTTCCGGTTGTTTATAACTACTAAATTGCCAAATCCCCATTATACTCCCGAAGTTTCTATCAAAGTTCTGCTGGTTAATTTTACGCTAGTCCCCAGGTAATACACTGCACTAAAACTGAAGAATAACATCTAAACATTTAATATTTTTATGTGTATTAATCTTTATATTACAGAACAAACAAAATGCGTTTTTAGACTTAAAACCATATTTATTACTTATACAGGATATAAATATGAAATCATGCACTGGCCCAGGAAAATGCTGTATTCATTAAATTTGAATATATACATATATTTCAATAATATCCTGTATAGAAGTGGAGCGTGGAACATCATCGCCTTGTACTGGTACTTTCAATATACAGATATTTTCTTATTTTAGTGGTTTACAAGACCAGTTGTTGGCTTTGGTTGTATTGCAAGAACGTCCAGATTTGGAAGAGCAAAGAAGCCAAATTGTTGTAGGAGTTGCAACAATGAAACATGAACTCAAGGAAATCCAAGACAGAATCCTTTACAAACTGAGCACCTCTGAAGGGTCACCTTTAGACGATTTAGATTTTATTATAACTTTAGAGGCGTCTAAGGTCAAAAGCGATGACATAAATGTAATTATAATTTAATTATTTATGTTAAGCTTCTGGGGCAAAAATAACAATCCTTATTTTAACATTACCCATATAGTTTAAAGTTTGCTATTTTCATTATATTTTGAATGTAACTGTAAAATGTAATATTGTCAAATAATTATATTTATCTTTATTAATATTAAAAACACAATATTCTTTTTTAGAACAAAGTCGAAGCAGCAGAAATAACGCAAATTGACATAGACAATACCAGGGCGCTCTACATTCCGGTAGCAAACAGGGCACAAATATTATTTTTCTGTTTGGCTGATTTATCAAGCGTCGATCCAATGTATCAATATTCCCTTGAATGGTTCATAGCTATTTTTGTGTCGAGTATGGCAGAAACCGAAAAATCAAGTAATATAATGGTTATTATAACTGTTGACTTGTATTCATTACACACTTTTATTCTAGCACATATTCCTGAACGGGTAAAAATCATTAATGAGTACTTTACGTTCAGCTTGTATAGCAACATTTGCAGGAGTTTATTTGAAAGGCACAAATTATTGTTTGCCTTCCTTCTTTCTGTCAGAATTCTGATGAATAGTGGACATATAAATCCCCATGAATGGCATCATTTCTTAGCAGGAGGATCCACTACAAGTGTATGTCAATAACTTCTTAAATATCTGTTTATAGTTAATTATAGTAAACAAGCTCAGTTTTAAGTAGATCGATATGTTTTAACTTCTATGGTTACCATATTCTACAGAGGTCCGATAACGAAATATACAGTATAATGTCACATGACATCGCAACACCAAGTCGGTCCCAAAAGATGAAGAAGTTCAACTCATGACCATACAACCATTTATCAGATTCAAATCCTCCTACGATGCAATGGAAAAATAAAAAATATATATCATCCACAAAATTCATTCATCTAAAATTTTGTTCAATTTTTAAAAATTGTCCAAGAGAGGGAGGATCTCCCTCTCTTGGATAGGCAAATATTTATTATTTTTGGTCATATTTTTTTTTTAATACATATATTGGTAAGAAAAATATAAGACTAGGTACCTAATAAGTAGAACTGTGACAGATGTAGTGATATGAATTTGTTATTTAAGTTACATTACGCAAATTGCCCAAACTATGTTCTTTGGTTTCTTAAAGATTTATTGGAGGTTGGAGGATAGGAAAACAAAAATAAAAATAAACACATCCTTTCCAGGCCATATGAAAACGAACAAAGCATTCTACAAGGATCTCCATTATCACCAATATTATTTAATATCTATTGTTATGACATACCGAATAACCACCAACAAACACAGTGTAAAGTCTTACTTACTTCAGTTTGCAGATGATATAGCCTGGATAGCACATGGAAAAACTACCAAAAAAACAATAAACATCCTGCAAATTTCAACAACCGAAACCATACATTGGTGTGATAAGTGGAGATTAAAAATAAATTCCAACAAATCACAACTAATGATATTTACCCATAACATCTCAAATACTTCCCCAACTATACAAATAAATAACTATAGATTGGCACCAATAGCATCAGTAAAGTACCTTGGAATTAAGCTAGATCAAAAATTAAACTTCAACAGCCATACCAAAGAAATAAAAGAAAAGATGATAACTAGACCGAAACACTTTAGATCTCCAAATTATAAGAATCAAGGCATCAACACTTCTATAGCAAGTAAAATTTACACAATGATATGTCGACCCATCATTGAAATGGATTCATTCTGTTCAACACTTGTAGAAGACCAGCTCTGAATAATATAGAAATGGCAGAGAGAAACAGTCTACGTAAATAATGAAACTTTATCACACAAATATCCCTCTCCATAATATATCCAATATCCAATAATTCACTATATGAAAAAACTAGTATCCAACCTATACTAACTCGTTTCACAGATCTCACCAAAAGATATTCACAATCCAAAAACCCCCCTCAAAAGAGCTGAAAGACTTCGGTCGCTGGCCTTTTGGAATATTTTATTCAATAAATATTATTCTCTCGTTCTCTCTGTATTAAAAAAAAGTTATGGTCAAAAATAATGAATAATATTTCCTTATTGGATCTCTCTCTCTCTCTCTTGGATATGCAATTTCTATTTTCAAAAAGGAGACTGTAACTATTGCTTCTAATAAAATATAGTAAATGCAACTGTCGAAGAGTTGCCAAGTAAATATATTATTATAAAGATGACGTCTGAGATAAGTGAATAATAAAAGAAAAAGGAATACAGAATGTCAACTACAGGAACTCGAAAGGCTCAACATGCAAAATGAAACACAAAAATTTTATAGGAATGTCAACAGGAATAGAAAGGAATTCAAGCCTAGATTATCAATTGTTAGAAACAGGGAAGGGGAAATTATCAGTGGTCAACATCAGATATTAGAAAAATGGGCATAAAACTTTGAAGGGTGATTAAACATAAGAAACCAGGTAGCAACAGATGACGTAAGTACACAGTCTGAAGACATAAAAGACGAGAGAGAGAAAGATAACGTCCCAACTGAGGAAGAAGCAGTCGGGACAATAAGGAGACCAAAAACCACATCTTCTGGTATAGATGGTATACCCTATGAGTTGCTGAAATGTGGATTAAATGAACTAGCAGGCCACATATAGTAGTAGCACTAATCTGGAGACAGGTAAAACTCCCAGATGACTGGAATATAGGTATAATACCTATACATAAAAAAGGAGGCCAAATGGCATGTGGCAACTATAGCGAGGAATCACCCTCCTAAACGCAACTTACATGGTGCTGACTTGTATACTCCACAATCACTTAGTAGCATACAGTATAATAGACAAATACCAAAGTGGATTTTGTAAAGAAAATTCGACAATTGACCAAATATTTCTTCTTAAACTGGTGCTAGAAAAGACGTACAAATATTGGATAGATACCCACTACTTATTCGTAGATTTCAGAAGCACTTATATGATAGCATAGATAGAAAATCATTTTATATTGCCATGACAGAATTAAATATCCCAATGTACCTAATAAAACTAGTGAAGTAAACCCTCTCAAAAATAGAATGCAAAGTTAAAGTCCAAAACAACATACCAATGATTCTTTCAAACACACTTAGGAACTATGACAAGAGATAGTTTATCATGCTTGTTATTTAACATAGCGTTGGAAAAAGCTATAAAAGAATCAGTGATAATGACTAGCAAAACAATTATTAACAGGGGCATACAAATGCTAGCATACGTGGATGATATTAATATAATAGCAAGATAAAAAAGGGACCTAAACAAACATTCAAAACATTATAAGCAGCAGCTAAGAACATGGTGTTACAGATTAATATAGTTAAAACAAAGTACATGAAAGTCTCTAATAGTAACCCACCCGAAAATCTGATAATGGAAACATATACATTTGAAGGATAAGAGAGTTTAGATATGTTGGATCTCAAATAAGCGAAAACAATATGATAAACACAGAAATCAACAGAAGAGTATCTAGCTAACGGAGCATACTTTGGGTTAAAAAAGTTCCTAAGCATGGTAACCAAAAAAACCAAGGTATTGATATTTAAAAACCGTATTAAATCAGAAACATGGACGATGAAGTGCTGCTGGGCTGCTTTGAGCGGAATATACTTCGCCACATATATAGATGTGTGGAGAAGAATGGGACGTGGCCTACAGTCTCTCGAAGAACCTGATCCATGAAAGTTAACAGATCAAGGTGGCTTGACCACCTAGAAAGGATGGGCGAAATGGAGCCCCAAAATAAATACTTCACCAAACACCAGCTGAAACGCGAAAGAGAGGTAGACCCAGAGCCAAATTCAAGGCCCAAGTAGAAGATAACCTAAGAATGCTAAAAGTCAGAAATTGGAAAGCCAAGACAAAGAATACGAAGGAATGGAAACTAATAATAGAACAGGCCAAGATCTACCCTGAGTTGTAGAGCCAAAGATGAGGATAATGTCTGTGTGTAATACACTGCCATATGAAATTTTCTGTCTTCTTTAATATAAGGAATCTATTCTGTCTTTTGTTGCTACACTTTCTTAAATATTTTATAACAATTTTAGACCTTGCCGAATCCTGCACCTAGTTGGCTATCTAACAAATCATGGACAGAAATTTTGACATTAGAGTCTCTACCAGTATTTCAAACTTTTATTAGCACCTTTTCCGCAAATGTGGAATATTACAAGAAAATGTTTGAAAGCCAAGAACCCCACAGGTAACTCCTTTAAGTTTTAGTTTATATTTATAGGCAAATCGTAGTAGACAGAGAACCTCGTAATTAATCAATACAAGCTGCAGTTAAAGTCGATTTTGCTAGAATTGATTTTATTCTAGATCAAGTCAGATGGGCAACAAAGGGTAGAAATGCAAAGAAACGAGTGCCACTCATACAGAACTAGACATGGAGATCTACTAAGTATACCATTACACCATACAACAAATTATAAACATTCTCCGCAATATAATTGCATTATGTTGTTCAATAGTCTCCCAACAGAAACAAAAAATTTGCAAAATTATAAAAAATATAAAACTATGGTTAAAAATTTGTTACTCAAAGGTGGTTTTTATAGTGCCCAGGACTTTTTAAATAGGGAATCTGAAGCATTCTAAAATTATTTTGTTTGTTTGTACTTTCTTTATACATACATTTTATTTACTATTATATACACTTATGTTTGTCTTCACTCATGTTAACGTCATATTATTCTATTTGTTTTGTGCATAGATTTTATTAAAAATTTTATATATAGTGTATATTTATATGCATTATTACAACTTAAATTGACTTGCCATATGTACATTTTGTATCTAGAATGGTTAATAAATATTATTATTATTATGTTAAACTGACATGTTGTATATTTGCTCAGTTGAGATATTTTCATAAACATTTGATCTGGCATATTAAAGGAATTATAGACAATTAGCTTAAAGAAGTATTGTACATTTTCTCACAATTCACCAAGAAATATATACGCGGCACATACTAAGAATGTCCTTACAGGAGTCTCAGGCTTACGGTTAGTCTTGGATCTTGGCTACTTGTCCTGTAAAACTATTGTCTATTAAGTAGTCAATTTTTAGTTTAGTCCAACTATTACTTCCTCTTACTTAACAATTACTAATCTTTAGACTTCCTTTACCGCCTGACGTCGACCACACTGTAGACGAATTTCAGAAACTGATAATTTTAAAGAGTTTACGTCCAGATAAAGTTACAAATGCAATGCAAGACTTTCTGGCTCAGAAACTTGGCCAGCAATTCATTGAACCTCAATCATCAGATCTTTCTGCAATGTTCAAGGAATCAGGCCCAGCCGTACCATTGATATTTGTTTTGTCTACTGGGACGGATCCAGCTGCAGAGCTATATAAGTTTGCAGACCGCATGAAATTTTCTAAAAGGATGTTCTCTATTTCACTGGGTCAAGGTCAAGGACCTAGGGCAGAGAAAATGATAGCCAGCGGCGTGGAAGTTGGCTCATGGGTATTCTTTCAGGTAAAGTATCTAATCTCACTAACAAAATCGTAAGTTTGTATGTAGGAGGTAATCTTCGAAACTAGGAAGCCAATGGCAGATGCACAGATACAGGTGATACCTACCAGATTCATGCACTGCATTATTAGGACCGACTTTCTTTTCATTGAATGTATATTAATAGTATTAAATGTTTTATTGGAAGACGAAACGGCAAGACATGTTCTGTGCAATTGTCCCGCTGCAGAAAGAACTAGTTTATGAGAACTTTGTAAGCATTAATTTATTTTCTGTTCCAATAGGTGGATAAATACGATCTTCTATAAAACTTAATAGATGCGTTTAAGAAACGTCTTTGAATATTTTTTATAATTTGTATATGTAAGTGGTGCACCAAAGATATTGATTTGTGAAAAATAACCCATATGAAAATGCCCCCACCGATTTTTCTTTGTGTGCTTAAGTTACTAAAGACCCACAACAGATTCAAATCTTAATAGCTTCAAAATTTCGATTTCTGAATTAATTTGTTCAGACGCTTCTCATCTGGTGATAATCGATAACTATAAAGAGGCTCTTTATCATCTGGTTTTTGTTATTTTTTTCACTAAGGTCAGATTCTTATGTTTTTTCTTTCTTAAAAAAGTCCAGGATCACCAATTTGTGATAACCATTAAAAAACACTTCTTTTGGTTTTTCTTTTCTTCTTTTTTAAAACGTGCAGGGTCACCATTTTCCATTTAAAAAGTTTTTATTGGTTATTAAGTACATTTAATTTGTTTGTATTTCCTTATTTCATTTTACAATAAATAAAGCCTGACGCGTTACAAAGCCTGGCACTGAAAGGTGAAAGGTGACGGGCGACAGGTGTTATGCCCAAAAAATATATACATACTTTGATTGCTGTGATAATTTACTACCCTTGCACAAAGATATGGCATATTCTCTTTATAAACCTCGAATAAGTTTAAAAATCAAATTGTAAAGACTATATTAGTTTGCTTTTTGTGTAGTTTTTGTAGGGAAAGCTAAGAAAAACCCTATTACTACTACTACTGCTATACTATAATGTCGCTAAATTTTTAAATGGTGGTTTATTTGTGGTAGAATTTATATGACTGTTTATTTTTTGTCGTAAATTTTTATTTTATGTTTAGGAAAAGGAGAGTAAGGGAAGTAAGAAGGGAAAGGAAACGGGAGGGAAGAAGGAATGTCTGTCTCTCAGTCTAAGTATATGTAGTATTGAGTTACATCGTAGTGTTATCTGCGTTCGTAGTAGATGGGTAATGTTTGGTATAAAAGGCTATATGTATGTGTACTATTGTCTTGTTCACGTATGTCTGTCAAGTTCTGTGTCAGGACTGATTGGTGTATTTTATTCTTAAAAAATTTTGAAATTTCTTGTATAAAATCTTTTATTAAAACAATTTTACAATTTCTGTGTAGCACAGTAATTGGTATATATCGGTCCGCGTCCATCAGTAGTCGAAGTATTTTGTTTTGTGTCGTCTATAGTCTTTTGTACTATGCTTCCGAAATTGAATTCCAGGAAGCACAGGCATACGTAAGTATAAGTCTCACTATAACTTTGCATATGGTCAATTTATTGTCAGTCGTTAACTTACTGCATCTATTTATGAGCGGGTAAATTTTACTAATTGTCGTGTATGTCCTGTTAATTGTCTGTGTAATATGGGGTCTGAAATGCAGCCTTGTATCCAGGGTTAGCCCCAGACACTTGACTACGTTTCTTTCCCCAAGTATCTTGTCATGAATTTTAAGTTTGGTTATTGTCTGTGTGTTTGTAAATTTTCTGTGTAGAGTTATTGTCTCAGTCCATATTTATGCGCATTTTCCACAGTTTGTAATAGTCTGTCAGTCTAGCTAGATGATACCGGGCCTTTTGGGCCACGGTCTATGCATAGAATGACTGCCCGTATATCAAGGTATCATCTGCGTATAGTAAAATGTTTGTGTTAAGGTAGGTAGGGAAATCAGAGAAGTAAAGGTTATATAATAGGGGAGAGAGGATAGCTCCTTGAGGAACGCCAGCTGACAGTCGTTTTATGCTAGAAAACATATTATTTATGTTTGCGATTATATGTTGTGCTGTTACAAAGCTTCTGAGGAGCGTCACCATGTAACTAGGTAGTTTACATACCTTACACTTAGCTTATAAATAAGCCCATTCACCCAGACCGTGTCATATGTGCCTCTTCTATGTCGATGAGTACCTAATAAAATATTGCAGTGTTTTTTGTTATACACCATAAATGTATCTCGCACTACCTTGCAGAGGGCTAAAGTAGTGCTATGGCCGCTTCTAAAACCAAATTGTATATGCGGTATATTGTTTTTGTGTACAATACGATTTAATATTTTTAATAAATTTTATTCAGTTAATTTCAACATAGTGCTGAGAAGAGAAATAGGTCTATAACTGCCGGTCTGATGGGCAGGCTTGATCCCAGTGGGAAGTCACAAATGACAATTAAAGTCTCATTTTTGCACTTGTTGCATAATAGTTCATTACATTAAGCCCCCATACACAGTGGCGAATTCTAAGCGATTTGTCCCGTCATGGACTAAATCTGGTGTAGATGTATCGATTGATGTTTACGTTAGTGACGTGCGACGGATTTAATTGGTAAAATATCCAATGTGCAATAGGGCAAATCATTGCAGGTTCAGTCCCGTCGGTACACATACACAGAGATATCAGTTCTGTTCGAATAGTAAAGGCGTAATTGAAACATGCAATGGAGAAAAAAATTATTAACTGATTTTATAGATTTACATAGGGAAAAACATGTTTGTGGAAAATTAAAGACAGTTCATACGTAAATAAAAATATGAAAGGAGAAGCTTATGACGGTTTGGTTAATTTTTTGGAAAACCTGGCATTCCTAAATAATTTTTGTAAATCATCCTGTTTATTCGCCCTTAGTTCTCGGATTAAACACATATGTTCATATTTTTTCCTCCTGGATCTACGTTTTCATCCACTTTGTTCGATTTTTCTTCCTTTCATTTTCACAAATTTGCCAAATACATAGACCCATAAGTGCAATTTTTCTTCTTTTTTGAACCCTGTTCATCTTTACTGACACAACAAATCCCTTCTAGATTTTAAGTATACCTAAAATATCTGAACGGTCGTCCAGTTCCCTCGGAGGCCTCAGAATTTAAAGAGGATTTACCATTAACTGAACTGCCCGTCCCCTCAACGACTTGATATTTGGCGAAAATAAACGATGCGCTCTTTACGTGTGTGGAGACCAAAATATCTGTACCCTGAGTGAAGTCGGCAGTTACGATCTGGCAAATCTTGACGGTGGGACAAATCGCATAAAATTTCGTTCCGTGTATGGGGGCCTATTGATATAATAGGGGCAAACTTTGCAAACTGAGCAGTAGGAAAACCCTAAATGTACCAGATTTTGATGAATGTAACCACGTATCAATTACAGAAAATAATTCCTCACATTATTTTACAGAATTGTCATCTGGCTCCAAGTTGGATGCCCCGATTGGAACGTATTCTAGAATCGATTTCTCCAGATACAACCCATAGGGATTTTAGAGTATGGTTGACATCCACTCCCTCGCCACACTTTCCAGTTTCTATTTTACAAAATGGCAGCAAAATGACCATAGAGCCTCCATCTGGGATAAAGGCGAACATGTTGCGAGCCTACAGGAATCAAGTTTCCGATCTAACAGATTTTATGCAATCCGAACACCCGAAAGCAGCTCAATTTAAGTTACTGGTGTTCTCCCTCTGCCTTTTTCATGCAGCCTTACTTGAGCGTAGGAAATTCGGGCCATTAGGTTTTAACATACCGTACGAATTTACGGACGGCGACCTAAAAATCTGCATCTCTCAACTACATATGTTTCTGCTGGAGTATTCGGAGATTCCGTTTAAAGTATTGACGTATACTGCCGGTCATATAAATTATGGTGGCCGAGTGACTGATGACTGGGATAGAAGATGTTTGATGAACGTTCTAGCAGATTACTATAAAATGGAAGTTGTCCAAGTAGGCTACGTCTTTGATATATTTGGATATTACACACAGGTGAGTGCTACGGGTTGATTAAAATTGGAAATAATAAATAAATACTATAAAAATTTGCAATACAAAATTAAGAGAACATTGAACATTTGCACAAATGTTCATTTTACTTGTTCTTTTGTGAACCAACAAATCTACCTCAAGATGAATTTTTTTTTAAACTTGCAATTATGTATCTATATGTTGTTTGATAGACAAGAGAAACAGTGTTCCTTTCTTTAGGATTAATCTGTCTCCGGGGGCCTATTGCAATCAAATTTTTATTTGCTTTTTCCGATTGAAGACGTAGTATGTCGCAAGGTTTAGGGCACTATTTTCAATCGTTTTGGATACGCACATTGTGCACCTTGATGGGTGGCAATGAATTTAGTTCCTTTCATTGGAAATAGTGGTATTTTTGGTCTATCATAGCATGTATCTTACTACATATTTATTTTTGTAACTAAAGAAATATCCATTGATCCTCTAATTTTTCCATTATATGTCCTATTTTTATGGACTGCGAGTTATTAAATACATGTTCTTTTGCATATATTTAAAAACTGTTACGTACATTATTATAATATAATACACACATACTTGTAGAAAGAATCTTGTTAAATACAAACATAACTTTTATGTTGTATTTTATAATCCATTAGAAATATTTTTCATACTATTAAACAAAACAGACCTAGTTTAACTATCACTGGTACTGGTACTGAATTAGAGGAAACTTTTTAATGTTGGCAACTATGAGTTGACTGACATTATTAATTTAAAATTATATCTTAGGTACCCACCGACACCATGTTTGTAGACTACATAGAGTACATAAAAACTTTTCCAATTAACGATGAACCAGAAGTATTTGGGCTACATCCAAACGCCGACATAACATTTGCCCAATCTCAGACTTACATTACATTAGCGACATTGCTGAAACTGCAACCGAAACAAGTAGGTGGAGCTGCGGCTAGCCAAGAGGAAGTTACCACGTCTTTGGCCAAAGCAATTTTGGAGCAGTTGCCGGATCTATTCAAACTGGATTTGATATCAAAGAGGTAATTCTCACAATAAGAAACAAACATTAGGTTGTTTTGTAATCTATGGGTCACTTTGGTGCCCATTTATATAATACACTTTAATTGCAGATATCCAGTTCAGTATGAAGAGTCTTTAAATACTGTGATCATCCAAGAAGCAATTAGATACAATAGGCTATTAGTTGTAATTAAATCGTCCTTGCTTGAGTTATTAAAGGCATTGAAAGGTTTAGTCGTAATGTCAGAAAGTTTGGAGAAGATGACTCTCAGTCTTTTTAGCAACATTGTGCCAGCTATGTGGGCCAGTAAAGCATACCCTTCGCTTAAACCTCTTGGTAACTAAATTTATAGTAAACATTTATTTCACGAAATAAAGATATAGTCTACTCCCATTAAATTTTATATTCTGTTATTCTTCCTCAGCTGCCTGGGTAACAGATTTAAAGGCAAGAGTGGCGTTTCTCAATACATGGGTCGATAGAGGAATTCCACCAGTGTTTTGGATATCTGGTTTTTATTTCCCTCAAGCTTTTCTCACTGGCACACTGCAAAACTTTGCACGAAAATATGTAGTATCAATTGATACCATCAATTTTTCCTTTAAGGTAATTACGAGGGTAATTATAATAATACATTATACTCCAAGATTGAGAAAACGACTATTAGCTAAATGCTAGGAGTAAACATATTACAAAATCATTTAAAAATAATATAAACGTGGGATATTCATTGTGGCCAACCAACATTGCACAGCAACTAACTGCCACATTTGTGCTTTTATTTTAAATACATGAGCAATAACATTTCTTCAGTTATGCACATTTAACATTATTCACTGCCTCAGAGAAAAGGGTCTTGATAATCTAGGAGCCAGCCACATGTCTGTTGGAAAATCGGCATATAGGGGATTTCCCTTCTGGGATGCATTGTAGGGTAGACTTTCTGGTTTGGTCAGATATTTTTGAACCTGTCAGTTTATTTTCAAAATGGATGCCAACTTATAATACGTCAGTTACGATAAGTTCATCAGAAACTACGCTTTATCTTATAAACCTGTCGAATTAGGAAAATAATTTTTACAAAAAAAAAACACTCCCAAGACGATTAGAACTAATTTTCTTATTACATTATTTTCCTAAAGTCAACCATTTTCATAAAAATGGACCTTTTTAAAAAAAAATACAACAAATGGCAATATTATGATTAATCTACTGTTTATTGATATAATAATAGTTGTTTACATTACAAGTCAGGTAAATGAGTTTTTATAGTACGAGTTCGATATTCACCAAATCTAGAAACGAGTACTGTGAAAGATCATTTACCAGACGTATAACGTACATTTTATTCCATATGATGCCGTTTCTCTTATTTCAAGGATATTATGGCAGACAGTCCGGTAAAGTTTTTACTGTAATGTTGCGTTTAGTGGACTGAAATCAGTAATGAAATGCGACACACTATGAAAGAGAATGTCTATTGTTTTCAGATAATTACATGTAAGCGATATAAGTAAGGATTTTTAGAGTAAATGTAATGGGAAGGAACACAGTTGTTGCGGTCCCCAGCTGAAAAGAAGACGAACGCGACTGTACGTATAATGACACAAATAGAGAATATGACTTTAAGCATGATAACTCTTTTTGCGATGAGCAAGATTTAAAAATATTTTCGTCGACATACAAAGAAAATCACCCAAAAGAATGGGACCAGTTTATTTCTGATTTAATACCCACTCACATGATATCTTTGGAAGCACACAAAGAAGGCAAGATGCAGTCTTTCATATCATCTACTATGTAATTCATGGTGGGAAGAAAAAAATATCTCTACATGTAAGCATTGCTCAAGCCGTCCATGAAACTTGTAAATACAAAACGCTTATCACGACCCTAAATCATCTTGGACTTTGTGTTAGTTATGATAATTTGCAACGGCAGGATCATTTATTGGCATCTAGATTAGTTGCTCTTGGGGAAGGTCATACGCGGAAGGGAATTTTAAATGATTTGTTCCGTCATGGACTAAATCTATTGTCGATGTTTTGATCGATGTTTACATTAGTGACGTGCGACGTATTTGATCGGTAAAACAGTGGATGTGTGACAGGGCAGATCGTTGCAGGTTCAGTCCTGTTGGTACACATACACGGAGATATCAATTCCATTCAAATAGTAAAGGTGTCAGTGAAACATGAAATGGATCAAAAAATTATTAACCGATTTTATAGATTTATAGGGAAAAACATGTTTGTGGAAAATTAAAGGAGAAGGTTATGACATTTTGGTTAATTTTTGAAAAAAACTTGACCTGGCAATCGTAAATAATTTTTGTAAATCATTCTGCTCATTCACCCCTTAGTTCTCAGATTAAACGCATATGTCCATTTTTTTTCTCCTGGATCCACATTTTCATCCACTTTATTCGATTTTTCTTCTCTTCATTTTCACTTTGCCAGAAACATAGACTGATAAGTGCAATTTTTCTTCTTTTTTGAGCCCAGCTCATCTTTACTGCCACAAGAAATCCCTTCTGGATTTTAAGCACGCCTAAAATGTCTGAACGTTCCTTTAGTCCCCTCGGAGGTCTGGGAATAATATTAAACGCCTTTATTAGAGAAATACAAAATGAAAGTCATATAGAAGCGAAGTTTAGTCCAAGGACTACTCTTACACTTAATTCTATAATGGACTTAAAATTAAATTTAACATTAAATTAACTTAGCACACAAAGAGATAATATGTGTAATGTGTATTTGTAATAACAAAATTTGCTCAAAACTGATTTCTAAACACTTTTGTGTTAACAATAGTCAACAATTTCTGAAAAAATAGCCAAGTTTCTCGGACAGTAACAGTTATTAGATCAGAAATTATCCTCTACTACCCTGCAATGCATCCCAGAAGAGAAATCCACTGTTCGATTTGTGGATTGTGGCTTTGACCTTTTGCAAGGTCATCTTCATCTACTGCATATATGTCATCCGGTTTGTTAATTTTCTCCAGATTGAGTTACGGACAAAACTTTACGCTGCTCCATCTCACGATAGATCTGACAAAAATCTGTTGGGTCCTGATAGACAATCAAATGTTGCCCATAAAAAAGTACTTTAAGGAACACAGTCTAAAGCCAGAGCAGGCTGTTCTGGCTTTAGACAGTGTTACTTCCTGAGGAGTCACTATTTTAAATTAGTTTTCCAAATTATAAATTTGACAGACAATAGAAATGTGTTTAAATATTTAGGTACTTCAATCTAAGTATTTTAATAATACCAAAAAGCAAACTGGCATAATATTAATATACTAAAACACTTAATGACACATATTTGTATGTAATCAACAGTACATTCAAATAATAACTTTGAAATGCTAGGTCCTTCCGACAGCCCCTGCTCAAAAGCCTAGTGATGGCTGCTGCATTTATGGTCTCTTTTTGGAAGGCGCACGTTGGAACTACCAAAAAGCAATACTAGATGAATCTAATCCAAAAGAATTATACACAGGTTGGTCTATATGCTTCCTTCAACATTTAGTAAGCAAGAAATCTGTCTACTTTCAGATATGCCTGTAGTTTGGCTGGTTCCCGAAGAAGACCATAAAAGACCGGACAATGTATACGAATGCCCAGTTTACAAAACGCTGACACGAGCTGGAACCCTCTCGACTACAGGACATTCCACGAACTATGTTTTGGCCATTGAAGTGCCTAGTCAAAAACCTGAACCGCATTGGATAAAGCGTGGAGTTGCTCTCATATGCGCACTGAATTATTAATTGTACTAAAATAATGTTTAGTTGATTAATGAGTTATTTTTAATAAAGTTGTATTAATTCTGTTTAGTAATCTTCCTAGTCTAAATTAACACAAAAAACAAAGGACACCAAAATAAAATAACTAAGGTACCTATATATGTATAAAAGCACATCATAGAAATTAAGTAACTTAAAATAGTTATGAAAAAGTTGGGGGATGTGGTGTTTGCAATAGATCTTGGTTTGCATTTCATATTATTTAGTTTTACTTTATAATAGTCAGATGAACTCCCTTACAGCAAGGATATATTTTAGAAGTATTTTTCTCAATTATATATTTTATTATTCATAGCAAATGGCAATGCTTGGTCCATCATTAATAAATAATGTACTTGGTCTTCACTTGACCACTGAGCGAGTTACTGGGTAAGGAGTGCTAGGTGCAATACCTAATCAGCATGTGTAGGCGCATCAGAAGTAAATAAGTAGCCTTCATTTAGTATAATAATACTATTATAAACACAATACAATAGGCAAAAAACAAACAATTGTATAACATATAAATTGAAATTTAACAATAAAATTAATTACTAACATTTGTTAATTAAATTCATTTGAATTATGAATAGATTTATATAATGCCGATTTAAATTTATTTATGGTATCAGTCCCTTATATGTTTATGTAGTCTATAAAAATCAGACATTGCTCCATTTGTTATAGATTTCTGTGCTCTTAATGTTCGTGTAGAAACTACATATAAATCCTGTCTTTGTCTTGTTTCATAATTATGCAGTTCCGAAACAAAACAAACAGTTCTACTTAAATAGTTGTTTTTTTCTAAATAGTTGTTTTTGTGATATATTTATGTTGTATTATGTATTATACTTATATTATGTTCTTTTTACTCTGTTATCCCTGTTCTGTAATGTGTATGCAATAAATAAATAAATAAATAAATAGTCAGGTACTAGCTTATGGACCATCTTAAATACAATGAGTGATGAAATAGTGTCTTTGTTCTGCTTCTCACAACACTTTGAGGGTGTCATCTCCAAAAAGGGTAACTGGAACTCACTGGGCAACATATTCGGCCCGGCCGATATCGTCTGGTTCACAGACGGCTTGAGGTCCAAGGCAGGTTCTGGAGTGAGTGTATATGGCAAGAAACCAAGGGCTAAATTGTCTCACACCGTGGGCAAATTGCCAAAATGCCATGGTATTCCGTACCGAAATATTTGTTACTTTCGTTTGTGCATAGGAGAATATCCACAGCAGAAGATATTCTAACACATACATATGTAGTGAGATTCAAGCAGCCCTTAAGGCAGTGGCATGGTAAGTCCCTTGGCTGGGCATGGCTTTTTCAGAAAACACCTGTACGCCATCGGGATAGTAGTTGATAACCCTGACTGCAGGTTGTGAGGTAGTGGAGGAAACTTCCATTCACATCATGACCTCTTGCCCTGGTCTTATGACCTTGAGGCTCAAGCACTTCGGCATTGATATTCTGGTGCCGGAGGAAATAAGGAACACCTCTTGGGAAGGATTTCAGCCATTGGGCTGCATGAAAAGATTCTCTAATTATGTAGCAGTTGCAGAATGAACCACAAGACCTGAGTGTAGCGACTGTTGTCGTACTAGGCTAAGAAGAACATCGTTACTTGGCAACTTAGACCATTCAATGTGCCGCTTCGCTCTAATAGACTGCCAATCCGTTAGAGAAAACTATTCTTATGTTATAAGAGATAGAAAATCCCAACTATCTCTGTCCATGCGGAAATAGCATGACATCATAAACTTTGGTCGGTCATAACCATGTTGCCGGATTTACTCATATTCTTCAACTGGTGATTGACATTCATATATTAATGAAATTTGGATAAATAATCTGCAGCTTCCGCAGTATTTTTTGATAAATTTATAGATTGAAAATGAAAAAGAATTGAAATAATAGTTTCGAAAATCATTTTAAAAATATCCAAATGACATGTTTTAAAATCTCCCTAAAAGAAACGAAATGTTACGGCTCTTGGCATCAATGTTATTGTAATCTCAATATATGGCATGTCATGAATGAAGTCGTCATATGACGATATTTTAAACATGTTGATATATTTTCTTCTCTATTATAATTTGGTAATGTTAAGGTAAGTTTTATGACTATATTTGTATGCCTGAAATTAATATTTAATTGAAATTATTTCATGACGAATTTCAAATGACACATTAAAACCATTCGTTAAAATGGACGTATTAATTCCTCTCGGTGGGTAAATACCACCCTCCTTAAAAAACTACTATTTTAGGAACTTCCTCTGAATCGACTCAATATTATTCACGTGATATATACCATGGATACCATAAGATTCTAATCTTGAGCGAATATATGTGTAATATAGCAAAGTTAGGCTAGAAGTGGCCCTAAATTGGAGCCTTGTGGTACTCTGGACGTATTAATGTAGTAATCTGAATGAAAATCATCGTACTCGACAAACTGCCTGGGTTTAAATAGATATGACGTAAATAAATTAATTAAGCCTTTGAAAAATCCACGGTTATCTTAAAAATGTTTTCTTAACTGCCTCTCAAGTTACCGAAGTAACTCCCTGGAAAATCTCAAGGATCTTGCGCTAGGTAAAGAGTGACGAGGCCCTACAGTTTAATGTGGACTCCAAACCACTCTTGGGGCAATTTTTTTAATGAAAAATTGTTTCGCCTTGCGAGAATCGAACCCCCTTCGCTAGGCAACTCAGTTGGTTAGCCAGACGCTTTAACACACTGAGCTACCGTCCCCTCTAATTTCTTTATTAATAAATAGCACAGATTTGAGCAATTTTCCACATATCACAAAATGTAGCCGTTCTCAAAATTAAATTGTAAAGGAAAAGTAGGGGTTCTAACAAGGCACGACAACAATTTTAACCAAAAATCAGGAAATACCATTAATGCCTGAAGTTAAGTTAGTTTGTGTCTTAATTTCTTAGATGCTTTAACAATATCTTCTCTCTGTATGGTGTTTATAATATATAGGGATGTTATTTTGCAAAATGTCTATAATTTTTTGTGAATGAAGCATCCGAAATATGATATGGACACTTTGGAAGTATTCACAAAAAGCTTGACCATTTCATTGAGGATCATTCTGATGGAAAAATGGATTTAATTAAAAAATAAAAATGTGTTTTTTATTTTACTGCGTGCAGTCCATATACACGAAAATTGTTATCGGGATGAACAACACTGACTCGTTCAAAAGAAGCACCAGGCTAGGCCCAATTTTTGCCTCACTATTAAAAGAAATAAATAACATACATTTTTTATAATTCACTACACCTCTTGAAAATGCCGCCCGAGGTGATCGCCTCACCCCACAAACCACCATGAGAGGGTACCATTGGTACTGCTTAACTTTTGTGTTGATTAAAACAATAATATTAGCAAATGAACATATATAATTAAGTATTTCATGTTACAAATATTTTACAAACTATACAAACATATGTTTTCTTACCAAATCAGTTATTAGATTTTGATTAGTGACAAAGTTATTCTCCAAAACGCAACCTAACAACCTCGGTATATTTAACAAACTACCAGCGATAACTTTTGGGTATTTTCGTTCCTTATTAATGCTGTATGTAAATAATAAACGTTTACTTAAATAGCTATCATATAAAGAAACATTACCAACTTCCACATAGCACTCTAAATAATTGGAATACATTTGAACCGATAGTCTTAAACTTTCGGATTTATCTAGTTCACGTGCAGATAACATTACGAGTTGAAAATGGTAACCTAACGATTCATAGAGATTGATAACTTCCTTAGTTATCTCCTCTAAAATATCTACTTCTTCCAGAGTGGCAATAAAAATATTTAAAACTGCCTCTTGACTTAGATTAAACAAGTCATTTGGTAATTTACTGTTAAACGGCTGATATTTCTTACCAAGTGAAAAATACTTCAATGGAAAATGTGTTGGTTGTACAGAATGTCTTGTGAAATACGCCATAAATGGGTATAAAGATGCTGCACCACACAAATGTAAACGACTTATTTCATCCTTAGACTCGTCTTGTTGCTCCAAAGTAAATACTTTTAATGATTCCTCATAGTTATCCCCACAACCTTCGACAATTACACTGCGACAAAAATTAGGATTAGAAAACTGAGTGTATCCTGAATCTAGCAGGCAGTTTCTAAAATAATTCAGCAAGCCCATTTCGAATAAAGCGGCATCTGATTTAAAATAATAAGTCAATGGATTTATGTATTCAATACACCCATTTTTTTCTCCGATATTCATGTGACTTTTTGATTTTTCCTTCGACACTTCTAAATAGCTGTGCAAGGTAACGTTCTCAATGGGTGTCATTTTGTGTAAGATATTCGGCAAATTGAGGACCTGTAACATAGTACCCTCTTGTAGTCCATAATAAAACTCTTTTAAATTTTTTAAATCATCTTTCACTAACTTGGAATGCAGTTTTAATTTCTCAATCTCATCTTTGTTTTTATCGACATCTTTCATTAACTCTGCTATTAACTGTCCTATTTCAGCCCTCGTTGCCTCTAGAACTTGTTTCTGATCGGTTACAGACTGAAAAAACTGCCAACGCTTCTCAATTTGCTCGAAATCGATAGGCAAGCCCCGAGCATTTAAATGTTTCACTAAAATATCTTTATTTTGCAATTGGTTTTCGAAGTCTATCACTGGTGTTAGTACCGAAAACGTTGTCTGAGCTTTATCGCCGGTTATGTACAAAGCAGAAGAAAAATTCCGCCTCAAACAACGTTGTATATTTGATAAAGTTTTTAAAGTGCCCAACATTTTACATCGCCTCATCTACTTTCATCTTCTTATTAGGACTATCTTCACTTTCCTCTTCTATATTTTCTGGCTGTGTTTCAATTTTTCTTTTGTTTGGTGCCTTCCAATTTCCAAAACCAGCAGCTCGTTCTGATTCTTCTATAGTGTAAGGCTCTAGTTCTAACGCTTTCAATCTACGCTTATGTACTTTTGTTTTGAAGTGATCTTTTAAAGCAGTGGTGTTTATAAAATATCGAGCACAATGAATGCAATAATGTTGTGCTCCGCCCGGCTTATCCAAATCTACGTCTTGACGTAACAATTGACTTGAATTTTCTGGTTTAATGTCTTCATCAATCTGAAACAATGTACAATATTACTGCTCTTCATAATTCACACATGAAAAAAAAAAAGTTTGTTTAAATTTAAACCACCTCAGAAAACATATTTATTATAACAATTTCCTTTATTATACTATACTTAAGAATCAGTTAAAATTGATTCTTAAGTATAATAAAGGAAACTGTTATAATTCTGCTTCTGTTAGTTCATAGTATTGTATTCTATGTTCTTTGTTGAAAAGACATAAAACGTCATATCAGAAAATATAAACTATATCAAACGAGAAAGTGAATATCTTAAAAATTTGCATTGGCTCATTCAACGCCACAATACTCCTGACCTTATCAGTCTCTATAAATGTACAAAACGGGAATACAACAACCATATAAAAAACGCCAAGCATGAATATGCTTCCAACAGAATTTTAAATGCCCTTAACCCCACAAAGGAAGTATGGAGGCTCATTAAATCTGAACTCCATAATAATAATTCTTCCCCAGTCAGTGTCAAGCTAAACATAAATGATAAAGTCACAGATAATCCTAAAGATGTAGCGGAACATTTGGCAAACTATTTCTCTTCAACCACTGTAGACAAAGTTAAAAATCACTTTGGTGTTAACAGTAATTCTGAAGACTTCAGATGACCACGAAGTGTGCCTTGGAGTCCCGCAGGGCTCGGTACTGGGACCTTTGATTTTCCTGCTTTTTGTAAATGACTTACCGTCATTCATGTCAAAAAGTAATATCACCATGTTTGCCGACGATAACTCATTTGTCATATCTGCACCGAGCCTTACGGAGCTTCTTGATAGTGCTAAGGAGGTTATGACGCAATTTGGGGAATACTGTAGCTTGAATAATCTAATATTAAACATCGAGAAAACTGTATGTATGTATTTCTCACAACGAAAATCACTACCTGGCAATACCCTGATAAAATTTAACATGATTCTATCATTTAGCTCAAGCACAAAATTCCTAGGCATTTCAATCGATACAAAATTAAACTGGAACATGCAAATTGATGAAGTATGCAAAAAACTTAACAAAGCGTACTACTGCATACGCAAACTTAAAAACTCCTTAGACACTGCAGCCTTACTACAGGTATATTATTCTATGGCTTATTGTCACATCGCCTATAACATTATATTGTGGGGGCGAGCCACTAATCTCCAGCGGGTTTTTGTCTGCCAAAAGCGTATAATTAGATTAATTTTTAATCTCAATTTTACTACATTTTGTAAAAACACCTTCAAAAATCATGGAATATTAACAGTACCGTCTATATACATTTTCTCCTTGTTGAAATATATTAAAAACAACATGCATCTATTTAAAAGAAATGCTAGTTTTCATAGTTATAACACTCGCCATGACGACCTACTGGCTCTACCGCATCATAATACTACTCTCTTTGAAAAGTCGCCTTACTACTCGGGTATTACTCTTTTCAACAAATTACCCAATGAGATTAGAAACATCGATAATCTTATCAAATACAAATCTAGCCTTAAAAAGTTTTTAATTGAAAAATGTTTTTATTCTTATAATGAATTTTAACTTGTGTTGCAATTATTGTATTTTATATTTTATAATTTCTCAGTTTAATACTTATCATGTACTGTATTTTTCTTGTTGACGTTCACATCTGTATTGTAGCAGCTTAAGTGATTATATATATAAATAAATAATTAAATTATAATTACAACCAAGCTCTTATCTTGCACTGTGGTTTTCAAACTGTCAGCTTGTTACATAAGTGAAAAAGTTTCCTTATTTCGCGATATCAAGTGCTCGCAGTCATATTTACCATATCCACACCTTCTTGTACATAGCCTATTGGAGGCATTTACTACCACAGTGACCTAAATGACTCGTTTCGAATTTCATGCTTTCTCAGCGTACTGGGATATAAGAACCATTTATTTATTTACAACAATGACCTGTCAGATCAGTGCCTTCATCCACTACTAGCGCCATCTGCGGAAGCAAAATGGTGGATATTTAGAAACAAAAATAAGAATTAAATATTTTAAGGGTGTCCCAAAAGTTAACTTCGTCCCTTGGAGAGATGATAGGCCAGAACATCAAAATACGATCTTGGTAAAAAGTTGTTACTTTTTAAGATATTGGCACTTTTATGAATTTCATAATAATCGACACCTTAGATCAGTTTTTCGAGTACCACAGTTACAAAATTCGATATTTTAAGATTCTATTTTTTATGTAGCCCTGCTATTGATAACAGTCCAAAATAAAATTAATAGTGCCATACCTTTGGAAAAATAAACACTTTTGCCTGCACTCATTTGGTGTAGTTTTTAAAATAGTATAACATATTCTATGTTTTACTTTAGAAAAGAAGATATTGCTATTTTATTGCAAAAGGAAGTCATTGTGAAATTATTTCAATAATTAGAAAGGAATTCGAATGTTAAATTAAAGTGGCAGGTATTTATTAAAAGATAAACAAAACACAAATAGAAATCAAAGAATGAATTGAGTTCTATCATACAAATAACTGGTGATCCAGTTTAATAGAGTGCTCCCAAAACCAAAAGCTTTTAACTTCTCACAAAAAATAAAGTGATTCATAGTGTCAAATGCCTTTGTGAAATCTGTATAAACTACATCAACTTGGCTTCGATTCGCCAAGGCATTCAAAACAAACTGAGCGAACAATAACATGTTCGTGGAAGTTGATCTTTCCTTACGAAAGCCATGCTGCTCATCCATTCGAGCCATCGTTAATCTCTTCTTAATCTGATCAGTTATGATGTTCTCAAATATTTTACGCAGAGCTGATAATTCGGAACAGAATGGTCCCAGGGCCCTCCCCACAGGGACCGCCTCGGATACTCATCCCCCAACCATCCCACCATGCTCCCCCTCCGAAGCAACCCAAAAACCACTCAGCCACAATAATACATTACACATTAAAAGCTCTGTTGCATTCTTTTTTTTAAAATTCTTAACGAACAGTCTAACTCATTCAGGCGGCTTTCATTGATATATCTCAACGTTCTTGTAATAGGTCAATGCATGCCACAGTTTGTAGAATGAAATTCAACATTAAATAATGTATTGTTTCTGAGTAAATGTCTAGGTACATTGAGGCCTATCAATTCAAGCAGCTCTGGGCAAGAGATCATACTATTTAATAATTTAAACACAAAAAGCAAATCAGTCTATAGTCTTCTTGATTCTAGAGACATCAGGTTTAATCCACATAAAATGCTATTGTAATTGTGATCATCTATGGTATGAGTTATGCGAAATGCACAGAATCTTAAGAATTTATTCTGAATGGGCAACTAATATTAGCACATTAGCAGTAGCAAATAAAGTAGATGTTGAGCGCTCGACGCATTTAATGTTTTGTAGTTTTGCTATTGTTATATGATATGAAAATAGGCATATTGTTTTTTCTAATACTGAAAGCGGTAAAGTTAACAGAAATGCATTCTAATTTACCTTCTTTTACAGCAACTTTAAACTCTACATTTTTACAAAAGAATTTACATAAAACCGAGTCTAGCCACAGAGTTTGTTTACAATGTGGGCGATAAATTTCAAGTACTTCTATTGCACCACATAGGGTGAAATTGGCTGTCTTTTTCTAACTTTGAAAAGTTAGAGTCCAGAAACTACGACGCACTTAAGCACCGGAATTTTGGGTAATGTAAACAATCCAGAGCGTGAGACCAAGAGTACGAAGCTTTTTGTAGAAACTGTGATGTCATTTACAATATAAAAAGAAGACCAAACTGTTCACCTAGGCGAGAGGCAATTGTAATCACAACCCGAGCTACATCGCAGAACTTAACTGTTCGCTGGGCTCCTGGAGATGTCATTTGAACCACACCGGAGTACGTCGCTGAACTTCACTGTTCATTGGACTCCTGGAAATTGCATTTGAAACGCATCTGAACTCCGTCGCTGAGCTTCAATGTTCACTGGATTCGTTGAAGATAGAATTTGTACTATCTTGAGCTACGTCGCAGAACTTCACTATTCGCTGTACTCACTGGACTATTTTGTGGTCAGTCTACACGAATTTATCTGACTGTTTAACACGCAATTTATACAACGCCAACATAATTTGCTAAGTATTTTTACTTGATTAATTCTCAGTTTATTATTGAATCTGCATTCTGGTTACGTGCGGGAAAAAGGGTTTAAACTGACGCATTTGTGGTACTAAAAGAACATTAGGTTTTCCTTTCTGAAATATTAGCTTTGATTTTTAACAAGAAAACATGAGATTGTATTACAATTATTTACTCAGTTATGATTTCATCCTGCTGAATATTTTGCGTTTGCAAAATAACAAGTTTATATTCAAGAACTATATATTTAGAGCTATGCAATAACAAGGTGCTTTATCACATACTAGTTAAATTTCATCATTTTTCTGCAGTTTTATAAGACAAATAGTTGTCTACCACATCTCACATAGAGTTTTTTAAGAATGCTTTATATTTAAGATACACTAGGAATATTTTCCTACGGTAATCACAAGATTGTCTGATAATATAAAATAAAATAATATAGTTACATGAATTCGGCGTATTATGTGTTAACAAAGGTTTAAAATATTGACAACGGTCAATTGGCTGTTCAGTTCTCAATTGGGGGTCGTTACAACATGGGACGATCAATATTTCAGGCAATTGTTTGGTCACTTGTTCAATTGAAGGGTGATGCAACACCACATTCTTACCTTCGCGGATTCGCGGCTTCGTATGGTTGACAATCATAGGTAATCTTCCGGTTGCTCTTCTAATTACTATATGGAGATTTCCCCAGCATTCTAAAAGATTTTGCGTGAGTGTAAATTCTCACCTCAGCAAGATTAATATGATTATCGGAACGATTGTTCATACCCTAATCTCTATCAATAAACAGTGTAGTCAATTTAAGGATTTCTTCAACATTTAATTCTCATTTCTCAACTTAATTTTGATAATGTGCAAACATGACATGATTCTTGTCCTCCGTTTTGCACTCGATTCGTCATAGCCATTGCCAACAACTATAATTACAGCTAACAACTCTAATTATAAATGATCATTACAAGACCGTTGCCACAACTCTAATTACTATTAAAATAACACAGCATACTTTTGTACAACTCAGTTCTTGTTATTGCATCAAACCACTCAGCACATCTATAGTTTGGTCATTACTATAGCTGCGTAGGTTTCCCTATTATAATATTTAGACAACTGACTCAAATATTTGGATTATTTTTAATTTCATGTATGGCTAATTGTCACATCAATTTTTATGAAACAATATATTTATTTATTTTTTCTACTCCCTTATGTAAATTTGCTGTTTTCCGTACAGTCTGTAGAATGGATAAGTGGGCCATTCCAGTTAACTGAACGGATATATTTCATATACGTTCTAGACTGGATATGAAATCGACCAATCACAGTTCGTGTATTAAGTACATAGGCAACTATTTGTTTTAAAAAATTCAAGTTAGTGCGTAAGCTGTCAAAGTAATTGTCAGTGTGTATTTGCACAGTTTGAGCTAGAACATAATTTAAAATGAGTGGTTCCAGTGAAGAATCGATAAACGGTATATCACCTAAAATTTTATTGAAATTATTATATACAGACAAAATTTTAGATATATGACAAAAAAAAAGTAGCTATATGTGGGGCTTGAACCTATGATCTCTTGCATTTCGAAGCGTGCCAATTTTTATATAACCGCTAGGCTACTGAAGCTTTTATAAAATGTTTGCACCTAGAGCATAAGATTTAGCAGAAGCTAAGTTTGTATATTAAAATTTGATTAAAACTATTATTTGTAGTTTTTTCTTAATCCGGTCGTAGAAAACGTATACTGTACAACTCGAGTGGATATGGCTATCATATCCACTCTTGTTGCACAAACTACTATTTATGACTATTTTTTTTATTCAATTGTTGTTTTTTTCCTATTTACTTTTCTAGTTATATAAATAATTAACTAAATAAATGGATTCATTTCAAATCAATTAATATAGAAAACCAACTTTTAACTATAAATGTACAGTACAATCTTGAGTAATAAAATACCACACATATATAACAGCATATATAATTAACTAGTTCTCTCAATTAATAGACAGTGTGTTCAAGTTTACCGGTATTTAAATTAACAGGGTGATTAATTTTCTAATTCATATAGTATCAGACAGAAACAAGTAATATTAAACTTTATATAAAAGAACCTGGGTAATTAAAAAGGGTTACTAAACACACAACGAAATTTGGGTCCTAAACTAATAAAACTAGACAATCACGTAAATGGCCAATTTATTTATTTATCTACATAAAATTCAGATAAATGATTGCTGGGTGGGAGTAAATATGTTTTTGATTGCTTCACGATCAAGGATATTTGATATTAATTAATACAACGGGGTGGAAAGTACTACATCCCTTAAGAAGAGTAGGGATCTTTTACTTGCCTACCATATAATAGACAAGGGACCGACGGCTTCACATCCCCTCCGAAAGATGGTATATCACCTACACAACCCTCGCCAAAGGTTGTATAGCTTCCGGATATACAAGGCGCTGGAAGATATGTGAGGCGAAGACCATATTGGTTCTAAAAATAATTTTTTCCACTTGCCATCACTCTACCACCGCTTCTACTTCTGTGTACCGTATTTCACTCAAATATAAATGGTCACCTTAGTGACAGAATTTCAATGCTGGGTATTTGTGGGACACTTGTGTTTGCATAAAAATGAGAAACATCCCCCCATAATATGGAATGTATGATCACCTTACACCTAAGCCACTCTTGTAATACTAAAAATATGTAATTTCAATACTATAATAGTGGCTTGAAATTAAAATTTCTGTTATACATGTTTGTTAGGCTACTCTGGTAGTAAATGCCGTTAGGGACGACAACAAAGCATACATTTTGTAAAGTAAATGCATGACATAATTGACTAAAAAATTGTGTGGTTCATTTTCAATGTACCTGTCTTCAAATGATGTACACAGAACATGGATGATGCAATAACGAATACAAAGCTTATACAAAAAATATTTCACAAGTTTAATTTTTTTTATCTACCTGGTCCAAATCTTTGGTTCTTCGTTTCGTCTGCCATCTCCTTTTTAAATGAGTATCTCCGTAGTGATATTTTTTTCTTTTATAAACCATCAGAAACAGAAATGATTACACAAACCATGAAAGTAACACGTGCAAAAATATTTTTGAGGTTAATGAATGATATGTCAAATTTAATTTTTTTTTCTCCCTGTGAAGAACATAAAGAAGGAAAACATATTGCATTTTAACTAAAGTCGAAGAAAGAAGGAGATGTTCAGTGTTGCCAACAACAACAATTAAGGTTACAATGTTCCTGAAGTAATAAAAGTTTTTCCCCAGATCTGATTTTACCCTTGACAACTTATTTATAGGCAGCATTGCATTATTTGTGCTAAACTTAGTCTTAATAATTAAGGTTAGACTGAAGAAAAACAGACTAAAAAGTCAAAATATATTTTAGTAAAAATAGATAGTTTAGAACAGAACATTTGTTTTGATACCCACCCAGTCTGGCGCTGACGACGGAGCGACATCTAGGAATCAACTAACAAAATAGCAAATGCATGTTGTGTTGGGACATCTACAAATCAACGTCAAAAATACACGCTTTTAATCATAGACGTCTAATTTTTAAATTTAATACATCAAAGCCGATAACACCAGCTGACTGACAGAAAGGCTTAGTTAAACTGAAGTAGGAAACCGAAACTTATTTTAGCCTATCATGGTGATTTACAACACCTTGGTTTATGGTAAACATATGATGGGTGTAATACAGGAGGTCGTCATGCATTTGCTTTCTGCATACGTATCCATTACAGATTTTGAACTACACCTACTGATATAAGATGGCGCTAGGGGTGCCATCTAGCCATCTATCATTTGTCAAATTCTAACAAAGGTGCCAAAAATCTGAAATGCTGATAATAAAAAAACGAAGAAATTTCAACATTTCGGGTGTCATATCCTATAGAATTAGATATAGGGCATAGTCCGATTTTTACGTATCATGATGTGTAGTTGTTTTAAGTAATTTGTTGGCTATTCAAATGGGGTCCCGCAGGGTGCTGTTTTGGGATCACTATTCTTATTTTATGTCAATGACCTACCACATGTTACTGCTGATCTTTTCAATTCTGTCTCCCAATGATACTACATTTGCGGAATGACTAGATCATATAGGTGATAAAAATATTATTGTCTTATATAAATACCCAGACAAGGAACGATATATGAATACCCAATCAATGGTTAGAATTAACTAAAAGAAATTATTTTACTCTAGGTATTTTAGCTGTAAAATTGACCTCTGTGCTAAATTCGTGCCATACGAAAAAAGTTTTTTTTATTGTGTTTATTTGAACGTCTTGAATGACAGTTGGTATTTACGCCACGATACACCTGGAGGATTTGGTGAAAACCGCGTTGGAAGCTCGCGGAAACCGCGGATTCGCGATTAACTCAATCTTTATGACCTGAACGGGAACCACACCTTTTATAAAAGTTGTACATCTGTAAATTCTCTACCTGAAAGATCCTATACACATTTTTTTCGTACACCTAAACGTTTTGGAGATACGACACGGACTAAGTGAAAAATGCATTTAGTTCTTTAATACTTTTTAAATAATTTTTGTTACATTGGACAGCGCAGAATTGTTGAGGCGTGCTATCGATTCTCGCTTGCAGCTGCCAACAGCTGTCACATTATTACGGACCCCTTCCAGTTTATACCTGCTGATGTAACGACTTTGGGTGGTTGGTTTACTTGTCAATGAATTCAGTCGAAAATCGTTTCGGAAGATGTTCATTTCGATTACTTATGAAGGAGGCCTCCTGGGGAAACCATGTAGAAAAACGCCAAGCATTCTACCTCTAAGGTGGTGTGGAAATGAATGAATTTTTTGACTTATTCACTGTAAATAAATGTAAATAAAATGTATAAGACATTCTGGTGGAGAATAAAGATTACTGAGCTCTATAACAGCAATATTTAATTTTCATTCTCAGACATAGAAAGCAAGATAATTGCGAAATATATGGTGCGAAAGAAGTTTGGCGGAACTAAATGTATTTTTCAGTTAGTCCGCGTCGTACCTCCAAAATGTTTAGGCGTACGAAAAAAATGTATAGGACCATTATAAGGTAGAGAATTTACAGATGTACAACTTTTATAATAGGTGTTGTTCCCTTTTGGGCCATAAAATCTGAGTTAATCGATAATCCGCGGTTTCCGTGACCTTCCGACGTGGTTTTCACGAACTCCCCTAGGTGTACCCTGGCGTAACTACCAAGTATTATTCAAGATATCCAAATAAACACAAAAAAAAACTTTTTTCGTAGGGCACAAATTTGACAAAAAAGTCTAAAATGCCTGGATTATTTAGGAATAACATTGTTTAACTCCCCTCCAAACTCCCTGAAAAGATATTCCCCCAAAAGCGTTGCAAATCTACTCAAAGTTAACAACCAGATTTCGGATTTTAATACTAATACCTATTTTGCCTATAGCCTAATCTATATAAATAAAGATGAAATGCTGTTCGTTGGTAAACGTAATAAAAATAATTGTAAAAACAGTGTTACATTAAAGAGATTTATTACTGAAGAAAATCTTCATGAATTAAATGTGCGATTATCAAGTAGCAATTGGGAATATATTTTAACTTTAGAGCCTAATGATGCTTTTGATGCCTTTTTACATGATATTCAATGGTGTTTTGATACAGCATGCCCTGTCAAATTCATAAATTATAAAAGATATAGTAAGAAGGATAATAATTGGTTAACTGAAGATATAATTCAAGAAGGGCGATTACTTAGAAATCTGTTTAATAATTTAAAGTGTAACCCTATTGAAAATAATTTCTTAATTTATAAAAATAGAAAAAGGCAGCATAGGTTACATATTAGACAGGCTAAGCAATATTTCTATAATAACAAAATAAATAATGCAGTCAATAGGTCCAGAGAAACATGGAGCATTGTAAATCAAAAACTTGGCAGAAAAAATATGTGGCAGAAACCTGTTGAATTAAAAATCAATGATGAATTGATATATGATGAAAATAAAGTTGCAAACTGTTTTGCTGCCCAATTTGCTACGATTGCCTCTGAAAATGTTACTAAACATTTTGGTTATAATTTATCATGTGAAATTTAAAATAATTCTATGCTCTTTCATGAGGTTACTGAATTGGAACTCGCTGAAGTTATTAGTGAACTGAAAAATAAAAAATCGTCTGGATTAGATGGATTAACGGCGCAAATATTGAAAAGTATATCATCTAATATATTGGTTCCTTTATTGTACCTTATTAATGTTTCTATCTTAAATGGCCACTTTCCTGAAGCACTTAAGATTGCTTCTGTTATTCCGATTTTTAAAAAAGGGTGTGAAAGTGATATGGACAATTACCGGCAGATATCTTTATTAAGTGTTATTGCTAAAATTATAGAAATTATTATAAGTAAGAGAATAGTATCATTTTTAGATAAATATAATATATTAAGTAATTGTCAGCATGGTTTCAGAAAGGGTAGGTCCATTGAAAGTGCATCTGCAAATCTGTTTGAATTTATTTATAATGAGTTAGATAATGGAAAATATACTGTAACAATTCTCTTTGACCTCTCTAAAGCTTTTGATTCTATTGATAAAGATATTTTAGCTGGTAAATTAGAAACGATTGGCATCAGAGGTAATCTGCTAAAGTCTCTGATTTCTTATATGCAAAACAGAAGGCTCAGTGTTAGGTGCAATAAAGCGCAGTCCGACATATATGATGTTATTTTGGGAGTCCCACAAGGTTCTGTATTAGGTCCACTACTGTTTCTAATATATATCAATGATCTCCCAAAATTCATCAAAAATGGAGTTACTGTAATGTATGCGGACGATACTACCATTACTGTATCGGCAACTAATCCTGAAGAACTTTATACCAAAGTTAAACTTGTCTTAGATGAAATGAATATATGGTGTGATCGAAACAGATTAATATTAAATGAAAATAAGACAGTTTTCATAAATTTTAATCTAAGACGTCAAATTGTCATACCAGGTATTTCAATGTGTGATTCCACGAAGTTTCTGGGCACTGTGGTGGATAGTTCTTTGTCATGGCAACCTCATATTGATTTTGTTTGCAGTAAGCTAAATCAAGCCTACTTTGCTCTATTACAACTTAGATATACACTAAGTGAAGTAGGACTTATCAGTGTTTATTACGCTTTAGCCTATTCGCATCTGTCCTTAAATATATGTATTTGGGGCCACTCATCCAATTCAAGAAGGGCATTTATCTTACAGAAAAGAATAGTGCGTTTATTATTTGGCTTAGATAGCAGGGAAAGCTGTAGGAATACTTTCATTAACAAAAAAATTCTTACAGCGCCATGTATTTATATATACAAATGTTTGATTTATGTCAAATGTAATATACAAAATTTTGAAACTCTCTCAGAACATCACGTATATAATACAAGGCATAAAAATAAGCTATCAATTCCTTTGCATAGGACATCTAAATTTAAAGAGTCGGTCCAGTATAACTGTATATTATTTTACAATAAATTGCCTATAAATATACAGAACATGACCTTCTCAAAATATAAAGTCACTATAAAAAACATACTTCTTCAAAATGGTTACTATACTATTTCGGAATTCCTAAATCCTGATTTATAAGACATGTTTAAGTTTCTTTTTTACCATTTGTCTGTTATTAGCTTTATTTGTTTTATTTATTTATTTCTTTTATTGACTCATATTTTACATTTCTTGTTGTTTGTTGTTAAATAGCCGTTCTTATACTTATTCTATGTTAAATCGTTTTTATTGACTGTTAATTTACTTCTAATTTAATACAATTGTTATTTATTTATATTATTGTTATATGTCTAACGCTGACTTATCATATATACACAATGTATCTACAAGTGGTGAATTTATGGACCGATTTGGCTAATTTTTTTTAAATGTTGATATTAGTCCGTATAAGCTTTATATGGAAATTGGAAAAGTTGCTCGGAAAATTGGAAAATTCTGGAAAAACTGAAAATGCTTTTTGCGACAGGGATGTTCGTTATATGACAGGACAATGTCTGTCGGGTCAGCTAGTATAACAATAAACTTAAGTCTATCTGTCTACATTAGAGAGGGTGGCTAACGCTGCTTGACCATTTGTACAGTGACTTGTTGAAATTTCGTATTATGCTTTACAATATTATTAATAACAATAATAAAACATTCATATAAAAGCCATTTATCTCCAATTCTGTAGTCAACGAAGTAGAGGATAATGCTAAAAAATAATGAAGAGGAAAAGGAAATAATCAACCAGACCTCAATTGGCCCTCATACACGGAAGGGAATTTTAGACGATTTGTCCCGCTATGGACCAAATCTGTTATGGTAGTGACGTGCGACGGAGTTGATCGGTAAAACATCTGACGTGTGACAGGGTAGATCGTTGCAGGTTCAGTCCTGTTAGTACACATACATGGAGATATCAATTCCATTCTAATGTAAAGGTGTCAGTGAAACATGGAATTGACAAAAAAATTATGAACCGATTTTATAGATTTATATAGGGAAAGACATATTTGTGTAAAATTAAAGACAGTTCGTATGTAAATTAAAATATGAAAGGAAAACGTTGTGGCGACTTGGTTAATTTTTTTAAAAACTTGACCTGGCATTCGCAAATATTTTCTGTAAATCATCCTGCTCATTCGACCTTAGTTCTCGGATTAAACATATATGTTCATATTTGTTTTTCTCTGGATCCACGTTTTCATCCACTTTGCCCGATTTTTTTCTTTTCATTTTCTCAAATTTGCCAGGTACCCATAGTGCAATTTTTTTCTTTCTTGAACCCTGCTCATCTTCACTGATATAATAACTCTCTTCTGGATTTTAAGCACGCCTAAAATATCTGAACGCTTGTCCAGTTCCCTCGGAGGCCTCGAAATTTAAAGAGGATTTACCATTAACTGAATTGCCTCTTTCAAAGACTTGACATTTGACGAACATAAACGATGCGATCTTTACGTGTGTGGAGATCAAAATATCTACACCCTGAGAGTCAGCAAATGCGATCTGGCAGTTCTGGACTGCAGGATAAATCGTTCAAAATCCCCTTCCATGTATGGCGGCCTAATGAGAGTATGTTAGTATGTACATATAGATTTAACAAGTTCCGTTCCTCATGTAAATTTAAGCTAAATGTGTACATCATGTAGCATTAAGGAATAGAGTATTTTCATTCAAAGAATTTCACCACAAATGATGCCAAGGAATGGATGATTGTATATATGCCGCTTACCTTACAGAAAAGATGTACTCTTTGTTCTTTCTACATATTATGTGTTTATGTTCAATGTTCAACAATAAAAAGCTGTCCAATATTAAAAACCTTCAAGAAATTTTGGAGTTCAATGTGCTAAAATAATAGATATCCATTATATTTTATGTGGTAATGTTTGATTAAAATAATATGTGCTTTTTACCTAAATAAGAAATTATTATAGTCAGCATATAAATAGAACTATTGGTAAATGCAAATAAAGCCCCTTTTAATACGAACTATTTTTTTAAATTTTAAAGAAAATTTTGATGTTTCTTATGATACAACTTTATATCAAAATCCATTTTTTATAAATTTCAAAATAAACTCACAAACGTATCATTAACTTCATGAAAAACTTTGTATACCTGTGTTATAACCATGGCATATGAGACTGTTTTATTTGTAAGAATTTTAATGTAATGAAGGTAAGTATACCTAAAATCGCTTCATATTTTTGATTTCGAGGAGCAAGCAGCGAAATGTACACGTCAGAGGAAGTCTCGAGGAAGACCAGGGAACTATGCAAGTCAGGAAATCTTGGAAAGTCAGGAGGTTTATTTAATATTTAGCAAAATTTCATCATAAACAGGTATTGCAAAAACGGTTTAGAAAATAATATTTACCTATATTTAAATCTATCAAATTCTAATAATACATTGGATTCTAATTAGTTGTTTTTTTTTCAACTAGGTGAACTTTTATTAATCTGTTAACCAATGGGGACGGTAGCACAGCAGGTTATTAAGGTGTAACTTCAGCGAATGCAGGGGAGTGAAGGCCCGGAGCAATGAAGAAAGTGGAGGCCCTTTCAATCAATAAATATCTTTTAATAATTTAATTTTTACATTTAAAAAACAAATTTCCAGTATTGAAATACAGACTATTTTTTGTAATTTTTTAAAAATCATTATTACTTTGTGACAAGTGATAAGCAATGGGGAAGAGTTGATAGGCTTACTATATTTAAGTGAAAGACACTTAATAAAACATTACGTAGATTTGACATAGGATGAAAATATCCCCTGTTTGAATATAATTTTATTACTCATTACTTTCTTAAAAATTACATTTTTTTATTGTTATAAAATAGTTAGAAATTCATAGATTTGTCAGCTGGGATGTGTCGCAGCGATAGCTATCTCGAATGGGTTCTTTCGATTTGCTATTTTCCATGTCAATAACCAAATTTAATAATTCGTGCTATGATTGATTACTTCTACTAATTATAAGTTTTAATTAGGAGTGAGCATAGATGTCTTTACTATGTACATACTTTGATATGCGATATAAAGCAACGTTAGGTGCGTTAGTACTTGAATGGACGACCGTTTCAAAGAAGACCGTGTCCTCGCCTCACATATCTTCCAGTGGCTTGTATATCAGTGTATGCGCGGAAGCTATACAACCTTAGGCGAGGGTTGTATAGGGGATATATACCATCCGTCGGAGGGGATGTAAAGCCGTCGGTCCCTTGTCTATTAAGTGTTAGGCAACTAAAAGATCCCCATTCTCCTTAAGGGAAGAGGTTCGGCAAAATTCCTGCTTGGGGGTAGCTCGTCTAGGCTGTGATAGGCCTCAGTAGCGGAAATTGACTGACGTTAAATAAATGTAAAAAAAAAGTTTTAATTATTTGACAACCTCTTTTTTGAATTTCTTTTATTATATTTCTTATTTTAATCCACTGCTTCTCGTGGAAGGGGCTTCAGTTTTTACTTATACACCCTTTGTTTTTAAACTGAACCAGACTTGCTTCGTCCAGCCTCTCAGCTGTAACGGTGTTATACGTCGTGAATGTTTGGCTTGCTCCCGATCAGGCCCCGGGGAGGCTATGTATTGTTACTGTTAAATAAAGTTATGTTGTTGTAGTGTAACTTACACACTGTGATAACCATAGCGAAGCAGGTTTGAGCACTGCATACTGTGAAATAATTTTAATTATAAAATTATTCCCAAGAAAGTGGTCTAGATTCCATTATAAATCATAGGGCCTCGTTTCTCCTTGCCTAGCGCAAAATTCTGGATATTCAAGGCGTTAGCTCGGTGACTTTAGAGGCAGTTAAGAAAACATTGGTTATGTAAATAGGTAGATAAAATACTTACAGTCAGAATTTTATTGCCATAAAATTTCAATGATTTTAATTTGGGTTTGCATCAGTTTCTGAAAAGTAATTAATAACTAATAATTTTAATTTTGCATTATTAACTAATAATTAATATCTGGTATCAAATTCACTTTTTACTAAAATAATAAATATTTAAACTCCAAGAATTTTAACATGGTAGATTTAAATAATCCTATTGAACTGTATAAAGTATTCAGGTATATCTACTATTACAATGGTAAATTGAAAGACAATAAATAATAATAATTAAAAATAAATGGCGTCATGGTAATCATGGTATTTTAAAAAGTTTTACCTGTCTTTGATTTACGTTATTAGGTTAGATTTTCATATTCATATGAATAATTTCTTGTAATTTACAAATTACAAAATATGCTTTATTTTTTTGCGCAACCGCAATAAATATTTTCAAGCTTTGGTTTTTATCCGTTGAATTCAGCGACTTTCCCACGATAGTTTGCGAGTTTTTTTGTAGATGACGCCTGGGTCGCTCGTTGGTTGTCATTTGAACTATTATTTTGTGTTGTCAAATCCAAAAACTGTAATTTATATTACTCACTACCCAGCAAAAAAAGGAAAATAAAATTACGTTTGAGGTGTGTAGTTCATCGTGGATAAGTGTTGTATCAGATAAGTGAATTTGTGAGGTCAACGCATAAAGATTGACTGAGTAATAAAGTTTTATTCGCGCCTAACAATAACGGGGAACCGGCAGCCATGTTGTAATAGTCTTGTCAGAGCATCATGGGTTAACATTGTAACGTTTGCAGAGAGCATTATTGTTGAAAAAAATCAATGTAATATTATGCAGGACAGTGAATTTTATCTATAAACAGTGCATCTTTTAGCGGTAGTGATAGTGAAGCGTACGGCGCCCGCGAAAGCGATGGTTCTGCGCATTATTACGGTCAGAGTGAGTGCAACGTCGTGCTAGCTAGCGCAGGGAGTCGTCTACTGCCTGGCCAACGACTGCGAGGTCCCAGCATCCCCAATTGCGGGAGGTGAACTAAACGGACGTCGGGACCGTTGTTTTAGCGTCCTGGGGTCGCGTCCGTTGCCGGTCATGACGTTCGGTAATCTGTGACACGTGCAGTGCTGTAAACAAGGATTTTGTGCTACTATGGCCAAAATTCTTTGTAAGGATCAGGCCACGTACTCGAAGGAACACGATGGTTTCCTTCGGGATTTGCAGCACTTTCATGATACCCGAGGGTAAGTCAATTTTGACTTGATAATCATTATCTGTCATTAACAAAATTTGCGTCACTTACAGGACGCCATTCAAGAGGGCCCCTACTCTCGGCGGCAGGGAGGTCGATCTGTACCTTTTGTATTCCCTGGTAACTGCCCAAGGAGGATGGATAAAGGTATCGTAAAACTTAATATCCTTAATATTACTCACTCAAATGTGTTGCCCTGTAATTTAATCTCGAAGAATTAACGTCCTTGACAAAAGCCTGTGATGAAATTTGCCAATACTGATTTCATTATACACCGGTTTTAGGGGCCTGTGGCACGTGAAGCCCGTCTTTGAATGCCGCATGTGTTGTTTTTTATTCAAACTATTCGATTAAGTCAGATGTAGGGTTACAAATTGACTAAGCGGCGATTATCCGGCGAAACGACAGTAATAGACCTTGCGATTTGGGAGACACGGAAGGTGGAGTGGAGCAAGGTCAGGGTCAACTCTTCGCAGAGTGCCTTCAGCACTCGACGGTGCCGGTATGTATATTTTAGCGGGCGTCCCACTGTTCACGCGACACCATTCCACCTCACGTGTAAATGTAATGGGCTAGTGATACAGCAAACTGCTGCTCCAACCCATTATTCACTGGACCACAGGCCTCCCAGTTGTGCTCGTGCTTTCACTTAAATTTCTCCATTATAAACATTCCGAGAACATATACCTACCTAGGTATAAAACTGGAATGGAAATGTATCCATCCCATAACAAAAGAATTTTGTTATTCGGTTCACGTTTAATGGATTAGAAGTATCTACTCATAGTTTTATTACATTGTCAAATATGGTAAAAATGATTACTACCTGCTTAACTTTTTGTCGGAGGAGTCGAATCAGATAATTTTGGGTAGAGATGAACAAACCCTTAAGATAGGTTTCTCAATTTACCACATTTGTAAAAAAATAAATCTTATAATGATATAATCTTTAATTTTATAAAGTAGATAGTAAGTACCTATCTAGGTACATCTACATATTGAAATACAAATAGGTACAGGCAAGGTACTTGCACGTACATTACGCCATAGTTAAAATATATATCGACTGGAGTAATTCCGGTAATTTTACTTTATTAAATGTCTAGATACCTCATCGTGCGCGCACATTCAATAATTCATCTAATTATTATTGTTTCGTGGCTTTCCCAGAACAATTTCTCACATTCCAATTTAAATTTTTATAGCACCATCCGACCACCATTTATTTATATCGCAAAGCGTAAATCTCTAGTAACTCTATATAAACATAAAATTTTCCACGATTTATGATATAAATGGTTTGTTTTATTTTTAAATTTAAGTCGGATAAAAAATTATTGAATTACTTTATTGAAACTCACCAGCTTGAATGATCGTAGATAATGTTCACCATAAATAAAGCATTTAACGTCTTCAGTATGTACGTATTTAAACGTAAGTTTCTAGAATTTTTATTATACCTTGTCGTAACAATGTGTTGAAATAAAATCGATAATCTTTATAATAATTGTGATCATTGTGGATTTAGTTCATACAGTTACCTGTTACCCGTTTGTTTGTTCGATTTGATCTTATGAATAAAGATTTTCTGGCTGTATGGACTATGTCCTAATGCCATTTAAAAAAAAAATAAAGATTTTATAAAGATATAGTTGGAAAAAACATGTTTATATTAATAATGCACTAAAAATTTTCATTTGTGTGAACTTAGCAGAACAACTTTGCAGAATTAAAAAAACTATAGGCCTATTAGGTATTGACCGCTAATTAATCGTGAAAGTAACAATTTTACCGTTGTTAATTTTGAAAATATTTTTAGGTGTTCTGCTAATTTCACATGGAAGTTAGCAGAACATCTACCAAAAATTTATTTTCATTAAAAGTAAGCAGCTCAGAATTTGCCGTTTTTTAACCGTAAATGAATGGTGAAAATGAAATTTTAAAAAAACCAAAATTAAGGCGGTAAAACCAAAAAAATATTTTTTTAGAATCAGCAAAAAGTTTGCAGAATTAAAAAACCCATAGGTCCATTATTTCCCGATAATTAGCCGCTGATTAATGGTGAAAGTAACAATTTTACTGTTGTTAATTTTTTAAAAATTTTTGGATGTTCTGCTAACTTCACATGGAAGAAGGCTTAAAATGTCATAAAACGTCGAGATTTTAAATTTGAGAAAAAAAAATCTGTTTGTCGGTCTGTAACTTTTTTTGCGCGCACGTTTACTCTGGAACCGTTTATGATATTGACTTGAAAATTTGGTACACTTATGTATTATAACGAGATCTGTAAGTAGATTATATTTTGATCTAATTCCGTTGGGGGGTAAATGGGTAAAATAAGGGTAAATAGGCAAAACAAGCAGGCAAGAGTCCATAAAATTGCGATTTAGAGCATGAACGAAAAGTCAAGGTCTCAAAATTTTTTTTTGCATCAGCCACCCCTCACTATCACCCCTAATACCACCCCCGCACTATTATGAAAGGGAGTAAAAAAATATGATAATCAAAAAATTGTGATTTAGTGTGTGTACAAGATGAAACGTTTGGCGTTAGCTATCCCCTCTACCACCCCAATTGCCTCCCCCGCACTATTATTAAGGGTAGTAAAAAATTAAATTGGGATTTGGTGTGTATTTCTATACACATATTCTTTTGAACCAAGGGCGTCTAAAAATTTTTTGGCATTAGCCACCCCCTCTACCACCCCCACCCTATTATTAAAAGGAGTAAAAATTAAATTGGGATTTAGTCTGTGTACGCGAACCAAGGGCCTTTAAAATTTATTTTGGCATTAGCCACTCCCTCTCACATTGCCATCCCATTAAAGGGATTTAAATATTACATTAGGATTTAGTGTGTATAAGACTTGGATACAAAATCTGGATGTGAAAGTAGTGATTTTATTATGTTTATTCAAAATTCTTCTTACTGTTTCCTTATTTGATCCTAGTCCTTCCGCTATTTCTCTAACAGAGGCTGATTGATTGTGGCTGACGGTTCCTAGTACATCAATCTCCAACTCTCCATTTCCAATGAATTCTTGATTTCAGCCACGGGGTTCTCCGGATTTTTCTCTCTACTTTCTTGAAATAATGAGGAGACGGATATCCTTTTTCAGGAAATCTCTGAGCATACATTTGACCTGCAAGCATAGAATTTTTCCGACATTCTTCATAAATTTATATCATGTCAAATCTTTTGTTATTGGCGAGTTCATGTTAAGACATATCACTAATGGACACAAATCTTTCGCTAACAATAATTATTTACAAGTGTCACCTTTCTTTTGTTTTATAATATTGTATTAAAACATAGTGCAAAGGCAGCTATGTTAAGGTTTAATAAAAATTATGTTGGTTAATAAGTACTATGACATAACTACCCTTATTGAGATTAAGTAACATACCAATCTCATCGCTGTGGCAGATGAGGTTCCTGAAATATTAAACAACGTACTCTAGGGCCACCAACGTCAAAGGGCCCTAGCGAGCCCTGTAAATTAATAGGTCCATATATAATGTAGATATTTTCAACATCTTGTATGTCGTTTTCTTTGGGCCACGAGAAACTGTAAAAATATGATTCCAAAAATTTCCCCTTTGACCTTGTATCAACAATGGCTATTACTCTGCTAATGCACCAGCTACTGTCGTAGTAAACGCTGTAATATTTTTTTTCTGAATCTTGATCTCCATCTGTATTATATACTTTTCTATTTCTTCCTCTTCCTCCTCGTCAGAAAATAACTCGGCCGAAAGCTCAGTTAATGTTTCACTTTCACTTCGGTAGTCTGAGCTGACGTCCTTGTCTGTCTTTGAAGATAATGACAGATCGTCTTCCTCATCATATTTTGTATTTGTTTTTGTTCTTTTATTTGTCTTCTTTGTGTCGCCTGGCAATTTATTTTATCCTTTCATTACTTTTCCTAGTATTACCACGCGTCACCATACATTTAACCCTTAAAAGTCTGTCCGATGAGTATTTTTTTTTTCACTGATAAACTAGCAAATCGACTTATTAACTTATTGTTTTATTTTTCAATCTGACTGAGATATGGGGAAAAAGATGGTTTAGATGTATTTTCGGTTTTATCGTTGTGGAAGATAGTCCTATTTTGCGTCTTATCATGGCACTCTCGCATGCACTTCAGCTGCCTTTTTGGAACGTTTTAATTCATTTTGAGTATATTCTTTGAAACATAAATTATCAAAAAGGCGAAAAACAATTACTCCTGCGCTGTGTTGTCTTTCATCGATGTCTTCAGGATCAGACAATTCAACTTCCCCATATTCTATAGAATTTTCTTATTCATCTTCCTCATCCAGCTGTACTTCATCTGTGTCTTCGTTTTCATCGGTATTTTCGTATTTTTTATTTTTTTGTCCTGTCCTTGATTCCTTTACTGATTTCATAAAAATCATCCCGAAAGTCGTTTTGTACTTTCTTTTTCGTCTAGTGTTCACCTGGACCTACAAAAGAAATGCCCAATTTTCCCAAATCCTTCATGGCTTCACTTTTAGCAAGTTCGATAGTATTCTTTATTTCATCTTGGGTAGGTAAAATGTTGGGCAAAATATCCCGAAATATTTTGATTTATTTATTTTGGTTACGACTGCCCAGACAGAAATCCAATTATTGATTGAAATGGCTAACAAAAGATAGCTTTGAGTGGGATATAACTCCTAGATCTTTGAAATGACTACAGCTCTTCAGTTCTTCATTACTAATTGTATAGATAAATTTTATTTGATTTTGTGCAGGAAAGTGTGTCATAGAGCTACACTTTGAGATATTTAACTGTAAATTTTTCACACTATACCAAGACCATAGCTGTACAAGATCATTTTGCAAATCAGCGCAGTCTTCTACATTAGTGATAGATATAAAAATTTTTAGGCCATCGGCATAAAGTAATGTTTTACAGTGTATGCCAATGACGATATCATTTATAATAATGTTAAATAGCAAAAGCCCAAGCACAGAACGTTGGTGAACACCTGATGTTGCTGAGATAGACTGAAGTCCACGGTATTGTACATTCAATCTATTTACTAAATAGGATTTAAACAAGTTTAGAAAGTGTTAGTCCAAATTCAGATAATTTGTTCAGCAAAATTTCGTGGTCCAGCCTGTCGAAGGCTTTAGAATAATCTGTATAAATGACATTTACTTGGCCTCCAGCATCCAAATGTTCAGCCATGAATTGAGTAATGCACACCAAATTTCTGGTGGTAGAGCGAGTTGTTGGCATGAATCCTCCTTGTTGATTGAGGCAAATTTGAGATTTGACGAGACTAAAGAGAATATCATATTATGTTTTCAAATATTTTACTAAAATTGCACACTATTACTGGTGTATAGTTTTGACAAGCTTTTTTTTTAATACCGGACAGATTCTAGATATTTTGCACACTTCTGAAAAAGCAGCATTTTTAATAGATAAATTAAAAATACTAGCTAACCGTTTTATAAATAAAATGGCACAATCTTTAAGGAGAAAGGCCGGAATACCATCAGGACCTGTAGCATTTTTTGGTTTAATTTTCTTAAATGCCTTGAGTACATCATTTTGGGTAATATAGGGAGTGCATAAATTGTTAGTATTGGAATGAGTGCATTTACATCATAAGAAAAGTTTGTAGATATGAAATATGATTCTTGAAAATAATTAGCAATTACTTGTGATTCGTTTAATATGGAGTCATTGAGGTCACAACGCTAGGAACACCGGATACATTTTTTTCTACTGTTTACATATGATCAGAAGTGATTTGGATTGGACTTAATTTGGTTCTCAATATTGTTAAGATGCTAGTTTTGGGACGCTATCAATGAAAACAGAGACCAGGATAGAATAAAATATATCACATTCACATGCCTCGTTCACGTCTTTACATTGATCAATCAATATTAGCAAAATCAATATTAGTTAAGTCCTCGTAGAGCTTATAGAAATTAACTTTTCAAAATTTATACATGGGCGAAGAATCTTTTGTTTTTTGTTGTATTTTTAAATAAATATTCAGAGTGTGATTATCGTCCTCCAGGTAGTAAGTGGTCAGTAGAATTATTTAACTCTATTTTATAATTGCTGAGGCCTAAGTCTAAGATACGGTTATTTGTATTTACTAATCTATTGTACTGGATAGATGAGAATTCACAAAAATTATTTAGGATAGAGATGTTATTTGACTCCACTGAATAAGCAATTTGAAAAAAAAACTATAAAAAATATTGAGTACTTAATTGAATCCCACGGAGTGATAAAAAAGTAAAACCACGAACAAGTAACAGACTTTGCACTGTACAATTTGGTGCGACTCTGGCAGTCGGCGTATATTTTGCTTTCTACGCTGATGCATGATTCAGTTTTAAAAAATAACTGCAATTTCGTTGCAAGGAGTCTAATGCCTGACCTAGTGTACAGAGTGATGACCCGAAGCAAGTCGTTGGAGCCGGGCACTAAGTGATTAGTAGTAGCAGTTCTTTCCTTGGCATACGTATCGCGCTAGCTGACGGTATCCTATCGCTATCGGTACGATGAGGCGAATAGGAACACACAACAGACCCTGACCTACTACAATCTACGAGAGCTACCATCAGTATTCTCCTGGCGGGGGCGGCGTGCGTTCAACACACTGTAGTAAACATTGCGGGCTGATTTTTGTTGTACCACGTCGCGCAGCATAGATACTTCCCATCGAACACGCCTGGTATATTGTTTTATATGGAGTACAGCAGTTTCCAGTCCCTCAGAGGCATTATTATTTCTGTATAGATGAATTCAAGGTCACCCAGTACAGCGCTTTGTACGCGAGTTTCCTAACTGGTATTTTATTTAGTGTTTGTAATGGTCGATGCTGTTTTAATACGTTAGGTACTTACAATTTCTTAACTATACCTAAGTAGGTATAAATGCACTTAATATCTATGTGAAAATGAAATAAGATTTTATTGGTGTTAATTTTTATCATTGTGACCTGAACCATATTCTTCATTATATTTAGATCAGTTCAGTTAATTCTCCTTTAAAGTATAATTGGTCGAGGGAGTTTTTAGTAACTTTCTAAATTCAAACCAACCAGAATAACTGAAATAGGTACTTCATCCAAAAATATCAATGTAATACGGCTCTGGAGTATGGATGTTTCTAGATACCTACATTTATTTATAATATCGATTATTAATTAAATTGTGTGATTGATTCACTTAATAAATTAAATAGAAATAAGAATGTTTTGCTGCTATATTTACGTTTTAAATAGTGTATTATCAGGAATTATAATGTTCTAACTGCAACTATAATTACAGTTTTACTAGACAAAGGGTTGTGATTCCCATTCAGCAAGAGAAAACAACATATTTTCCTAATATTTAGAATTTAGGTTTGCTAAAAACCATAAAATTGTCCTATAATGTCAATTGCTTTGTGTAATAAAAATTATATAAAAAACTATTTAAAAAAAGCTTTTATTTAAATGCTCTAAAAAGTAGAAAATAAACTTTGAAGTAAATCAAACCCATCATTTTGTTACATTATATAATTTTTTTATGATATAAAAACTTGTCGCGAGATTTTCCTGTGTAAAGGAGATTGCTGGCGACAATCTTTTATATCATAAAAACATTAAATAATTAACAAAATGATGGGTTTGATTTACTTCAAAGTTTATTTTCTACTTTTTAGTCTTTTGATATGCTGTAATCCTCAGACATCGATTTTGAGACGAATCGGATCATAAACGGTAAAGTCGTCCGTCATCTTGAAATCGCCATTTTGTTTTTTTCTTATATGGAAATGTTAAAGTGTATTGTCACCGGACTTCAAAGCTCTAGCTTAATTAGAATTAATCGAAATTTTGATTGAAGATTTGACGTAAACAATCTAACAAACAAACATTGCAAGTTAAATAAAAGCTTTTGAAAAAATCATAAAATTTCAATGATAGACTACGTCATCATACATTTCATATTATACAATTCTGTAAAGTTAAAATTTCGCGCTCGCACAATATACGCGCATAGCGTCTATGGTCAATGGTAGGTCATTTTTTAAATTTCATCTACACCAAATGCGCCGATGCCTAGAAATGTAACAGCTGTCTGTTGTTCAAATTGTGGCGTTCTTTTCGGAGTTCTTTTCGATTGTGTAGCTGCTCTCCTGCTACCCCTTTAACACCGGTGCAAGTGATAAAGACGAAAAGGATTTGCCCCAACATTTACTCTGCATGCCAATGTACATCAATGTCAATAATAGCAATCATAAGATTTTAAAGTGGTGGTATTTATTAATTAAAAGTGGGAAAACGTGAATAAGAACAAAAAACGATTTAGTTATTGCTAATTATTATTCTTTATCCAAGATTCACAAAGTACAATTAATAATAATAATAATAATGTTTACTTATTATGTTACAAGAATGTTACATATAAATGGTAGGAGTTCGGCTGGGCCAGTTCTGCTTCCATTCCTCAAAGACAATTGAAACATGGTGTTCAATATAATATATACCTATATATAAATAAATAATAATACCGAAGAACAAACAGAGCTGGTTGAATCGACCAAGTCCGGACCAAAATCAGCCCGATCCAAGATGAACCACACCAAGCTTTGATCCCGGATCAAACAGATTCCGTCCCAAACTCTTCCGACACAATCCACCCTAGATAAGCTTAAACCTGTTACTGACTAGTTATTTAATAGCCCTCTTAGTAGTAAATAGAATAGAATAAACTTTATTGCTATATATATCCTACAAAAAAGACATTAGCATTGTAAGGTGATTAAATATTAAGAGTTATTACAATATAGTATAATATAAAAGAAACATTAGAACACAAAATATATAACATGTATAAAACATGAAAACAAGGAAAGCAGCAAATAGAAAACACACAACTAAAATAGCCCTAAAACTGAAACTGTAGAAAATACGGTAATCAGTTGCACTATTGAAATTTACTAAAAAGTTTTATGCATTTAAAAAAAATCATTGTAAGAGTAAAATGTATTTTCAAGTAAATACGATTTAAGTTGATTTTTGAAGGAATGAATATTATTAAGATTTTAATTCTTGTGGTAAGGCATTGTAGGCTTTGATAGCGTTATAACATGGACTTTTTTCATAAAAACTATGGTGGTGTACTGGTATTCTGTCTTGTTGTCATCAATCTGTACACTTCAATATTTCTTGTAAATTTAGCAGTATTTTTTTAACGGACAAAACTAATTTATAAATATAAAGAGACGGGATGGTAAGTATCTTCAATTCTTTAAACAAAGGTCTACATGAATCTGCAAGATACCTTCATCATACACCTCTTTATGCTTTTTGCCAAACAAATACTTTCTGCCAATGTAGGAGGAACCCCAGAATACTATCGCATATTCTAGAATACTTTGTACATATGAAAAATAAAACATTCTTAGAGAGTCTACTGATAGTTGGTTTCTCATGAATCGTATTAGGTAACAGGACGAATTAATTCTTGATATTAAAGTGTTAGTATCATCTTCCCAATTTAAGTTACTATCTAGCGTAATGCCTAGAAAGTTTACATTTTCCATTTGTGTGATTGAAGAACCATTTAATTAAACATACAACTATTAATCAAGATCAGTACATGGAGAAAACATAACAAGATTAGTTTTATTTACATTTAAGTTTAAGCCATTCGAACTACAATATTTAGACATATTTGAGGATATTGTGGTAAGTTTACTTGCACAAGCCACTAAGAATTCTTCGGTTGCAACACAGGAGTTATCATCGACCTATTGATATGATGATTCTTAAAAATCTATATTAATATAATCTTTTAAATCATTGGTATACAAAATAATAAGAGGGGGCCCAAATATAGATCCCTGAGGCCACGCCCTGTAGTATACAAGTTTTATCTGAAAGAACAGTTTGAAGTACTGCATCCTTGAAAATTGTTAGTGCAGTGGCATAATTAATTGTGTCGAAGGCTTTTGACATGTCGAAATACAGGCAGGCTACCTTCAAATTTGAATCAAGGTAAAAAAAAAGAAATGGGTTAAAAGTCTGTTTTTCGCAAAAAACTCGACATCTGGAGGTCTTCGAGAACGCCGATTACGAATTTCTAGTCAAAAATTTAGTCCATAATGGCGGCTTCAAGATGGTGGACGACTTTATCGTTTATGATCCAATTCGTCTCAAAATCGATATTTGGGGATTACAGCATATCAAAAGGCTAAAAAGTAAAAAATAAAATTATATAAAAAAATATTAAAAAAAACACTTTTATTTAAATGCTCTAAAAAGTAGAAAATAAACTTTGAAATAAATCAAACCCATCATTTTGTTATATAATTTTTTTATGATATAAAAGCTTGTCGCGAGCAATCTCCTTTACTTACACAGGAAAATATATTTATATATGTTTTTTACTAATACTTTTATTAAATATATCCCAGGTAGCTTTTGATTTGTTGCCAGAATTTGATATTATATTATTATTTAGTTGAGTTCTATATTCTGGATATATTTTTTGTACGCTTTTTTCTTAATTTTATATAACTCTAAAATGGTGCCACAATTCGTTCTATTATGTAATATATATAAGTCCCTAATATAGAGAGGCCATTGCTCAATTTCAGGAGGTATCCAACATTTATGTCTATGACAAGCTTTATATAATTGGACGTTGTCCGCGTATAAGTCTATGTTAAAGTATTTTATGCACGGAGGTAAATCAAAAGTATACATAGAAAAAATATAGGCCCGAGAATGCTTCTCTGCGGCACTCCCTTACTAGTACCTAATTATAATTCATCATTATATCCCAGTACAATTTTTTCAGTGCGATTTTTGATATAACTACAAAACTATTTTAGTGCAGCATTGTCGAAGCCCATATATTTTAATTTTGCCACTTACAGATCAGTGTCCACTAAGTCAAATGAATTACTTTGGTCTAATAGAATTAATATTGATGATGTTGATTTATTTAACTCCAGAGATATGTCACTTAACATTTTTAAAGTACGATGCTCTTCTCTAAATCCTGATTGTATGACAGGTAAGATGTTGTGGGTATGTAAAAAGTTTCAAGATTATGGATATGACTTTTTATAATGTTTTTGCAATAGTGGTGGTATTTAAAGAGAGCGCAGATCATTCAGGAATAAAGGAGCAGATATTTTGGGGGTGGGTTGGTTGGAAGCGGATGTATATATTGCAGAAAATATTTAAAAATTTCTGGAAGGGGCATAGACCAAGTTCGTAGTCACGCTAAGTCGAATACTCCTTTAAAAATTTCCATATCTTGAGAAAATGCAGGAACTCAAACAACTTTTATAAAAGATGCTTCAGGAAATACCGTTTTGCACGCAGTAATTTTATTTTGACAGCAATGAAAAATCCGGGAAAACAGATAATGCTGTGGCCTCTAAAGGGCTGCTTTGCTAATCATTTTTTTTTTGCGGCAATTATTTCGGAATCTGACATTGCCTGTAAATTTCAAGTATCGGAGACAAAAATAATATATCTTACACAGTTTGGAATTGATCCATATTTAAGAGATTGTTTGTTAGAATATAGACTCTGTTCACATTCCTGATGCATCTACAACTGCGCAGATTGAGCAATATGACGGCTACTTTCAATGTTTCTCTAAAAAAAAAAATTGCAAAGTCAATAATTACGCTCATTTGCGATACTTGGGCCATTGATTTGATAGGTCACTTTTTGAAATTTTCAAAACTTTGATTTTGACTTAAAATATTTGCTAACAATAAGTATGGATTTTGTAAATATAAATTTCTTTTTATGAAAAGTTAAAAAAATATAGCAGATATACTATCCAACAATTTGGGAACCTGTAGCTTGAACCAAGTGCACACAGCATTGAAAAAGAGACAGCTGTATGCTTTCAGGTATGATGCATTTTCTCAAGATTCTCATTTCAACAAATACAGCTCGACGAGAAGAGATTTTAATCTGTTGTCCAACATATTATGTTGACACATGCTTCAACTCGCTAGATTAGTCTTTCACAAGGTTCAAAAGTGCATTTTTTTCTCAGTGGGACAATTTGAAGGAATACTTTTTGAAAACATTGCCCAAAGAGAAAACCCTCAGGAGAGAAGTTGAAAACACCGACCGCTACAAGAGAATAAAGGCTGTTTTGCATGCCAAAAAATCCATAATTTATATTTCCTCTGCACATTTTGTACAATAGATAAAATTTTATTTACTTCGATTTCAATCCACTGAACAACGAATTCATCTGTTGTACTTATCTTGAACGGAGTTGCTTTATTTATGTCCAGATTTATTAACAATACTCATTGAACGTAAAGGCGATGCTAAGAAATTATCGGAGGTCAAGTTTACGGATAATAGAATCGATGCGAGCAAGGTAGATTTTGGTGTAACCTCTAGAAAATTGATGGCAAAAAAGTCATTGGCAAAATCTAATATTGAAGACAATATCCAGTTCCCAATGAGAGTTGAATTTAGAAGATGATTAAGACTTCCGCTATGCAAAATTATTAGGTACTCAAATCTTGTTATTGCTGAGATGAAGATTGTACTTCATTTGGCAAGCCCACATATAAACCACTTATTGCATCTTGCACCATGCCCTTTGAAACCTTTCTCTCAGTTTGTTTCTAACATTTGCAGGTAATTTGTCACGGTTCCTTGTTCTGTATCAAAAAACTGAAATGGCCACTCCTTTTAGGTGTTGCATTGGAAAAACTAATTTATAACATTTTCATTAATTGCATTAGATCAAATTAATTCAGTATAGGATTTTTTCTGTTTATTTGCTCGGGTTAACAATGTTCTCGATTAGTTTATGTCGCACAATCACGAATAAGTCGTTGAAATTCCACCACGCTGAAAGAATCTGGCTTCACCTACATACAATTAAAAAATTATCTACCAGTTAATTTAGTTGGATACGTTCTCGTCAGGAAGTAAAGCGCGTATACAGTACACGCTCTCGCCCGAAGAAAAAAGAGAGATGTATATGATTTGTTATCGTGCTCGTGCTAGAGCGAACGAGTTTCTCCGGATTGCGGGTCGCTGAACCTGTTAGGCGGCTAACATTACATCGCTTGTTATTGCTGCTGGTTTGTTATGCGAGTATGCGGAGTCGGGTGTTGGAAAGCTGGCAAGACGCGGCGATGCTATATGCCCATTTCGCCGCTACGCGAAACCATCTCGCCTACCCGCAATCTCGCCAGTCTCCACCCGTCTGTTACCGCTTCGCCGGCAGCGTTGCCAGTTGTACGGATTTTCGCGTAAAATTAGTGATACAAAATAATTTTCAGGATCACGCCTAACTATTTAACGTGTAATTATCAAGAAGTGTAAAACAAATCGCTGCGTCTCGGGCAAGTCCATTCCGCCGTAATGCTCGTTAATGATTCTTTGGTAGTTTATTCACAAGAGGTTATCGTTGTGTACACAGATGATGTGAAGTACTCTATGGAAAGAAACATTAGACAATGAAGTAGGTACCTACTTGAAGTATGAAATATGGTGTGTATTCTGTGTATACAGTTTTTTCTAATGTTTGGCCTCATTTAGATTGTTTCCCAGGGATTTCTAAGAAATTAGTATACAGTGGATAAAATTAGTACTTACTGAATTTATAACCAACATTTCTTTGTTGAAAGCAATTGGAAAACATATGGTCACACAGTTCGAACGAATTTACTCTGAACAGTTTAAAGAAATGCTTTTTTTTTAATTGCGTTATACAATCATTTTAGGTATATACGAGGGTATATACGTACTTCACAATCGTCACAAAAGTATTCAAACAAATTGATGTAGCCTGGGTAAACGACACAAATATTAACATTTTTACATTACAATATCACAGAGACAAAAAAGAATTTTGGTGCAATAGACTAGACCCTGTTTTTACTTGCTTTTTTAAGTAGTATTTTTACGTCCGTCAAGTTATCATTATCATATCGAAACTTTGGAATGTCAATATATGGATTAATTGTTATTTTTTTGTCGTAAATTTGCCGTGAAAAGAAAAAATTTGTCGCGCCATATTTAAATTTTTTTTTAAAAAGTCATGGTAATGCCAACTTGATAGTCATGTTAGCATTACCGCATTCCGAAACAGGCTGAAATGGGGGAAAAAAGAGCTCTGAGTATCAAAATTATTTGTCGTGAGCAAATAATATACGGAAAACCATCCCTTGATGATTTACGGGGATGATAGTGCTGAATTTCGAGAAAAATGTATTACCTAATTACCCTATTTCTGCGTAACGACAAATTTCTGAAAAAGAATCAGTTCAAAAAACCATCCCTTGATTTACGGACAAAAACGTGTTCATTTCTCTGTTTCTGCGGAATAGAACATCGTGACAAATTTGACAAATTTCTACGTCTCTTACGACAAATTCCTGAAAGAGTCAGCTCAAAAAAGCCACTCCTTTATAATTTACGGGGGAGGTAATGATGAGGACGGAGAAAAATCTATTAATTGAACTATTTTTGCAAACTAGAAATCCGCGACAAATTGTTTCGTGACACGGCAAATTCCTACATCCCTTACGACAAATTCCTGAAAAAGAATCAGCTCAAAAAGATCACCCCTTGATGATTTACGGGGGTGGTAATGCTGAGTTCGGCAAAAAACGTATTGATTTAACTATTTGTGCAAACTAGAAATTCGCGACAAATTGTTTCGTGACACGACAAATTCCTACGTTCCTTACGACAAATTCCTGAAGAAGAGTCAGTTCAAAAAAACCACCCCTTGATGATTTTTACGGGGGAGGTAATGATAAGGACGGAGAAAAATATATTAATTGAACTATTTGCAAACTAGAAATCCGCAACAAATTGTTTCGTGACACGACAAATTCCTACGTCTCTTACGGCAAATTCCTGAAAAAGAATCAGCCCAATAAACCACCCCTTAATGATTTACGGGGGTGGTAATGCTGAGTTCGGCAAAAAATGTATTAATTTAACTGTTTTTGCAAATTAGAAATTCGCGGCAATTGTTTCGTGGCACGACAAATTCCTACATCCCTTACGACAAATTCCTGAAAAAAAATCAGTCCAGAAAACCATCCCATGATGATTTACGAGGGTGGTAATGATGACTACGCAAAAAAATGTGTTAATTTAACTATTCTTGTAAACTAGAAATTCGCGATAAGTTTTTTCGTGGCACGACAAATTCCTGAAAAAGAATCAGTATAAAAAAACTACCTCTTGGTGATTTACGGGGGTAGTAATGCTGAATTTGTAAAAAAAATCTATTAATTTAACTATTCTTGCGAACTGGAAATTCGCGACAAATTTTTTCGTGGCACGACAAATTTCTGAAAAAGAATCAGCATAGAAAACCACCTCTTGATGATTTACGGAGGTAGTAATGCTGAATTCGTCAAAAAAATGTATTAATTTTTAACTATTTTTGCAAACTAGAAATTCGCGACAAATTGTTTCGTGGCACAACAAATTCCTACGTCCCTTACGACAAATTCCTGAAAAAAAAATCTGTCCAGAAAGCCATCCCGTGATGATTTACGGGGGTGGTAATGATAATTACGGGAAAAAAATATGTTAACTATTTTTGTAAACTAGAAATTCGCGACAAGTTTTTTCGTGGCACGACAAATTGCTACGCCCCTTACGACAAATTCCTGAAAAAGAATCAGTCTAAAAAAAAACCATTCGTTTATGATTTACGAGGGTGGCAATGATGAATACGGAGAAAATGTACTAATTTAACTATTTTTGCAAATTATGAATTCGCGACAAATTGTTTCGGGGCACGACAAATTTCTACGTTCTTTACGGCAAAGTGCTGAAAAAAATTCGGTCCAAAAAAGCCATCCCTTGATGATTTACGTAGGTGTAGTAATGCGTTCGGCAAACAATGTATTAATTTTCTTATTATTGTGAACGAAAAATTCGTGTCAAATTTTTTCGCAGCACAGATTTAATGTAGGGGTATTGTATGGCAACTGGGTTAATAAAAATATATATAATTCAATAAATCTAGACCAATTCTTCACATCTTTTGGATTTTATTTCTCAGGGGATAATTTTATGATCAATCGATGGGGAAAGATGTCAGGAACAACATATTAAAATGTTTAAGACTTGGGTGTTGTAGCAATTTTGTAAATAAATAAAAACTATCAACAAACTGGCCGTGCTCGAATTTAACATAAAGTACTTCTAATAATTAAAAAATAAATATCACGTTGTAGAGTAAGAAATTCTCTACAATTTTGATACGGGAAATAGCCCTCTACAATGCTTAATTTTTTTTAAATCAATTTTTTAAGATTTTTTTGCCAAGTTGTTTTCGTTTGGTGAGCTGACCTTTGTCGTCACGCCCCTTTGCGAGATGGCAGAACGGCAGATGGCAAAAAAATCTTAAAAAATTGATTTTAAAAAAATTAAGCATCGTAGAGGGAGGGGTATTTCCCATATCAAAATTGTAGAGAATTTCTTGCTCTACAACGTGATATAAATTTTCTAATTATTAGAAGCATTTTATAGCCGTCGTACCGTGTTAAAGTTGAGTGAGGCCAATTTGTTGATAGTTTTTATTTATTTACAACATTGCTACAACACCCAAGTCTTAAACATTCTAATATGTTATTCCTCATTTTTTTTCCATCGATTGACCATAAAATTATCCCCTGAGAAATAAAATCCAAACTATGGATTAATTTTATTGTACTAATAGTTAACTTGGTAATATAATATTAAGGACATTCTTAACTAAGCATTTTATTGCAACCTAATTTATGTTTTTAATAAAATATACGTGTTAATTTTGCACGATCTCTTCAGTCATGACGTAAAATAAAACTGTTGGGCGTATTGCACGTTTCTTCTTTAAATTGATGGCATTTGGAACGAAGTCATCATACACAACTCATTTTCTCTGTACTCAGCACTACCACCCCCATAAATCATCAAGGGGTGGTTTTTTTGTACTGATTCATTTTAAAGAATTTGTCGTGCCAAAAAACAGATTGTTGTGAATTTTCTTTGCGCAGAAATAGGAGAATTAGTACATTTTTCTCCGTACTCACTACCACCCTTGCAAATAATCAAGGGGTAGTTTTTTCTAACGATTATTTTTCAGGAATTTGTCACAAATTTATATTACGCAGAAATAGGGTAATTATTACATTTTTTTATATTCAACACTACTACCCCGGTAAATAAATCATCAAGAGATTGTTTTTTTATGCTGATTCTTTATAGGAATTTGTTGTGTCAGAAAACAGTATGTCGCGAATTTCCATTACGCAGGAATAGGAAAATTAATACATTTTTCTCTGTACTGAGCACCGTAAATCATTAAGGGGTGGTTTTTCGCATATTATTTGCTCACAACAAATTATTTTGATACTCAGAGCCCTTTTTCCTACCATTTTAGCCCTTTTCGGAACGTGGTAATGCTAACTTGATTATCGAGTTGGCATTACCATGTGTTTTTTTTCTTTAATAAGGCGCGACAAATTTTTTCTTTTCACGACAAAAAAGGCAACAATTAATCCATATATTCGATATGGTAATGCTAACTTGATGGACGTAGCATTTTTCAGGTTTGTTAAAATCTTGCACCGTGTATTTAACACACTTCCTGACATAATCAATTGATGACATTTTGCACAGTTACTAAGTCCGGATGACAATACAGCATTCCATCGTTACTTTTGTAAATATCCGCACGTAGAGGACACGGGGGTGAAAATTAAATAAATATACTATCCAACCGTCACCTCCGGCAAAACGTAGAATACAAAATGTGTGTGCTTTTTTTCGCCTGATTAGAGACTTCTACAGGGGCGTCACAATATTCATGTACAATAATAATTTAATTAAAGTATGACTAAAACAATGGAAAATAAAAAAAATTAACTTACTTTTCTTACAGTCGTACAAAGGCGTGCGCAATTTGTATGATTGTATGACTTAATCCAATATTGAACCACGATCCAGCCAATATTATGTTCTACCTGCCATCAAAACAGAGAAATGTATATGATAGGTAGTTCAAAACTGTAACATTTTAAAACTACTGTGAGACAACTGAAAGAAAAATTATTTTATCAACTTTTGACCATTTTCTTGCATTACAAAAAAAAAAAAAAAGATTCTAAACAAATTAAATTTTGACAAGCAATTGAAATTCTACTCTTCCACTCAACTTTCCATGAGTTAACGTCAAATGCAGAAGAAACAAAGCTAAACAAGTTCATTTGTCAAAGAAATTCGCCGTCAAAGTTACAAACATGCAAGCACCAAATTTGTGTTTATATTTGTAAATCAGATATGGATTTTCAGTATGGAATCGAAGGATGTAAAAACTTTTTCTTTTCGAATTTCAGTTGGTATTTTTATTTTTCTATTTGTTTTATGTTACCTTAGTGTTCTGCGAGATGTTCTGTTAAAAATTAATCTGGTTGCACTTGAAATACCGCGACAGATTTCCGGTTCAGGTTTTCGTTAACCGTGCTCATTAAGAATTAAAGTGTTTATATAATGTCAATGATGACGCCAATGTATATTTATACTTAACATCCAATATTTTTTATCCATTTCTATGTTGCAGTCCTAAAGATAGTATACTTAATTCTCGAAACACTCAATATTTACTTTCCTTGTCTGAATAATTAAGTAATGTAAGATTTAGAAACGTAACATGCAGTGTATTAAAGTGATTTTAAAGGTGGATTTAAATAAATTCTCTTTGACTATGTATCCGTGGTAGAAGGTAAGATATACATTTCTCTTTGTCTGGCGTTTTATTCGACATTTTACTCTATCTTGATGTAGATGTATACATATATACAGACATGTGAAACACAGCGTGCTCCGGGGTATCCTCCTTTGTGTATCAGGCTGGTAAAAATATCTGAAGGTATAAATTGTGACCTAGTACTTGACTAATATCTCAACCTAGTGTTCCGATAAGCAGTACAACTGTACTATTTGTAGTATTGTAGAGGAAAACGATAAATGAAAACAATAATCAGAGACGTAGTAGGAATAGTGGTGGGTAGTGCCGATGCATCATCACGTCTTACGTCTTTTATATCGCATGCGTTAAAGTGAGAGAGAAGGTCAACCATGTGGTCCGCCTTCTTAGCGTCCCACCTCGCACCTCCTTCTCAATTATAGGTTTCTCGCACTATACTTTGAAAAGTGATACAGTACGTTAGTACAGCGTTGAATATTTTAGTACAATTTTAAAAATGAATTACTAAAAATTATTAAAAATATACGGCCTAAAATTTTTACGCAAAGTATGGACATTCTTTTACAGAGATATTTATTCTTTGATGTCTATGCATTTTTATGTTCATTGGTAGTGCTGGTTGCCAACATGTTTGCTTATTCCACGCCTCCAACTTTTTGACACTCGTCACTGAAGGAGAATAAACTATAGTACACGCCTTAAACCATTCAATGTCCCGCTTTTAGAGAATAAGCAGTACATTGAAAGGTCTAAGGCATTCTAAAATACTCGCACATGTAAGTATAGTGCGGGAAACCTAAAATTGAGAAGGGGGTGCGAGGTGAGACGCTAAGAAGGCGGAACACATGGTTGACATTGTCTCTCATTTTAATGCACGCGACATAAAAGACGTAAAGCTTTCATCGAGAAGGGAGTTGCCAGGTGAGACGCTAAGAAGACAAACCCCCAAACCTTCTATCTAATGCACGCTACATAAAAGACGTAAGACGTGATGATGCATGGCTACTACCCATCACTATTCCCACTACGTATGTGTTTGTTTTGATTTATCGTTTTCCTCTACAATACCTGAGTGCTTATTGAGGGAGTCACCAATTTTTTGCGTATAGTTAACGAAATGGAAGAGGAAAACCTAGGTTTGCCAATCTGATGCAACTAATGAAAGTTATTCTATCACCCCATTCTGCTGCAGCTTCTCCCAGCTATCACTGATGAAGAAAAAACGAGAAACAAATAAAAAATTACACTTGTGCATTAATGTTGCATAATAAGCAGGCTGTAAAAATAGCTGGATCCATAAGAAATTGCATTACTGGAAAAGTAGTTACGTTTGTTTTTTTATGGAATGCGCAAGAGGATTCTATTATTCTAATTCGAATATTGTTTATTTGTTTAATTATTGTGTTTATTATTTATAATGAGGAAAAAATAAAATTTCGTACATTTGAAATTACCGCGCATCCGTGCAATTTCAGTCACATACAGTACAATTTGATGTTATCTGTCAGCACAATAGAAAAGTTACAAATCGGAACGCTTACGCAATTCAAAGCTTCCGACCTGATAAGTTGATGTCGAGAAGCATTGTGGATGACGGGATAGACGTTCTCTGATGCACATCGCAAATACTGTCGGTACTCTATCCGCGTTTCAATAGTGGCCTGCGCCAATTGGCGAAGTGGCCACCGGAGGTCTTCATTTAGCACGCATCCCTGGGCCGTTGGCGTATCTTAACCACTAACACATGAACACATGTGCTTTTCAGTTGTTTGCAGTTCGCGCTCTCAGAGCCTGAATCAGAAAGACTACTAGAGTTTGTTAAATGACGCATTTATTAATTTTACATTGTCAAAAAAGTTGTTTACCATTTTAATTTCCAAAGAAGTATCAAAATACACATTAGTTTCATAATTTGAAGTAGTTTCTAAAATTATTAAGCTATCGATCTCATCTTTAGTTACAGTTGCAAACTTTCCTTTTTATCAATTTTAATATTAAACATGTAGCTATAGAATACCCACTGTTGACTGAAAAAATAAGAATAGTATTCACATGTCGTCTTGTTGAAAAAAAAAATAGATTTCAGGGCTAATGTCACCAGCGCTAATAAGCGTATCCTCGAAATTGTAAGGTACTTATACATACTACAGGACTATATAAATTGGCCAGTACTTATTGTCAATACCAGCCCCTGAACTTTTCGACTTGGCAATTTTCTTTATTTCTTTCCTGTAATTGGATCAAAGGTTATTTTTTTTTCTGGCATCAATTCTGGTAGCTCCTGATTTTATTTTGCTCTAGATAGCAACTAGTTTATCTAAAGCTATGTTAATTCATTTCGTTTGTATATAAGGGATTGGAAGAATTTCACAACTCCGAAGTACTTCGAAAAGTTCAATTTCTCGCTGGCCCAGACGTTCAAACTCCACAGTGTCATCATTACCGTTCACTGCTGTATATACTTCGAGCATCAACTAAATACGAAAGTACTGATTCAGTATTGGAACGTACATAAACTATCAATAATACTGATAATTCCCTGTATCTCTCTGATATTGATGCTCTAAAATCAGAATTTCCGAATCTGCATCAATACACCATCAATCGCCGTCAATATTATACCTTACACGTTCAATAAAATTGTTAGTATTTTTAAGTATTGACAATATTATTGATCGTGTAAGGTACATATAATAATAAGCCTCACACGTTTTCAATACTTTCAGTATGTTTAAGTATTGACAATATCGCGTAAGGTCCCTATATAACATGTCCCTATATGACATATATGTATGTTTTTTTCTGGCCCATACTACCGTCCTACCCTATCGAAATGGTTTTAAGTTAAAGAAAAATAACAGGCAAGCAAATAGAAATTATCTGATAAATTATATTAAAAACTTTCTAAATTATCATATCCTCAATTTTTATATAAGTTGTGTGTAATAACATTTATATGTTATGTATGTGTACATTGTATTTTATTTTTATATTGGCATGCCAAATGTACAAAATGTGTATCCTTTCTTGGTGAATAAATGTCTATCTCCAGTTATTAGTCTATCCATCTAGATATTAGTTCAGTAGACTTGTACTAATAGCCCAATAAAATGGGAAAATTTGGATGAAATAATTCAGGGCGGGCTGAAATTTTGGGAACAGGCTTATTTTGTGGTACTTTTTAACATATAAGCCCCCACCCGGAGACGCCAGCGGAGGAGGGGGAGAAAATAGTTTAAAAAAAATGGTTTTTCGCAAAAAAATATCGAGTGTCAATTTTACTGTAAAATATGTACACATGAAAGTTATAGGTAATAAAAATCCGCACAATTTCGTTTTTTTTTTAAACTTTGTATGACCTGTTGGAGCCGAGGTAGATTTTTTTGAAATTTTGACAGTTTTGCGAGAAACGGAAATTCAATAATGATCGTTCGGATCGCAAAATGTTTCAAATGAAAGTTGTAGAGAATTCGATTACAAACAATTTACTTTTATTTTTCATTTCCATTCGATCAATTTCGGCAGAGATATGAATTTTTAAACATCTTTATAGCGCGCCACAAGAACACTTCTTTCATGACAAAATCGATAAAAACTTGAAAACGATCGATCGTATACTTTATACGGGCAAAATTGAAACTGGTCAGTGTTAAAGCACAGGACCGTGCGCACTGAACTTGATATTTTGTCCTATATATTTAGCAATGGTATCGAGAACGCTAGTTGAAACTGTGCAGGCCAGTCCGAGACTGGCAATGTAATCGACCTGAATGAACCATCTACGACTGCACTGGTTTAAAGATAATAAAACGGACAGGCCTACTAGCATAAAAAACTCTTAAATCGTTTCTCAGAAGTCGATGAGGTGTGCTGTCAATGTGCCAGTGCAGTGCATAAATACCTATTATAATATCAAGCGTAGGAGTTTAGTTAGTTATTGTTCATATTTATAAATATTTGCTACTATATAAAAGGTGAAATATTTTAATTATTTACTAATTTGCCATGGCTTTCTGGAGACCATTTGAAACAGGGGATAATATAATAACGCCCGAAAATCTTATCATTTTTTTATGACAAGCATTTCTATTTACTTCCGCCCGTGTACAATAAAGAGATGCCGACTGTTTTTGCCGACTTTTAGTTTTTATACGGTTTCAATTAAGTTCATATACACTACGCATATAGTGTGTCAAACGAAAGTTAAACAAAATCTAATTTTGAATATGACAGTGTATGTACAAAATCGTTTTGATAATGAGTGAATGGAGATAAAAGGGAAAACATGAAAAGTTGTCATTTTCAAGAGAATTAAATTATCTGTAAAATGAGCTCCAACTGACCTTCACACGATGAATGGTTCACGAATTACAGCTGTTTAAAGCTATGAGCAAAAATGTCTTTTTTATTATAAATTAAAATTTTCCTGCAAGAACGCCTCCGCCGGCGTCTACGGGTTGGGACTTGACTATTGATATGTTAAAAAATACCACAAAATAAGCCTGTTCCCAAAATTTCTGCCCGATCTGAATTATTTCATCTAAATCAACAAATTTCATACCATTTTATTGGGCTATAAGTTTATTTTTCCATGACCGGGAGTAGAAATCGATTTCTATGGCATCAAAATTGTGACAGAAGTAAAGCATTTACTCCCTAGGGACGAAATAAGACAATAATTTCCCTAGAGGAGTTTTTATTACATTTTGTTTAACTATTGGGCATGAAATAAAAACTCCCCTAGGGAAATTATTGTCTTATTTCGTCCCTAGGGAGTAAATACTTTACTTCTGTCACAATTTCGCTCCAATTTATTATAATTCTTTATTTATGAAATAAATATTTCTACTTCCGATCGTGGAAAATAGTACATTATACACTAAGGGAGAGAAACGTCTTATTTTTCCTGAGGTGTAATTTGAGGCCCGGGGGCAACAAATACATCGAGGGAAAAATGGCGGTCTCTCCCGAGGTGTATATACTATTTTTTCCACGATCGGGAGTAGAAACATTTATTGCATAAATGAAGAATTATAATAAATTGGAGCGAAATTAGGATAGGGCATAGGTTTTATGGGTTACTTCATATGCCGTCCGTAGGTTTGGTTTTTACAGTCAAGAACCGTTTCCAAACTGTCAGGTCAGGAACGGTTTCCAAACTGTCAGGAGTGTTTGCGCACAATGATATTATAGCATTAAAATTCATTGTGACGATGTGGATGAGACTGATTAGCTACTGATAGTAGATCCTGATTGTAAGGACTGACGATAAAGCATATCTTTCACAAGCAAAACGTCAGTACGAAAATGTTGTCACTTGAAAGAAATAACCACCGCGTAGTTGCCGTCTTGTACATGACAAGACTTATGAAACGTAGGAAACAACGAAATGGAAAACCTAAATCTGTGTAGGTACCGTAAGCTTCATATGAAATAGTTCATATAACTAATGAAATGGCCCGCAGAAACCCTGACGACACAATGCACGTCCGAGCTATCCTGATGTCCAAACTGACCAATCGGTTAACTGACGATACGAGTGACATGTGAAGTAGCCCATAAAACCAATGGCTCTGGCTCTATCTCATTATTACTGAGCGTCAGGACCGACCATCAGTAGCTAATCACCCGCATGGCTCAGAAAAAGGCATATATCGCTTTCTTCCACGTAAATACAATCAAACGAAGAAATTAACGGTAATGTTATTCTTTACTTGGGCAATTTCTGCTTCTGTCTCGCTCTCCCATATCATCGTGCCTCTTTGTACAACCGCAACAGTTTATAAGTGCCTATATAAAAATAAGCTTTCATAAAAACAATTATTAAATATGTGCATTTTAACAGAAGTCGTGGCAGAAGCTTTTGTAGGAAACAGCACCAGTACCACGACAGACTTATCGCTTTTTCGCCAGCTAGTCTCATTCAAAGCATAAAATTTTTATTCGTATGTCCATTCAGTGTAATTTCTTGCCTCACTTAGCAAATTTGAAGCAGTTATTTTCAAAGAAAGCAGCAGTTGCGCCACAGCAGATCAACGGCATTCACATTAGTGACCAATACTCCGCCCGCCTACCATGTTTTCAATCGGATGTTCGTTCAGCCAAATTCATGTCAGCCATCAACTTTATCAAGCGCTGGTCTCCAAACGCAGTAGCTATTCTCATACAGTCCAGTAACATTGGGATTACCGAACCCATCCTACATAGTACATACGATGCAAACTTCAGCCGTATGATCTTTCGGACATGAAGTTTGTTTATAAAAAACAAATCTGCTTAGATTTACCGGATACCTCAATATCCCCTAATTGTAGGTGATCGAATATCCGTTGCGACTCTATTCAAACATGGTTGCCAAGCTCAAAATCATAAAGGGATTTGACTTTCATGATTTAGTAACGCCAATCTATTCATTACCATAATACCTTCGTAAAATAGATAAATTGTGGAAAATATACAGTTCAAATCATGATTGTTGTCGTTCACGTCATCTTTTAATTTCCGAATCAAATCGTCTCAAGGTCACACAGAATGGCACGCATAGTCGGATCAATGAATGCAAAAGAGAAGTATTTTGTGATGTAAATATCTGGACAATAATAGCATGCGATACAATGAATTTTAACATCCATTGCCGCATTTAATTTTACAATTCACCTCATAGATTTCTTGCAAAGGTAAAAGGTAACATCCGTAACATTTTTTCTGATTAAAGCACTCATTTCATTTCACCACCATGTCTCTGGTTACTGCATTCAGTCTTTTATCCACCGCACGCTACTGAGTTGACAGAATGCTCAACGTTGATTGCGGCTCCGACTACCGCTTGTAATATTCATTTGTAAAACGCATCGTTACGCTCGGACCTTCTGTCGTAGCCTCAGTAGACGTGACTTTATGTTATTCACATCGTATGCGCTTTGTATTTGCAAAGGTAGAAAAATCGCATGTCGTTGATAAGTACGTACATTGATGACGTGAGTGACTGATGATTTTAACTATATGAATAATTATTTCTGTGAAGCACAAAAATATATACATTCTCCCCTTATGTCATGAATCAAAAATTATTTTTAATATTTGAGACCGTCATTTTCAATAGTACTTACTAACTCAGCTCTCATCGGAGTCATTCGAATAAAATGAGATGTAATAGAAATGTATTCGGACAAGGTATATCCGACCTCCAGATTCTTAGTCCATTATATGTCTTACCTGAATCATAAGTCAATAACCTTGTTAAGGCTACCCCTACCTAGCGTAAATGTATATATGCAGCAGGTATCGTGTTTACTAATTGAACACTTTACGACTATGTAGATTCTGACACACACACCGTGGTCAGATAATGTAGCCTTCTATTGACCTGGGAAATGAAAGTATGTACCGGAATCTTTAATTTGGTGACAATGACAACGTCCATTCGGCTGTGATCACCTTTTTTATTCGATAGACTGGTCAAGGTCCAAGGTCACAAAACATTTGCTAACTAATCTTGTGTTTCAAAATATTTACCTAATTATTTATTATCTGTGTAAAAAATAATGATAGTTATTATATTTCATATATCGATATAGGTATAATCTGTAAACTGCTTTAAATTTACTCGAAAATAACACATAGGGAAGATATATATATATAACCGTTTGTAGGCAGTGACGGTGGCAACATCAATTAGTTGTATTTTTACTACTATACATTCAGGATAATTGTCAAATTGCCAATAAGGATTTAGAAACAAGTAATCAAATATCAATATCTTTTACTTCCAGCCAACTTGTTTTCCACTAGTCACCAACCAATAAAAAGTTCATCAGTGTTTTATGCAAATGCACTCACATGTTTATCCCTCCCAAATGAATGGTACCACCAGTAGTTCCACTCATTCATTATTGTGATAGGTGTGATAAAAATCAAAATAATTTTTTTATCATAATTTTTTACTTAAGTATTAGATTTTTTTTGTCCTTTAAATAATGGCGGAACAAACATCCCTGCAACGCGGACGGCAGATCGCTTTCAGGATAATTGCCAATGAGAATTTAGAAACAAGTAATTAAATATCAGTATCTTATTTTTCCAGCCAACCTGTTTTCCACTAGTCACCAGCCAGTAAAATGTTCATTAGTGTTTTATGCAAATGTACTAACATGTTTATCCGTTCAAAATGATGGTATCACGAGCAGTCCCACTCATTCATTATTGTGATAGGTGTGAATAAATTTTTTATCGTAATTTTTTACTTAACATTAGATTTGTTTTGTTTTTTAAGTAATAGCAGAACAAACATTCCTGCAGCGCAGAGGGTAGGCCACTTTCAGGGGTCTCGACGCCGACGTCTAAGAAACCCATATATACAAATCAAAAATAATTTTTATTTTCACATTTCATCTCCACATGAAAAAAAATCGGCAGCTACTGGAAGCGGCTGGAACCTCCCCACTAGGTGGATCTTTGAAACCGAAAAGAGTATTAAATTGTGTGACAAAACGGCACTAAACGTAATCCGATCTCATCCAAAACCTTTTCAGATCTTCTGGGGCACTAAAAAAACCCTCAACTTAATGAATTTACAATCATCTATGGGAGTTATTACCTACATTATCGCTCGTTGAATAATATACTATTAGGATATTAACAACATCACTTGAACGACTAATGGCCAGTTTCTGAAACGTAAAATAAAGTTATCTATTAATAAATGTCATAGTAAAAATTGTTGTCACAATTGTAACTATGACAGTAAACGGATAATTAACTCTATCTAACGCTTCAGAAACTGGCCATAAGAAAGTCTAATTATCCTAAATACTACAGATTTGTAAAGCAACAAACTGAAAATTGGTAAAGTGATAATCTTAATAAATTCACCAACGAAGGTACAGAAAGCATGTGATATTGATATTGTTACATCTACCTTTAAAGTTTGTGACAATCCACTAAAAGTTACAAGTATGCCGATATCTTATTAACATGACATGACACCAACGTTATCGGATGACAAACGATGACAATGACAATCGTCAAAATTTTCTCATTGCAATCCGATCGCTCGCGGCTGTTTTTGTTAAATGAAACATTAGCATTTCAGTAATTTTACTAGATTTTAGAGGAATATTTGTAGTTTAATTCTTCGATTTGCCTGTATATATATTTAAAAACGGCACTAAACGTAATCCGCTCTACTTCTAGAGCAGTGAAGAAACTCTCACACGTGAATTGACACATGATGTGACGAGTTTCACGACGTAACGGCTACGCGCATCGATCATGTCATCTGAAATACGATGTATGCTTAATATTTGCTTGGTTTTTAATTTTTTTCACGGAAACCAAATCGAAAGGGTAGAAGTGTGATATATCGTTGAAATCAGAATTTTAACTGCTTTTCAGTGGTTCCATTGCAAATTGAAGGTAATTATAAAATAAACAACTTGTTGCGTCAAAATGGCACTAAACGTAATCCGATCTCAACCTTTTCAGTTCTTCTGGGGCACTAAAGAAACGCACATGCAAAGTTTCATTCAAATCCGTTCAGTAGTTTCGGCGCTATCGTGCTAACACACATACACACACACAGACATTTTTCAAAAACCACTTTTTTGGGTTCCTAGGACCTCAAAACGTAAAGATTTGATGTTATCTCAATTTTTGTTTTTGAACCAATTTTAGTAACCTCTCACAATTTTATTGTGGAGAGGTTAAAACATTAACGTTTTAATTATCTAAAATTTTTATTTCCAAAAAATTAATAACATTGAATTATGAATTAAAATAATAATAGATTTATTAATCCAATTCAATTCAAAAGATATTTATTCATATTAACAAAGAAACAGTTGCCTCTCCAGGACCTGCTCCGGAACCGATCGTGCAAAACCACCGCTTTGACGCGGTGAAGGATTGCAGGATCAGGCGGAACTGATCTGGATCGGCGAAAACGACAAGTAAAAACAACTAAACCTAAACTCCTTTTTACAAAAATATAAAATTAAAATAGGTAGTAACATTGAACCATGCTTGAAAAACAAGCTTAACAAAACTTAAAACTACACTTACATTTAAAGAATTCGCGCACAAAAAACACTATTAAAATTTGTATCTGGACGCGAGCACCACAACTGAAATGAAGTACCTTCTGCGAGATACTGCAATGCGGGGCTGCGCAGGGCTGGCCTAAGCTTTGATTTTAAAAATTTTGATTTCGAAAAGCTTTGCTTTCTGAAAAAGATTGGTGACGTGAAATGAATTTAGAAACAAAAATGTACACAGAGAAACGAAGAAAAACAAAACAAACGCGACAAAAATACACAAACAAAAAGGGAGAGGGGGACAGAAAAGGAGTAAAGATGAGTGAAAGGTATGAAATATTAGCAAAGGTGGATAGGGTTAGAGAAAGGTATAGTTGTTGAAATTTGGCTATAGTGGTTGCCGGAAAATCGGTAACGTCTGGTATGGTAGAGAGTGTTTAATCCGAGATGGGGCATTATGCTGTCTAATTTGTGTTATGTGTCTTGTTAGCGGACTATCGTCCAGTTTGGACGAGTAGAAGTTTTGAGAGATCTGTTGGACGTAACCCGCTATCGGGGTTATGTCGTTGCAACGTGCATATAGGTCTCCGAGGGATGTGTACCTTCCAGAATTTGAAATGAGGCGCATACATTTGTGTTCTAGCACATTAAGTTTTCTCATTGTCGTGGCCGGTATGCTGCACCACACCGGCGCCGCGTATGTGATGGATGGCCTGACCACCATCGTGTACAACAGTTTTTTATTCTGTCTGTTAAGTCTGCTACCCCTGACCATGAGCGGATACTCCTGGACAGGGAGTAGACCGTCCGTACTGTCTCATTTATGTGCGTATTGAACGTCAGTCTTTGGTCAAGTCTCACTCAGTCTCATTTAATTTGCAAGCCGGAAATGCACTGAGACCAATGGAAATCAGATATAATTCACAAAAGAATTAATTTAACTCTGACTTGTTGAGGGTTCAATCCACATAAAACTGTAGTAGAATGCTGCAGCTCAATTGACAGGGTTGAGTCCATCTCTTTAGCAAAGATACTTCCAAAGGAAAGTGGTCAACCAACCTATACATTTGGCAATAAGGTTACTCACCCGTACACATAAATCCTGCACAAATGCGGATTAAACTCCGTCCTTCACGACAAAATACTCAGAAACAACCTAAAACGGAGGAAATTTTATCGTTGCCGAAAATCCAAAATCCACTAAGATGACTTCAATAATTAAGTTTTAGAACATTTTCGGCAGCGCACACGAAGCTAAGGACTTTTCCTTCTTCCTTTTCGTTTCCACCAGCTGGAAGCACGCCAGCGCTCCTAGCGAAGAGAAACCAAACATCCAATGGCTCGCGGTTTTTGGCGGTATGTGACCCGCGAAACACAACTGTGTGTTGCATATGCATTAAGCCGGTAACGCTAAAGAGTACATTTTAGCAAGATAAAAAGAAAGAAAAGATAAAGTCGAGTATAGAAATAAAATTATATCCGTGTAATCCTCAGTAATGGAAATTTTTATGTAACTAAGCAAATGTGAAAAGTGATAATATACATTACCATTAGTGGAAAATATAAACAAATAGAGAAAGTAATAAACAAAGATACATTTACGAGACATTTTTTAAGGTATAAGTTCACTAACACAACAATTAAAAATATCAATGTTATGTTGAATTTAGTTATAGGCACGACACATAGAAATAAGTGGAGAACACAGGTGTTGATTAGTACCAGATACTTTATAAGTAAACGTAAGTCAATTTCTATCAGAAAATCTTGGCCATGAAACTTTACCTCAGAAAGGAAATTTATGTTATCTATCTGACCATGTAAGTAACCTGATAATTTCTCCATCTCATCCCCATGCAAATGAGGCCAAATAAACTAAGCATTTCACAGTATGCGTTCCAGACTGGATGTGAGCATTGTAATATGGAGCCCATACAACACAACACGAGCGTACTCTAGTTTACAGTTTACATAAGCATAATATGTTATCAAAGTTTTAATGTTATGAAACTCTTTGGCGCTCCTGATTACAAAACCTAATATCTTCATCTCCTGGCTAGAAACCGGTTCTATGTGAAGAATAAAATATAACTTTTGGTCAAATATATCACCCAAATCCTTCACTACGGTTACTCTGGTTACGTTTTGGTCATTAATTTGATAATTTTTTTGACGAAATAGAAATCCAATAAAATCCGCCCATTTCTAGTCACATGTCAAAATTCATCCAATTATTAAAGGATTACACTGAAAACATCCCATGGGATATTACCACTTATGTCATTATGTTGCTATGCAACGAAAAATTATTGAGAGTTTTGTCATTTATTTAAAATTATCTCACCGAATTTAAGTAATTACCCTCCGCCTACGGCGTCGAGAAATTACTAAGCAACAAGCTTTCGGTTCATTATTAGAAAAAATTAACGCGTGATTATCAGTGCCCTTGGTAAATTACAGCTGATAATCAAGCTCAGTAAGGGTTAATTTGCATGCAAAAGTCATTACTATACAATTTCCTTTGATGATTTTCAGGTTATAGTCCATGAAAATGTTGAAAACCCCCAAAAGTTCTGATAGAGGGAGGAAACATGGGTCCTCCCCCGTTCTCGAGGGCGTTGAACACGATGGTGATATTTTTAAGGTTCACACTTCCCAGCAACTACCCCTAAACTCGAAAAATACCCCGATTTTGCGGTTTTGCGGTTATAGAGCACTTCATACAAATAATCGGAAGCTACATGTTTACATCATTTATTTGAAAGGGACGATCCCAGTTCGCAGTTTGTAATGCAGTGTATAAAGCACGAAAATCACATATTAATAAAATACCTATTAGTAATTTATATTGTTTATTGAAGTGTAATGTTTCCTATTCTGAAGTCATCGGTAATGTTACTATAGTGTATTTAATTTTAGTAAATAATGACTATATCTACAACTGCACACAGGGCACACTTGTGCCACCACAGCTCATCTACCAACCAACCAATTCATTCGGTGTCGAAATGGGAAATAAAGATACGAAAATGCCGGCGCTCGAATAAAACCTTAACATTGGTGACAGGCAAATTGAATCCAAGAGATTTACTTTCTCCACCCAACTCGATATGATTAATCCGACAACACTGTGCGTTGCAATCTAGTCGCGCCTCATGTTTCCCAAGACCGAACACCCAACTCAATATTGCCGGCAGTCAGCCGGTTCCATAAACACGCTGTTGCCCAGTGCGGTGACGGCTGCGCTGTTGTCGTCCTTAGGTGGAGCCGATTCAGATAACGGCAACATCACAAGTCGATCACAGCCGGTGTGATCCGACTTTTTATGTAGGGCTCGAAATAGACGTTAAACAACTGACAATCATATCAAGTATAACTTGTAGTCCAAGCAACTTCTGTCTTCTGTCCCGATAGAACTCTAGCAACTAAATGTAAATAATCAGTGAGTGTATGAAGCTACCATTATGAAGGTGTGCCCGAGATTGTTAATTAATAATTGAATTCTTCGGGATATCCATTGTTGTGATGGATAAATAAACCGTTGGTGAAAATCATTACTTTGAATCATGGTATTGATTTTTCCAATTTTATTATTAAATTTATTGCAGGACGTTGCCAAATGCTTTAAGAAAACTTAAAATATTGTTCTTGTTTGTTGATTATTTAAGACGAATATTTTAAATAATAGGTACCCATATTGAAAATATGTGGATACATAAAAATAAATAATACCTATGTAGATTCCTATGACTTCTCTGTCAGTTCAAGTATATAATTTTTTTCGTTTGCGATTGCTATTTAAGAAAACAAGAGAAAATTAACTATGATAGTTAAGTTCATTGAACACTGATTTTACATTTCTATGGGGATACAATGTGCATCCAAATAGAATCAGAATCGTAAAAATGTGAGTCGTTTATCGAGTTGATAAACAGACACGCGTATTGTCCCAGTTTCACCCTCTTTGTTTGAGGTTCTCATGCAAGCTTTTACACATGTATGAAGCGCAGGCGAATTAACAAAGTTACATGCTCTTATGATTGACCTGTACTTATGGGGATGATCTGTTCACATGAGTTAAGCGCAATCTCGGTTTTTACGTTAAAGCAGCCATCTTAACAATCATTCATTCTGAAACTTTGTTCTTCTAATGAATTATTTTTTAACACAGGTTCGATCTTTACTAATAACTCAGCTTCTGATGAAATAGACCTAGTAAGTATGGGTGGATACCTCAAAGAATCTGAACAGAATGTTTTTATACTAGACACTACAAATACTCAAAGTGGTTCAATGCATGTAGAATTGAGTACCTTAGCTATATCAACAAATTGTTGAAGGGAAGTGAGGAAGGAGAAAGGGAAGGTAAATCGCCAGGTGAACTAAGAAAGAAATAGGATGAGAACTTGCCGTAGTCAACGTTAATAGTAAACATAAATTACTCAGGTCGTTTAAAAAGCTATATATCTGCATGAGAAAATGTTACTAGCAATCCCCTAACTTTGAGCTGCCCCCCGGTTATAAAATTGAGTTTCTAACCAACATATAATATCGCAGGGCATTGAACAGGTCCAATATCAAAGGACTATTGATCAGTTTCTGGAGTTTGACGCCGTAAATGAGTGCCTACATACAAGCGACGAATATATTTTCCCCTATTTTTGCGTAGGAAACCTAACGTTTGTATTGTACTTAAAAGAACTTAATAAATTTACCACACCATATAACATCGTTTGATTTAAAAATCGCATACTTTCTTATCTCTATTGACAAAAATTCTGGACATAATAGTCGTTTGATTAAGATATTTACCATTCGGCTTGAACACCGCTCCTTACATTTTTGCAAAACTGAAGAAATAGGTACTAAACCTGTGGCATCTTTCATGCTTTTTTAATCAGCGGTACAATCAAGAAAGAATACCACATAATACCTTAAAATGAACCTATGACAAAAACATATCTGTACCAAATTATTTAAAGGAGAATTTCATCAAACTTCAATAAAACTGTTTGCATGATTATTTTGTCAGACTCGAGCAAAACTGTTTGGGAGTCTACATATCCAACCTAAACGCCGGCGCCCGTATGGAACCAAGGGATACAGAATAGACCACGTTACAAAACTGTTTTCATTAAATTTGCAGTAAATTTGGTAGTCCCGGAATAGATTTGTTACCAACAAATTTAACCATAAAACGTAAATATATGGCTTGGAAGCCAGACCAAGGCTCAGTATGTATACCCACGCGTCTACAGCATCATGGAAGGTCACGTATTTTTATGCTTCTACACTTTTTTGCTGCAGATGTTGAAAAAACGTAAAATGCTCATGGTATCGTGGTTGTCCCAAAGTGAGAGGGTCAACCTTTGTACCTTCTATTCTGTAGCGTACTGACTCAACGACGTATCTGTTTTAAGTCTCCTTTACTTCCCTTTCAGAGATTTCCCCCTCTGGAACCGAACAGTTTTTGGCCAGTAAACGAAGATCGAAAAATCCCCAATTCGGAAATAAACAGTGCTCAACGGATTATTGTTTTAAGTTGTAGGGTTGACCCTTAGGAGTAACATACCAAAAGTCCCCAGCCGTGGATCTCATGCGTTAGGCGGGAGGGGAATGGAAAGGGCCGGTTTGTAGGTTTTTCGTTATTATCTCGAAAATTAAGCGTCCTAGCGAAAGGATCACTCTATGCAAAATGAAAGTAAATTAAATTGTCTTCAAAAAAGATCTTATTCATTCTTTCGCTAGGAGCAGTAGTTAAGGGTGTATAATACTTTGAAGATGTAAAAGTATGAAAAACCATGTTTTTGTTCAAAAGTCATATCAATTGATCATATCACCTAATTTCAACTAAAAAGGAAAGTTTCTATTGCGAGTGGCATTTTGCGATGAAAAAGCTAACTAGATTAATTATCAGTTGATATAGATTGCTTTAAGCATCCAATTGTAGCTTCACCCAAAAATTCTAGATGGCGCCATCAATGCTCTAGTTAAATTTACTGACACAATGAGGAAGATGCATGGATTTTAAAAATGCTTAATTTTATTATTTTTCCATAATATGTACTATATAAGCTGATAATATAATAAAAGAAACTCATAAAAAAATTTCGCTTCGTAAATATGCCACATTAAAATTTGAACTTTTGTGTAAAGAAAACCACGTGACTGAAAACGCTATAATATTGCTTTGACGTCATTTTGACGTCACTAATTGGATTTGAATTTGCTAATTTACGTTGTTATTCTTTCTTGTTATTAATTATTGGTTAATATGGCGGATAATCATTTTATAACATCCCTAACATATTTATCTATAACTACAGTTTCCTTTTTAGATGTTTCAACGTTTTAACAATAACGACGTGACGCTACAGGTTACAAATGACGCTATTCGTTAGGGATAGAGCGTTTTAATGATTTTAAATTCTCAGCCGAAATAAATATTTTTTTTCACCCTCAATTTTAACAAAAAAGAAAAAGAAAAATACGAGGAAGCATATTTTTCTGTCGTCGATCTATCTGTGATATAAAAAAAAATCATGCAACTTCCTCATTGTGAGCAAAGGAGAGTCCATAAATATTGGAGAATTTTTATCTATGCCCTCAGTATGAGCCGTCTACTCATTCACGCCGTTTTTCTCTTAGCCAAGTTCGTGTTATATTTTTCTTACCCATCTAGTTATCAAGTTAGTTATTTATAGTTATACCTTATATGTACCTTAATATCAAAGAAGAGTTACGAAGATGTTGCTGAACTGTTAAAATTTGAATTGTCGCCATACCCTATGGCTCTCTTCAACGGAAGGGGTCCCCGAAAAGGGAAGAATTCGGCCCTGTATGAAGCGTTACCACTGGACAACACCACAACTCATGACTTGAAATCAAATTACAACATAGTTGTTGTTGCTCCATCGTGTCAAGTGGAATGTTGGCTCAACATTTGGTAAAATATGCGACCTATACGTGACATACATCATCAACCACTATGGTGAACAGTGCACTGTGGTATTTGATGGCTACGGTGATGCCTATAGCACCAAAAGAGCTGAGCAAAAACGGAGGAGACATTCAGAAACCTCAGTCAACATCTACTTTGATGAGACCATGTCTTGCACTGTTAAGCAGGAGAATTTTTTGTCTAGCAAGTCCAACAAAACCACGCTCATCAATTTGCTTACAAAAAAATGGGAGCTCAAGGACTAATTCCAGTAGCAGTCACAGGAGACGCTGACACCAGCATCGTTAGTGGTTTGCAGGCAACTGACTAGAACCAAACTGTCACAGTCATAGGGGGGGATATAGACCTGTTGGTGTTGCTTGTTGCACTAACCCCCCCTAAGAAAGAGATGCTTTTCTTCAAGCCAAGTAGGGGATAGGTGGAGTCACGTTGGTATAATGTGGCCAACCTCCAAAAGCTGCCATTTGCAAAGACCATCCTGTTGCTCCATTCGTTCAGTGGTTGTGATACTACCTCCGCTATTTACAACAAGAGCAAGGGAGGAGGTGTGGTGAAAGTATTTTTGCAGGCCGAGGAGCAGGCCACAGACAGCTACAAAGTTCTGTGATACCTCAGGAACACAAGACATGGTAGCTTATGCAGGAGAGCAGCTTTTTTTGGCATTGGACCAGGCCCCAAAAGGAGCAGACCTGAACCGAGTACGGCACCAGGCCTTTGTTAAAGCCTCCACAAAGCCAAAGGCTGATTTGCTGCAACTTTCACCCACCAGAGGAGCTGCTCGCCAACACTCCCTTAGAGTTCATTTGCAGGTTTGTATCAATATATGCTTGTTTACATTATGTTTTGTATTGTGAGCTTAGACAAGAATGTGTCACATTTTTTTAAACCACAAAGGACTTGTTTGCTGATTCAGCAATGGCTGAATGGAGATCAGCAGCAGGAGCCAACTGCTTGGGGATAGATGAGAGGGTCGAATCCCTCCCAACTGGTTGCGGGTGCCGCAAGGCAGGTATACCCTGCTCGCTTATGTCCGCACTTCGTGCACCAACGGCCCTCCAATCGTCAGCATCACCGGCGACGACGATGATGATGATCTTGACGATGAACTCTGCCAATTACTTGATATTGCCTTGTAAATACTTAGACCCTTAACTATTGCTCCTAGCGAAAAAATGTATAACACCTTTTTTGTAGAGAATTTAATTTAAGTACTTTCATTTTGTATAGAATAACCTTTTCGCTATAGAACGCTTAGTTCTCGAGATAATAATGAAAAACCTACAAACCGGCCCTTTCCACCCCCCTCCCGCCTAACGCATGAGGTCCACGGCTAGGGACTTTTGGTATGTTACTCCTAAGGTTCAACCCTACAACTTAAAACAATAATCCGTTGAGCACTGTTTATTTCCGAATTCATATCTTCGTTTCCTGACCTATTATCAGTGACAACAGACCATGCTATCTTAAGTTCAGTAACTTCAAGCACATTACATAATATGACTGCTGTTATCGTAGATGGTCTAAGTTTTGCTTAGTTAAGAAATTTAAATTAAAGGGTCTTAATTTGAAAAATCTGCTATCAGTATGAAAATAGGAGTTTATGTTCCATTACTAATGTCTATAAATCTGCACTAACACTAGTTTCATCAATAGGCTATAAAGATGAATATTTTACTAAAACGGCATCCGTGGAAAACATTAAAAATGTTTTAATGTTTTCCACTACACTATTGACATTAAAATCTGCGTGATAAAAATTCAGCAATATTAAAACATTCACAGATATAATTGAAGTAATGATATAACCGACACAATAAAAATCTCAAGCCCAATATAATACACAATTCCTTATAAACAGTCTGGAAATATCTTGGAAAATCCAAACCTATGCTTAACCCCAGTAATAAAATACTATATCGACAAAAGCAAATCTTAAAGGTGTCGTGGGGAAGGCAACGTTATTTTAATACATAAAAATCATGGCATCTTGCCACCGCCTAAACCATAAGCCGATGGATCAAAGACACCCTTAAACGAAGTGGCACTGACACGTCCATATACTCCGCGCACAGAACACGCCCATGCAGCCACTTCAACAGCTTTGCATGCAGGAGGCAGGAGTACACATCGGGAAAATAATCAAACGGACAGGTTGGATGGATACCTCGGAGTAAGTATTTAGTGTTTTCCACAACATCAATTTTCATTATTTACCATATTATAGCTATGTTGGCCTAGGGAATGAATTTTTGATCGCCATAATCATATTTAGAGATTGCAACTCATATAGTTTTTCCAGTTGCGAAAATGAAAAGACATAATGGTATGTTGTATGATTTTTAGGAAGTAATCAACCGATCTGATGTTATTTTAAGTATTTTACTAATCCTAGATAATACATTTATGTGCTGGTATAATGAATTGAACCAGTGAAAAAACAAAAAGCTACCTATATCTTAAATGTGGATGCCACCATGTTATGTTATAAACATAAACCATATTGTCACCTTTAAATGTACAAGTTTGGTAGGTATTTATACTTAATTATAATTACCGAAAAAGGTTACAGTTAATTGTCCTTATTAATTATTAATCCCATATAAATTACGGAAAACTGAATAACAGAGCACTAATTAGATGTAGGTAGGTTTTATATGGTCCTAAAAGGTGTGAAGACCCATATGTGTAAGAGAAGACCCCCCCTCCATCTAGACATACTACCGTCGCAGATATAAAGTCGGTCTCAAGCTATACACGAAAGGATTACGATAAACACTTCATATATCCCTAATTATTTTAAAGACACACAAAAGGACTAAAAATATTTAAAATATAATAATATTTAAAATATGTTACGTAATGGCGGATGAACGGATCATTGGCTTCAGAGGGTGGTTGTGACGACGGATGCACTGAAGGTTGACAGATGATATACAGGGCCGAATTTTCACTATCTTTGAACGTTGTAGGAATTTCGTACATAAGGATCGTACTACATAGTTGTTATCATTTCAGATAAAATTGCTTGGATCAAACCTTACACATAAGTCATTTGATAACTCAGTTCTCAAAGTTAATACCAATTGAAAACCCGTTTTAACTTGCTGCATTCCCCCCCCCCCACTCTTTATCACTTTTATATTTATACATTGTTACAAGTCTTGTTGGTAGTTTATTACTATTTAGAACAATTTTTTACATTCAAAAAGTTTTTTAATCTTATCGAGTTGTATGATAATTTTCATCATCACGTATTTATATTATTCTGGATCGGAGCATGCTATCCATTGCAGTCATGATGATATGGCCTACATAATATGAAAAATATTGCTTGTACAGAAAAGGGAGTATAAATTTTTAAAATGGAAACAAAATATACCTAAAGCCCCACCTTTTAACTGCTAACTTCACATCACTATGAAACAATTTGTGCTGCAACACATGACACAAAGAAAATAAGTCAAACTATTACAAGTGACTAAAAATAGTTTTCACAATAACAATCGACATAAATAATGTAAACATCATTGTAAGAATTTGGTTTTATAATTTTCATGTTTCATCGGTCATTGATGCAATAATATAAACTACATGCAAATACTTGACATGTGAATCAGTGGATAACAAAAATATTACCTACCACGTAAGAAGTTGTTATTAATATTTTACTCATAATGAAGAGCTAGTACATATAACGAAAGCTAATGTAATTTATACGACATATTTATTTACGTACATATATATGATTACAATATGGACTTATATACATATATGTATGTACATAATATTATTTTATAATTCTGTGATTTAAGTTTGTTTAAGTCTTTTCTGGTTCGCCATAAAGGTCATTTTTGTAATCGTTGAAGAACAAGAATAGTGGGGAATTATTTTTTCTGCTCACTTTAAACACAAATTAAAAGTCTTAACTGCCCCATCATTCTTAACGTTTGTATTTAAATCGTGATCTTCATTGTCATGATGTTTGTCGTTGTCTTCTGTATCTTCAAGTGATAATAAGCCTTCATTATTTTCGATCCAAGGATTTATTTTCGCATCCGATTTTGTCCAGTATTTCGTCTCACCTCATCTAGGAATCAAATCTTTGGCATCTTATTCAGAATATTATGCCAGCACTTCTGATTTTTTATTTACCCCAGGTTCTTTTATATAAAAATTAATCACTCTGTTAATTTAAAATACCTTGTAAGCTTGAACACGCTGTTTATTAATTTAGAAACCTAGTTAATCATTTATGTTATGTAGTTCATATTTATTTTGTTTGATTGGAATGAAATCATTTATTTAGTTAATTATTTGTATGGCTAGGAACGTACAGTTGAAAGAAAAAACAGTAATTGATGGGAAAAATAGTCACAAAAAAACCCATTTTATTTTATAATACTCGATGAGGCAAATAGCTGTACATGAAATCAAAACAATCCAAATATTTAAAACAATTATCTAAATATGACAGGAAAATTTATGTCGTTATAGTAATGACCATACTATACATGTTTCAAGGTTGCCGTGCAATAACAAAACCAGATAATTCCACGTTCCGTGTTATTCTGTAATAATAACTAAAGATGCGGCAAATAGGCCGATTAAAATGTGATTGAAATTATGGGGTTAGCAATCGCTATAATAAAATAAACTTAGGCAAAACAGAGGACAAAAATCATGTCATGTTCGTGCGCTCTGGAGTTTAAATGATAAATGAGAATTAAATACTCATGTATAATATCTGAGAATGTTGAGGAAATATTCTTTAATTGATCGTACAAACGGTAGCTACCAAATTGTGTATAACTGTTCAACAAGTTAACACGGGGTGGGTAGATGTAATAAACAGACAAAACATCCCGGTTCAGTACTCGACGAAAAGTACACCTCTCATAATAAGAGCAAGTATACGGGCCAATTGACTTAGTACTGACCGTTTACCTGAAAGTTTGTAGTCCGCAAGGTAATTGAGTTGATGCATCGTTATTAAACAATCATAGAAAACCAGATAGCCACGGGTGAGAAACTTCCCACAATAGTTTGAAAGGTAAACATTCCTGTGACATTTTACATGTCAATATAGGCGCACGGTAAGCCTTTGATGGTACACAAATAAATGATAATGGGAGTTAAGGTTTCTTGTCATTGCATAAACTCTGACAATATATAGTTCTAGAATATAAACTTGTTATTGTGCAAACGTAAATCTCCGTAATAAAATATTCAGCATGTGAACTTTTTACCTAAACTTATGATTGAAAATAATAACTGAGTGAATTGTACTATAATTGTATCATGTTCTCTTGTTAAAATTCAAAGCTAATACTTCATAAAAATCTAATGATCTTTGAGTACCACAAATGCGCTATTCCCCCTAAAACCAGAATGTAAACTCAATTGTAAATAGTAACGCAGAAATAAACATGTTGATATTTAGATAGATAAGGCAGTGAAATTGGTGCCGTGTAAACCGCGGAGTCAGCGGTGGACCCGCGAGCGTAGTTACTTTAATGGTTCCACACTCCCAAATCTTAGTAGCCTAACTGGATTGATTCGTAGAATTAATTGATGGTGTTAGAGAACTAAGAGGCCTGGAGTATTGGATCGTCGACAAGCGTCCTGCAATTAGTATCTCTTAGCAAATTCAGAGGGTTTGAATATCGACGGCAAATATCCTCGATGAAATTTGCTTTTACTGGGATAAGTATTCTTCCGGGCGAACTGAGAAGGCTCGTGAATATCGCCGGCAAGCGTCCTCGATCAGTTCTCCCCCGCTGCAAAGCGTCGCCTGGCTTTTATTCTGTTCTTCCAGTACCGCGGTTCCCAAATCGCAGTTCCAAATCCTATATGTCCTGAACGATACATGAAATGGGGCTTCAGTAACTATGCCCTGACTTTACTAATATCTTTCTTGTTGTACAATTTTAAAGTATATTATATAAGAATTAACAACTCATGTTAAAGACGCTTTTAAGTACCACTTGAAATTTATCTGCGTTTTACTCCAACATGTAAAAGCCTTGGCGACATCGAGTCGGGCCTACGTATATGAGTATGCAATTTTACGAACTTTAAAAAAAAATTTCTGGTCAATTTTTGTTGTACACTTTATATTTGCCTAAATTTGGAAATGAAAATAAAAGTGTAATTCTTAAATAATTTCTGGTTAATGGGGAAGTAGAATTTTTTTAATTATTATTTCAATAACATCTACACAAAAACAGCTGACCCGTATTTTATTTTATTTTTTTAATAATGCCTTATAGTAAAAACATCAGGAAGTTTAAACTATGGTTAAACGATTAGATATTGCCGCAAGTGTTCGAGGTATTGTATTGGCTATGATATAATAGCGTAATTAGCAGAGAAACAAGCGCTAGTGGAAGGGCGGGGCCAACAAAGTTATGCAAAACGTATGTGCGGCGCTGTCGGCCTTATATTGAATGCGCGCGCACGTTACGCTATTACGTCACGAGATAACCTGCAAACTCCCTTATTTTAAGTCCACTCTAATCGTAAGCATATTCATTTTACAATAAAACCAATAATAGCCGGTAAAATTACCTTGAAATTATATTTAAAACATATTGAAGAGTCATACTATAATGCTATATTATTACTTTTTGTCATTTTCGTCATTTTCTACTAGCCCATTGTAATTGTAAAAGTAATGTTTCCCTGACTTTAAAAGAAACATAAGAACTGTTTTTAAAATAGACACCTGGGGCCAAGGTGTGGAATTCTTCAATATTACCTTTACGTTTAATATGTTGAATGTTGTTTGGTAAATTGCTCTATAAAGTCCATATAACACATTTGTCTGGGACCTCTCTCCACCATGGAGAATAAAGCGCTGTTGTCAAAGGTTTCTGATCCGTAAAACAAATAAATTTTCTTCCCTCCAAAAGGTATCTGAAATGTTTAATAGCTGAATATAAAGACGTAAGTTCTTTATCAAAAGTAGAATATCGTTTTTGAGCGTTATTAAGTTTTCGTGAAAAGAAAGCTAAAGACTTACATTCTTATTCGTATACTTGTTTCAACACTGCACCCGTTAAAACATTTGAACAATCTGTTGTAAGGGACAAAGTTACTTTATTGCTGTTAGGTTGTGTGAGAACGGTTGAATTGACAACTGTTTCTTTAGCTGTTATAAAACTATCAAAACATTCGTCTGACGAGGAGCTGATATACTTCATATCATTACGCTGCAATTCAGTGCTAAAAATATGTAAGGGATTTAAAGTTTCAGCTATATTAGGAATAAAACGATGAACAAATCGGAGATGTGGAACTAAAAACATTAATAAAAAAATTACATATTCACATAGATATTGTAAATCCATTACCTCATTCGTACTGTAGTTGAACGTTTTACTTGTTGACTAGAGGCATATCCTTTGTGTAACGTTACAGCTTTACATAATTATAAATCAGGGCGCTCAATTCGAATCTAGGTTATTTTCATAATTTTCAAATTTCCTAGGATTTCATAGAGTACATATTACTGCATATCATCCTCAAAGTAATGGGTTAGTTGAAAGATTTCACAGAACTCTAAAAAGAACGTTGATTGCCAGGCTTAATTCCAGGAATTGGAAGAGTGAACTTCCAATCATTTTATTCGGTTTGTGAGCAATGCCAAAAGAAGATTTACAATGTTCTTCTGCGGAACTTGTTTTTAGTCAACCGTTATGTCTTCCTGGGGAATTTTTTATTAACTCACGATTATACAGATTGCCGATTTTTTATGGCAAAATTACGTTAAGATTTTAATAATCTCAAAGTGACAGATTCAGAACAGCATATTTTAGATAAAGCAGTTGTCAATCCTGACGTACAAATATGTGATTATATTTTTATTAGGAAAGAAAAATGAAAACCTTCTTATCGCCGATGTACGAAGGACCTTTTAAGGTGGTATGTCGTACTGAGAAAATTATTTGTATAAATAAGCATGGACTCTACTCCATGCTTATTTATACAAATAATTTTCTACAATTAGTATAGACAGATTAAAACCTGCTTATCTTTTAAATATTGTTAAGCCATATGTGGGTTCTGGGTTCAACTTCTAAAAAAAGAGTTAGATTCGCCATTGATTGTTTGAATGTTTGACTGCATCTTTTAAAGAGGCAAGTATTGTAGCTTATCTACTACTATTACTAGTTAGTTATTTATTATTTTTATATTAAAAAAGATAGATAAGATAAGATACGTTTGGTATCTAGAACCGCTGCTAATGGTATCTATACTATAATATGATACTTATTTGAATACAATAAATTACACCAAATATTCACATGAATAATTCTCTTATTGTGACTAAACCGACAAAAAATACGAAATATAATTTTAATAAAAGTCATCTACATATTTGTTTCCCGTGTTTCGACTAGAGTTTTAGAAGTGGACAGTTTTATTCTAACATAGCGAAAAGTCTAACAAACATTTTAGCTATTCATAACTTCATAGATATTGATCAAAAAAGCTAGTGCAGAATATAAAATATCCAATTAAATAAAGGAATAAATAAGTTTACTGGTGACTGCTACATTATATCGAAGATTTTAATTGTGTTTACAGAGACAATGGACTCTTGACAAGCGTTTTATATGTAAATATGTAATGAAATTAGAAAAATTCGCCGGCTTAGTCATAAACAGAAAAAAATCAATACTACAGACTGAACAACCTATATGTGGAAAAACCAGTTTTTATACCCTTCGAAGACCTATTTGCGGTCGCATCGACAGCGACGAATGTGTGCAATAATGGTCAATGTGGAAGTGGAAACTTGAAATAGCAACCTCACATCGCAGAAGGTGGTCTGTTCAACTCTGTTCGATAGTGGCAGGATCGCGATTTTGCTCACAGAGGCGTTGGCATTCAAACTTGACGTTAGGCGCGTGCTTCGTGGACTACTCGTTTCTTATCGATGTAGGTGGTGTGGCACATTTTCGCGACAGGTGTGCGTACAAGCAGACAATCCACCAGGAGACCAGATGCAGACGAGAGGTACACGAGTTACCTTTTCTTTTTTGTGAAAAGCTCTACTTTGTGTTAACGCTGTTCTGATATTTTCCACTTTCCGAATCGATAAATGTAATTCCAGATGTTGAATAATATCTCTCATTTCACTTCATTATCATTACTGTGAAATGTATAATTTTCTAGTTGCGTCATAAAGGAAGTCTGTATTATACTGAAAATAATAGTCGCTATTGACGTTTGTATTTCAAATAATATAATAAATATCCTTATTTTATCACATTTATTTTTATACAGCTACAATATCTATGTCTAGTTTTATAATTCTGTGAAATGAAAGCGGTCAGCCAGACTAGAGCATGATCCTACTACCTTGATGTTAATTATTATTATCATTACTTGTTAATTTAAGAAAATGGATTTATGTGAATTTACCGCCGTAGTACAATATACAATATGAACAATTGTATAATACTACAAGCTAATTCTATGTGGCTTACCCGCACCCTCTGACCATCCATCATGTTTATCTTTTTGATTATATACTTCATGATGAGCAACATAATCTTTGCTTAAACCAAATTGGAAGACAATAGGGAGTTGTTGGGCAGTCAGACGTAAAATACCGTAACGTTATTTAGACATCTACGCATGCGTGGTTTTAATTAGGAATTTACGGATAGATAAAGTTAAACGTACGCTTTATGTTTTTTGAGGTTATGTTCTTACTAAACTGCACAATGGTTTCAATATTCTTATTAAACTGCACAATGGTTGGATTTTGCATCCTATCAAAATAAGTTTTTATATTTTTACGCAAACAGATGTAGCAATCGTAATATTAGACTGAGGAAAATTTTCTAATCTATGGTCATAGATAACGATTGCTGATTATTAAGCTGTTCAACAAGTGTCTGTTTGGTAACACGTTATTTGTAAATGCGTAATGAAATAATGTTACCGTATCTTGATAACGTTACGTTATTTTGGTTGCTCAACAGCTCATTTTTATCCTTATTTATTTTATTTTAACAGACTAAAATTTCTCCTATTAAGGCGCTTTGATGGTAGGGAATATAGTATAACAAAAACCATTGTACTGTTACCACAACAAAATACAGATTAGAAATTTATGAAATCGTGTAGAGCTGATCAACAGTAAAGTACTCTTATTTGGCGACTCGACAGAGTTTCAGTTGCAAATGCCAACTGGATTTTTTCAGCAGGGCCGCTACATTTATTCCCGTTTCACAGGCATAAAAATTTGAGCTTTTTGTGCCTGTGAAAAAAAAAACGTATCTGTTCGTTACTAGGAATTTTGAACCTGCTCCGAGTCATATCGTCGTCGACCTGAAATCCGACACCTTCAGCCGTGCATTAGGTTTACAATGAACCCTTATCAATGCACGTGTTACAAGAAATATAAATATACACATATGACCCATACTCATAAATATGGGTCAATTAAAAGTATGTAAATATCATTTATTACAAATAAAAATAATGCTTTAATCCAGGCAACAAGCACAGTGGAAAAAATGAGTAGCGCTAATTTTTTCTCTTCCATATGGAATGTGTTTTGTGCTGCTGCTTTTCTTGCATAATTCAATGGGTATCCCAGCCAGCGAAAAAGATACTCCTACTACGGTAGTGCTAATAGAAGTAAAGACAAAACAGAAATTCAAGTATCAATTATTTACCTACGTTTGGAAAATAAAGTTTTTCTCCACAAGTCCCATGTTAGTTAGATTCCAGCTGTGAAATCCAGCTTCAGATTTTTGGTTGTATTGTTATGAAAACAATGTTGAAACATTAACTGTACATGATTTCAACAATTTATAACCTGCAATATTTTGCTTTTTTGACTATTTTTATGTATTAAAAAAATGTATTTCACAATAACCCAGGTTCAAAATAATCTCTACACGATTTTAGAAATTTCTGATCGGTAATATTTTATTCCTTACCATCTATCAGTGTATATTAATATGAAAAATAAAAAAAACTTGGTCTGTTAAAATGAATAAGGGTAAAAATCAGCTCTACACGATTTCATAAATTTCTAATCTGTATTTTGTTGTGGTGACAGTAAAGCGATTTTTATTATATTTTATTCTCTACCATCTATGCACATTAATAGGAGAGAAATTTTAGTTTGTTAAAATAAAATAAATAAGGATATAAATGAGCTTTCACGATTTCATAAATTTTTAATGTGTATCTTTATCAGAAAGTGAAGGTGCAAGGGACTATGATAACGGTAAGCGCTTTTTGTTATTGTCTTCCAGTTTGGTGTAAGCAAAGGTTATGTTGCTCATCATGAAGTATATAGTCAAAAAGATAAACATGATGGATGGTCAGGAGGTGCGGGGAGGCCACATAGAAAATTAGCTTGTAGTATTATAGATATAGAAGTGTTGTGGGGGGATTTCATTTATTTTTTCATTATGAAACAGATGCGTGGTTTCATAATTAGCTGTTAAGATAGGTTATGTAAAAGAACCATGAAATTTGAATATAGACATACTTATAAATTTACTTGTAACAGGCGAAGAAGAAAAGCATTGCAAGTAGTAGTAAAGTACAATGCCGTAGGATATTTCCACCATTTGCTTCAAACTATACTCTTCATCTTCGCTAGTTGCATCAGATAAGAAGAAAGAACATTCCCTTCCCATTTGCAAACTTAGGACTGTCAGTCATGTCTTTCTGAGTGCCTTATTACTGGTCTTGATGGTGTTTAGGAACTTACTGATTTCGATCTTAGCACTTTTTGACCTCCCAGGTCGCGTTGCCTTTAACTCATTTTCCCAGAGTCACTAAGTATCCCGGTCAAAATTTGGGCGGTCTGTCAAAAATCGCCCCCCCCAGTAACGTTTTATTTATTTCTGACCTTTGGTTTGGCCACAGCACACTTTCCCGGCAATGGTCGGAATAGATTGCTCGTGGACGACTTAGTCGATAATGATACCTCCAGCGCCTTCGTGTATCTGCGGGAAACTTCGTGTGAAGTTCGGATTTTTGCTTAAAATCAAAATGCCAGCTTCCACATGTGTGATTTCCCCTGAAACTTGTTTCGGTTTTTCAATTCCCCAAATCGTTGATAAAACGGTGAATAAAGCCTTCGGGAGTGATCGGATCAATTTGATAACCGTCGTGATTGATTCCCCATGGTCGGTATAGTCAAAAATGCTACCCTACCTTGTACGCCATCGAGTCTCCATAGATAATGTCCCGGCCTGTACTCTGAGGGCGCCGACCGTTTTTCTCTAAAAATTGTTCTAAACCTCTGAGGTTATGTACCTCCGAACGGTTTCCACCGGGAGGGTGAGGATGCTTGCAAAAAATCCTACTTAAATGTTCGATTTTTAGGTTAGAGAACCCACTCGCGCCTAACTTCACTATGTCTTTAAAAATGTTTAGGTTATGTTTATATTAGTTTGTTTGTGTCTATATTCACGTTATTTATAAATGTCATTGTCGCAGGATTAAATTAAGCGATTTCCGTATCTGTCGACGTTGTACTTCCGTTTTTGATGACGTACTTTCGTCTAGTACACAAATATAAGCGAAATGACAGATCTCAAAATTCAAACATCAATAGTGATGCCGTAATAAAATGACAAGTTAAAAACAGGTATTTGAAATATGAAACGATAAATAACTCATTTCGCATGTAATTACCAATGTTAAATGATTTTGTTTTTTTTATAAAAGAAAAGAAATATCCAGATGGCGCAGAAAGCAACATCTTGCTGTATATGAATTCTTTCGCTTTCGCATGACAGATAGAGAAAATTGGCTGCGAAACCCCGCCGGGTTTCTTGTTTAGAGGTTTAAAGAAAATGATAGGTTTTATGGAATTTCTACATTCTCAAGCTACAATAACTTTAGTAAACTAGTAGTATAGTGTTGCCAATCCTGCAACAGTTTTGCGTTTGTGAAAGAATGCATGAGACTTCATCCACTTCAACGAGATATATTCGTAAATTATATTTTAGGTGGTGCTCAAATATGACTGCCATTTTCAAAACTGGGCGATTAAAAAAAAATAAAAAACGACGAAATGAAACTGCCTTAATTAACAATTAAAATTAACGTTGATTGCTAGGAGTCGCTGGTTACTAATACTCTACAAATTAAATATGTAATATAATAAATAGGTCTGCAATTACTCGTGGCGTTAATTTTAATTATCAATTAAGGTAGCCTTATTTTAGTTGCACTATACGCGCTTTTTTTAAATTTATTTTTTTATTAAATAATCGTGCGTATAGAACCTTTGATGATAACTATTTATGTATTTGAGGCCGATGTTGTTTGGTATAATAAATTTATTTGTGCGATTATATCGGTATTAATTACCTTCATCAAATAAGTAAAATAATTAAATAATAAAGAAGATAACAATATACTCTGATTATTACTATCGTTATCTATAGATGCCTGATTTATCAGAACACTCAACATTGCTAATAAAACAATATTTATATTTATATAACATGTATAGTGTTTGTGTTTCCGATAATTAATGTTTATCATTAATAATTGTAGAATAAAAAGTGGTGTTTTTTTTAGGTCAATTCGAGGAACTGTTGGTCGGAACTCCTGCCACTTCTAAAATTACCGGAACATTGTGTTAATGGAAGTGTCGCCCTCAAACAAATTTATTTAAGGTAAGAAAATGTCCAACTATACTTCTGAGTAAATAGAATTTATTGGTATGGTGTTTTTGGTGTGGTGTCTGGTCGATAGCCGAGTGGGTTAAGGAGGTGGCAATCGCGGTTAATCACACGGACATCGCACCACCGGGGCACTGGCACTGTCGGAGGAAATGGTTGTATGTCCGCGTTTTTTTCAATGTGTAACCCCCTTCCGCACAAGCCCTGGCTTCTGGAATTGGGGGTTGTCTAATTTATGTGGTGTTTATTATATTGTTTATTATTTATTATCGTTATTATCGTTAAAGTTGTCGTTGCGTTTTTTGAATGCCGAGAACAGATGAACTCGAGTTTTTTTAATACCTTTAATGTCTTATAATGGAAGATATTACGCCTAACTTAATTACTGCATAGAAAGGTTATTTTTAAATATATTCAACATTCTTAGGTAAGAAGGTAATTTTTATTGAACTAATGGACCATAATAATCAGCACTTTCTTGATTTTTTTAACCATTAATTATTTAATGGATATGTTGAAGTTTATGCGAGTGCTACTACGTGAACTTTTGTATATTTATGAGTTTGTTTTAACTTAAAGTATATATTATAAGCCTGGTGTGGTTAGTATACGAATGCTTTTGAAATGGTCTTTAACATCCACTCTATATATTCCAATCCGAGTATAAGCCTTATCGATTTTCTTTGAATATTAAAGGCGCTTTCACTGTGCCAGAGGGGCCCGAGACAAGAGCTTATAGTAGAATGGAAAAGAGCATGATAAGTCATTAAAGTTATTTCACGTTATTTGGATTAAAGATTTTAGGAGATACAGATGATTTCATATAGTCAACATGTTATTCCTATTTTAATGTAGGATCCAGCTTGGCGCCCAAAAATATCACTTTTGCAGGATTGTCTAAATTTTTTGGCTTTAGCTGAATACTACTGTCTTAGTTTCGTCATTGTTCACATAAAAACCATTGTTCTGTATCGTAATTTCATTTTGCTATAGTTTAAGAAAGAGTTTCATATTTGTATTGATATTTACAACCATATGTAGCATCATCAGCAAACAATATATAGTCAGTCACTGTTAGGTCCAATAGTTGGGAATTTATACAAATTAAAAATAGAATTGGACCAAGCAGTGATCCTTGAAGTACTCCATGATCGATTTCTCGAGGCTTTGAACATTTATTATTATTTAAGGTTTTTTTTTTTGTTAGCGGTGTGACAGATAATTTTACAAGTTAATGTTGCATTGATATATCGATCCTCAATGATATGGATCTGCATTAATTTTTGTTGTATTTGACGCTTCATTATCAGGTAAAGTAGTTTTCATAACGGTTGCTTGAGCATTTATAAGAGCTTTATTTACCTATGAAATTGTGATATTGGTTTTGAGTTTTAATGTCTCTTCATATGCTATATTTAAGCAATGTCTCTCGAGACCAGATTTGTGATATATTTCCACGATTGATACTACTGTGTTAATATTTTAGTTTGCAACATTTAAATAGCTTTTTATGCGCATCCAGCGAATAAGAACAATAATAATGTTAAATATGATTTATTCGTTTGATGTACAGGGTGGGGCAATAGTACGTCGGACCTCGATATCTCGATTTCTAAGAGGGCTAGAAATTTTTTTAAAAAACGCAAGTAAACTAGATAAAAAAGTCTTTAACTGGAAATTATTTTCGAACATACAGGGCGAGCTAAGACGAAATTACAGGACCAAGTGTTTCTTTTAATTTTTTTTTTGAAGCCTCTTTCTAGGCTCTATTCATTCCTATATTAGCATTGAATATCTCCCAACCACTTGGATATAATGATTTTTTTTGTTGAAACTGAAATAATGCAATCTGCAGATGGATATTTAAAAAATCACCAGTCACAATTATGGGTTTAAAAAAAAACTTATGTGAATACCAGTTACGAGACATCTAATTGATGTTTTTGAATCATTTTCATTTCCTAAAAATTTACAGGGTGGCCAAAAATTATTTTTCAATTAAGAACATTTTAAATTGAATTTTATCAATTTTTTCAAATGGAACACCCTGTATGTTTTTCGACGATGTGATGAAGAAATAAAAACGAACATTTTTTGTAAGTACTTAATTACAAAATAAATTCAAAAATAAACTTTAAAAAAGAAGTTTCTTCAAATTATATTTTGATTAACACACATCTCTATGCGCTTTTGAAATGAGGTTCCCACTGTTCCTACAACTGCCGGTGTGATAGATGTGAAGGCAGTTATTATTCTTTTCTTCATATTTTGTACTGTTGTTCGTGTGTCTCTATAAACAATTTCCTTCACGTATCCCCATAAAAAGAAATCTATTTTTGTAAGATCTGGGGATCTAGCAGGCCATTTAGTGGATCCATTTCTTCCAATACATTGATTAGGGTAGGTATTATTTAAGTGGTCTCTAACTGCATTTAAATAATGTGGTGGAGCACCATCTTGTTGAAACCACATCCTATTTCGAATTCTTTCAGGGAGATTTACCAATAATTGTGGCAGATAGTTTTCCAAAAAATGAAGATAAATAGCTCCAGTCAATGTACCATCAAATAAATGTGGCCCTATTACATGTTCTCCAATAGTTTCTCCCCAAACGTTTATAAACCATCTGTGTTGGTTATCAACTTGCATAAAAAAGTGAGGATTTTCCGAAGCATAATAATGGAAATTGTGCCTATTAACAAATCCATTTTTATGAAAAGTTGCCGCATCACTGAATAAAACAGTATTGAAGAAGTTGACATCATGTTGCATTTCACCTCTGGCCCAATTACAAAATTGTAGGCGCTTTTGAAAATCGCCATCAGATAATTCCCGGTGCATCTGAATATGATATGCATGCAACTTATTTGTTTTTAAGATTCGACCCACAGACCGTCTACTTATTCCTACTAATAGCTCACTTCTCTTTGACTAACATGAGGATCCTCAACTGTTGCCAGCACCACAGAAAACTCATTTTCTTCGTTCACAACACGTTTTATTCTTTCACTTTTTTTATATTCGACATTTCCAGTTTCAAGAAGTCGATCGAGAAGGTTTTGGAAGTTGTTAACATCAGGAATCCCTCTTCCAGGATAACGTTGGTGATAAATTCTATTGGCAAGTAAATAATTTCTGTCTGACTCGCCCAAAACAAAAGTCATGTCTACAAGTTCCGCTTTATTAAAATTCGTATTGTAAAATTCCAAATATTTTAAATTCAATACAAATTGTAACGACCGACAAGTGTGATAGATGCTCCTTTATACATGATAATTTATACTAAACTGAGGTTTTATTGCTTGTCGAATAACGAAAACAGCAAAAAAAATGTACAAAAAAACATTACAGTAAGGACCGGTTAAATACTATTTACTCATTTCAAAATTGCATAAAGACGTGTGTCAATCAAAATGGGCAACAGGACGAACACCTATTATAAATTTTTCTAATAAATTATTTGAGGGAACCACTTTTTTTAAGTTTATTCTTGAATTTGACATTTATTTATAAAACGAAAATGGTTGCAATTAGCCATAGGGAAGTACTTACAAAAAATGTTCGTTTCTCATTTCTACATCACATTGTCGAAAAATATACAGGATGTTCCATTTGAAAAAATTGAGAAAATTCAATTTAAAAAGTTCTTAATTGAAAAATAAACACTTATTTAAAATGGTTGCAATTAGTCATAGGGAAGTACTTACAAAAAATGTTCGTTTTTCATTTCTACATCCCATCGTCGAAAAATATACAGGGTGTTCCATTTGAAAAAATTGAGAAAATTCAATTTAAAATGTTCTTAATTGAAAAATAATTTTTGGCCACCCTGTACAGTTTCAGGAAATGAAAATGATTCAAAAACGTTAATTAGATGTCTCGTAACTGGTATTCATATAAGTTTTTCTTAAAACCTATGATTGTGACTGGTGATTTTTTAAATATCCATCTGTAGATTGCATTATTTCAACAAAAAAATTCATTACATCCAAGTGGTTGGGAGATATTCAATGCTAATATAGAAATGAATAGAGCCTAGAAAGAGGTTTCAAAAAAATGTACTGATATACATAGCATTCCATTTAAAAAAAAGACACTTGGTCCCTGTAATTTCGTCTTGGCTCGCCCTGTATGTTCGAAAATAATTTCCAGTTATAGACTTTTTTATCTAGTTTACTTGCAATTTTTAAAAAAAATTCTAGCTATATAGAACTCGAGATATCGAGGTCCGACGCACTATTGCCCCACCCTGTATATACAGATTGTATACTATATTTATAAACTTAAAAAGACGATATTCAGCTAATGTAAAGTAGAATTTTACATGCTGTTCTACCACTTAGCCTTATTAATGAAAATTAATCTAAAGAAAATAATGAAATTGTACGAAAATAAATTAGTAAGAAATATGTTCGTGGGGAAAGCACACTAGAATGCCATCAAAGGTGAAGTAGAAGAAAAAAAAATACTTATATAAAAGTTTCAAATTTAAGGAGTCACAAATGAACAGAAAGTCAGTTAAGCAAGGGACAAGTACTTTCGATATTGTTTTCTAAAATTATAACATGACGACTTTTTAATTTGAGGAGGTACGGTATTGTGTATTTGTAAAAAATTAAAGAGGAAGATCTTTCAAAAAATGTTGTTCGATAACAAGTCACAGTATCCCTGAACCTAATATTAATATTATGCACATCATATCTAAAACTAATTTTATTAAATAGATACTGTGGATTCTAGCTCTCTTAGTGAGTGGTAGAAACCTGCATGTAGTTTTCTCCTTGTTTCCATGTTTAACCAATCTGCTTCTGATAATCTATGCGACACGTGTCGTCCTTTTTTATACCATATGAGTCTTAAACACGAATTTGGTATCTTTTTACCGGCTTGGTCTAAGCAAGGTCCATATGTACTCGAACCTTGTTTCTGCATCACCTACTTCCAAAGTATCCAAAAATTTGGGTTTGTAAAGTTTCAGGTTATGATGTAAGATGTCACAATAATTGAATTGAGAGAGTACAAGGGTGTCACAATAAAATTTTCAATGGTGTCTAGAATTATAACATAATTTTAATTTGCAATATGAGTTTCTTACCAACGTGATTTTTGAAGCGGAAATTAACATCTAATATAACATCTAAATTTTTTACCTTATCGCGTTTTCCTAGAGCTAAATTATATATTTCTAAATTTATAAGTTTTTAACGTTCTCCCTATCCTTTTTACCTCCAAACACCATGATAACAGATTTGGCGAATTGAGAAATAATGAATGCTTGAGATTTCATATATACGACTCAAGACCTCATTATTTTTTTACAGTTTTCATATACTTGAGAAGGAGGAAATTAACGATAAATTTGAGTATCGTCAACATATACTGTATTTTACAATTACGTATCTGACGAGGACATTGAGAGGTATAAATAACATATAATAGGGGCCCTAATATGAACCCCCGAGGCAGTCCCTTCTAACTTCCAATGGCATCATCATCATCATCGGTTGACATTTAGAATCTTTTCCTTAAGTGATTAATTTTACTTCACATGCCTTGAACTTGCAATGAAAAGTATTGTTATGCGCACGTCCCCTTACTCGCAGGGAGTTAGTCCCTCTTAGTGAAAGGAAGAAAGAAAGCTACCTAATTAGCTACCAATGAAATAGTAGTTGGCAAGTCGTCCCAGAGATGGCGCTACTGGTTTTGTATAAAACCAGTAGCCATGATTCTCGTATTCGTACATTCGTATTCTCGTAAAACCATGATTCTCGTATGAGAATCATGAACCAACATAATGGAGAAAGATCTGGCATAAAGGTCATGGTGTATAAAAAAAGTGGAACGAACGCACTGGGGATAGTTCAATATTGGATAGTAAAGTGAGCATATCAGAAAATTTCTGTAGACATTACTATTATATTTTTCCATTTTTGGTGTTATGGGAATATGAATATAAACATTTGAAAATAGCCCAATCTGTGGTGTTGCAAGAAATCACGTAAATGAGCAATTTTTATATTTGAATCTGATGTGAAGATAAAAAATGTTGGGAGAAAGATTTTCATGATATTTAGTATTATTAGTAAGTATAATCAAAATTGAGTAAAAATAAACATCCCGTCACTTATTTTTTATTTATTGGAATCTTATTTATTTATGGAAGAGAAAATAAAACGAATAAAAGATTAAATTTGGCGTAACCGACTTCGAATATTTAATATAATGGCGGATGGGCAAAAATTTGAAAATGTTATCGCAATACATGTCCAAAGCCCCCCAGATGTTTAATCGCTCGACGTCTTGTGAAAAAATATTTGGTAGCATCCACCTTGCAGCTGTTATATTTGTAAACGGATTTAAAAATACTTCCAAATCTGTAATTGATTTGTTGTTATCGAAACGACCTTCACGCGTTATTGGAAGTTTTTTTGTTGTCTATTTTTAGCAATGTCTTCTACTTCAAAGTCTTCAATTAATTTGATAGGAAATTATTCTTTCTTGGAGGCTTTTTAAGAAATACCGAAATAAATATCATATTAAATTTTGTTCTATAAGCGCCTTGGCTTGTCAAGCGAATACGCAAAGCTGAAAGTCGAGTTCATCTATTATCAGCATTCAAAAAACGCAACAAAAACTTTGCGATTTAATTGTTGTCGCCATTGTGGCCATGCTGTCATCAAACAAGCCGACGCACATTAAAAACCTATAAAGGTAAGCGAGTCAATTTACTATCAAATAGTACAGAGAGTACCGGTATTTTAGAGGTGGTAAAGTTTTTGTTGCGTTTTTTGAGTGCTGATAATAGATGAACTCGACTATACCACATAATATACATGCTTATTCTTTTTGGCCGTCTATTAGAAGTATATCGAAGATGAAGAATGATATTCATTTGAAAAATTTGGTTAGTTCTAATTAGGGATCTATTTAACGAAAATGGCATATTTGGTTGTACCGGAAGTTCACCCGAACTTTTTATTTTAAATAGAATCCCCATTTTCATATATACTTTTTAAAGATTCTGCAGAAAATTTAAAGAACAAAAGCTCTCTGCACCAAAATTAAATATTTTGTGATATATTTTTTTTCTAAAATTTTTACAGAAAAGTTGTATAACATAATTAATATCTCAGTATCAATAATTGGTAGCCGTTTGATTTTTTTAGTGGGGCTTAGACAGTGTATTGGAGTTATCATCTAGGAAAATTATCAAAATATAAATATCTACTAACAGTTTCTCAAATTACTGACAAGTGGACCAAACAAAAACATCAAAAAATATACAGGGTTACTGGTAATTCGATACATTCCTTTGGAGATGTGATGGGGCATGAGCTAAGGAGTAAATCTAGCCCTAACATACATTATGCAAAACTCAATAGTTTTTGAGATATTTCAATTTTTTTGTTTTTCTCAAAAAAGTAGATCTTAATGTCTTAAAAGTTAATTTCCGAAAAATTTACTTGACATTTTAAAATTTTTTTTTACTGGATTACTTGTCCAATATTATAGATATCCGTTTGGAATGAAAAATATCCGGAAACATTTCGATCATGTGAACATTTAAAATAAAAACTTGTACAATTTTTTTTTTAAAAAATCAGTTATGAAATTTACCTATTAGGTTTTTTCAAAAAAATATTAATGTAACACGCGTACAAATTATTATGAAAACTTCCTTATTTCAATAGCTATCTAACTAGAAGAAATGTTTAATGTACCCTTGATAGTTCTAATAAAAAATTAGTAAAGATAATGCTGGCGGCGGAATTTATTAAACGACTAATCGTTCATTTTCATTTAAATCAGTCAGTCCTTGACTTTGACGTTTGTGCATATATGCCATTAACTGACATTCTTATCTCCGTGTCCCTTAAGTTTGTTGGTCTTGTTAAATTAGTTATCGAAGATTTTGATTTTGCTCGTAGTTGTTGTTATTAGTTGTTGTTATTGTATTTTCTGTGCCATGGCTGCGTATGCCAACGCAGAATACGCTGATATCTTGTTTGTCTATGGATACTGTGGCGGCAACGCTGCTGAAGCTCGCCGAGAATATGGTCTTTGGTACCCTAACCGCCGCTTACCAAATGCACGTGTATTCAGTACGGCATATTGAAATATCGCTGAAACTGGCTCCGTGAAATGTAGAAGAAGTGACGCTGGTGCTCCTCCCGTTTATGAACCAGATGATGAGGAAGAAATGCTGAGGTATTTTGAGGAAGACCCAACTATTTCAACTAATAAAGTCGCAAGACTAACCGGAGCGTCACAATGGAAAGTTTGGTCTACGATACGTAGAGTTGGATGTCATCCTTACCACTATACCCCTGTCCAAGGTTTGGAGGAAGGTGATCCTGGAAGGAGAGTGGAATTCTGCCGCTCTATGTTAAATTCAGATGCAGAAAGTGCAAATTTTTTAACAAGTATTTTATGGACGGACGAGTCGAAATTTAATCGCGAGGGTATAACAAATTTACACAACCTACATTATTGAGTAAAGGAAAATCCCAAGTTAACACGTGAAACTAGTTTCCAAATGAAGTTTTCTATTAATGTGTAGATGGGAGTCATTGGCCACTATTTAATAGGGCCACACTTTCTTCCTCAAAATTTAAACGGGGAAATCTATGAAAATTTTTTAAGAAATGATCTGGCGGTGATTTTAGAAGATGTTCCTCTCGCCGTCAGACAGTGAATGATGTTTCAGAACGACGGTTGTCCAGCACATTATCGGCTGACAGTACGACAGTTACTTGATCAACGTTTCCCTAACCGTTGGATTGGAAGAGCGGGCCCAATACCTTGGCCAGCGCGAAGCCCTGACTTAACACCCCTTGATTATTACGTATGGGGTCATATGAAGGAGATGGTCTATGCCACACCAGTCAATACTATAGAAAACCTTAGACAAAGGATAGTCGATGCTGCCCAACACATAAGGCATAATCTGACAACCAGAGTAACAAGGACGGAAATAAGAAGACGCTGCCATGTCTGTATACGGAATAGGGGCTCCCATTTTGAGCAAGACATATAAAAAATAAAGTACAACTTTGAAATTAATGAAGAATTAAACTCTACTTTTAAAATGTTTTTTACTGTTTATCTAAAAATAAAATTCGTACTACTTGTGTTATTTTTACTAGTATTTTCTTAGAACTATTAAGGGTACATTGAACATTTGTACCTTGTTAGATAGCTATTGAAATAAGGCGGTTTTTATAATAATTTATACGCGTGTTACATTAATATTTTTTTGAAAAAACCTAATAGGTAAATTTCATAGCTGATTTTAAAAAAAAAAATTAAAGTTTTTATTTCAGATGTTCACATGATCGAAATGTTTCCAGATATTTTTCATTCCAAACGGATATCTATAATATTGGACAAGTAATCCAGTAAAAAAAAAAAATTAAAAATATCAAATAGATTTTTCGAAAATTAACTTTTAGGACATTAAGATCTACTTTTTGAGAAAAACAAAAAAATTAAATATCTCAAAAACTATTGAGTTTTACATAATATATGTTAGGACTAAATTTACTTCTTAGATCATGCCCCATCACATCTCCAAAGGAATGTATCGAATTACCAGTAACCCTGTATATATTTTTTTTAAATAGCACCATACCTAACTCGAAAAGTGTGCAAGTATGTATCATATTCTTTATATATTTTTATCGGAAATTTCTATTACTGAAAGTTCAGAATTCTTCGAAAACCTTACTCCAAAATTTCATCAAAATTAAGAAATATTTAAATTTTGTCCCAAGATATTTTAATGTGATGTTGGCTGCAGGTATTTCCTCAAGTTTTTTTAAATTAAAATAGTAAAATATTACAACTCATTCTCAGTACAATTTTATCATTAAAATAATATTTTCGGATTTCATAACATTTAAATATTTTTTTTATGGGGCGAGCGTAGGTGCGTCTTTACTATGTACATACTTCGGTATGCGATATAAAGCAACGACAGGCGCAGTTAGTAGTTGGATGGGTGACCGTTCCAACGGAAACCGCGTCCTCGCCTCACACATCTTCCAGCGGCTTGTATATCAGTGTATGCGCGGAAGCTATACAACCTTAGGCGAGGGTTGTATAGGAGATATACCATCCTTCGGAGGAGATGTAAAGCCGTCGGTCCCTTGTCTATTAAATGTTAGGCAAGTAAAAGATCCCTACTCTTCTTAAGGGAAGAGGTTCGGCAAAATTCCTGGTTGGGGGTAGCTCGTCTACAGGCGTCGGTGTTAGGCCTCAGTAGCGGAAATAGGCCGACGTTAAATAAATAAATTTTGATAAAGTTTTGGGCTTACGATGTTGACGTTTTCCGAAAAAAAAAAAATGCCTAATATGATCTTGATTTTTTATTTTCATTTTGGTATCAGGTGGTTTTGCATTTGTAGGAAGCCATAAGCACATCCTACTTTATTCTATATTTGAGTAAAATTTTGTTCAAATCGGAAAAAAGAAAAAGTTATAAGGGTGTTACACTCTCAAGTGCGACACTATATACTTTTTATATTGAACAATATTGCTATTTTACAAACGATAACAATTACCATATCGGGTAGATGGGAAAAAGTTTTGTATTTTGAAGGCCAATGAAATGGGTTATAAAGATTCGAAAAGGCCGATTGGTTCCAGAAATATACGATAAATTTAGAAATACCTCATTTTCTTTCTTTTTACCTGGTGCTGTTACTATAAAAATATCAAAAAAATTTATTATAATTTTTTTATATAAAAATCAACTTTATTTTTTTTTAATACGGACCTGTCTCTTTTATATGAAAAAAAATAAAATATTTGAATTCATGAATTTAATAGTATGCCACATTTGTGAATATTTGACTACGTTTTTTCCTTGTCCCTTTCGCCCTTTTTGTGAAGCAATACAAGATGTGACTCATTATTTAAGAGCTTAGTTTGTTATAAAAAATCTATTTCAGCTATTGGTAATTTGGTAAATAAACAAGTAAATTTACAAAAGTTGTCCATCATTCTTCTGAATGCAAACTCGCAGTCATATTTGGTGTATTTGACTGAAAGCTCTCTACAATTCATTGTGATCTTGGATCTCGTTGTACAATGCTTTGTCTTTACAAACACTACTTACATAAAATAATCTAGAGAATTTAAGCAAAGGCGAGCAAGGTGGCTACCCTACTAGTCCATTGGTTTTCAATGCGCCCTAGAAGAAAAAAGTAAATAATATTGACTTAACAGCAGAACTGGATTAACCATTTTAGTTAATGCATTGGATTGTTTATAATTATTATTATTATTTTTTTCTATTAGATATATTTTTTTGAGGTTTAGTCCAATTTAAAAAATATATATATTTGGAGCGATGATGGGGCATAATTTTCAATGCTACGTATTTTGAATCGCAGAAATGCACGTTTTTGGGGCGATCAATCCAGTTTTAATGTAGAATACCGGTTTTCACCCTATATAGGTAAGACTAGTAACCACGTAAAGAACTCCGGACACTTCGTAGAAATTTTGGAAAACTTGGAAATATCGAGTAATGATATCATGGTTAGTTTTGACGTCGAATCTTTGTTCACCAAAGTACTAATTGAGGAAACAGTTAACCTGATTCTCCAACAACTTGTACCTAAAGGATTAAGAGAAGACATACCTGATCTGGCCCGATTGTGCCTGCCTACAACATACTTTCTATGGAATGGAGACTTCTACGAGCAGAAGCAAGGAGCAGCCATGGGATCACCACTTTCACCTGTGATATCCAACCTATTCATGGAAGCTTTTGAAGAGGAAGCTGTACTCTGCAGTGAGAATAAACCAAAGTGCTGGCTATGCTACGTAGACCATACGTTCATCATATGGCCACATGGAGAATTATCTTTATCTGTTTTCTTCGACCGTTTGAATAAACAGCATCCAAGTATCAAATTTACAATGGAGACCGAGCAAGATGGAGCTTTACCTTTCTTAGATGTATTAATGAAAAGGTCACACAATGGCAAGCTGGCCCACGGTGTCTACAGAAAGAAAACGCACACCGATCGTTACCTACATGCGACATCTCACCACCATCCACAACAGAAGAGAGCGTTAATTAGAACCTTGGTCCACAGAGCCAACACAATATGCGACGACGATAACAAACCCGAGGAACTACAGAATGTCCAACAAGCTTTAGAGAAGAACGGATACAGTCAAAGCAATATACTTATTATTATTATTATTAGCCGTTACTCGAGTCCGAGTATAAAAATGTTACAGTCGATAAATTGTGTACAATAAAAAACAAGTAAAAGGTGTAGTCTATTGTAATTCCCATTCATCTACGGTGCACACGACTATGGCTATAGAGGCCAATTCGGGAGAGCACATGTCGACCGCAGTCAGGACAAACATAGACCTGGTTAGGTCTTGGATTCGGCCTTCTTGCAGCAACATTTCCTTGATAGCTGGCCACAACCCCTCGCCATTCGGTTCTGTCCGCTGCAAGTTGTTCCCATTGCTCGTCTGCAATACCGCAGGATTTTAGATTTTCATGGAGAGCGTCCTTGAACCTCTTTCGTTGACCGCCACGCCTTCTTCTACCGCTTAGCAATTCACCATAAAGTGTACATTTAGGAAGGCGGTTATCATGCATACGATGAACGTGACCTGTCCATCTTAGGCGTGCTCTTGAAATAAGCACCTCAATTGGAAGGCTGTTTGCTCTCCTGAGTACTTCCACGTTTGATATGTGATGGAACCAACGGATTTTCATCATACTTCTGAGGTGTCTTTGCTGAAAACGTTCTAATTCTTTCACATGACGACGGTAAGTGACCCAGCTTTCACATCCATATAGCAGTGTTGGAATGACAACTGCTCTGTAGACAGCCATTTTCGTTGATAAAGCAAGGTCGTGGTTGTCAAATACTCTCTCTCTAAGTCCCCAGAGTGCTCTAGATGCAGCGTTAATTCTATTGCGAATCTCGCTGTCCATGTTTGCTTTGTCATTAACAACGTTGCCTAAGTAATTGAACTGATCCACCACTTCAAGAGAATTTCCGTTAAGTGTAATGTTTATTTGGTTCACTTGATGAGGAGTTGACATAATCTTAGTCTTTCCAATGTTGATTTTAAGTCCCAAGGAATCATAGCTCTGGGCATACACATCTAAAAGTTCTTGAAGCTCTTCCGGCGTAGAGGCTAAAAGTGCACAGTCATCCGCATACTGGAGATCACAAATGAATCGTGTGCGTGTCTTCGTGAAAGCTCTAAAGCGCCCTATGTTAAAGAGACCGCCATCAAAACGGTATCTGAGACCTATTCCTCTGACTGTCAGTTTGTTGTCAACAATAATTGTTAGAGCAGTGGTAAACAAATTAAAGAGTAAGGGTGCCAGGACACATCCCTGCCTAACTCCAGTGAGGGTTTGGAAAGGTTCGGTTGCCTCATTATTATACATAACCTGGGCGTTGTTGTTTGTATGTAGACTGCGACATACTTCCACAAATTTTCTAGGGATACCTAAGCGGAACATAATTTTCCAGAGCACTTCCCTGTCCACCGAGTCAAACGCCTTGGTTAAATCAATGAAGGCCATGTGAATTTCTCCTTGATGTTCGAGTGCTTTTTCTTGAAGCTGTTTAAGTGTGAAGATTAAATCCGATGTGCCTCGGTTTGGTCTAAAGCCACTCTGTGTTTCAGGAAGTAACTTTTCCATAACAGGTGTTAGCCTATTTGCCATCGCTTTAGTGAGTATCTTCCCTCCAACAGCCAGGAGAGCTATACCCCTGTAATTTCCACAGTCCGCAGCGCTCCCTTTGTTTTTGAAGAGGTTGATTAAAAGTGTATCACGAAACTCCTGCGGAGCTTGACCACTTTCCCACACGATATCAAACAGTTTTTTGAGGTAGGGTATGAGCTCTGACGACACAGCTTTAAAGATCTCAGCTGGGAGTGAGTCGGCGCCGGGAGATTTGTTATTTTTTAGCTGCCCAATGGCGGTTAAGATCTCTTCCGTTGTTAGTGGTTTATCTAAGTCTTCGAAGGTGTCATATTGAGGGATAAGATTTATAATATCGTGATCGGCTTGACTTTGCTGGTTAAGAATGTTAGAGTAGTGTTCTTTCCATCGGGCTCTTATTTCCTGGTCTTCTTTGAGGAGATTTCCATTTAAATCTTTAATAGGGCACATATTTTTCCGACTGGGGCCGTACACTGCTTTTACTCCTTGAAAGAAATTCCTGTAGTCGTGTGAATCGGCGTACCTTTGAATTTCTCTGGCCTTGCTTGCCCACCACTCGTTCTTTATTCTTCTGATTTCGCGTTGCGTTTCATTCTTAGATTGGGTAAAAGCTTCTGCTTTTGATGAGTCGTTGGGGTGGTTGATAGCGTTTTGGAAGGCAATATGTTTGCGGTCAAGAAGTTCTTGTATAAAAGCTTCATTATCATTGAACCAGTCCTCCTGTTTTTTACTTGCTGCAGTGCCAAGAATTTCCTCACTCGCACTTTTTAAACTGTCTTTAATTTGTGACCAGGTAGTAGCGACATCTACAGAATTGGTTTCTTCTAATGCACTCAATTCTCTTGAACTTTTTGCTTTAGCTGTTCGACGGTTTGTTGGTCACGCAATTTACTAATACAGAGACGGGGTCTACGTTTTACTTGAGTTCTTCGGTGTTTGGGTCTCATAACAATTTTCATTTTAGAGACAACAGGACGATGATCGGTCCAACATTCGCTATCAATGCGCGCCTTTGTAATTTGGACGTCCTTGAGATGCTTCCTACGTACGATAACATAGTCCAGTAGATGCCAGTGACCTGATCTGGGGTGACGCCAGGTGCCTTTAAATTTATCCTTTTGTCGGAAAATGGTGTTTGTTATAACTAGATCATGTTCGGCGCATTTAGTTAGGAGTAGTTGACCGTTAGCGTTCATGTTGCCCAAACCGTTCTTGCCTATGATGCCTGGCCAGGTGTCTGCATCTCTCCCTACTCTAGCGTTAAAATCACCAAGAATAACGAGTCGTTCCGTTTTAGGTATTCTACAGAGGGTTTCTTCCAGCTGTTGATAGAAGCTTTCCTTGGTTTCGTGACTTGCATCCAGAGTGGGAGCGTAGGCGCTTATTAGATTTACTGCGTTGCCATCTGATAGCTCATAGCGTAGCAGCATTAGACGCTCGGATAGGCCTTGTGGTACTTGTGTTAAGTTGGATACAAGTTGATTCCGAACGGCAAATCCTACTCCATGTTGTCTTCTTGAATTGGCGGGAAGACCTTTCCAATAGAAGGTGTAGTACTTTTCTGTGAGAGAGCCTTCCTCCAAAAATCGAGTTTCGCTGAGAGCTGCAACGTCAACATTGAGTCGGTGAAGTTCTCTATCTATTAGAGCAGTTCTTCTTTCAGGCCGATCGGTGCGAGTGCTGTCGTTCAAAGTACGAACATTCCAAGCGCCGTAGATGAAAGAATTAGTTTTGTTGGATTTAACTTGTCGGTGTTTTTTCGACATTCGATGAGATGTCCCTGTGGGCACCCTCCCCCGGAGATCCGATTGGGAGGGTATTTTACCTCCGGATGATTTTGTCCCACTTGAACGCTCCATCATTTTTTAAAGCCTTAATCGACTGAAAACGAAGCTGCATTTGAAGTTTTAGCTGGAGCAGGTATGCAACTGACCAGCTCGGTTGCGGAAGGCGAGTGGTGTGGTCCCATGGCACAGAAGGAGACTGCGACGATGGGGTAACCAAACGATTCCAAAAGCAACCTTTGTGTGCGGTGGGTTATTTTTACCGCACTCTTCGTGAGAAGGTGGATGTGCTCACGGTAAAAGGTAAGGGTTATTCCGCCCTTACTCGGTAATATACAACGAATAGTAAATAACCAGAAGAGAGCTACAGTAGAAGAACAGCAACAACCGACAACGTATGCATGCCTACCCTACGTCGCGGGAGCCACAGATAGACTGAAGAAGATTTTATTCAAAAAGAAAGTAGGTGTACGGTTTCGAACAGTGAAAAAAATACAGCAGATGCTTCCCTCAATCAAAGTCCCTGTCCCCAAACTGTTATCAAAAGGTGTTTACCAGTTGAAGTGCACATGTGGTAAGAGTTACATCGGACAAATAGGACAGAGTATCCAGTGTAGAATCAAAGAACACCAGAGAAATATCAGATTTGGATACACGGATAGGTGTATAAAAATCCACTACGAGGACGTCAATATATTAGACAAGAATACGCGCTATTATCCGCGAATCATTAGGGAATCACTGGAAATTATGAAAAACGTGAACAACTTGAACAGAAAGGATGGGTATCGACTTAGTAAACACGTGGAGACTGGTATTGCCAAGTACCAGCACCGTAGTAAGTCACGGTCAACCAAACACGACGAATGAGCAGCGAAGCGGCGCCTAGGTATATAACAAATTCAGTCTCTAGAATCCTTCTGAAGAAGCTAACAGGATGATCAGCGAAACGTCAAGTCAACCAAAACGACCAGTTTTAATGTGTCCTGTTTGTTAACGGACAATACAACAAACATTTGAGTTACCTGTTAATCAATACTTTTCATACTAGTACCATCTCGACGAAGCTGCAGCTCATTGTTCTATGTCAATTAGTATTTAAATCAAATGTTCGAAGGTAGGTGGATAAGGCATTTGGGTCCATGGATTTGGCCTGCTAGATCTCCTGACTTGACTCCCATGGAGTTTTGCCTGTGGGGCCGTACAAATAGTGGGGCCTATCGAACCCCGGTATTGTTTACCGCAGAGGAACTACTGGACAGAGTTCAGAGATCATTTGTGGGAAATTAGGAACTACACATGCAGTGAATGAAAGGAATCTAAAATATTTAGGTTAATGGATAGCAGCATATTGAACAATTTAATCGATGTTTTGTTGTAATATTTTCATTATTTAATTTCATAGATTAGAAAATCATAAATATCTAATGCTTATATCCAGTCAAATATTTCTTGAAGAAAAAAATTGTATGCTGAAAATAACTTAAATATTTTAAATTAAATTCTGCACTTTACTACAACCCAATTTACATTCACAAGAAAGTTACGTATTACTAAATAAGGTAAAATTATCTGTATGTGGATATTTGGTACAGTTAAATAGAAATTCAAATTGATTAACATTAAATCATTAAAATAATGATAAATAATTCTCCAATTTAAATAATTGAAGAAAACCTGCTTTAAACTAGTAATTTTTTAGCTAAAATTATTTATTAGCCTTGCCGCGTTTCAAGAATCCGTAGGTTGAATTGTTCAACTTAGATGTCAACACAACTAGTTATTCAACTTTTAACATATTATTTCAAAACTTCTGCGTGCATCGCGAAATAGGGAAAAACTGCTAACAATTTAAATAACAATTTTAGCATCAGAAAATAATATTTTTGGTGAATTATTTAAAATGATAAAGACCGAAAAATTATTCCCGTTGCGTTGGTATTACAAAAGTACTTTCTTATTTTCTGCGTATGTTGGTCCCGAAACATTAGTGATTATCATACCGTATGATGTCCAAACTCTGCATTTAAGGTGGACATAGTGGAGAGAGAGAGAAAGTATTGAGTTAAAAATGCATATCACTACACCTGTCACAGTTCTACTTAGATAGTCTTATACTTTCTTTTACCAATATATGTATTAAAAAAAAGTTATGGTCAAAAATAACAAATATTTCCTTATCGGATCTCTCTCTCTCTCTTGGATATGCCCACCTTAAATAATTGAGTCTTACAGCTACAACTATGGAACTTTTGCCGATTTTCCACTCTACTGTAATTTTACAAGCTTTTATTCAACTTTGCATTAGTTAGTTAGTTTGTTTGATTAAAATCTTGCAATCCAGTTTGCCACAGTAGTTTAGTCGGTGTAAAGTCATCCAAAAAACCACTAATCGCACCATTCGTCGCTTAATAGGTGCGTGGCCCCACTTATCGGTTTAAATGACAGACTACGTGGACACGGTCTCCATTGGCGGTAGTTTTATGACCCCATTAAAATACCACACGTGCTACCGGAGTACAAAATCGGCTCCGTTGCGTAAAATATATAGCGAATTACGAAGAAATTATATAATTACTGTTAGCCAGGAAACGTTAAACATTTTTTATACGACTAAATTGCTATGACAAACTGTAAGAACCAAGTGGAGCCTGACATCACGATTTAACTCTGTACTCCGAATAAATACGCAGAGGTAAATGTATTTTACGTTTTCATACCTTTACCGGAGTGAGTACAGAGTCGAGGTTTGATGCGAGGTTCCACTATGTTCTTAAAGGTAAGGTAAGAATATGTGGAATACCGCATCAAGCGTCAACATTGTACTCTGAATAAATATGTATTAGTAAGTGTATTAATACTGAAGCCTCGACTCAGGACTCATACTGAACATAGTGGAGCATGGGCCACAAGCTTTGGCTGAAGCCTCGATAGGTAACGATTACATTCTCCAAACAAACACATAAAGGTAAATGCACGTGTCCATAGTGAAGTCTCGACTCGGCTCTCGCGCCTAGGATTGTGACAATGTTCAGCATTAGTTCGAAGTCGAAGTTGGATGCTAGGCTTCACTTATGGTTCTTACCATTAGACACATTTAACAACACATGCACTATACGTTCCGAACAGAGCGCTATCTAATGCTACAAGTGTCGTAAGAAGTCGGATAAATGTTGGGTTCACTCAATCTCTTACATTTTCAGTAACAAATGCGCTCGACTTATTAACGCCCTAACTGATAATAACGCCTAAACCCTCAAGTGTTAACATCACGTGTCGATTTCAAAATAGCGTACAACCCAAACCCCACCAACATACGCGTACCTCGGGTTTGATCACTACACGGAGTCTCCCGACATATAGGGTCAGCTCTATTATCGATGATATATGTGAATAATGTCTGATTCTGCACAATAAGATAGTTATGGGCCACCCAACAGCACATGAGAAAACTAAAATGTATTACTATAAAAGTAATTTTGTTTCTTGTGCACGTCGAATATTACCCCACTTATGGACTGTAAAACTACTAGAGTACCACAAATTAAATTAAAAATACATTTTAGTGCAAATTTATCGCGATGCCTTGCTTATCTGAAAAGTATTGTGCAGTATGGGTCCTAAAGGCACGTTCGGTGATATAAACACAGCCGAAGAAATCTGACGTTGGAACAGTTGGAAGCGGGGCATTCGGTTACATACTCTCAAGCAGGATGCATGTTATCATTAATAATAATGGTTGAACCTGTAGACTTTTACTATTTCTGTGAATATAGTTTTTATCAATCATGGGACTTTTTTTAAAAATCTTACAGATTGTTCAAAAAATTTTGCTAAAATATACTACTCCGGTTGTTATTAAATTAAAAAAAAGTTTTCTTCGATCCATCTTATTGTCTAACTGTACTACCTTCTAGCAATAATTAATCAATTCTAAAATTAATTAAAGGCATGATTAAATAAAATAGAACGAACTTTTGGACAATTTTTGAATGCTTTGTCACAAATTAATCATCAGACGCTAACAGAACAGAACGCGTACATACTGTTACAACACACGTAATGTATAAAAATAAACTTATTAACTTAACGATAAAATAGAAGTTTATTTTTAACGTTGACCATGAACGCCTCTTATATGTATATCAAAGAAATTTGGTTTATTAATTTTGTTAAGATTACTTTGTTTACTTGTACTTGAATGGCAATCTTTTAAAATTCAAGCGAATGTTGACCGCCTTAAACTAAAGTTATTAATATTTATATAATTAATTATTTGGTTAATTTTTTTGCCGTTGGGTTTTTGAGGCACACCAATTTTTCAATGGTATAATGCCTCGTATGACAAAGATATTAATAAAAACGCAAAATTTTGCAAATAAAATATTGGGCGTGATATGGATACGTTCACCTTGACCTTTGATCGTCCCCCAAATATATCGGACGAATATTTAAAATGTAGTATGAAACATATAGTTCTATAGAGAATGAAATTGAATGTGGTCCATAATAAAATAATCTAAACTTAATCTGAATGTCAAGAGTTCTTCGTATTGTCAGTATGGCCTAAACCTTTGTTTTATATAGAAAAAGATATAAATTAATTTAAATGTTCTCCCTTCCTGCTGTCCCCGAAGACGCAGATTATAGACAGCAGTTGTGATCCGTTTACGTAATTCAGCGATATTGTCTACTTCGGTTTGGTACACTTCATTTTTTAAATATCTCCACAAAAACAAGTCAAGAGGATTTAGATACGGGGACCGCGGAGGCCAAGCTACGAGTCCACACCGTCCGATTGGTACAGGCTTAATGCATATGCGATCTGCAACGCACATTTGTGTTTCGCCGGTCACATATCGGTAACAGTCGCGAGCCGAGATTTGGCTTCTGTCCAATAGAGGGCGGTCGGGTGCCTTCCAGCTTGTGGAAAAGTAAAATCTGCTCCTGTGTGTACGCTGCCGATAATTCCTAAAACTTAATTTATTTGAGTCGTCCTGGTGGATTTTGGGATTATCGGCAACAATAAAATTTCCTCCGCTTTGGTTGTTTCTGTTTGTCAGAGTATTTTGTTGTTACGAAGGGAGTTTCCTCCGCATTTATGCGAGATTTAGATGTACAGGCTGGTTGATCACTTTCCTTTGGAAGTATCTCGTTCGCTAGAGAGACGGATTCGACTCTGCCAATTGAGCTGCAGCATTCTACCAGAATTTTATGTGGATTTAACCCTCGAGGAGTCAGAGGTAAATTATTTCTTTTGGCACGTCTTAACATGCATTTCCGACTTGCAAATTAAATGGGTGTATCTTAGGGCCCACGGACTAGGCTGAAACGTTTCACGGATTAGGGAGGCTATAAACCAACCACCATCGTCTGGCCCCCCGAAGTTACCACCGTAGGACTGCAGCTTCATCTCTTGCTGACGTCTGGCTATCGTACCCCCTAGATAAGTGTTATCGTTTCCTCTACTTGGAGACCACCTTCAGTGGTCTGCGTAGCAATACTTGTTTTTCTTTTAACTTACGTTTGTATATATTTACACCAAGATATTTATTATAGTCAATCCTCACGCTTGTAAACCATCTAAATATAGCCGTATAATTACAATCGCCAGGTTTATATTAGAGAACCATCAGTTGTAAATACTGTAATATAGTCCATTTCAGGTTGAGAGACAGTCATTATTTTGTCTGCGACCGCTAAGAATGCAACCCTCAGCGACTTTATGTTAAATAAACTAAAACCTTTTAATAGTTTCTGTTAAACTTGGGCTTAACGCCCTGAGATTTCTGAGCTAGTGAATTTTTTGTCGTGGGCACGTTACTTCACTTATCCGGGCTAGCTAGTGTCCACGATCTGCTACGCACAGCAGCTCAACGTAGTTTATGTTAGATATTACCTAGCACGATCCAACGTATCCCGTTTAATTGGGTCAAATAATCTCGGACTGCTAAATAATCATGTAGGGTCGCACCATCATGTAAAAACCACATCCGTCTCCGGACCTCCAAGGACACATCTTCAAGAAGACCAGTGATATCATTACGAAGAAACTGCAGATATTGCAAACCAGCCATCCGATTTGGCAATATGAACGGACGAATTAGGCGTTCATCGACAATCCCTGCTCACACGTTTAAAGAGACCTGATGTTGAAAGTGATTCCGAAGTACTGCATGAGGATTCGCAATGGCCCAAAAGTGGGTGTTATGTAGATTGATTATCCCATTACGCGTAAAAATAGCTTCACCCGTGACCAAGACATCGGCTGTAAAGCGGGCATTTCGAAAATTTTTGCAACAACCATTCACAAAATGTTATCCTTAAGAGGTGGTCTATATTCAATAATGCTTGGATCTTCTGGACGTGATAAGGGTACAGTTGAGCTTCACGTATTATGTGCCACACGGTTTGATGCGACACAACAGCGATCTGCCGGCTAGTTGCCTTGTGCTTATCCGCGGATTATCTTTCACTTCCCCAATATCCAAAATTTCTTGTTCGACGTTTAAAACGCGTTGTGGGCGAAAACCACTACTGTAAATGTTTCGTGATCAGGGCAGTGCCTATTGGGAAATCGCTGGGCATAAAGGAGAGAAGTTGCCAATGCGTTTTGTCCCGCTTTTCCGTACGCTAACACAATGTTCATCTACTCCTCGTTACTGTATACATGTACCATTTTTAACACGCTTTTATTAGCTTCACCTGTATGTTTGTTTGTTTCTCACCCACTTCAAAACGTCAGATTAAACTGAAACTTTGCACACTTATCAAGGACCGATGACGATATTATAATTTGACAACTTTGTCCTAATGTTCTCACCAGGATCATCAGGATAACATAAAAATTTAAAAAATTAGTCTATTGTCGAGGATGTGCCGGAGGCGCCGCTGTTATTAATATATATTTTATTATTGCGGGTAACAGCTGGATATATATCGGTGTTCATGATGCTAATTCTAAAATTCACCCAATCTAATATATTGGTGAGAAACGTGCTGAGGGATGAATGGCAAGAGGGTGACTAAAAATGTCATGTCGTTAGCGTCTACCTTAGGGAACCGGGCGCACCCTGTTGTATAAGAGCCTTACTCTTCTATCGCACCTCTGGAAGGGTTGACCGTTTAATTGTCCATTACTCGTGAGAACAGCAATGAAAAAAAATAGTTTAAGAAAACTAAAAAAATACGCTTTAATAGCAAACCAAACTAAAAAGTAAAAAACAATGTTTAAATATTTTTTTATCTTAATATTTAAACATTATTTTTTACTTTTTAGTTCGGTTTGCTATTAAAGCGTGTTTTTTTTTTTTAATTGCAAAAGATACCGTTACTTATTTACTGACAATTAGCACACAAGATGACCGTTATCCACTCACGATAAAATCTACATTGGAGCTCTGATGACAGTGACGGCATGTTCAATAAGTACAGTGAATTTAGATTTTTTTGTCAGTTGTTTTATGCAGTGTTTATTTAAACCTGTCTACCAGATAGTCTAGATACAACAGCCTTTCAAGTAAGCAGAGGTTAATAAATCACCATTTTCAACATTTTCATTAATTTTTAACTTTAACAATTTGTACCTTTTTCTGTGTTGGACTTTTTTTTAAGAAATGGACTTCTTATTTAAAGGTGCATGTATGGTTAAAATTTTTTGGGTAAGTTGTGTTACACCTTGTATACATAACAAATCAATTCAACTATTAAATACATGAATGCATGAAAAAGACAACTTATTTGTTTGTCTGGCCGATAGCCGTATTAGTTAATGCGCGATGTGGTAATCGCGATTAATCACATGGGTATCGCGCTACCGGGTTCGAATCCCGAATCCCTCGCTTTTTTTCAATGCGTAACCCCCCCCCCCCTCCACACAAGCCTCTGGCGTCTGGAATTGGGGGTTGTCTAATTTCTGTGGTGTTTATTTATTTATTTATTTGTAATTGTCTCTAACTATTCTTTTGAAAGAAGCTCAGTTACAACCCTGATTAACTTTCCTACTAAGGTTATTATGTATTAAGACCCTCTGAGAGAATTAATCTATGTGCAGAAATTGTGTTATAATTATGAAAGTCCTCAATACCTTTGTACATTTTCTGGTAAATAAGGAGGTACATACTACGTACAATTTAATTTTATGTATGAAAATCAGTAGGTACATCGAACTCGACATACTTGCACACGTTCATCCATCCTAATTCTGTCAGCATGTCATTTATTTTAGTATAAATACTGCACTTTAATTATAATCATCTGTAACTTTTGCAATCAGTCTATGTTACTCTGGTTAGCGAGATATAGAATAGTATAGGTCAAGTAGGAAAATCCTGAGACATAAGAAACCCAACAAAAACTTTACGACCTCATTGAAATACCGGTACTCTTTTTTAGTGCTGTTCGCAAATTGACTCGCTTACCTTTATAGGTTTTTAATGTGCGTCGGGTCTCGGGTCATTGTTTGATGTCAGGCTTGGCGCCATGGCCCGCGGCAATATAATTATGTTGTAAAGTTTTTGTTGCGGTTTTTCTTTACTGGGATCTATTTACTTCAACTTGGCGCCATGGCCCGCGGCGATAATAATTATGTCGTAAAGTTTTTGTTACGTTTTTTCTGTCTCAGTTTATTCCTACTTGAACTATACTACCATAATTAAAATGTAATATAATAATGTTGAGTACCAATTTTCTACTTTCGGTAGACAAATTCCAACTAATTCTTTTAGCTCTTTTTTTCATACATAATTGACATAATTACTGAATTTAAGTTTACCATCTATGACTACTTCTAGATATTCAATTTCCTTGGCGAATTCATTCTAGTGGCCAATAATAACGCACCACTTTCCTCCGTTACCTATATAAATAACTGTATCATCTGCAAGTAAACGATAACAGCAGTTACGAAACAGATTTGCCATATCACTGATGTATAATATGAACAAAAGCGGCCCCAGAATACAACCTTGCGGTATTCCAACATACTACTTTTTTGCATTCTACCATGTAAATAGCTACTTAACCACATATGTACAATTTCATCCAGTCCATATTCTTTCAATTTTTTAGTAGTTTAACTCTATCTACAGTTTCGAATGCTCACTTTAAATTTAAAAAATCGGGCAAACTTTCCCATTTAGGAGGAGACCGAACTAATGTACCCTGGTCCCGGCATCGAATCCTTTCATCGTCAAATCTCTGTCTTCTCAACAAATCTTTTTGAAATTTAAAACATTTTGTTTTAACTCCATGTACCAAATTTAATCAAAACCGTTAAAGCCGTTTTAAAGAAAAAAAATATTTTCTATTTTTTCCCGTTTTTAGGGGTTTACTCCCCCCACATTTGAGCTAGGATCGATTTTGCGATTTCGCCTCGATATGTGACCGTCTTGAATACACATGCAAAATTTGAACAAAATCGATCGTGTAGTTTGGGCTGTAGGTGCTACCACAGACGGCAGACTGACATTTTTTAAAAACCACTTTTTTGGGTTCAGAGGACTTGAAAACGTATGAATCCATCAAAAACTCAAAAATCGAATTTTTGCACGATCACCATACTTTCCTTATATACTACGTATATGGGAAACAAAAAAAAAATATAGCGGTCACTTTATGCTTCTTTTCATTTGTTACTCACTGCAACACACTTTCACAACTATCCTCTTCTCTAAAGCCAGACTGAAACATATATATGAAATTGTCAAGATAAAATATGCACATACACAACAATAAAATATCTGTTCGTTTTTTTAGACTTTTTGAAAGATTAATTGTTCACTGGAGGTAACTTTTCTCCAAATATATTTTTGTTTTTTAGTTTATAAAGTGTGTTTTACATTTTTTTTAGTTAGTATTTTTTAGTTTAGTTAGTCTGGTCGATAGCCGAGTGGGTTAAGGCGCGATGTGGCAATCGCGATTAATCACACGGACATCGTACCACCGGGTTCGAATCCTGGCTCCGGCACTGGCACAGTCGGAGGAAATGGTTGTATGTCCGCGTTTTTTCAATGCGTAACCCCCTTCCGTACAAGCTCCTGGCTTCTGGAATTGGGGGTTGTCTAATTTATGCGGTGTTTATTTATTATTTATATTATTATAATTATTTACCTTTGTTCAATGAATTGCTTAACAAGAGGCCTATTTTCATTGCTTATCGGTATCTCTCCTTTTTATTGTATTATTTTTTAAGCTAACTCTGTTACACAATTAACACCATCAATAAATTTCACTTGGATCAAAATCATTAACTTTTTAGAAATACAAAGTAAAGATTTAATGATTTATACTGAAAAGTAAAAATTTCTGTCTTAGGTCTAGGACGTTAGGCCAGTCATTTAAAACATCGTAGGTCAAAAAAAATTGCACTGTACTGATTTTTTGGGATATTGTTTAGGGTAGATACCAGAAGAGTAAAACCAAGTTTGCAGCCTGTGCTAACTGCGTGATGCTCGAAAAACCTTGAAATTTTCTAATTTTTTTCAGTTTTTGATTTATAACTTCGAAAAAGTACATCCTACGGAAAAAGTCGCAGTGTACACTATTAATGTTGATAAAATTTCCTACAATTTGAGCGCAGCTCCGTAAGTCCAATAGGTCCCCAGATACACCGCTTCAAAAATTGGCCATTTTTTCCAAAAAGTTCGAAATTGTAGTTTTAGCCGTCTTCCGAGTAGGATATCGGCTAAAACACTCATATTACGAGGAAAGTCATGGGAAATGAAGTTGTAGAGCAGTTATTTTGCTTTAATTTAAGCATAAGCGGAACCCTGTAGGGCTAATAGTTCCCTTGTTATCTGGAAAGGACGAAAAATGAAGGAAATCGGATTTTTAAGAAGTGGAGCTCCCAATGTAAATTGTTATTAATATTGCACAGTTATAGTTCAAGTAGGAAGAAACTGAGACATAAAAAACGTAACAAAAACTTTACGACCTCATTAAAATACCGGTACTCTCTTTTGTGCTGTTCGCAAATTGACTCGCTTACCTCTATAGGTTTTTAATGTACGTCGGGAATGTTTCATGTCAGGCTTGGCGCCATGGCCCGCGGCGATAATAATTATGTCGTAAAGTTTTTGTTGGGCTTTTTCTGTCTCGGGAATTTATTACTTGAACTATAATAAAATATTGGTATGCCTATGTTGGCAGTATATTGTTTTAACTCATTCCAATCCAGATATACGCAGACACTATTGATAAATATCTATTAATATGAATTTTACAACATTGAAAAGTCTATATTCGCGTTGTATTGTTATTACATTTTTTGATAATATTGTACAACAAATATCGATTGATAAAGACAAATATTGATTCTAAAATATTGGAAAACTCATATTTGTCAACTATGTGTAAAAGTATATTGTTTAGGCAATATTTTCTAATACCAATAAATATTGATTTTACAATATTGGAAAGTTTATATTTTATTATGTTGTTATTAAACTTTATAGTAATATTGCACAACAAACATCAACTGATAACGACAAATATTAATTTTAAAATATTGGAATATTCATGTTGAGATTATATTGCTAACCTCTCTTTTAAATAACATTATTTAACTGATTTATATATTGGATAGTCATGCTGCGCCTAGGGTGATTGCAATAAGTTGCAGTAGATGGCTCTCCTTGCAATATACCTGTATAAATGTACAATTTTTGACTAGGCTAGGTGCATAATTCAATAATGACGAAGAGAGATTTACTGTGGTGATGCTCACCTAATTTGTACTAACAAAGACCCAAGATGAGATGCCTTTAGTAATTTACTGATGATGTAGTTGTACCTACCATACACAGGTTGAATATTTAGCTGGGAATTTTACTACAATCACTTCTAGATTTTGTTATTGGGGTTTTTAAAATAATAATCATCATTCAATTGTATTTTATGAAAATTACAAGAAATAAATAGCTTTACCATTTTTGGGCATTGGGCTAAATTTTCATTAAATATTGGGCCAATATATGATTTCAAATAATAATTTATATTGGAATAAAATATTGTATACCAATATTGGATATTAGTGTTCTATCTGGGATTGGTATATATCCTAACAACTTCCCAAAAAATCTGAACAGTGCAATTTTTGCGACCTACCGCGATTTTTGTGTCTACGGTGATTGGCCTAATGCATCCCAAAATCGAAAGTAATCGTAACAATTCAAAAATTAAATAAACTACAGTGAGTTCCATCTGGAAACTATTGGCACTGTTGCGTCGTTTAGATACGTAATATATTTTTTACTTGCTTTTCTTTAACTCACAATGTATCCTTACATCCTTTATTAAACACTTCCTGACATAATGAATTGACGAAATTTTGCAGTTACTAAGATCGGATGGCAATACAGTCCACCGTTACTTTTGTAAATATCCGCACGTAGGGAGCGTGGAGGTGAAAATTGTTTAAATATAATAATGTGCTATCCAACCGGCACCTCCGCCAAAACGTAGAATACAAAAGGTTGGTGTTTTTTTCCCGTCTGATTAGAGACTTCTGCGAAGGGCGTCACAATATTCATGTATGATAATAATTTAATTAAATTATGACTAAAAAGTAGAAAATGAAAAAATGATTGTATGAAAGGGAATTACAAAGTGCGCACGCCTTGCTGTTCTTGCAGTCGTACTTGAAAAATTATGTTTTACTTTTTAATATGACTGTAAGAAAAGCAAGTTTTTAAATTTTTTTATTAATTAATCGTAATACTCACGTAGTCGATTATTTGTTATGCTTTGCCCGACCAGATTTTCACTTTTTTTTTTCAAATTATGGCAACGGCACATCAAATTTCAAAAAAACTCAGTGACCGCTGGGAAGAGAACTTTACACTGACTGAAGTCGAATATTTAAAATTTGTAGGGTATCCATTTATGAACCTGAAGGTGCTTGTAGCAATGGACCCTTTATGTTTCGAAATACTTTTGAAATGTGCACATTTTAACACTACACCACATCCATCATAAAATTGCTATGTCCTAATAAGGATGACATCGAACTTTGACGCACTAACGAATAACCCTGTATTTACTGTTCAATGTAAATTAGACAAACTGGTAAAAAATAAATTTGTTCAATTTTGTAAGTATTATTTGATGAGGTATTTATTTCAATATGGTCATAATCTTTATAAAACATATCAATGCCATACAAATATTGTAGGCGATGTGACGTGATTAAACGTTTTAAAAATATCTATGTGCCGTGTCTAAGTCTGGCAGCGAATTACACGAATATACCTAGCTGGAATTCCACTTGGTTTTCCTGTACATAGACAATACTTTTGTTGTGATTCAGCCGTTGTTGTGATCGGTGATAGCCAGATTAGTTCTTGTCTGATAAAAGTTATCGGTGCACTATTGTTTTCTACAAACGCCATAGGACTTGGCGCTGCGCTGGGCGATGATGATAAGGAACGCGAAGGTTGTTGGAGGAAACGTTGATACAGCCTAGTCGGTTAGTGGTGTCGCCAAACAGTCTGGCCCGGCACGGCGGCTTACTACGATGATATTGCAATGGCATTGGTAGCTCGTGCCGTGGAGATGTTCATTTGCACTAAGCACTTAGTGTTGGTGCGTGAATGTGTGGCTGATATGCTACGTTCGGACGTACACTGAATCCACTAGCACTACTACCGGTGGCCTGGCACCCCGGCTGACTGTCCCGACCCGGCATATGAATGGGCCCCTCGCCACCCCTCTCTCTTTTCGAATACAACAACAATCTCGTTGACGGCGCCACGAGACGCTCTCACGTGGTGCGCCACGAGGCCGCCTCACATAGACAGCAAGAGAGTGTTGTTGGCCTAGGTCAGTGACAGTATGCCGCCGTGACCCGTCTACAGTAATCTCACTCGGTATAGTCTCTGTCATGTCTGACGCCACTGTTTCTATGTTGCAGATACCTGGACCGGTGGGAGAAGGTGCACTATCTCCACGAAGAGGCCGATCGTGGAAGTGACGACGACGAAGAGAGCAGGCACAAACGATGGTCCGCGAGAGCCCTGCATTCCGTACCGTACACATACAATTACAATCAGCACAACATCGTCGGTAAGTACAGTTTTTATTTTAATTTCACCGTCTAACTTTTGGCACTACCCTCGTAAAGTTCATTTGTTGATGAAGTGATGAATCACATATCCCTTTAACAAATGTACTGTTATTGTTATTTTGGTACCATTCGATTTGTTTTCTTAGTTCGGGCGGTTATTGAAAAAGAAATAGATTAAATTGCAGGTTATTCGTTTTCGTAGTACCTAATTGTCATACAAAGAAATAGTACGGGAGCCCTCGACCAGATTATTCGACCTCATCGCGGCATGAAGATTTCAATGATTTTTGAATGGCTCATATCTCTCCGAAGAAAAAGTTCCATTACCACTGACATTTCGGGCGTTGTAAAAGGGGTAAATTCATTTATTGAACATGTAAAAATAAATGAGGTATATTTTTTATCGCGGCACGTCAATTTCCTTGTTTTTCTATTCAAGGTAATGTTAGTTGATGTAGAAAAAATAATAACTGACATTTTCCGCGTCACTCGCGTCCCTAGTGGGGGAAGCTTTCAAATAACATGGCACCTGGGAAATATTTTCATCACGGCACGTGAGTTTCTCGTATAATTACATAGATGACGAACAGAGAAAAAATATCAGCTGACAATTTGGCCATTGACTGCGACAGGCTTAAAGTTTTTTTATTGTAAAATTTTTTAAACATTCGAGTTTTAGCGGCAAGTCTGTTTTCTACTTCATATGTTTGATAATGCTCGGAAAGTGGTGGAAATTATCGTAATTTATATACCGCCTAACACAACGGCGGTGTTTGAAAACTCATTTGAATTGCTTCTCTTTTTAATTTTTACGTTTAATATTAGTCCAAATAGCGGCGCAAAGAGGGCTAGAATCCCAAAATCATGGCCAAAAATGGGAAAAGGTAGAAAACTTGTCATTTTATGATAAATTTATGGTTTTTTGTTTAGTTTTATACTCGTGAGTTTAAAATTTGTATTTAAATTTCAAAAAATAAAATGGCGAACCGATAGTAATAATTATAAATTAAGAATATTTATATAGAAAGTCGTCCTCGTTCACTCGATGATTATCGTTCGTCGAGCACAGAATAACTCTGCAAATGAATGGAAGATTGTAGAAGTTGATAAAAAAATAGCAGCAATGAAAACTCGGAAGAAAATATATTTTGACCAATTTTCATTTTTATTTAAAAATTGATTCGTTATTCGACACTTACCATTTTTCTTTTTCATGTACTGTCGTGAGCAGAAAAAAATAGGACAACTTTTTTTTCTAATGTAAATCTGTCTCTGTTTGAATTATGTAATGAGTAGCCAAAATAAAACAGATCACTTTTAATTTATTTTTTATTTTAATGCTGTAGTTATTGCTATAGTAAATGATGAATGGTTAATGAGACAAATTGCACTGCGTTATAACATTAACAAAAATTTGGTGTGTTAACATTGTAAGAAAGTGGAGAATAAACGGTACGATTAGTAGAAGTCCTGGATCCAAGGATAAAGGATATCCTACTTAACCAGAAACTAACTATTAATATTTCGTTATTGCACCATTTCTATTTATAACTTCTATAAGTCTGTTTGGCATATAATTAAATAACCTTATACAATAATCATTAGTAATAATATTTCCCCATGCATTCTTCGGCATTCCGTGGTCTCACATTTCGTTTTTGGATACTTTTTACGAGTAGTCCCATACTTCTTCCACAGGGTTAAGATCTGGACTATGACTGGGCCAGTTAAGAACATTGATGTTGTTATCTTGAAACCAGGTAGTTACGGTATGAGCAGTATGAACGGAACAATTGTCTCGTTGAAATATGAACTCATTATTAGGAAATAATTGTGACACAGAAGGGAGCATAATATTGTCTAAAATCCTAATATACGTTTCGCTATTAAATCGTTCCTCAATATGCCACAAAACACCAGGACCACGTGCCGATATCCAAGCCCACATATTGACGGAAAATCTACCACTTTTATCATTGTTAGATATATATTTCTCATCGAATCGAGTATTCGGAGGGCGGTAGCACATTAATGAAATCCTTTTAAGTATATGCATATCTTGTGGTACATGACCCTGAAAAACAAAACAAAAACTTGTGAATAAATTACTATAAAAGTAGTAGAAAATTTTAAAAAATATATTTCTCGAAAAATTGAGCCACCCTATAATTCCCCTTCCTCTGGTCAATAGTGTAAACCAGGTATATATACATTTTTCTTCGTCGTGGATACTTATATTGTATCGGAAATGAACATCTGCTGTGACACTGGCGCAGGTACAATTAGAATTGCTCCGAGAACGTTCTATTGGACACGATTTTCTATTTTTGCATATTTCGCTGAAATATGCAGTTTCTAGCAGTCAATTTTTATATTTTTTTTATTCCAGGAACATTTGTCACATGTTAAATTTTGAATTAGAGTTAGATCTCTGTAGATACAAACTATTTTCATATTTTTGTTTTGCCACCTTAACACGCATTGCTAATATTTATTTTATATAATAAAAAATAAACAAAATTGTATTTAAATGCATAGATAATATTTTACATACCTTCAGGAATGTCTCCAGTTTTTTAGGTCAAAAACACACCCTATAATAGCAAAAATTCACAAGAAACAAATGTGAAATATTTCCGAACCGATTCTCGTGCCGTTACACATTCGAAACTAGCCAAGTTTCGAGTGAGGTGGAACGACAGGTATAAAAACTAGCTTACTGCCGTTTCAGTATTACATGCAGGAAATCCTGCTTTAGGGCACTATGTGAATTAAAACAGAATATAACGAACTTGATTTTCGATTTTTGACCAGAATTTTGGGATTCTAGCCCACTGTGCGGCGTCCTAATATTAGGTGATTTCAATATAACCGATTATGCTTGTTTCCTGCAATCCGGGCTAGCCAACTATAAAGTTTTGGCTCTAAATTATTTTATGGATATCTCTAATCTTTCGGAGCATAACCGTATTTTTAATACGTAAAACAGAATTCTAGCCCTAGTGATTCATATTAAGATGTGCTCAGTGGAAAGATCTGCAGATCTGTGGGTATCTGAGGATGAGCACCATCCAGCTTTAGACATTCTGGTTAAAATGAATCTAAGCACCAATCTCAAACATAAATATCCGTCGGACTTTTTTTAATTTTCGAAAGCAAATTTTCCCCTGCTGTACATGTTTCTTAATGTCAACTGGTCTGTTCTAATAATGGAAAGAACGTTGAAGACACTTGCGAATGATTTTATGAAATATTGTATCATCCGTTGTTTACTCTTACTATTATTAAATATATCAAATTAAAAGCTAGGAAACTGAAAAAGTACAAAAATAACGGTGATAACTTGTTATAATGATTTTAGACATCTTAGAAGAAAAATCATAAACGATATTGACATCTATAGAAACTATGTTATAGCTACTGAAAATAATATAAAAAATAATCCTACTAAATTCTGGACATTTTTAAATACCAAATGGGGTTCGACAAATATTTCGAATGTCATGAGATATAATGGAAATGAAGTGCATGAACCTGTTGACATCTTAAATGCATTTGCTGATTTTTTAAATAACACTTTCGCTCCTAGTAGTCACCTCTGATAATTTAGTTACACATAACAATTTCAGCAATAAAGCGACAATACATATTTCGGAATTTAAAGAAGATGATGTACTAAAAGCTTAAAAAAAGAATAAAATGACAACCGGACCAGATGGCGTGCCCGCGTTTTTACTAAAAGATTGCGTCTGTATTTTTGATCCACCATTGACAATTATTTTTAATTTAATTCTGAAATTTACTAGCTGTCCAGATGTATGGAAACGCTCTAGGATGTGTCCAATTTTTAAGAAGGGCGACAAATCTGATATTTCCAACTTTTGGGCTACATCTATAATATGCAACTTTGCCAAGGTCCTTGAGATTCTATTGCATTAAGTTATAATACTCTCAAGTACATAATCAAGTTTCAATTCACCAGCATGATTTTATGCGGGGGCGTTCTACGACAACAAATTTGCTTTGTGTGACTCAATTTGTATCAGAATCAATAGATGACCAAATTCAAACTGATATTATTTATACGGATTTTTCCAAGGCATTCGACAGACTTGACCATTCTATGTTGCTTATGAAATTGGATAATATCGTGCTCTCACAATTTATTATCCCTATTACGTTCCTATCTCTCAAACAGGAGTCTATACGTGGCATTTAATGGTTTCAAGCCTGTTGAATACATGGCTACTTCTGGGGTACCGCAAGGGTCTGTCATTCTACTACTATTTTTTATTATATTCATCAATGATATTGTAGATATATAGTAGGACTGATATGATGTTGTTGTTAAATAGGCGTAGTTTGGTTCTCTTCGAGTATACGGAGGACCGCCAGATGCCGTTTAGAGCACCATAGCTTTTAAGAGTCTTTGTTGTATGTCACGATTCGTTCCTCCCGTATTATTGACTATGCTACCTAAGTACTCGAATTCGGTGACTCGCTCTATTAGTGAATTTTGAACATATAGATCTTCTTGGTTCAGAGTCATAATGCGCATTTCTTTGCTTTTACTGATGTTTATTTTCAGTCCTACCTTAGTTGCATCTCTTTCCAGGGACTCGAGCTTCACCTTAATATCCCGTAAGATGTGAGACATGAGGCAGATATCGTCTGCATAATCCTGATCTTCTAGCTTACCCGTGAGCCCCCATCTAATTCCTGCATGCGTACGGTTTACTTCTCTCATTACGCAGTCTAGTGTAATATTAAACAACAGTGGTGAGAGTACACATCCTTGTTTCACTCCTCTGCTAACAGGGATTTTTTCACTCATTTGCCCTTTGTGTAATACTTAGCATGTTGCACCGTTATAGAGTTCTTTTGTTATACTTATATTATTTTTCTTGGGATCCTTTTCTACCTCATGGCTTCGCAGATTTTATTGTGGGCCACGGTGTCAAACGCTTTTTCAAAATCTATGAAGACCAGGAAGAGTGGCGAGCGCCATTCATGGGATTGCTCGATGATTATCCTGAGGGTGTTGATTTGGTCAGTGAAAGATCTGCCGGGGCGGAATCCAGCTTGGTCCGGACTGATGGTTGAGTCTAGGAGGGGTCTTAACCTTTCCAGTATTAAATATTTAAACTTCCGTTAAATTCTCAAAAATGTAATGTAATGTCTTATACACGCAAATTGAATACAATTTCCTACTACTGTACCATAAATGATACCGTACTTCACAGATCTGAAACTCTGCGAGATTTGGGAGTCGTATTTGACAAAACTCTATCATTTAATGTACATATAAATACCATTGTCACTGAATCTAGTAAAATGTATGGCCTTATAGCCAGATATTCCCGTGTTTTTTCGAATTTAGAAACACTCAAGACGACACTGTATTATTGGTATGTTAGATCGAAGCTCTAATATGCCTTACTTGTTCAGGCCCCACACTACAATGTGCATATTAATAGTTTCGAATCAGTACAACGTAAGTTTGTGAAGTTATTGCATTTTAAATCAGAAGGCTTTTATCCAGCAATAGGTTTTCCCCAAGAGGACTTACTACGTAAATACTCAATAGTTGGTCTGAGCCGTAGGCGAGAATGTTTCTCACAAATATTTATTCATGAAATAATTAACAACACTATTGATATGCGCCACAATTACTATCAAAAATTAGTTTTAGAGTTCCCAGAACTTCTCGTAACGGCAGTGTTTTTACCTGGCTACACACATACAAATATCTTAAAATTCTCGCCAATTTATGTAGCTTTTGACAACCACAACGCAATTCGTACTGATATTGACATATTCAACTGTAACCTTACTGCTTTAAAAACTTATTGTTATCGATGTGTTTGATTGATCTGTGTTCTTTTTTTTTTTAATTTTTTACTTGTTTGTATTTTTTTTCTGTTATACTATCGTTCCTTACGTAATGCACGTTAACTTATTTTGTACTTTCTTTTCGTCTTTAATGTAAGGGCCTTAAACCGGATGTATGTTTTTCTATAAATATTATATTGGTATTCTATTATATTTGTCTAATATCTATATTTGTAATACCTTGCTATACCTCCTGTCCTGTAGTTGTGTAGTTTACCTGTTGGCCAGAGTAATTAAATAAATAAAATAATAACTGACATTTTCAGCCTTATAGGCAGCGTAGATATTTGTTTTTTTTTCTTTATAAACAGAAAATTTAGATATTTATTAGTATGACTCTGCTTTTATACAATAAATATATCGGGCTCAGTTTTTACAGTTATTAAAAGAAATCAATAAAATATGCAGTAGGCGATTGTATATGAGAAATGACAATACTCACATTTGAAAATTCCATCGATAAACAGGACATGCGTTCTTATGCTTAAAGTATAAACGAATTTAATTGAAACCGTATAAAAACTAAAAGCCGGCAAAAACAGTCGGCATCTCTTTATTGTACATGGGCGGAGGTAAATAGAAATGCATGTCATAAGAAAATGATAAGATTTTCGGGCGTTATTATATTATCCTCTGTTTCAAATGGTCTCCAGAAAGCCATGATAAATTAACTAAACTCCTACGCTTGATATTATAACAGGTATTTACGCAATGCACTGGCACATTAACAGCACAGCACATGTCCACCGTTGACTACATTTACGAGTTTTTTTTATGCTAGTAGGCCTGTCCGTTTTGTTATCTTTAAACCAGTGCAGTCGTAGATGGTTCATTCAGGCTGATTACATTGCCAGTCTCGGACTCGCCTGCACAGTTTCAACTACCATTCGAATCTCGATACCATTGCTAAATATATGGGACAAAATATCAAGTCCAGAGCGCACGGTCCTGTGGTTTAACACTGACCAGTTTCAATTATCCTCGTTTAAAGTATACTTGTATATATATATAAATTTGACAAAATATTGAGTTTCATATTTAATTGCCATTTCACTATATGTCGAATGAATGAAAACAGCCAGGATTCGAACCCGGTGGTGCGATGTCCGTGAGATTAATCGCAATTGCCACCTCGCGCCTTAACCCACTCGGCTATCGACCAGATAAATGTTAATATAACTATGCCAATATACAAAACTCTAAAACTGCTTACTGGTTACTATTTCGTTTGGTATAATGTAACGAAAATGATGTGAATACGAAATTAACTCAATAAATAATAGAGCAGATTTAAGTTTTTTATCTTATACACGAACGTACCCATAACTACCCCCTAATTTACCTCGTTAATATGTAAAATACTACATCGCTGTAAATGATAATGTTTGCCTGCGTGATTTTACCTTCATTGAATAAATTAAAGATTTTAACACTGAGAAGTTTCTCATGAATGTATAGATTTTTAATCTTATAGTTTTTTTTATTAAAACTATACACATTTTGACTTGTTAGGCCTTTTTAAAGAATACAGGAAATACTAAAATACTTTGTGACTGTTTATTATTGAAATGTACGCAAATTTGTATTTCGGTAAATAAACTTTATTATTATTATTAAAGTCTTAAAGTTGAAAAAAATTACTATGAAAAACTATATTTAGTTTTTGTCGTAGAATATTCGTCCAAAACATAAAAATTCAAACACACGCGTTTGCGTTTAAACTCGGATCATTCTAGTATATTTCTGGACCGGGCAAAGGCGGCTGGTTTATTAAATATACTTTAAAAAAAATTAATATTTTAACAGATAACATTATGAAATGCGATTAATTAAATTAAGTAAGTTTTAACTATTTTGTGAAAGAATGTCCTATTTTGCATAAAAAGAGCTTTCTTTGTCAAAGAATATTGCGAAACTGCGTATAGTGAAATAACTGTTGTGTACCCTGTTTAATTACTAAAGAAAGTACTGGTAATTAGGTCACCAGTAAACTAATTATTATTTATTTATCTGACGAATAAACAAATAAGATTGGCCAGTTACGTGATCGTCTAGTTTTGTTAGTGTAGACCCAAATTTCGTTGTGTGCGTAGTAACCCCTTTTAATTACCCAGGTTCTTTTATATAAAGTTTAATATTACGTGTTTCTGTCTGATACTATATAACTTAGAAAATTAATCACTCTGTTAATTTAAATACCTGTCAAACTTGAACAAATTGTCTATTAATTGAGGAACCTAGTTAATTTGATATATTTATGTAGTATTTTATTACTCAAGATTCCGCTGTACATTTATAGTTGAAGTTTGTTTTCTATTTAGTTTTGAAATTAAAACATTTATTTAGTTTATTACTTATGTGACGAAAAGGTAAAGGTGAAAGAATAAGACAATAATTGATGGGAAAAATAGTTTAAAAAAACCATTTTATTTTATATAAATTAATGTAGCAAATAGCTATACATGAAATCAAAAATAATCTAAATATTTGAGACAATTGTCTAAATATTTGAGACAATTGTCTAAATATTATAATAGGAAAATTTGCGCTGCTATAGTAATGACCATACTATAGATATGCTGAGTAGTTTGATGCAATAACAAGAAGTGTGTTATACAGAAGTATACTGTGTTATTTTAATAGTAACGAGAGTTGAGACAATGGCCTGATAATGGTAATTTATAATTGGAGTTGTGAGCAATAGCCAAATAATGAATCGAATGCAAAACAAAAGACAAGAATCATGTCATGTTTGTACATTATCAAAATTAAGTTGAGAAATGAGCATTAAATACTCATGTAAAAAATCATAGAATGTTGAGGAAAAATTCCTTTGATTATAATTAAAGCAAGCAGTACACCAAATTTTGTATGACTGTCCAACAATGTAAAACAAGGTGGGTAGATGTAAATCAAACAGACGAGACGTTCCGGTTCAGTACTCGACGGAAAGTAAACCCTTCTTAATACGAACAAGTTTACGGGCTAATTAACCCAGTACTGACCGATGGCCTGTACAGTTTGTGAGCGCAAGGTAATTAAGTGGATGGATCGTTATTAAACAATCATAGAAAACAAAATAGATCGCTGGTGAGAAATCTCAGATAATCATTTGAAAGGTAAACATTACTATGACATATTACATGTCCAAAATTAGGCACACAGTAGCCTTGTACATCAAATGAAAAATAATGGAAGTGAAAGTTTCTTGTCATTGCAAAAACGGAGAAAATATATAATTGTTGAATATAAACTCGTTATTTTGCAAACACAAATCTCCCTAGTAAAATATTCAGAAAGTGAAATTTTATGAATTAAAACTCGTAAATGAAATAACTGAATAGCTGGTAATATAATATTATAATATTTTCTTGTTAAAAATCAAAGCTAGTATTTCATAAAAAAAACTAATATTCTTTAGTACCACAAATGAGCCAATTTTCCCCATTACACCCCGACGAAACCAGAATATAAATGCAATTGCCAAGTACAGCGAACTCAATGTCCAGCGATGTAACTTAGGTATGTTTAAATTCAATCTCCAAAGTACAGCGAACTTAATGTCCAGCGATGTAACTAAGGTGTGGTGCAATTGTAATCTCCAGGAAGCCACAGCGAACACAATGTCCTGCGATGTAGCTCGAGTCTGATTACCCCATTACAACTCCTCTAGGTGAATAGTCTGATCTTCCTTTTATATGGTAAAAATGAGGTCACAATTTACATGAAAGCTTCGAATTTTGTGGTCACACGCTTGGAAATGTTTACATTATAAATTTAAATACTGGCTTCGTAGTTTTCTCACCCTATTTGATGCGACTGAAGTACTTGAAACTTATCGCTCATATTGTAAACAAATATAATGGCTTGACTTATTTTATTGAATTCTTTTCGTAAAAGTGTTGCTTTAAAAGAATGTAAATTTAAAATGCATTCTGGTAACTTTACTTTGCTCAATTTTAAATGACTAAATGAATAATAAAATGAAATGACGTAACTGTAATAATTACTTGAATTTGAAAAATGAATAAGAAAAAACTAAATTTGTATGTGGGGTATATACAGGGTATTTCAATAGGTACCACGAAAATAGATCAAGGGCTACTGAGGTTTTAAAAAGTTGCCTGAGAATGTCTTTCTTCTGGTAATGTCCATAGTCCTGTTTAAGGAGAAAACCCTACGCTCGAGCCTGGTTTTCGTATGAGAACTATTTTACCTAAATTAATGTTTAGTGTTTGAAAACTGCTTTCTCAAAAAACTTGAATGCTTTGTTCGAATACATTATTCGACACGCGTTTCACTACCCATGTTAACATCATCGGAGGATGATAATATTTAACCTAAAATTAAGCTTAAAAATTTGATTTGAAAAGGGAAGAAATAGGTGAAAACTTCGTAATGGGTGCATCTCAGTCAATTATTATCGAATAGGTCGTGACATCTGTTAGATTAACGAAAGTTTCGATAGCTCTAAAAAAGATCTCTGGAAGTTATTCACCAAACCACGCATTGTTCGGAAAACTTGGCAGATGCCACATTTTTGTCGCTTAGTTTAATGTTAAAATTATAATTATCAATAAAGCATTTGTCACTTTCAGCTTCCTGCAGAGCCTTGGCTGCGGGTTTCAGTTTGGTAAATAAACTTTTAGCCACTTGATGCCGATACTGACCGAGCCGGACCTGACCTGGCGTCTCGTACAGAGCGATCCAGATAGACTGAACGTACCGCTTCATATAAATATTTTTTGTGCCGCTTCCCTACAAATTCCTTCTCAAATTGGCAACTCTGATCAGTGATCATTCATTTCACAGTTAGCGGAGAAGGAAATAAGTTTGGATAATATTACGATCAATCGGAAATCAGTTTTGATGGTTTTGATACATATATTTTATGACGTTACCTTCAGTCTGGATCACTCTGTACAAATACCGCATGAAAATGAAGCAAATAGTGCGTCACCACCTGTCTGAAATTCTATTTAAATATTTAGATATTTAAAAAATTCTGGTATAGTGTATTTTCAGATTAGAAATTCCAGCGTTCACAGAAACATTGATAAACTAACTTATTTCTTGCAGTCAAAGCAAACTTAATATGTGCAGAAATGTACAAAGTTTCGTATTCTTGGCCGACAGATTAATTGGAAATATCAATTTGGCAGCAGGACACTAGTTTTAAAATAGATTAAATCTAAAAATACTTGATCTTATTTTTATTATCTTTTTAAACTGCGGGTATGTAGCTATAATACTTTATACAGGTGATTCACGAGAAATGTGACATAGCCTAATGGCAATAGGTTTTTCTGAACTTGCCGAATCCGTTAATAGTTTTCCACAAATGCGATAGAAAATGTACTTCTTTGTCAAAAATGAGGACGGTAGGTTTTCTCTGAGTTGGGCCCTTTGTTTTTCAAAACCAAGTAGGCTATTCTGACAAGCCCTAGTTGGTGATTGTTATTGGTAAATTACATTCGACTACATCTAACCGTTACAGAGCTATAGCTCTGAGTTTTCAGACCAAATGCATAAAACACCCTGTATCTTCTTAACCACTGGCCAATATTTTTTTCCTTGTTGATTTAAACTTACATTGAATTGATCTATCTACCATGGTAAAGTTCAAGTAGGAAATATCTGAAACAGAAAAAACATAATAAAAACTTTACGACCTCATTAAAATACCGTTATTTCTAATTATTTCTATGCGTAAGTAACGACGAGACTTTATTTGCCCTGCCATATATTGCATTACACACAACTAAACACTTATGAAGCCATTCGTACGGGTTTTGCCGCATCACCTAATATACTACACCGTGCTTACGACCAAATGTCTGAACAGAGTAGGTTGAAATAATTATTGTAAAGTTGGAGTTATAATTGGGTATAAAATACACCGAATATACACTATATAGGGTGATTCGCGAGCAATGTTTAGTTCAAGTAGGAAATATCTGAGACAGAAAAAACATAACAAAAACTTTACGACATCATTATTATCGCCGCGGGCCACCGGCGGATGCCTAACATCAAACTATCAAACGACTCGTCGCACATTAAAAACCGGCGAAAGGCTTTGCGGTCGAAGGTCGATTGAGGTAGCACAAAAGTTAATGTTCTGTAGATTTATTTATATTTAAATTAGTTCGTTCCTTTTGTCTTAGTTTTGCCGTTTAGTTGTGTATATATACAACACTACATGCATCAAAGAAAATCCGTTTATCTATGCCTAGGTAGTTGCAGGAGTATATTGCGGGCGCCATCTACTGAATTAAATAGAAACCAAGCACTTATGAAGCCGTCAATTAACATGGCAAGTACCGTCGTAAGCAACGCAAGACTCCGAAGTAGCTAAACGTGGTAATAGTAGTTGGTTGTAGAAATTTTCTTGGATAGTTCATAATCGTTATTGATGTCCTTGCTAGTGTGCTATTTTTTAGACCCGATTGATTGAAACCGAACAGATATAAAAAGTAGAAGTTAGATAACAGTTACTTTTCAAGAGCTATTGTGTCATTATTTTCATTTTAATTTCTCGAAAACTACCATTGGAGTAAAATATTTAGTGTAGCAAAAATAAAGCTACAAATCGAAATAAATTGGGCAGGGGTTTTTGATAGAATATGAAGTATACTATGAAGCAGTTTGGCTGGAAGATTTGGACCATCAATAGTTACTCATAAATACTTGATTTCATTTACTTTGTCTAGTCTGTTACCCATAATTTTTATATTTAAATTAGAAAATGAGATAATTTAAATGTATTAAAATATGAGGATATAACCAAATATGCCTTAGTAAAATGTTTCTGTGCAAAAAGATACAGGGTGTCAAATTATTTTTTCGTTTTTTGCAATAACTCAACAGCCTCTTGACTGATCTTCTCCAAATTTGCTAGAGAAGCTTTTTTTATTCTAAGAAACAATAATTTATGTATTACATCACCTTAGATCACAGAGGGCGCCGCAGGACCTGTGTCTGATGATGAATATTTTTCATATTTTTTTTTGACGAAACGTTGTGGTACTTCTGACCAGAAAATCTGATGAGGGCGTCATTTCTACGTATAAAAGGTACGCTTGGTAGAACTTGATAACTCCAACCGTTAAATATTTCAATAATTTTTTGAAAGACAAATTCAAATTTAGTGTAATACACTTTGTATTTATTGAAAAGTGTGCTTTTGTTGCATTTTAGTTCTGTCATTTACGTCATTTAATCGTTTTATTTTGTTTTTGTGTTCCTCGAGCTAATTTCTTTAACTTCTTTATTTACATTACCTAGACATAATAATTTTTCAAATAGCGAAATGAGGGAGATCCTCATTGCAACATCCAAATAGAATACAGCCATACCATAAGATTTTCAAAGATCTGTTTCGTCGTTTGGGAGAAACGGGTTCATTTCGCCATAAGAACGATGTAGGACGACCGAAACGAATTACTCCAGATCAAGAGCTAGAAATTTTAGTTCGTGTGGATGGATTTCCTCAAGTCAGCTCAAGTCGTTTAGTAGCGGCAACAGGTGTGAGTAAACAATCTGTCTTAAGAGGCTTACGTAAAGAGCGCTTCTACTCATCATCTCAGTCCTGTACAAAACTTACTTCGAATGGATCTTCCACAAAAGCTACAATTTTGTCAATTTGTTCTAAATAAACACAACAGGGATCGAAATTTTGTTAATGACACTTTATTTTCCGACAAAGCAACTTTTACTCGCCGAGGCGTTTTTAATTGGAGAAATACCAATTACTGGAAAGTAGAAAATTCTCATGCCGTTAAAGAAAGGCATTTTCAGCATGAATTTAAGATTAACGTTTGGTGTGATATCATCGGCGATCAATTATCGAGACCATTTGTCCTTCCTCCAAAATTTAAATGGACAGTATTTTTTGTTTTTTCTTCAAAATACTCTTGCATGATATATTACATGCTTTCATGCTAGACATACGGAACAGAATGTGGTTCATGTAAGATGGAACTCCCCCTCATGTATCCATTGAAGTCGGGAATTATCTTGATGAGACTTTCCCACGCAGATGGATCGGTCGAGGAAGTGAGTTTGCTTGGCCACCAAGGAGTCCTGATTATAATCCTGTGGATTATTATGTATGGGGACATATGAACTTCTTAATCGATGCAAATACTATCAACTCAAGAGAAGAACTGAGAGACAAAATACAAAACGCAGCGAATTTTATTAGAGGACAGGAAAACGTATTTTTCAATGTAAGAAAATCTGTTATAAATAGAATTAGAAAAGGCATAAGAAGTAGGTGGAGAGCATATCGAACATTTACTCTAAGTTGCAGCAATGGGGTTTTTGCATGGGGGGAAAGTTTATAATGTCATTAAGTCAACTTTTACATTATTTTTTGGTCTTCTAATGAGATTAAATCCTTATTTAAAGTATTTCATTTAACAATTTTTTAATTACACGAAGTAGGTAAGTATTATTAAATAAATAAATAAACACCACAGAAATTGGACAACCCCCAATTCCAGAAGCCCGAGGCTTGTGCGAAAGGGGGTTACACATTGAAAAAACGCGGCCATACAACCATTTCCTCCGACAATGCCAGTGCCAGAGCCAGGATTCGAACCCGGTGGTGCGATGTCCGTGTGATTAATCGCAATTGCCTCATCGCGCCTTAACCCACGCGGCCACCGGCCAGACGAATTAAACGAATATATTAGAGAAATGAAAAAATTATTAAATATAATGTATTAATAAATAATGTAAATTATTCATAATTATGGATTTTTTTAGTGATTAATTAACTTTAAACCACGTATTATTTACTGGGACTTACGGTTGACCTTACATTATGCTGTGTATGGCTAAGCGCTGCGCGCTCTCCGCGCTCTATCTCAAGAACGGTTAAGCGTATAAAAAAATGTTTGTAGCTAATTTTATGCTCTACAATTTTCATAATAGATGCAAATATCATTAAAACCATATTAAGCGAGATACTGGCGAAAAACCGATTTTTGTGACCTTTAACCTCGAGTATCTTAAGACGCGGACAAGAGATTTTATGAGACTTTTGAGACAACTTTTAGAATGCCAAAATAAAGGTTTATAGCTTGCTACTCTCATTCCGAGGTGAAACCCCTAATGTGACTGGATTATAATGAAAATGTAATTAAGCGATTGTTTAATAATAATAATAATAATAGTATTTATTTTAAAGTAAAAGTTATAATAATAACAGTAAGATGAAATATCGTCAAAACAACAACAAAAAAAACAATAATCAATTCAAACGCATACATGATTATAAAATGTGTAAATGACAAACATATCTTCAGATGAATAACAACATGAATGATAGATAAATAACAAATATAATAAAATATAATTAAACATGTAAAATGAATCTAAATATAGACATATTTTAAGCATAATTCATAAATTCCTGTACTGTGTATGGCTCTACATTTAATAATAATTCATATATAAGTTTTTTAAAAGTTCTTAAAGAGTTTACTGCCTGAATGGATTGTGGAAGCTTTTATGCAATTATAGTGGGCATTTTTTTCTGTCATAGTCAACCTGTGGATGGGATAGTTGTAATTAAGATTTCTCGTGTTATGATTGTGTTGGGGTTCATTGTTGGAAAAGAGCTGTTTGTTCTTAAAAAAATCCAGCAGACATTCTTGAATATAAATAGTATAAAGAGTCAGTACTTTGTTTTTCTTGAATTTTCCTCTACATGTTTCAAGTGGTCTTATTTTTAACATAGTTCTCAAGGTACGCTTTTGAATTATGAATAATCTTTCTATATTTACACTGTTTCCATAAAATATTATTCCATAGCGCAATACTGAATCAAAAATTGCATAGTATACAATTTTGAGAGAAATAAATTTCATATATTTGGATAATACTCTGATGCTATAACATGCACTATTTAATTTTTTGCTAATATAATCCCACCGCAATGTTTCGTCAACATGTATACCTAAAAATTTGCCTTGTGTTAATTTTGATGTAGTATTCTCATTTAATTTAATTTTGTTCACAGTCTCAATACCAGCTCGATTAGTTCTAAATAATACGGTATTTGTTTTTTGTTCATTTAACACAAGTTTATTTGAAAGAAACCATTCCTTGGCATTTGTAAATATAGTATTTGTTGAAATAATTATGTCATAAAATGTTGTAGCCGATACTAGCAAGTTAGCATCATCTGCATAGTTTTTTATGGATGTATCTTCTAAAGTTACTACATTTACTAAGTCATTTATAAAGGTTATAAAAAGTGTCGGCCCCAGAATACCACCTTGAGGTACTTCACGTAATATGTACTGAAATTCTGACTTAGTAACTTGGCCATCTTTAATGATAGACACTTTTTGTTTATAAAAGTTTGTGGCGTGCAAAGGAACAGTTAAATCATTATTGTATCGGGTTTTGTAGGAACTTATATATCCTGATCTATTAAATTAGCGTATATTTTTGTGTACAAAACACATACATTTTAAAATAAAGGTGCCTATTACCGAGCTTATTATGTTTAGGATTTTATTTAACGTTTCTGCCTATATTTTTAAAACTCGACTAATTTTCTCATTCATGTTTGTGTTACTGAAAATTTACTGGCTACCTCCGACATTGAAGTAACATCATCTTGTCCAAAAAGGAATATATGTAAATGACGTATTTTTTAAATCACTGCTTCAATAGTGACTGTGCGAAAGATACCACGAATATCACGACCTACCACCATTATACATTTAAAATCTTAGCCGCCGTAAATATTCACCCATGCTAAACAAGACGTTTATTTAAAAAAAAAAATCCCAACTGTGTTTGGTATCGTTAACGATGCCCGCACCCATGATTGAAAATGCGTTTAAGAAATGTGAAATGTAAGTGAATCAAAGCTTAAAGCTTGTATCATCAGCATCAGTCACAATGTCCATTGCCTATCGCAACCTCCTAGCCTAGGCAACTAATAGCTAGGATATAAATATAAAATGCATTCTAGTGGTAGTAGCAAGCTATGCGCGACCTGTTGTTGTTTTGTGTATATTATGCCGATGCATCAAAGTTCAAGCAACGAGGTTTGCCGGTTAGTTAGCTGCTCGTGTCCACAGACTAGCTCCTCGTGTCATTTTGGCTCGCCAGAGATACCTACTCGTCCGAGTTCAGTTAACCTTTCTTTGCCAGACGTTCTGCGCTCTATGAATCTTGGAAGTTCTACCCTACTACACGTCTGTCGTGGAGCTAGCTGTTTTGATCAATAGCAGAAACTGCATTTCAGCGCGCTCTTCTGGTTTAGAAAGCACTTTCAACATACCGACCGGTTAAAATCCGTAATCACACTACATGCATATCGCAAGGCGATCAGTAATACTGTGCTTAGTGTGCTAACGTTTGGAGCCTGCTTTTGTTATGGCAGGCTCATGACAGAGGAGCGTTTAGATTGGGATTAAAGTAAGTTGAGCGATTAAAGTCTGGAGAGGGTGTGAACAGCCACAACAATTTTTCTATATTACAGTGGCGAGCATAATTGGTTACGCTTATTTACGCGTTGCGGATTATGAGCGGGGTTCTTGGAGGAATACCGAGAAAAGTCAGGTAATTTAGACAGTGTATGAAGAAATCGGGGTATTTTAATATTCTGCCTTAAAAAGTTCGGGAATCGGGTCAAGATATAAAACTACGAATTATAACTTCCAAAGTTTCATCTAAGAATCTTATTTATTTTCGAATTTCGCGCCAATTGGATGACAAATTTGAATCAATTTTTTCGCTGCTGAAAATTATATACAGGATGTAACGCAACTTATCCGAAAAATTTTAACCATACATGCACCTTTAAATAAGAAGTCGGTTTCTCGAAAAAAAAAAAAAGTAATAAGTCCAACACAGAAAAGATACAAATTGTTAAAGTTACAAATTAATGAAAATTCGTCAATGTCTTGGTCACTGATGAAGCTATTTTGACGCGTAATGGTATAACCAATCTACAATCCTCATCCAGTAGTTCGGAATCACTTTGAACATCGATGAACGCCTAATTGGTTCGTTCATATTGCCAAATCAGATAGATGGTCAGCAATATCTGCAGTTTCTCCGTAATGGTCTTCCTGGTCTTCTTGAAGATGTGCTCTTGGAGGTCCGAAGTCGGATGTGGTTTTTACATGATGGTGCGCCCCCAAATTATAGTTTAGTAATCCGAGGTTACTTGACCCAATTAAACGGAATACATTGGATCGGACGGGATCGGTAGCTTGGCCTCCGCGGTCCCCGGATCTAAATCCTCTTGACTTCCTTTTGTGGAAATATTTAAAAAATGAAGTCTACCAAACCGAAGTTGACAATATCCGATGTATTACGTGAACGTATTAGCTGTCCATAATCTGCGTCTTCGGGAACAGCAGGAAGGGAGAACATTTCAGCTAGTGTGACAAAATTGGATTAGACGGGTTCAGGTGTGCTTGAATGTCAATGGACAGAACTTTCAACAGTTTTATATAAATAATATGTTACTTTAACATTTCCATTCATTTGTAAATTTAACAATTTGCATCTTTTTTTGTGTTGGACTTTATTAAAAAATTTTTTAAGAAATCGACTTCTTATTTAAAGGTGCATGTATGGTTAAAATTTTTCGGGTAAGTTGCCTTACACCCTGTATAGCTTTGAGCATTGCAACTGCAACAATGTTTTTCTTTATCAGTTAAAAACTTGAAACCGCCATGGACAATCTGGAAAAGTCAGGGGATTTAATTTGAAAGGATTGTTATGAATCGAGATAAGGTGTCTTCCCATAATTAACCAAGAATTTCAGTTAACCCACACTTTCTATTGTGGTATTGTGCGTGTAGTTCAATGTATGATTTTGATAGCGCCTGGAGCACCTGAGAAATCGTTAAATTTATATTTCAGGCAGTCAAGTCTTCCTCTTAGGCTTTGTTCATCCAAGATTGATTCTTGGTTAGTGTTGGAATGAATACGTCGAAGAGCTTCTCCAAGAATGATCACATTACTCTGTTGAATATCTAAATACACTGGATTTGGAATAAATAAGGAAATCATAGGAGCTGAAAGCATCATAATGAGTCTAAAAACTATTCTGTAAACAAAATTTGAAACGGCCAGTGTTGTGTCAAACGCAACAGTGGTTGGCAAAACTTTCAGGATCAAAATGTTAAAAGGGAGATACACTCAACAAAGAAATTCGTCACAAAAGTTTTTAAAGAACATATCCGTAAGATTCATACGTAGAATGAAATAAGAATATAATAATATCACGGGGACGGCAGCTCAGTAGCGTCTGACTAGCAAACTGAGTATGCCTAGCAAAATGGGTTCGAGGCCTGCAAAGCGAAACAATTTTTAATTTAAAAAATTGCCCCAAGAGTGGTTCGGACTCCACAATAAGCTGTAGGGCCTTATCTCTGTTTACCTAGTACAAGATCTTTGAGACCTTCCAGGGGGTTACTTCGGTAACTTGAGAGGCGGCTAAGAAAACAATAAAACAAATTAACAACTTTTATATTTTAGGTAGTGATTGCATATAAATTATATACAGTACGGGGATCGCTACTAGGCGTATAGGGAAATGCCATACACTTATGTACATGTTCAATACGGGTGAGAATGTCGTTTAATTTAATGTGATTGGGGTGGAGGTCCAATGCGCTGTACGTTGGCGCCGCTATGATTGTCGATGTTATGGAGATTTATTTATTTACTATAGTCCGTTGGGCTTTGGTCACAGATAACCTTACGAAATTTAAGTATTATTGCACTCAAAATAATTTTAACTGATAAAGATAGGCTAAGTATATTTGAACCATTTTGGCAATTAATGAATTGGGGTCAAAAACGAATTTATGTAATTTCTTTGATTAAACAGACCGAAAAAAAAGGTGCCCTGCAGCTGATAATGATTCGTCAAGACGAAATTTTTCTTGCCAATATTACCTAAACCTAAAAAATTAAAAGAAAATAGTATGTAAAAAAAATGTTTTTACAGACACTGGGTCTTAAGGAAACAATGGTTAGAAAATGGTTAAATAAAAGTAATGGTTCTAAAATTATTGCTAGTCAGGATAAATTGAATAAAAGGAACCCTAAGAAACAAGACGGAATTAAAAAAGATATTTTAAGAGAATGATTGGGGAATATTCCATGTATGGAATCTCATTACTGCCGGAAAGAATCTTCAAAAAAGTACATTGAGGCACAGTTTCAGTCTGAAGCTGATCTATACAGAGAATACTGTAAATATTGCGAGGAAAAAACTTACACTCCTTTAAGCAACTGGTCTTTTTATGATGATTACATTGTTCCAAAAATTTACATCATGCGCTAAAAATTCAAGCGCAAATCCTATTCGAGCTTCTTTATGTTTAGCTTTAAGTAAATATTTCTGTGCTGCTGCATGCAGCGTAGCTCCGATTCTCTTACTCGCCGGCGACCAGTACTATTCGATCCAGAACAATTTGTTTCTTCAGCAACCTGAATAACTGAGTAAAATGGATTTTCTACTAAAGCATTTACCAATTGCAAATCTTATTGTTGAGTTGATATCCTTCGTCGCCCTGATCCAGTTTATTCTCTACTTTTTAAAATGTTACACACCGAATTTTTGTCAATATTCTAACGCAGTGCAATTTGTCTCATTGGCCATCCATCTTCTGCTTTAGCAATAACTCCAGATTTAACTAAATCGCATATATGCGGCATATTAATTTTTTGCACACTTGCAATAAATTATGACAACTAACTGACAATGTCACAAAAATTAAAGTTAGATGTACACAACTTGATTTTAGCAAAATACCGTTATAAGACCTGTCCTATTTTTATTGCTCACGACCGGACCGTACGACCAAAAAAGTTTATAGCTTTACAGTGCACCCTTCAAATATTCGTGGTCTATAACCATCAATTCCGTAATTAGGAACATTACGTATTTGAGCTTGTAACTTCGAACGTCGAGTTTTACCAAATTGTAACAAAGTTGAAATTAGTCAAGAATTATGTGCGGTCATCAATATATCAAGACCACTTTGATAGGCTAGAGATAATGTCTATTGAGTTTGATATATTAAGCGAAATTGATTATGAATCTGTCATTAAAGATTTTGCGGAAGTGAAGGCGCGCAAAGTTATATTTTCTTAAGGAGATACATATTATACTTATTTAGATTTTCAAGAAATGAATAGTACATCTAAAATCCGAGTTTACTTTTTTACCTCGTCCATATGCTTCAGTTTCCGTAGGCATTAAAGAGGAGGGCGCCAAAACATGTACTTGCCCGGTATATATATATATATATATATATATATTTTTCTTCCGCCGGGCCTGGGTAGAGCTATAACATCATGATTGATCAGGTATCGAATCATGACACGAACCACATCGGGCAATAAAATTATGCGGCGTCAGTGAGGTTTCCTCCTTTTTGGACCTCAAAACCGGACGTGTGGTTCACTCAAGTGGAGGCACAATTTAACGTCGCTAGAATCACTAGCGATAGAAAAAGTACGACTACGTTTTAGCTACTTTACCTATTGAAGTAGTTAACAGTATTTACGACATAAGCGTCTCCACGAACATTCGAATAAATACCGCTTTAGTCCAAAACATTTGGTCAATTGCCGACCAAAACTTTATTGATTGAGGCTTTGTCCACAGTGAATTAGTTGACTACATTTGTTTAAATGTCAATGTATTCAACATATTCTCTGTTCGCCACCTAAGTTTAATTACATTTGACTGAGACACTTCGCAGTACATCAGATGTTTTTTTTTACCCTTTTATGCTAATTGGAAGCTAAAACCCTTGCTTCAGTTATTTCCAAGTCATTTCAAGGATATTAGATAGAACTTAACACGTGAATGATGGCGTTACAAATATATACGCTAGTGATGACTGCTCAAGTTGACTCTCACAAAATACTTGACATAAAATGGGAAACCAAACTATTCAAATAATGGCCATCTGTAACTTTTTTACATTTAAAAGTGCAAGAAAATAATAAGTTTATCCAATTTTAGGCCGCCATATTTTCCAGTCATCAAATCGTGTATATACCTGGTGCGCCATTTAACTTCACATGCGAAATGTGTCTTCTTCCTACTTCCATCTTGCCATATATTAAACACAATAAGTAGTTAGAGAATTTTTTTCTCAAAAAATGTTCAAGGTTAGAGAAAAAGTACTAGAAACAATGATTATTCAATTTCATCTGTAACATGTAAGCCAATCATTTTGATGTTCAATTTATTCAGCAACCTAAATTGAAAAAATTAAGCACACATGCCCACCACAAGTTTATATATCCTTCCATCGTGTTTCATTGATTGTTAATGGCTTGTTGTCTATCCCTAGTGTAACCAATTTTTTCTAGAGCTTCTTGGACGTTCTTGAGCTCTTCGAATTTGCTTTCGTTGTTGGCTCTATGAAACAACGTTTTTATTAATGACTTCTACTGTGGATCGTGGATATGTAGCATGCAGGTAACGGCCGGTATATGTTTTCTTCCTGTAGAACGGGTATGGGTACTAAAAGTTATATCAGACAAATAGGGATAAATATGTAGTGAAGGAACATGCTCATTATAATGAAATGGAAACCAAAAACTACCTACGACAACGTCAAAACATACAGAGAAGTATTCGCTGTTGCCCTTAGCATCACTAGAAATGATGAAAAACGAACAACTTCAATAGAGCATGAATATCATAGTTCATATATCACTGGTTTAAGCAGTCACTATCGACGGACTATGTATATAATGAATGGGCAGCAAAGCAGCACCAAATTATGTAACGAGACGTCGAACGCAACTTCAGTCTTTGAAATCTTTCTTAAGTAGCTGGCCAAAATATCGCAACTGCCACAATTTATCAATTAGCCACTTGTCTGTTTCTTGATCTTGTTGATGTATTGAGAATGGGCTCGTTACATTCTTCCGAATGCCGTCAATAGCCAGTGCTAGCCCGCGGCCGTGAACTGTTGCACGGACACGCAATCATTAGTTAATTGTTGCTGTACGGTGAAAATTGGCACCTCACACATTATTGATTTAAACAGCAGATAAACACACGAGTACACGGGGATATCTTTGTTGCATTTTTGTTCCGCTAGCATGAAATGTGGGCGTCTCTGTCGCCGCTTTCAGCGATTTCAGCTATTATTGATTTTGTTGTTTATGATTGATGCGCACTCGGTAATATGATATTTATTAATGCCCGTATCTTGTTACACAGGTCTCGGGTATTTTCCGTACTTTTAGAATATCGCATAAATTTGTAATGGGATATCGTACATCCGAATTTAAATAAATTTTGTCGTATTGTAATGGTTAATTTATAGAGAAAGAGGAACTGATTTCTTAACGAGCATAATGAACACAATTTTGCTTATTTTCGCGGCTGGGAAAGAAGGCGCGGCACGCCTCTCAATCTGCCTCCATTTCTGCCGCTCGTGCACTCGAGAACGGGTCTAGCAGTTAGAACATATTTATTGTTTTAGGCAGTAATATTTATTTCTTGATACATATTTTATCAAAAATATAGAATTACCTATTTAGACCATCTATAAAAAGATTATAATTTGAATTTTCTTCCAATAAATTTCTGCATTATGCAGAATTTTGTATTTCATAGCATTTGAATGTTGAAGTTGAAAACAACTAAGATCATTGAATGAAATTTCATATTTCTAATTTGATTATAATTCTTATGTATTTAGCTGTTCTTATTTTTGAAATATTTTTTATATACACTACTGAATAATCTACAAAAATCTACAAGAAAATGGAAATTACTTAATTAGAAGTTTATAAATACGCACCGTCTGTCTATTGTACGAGGGCCACACCAAAGAGGTGCTTTTGACTATATTTTTATTGCATCCCACGCTTTTTACAATAAAATATTTAAAATATGTAAACATTATTTTTTCCTTTTGAGTTCGGTTTACTATTAAAGCGTAATTTTTAGTTTTTTTTAAAACTACAATTTTTTTAGTCATCCTCTTTCCATTCATCCTGCTTTTCGAAACCGAGTAGTAGTACATAATTAATATTACATCATAATGTATGTATTAAAGTTGGAATTAGCGTTTAAAAAGGGCTTATACCACGGCAAATACGTTATATTATTAACTGCGGCGCCTCCGCCAAAATATCGACAATAGATTAGTAGTTTTAAAAAAAAATTGTTTTATCCTGATGATCCTGGTGAGGACATTAGGATAAAGTTGTCAAATAATTGTATTGTCATTGGTCCTTGATAACAGTGCAAAGCTTCAGTTTAATTTGACGTTTTGAAGTGAGTGAGAATCACGATCAAAGATTGAAAAAGTTACATTCAAACAAACATACAGGTGAAGCTAATATAAAGCGTGTAAAAAGGAACTAATTCCAGTATACTCGGATGTTAGCTTCTTGTCTCTGAGTTTATAGACGCGCACAAGAGCCATTAAGGTATAAAGATCATATTACCTGTAGCGTGCAGACGTGTGACCAAGCATATTTCACGTAACAGCGTATTATAGATGTCCAAAACGAACAGAATGATAGAAGACGTCAAGACCAATAATAATGACCATTACATGGGGTCCGATTCAAGCGGTTTAAAAGTTGTTAATTTTTTTAAAATTTTATACTAAAAAATCCATCAATGTGAAGAAAATAACTGGTACAGCCATCTGATTTTTTTTTACCTGGGATAGTTCATTAATGTAGTATAGTGGAACCGAAAAAAGTACACAGTAGAACAAAAAATCAGCGGCATTCTCGTCAAGGAATTTAGCTGTTATTTAATACTGAAGCGGCACCTCATTGTACCATAGAAATATATTTAATTTTATCCATTCTTGCCTCCTACCAAAAATGAAAACCACGACTAGGACATTCTACGTAATTGCCATAGTCGACCAAATCGGTTGAATGTGTGAACGTACTGCATTTATACTTTATAATTTGTTGACTGCTGCGACATAGGCGAAGCTTTTATAGACGAAAGTCAAATATTCGGGTAGCTTGTCATCCAGTGGCACCACACATATATTTCTATGGGTATATATAAAATAATAATAATGTTCATATTTTATAAGATAAAACAAAAAATAAATAAAACTAAATTTGTTTTTTCACTCAACTCAGCCAAAAAGCTCATGCATAATTAATTAACAAAATCCGGAGACTTTAATTTTTTCGAAGTACTATGAAATTTGCGAAATTTGCAAATCTGCACGCCCCTGGCTCTACTATTTACTCTTTTCGGTCAGACATGGTCTAATCAAGTACTATTCGTAAAATAAAAATAAACGTACACAGTGTCGGATGTACGGGGGTGGGGGGGTGTTAGTTCGGGTTCAACCTCCGGCCCCTTACGAACTCAACAATTTTTTAATTTGATTGTGACAGAAATACTTGGGAAATTAATACTTAATTTTGCGAATGATAGATTAGTTTGGTACTTAGCAGTAACGAAAAATTGAGAAAACATTAATCACCAATCGATTTTCATTTTTATATAACAGAAACAATGCATTAATTTTAATTTTGTGCGAATTACAATTTAAGAAAATAATAATAATAAAAATAATAATATTAATAAGAAGTTCATCATCAGTAGGTCGGATTCCCTCCTCTGCATGGTTCGAGACCATGAAAATGCAGGGATAGGAGCATTTCTCTTTAAGGCAGCACAGAGAGTATCCGATGAACTTGGTCTCATCTTCGACGTCGAGCGGGTAAATCCCGACTGTCACCGATTTGGAACCCGTTCGATTAGAAGCCCATATTAGAGCTGCAGAATACAACATCTTTTTGCAGGATAAGCCTCTACACGGAGTCTTCTATAAAAATATAGAAGACCTCGGCTTATCCGAAAGGCTGACCTTCGAGACCGAGGGATTCATAACGGCTTACCTGGATGGTGTATTTAACACCCTCGTCTATGGACGTCGTGTCATGGGTATGGAGGTCCCTGATGTCAGCTTCAGGGCCTGCCGCAGGGCACCGGAGACTGTAATGGACTTACTGTCGGCTTGCCCGACATACGCAGTCTCGGCCTATATTCACAGACACGACGCAGCATCACGAGTGATTTACTATCATCTAAGGCACTCGTATGGGATAGACGAAACACCAGTGCTGCCTTACGCTCCGGGAGATATTGAGTCCGTTGTGGGGAATGGGAAGTGTAATTTATTGGAACTACTCGTTTCCCACCGTCTGGCAAATACAAGCCAGCAAGCCTGACATAGTACACCTCGACCACCAACTCAAGACAATGTATGTCGTGGAATTCTCAGGCCCCGCTGAGAGCAACATTGTTTTGAAAGAGGAGGAAAGACGGACAAAACATCGAGATTTCCTTTTCGAACTCCACAGGTTTTATCCAGGCCATTCTGTTAAAATAAATGGTACTGATTATAGGAGCCCTCGATGGAATGAGACAGACGCTGCTTTCAGAACTAAAGATCATACCGGCATGCCGAGATTCGGCAAAGATCTTAACCGGCAGAATGCAGAAGGCTGTCATCCTCGGTTCATTGCGTCTACTCAAGGCACACGATTCACGGATCCGGTAGTCACTCACCCTACGGGCGTGGCGAGTGGCTACTGGTACTAGCAGCTTCCCCTCTGAGAGAGACGGTGCCACAGAGTAGGGTGTCTGGCTCCTAATTAAAAAAATTATGATAATAATAATGTCTTTATTGACCATAATTAGACTATGATGGTTATTGGAATTCGTTTTTGGAATTTATTATTTCTTGACAAAATATTTTGACTCCATGTCAGCATACAGAAAAAAAAATTATCTAAAGATCCTAAACAACTTTAATGTGTATAGGGGTATCTTACGAAACTTTTCTTATTAAAATCAATTCTTTGCATATTAATTACATTATCGTTATTATTAAAAGTTACTTCATGTCACATTTAATTGTTTTTCTGTGTAATGTTACAATTTTAAGAAAAATGTTTCGTTATGTACCTGAGAGTTTTACTATCAAGCTGGTCACAAGTAATTTTTCTGTTCTATTTTTACATGAGAATTATTTACAAAGTAGAAAATCGTTATTTGAATTATTTGTCTATGATTAAACCAACCAAATAAATATACTTTTTCTTTGTTCATGTCCTTAATTGACAATTTTTTGATATCACCTCCATTTTCTACTTCAAAATGCATAATAATCGATATATATATATAGAATTAAGCCATATCGTGAACAAATAGTATATACCTATAAACTATATTTTATATGTTGTGATGTGTACCTACCTACATTTGTCCATGACTTATAAATATTTTACCAGCATTTATTGACGATCGTGTCTGGACTGCATAACTCATCATGTGTAGCTGGTATAATTTTATAAAGTTATTATATAATATTTAGTATCTCGGACTCGGCCCCAGATATATAGTGCCTAGTTTGCCCAAATGAAACTTTTTTGAGCATTCCTCTACAAACGTACGCTGCAGTTAATAACCATAACGCAGAATAAAATGATAAAATAGCCAGACTTGCAGAATGAAATTGTTTGTGATATGACTCGGTTCCAAAGTATTTTCCAAGAATAAACGCTATTAACCTGTTTACATATACAATATACGGTACGAGTATTTATAAAACTGGTTTCCAGCAGATATTCAATTCTAAATATTAAAATTTTAATTTTCTGCGAGTAAATTTAGAAATAAATATATTGCATAAAACATGAAAATTGATTACTGTCTGCCTATTTTTTTAATCAGAGACGTGCGGTAGAAGTTAAAGGTGACCTTAAATAACCACAGACATTGGATATTTCTCACAATATATAAGACACATCATGATTTAATGCCTATCTTCCAGGAAGTAATGGAACAAAAATAATTCATTGAAATTTGACTATTGTCGGCCATAATGCATCGAAGATGACGGATGAAAAAGTAAAAAAAATAATGGTTGGTTTTAAACACATTTATTGAAGGTATTGATCGTCTCGTATCTTCCTACACAAAAATCAGACAATGGGTAACTGAACATGTTATTAATGAATGCATTTTTATCAGACATATGCACCATGAAGTTAAAATAATGATAATAATAATAATGTTTATTCTTCATTTGTAAGTACAGTAAAAGTACATATGATATGTCAAATATTTGTCTACTAGTAAAAACTGCATACACATTGAAATTGTCAAAATATATAGAAATATAACAAATGCTAGAAATGTACTAAAAATGTGTGAAACTGTAAAATATATATATATACACGTATATAAAGGTGCATAAAATGTGTAATGGTGCATAAAATGTATAAGAGTGTAAAAATGTATAAATATATAAAAGTGTATAGAACATACATATACAAAAGTATGAAATGTATAAAGGTACATAAACAAAATGTATAAAATACATAAATGTATAAAACAGAGTATATACAAAACGATGTAAAAGAAGGTACAATGTACAAATGTAAAAAATGTTTTACATATAGCACAGACTAAAACATGTAGTATAAAATAAAAACATTAACCATGAATTAATTTAAAAATTCGTTAAGGTATAAAAAGTTTTTTCAATAAAAAATAATTTAACTTTCTTTTTGAATACGTGATAAGTTGTAATTTCTTTCAGGTTTGCTGGTAATTTATTGTAAACATATAACTACAAGCTGGTGAGTTCTTAAAAGTAGCCGTTTTATGTTTCGGGATTTGAAATTCACCTCACCTCCATGTCTAGTACCATAGCAATGAGAGTCCCTGACACGCGAAAAGTGCAGTTTATTCTTATAAGCATATAAAGCACATTTAAATAAAAATACAGAAGGAACAGTTAAAATATTATTAGCTTTAAAAACAGGTTTGCAACTTTCCATGGGTTTTAACTTAAATATTAGTCTAATGATTCTTTTCTGGCCTACGGATACTCTATTTATGAATTTACCAACGCTCCATAATATATATTCAGCATGCCTTCCGTATTTAGACATAATTTCATCTGAATTATCGCAAAGAAGGCAGAATTTAACTTGGAACAGACATGATTAATATGTTTGTCCCATCCCAGTTTACCATCTAAGTAAGTTCCTAAAAATTTAGTACATTGCGATAAACTTATGTTATTCTCTATTTCGGAATTTGGCGGCATAATTTTTTTGGTGTGAACATTCAAATAAACTGTTTTCTTGCCGTTTAATATTAATCTATTTCGATGACGCCAAGCATCAAGTTCATCGCACACATTGTTCATACGAAATGATAGTTCCTCAGGAGACCGTGTGGAGATAGTTACTGTCGTGTCATTGGCGAACATAGTAACTTTACCAGTTGAAATGTGTTGTCGTAAGTCATTTACATACAACATAAAAAGCAGCGGTCCCAGCACAGAGCCCTGAGGAACTCCCACTTCAGAAAAATTGTCATCATACTTTACTAACATTTTTCTGTTAGTCATGTATGATTTAATTCACAACACGTTATCCCTAATACCTATAGAAAAGATCTTTTGACACAAGAACTCGACATCAACTATCGAAAGCACAAGACAGGACAAACATTAATGACATTACATATTTGCCATTATCTAACTCTTGGTGTACAAAGTCCAGAATAATCCAGAACTAAAAGTCAGATATAACATTTAAAAAAATCCTGAAATAAATATTGAGAGTACAAAAATTGCCTATTATCAAAAAATAATAATAATAATGAATCAAATAAAAATATGGGATATAATTAATGAGAATACACAAGGGAAAAAACCTAGATGGAATATATTTAGATGATATACAAGAGGTTGCAAATAAATAAATAAACACCACATAAATTAGACAACCCCCAATTCCAGAAGCCAGGGCTTGTTCGGAAGGGGGTTACACATTGAAAAAACGCGGACATGCAACCATTTCCTCCGACAGTGCCGGAGCCAGGATTCGAACCCAGTGGTGCGATGTCCGTGTGATTAATCGCGATTGCCACCTCGCGCCTTAACCCACTCGGCTGTCGACCAGATGGTTTCAATAATCACTTTATTAACTCTATCAATAAGTTTACTGGCTCTTTTGATACTGATACCTCAACAACACAAATAAACAACAAGCAAGCATAATAACAGCACAATATATGTATCCCCTGTTACCGAGAATGAGATTTCAGATATAATATTTTCTGTGTAGAGAAAAATCATGCTGCTTAATAAAAGAGCAAATTATCTCCTAACTATACTCGCATACCTTATTAATACATGATTTGAAAATGGTCACTTTCCAGATCAACTCAAATCAGCAGTAATAATACCATTTCACAAAAATCATGATCCAAATATCTAGCCGATAGCCGCATTGGTTCAATCGTGATTAATGGAACTGGTATCGCACTACCGGTTTCGAGCTCCGGCATTGTCGGATTATATGGTTGTATGTCCACTTTTTTCAATGTGTAACCCCCTTCCGCACAAGTCCCTAACTTCTGGAATTGGGGGTTGTCTAATTTCTGTGGTGTTTATTTATTATTATTATTATTTACATTATATAAATAATTGCAGGCCAGTGGCGCTTTTTTTGTTTTTTTGAAATTTTTGAAAAACCATTTCAAATTATATTGGTCAGTTTTCTAGAAAAATATAAAATATTAACAACACGGCAGTATATGATTTCTGTAAAAAGCAATCGACCCAGGATACTGTTCACTCATTGTATGGGAAAATTCTCGACAACTTTAATAACAACTTGAAATCATTGGGTATATATTTTGATCTTTCAAAAGCTTTTGATTGTATACATCACAAATTATTATTAAAGAAACTTGAGATATATGATAATCTCGTTATGGCCTTAAGCCGGATTGACCCATACTTGAAGGGGAGGACATAGACTGTAAAAGACATGTTTTTCAGAAAATTTAAATGTTTTGTCAGGGGTACCACAATGGAGTGTGTTAGGTCCATTATTATTTATAATTTTTATTAACGACGTCTTTGATGATGTAAACAACAACAGCTTTTTAACCCTTTTTGCTGATGATACTTCTGCTATTATTACTGCTGATAATAATATGGATACATTCAGTAAAAATGCTATAAAATGTGTGGAAGAAATGTCAGTATGGCGCAATAAAAATTGATTGGTCCTAAATTCACAACAAACCAATCTCCTATTAATTACACCGGTTCTTAACAGAAGTGATTTAAGCACATTGATTAGAACCAATAATAAAACTATCTGTCAAAACGACTGGGCTAAATTAAATCTTGTGATTTTATAATTAAGAGACTCGGTTGATGTCATATGGATAAAATGATAAAATGTCTTTAGTGTATTAACACTAAAGATATTTTATTATGGCTGTACGTACAGACCCACTCCTCTCGTATGGTTTACTTTGCTGGGGTAATAATAGTTCAGGTGTAAAAAATCTTTAAAATGCAGAAAAGAATGATAAGAAACATATTTAATCTTTAGTACACTATATCTTGTAAACCTTAGGAACCATGGTTTACTTACTCTGTATTTTATGTATATTTTGCAGTCAGTATATTATGTACAGAAAGATATTAACGAATTACCAAAATTTGACTTAGACAATCCTTTATGTAATTATTTGTTGTTTGTTTTGAGCTGATGTGTGTTATATACTCATATGACTGTAATAATGTATTGCAACATATTTTATTTTATATGATTGTTCTACGTTGACTATGAGATGTATTGTTTTTCAAATCATTATCATTATTCTATAAGTGGATTATGCATAATATATATTTCTTTGTTGCAGAAACCAACCGAGAGTACAATCACCTATCAACAGATGTATACAAGCCCTCTGACTACGACCGTTTAGCTCTGTCACTGATATCTCCACTGCCTAATGAACAAGACTTCGCCATCAATGTGTGCACGCTACTTTCTAACGATGGCAAACACACTCTGAAACTTGATAAACATCCCAGGATAGTAAATTATTTACTTGGTCATGCTGGTATCTTTTATCATGGTAAGTAGTTATCACTTTATTAGCTCGACAAGTATAATTCATTCCAAATAGTGTTGGTTAGGAGTTGATTTCGGTAGCTAATGCATTAAATTTAACTTACTTTAACTTAACTTATTTGGAATAATTACCTTATTAAGCGAGGTTATGTGTATTCTAATTTGAGGTTAGAATCTATTTGCATTAGATTATAATTCAGTTTAAATGTCTATTATTAAGGACGTTTCCAAAAGACAGTCATTCTCAACCTACAAAAGGATCTCCCCTATGTAAACCATCATGCTTACAATAAAAACTTGTTGACAAGCACTGCACTCTTTCACTCCACTCCCTCCCACTCAATCTGGCAATGTCTCGTTTTTATACTCATCGGAACGTGAGTTGTTGCTTTGGTTTAGAGTGCATTATCGTATTTTGTAAGGTACTACCATGAGTACCGCTGAGAGTACCGTTTATTAAACCACTAGAAAATACACTAAAGTATTATTAGAAAAGGCTACCTCACTGTTTTTACTTAGTCTTATTTCAATCATGTATATTAGCGTATAGCCAAAATACCGATCTTTGAAGGTCTGTACCAGAGAACCTTTGCGTCCTAGGACCTTCTGCCCATTGAGACTTTTGATCTGGATGATGTGTGGAATATCATATCAAAAAATGAGCAAAATTAAGGGAGCCGGATTTCCATAAGAAGTTTGCGGGGCCCTTTAGTACCGCAACACACACAACAAATTTTTCCCACGTATACAGAACAGTAATAGAAAAATATGTATACATTTTCAAGATAATCGTAAGAAAACTTTTTTGTTGGGACGTCTTTAAGTATTAAAATATAGTATTTATTCCATCGGAGCCCTATTTCCTATATGATTTACTCACTCTAAATAGTATTTATTTCATGCTAGTTGCACATGTAGATTTTATGTGTTTGATGTGGTCAAAATATGCAATTTTGCTATACTATATTCAATTATGTTGCGGTTTAATTGCTTTATCGAGAGATGAATCTATCCATTATAACTGTCCATAGAAAAATATATTAGCCAACTGAGTGACTAATTAATTATATCCTGTAAGAAATAGAAAATTGTATGCAATATGATATATGACCCAATGCAATGTTGGTATATTAAGTGAAATTAATCGTGAATGTTTATTTGTAATTGCTGGCTCTATAGCGTAACAATTTGCATCTAAAACGTTCTTGAGGTTACTATACCTCATATATTGAATTTTGTTGCAGGCTCTCTGAGGCAACTTTTTACGCATTTTTATAACGGAATTAGGAAGAAACCGATACATAACTTCTGGAAAGATGTGCTCGAATCACACGAATATTTGGATCTCACGAATGAAAACAAGTTCGCAAAGATAGTGCAAGCCAAGGAGGAACCACCAAAAACTGATTCATCATTAGTTAAAGATGAAATTAACTCAAATACGCTTTTAACGTTACATGATATACCTATGGACGTAGACAATGACCGTCTGAAAGTGCCCGACGTGAGTGTTTGTGAAGTTGAGGATTCTGACAGTGAATGTGAAATAGTGGATGACAGTTTACCCAAAGACGTTAATTGTGATAGTTTTAAATTAAAGATAGAACCTGAGGATAGTGAACTTTTTTGTATGAAACGTACATTGGGAACCCAAGACTATATAGGCCAACGAGTATTACAAGTAGCTACTATTTTAAGAAACCTCAGTTTTATAGAGGAAAATGTGCCGGTTTTAGTAAATAATACATCCTTTATCAGATTTTTGTTATTGTGTTCAACTTCACAATGGAATACTTTGAGGAACCTCGGCATGGACATGCTCGGCAATATCGCAGCAGACTTTATTGTAAAAGATTTACCGAATGATCTTTTAGCTTCATATTTAATCAAAATTGTTACAAAGGGTTTAGAGAGTCAAGATAGAGCATCTTGTATTTCCTCCCTTGAAGTATTAAATAAATTGAGTCAAAATGAGCAGAACGAAGATGTCCTGCTTCGTACGTTAGAATCCCATGTATATAGAAATGTGTGTTCGTTCCTTACAATACATGACGTTATGTTATTAATTTATACTTTAGAATGTTTATATTCGTTATCGTCCCTGGGTGAGAGATCTTGCAGTTTAATTGTGAATAACCACGGTGTTATCGATACTCTGGTGTCACTGGTAACCGTAGAAGGCAAAAGCTATGGGCCTAAAGCCTGCATAGGAATGAAGTTAGTCGAGACTTTACCTAGCGGCACCAGCCAGGCTCAAAGCCAAGCGCAGACGCAGCAAACTACAACGGCATCGACAACTAGTCCAGTCAGCAGTACCGTAACGACAACTACTGCATCTAATACTACTCCTGTTGTTACTAGTACACCTGCTACCAAAATAGCAACTCCGGCGACTCCAGTTCGGCCTGTGCAGATTGCGCCGCAAAGACTCATTGCTCTTACGCCTACATCAACGACATCTAGTAAGTAGAACTTATATTTGTTAAAGCGTATATTTCATGATTAGAGTTCTATTCATTTATGGCAGTCCCCATAACATGAGTTTACTATTCTCTACTTTTCTGAAAGGGAAGCATTTAATTTACCGTTTAGGTTAGTTTACACAGTTAGCGTACCAGCAACAATCAGTTGGCAGATTAGCACAATTTTCCAACTTCATAAGGTCTCAGACGTAAGATTCAGGATATAATGCTCTCGTTTTTCATCAGTAAGAAAATAATTGATATTTAAATCGTGTTTCACTAAACATGGGCTTCCTAGCATAGACTTAAATAGCCCGATCAATAGATCAAAGAAAGTGCAATTTTCTTTTTTTAAGTATTCAGGGGTGCCTCCTGAGTATTTTGTTAAGTTTTTTGGGGGGTCGGTGGGGATTTTGAGTTACCCGCCATGTTTGCAAAAAGTTTGGATGTAAGTATCTCGTAAATCGTTGATGCATAAAGTACCTATTAATTGGATTAAAAATGAAAATAATTACCACTTCATCGCCTACTATTGTCAAATTACTTGCAGTAAGCACAATTTTAAGTTTTAGATTTCGAATGAAGAAATCATAATATATTAGTTCTAGTTCTCGAAATCTATTAATTAAGCTCTGCCTTCCTTAGGCTACCACTTTTTTCTGTTTTAGGTCTTTATTTATTGTTTGTATGTCTTTTTTTTTTCAATATGATCCACAACTGTACGTCTATTGTGATGAATATGGCAGAGGTTCTCAAATTTTTTATTGCCAACTCTTCATATTGACCGGAGTGAGTTTTTCGCAAGGTACCTCTGGAGGAAAAAGCCTTTTTTAGCAAGAAATTAATAACATCCTGTATAATTACTTATAGAAGTAGCAGATTTTATTGAACATATTAGTTAATGTTTGATCTGTTGAAGTTATTGTCGAAATATTTGACACTAAATAATGGTATTTGTGACCAATCAAGCGAATGCTTTATGCTTTGTTCTATTGTACCGTTCCATTTGACTTGCAGCATCCGCATTAGGTACATTCAATTTGCACGTAGATGAGCTCTATTTTTGCCAACTTTGGTGAAATTACTCCCCTTCATCATAAATACTTTCGATTATGAATTTTTCAACCATTTTTGGTGGTTTGGCGAATAAGTCAGTCATCAATAAAAATTTCCCCCGTAAAGTTGTCATCAAAAATAATCAATTAGATTGTAATAAATGTGAGTTGTTTGTGCAAAACCATAACGCATGTTAGATACATAAATTTTATTTCATTTTGATCCACCATACGATCGTGTAAAATCTATGTATCTCAAAAGCACTGTAAATGTAATTTTGTGTTCTCAAGCCACATCTGTGACGGTCAACCAAACGACGACTCCATCAATGACTCCGCAACAGCTTATCCAACAACAACATGCTCATCAGCAGGCCATCCATGAGAACGAGCAGTTTGCCCTAGCATGGCTACGTGCTACTTACGAACCGTGCTCTTCTGGTAAAATAGACCATCAAGAATTGTATAAGCATTACATGAATTCGTGCTCTAAGATTGGAAGGAGAGGCGTCATCTCCCCGTTACATTTTCCAAGATGCGTTAGGTATGTAATAACATTAAGTAGTGTCAGTTTTTAATACAATAATAAATTTTGTTATCTAGCCTCGGTAGGAAAGTACCGTGTCATTTAAATGGTCAGTGTAATTAAATGAATCATTAGTATTTTTTCTATATTAACAGCGTTACTTCTTGCTTTCAACTTCTATGTTATCTGACCACAACCAATACTCAAGTGACCACAAAAATATTTAAATATGCAGGTTCTGGCGGACAAGTAAGGCCATAAAACAAATGAATTTATGAGTAACTAAACATTCATATCTAAGGGTATGGTTGGGCCTCAACTCAGTCAAGACTGACAAAATATTTTACTTTGAGAAACAGTAGTGTATATATTGTAATAGAATACATTGCTAAAATGAGTATTTTACAGGCTACTGAAAAAATCCAAACAGTTATGCGTTATGGTGTCTGTTCAATACATGGAGTTAAAGAAATATTTGAAATTACAGGCTAGCAGGGCCTTTATTTAACCAGGCATGATTTCAACAGCATGGTTGTCATCCCCATGGTCGTACTCAGGATTTCTTGAATAATCCATTGCTATATCGTTTATCGAATAGATGGGAAACCATCTTAGAGCCAGCTAGATCTCCTGATCTCATTCCAAGTGACTTATTTCTAATAAACTTGAATTGCTGATGAAAATCGTAAATGCACTTCAACAAATTGTCCCAGAGGGGTTGTTAAATGTTACAGGCTTTATGATCAAATAGGTTGTTGTTTAACTGAGCAGGTCCATATTGGAGCCTCCACTGCAACTATCCGGTTTATTGTGGCTCACTCCTAATTATATTTCGTCCAATAGGTTCAGCTTTTTAATAAAGCTGGTAACCTTATTGGGTAAGAAACTCTCCAGGTCCTCTGGCAATAGCTGTCGCTTGCCAAATAGTGAGAACCGGGTTCTTTCTACAGTTATGTTGTTTCATTTTCTAAACACAGAATGCATTTGGCCAGTCCAAGGATATGTGATAAATTCCTTTGAACTAATTCTGGTAGTTCCTACCAGTGGAGAGTTTTGGTATCGACCCACTCTAGAATATTTGTTTTGGCAGTGCTTAAAGATATGCCTGAATATGCCAAAAACTGGTTCTGGTGGTTTTTTCCTGGCTAGGTAGTGGACAATTTCATCGTCTTCTATGCCAGCTCCTGTTCCTTCATGAGTTTTGGAACTATCTGTGAACCAACGTAACTGTCTGCCTTTTGTTGGTCTGTTTTATTCCGATCCCACTCATCTCTTTCAGGAAATAGGATGTTAAACGGCAGCTCATGGTTGGTCATGGTGGGTATCACATCTGAAAGCATGCTTATGGGATGTTATGACTGTCTTCATTCAGCCCATTACTAGCCTGTCGATTTTTGGATTCTGTATGTTATCCGCAAAGCCTCTCTCCAGGTAGATATGGAGAAGTGGTAAATCCAGGAGGTTATTTTAAGAAAAAGATCCTTTTAGGACCGAGTCATTTGGCCTTTATTACATTATTATGTAAATGATTATAATTTTTAGGTGCCTGTGTATATTGAAATTTGAACAATTTAAAATGCAACTTTTCCCTATGGTACTACGTAGATGTTGGCATAGCTCATTCTCTAAGCCTGGTATGACTGCAAACAGCTTCAGTGTTCATTACGAGTCAATTGACTAACTATTTCACATGTAAATCTCACCAGATGTCCCAATTGGCTGCCAGAACCTGTCTATATCTGAATCGCAATTATCAAAATATGTATTCTTGCAACATATTGGTTTTGTGCATTACTCAAGCCTTTCCTCATGAATTAACTTAATTTGATATGCATTTTAATGAGGTTAAGAATTTCCTTTTTTTTGAGTATTTTAGATAACACTTTGCACATGTCACTGAAGACAGATTTTACTTTCGAACTGTGATAATTATATAGCCACAAGAAAATATCAATTTTCTGAGTAATGTTTGTTTGTGTGCAGGTCGGTATTTGGAGGAACGGTAGGCCCCAATCCAATGAAACCAACAAATCCGAACGACCCACAATACTACGAAGGGATAAAGGTGCGAGCACAACCCCTCATTATAAGTATCCAATCAACCTCTAATCCCAAAACCAACTCATCCACCAAAGGTCAACAAGTACGTCGAAAATCAAATCAAACAGTAGTTGTATCTCCCACCAAGTCACCAGCCCTCACAGTCGTGGCCGATAATAACGCCACCGACAGCACGCCAATATCTCCCGCCTCACCAATCCTCAAGGCGCAGCTCAGTGCTCCCCCTAAGCAGAGGGAGAGCGTTGTCACACCTATCACTAGTAAAGGCGATATGAAAAGTCAGGTAATAAGTTGTAAAACTAAACCTGTCCACATTTTTCATTTTCATTTCTGGAAACTTGCTTTTTCCTTATTTTTTTATTTATTAGGCAATACAGCTTAAATAGAGACATAATTGTTTTGATTAGTTTCGATGAGTATTAATTAGAAATTGGAATATATATGTGATGAGTTGTGTTGTCTTTCTTGTGGTTGGGTATTTCTTTTCATATCATCCTGTGCTTTTGTAACGCTAAAACTCTCTGCTTTTAGATAATTAGGTGTTGGCTTTCTCTATCTCTTACTTAGGTAATATGTATTTTTGTTCTTCAATACTTGTTGAAAAAGCGGCTTGTTGAAATAGTGAGGAACGAAACACATTTGATATTCGGAACATTCCATGGCAACTCGTACTGCAGCCACATTACTTACTGACTAAGGAATTAATGGTTAGGTTTTCGCCATCTTTAAAAGATAACACATGTATTATATGATAAAGACAGTTCAACCTATTAATTGCTCATTTAGTGCTGTGGATAAAAGCGAGTTATAATGGAACGTTCCAAATATCAAGTTCCTTCTCGTTAGAAACAGGTGACACAAAGTAAAGTGCAAAACATAAATTAATAATTTTCATTCATCACTATTGACGTACATTATCCATATAGACTTTCTGGAGATAAACGAATATGTCACATATATTGTCTTTTTTAATATTTTTTTTAATCCCATATTTTAATGTACAAATTGACTTTATAAGTAATTCTCATTGCAAAGTATAATACGATAAATAGTAACAATATTCCAATAATAATGAAAAAAATTACCGAACACCATCAAAAGTGCCTAATTAAAAAGTATGTTTTATTTATGTCATAAGATAAGAACCAGAAAATTTAAAGAATGTCATTGTCATTTTGAGTATTCTATAATTGCTTCTTTTTCTAAGCGTCTCCTTATTTTTCAAATCCTACATCAATCTTATTGTGATTTGTAATTACTGTAAATCCTTCCCTTTGTTTCCGAAAATAATAATTAACTTTTCTCTTAAATACAGGACGGAATTAGTGTCCTATCATTAAAAAAAAAACTGGTAGTTTTCTTCTGGCGAGCTAGTGTAAATATGATATTGGGGCAGTCAGTGACAACTATCGGAAAATACTAAGCTGAAGGTCTCTTTATATTTATATATTTTTCTTTCATTAACAGATGCTACATCGATCATAAAAAATAAACAACGGTAAAGAAACGTCCGATAACTATCATCTATTTGAATACTGCCATGGTTTTTTATGTATGGAAGTTTATTACTTTCTTATAAAAAAAGCGTAAGGATCACCAACTTCTGTTCTTTGAATTAGGTTTAATGTAGTGCCAGTCAAATGTATGAAATAATCACTTTGATGTCTTGTAGTATCTTTGACTACTGGGCTATAAAATTTAATTGCCATAACTTTTTCAAATAGGTTTAATGTAAAATCGATCACATTTGATGAATACTTGAAGTTATCGCTTTGATGTCTTGCAGTATCTTGGACTGCCGGCCAAGTGGCTCAATGCTTCAGTATTAGGCTTGTTATAGCTATTTACAATTCAATATTTATTTATTTATTTATGGGACAAGCCCTTTTTACAAAAACATACAGTACTTGTTATTAAAGTGAAGTGGAGTAACATACATTGAGTACTATATAAGAACACAAAATGAAGTAAGTCTGTTGCAAATTTCCCAGCATCCAACAAATTTGACTTGATAACTTTATCGATCACACTGCCAGGCTCTCCGAGATATTCCAAGGTACTATTCGAATTGTCCCAAAGAGGCCGGCGGCATGATCAGCAAAATGTTAAGCCAAGCCCGACCACCACAGCAAAACCTGGCACAAACAACCTCATTGGACAGCGACTGAAATCCTGCATTTTACTAATATTATGAAGTGATTACAGTTGTTTGACTGATTTGCTAAAAGACAATGTTTAAGAACCAAAAAATTTTATCTTGAACTGCATTAGTGTCTCTTAAAATTCTAGTAGTGACTCAAACATAATATTTTTAGTCGCAAACTCCTCTATAAATCCTTATTTTACTATAAGGAAAGTAACCAGACTGCAACCAAAGTTACAAATCTGGCACGTTAAGTGTAATAATTGCATATTACCATCAAAACGCCAATGCTTCGATTGCAACAAACACCAGCCGAAAGACTGATCCTACTTAAAGGAGCTCCCTTGCCAGTCGTCACACACCACTTGCAGACTGCAGTTTCGAGCTGTTGGCTCTCGTCAGTGCAAGGTAGGTATGCGACGACCGACATGAGAATCCTTTGACTATAGAACATCCCGGTATTTTTACAATAGCGACATGTAAAACAGCCTGCAGGCGCCATCTAGCGGTCCAGTGTCTGTTGCAATCGAAAAATAAATAGCCTGACTTGGCTTAGCATAGTTCAAATGTGCTTTTAGAGGGCGGAATATTAAACATAATATTTTTAGTCGCAAACTCCTCTATAATTCCTTATTTTACTATAAGGAAAGTAACCAGACTGCAACCAAAGTTACAAATCTGGCGCGTTAAGTGTAATAATTGCATATTACCATCAAAACGCTAATGCTTCGATTGCAACAAACACCAGCCGAAAGACTGATCCTACTTAAAGGAGCTCCTTTGCCAGTCGTCACACACCACTTGCAGACTGCAGTTTCAAGCTGTTGGCTCTCGTCAGTGCAAGGGAGCTCCTTTAAGTAGGATCAGTCTTTCGACTGGTGTTTGTTGCAATCGGAGCATTAGCGTTTTGATGGTAATATGCAATTATTACACTTAACGCGCCAGATTTGTAACTTTGGTTGCAGTCTGGTTACTTTCCTTATAGTAACATAAGGATTTATAGAGGAATTTGCGACTAAAAATATTATGTTTAATATTCCGCCCTCTAAAAGCACATTTGAACTATGCTAAGCTAAGTCAGGCTATTTATTTTTCGATTGCAACAGACACTGGACCGCTAGATGGCGCCTGCTGGCTGTTTTACATGTCGCTATTGTAAAAATACCGGGATGTACTATAGTCAAAGGATTCTCATGTCGGTCGTCGCATACCTACCTTGCACTGACGAGAGCCAACAGCTCGAAACTGCAGTCTGCAAGTGGTGTGTGACGACTGGCAAGGGAGCTCCTTTAAGTAGGATCAGTCTTTCGGCTGGTGTTTGTTGCAATCGAAACATTAGCGTTTTGATGGTAATATGCAATTATTACACTTAACGCGCCAGATTTGTAACTTTGGTTGCAGTCTGGTTACTTTCCTTATAGTAAAATAAGGATTTATAGAGGAGTTTGCGACTAAAAATATTATGTTTAATATTCCGCCCTCTAAGAGCACATTTGAACTAGTAGTGACTCGTTTTGACCATAATGAGGAAGTTGCACGTTCTTTTTTTATATCACAGATAGATAGACGACAGAAAAATATGCTTCCTCGTATTTTTCCTCTTTTTTTTTTTTTTTTTGTTAAAATTAGGGATTAAAAAAATTATTTATTTTGGGCGAATATAAAACCGTTGAAACGATCTCTCCGTGCCAAGTGACGTCCTATGTGCCAGATGACGTCAAGTTGTTATTATGGAAATGTTGAAACATCTATAAGGAATGCTGTGGCTATAGATTAATATGCTAAGCATCTTATGAAATCATTATCCGTCATATTAATCAATAGTTAATAACAAGATTAAGGATAACAACGTGAATTCGCAAACTCAGAGCAAATTAGTGACGTCAAAATGACGTCAAGGCAATATCATAGCGTTTTCAATCACGTGGTTTCGTTTACATAAAAACTCAAATTTTAATGTCGAATATTTACGAAATGAAATTTTTCTATGAGTTTATTTTATTATATTATCAACTTATATAACGTTATTATGGAAAAATAATAAATTCAAGCATTTTCAAAATGCATGCATGTTCCTCATTGATTTGATGAAATAGAACATAAAATAAATCATATCAATTCCATCTATTATTCATTCACATTGAATCTTACGAGGCTAATGAGGTCTGGACATTGAATGTCACCATTAAGTATTTTAACCAGGAAGCACATATCCGCTTCCAGCCGTCTATAATCACTCTGTCGAAAGGTGGTCAACATACTTCATACCACATTAATACTTCACCCCCAAACAACCTAAAGTCAGGTAAAGACAAACGAGGTCCCAGATATTTTGTATCCTTATAGTGAGAGAGTAAAATAATAAAAAGAACAATTAAAAAAATACAATTTATTATAAAAATAATATGCAAAGTACAGTACAATAAAAATTTTAGTGTAAAAATTCTACAATAAAATATATAACAAGATCGATCGACGTCTAAGGTTTTCTAAGCTAACATTAGGAAAAAGAATTAAAAATTTAAACAATTTTACAAGAAAACTAATATTCAGGAATTACTTAGCTTTTACAGAATAATTGATTTTCCAGGCACTCCAGGCATGAAGGTTTCTCTTGTTGATCGAGGACCTTGCTGGTTATAGGGTTTTTCTCAATCGTAAAGTGTTAAATTGGGGCAAATTCGAATACGCAAAATCAACATATCAAAGAATAGCAGAATAATCCAAAATAGTCAAAAATAGAATAGTTGGTAAGCCTTGTACCCAAAATCTAACTGTACCAAATCGAAATCTAGCCGAACCAAAATCGTCTATAATTAAATCTACAAAACTATTGTCAAAATTAACCTTTTAATGTGAGCATGCATCTATAGTAAATATAAGAAATTAAAACTTACCCAGAATACACTTCTCGATGATACTCGCTAACTAAATCCAGATAAATCCAAATTTCAATTAAAATAGTTGAAAATATGTCAAATTCAGTTTTTGATCCGGTACCAAACCGAATAGCAACCACGTACCTTTTTAACTAAATTAATCACTTAGCAAAGTTTTCAGGTTAATTTCTTGATCAAAAAGGAAATTTGAAAGAACTTGGCTGATATTTATAACCATTTTAACTTACAAATATAAGAGGATACGACTTCAACTGACAGTTCGACAATCGACTGTCATACAGTACCAACTTGAGAAATGTTAAAACTAAATCAACTATTATGGACTTTTTCGATCATTACTACTATCTTTATACTATGAGTTTATATACAATGTTTAAGCACTAATTATAATAATAGTTTACATTTAATATTTTTATGATATACACATCTATTTAATAAATTGGTATATGTTCCTAGTGGGAGCCATCTGTTGGTGGAAAGCCTAAATTTAGGCGGTAATTTGGATAGGAAATTAGAGCATGGTGACATCTATCGGTGTAGGTGTAATTTATTACGATGATTGATGAGTTGATCTACTAAAATCTGTTATTATTAATTTGTAGAAATCACCGAAAGATGGCACATCTCATGTATACTTCACCATTCTTCATCGTTCTATATAGCACTTCACGATACTTCACAAGACTATAAAAAATTCATGATACTTCATACATTTCCATAGAAATAAATCTTTTGATATACCCATTTCATGGACACTATATGATGTAAATAGACTTCATGTATAAGATATAGAGATCGGAACGAAAACTTAAATTTCAGAGACAACTTTTACATTCAAAAAATAATTTAATATTGACGTGCAAAACCTGTCCCAACGATATTTGTTGTTTTTTTTCTTGTAAATTAGTATTAAATGGGTTTTAGAACTTTACTACTCTATTCGAGTGTTTGGTTTTTACTAGAGGTGGGTTCCGCCCCACTTTTTTACTACTAATAACCCTACAGGAGTAAATAAAAAAGGAGATTTATCGTCATTTTATGGGCAGTTATTACCAGGTTTTCGCTAAATGTGATAATTTACTACTTATAATAATAATAAATAGGTTTTTATTGGAATCAAGAGAGTACTATACAAAAACTAAAAGAGGCTACTAGTACTACTACGCCAAAAGGCAGAGTTTGGAACTAAGTTCCATTCTTCCACTCAACCCTTGTAGCATAAGAACTACATTTAAGTATATACGGACAAAAAACCCACTTTCCCGAACATTCTGTCTACTTGAGCACAACACAAAAAAACGCAATAGCAAGCGACTAGCTATAATATTAATGATTTGGTGGTCGATTCGGAAAAAGAATAAATTTAACAACAGGACAATAAAAAAAGGAAACTGCACTGTACCTTAACTTTTAAGTCCTCCACTAAGGCGAATCACACCAGCACCAAGAATCATGTAACGTAATGTAACGAAAAATGCTTTTCAAAACTTCACCGGTAAAATTAACGCACCTCCAATATCCACCATTGATCGATATATTGTCTCTCTCTGTCGATCGCACTGTACAGCATCAAGGATAGGTACGACAGTGGCGGGACATGGTAAGTAAGGAAAGGTAAATAGATGTGGACGAAACGTAAGGTAGGTGCGGACGAAACATAACCGCCCACCAAATTTTGGGTAACAAAATTTACTAAAATAAAAAGATTAAAAAGAAAAAAAAACGCGAATTATTGCTAAATACTCTAGAAAAGAAATATATATTTTTAGTAGAGGAAAAAAAAAACAAAAGAATTAATGAAATGAAAATAAACAAAATTTTTACGCGAGCTTGGTATTTTATTGCGAAGGCAACGCACACAGCTTTACCAAGGGGCGTTTAAGAGTACCCTGAGAGGTACTTATTGACGCAACGCGAGCTACTCCATCTCTGCCGGAGTGGAGCTCGGAAATTCTACCTAGCCTCCACTTAAGAGGGGGAGCTAGATTATCTTTAATTAGCACTACAGTGCCAATATCGATAGGTTCAAGCTTGCGTAACCCCGACCATTTACTTCTCTGATACAAATTGTGTAAGTATTCGTCTTTCCACCGCATCCAAAATCTCTGATGCATTTGCTGTATCAATTGCCAACGTGACAATCGGTTAATCGACAAATGAGTGAGGCCTGGATCGGGAGCTGAAGTTAAAGGTTCGAGGGTAAGGAAATGTCCGGGAGTTAAGACGCTTAGGTCATTTGGATCCGAACTTAGACAACAAAGAGGTCGGGAATTGAGCAGCGATTCAATCTGCACAAAGAGGGTGTTCATTTCCTCATAAGTGAGGGTTTGATCTCCGATGACCCTATAGAAATGAGTTTTTACGGCTTTAACTCCGCTTTCCCACAGTCCACCGAAGTGGAGAGCGGATGGCGGATTAAAGGTCCACATAATGTTTTCTGCTTCAGCAGAATCTTTCATATATTGATTTAGTTCATGATGAGCACCGACGAAGTTGGTGCCACAGTCGGAGAACAGACGAGAACATCGGCCGCGACGAGCGATGAATCGTCTTAGAGCGCCTAAAAATGCTTCCGTAGACAAACTTGAGGCTAACTCGAGGTGGATTGCCTTGGTGGCAAAGCATATAAAAAGGCAGAGATAAGCTTTCATAGTTTTTGCACCACGAATCTTCCCTAACGTGATAGTGAAGGGGCCCGCATAGTCAACTCCAACACAACTGAATGGTTTGACCTGTGAGATACGAACTTTGGGAAGATCTCCCATAGGAGGGGCGTAAGGAACTGGGTTACTTCGGAAGCATTGATTACAAGTTGATAAATAATGTCGAATGGCTCGACGAGTAGATAAAACCCAAAAATTCTGTTGAAGTAAGTACATCGTTGTATTAATTCCGGGGTGAAAATTACGACGATGAATGTGTTGAATGATCAACTCCGTCAGGCGATGCTTACGGGGAAGGAGAGCAGGGTGTTTGACCGAAAATGATAGGTCTGCATTCGTGAGTCTACCACCGACACGCAATATTCCATCATCATCAAGGAAGGGTGACAGTTTTTGCAAATATTTTGGACATCTACGATTATTTCTGAGAGCTGTGATTTCTTGGGAAAATGTTTCGGATTGGACTAGTTTGACGATACGAAATAGTGCCTGGTGCAACTCTGAATCAAGCAAAGGTCCAACAACTTTAGTATTATTCCTGCAATTCCTTCCGAAGCGAATAATATATGCAATGATTCCCTGAATTTTTCGAAGTGAGGAAAAGTCATCAAGAAGGTTAATAGCATCAAAAGGCAAAGTTTGTCCAAGAAGAACAATAGATTTTTCTTCCAAATCCTCCTCCCAGGGAGGCTGCGGAGTTGATGAGTCTGTTGGCCACAAATCCGGAAACTGGGATAAGAAGGTTGGTCCCGCCCACCAAAGGGAGCATGACAGCATATCCTTTGGAAGCAAACCACGAGAAGCTGGATCGGCTGGATTTTCGGTTGAATGAACATACCGCCAACAGGATGGGGCAACACGCTCTTGGATGTATGTAACGCGATTAGCGACAAAGCTTTTCCACCGATGGGGTGAAGTTCGAATCCAAGTTAAAGTAACCATGGAATCACTCCATGCCACAATACGGTCAAAAGTGATAATGGGTTGATATGTATGGGTGACAAAATCGACAAGTTTTGCAAGTAAGACTGCTGCGCAAAGCTCTAAACGGGGAATTGATAGAGACTTGAGTGGGGCCACTTTAGATTTGGCCATCACTAGTGGACTAGTGGATACTTGGTCCTTTATATCCAGTATGCGAAAATATATGGCACAAGCATAACCAAGTTCTGAGGCATCACAAAATGCATGAAGTTGACACGATTGCAAGAAGGGAACGAATAAATGACGTGGAATTCGAAGGGAACTAAGACAAGATATTTCCGATTTGTATCGTAACCACATCTTTATGACATTCTCAGGAGGAGTGTCATCCCAGTCAAGACCTACAGTCCATAAATGTTGAAGTATACGTTTGGCAAATAGAGTTAATGGAGACAGAAATCCGAGAGGGTCATAGATTCGGGCGACTTCGGACAAAATTGACCGTTTGGTACAAGGTGATTCACGTGGTACGACTTTGAACGAGAATGAGTCAGAAGATGAATGCCATTGCAACCCAAGTATTTTGATAATCGTATCGGATTCGCTGTCAAAAGTAAGATCGTGGTGCTGTCGATGTGACATAGGTATATCCTCCAAGAGATCGAGGTTATTGGATGACCATTTTCGGAGTTCGAAACATCCGGAATGTAAGAGCGAAATAAGTTGATCTCGAAGCTTTAATGCTGCGTCTAGAGAAGGGGCACCGCAAACTAAATCATCAACGTATATATCGTTTTTGAGAGCAGATGCGGCAAGAGGAAATTGTTGACTACCTTCCTCGGCTAGTTGAAGCAGAGTCCGGATAGCTAAATATGGAGACGAATTAATGCCATAAGTGACTGTATTTAGTTGATAAGTGTGTATGGGGTCAGTGGAATTGAATCGCCATCGAATAAGTTGATATTTTCTATGTTCAGGGGTTATTAAGATCTGACGGTACATCTGGCGGATATCACATGTGAAAACAATCGCATGAGAACGAAAACGAAGTAGGATATTACAGATGTCGGATTGAAGTTTAGGGCCAGGATACAGAGTATCGTTAAGTGAAAGGTTGTTTTCGGCTTTCGCACTGGCATCGAAGACCACACGAATTTTCTGTTTGTCTCCATTGGTGGTAAGTACACCATGGTGTGGAATAAAATATGTATCATGACCATCTGGAGATGGGTTGACAAGCGACATATGTCCCGAAGTGAGGTAATCTTGCATAAAATCAACGTAAAGTTGGCGTAATGAAGGCTGTGATTGCAAGCGCCTTTCAAGAGCAACAAAACGACGATCAGCAATAATGCACGAATTTTCAAACAGAGGCGAAGGTATCTTAAAAGGTAACGCGATACCAAAACGACCTGATGATGTACGAAAACACGAATTTCGGAAAAGTGTCTCCACCACCTTATCCTCCGGAGAGGTTGACGGTTTTGACGGCACTTCTTCAATGTCCCAGAATCTTTTTAGAACTACGTCGGAACATGGTTCAACGCTAGTGAAGAAGGAACGAATTTCCGGAGAGGTTGAAGTATTAATAGGTCCTAGAATTGTCCAACCGAAGATAGTTTCAACGGCCATCGGACCTTTGGCTGTGTCAGAGGTGATAAAATGCCCTTTCAACAATGAGGGGTAAATGTCAGCACCTAATAACATTTGAATAGGTCCGGGTTTGTGGAAGAGTGGATCAGCTAAAGATAAGTTGTGCAGAAATTCCACCTGCGATATCTCAACGGGAAAACTGGGTATGTTAGTACAAATGGTTTTGATAATCAAGGCATCTACCTCAAGTAGGGTTCTATCTGTCCCATGGGGACGAATATGACATGTAGTTATACCTTCGGATGGCTTAACAGTCGCTTGGCCTAACCCAAAGATAGGAGTATGATTTTTTGACCTAGTTAAGCCGAGCTGTTTGACTGAAGAGTCAAGGATAAACGAGGCCTGTGAACCGGGGTCCAACAGAGCGCGAATCGTGCAGAAATTGCCAAATTTATTTTTTATTTCAAATGAAACAGTTGCTAATAAAACAGTGACGCTGGATTGATTATTTATCGAAGAAACACTAGTGCAAGCATTGACACTGGATGAAGATGGTGGTGGAGTAGAAGGTCGACTATGAGAAAGTGGTGTTTGTTTAGCAGAATTAGAAGACGAAGAAGAATTATCACTAATCGTACCTGACGGAGGACGATTAAAATGAAGTAAGGAATGATGTTTAAATCCGCAAGTTCTGCAAGTATGCTGCGAAGGACAACTAGCTACCGGGTGGGATTGCCGTAAGCAATTGACACATAGACGTGCTTGTTTGATTACTTGGAACCTATCTGAGGGCGACTTGGCCAAGAAAGAGGGACAACGATATATCAAATGATTCATATTGCAAATAGCGCAAGCATCTGATTTGGAAGACGATGCTTGACTGTTTAATGTTGAGTTGGTATTTACCACAAAGGCCTTTTGATAAGAAGAGCCCTTTGAGTCTACGAAATGCTTTGAAGAAGAACTTTGAGTAACAGATGGCTTATTATATTTTTGGGAAGTTGAAGGATTATTCGGGAGTTTAGACGTGCCAACCGTTTCTAAGGCAACACATTGTTTAAGTAGAAAGTTTTTTAAATCGTCATATTTAGGAATGACTGTGGCATCGCAACTTAGTTCGAATCGTTTGCGTGTAGAAGGATCTAGCTTGTCTAAGAGTAAATCTGTTAGAATAAAATCCCACTCTTTTACATTACATTCTAAATGTCCTAATATCGAAATATTTTCGCTAAAAGTATCAATTAATTTACGAAGTGTTTTGTAATTATCAGTAGTTAATACAGGATAATTTTTTAGAGCACGCCAATGATGGAGTACTAAGAGTCGTTTGTTAGAATAACGATTTACAAGGGTGTCGTAGGCTGTTTTATAATTTGTTGCAGTTAATGGAATCGATTTAATCAATGTCAGCGGTTCTTCAGTTAAAGAAGCTATTAAATATTGAAACTTATTTATTTCCGAAATGTAAGTGCATTCATGAACCGAGCTATTAAAAATGTCAATAAATGTTTGCCATATTTTCAAATCTCCTGAAAACTTAATTAATTCCAGCTTAGGAAGCCTTATATTAATTTGAGAAAGGAGGGCAGGGTTCGTTCCTGGTGTTAACAGTTCCCCACTGGATGTGGTAGCTGCTGTAGGACATAATTCCTCAAACTTGGATACGATTAGAAGATATGTGTCGTCGATCTCTTTTCTTATCTCATCCTGAGCATCCCGGTCCGCATCAGGCGTTTGAGATACGATTTCAACATGAATAGACTGAAAATCTTCATAAGTTTTTTCTAAAAATCTATATTTAATTTTGAAAAGAGACAATTTTGAACTATCTGCAACTGCGGCTTCTGCGAGATCAAATGTTTCATTAATACGTGATACTAGTAAGTTTCGAGTAGCTAGAGCCTCTCTTTTGGGGGCCATTGCAATCAGAAAATATTCTAGGTCTATATGTTAGTTACGTATTTATATTACGTAACCTGGCAGGTGTCTTTTAAATAAATTTAAATTGATAAAACTTAATAATAAAAACCACGCCACTGGTTAACCACCCGCAAGTAAATGACATCACCAATGAAATAATTAATCAAAACACTAAACCTAACAACTAAAAAACTGAATGAATGCAGTAATGCAGTAACTGTGGTAAATTGTTAAGTACGCCACTGGGTGCAGCAAATAGATACGTCAACGCAACAAGTTAATAATACTTAATTCAATTATTAAAGGCGAAATTTGTATCAGAGAAACAAAGTACGGGATTTTTCCTTCTTTTGACCACTCTATATGTCAAATTCAAAGGGTTATTTAAAGTTTCTTGCGTGAACTGTTCTTAAAGATAGAAATGATGTTTTGTTATGCCAAATCAACGAAAAACGAAATGTTTACGATATGTCAAATCCTATCATAAATATATATGAATACCTATATGAGATTATTTTTTAGTTACTTCGAAAGAAAACTGAAGTTTTTGTTTAATTAATGCTAAGTTTGACAAAAAGCGAAAAGTTTACGATATGACAAATTCTACCATAAATATATAAGAGAATATAAGATTAAACTAAAACTAAACTGCAATGTTTATCCAATTAATGCTCCAATATGGTACAGGCACAGTAGAAAATTCTCTACAGTCGTACAGGTGTACACGCCGGTGCCGCCGCTAACCTTGCTAATCTGAGTAAAACAAAGTGTACCGTGCGTTCGAAGTTTAAAATACCAAGCAACTGAAATTAAAATGTCCAAGTAAACAAACTGTAAAGAGAACGAGGTGGGTTTTGTTGTTTTAAAATGAACTATATGAAAGATTAACGTTAATCCGGCTCGAAGGACCAATAAAAAATGTAGCATAAGAACTACATTTAAGTATATACGGACAAAAAACCCACTTTCCCGAACATTCTGTCTACTTGAGCACAACACAAAAAAACGCAATAGCAAGCGACTAGCTATAATATTAATGATTTGGTGGTCGATTCGGAAAAAGAATAAATTTAACAACAGGACAATAAAAAAAGGAAACTGCACTGTACCTTAACTTTTAAGTCCTCCACTAAGGCGAATCACACCAGCACCAAGAATCATGTAACGTAATGTAACGAAAAATGCTTTTCAAAACTTCACCGGTAAAATTAACGCACCTCCAATATCCACCATTGATCGATATATTGTCTCTCTCTGTCGATCGCACTGTACAGCATCAAGGATAGGTACGACAGTGGCGGGACATGGTAAGTAAGGAAAGGTAAATAGATGTGGACGAAACGTAAGGTAGGTGCGGACGAAACAACCCTGAAGATGCAAAAATTAGTAAACAAAGAATAGAAACGTGTCAATAATTACATAATTATGGTACGGTCGTGAGCAAAAAAAAAAATAGGACGTCTTATACCGGTATTTTGCTAAAATCTAGTTGTGTACATCTAACTTTAATTTTTGTGACATTGTCAGTTAGTTGTCATAATTTATTGCAAGTTTGCAAAAAACTAATATGCCTCATATAAGCGATTTACTTAAATCTGGAGTTATTGCTAAAGCAGAAGATGGATGGTCAATGAGACAAATTGCACTGCATTATAATATTGACAAAAATTCGGTGTGTAACATTTTAAGAAAGTGGAGAATAAACGGTACGATTAGTATAAATCCTCGACAACAAGAATTGCAATTGGTAAATGCTTTAGTAGAAAATCCATTTTACTCGGTTATTCAGGGTGCTGAAGAAATGAATTTTCCTGGAAGGAGTAGTACTGGTCGCCAGCGAGTAAGAGAAACGGAGCTACAGTGTCATGCAGCAGCACAGAAATACTTACTTAGCTGAACATAAAAAAGCTCTCGTAGGATTTGCGCTGGAATTTTTAGCGCATGATGTAAATTTTTGGAACAATGTAATCTTTACAGACAAGAGACTTTCTAGTCAACACACAGCGGTCGTATTCGTGCTTACTGCCCTCCGAATGCTCGATTCGATGAGAAATATATATCTAACAATGATAAAAGTTGTAGATTTTCCGTTAATATGTGGGTTTGGATATCGTCACGTGCTCCTGGTGTTTATGGCATATTGAGGAATGATTTAATAGTGAAACGTATAAGGACTTTAGACAATATTATGCTCCCTTCTGTGTCACGATTATTTGCTAATAATGAGTTCATATTTCAACAAGACAATTGTTCCGTTCATACTGCTAATACCGTAACTAACTGGTTTGAAGATAACAACATCAATGTTCTTAACTGGCCCAGTCATAGTCCAGATCTTAACCCTGTGGAAGAAGTATGGGGACTACTGGTAAGAAGTATCCAAAAACGAAATGTGAGACCACGGAATGCCGAAGAATTACTGGAAATAGTAAATAATGCATGGGAAAGTATTATTACTAATGATTATTGTATAAGGTTGTTTAATTCTATGCCAAACAGGCGTATAGAAGTTATAAATAGAAATGGTGCAATAACGAAATATTAATAGTTATTTTCTTGTTAAGTAGGATATCCTTTGATCCAGGATTTCTACTAATCGTACCGTTTATTCTCCACTTTCTTAAAATGTTACACACCAAATTTTTTCAATATTGTAACGCAGTGCAATTTGTCTCTTTGACCATCCATCATTTACTATAGCAATAACTACAGCATTAAAATAAAAAATAAATTAAAAGTGATATCTGTTTTATTTCGGCTACTCATTACTTATTCAAATAGAGACAGATGTACATGAGGTCTCCAAGCTTATTAAGTTTACTTATTTTTGGAAAAGGCAGTCTATTATTATATGCTATTGTCCATTTAGAAAAGAAGACACTAGTTTCATTGCAATAATTTACCAAATGAGTTATAAATGTTAAAACGGTTGGACAACAATATAAAAGCATGGTTAAAGAGATGTAATCAGATTCGCATGCTTTAGATGTTACTGAAAGGACCATTTTATAAACTTCCTCCTCAGTAACCATCGAAAAATGAAAATCTATTACATTGGGCTTTACATTATTTCTAAGAAATGAAGCAGTGGGTTCATTAGCATTGTCTGTAACTTGACTAGAGGAAACGAAATATGTATTTACATCGTCAACACTCCTTAAAGACGAAGGTAGATTATAAATATTTAAATCACGAAAGGATTTCCAACAATTTTTTTTGTTCTGTTGCAAAAAATAATTTAAATAGGCCTTTTTTTCATTAATAATAGCAGTTTTAACATAATTACGCAAATTTTTGTAATAATCCCAATGAGCAGTATTTTTACACTTTTTAAATCTTAACAGTGTCTCTCAGTTTACACATAAACTTCACATTTTCAGTGAGCCAAGGGGCTTTCTTCTTAGTTATTTTAGCAGTTTTAAGAGGAGCATGAATATCAAATAAACGTAAAATCAGAGACTAGAAATAGTCATCATTATTATTGATACCAAGCATCTCATAATTCTGCAGAAATGGAGCATTATGTAGGTCTGTAAGTAAATTCGGATAATTGAAGTTTTTAAAATCTCGATGCGTTCGAAAAAAGAGTTCCCTAGGTGAGTTTAAATTGCCTATTTCACAGGAAATTAGACAGTGGTCAGCTATGAACGGTGCATCAGAAACTGTAGTATTTAAAACATTAAGTATTTAAAAGTGGTAGTAGTAGTCTCTAGTATTTAAAACATTTAAGATCCGAAGAACCGAAAAGTGTTTGGAGGCACTCGTTCTTTGTATGTAAAATTGCAATTTTCAAGTCTCTATACTTTAGTAGCTATAGACTTTTATTATGAAAAATTCTATCCGACTTTTCACTTAGAATTCGATCTACTATCGATTCCAATAGTTCTTTATTTTTTTGGTGCACTACTCCCAAATGAAGAAGTAGAATTCACCCCCTAGGAAAAAGTAAACCCCTGAATAGGCTATCAAAGTTTCTCAGTCATATTTACTACCAATGTATAAGAAATAAAACCAAATCCTTCTAGCGTCTAGTTTCTCTTTAATATTGCACCAGAAATAATGTATTATAATATTGGAAAATTGTTACTTATATCTGTATAAAAAATTTCAGAATATCTTTTAAACTTTGTAAAACGAGTTAATATCATTTATTTGATTAAATGTGAGATTATCTTTTATTGCATTAGGTAAGTAATGTATATATAAAAAAGTACTAATAATCCTGAAAAAAATTTATTCCCTGTATCTCTTTTTATTTTCTTCCTATACATTGGAATGCTTTTTTTAATTCATTCTTCCAATCCTCAAATTCTTGTTGACCGACATTAACATGGTGGAGGTAGTGGGACTTGTCTGTATTATTACTTTTCTCCTTACCTTAATTATGCACATAATTCTGCAACATGCAATTAATGGAATTAAATATAATAATTATTTGAAGTGGTTGCGGCAAATTGACTCGTTTCCGTATTAATTGTTAATGTTTTGTGTATCCTTATGGTTATTTTGTTAGCCACGAATAGTACTTTTGTGGTTATTCCTGAAACACTTGCAAAGCAGCAAGTTTGGTTTCCTAATCACAAAATTATACTTTAAATCTACAATTGTATAGTTCATATAGTAATTAAAATCAGAAATTATTTTTAATGACTTCAGGTCCAGATTGCTGACACGAGTACAATTTACCAATACTAAAATTGATAAGTACATGCTTCTAGTTGGCAGACAGATATAATAAAAACGTTAGAACATAATAACGAATAATACTTCAACTATTTGATGCAGGATTATAGAAGTGTCATATACTATTATAATATATATAGTTTTTATTTCTCTGTAGTGTTCGTAGTTATAGAAAAGCAATGTTTTTTTCTGTTTTACATAAACTCTAGTTGAATTTATTTTAATAATAACTTAATTACAATGGTAGATGTAACATATAATATCTACTGAAACAGCCAGAGATTGTATAATTCAATAATTAATAATTCACAACTGGTATGTTTTGTGTTTATTGGAGAATATTTGCTTTTCAGTATGTTAGAAAAATACAATTGGCTTTTCTAATAAATAAAGGAAGGGCCTAGATTTATTATTAGATTTTATCATGATTTTAATTTGGAAAACAAATATTTCCTCTAATGATGTCCCTTTATATAAAAACTCTTAAACTTGTTTAAAAAAAAGATTTGTGCGAGGGTTCATGTAACTGAAGAGTTAATTGAAGCATAATGTCGATAAGTACGTTGCTAATAGCTCATTTCCACATTTAGATGCGAAAAAATTTGCCGATGATATTAATGAAATTTGAAAAAATTGTTTCAGTCAAAATTTTTTTTCTTTTTGCCTTCGCTACTGACATTTCGAAAAGGATGGAAGATCCATTGAAACTGCACATAGACTGTTTTGTAGAACATTAAATTTCCTTTCAAATAAGGTTGTTATTTTTGTGAATAGGTTGATAGATTCGAGGCTGGTCCTTCAAAAGTAATAAACCAGGAAGCAATTTGCGAAACTTTCTTTTAGACCCTTCAGGCCTTAAACCAATAATTTAAATAAAATGTATTGCTTTGATATCTTGGAGTATTTTGAAGTGCTAGGCAATAAAATTTAAATGACGTAGCCAAATCTCAGGGTGATATGCAATGACATCTGTCTGGGAAGTTTTGACATATCTGTATAATAATACTACAGAGATTAAAATAATAAATCACATAAGTCCTAGTGTTCTATCTTTTAGCATGCAATGGAGGAAAAGGGAGACGTTATGTAATATGAGGGTGTATTTTGTATCGATTTACAAACTGCTTGATGTCGCTGGTGGGATTTTGCTCAGGTCCGGACTTGTATAATATCAGAATTTAAAAAAATCTAAATGGAACCGCGCTCAACTTTTTTTTATTTATAAATCATGTTGGTTTGAGCAAATTATAGACAATTTTTTTTAACTGTATAGCTTAAGTTAAAATCAACACATAAACTTTCTTAATTGTAAGATATTAAAAATTAAACCAGCATACTTCGTCCGTACCTATGATTCTAAGATATAGTACATATTGGAAAGTGTATATTTTATTACTAGTACACATAAATTAAACATAAAAGCATAAAATAGGAGAAATAATTCATAAAGTTTTTATATTAATAAATAACATGACAGCTAATTACAATCCTCTTTATCCGGGAAAGCTCTTGAAGAGCCTTGTGTGGGAGGGGGCTACACAGGAAGAGACAAGGAACACACACCCAATATCCGTGTATGATGGAAAATCCCTCACAGTATTTGCCACTGCCACGACCGGGAATCGAACCCGGGACTTTTGAAGTGTGAAATGTGACCCCAAATCTACGAGAGATCAGATTAAAAGTGGTGGTGAGAAATTCACACTTGTGTTATATCAATCTAAACGAACGGAAACTTCTTTGAAAAGCTACAGATTAACTTCTTTTAATAAGCCGGTTAGTCAATCTAATCATGCTGTAATTTTATTTAAATTGCAGCATTAAAACGACACTCTTGCCAGGTATTTCACCAAATTCAATCTTGGCTTGGAAAAAATATGCAGCCAACAGAGTTGGGTTGGGAAAAAAAAATTGTCAACATTTTATCACCAGTTTTTATTACAGAGGGGCCTGCTCCAGTTTCTATTTTAAAAGTTATATTGTGCAACTGTAAAAAGGATTGCGGTAAGCGATGTGGATGTATTACATTTGGATTATGTTGTTCAACTATGTGCTCCAACTGCCATGGATAAGGTTGCATAGATCCACCACCTGAGGAAACGCTAAATGATCAGGATCCAACAAACGAATAAAGAATCGAAACGTCAGTGGAGTGGGCCTACTGGGGACACCACTTAAAAGAAAACACACCAAGAGCTCTGGGTGGTGCGGAAACGAGCTCAAACTATAAAATGCTCAGTTATAGTGCTCTATAAATATTTTAGCAAAATTTTAAAACTTGACCTAGAAAATTTTACCTATGTAGGTATATTATAACTTGTAGTTACCATTAAAACCTAATTCTACATATTTTAACAGCTTTATAAATGCTACCCCTAAATTTGTACGCTATTTGCGAGAATTGAGTAAGAAGTAGTTAAAATGTTGATATAACAGTTTTTTTGTAGAATTTAATGGGCAACATTTTTGGTGCTATACATTTTTTTACATTTGAACAACGGTTAGCGAGAAAATTAAGAAAAACCGCCAGAATGTACCACTGGGGAGAGGTTTTAACTAAAATAAGGAATGTTGCGTACACTGGTTAGATGGAAATTTTTTGGGTCTTGTTCCTAACATTATTAAGAATATATATCCGTAATATAAAAACTTAATAAATTATTTCTTTGAAAAAGTACTATTTGCGTGTACTAATATCTCTCCCTTCAATTTCGTGTACCTGACAACGATATTCAATAAATGGTCATACTTGTGAATTTGTTGCATATGATTTGTTTACAACGGAGAAAAATGTTTCAAAGCTGCAGCCTTGTTTGTTGCATATTTTATTGTGGCCAAGGCCTTTTTAAATAATATCTAGTAACTATATTTTAAGTCATTAATTTTCACATGATTAAAGGAATATTAATTGTAAATATGTATCACACATGGGAGAAATATGCACATCAAAATTGCACTAAAACTATACGTTTTTACAATTATATCGAGTGACAGTATCCAAATTTTGTGAGTATAGGCCCATAGCATCATAACTCATAAGAAATAGAAATAATTCTTATCCAAATTGCTTTCTCTAAAAAATCTAATGTGTTTCTATTATGTATTCAGATTTATAGTTAATTACATAGTAGATGTGATAATAGTCGATCTACAGGGAAATATTAGATCAAAATTAAACTGCAAACTTTTATTTTTATAACTACTAATTTATCACATTCCATATTCTACTGTATTATGTAAAACTATTCACAAGAGTTGAGATTTTTTATATTGGGACACATTTAGTAAAGGTATTAGATAAAATTCATGTGTAGTTTAATAGCAGCATGGCCTAGGCAATCCTAAAAATTATTAGATAAATTTGTTGTCTTTAGTAAGGGAATTTTATTCTTCAATCTAATCGTGACTTGTGGCTAAAGGTGATGGCACATCCCCATCTGAGCCAAGCTCTTCTAGGCAGCACAGGCACCACATCGACCACTACGATCACCATGTCGGCTGGCCCCAGTAAAGAAAGCCAAGCAGGTCAGGGTAGTAGCACGTCGCTCATCAAAAGCCTTCTGGCGACTAAGGTAAACGATTGCATGTCAACAGTGAGCATGAGGACTGCAACAGACTGCCAAAATGTAGCTCAGGTAACATACTAATCAACACTAGCCTTATTTAGACCAATTTGTAAGATTTTTTTAAACGGCAAGTATCTAAGTAAGTTTCATAAGGTAAAGAAATTTAGCCAATGCACGATCTCGACTGTTATAAAGTTGAAATTTAGAATGAAAAAAAAAAATAGCAAAAAAGGAGCAGATATAAGATAATATAAGATTTTAGTCATTTAAAAGGTCGGGATTTATGACAAAATTACCGAATGTTTGCGAGTGGGACTAGACAATGTCCCCCTTCCATTTTCGAGGGTGCTGAATGGATTCCCGGGGTAGGAAATTTTTTTTTTTGTGACAAAAAAATTGATGTTTTACAGGAGGTGTTTCTTAGAATAAGATGGTAGGTGAACAGGTATATGTAACCACCCCGGGGGGGTTGTCTCACCCTTCAAGGGAGTGGAAATTTTTTTTCTGGAGAAAAATTAATATTTTGTAGAAGGTATTTCTTTGAGGAAGGTGGTAGGTGGCCGGGATTATGAAACCAACCCTGGTTGTTTTCACCCTTCAATAGGATGGAAATTTTTTAGTATAAAAAGTATGTTTATTAAAGTATTTTTATCAATTTTGTACATACAGGCATGGGTGTATGAATACATGTGCGAATGCCTATGTGTATAGATACTTATATATTTTTTTATTTGTGACAGCGAATCAACAAAATCGTAGGCACTTAGAAGAAGGGTTGCGTTCTTCATTTGCTTCCCAATTTTCGTGACATTTAGTACTGTCATCCTTTTGCATATCGCATGCATCGTCCGTTCTCGGGGAATGAACGTTAATACTAATATCGGGAATAATCTGTTGGAAATTTATGCAACTATAGTCTGTTTTTAAACCAGGAGGACTAAATGTAGAATCCCAATTTACACTATAAAAGTTACCAGAAAATTACACTAGAATATTTTGGGGGTTCTAAGCAACCAACCTTACAGGAGTACAGTATAGGTGTATGCAGTCTAATATACTTACTAAAAAAGGGGTCTAGGGATTCCTCACATTCTTATATATTTCCAAAAAAGAATATTGTTTGAGATATTTGAAATTTGATTTGGTATACGAAACTTATTAAACAATATTTAAAAAATATATATAATTATTTTCAATTGATGTGTCAATGATATATATAATTTTAATAATATATATATTTTAAGAGGTAATAAACATTACAGTTATGAACTTACAGAATACATAGTTGAAGTAACAACAATAATTAATTATATATCAGTCATCTTAAACACCTAGAATAAGTCCTTAAATACTTTTGCACTTATCACTTAATCACTGAAGTCACTGAAGATTTAATTCTGTGTCTGTATCCGAACTTTCAGATGAAGTGTCGCTTTCAGCACCAATAGAAATAATTAACGGCTCAATTATAGTGTCCATGATTCCATCCAATTTGTACATTTTTTCTTCCTCTTTGATGATATGCTCAACACAAATTTTCAAAATCTAAATGTAACTTACTTGAAATTAATTTCCTTCATGAATTTATTGAGGATCAAGAAAACTTCTGCAAATCTGGGCGACTGTTTATTTCATGTAGAATTTTGTTTAGGGTAGGCATTTCATTTTTGTAGAAGAAACTATGTATTATTTGTCGAATAGAGTTTTTCACTGTTTCATCAAATCTGGTAATAATTCCTGGTCTTCCTCCAAGTTTTTTTGGCCTGCGTATATTTCCAGTCTTTTTATATTCCCTTATCGTACGAAATACAGTTGATCTTGCAATTCCTAACAGTAAAATCTTACAAATCTTATTGTTCAATATCTTACCCACTGCATTCATAATTGTAGATACAATTTCACACATTTTGACCTTTGTTTTTCCACTTAACATCTGTTTATACATACTTATTACACATTGCTTCTCAGATAATGCTAAAGCACCCAAATCTAATTATTTGCCTTTCTTTACTGGTGAAACTTCCACTAAACTTGAATTTGCCACAACATCCATATTGGAAAACTTCCAGAATATGTATATATAATAAATATAAATAGCATATAATTAGTTCTGTAAAGAACTGTTTCCTTTTGCTTTCAAATTTCTACAAAATAATTAATGAAGACACTTCGAAATTTCATGTCAAAATTTACGATTTGGCCTAGTGTAAAACTGGCGAACGCGCAACCAATCACATGTGTATGATTTAGCGCGGCAAATTCAAAAGAGTCCTCCTGGTTTAAAAACAGGCTATAGTATCTAAATTATCGTCTGTTTTTGCAGGTGGTACGTCAGGTATATCCTCTGTCGTAAAATTTTGACACTCTGTACCTTTAAAATTTTTACAGAAAGCACTACATGCTACACCTAATTTTACGCAACTGCACTGCTTGGTACATTCACTTTTACAAGCACACTTGTAATCCTTGAAAAAAAAGTCCAGTACCAATGCCCTTGTTGAAAATTTCGGTTCCAAACGCCCATTTCGTAATATACATCCCCGTTCGGTAGGATTAAGTTCAGGCTAATCAAATTACATTACTTGGCAACCACTTTAATAACGCTCGGGATCGATTCAATTATAGATAGGAAATAATTTCCACCCCCTTGATGGGTGAAAACAACCCCCGTGGGTGGGTACACAAACCTGGTCACCTACCATCTTATTCAAACTAAGTAAAGTAGTTTACTGATGCTATTACATAACAAAATGCTTACACATATCAAAATTCCGAAATACATTTGTAATATTAATTACATGGTTCACAATACTAATATTTAACACTAGTTTAAACACTTAAGTGTATATAACACTTGGACAATAATAATATAATCACAAATATTTAAAAATGTATACTTAAAAAACATGGCTCACCCGAGGCAGAGGCACTTTACATAAGAACGTATTATCGTCTATAAATTCCTTTATACTGTAGTATGCTCTATTTATAAGACCACTTTTTATTGTGTTTAGAAATTTATTTTTAGTCATTTGACGGACGTGATCTGGTAGTCTATTGTAAAAAATAGGTCCATAATAGTTTTCAGCATTTCTTGTTCTGTTTAACCGTAGATAATTTAAAGATATCTTATTTTTTGTACATGTGTCATAACTCATAATTATGCTTCATTTCATTTTCTACATAAATGTGTTTATTGTCTTTTACAAACTTTAAACATTCATAGATATACAGGGATGGTACAGTTAATATTTTTAATTCCACAAATTTTGTTTAAACTTCCTCTCTATAGTCTAATCTTAAAATATATCTAATTACTTTTCTTTGGATGGAAAAAACTCTCCTCGTATGACACGTGTGTCGCCAACAGAGGAGGGCATATGAAAAAGTTGATTGAAACAACGCAAAGTATGCTTTTCTACATTTAATGACACAATATAAACCAGATTACGTAATAGGTATATATATCTACACCTGTAAAATATCGATTTTTTTTCTCACAAAAAAAAAATATCAATTTTCCAACCTCCTACAGGGGTGGAAACCTGGGGTAGGGGTGGCTGAGGTCAAATCCCTCAAGGGACATTCCGTTCTATTCGAGGGAACGACAATTAGTTGAAAAACTGGGGAAAATAAATGAGTCCACGGAAAAGGGGATTTTGGGGGTGGTTTTTAGCCAATTTGAGGATGTTGCCGAGGTGAAAATATTGGTTTGACCCCGGGAATAGATTCAGCACCCTCGAAAATGGGGAGGGGACATTGTCTAGTCCCAGGCGCAAACATTCGGTAGTTCGTCCGACTTCTTCAATGGACTATTTTGTGATGTTAACCTATCACAATTCGACAGTTCTTTCCCAATGTTTGCACACTGCTGCCGTTTCTATTGGATTTTCTAGTAGGAAAAATTATAAAAACATGTCTTTCCATTTAAGTGTATTACAAGTAACAATTTTCTTTGTGCCGTTAATTGCAATTTTAAAGAAATCTTACAAATATTTTTATTCTTTTTAACCACATTAATACTATTTATAGATGTGTCCTATACTTATTATACATAAAATAAACTGCACACATTTTTTTTGTCATAAAATAAATATAGAACAGAGAAGTACATTTTTAACTTTTACTTGAATACAATTTTTAATTGGGAATTAAAAATAAACAGGTTCCTTTATAGTGGTAAACTACTTATTTTATTTTATCTATCTATGAGTATTATTTATTTAAAATTAAAATTGTTTTGCATTCTTTCGAGTTATCTGTATATTGAGTAAAACTTAAGTTTTGTTTACTGCATGACTTATTTCTGTTGTTCAGTAACGCTTTAACAATGGCTTCATTGTTTAATGTCTAAATTTAGTGTTGTAACTAATATTATGCTCAGGTACATAGACTTTATATTTTATGTAAGTTATCATTGTCATTTGTTTTCTTTTAATTTTAACATGCATAATTAACTCCTTGTTTGCACTATCACCTGTTTCACTTTTATTAATATACGTATGAACTGCTCAGGTGGCCGCAAGACAACAGCAACAACGACTTTTGGCCCAACAAGGTAGCACTCCCGATTGTCAACATAAAACAGTTATAAAAACCGAGACTCCAAAAACATCTAGACTGAATGGTGCTAGACAACTGTTCGTTGACAATGATATCGGTGATCCTTCTGTTTCGTCAACCACTCAGTTTGCAAGCACTATAAAGGGCAAAAAGGAACCTCCTCAACCACCCCCTCCTCCTTTAGCACCATTGAGCAACAACGTTAAGGGAAAAACGCATAGAATCGATAATGAAGATAGTGATTCCATTGGAAATAACTCATTGGCATCTAGTTCGGGTTTAGGTACGGTAGGAATCGGTGGGATATCTTCGACGGAAGATGGCGATAATTCCCTGACAAGTTTTGAAGGACTGTTGAATGGAATTCCGAACATGGAAAACCCATTGAATGAAGATAGCAATTCCAAAGATTCTGTAAAAATTGTTAGTAGTGAGATATCTATAAATAAGCCCCTTAGATTAGCTGATCTCTTAGAGAAAAAATTCGAAAAAAGCCCGCCCATGCTAAACGGCGTATTAGGTAAGGAGTTAAGACTGGGAGAAAGAGCCTTGGACCTAGTTGAGAATCACATTGAAAAGGCACTAAGTAGAGATAATGATATTCACATCGACAGATGTATCGAGAGCGACAAAAGACTTGAAGAATCCACGGAGAAGTTTACTTTGAAGCGGTCCGCCTCAGAGGAAATTGTTGACAGTGAACCGAAAAAGTTGTTACTGTCTTCGAACGTGAATGGTTCGACGGCGAACTCTCCGGCACCTGAATCTGTGTCTAGTTCAAATGGTGACGAACCACCCACGACTGTTTCTACGGCCGCGGCAAAATTATTTGCCGACATGGCGGCGGACATTTTAGAGGATGAAGATGAGGAGCAACTTCTTCAAGAGGCGCAAGCGTCCTCGCAAATGATGGAATCCCCCGCTGCAGTACAAATACCGACACAAAGTCCTATCCAACAAATCATCGTAGATAATAATCAGCAAGTCCTTTTAACTCAACCTAGGCAGATAATCGTCTCACAGCCACAAATGCAACAGGCGAATCAAGTAGTTATATCAACAGGTAATAATATCTTGTCCTTAAATATAAACTTCACTAATCATATTCAAGTTAAATAAAATAGACATTTAACTGTACAATATCCTATACTTCCATAGTTTGATGGTTTTTGCTGTTATAATAAATGTAATAAACCTTAGCCATACAAGAGGGTGAATAATAATAATTCTTTATTGATTATCAATTTAAATGACCATCAACCTCAGCGTGTGTATTTGTTTTGTTTGTTTTTACAGTAATTGTTTAATGATTGAGATAATGTATGATTACAACTAAATATAAAAACATTATTTTCTTGAATTGTTAAAGTTAGTTATTCCTAAATTTTTAATTTTAATCATATCCCTATGATATCATTTGGGCTGATGTGTTTTTTTATCAAAGTTTGGAAGTGTACATAGTTTTTTAAAATTAAAAATGTGTATCAGGTTAATTATCTCAAAAACAATATGATTTCATGCACCCAATACTAACCTTGTTGCTGAAGTTATCATGATTATTAAGACGTTTTAAGGTTATTCAAAATTCAGTAATTAGCACAATGATTTGAGAATTCTTTTTCTGTGAATGATATTTAGTCCAAGCAATGGGCCCAATCTTTTCACAAAAGGTCGGAAAGAAATGAAATTTGGTGGGATGGTAGACATAGGTCCCCTGATAGTTCACCTTAGTTTGCGACCTCGGGGAGTTGTCGCTCGAGGGGTGGGGGGATGAAAACTCTGCATCGCGACGCTTTTCGGGAAATAGCGCCGTTGTGGTAAGTGCTATCGAAAAAAGTTCAAATGAAATATGTACAGGACAAAATTGTGCACAATTTTGGTGTTTGCATTTTTCGTCTGCGACTGACAGTTTCCGTTCTACGGCGCACCAAAGTTGGGGGTTGAATTGCAATTTTCAACAAAATTAGAAATTCATCGCGAATTAAGACGAAGATCGCTGTCAAACAATCCTGTAATATTTTTTTTCTTAAAGAGATCTTCATCTTAAATGTTTTTTTTTAACGGTTGACAGGTTAAGACTTTACTTAAATAAAATAAATAGACCTTTTTTTACTAGTTAATGAACATCTATGCTTATCTTTTCCCTAAAGGTGAACTACAGTAGGAAAATTCTGGTTTGTTTTCCTTTTTTTTACATTTGCCATCTTATGTTGAGGTACGATGTTTGGGGGGTCTGTATCTTGTTGTAAAGTAAAATACAATCTTGTTTCAGTTCTTACTTTCCTTGGTACTCACATCAGAGTACCCTTTTTTGGTTTTTGTTAGTCATGTTACTGACATCAAGTCAGTTGAATTTAGAGCTTTAAGTGCTCAAGTATTTAAATTTTGGAGTTAAACATATCTAGTGTTATTATATCAAATATAACATCAAATGCCGCAACTTTTGGCAAACTGTGATAATCTCCCGAGACTATTAACATAGTGATGTTCCATTTTTTATTTGATTTATAAATTTCAGGCACACAGTTGAAAACTCAAACGGGCCAAACAGTCATCGTTCAAAACACTGGAGGCCATCAAAGACCAGTTATGCTTCAGCAAGCAAACGCTGGGCAATTCTTGCTCTCTCAAGGACTGCAAGGGCAAATGCAGATAGTTGCCAGTTCGCAGCCAGGCCAGTACGTCTTACAAACCAGCGGAGCACAAGGTACTTACATGGTGGCCCAACCACAGACCGCAGTAGTACACGGGCAGCCTCAGACGGTACTTGTTGCTCAAACTTCTCAACAGCAGGGTACTGGAGCGAAAACCATAATCATATTGCAACAGCAACCGGCTAATAGCTCCGCCACGCACCACCAAAAAGTTGTTGTTACTCCCCAAGGCCAACAGGTTGTGGTCACCCAAGTTCCAAGACCGATAATGCATACATCTTCGGTAACCAATAACGTTTTGCCTTCTACGAAGGTTATAAAGTCTGTTGCTGGTACGAGTTCTACACAGACCACTAGCACTAGCAATGGAGTAACGGAGAAAAAGCAAGAGGAGCTAAAGAAACCTAAAATTGTTAGGGACTTGACAACGCCATTTGTGTGTGAGTGGGGAGAATGTAAGGTGTAAGTATTAGTTTTGTTTTTCTTATAAAGTTCTTTCATAAATCATTGCGAGACTACACACGGACAGCCTTCAAACACTGTATCTCAAAATACTACCTATTATTGAGGGTCGTGCCCATGATAACATTTCATCAAAATGAAGTGGGAAATGAGTGCCTACTAATCGAGAAAAAGAGGGGAATTTAATTCAGCCAGGAGAAAGACGAAAATTTCAGAAAGTAACTGAGAATCTCGGAAAATCGGGAAAAGAAGTTAGCGTCCAAATTTAGTAGGCACCCTGTATAACATATCTTAAAATGTCTTTTTACAACCAACGCGAAAGGTAGGAGCTTAAATATTTCTTATTTTTAATCATTTGCCTGCTCAAATTCTTCCAAAACTTTCGATTGGCCAAGAGTTCTATAAAATTTTCATGTTGAAACGACATTTCCAAATTTGTCGCATTACTAAAATACAATTAAAACAACAAATAGTGTTTCTGAAGGATTTTTGATAAACCTTGTGCCAAATTTTTATTTTTTAAGAAAGTTCCATAAGTTTTTTATAAATATTGCCAGTAAGTGACATTTTTATATTGTTGAGACACAGATGTGTGAAAGACACCTCGTACACTTGCTGTATCCTCTCCTAAATTCGAATTTCAAGTGTTGCAGATAGTATGTCGCAGGGAATGGTTGTCTGTGTGTGTGTCTCCTGGTTGAGTGGTGGGATAGCTGTGTTCAAACTCTACTGAGTTGATAGTAGAACTAAAACGAACAGCCCCTAGCAAATATTAATCAATTTGTAGGCGTGCTTTTGCCATTTTGACTTATTCCTTATACTTATGTAAAATATTTTATAGAGACACTAGGTTCAAGTCCGCAAATGAGGTATACCTTCACGTTTGTGCAACTCACTGCCCGACAGGCAGCGAGGAAATAACCTGCCAATGGGACAGGTGTGATAACATGAAAAGAAAACGATTTTCCTTAATGACACACCTTCATGATAAGCACTGTAATACTGAGGTAGGATCTTGCATACATTGAGGAACTAATAAAAAAAGTATCAACGATTTTTATTGTATTATAGGCAATGAAACAGGGTCTGGTGAGGCGGAAGCAGGCCGCACACGGTGCAAAGGTGGAGCCACCTCCTGCGCCAGCTACAAATCCCCATCCTGGCTATGCTCCTGATGCAGCCCTGCATGCTATCAAGAGGCATGCTTTGGAATTTGTCAACCCTAAGGAGTTGCAGGTAGGAATTTTTAAAATATAATTGATAGCTGATATGTAAATACCTCTATTTTCCATATTATTTAATACTTAAAGTAGTTGGTACTTTTCAAATAATTTGAAAATTTATTAAGCATTTATTTTTGAGACAAACATCTTTTAAGAAGTTATGTTAGGTACAACTAAAGTGACAAGTCAAGTCAATTTTTTTCATGTAAATAAATTCAGCTCTCATTTTTTATATTGTTCCTTGGTATACAAGGTGTCTCGAACGCCCTCAATGCAGTGAAAAGGGATATAGGTAAGATCGTTTCTGATCAAAATAACCCTATGTGTAATCTTTTTTTATGGTTCAAGAGTTATTTAACTTCTGTATTTTTGCGTGAAATCACCTAGTATGTGTACCAAGTGGTAAAAATACTAAGATTTAGTTCTCATTTTGTTCCTAAATATTCTACCAAATGTGAAACCAAAAGTTGTACGTTTCTATGGATGGAATTTTATACAATCTAAAAAAGATGTTATGATAGTTGTTCATCAAAAAATTTCTAAATTTTAAAGCGACCCTCACAGAAAAAAAAAGTACTATAGAATATTGCCCCATAATAAGAAAAACTACTGTAGTTTGTGCAAATTATAACAAGGTAAAATTCTTGGATTTTGAGGCAACAGTTTCCTTTATTATCGTTTTTTACAAGCAGGACATGTTTTTATGACAAAGTGAATTCTGTGAATCTCTAGTAGAGCATCCTCTTTTCGGTGCTGATGGCAATGTGTTATGTCAAAATACCAGTATATGCAATAAGCATGCATATGGTAATTGCACAATATTTTCCATATATTCCATTTTTCCATCATATCTGGCCATAATTCGGAATAACTAGCAGTTAAACTGAAATTAATTTCTGAAAGTTTTTGAACCCTCTGATTACAAATCCGATATTAGAATTTTCAAAAACAAAATGCGGTCTAAAACCTTAAAAACATTCCCAAAATTCAGTCGCTCTCAACCTACAAAAGAATCTCCCCTATGTAAACTATCATGCTTACAATAAGAACATTTTGATAAGCACTGCATTTTTTCGCTCCACCCTCTGCGCATAAGCACAGAAATAAACCTACTGCGTCGCTTGACTCAATCTGGCAATGTCTCGTTTTTATACTCATCAGAACATGAGTTTGTTGCTTTGGTTTAGAGTGCATTATCATATTTTGTGAGGTTAAGAATATATTTGTAATTTTTAACAAAGTATAAAAAATGTGTTTGAGAACAAAAATGGTAGATTTGCCATATCAACTTTTATTTTTACAATAATCCATATGTTCTTAATGCCCGTAAAGTACTCGCATTTATTGACATAAACTGTGCGTTGACAGCTTTTTAAATATTACCGCATAATTGCATCGTTGCCAAGTCACGAACTCCTGCTCTCCAACTTATCCGAGGCAAAACGAGAGCGACTGAAAGTGACGAATTTTCAACATATTTTGCAAAAAAAACGAATACCGCCTGCAGTAATTTTTTTAGAGAAAAATATTCCTCTCGCCTTCTATAGCTCTCAAATTTTCAAGAAGAATGTAAGAAAATTATCATTGTAATTAAATAAAAGATAAGTGAATATGTGATTTATAAAACATCAGTATGTAAAATGGGAGTTTTAGGTGCTAATATTTACAAATTTAGTACTGCAACAGCTACTCAAATTTTTCTCACATATACAGAACATAAAATATATGTATACATTTTCAAGATAATCGTAAGAAAACTTTTTTTGTTGGGAACGTCCTTAAAAAACTAGCTGAAAAATCTAAAAAAGGAAATAAGAAGATGCTCTTCGTGTCAGCTACAAATCTTTAATTATAAATTTAACAATCAAAGTGGACGCTTCAATATGGCGGACCGAAAGTTGATGTTTTTTAAAATAGATACTAAGTCTGCAATATTGAGGCTGATAGTTTGTTTTGAACATTATTTCAAATTCATAACTAACGAAATGAAGAATACATCTTAATTTTTTCCAGATTTTTCAATTAATTTTTAAGGTTATAATCCGCCATTTTGTTTTGAAAATTCTAATACTGGATTTATAATCAATGAGTCCTAAAAGTCGCTTTACAGTCGGCACCTTTCTTGCAAATTCAAGAAATCTTGAACGAAGGCATGCGCAGTTGAGAGCCAGCTGATCACATTTGGCAATTTATTGAAGGTTTCAACTTCTTGCAGAAAATCGGTTCTGCTCGATTTTTCTTGCAACTTTCGTACAAGTCTGGTGGATAATTTAGTGTTTTCCTTGTTACCAATACAGACAAAAAGTTACTAGAAATACTAGAATATTAATTCATATCGCGTGGCCCGATTAAGAGGTTATAGACGATAAAAGTAAACAAAAGCGTATTCATATGAATATTCTGGGTGACTAAAACAAAAAGAATAAGTTAGGTTAATAGATTATTATTTGTTAGACACAGTACAATTTATTTTTACAAAGTTCACAAATCTTGCGCAATATTATTGTAATTACAGAAATTGCGGACTGTAAAACGTACCGTCAAGAAACATTACCTGCAAGAAATTGTCACTGCAAGATCTTGCTTGCAAGAAAGTTGCGAACTGTAAAGCGGCTTTAAGCTTACAAAAATTACTTTTAGATCAGGTACTTTCCGTATTCTGAATTTTGGTCAGATATTTGGAAAATACCCTGTGTGGCATAAAAAGTGGTGTTTACGTACAATCACCACAGACATTGATTTTCTCTTATATTTCCTCACAGCACGCTGCCGTGGATCCTAAACTGAATTATTAATCATAGTTTCATGAATTGTAAAACTATTGAGTGATGATTTAAGAACTGATTTATATCTTTAGAAATCCGCAAATTGTGCTTAATTTTTTGTAATCATCTCTCATTCAGGGTGTCTACTAACCAGGAAAAAGATTGGAATTTATTTCAACTGGGGCAAACGCGGGAATCTCAGAAAGTAATCAGGAATCTCAAATTGTATAGATTAATAACAGAAAATAACCGATCCTGGGAACAGAAGTAATCTGCATTTTAATGCTATATTTTTACCTGTTTCTTCCAAAGAATAGCTTATGTCACTTATTGTTACTTTGACTGATAGAAAGTATCAGAAATTGTTTTTTTTGCAATGTACAAGTACTGCACAGTTCACTTTCGATTGGCTTGTATTAGTATATTATATGTAAATAAAAGTTATCAATATTGCCCCCCTTTTCTCTGTTGGATATAGTTTTTTGAAAGGAAAATTTTTCATTGACTTCAAAATTTGCGAAAATTCATGCACATGCATACTTATCTTGTTTTTAGTGAAACATCGTATTTTTTTATCGTTTTTTTTTAATCAATATAACAGTGTTAATATTGTTTTTTTGTGTGTGTAAAATATTATCTTCTTGAACCCAAATTTGCAAAAAAAAACAAAAAAATAAATAGCGTATGATTTTTTATTATATTATTAATTTATTACTTCGTATTACATCATGGGGAAAACTAGAAAAGAGCCGGTAATTTAAAAATCCAGGTTTTATAGATATCCCACCATTGCTTTTTTCCTACCAGTTTTTTGTATATTGATTACACCCAGACGCGGTCAAAGGGGAGGTCATGGGGGCCATGCCCCTCTGAGAATTTACATGGAATATTATCTCCATTCAGCTCTAGAATAAATTGCTGTATTTAGACGGCCGAATTCCTATTTCTTTAATTAAATTTAAGGAATTACTATTTTGCTATAAATTGACTACTTAGTAATTGCTAAAATAATAATAATGCTTTATACACAGCATGTCGCTCTTAGAAGTTTAACGCCCTCTTTTTTTCCGATTTGAGCCAAATTTTACTCAGATATAGAACAAAGTAGGATCTACCTACGGTCAAAAAAACATTTGCCCTCTACAAATGCAAAGCTACCTACGATACCAAAATTAACAGAAAAAAATCAGAAAGTCTTATTAGACATTTCTTATCGGAAATGTTTATTATTGAGAGTTGTTCGGAATTGTCTAAAAACCTTGAGTCTAAAATTTCGTCAAAATTTAAAAAATATTAAGATTTTGTTTATAATAATGTCCAAGTCCAAAAATATAATTGTAATGTGTTTCTTTGCTTAGAAGAATGTGTTTTGTTTTAAATTAAACTCAAGCTATCAGGTGTTTGTCAAATAATCTGGAAGTTATTTAAAATGATGTTTTCGGACTGACATTATTTTGGACACATTTTCGACTAAAGGTTTAAGACAATTCTGAACAACTTTCACAAATAAATTTTTTCGATAAAAAATGCTTATTATTTTTTTCGTTTATCTTGGTATTACATGTGACTTTGCATTTGTAGGGGGCGGATATTTTTTTAACCATAAGTACTTCTTACTTTGTTCTATATTTGAGTAAGATTTGTCCTAAATCGGAAAACGAAGAAAAAAGTTGCCCCTTCCTTGAATAAGATATATGACCGCCCCTGGTTACACCTTTAAAACTTTGTGGAGAAAGAACAGTGAAATTTATTGTCAAAGTATTCTCAAAGTCTTGGATAAATATTTTTCTAAGCCTTAAAAGAATTGTAGTTTCATAGCTTTTTAAATACTGAAGGTAGAAAACTGGTCTTATAAAATTTAACAATTTTAAAGGTTAAGATTAACTTTTTAAGGTTGAATTGGAAAAGTTTGCTTAATACTGTATTTTTCTGCAGCATTTTACTGGTACAGTAACAGCAGTAAGCCTGAAAAATTCAAAAATATTGTAAATGATAAGAAACAACCACATTTAAATTTGAAATTTTTCCATGATTATTATCAAACAAGTTAAAACTGCCAATAGTATCATTTTACATTAAGTGCCAAACATTGGTTCCTGAAATTAGATTAATATTTAATATTTAGAACACATTTTATAATAGTTGATATTTGGTTGTGAATTTGTTTTTATCGTGTACATTATATAAATTTCATGTATAGGAAAATGAATACACATTTTTAACTAATAAAATAATTTTAAATTGAAGAGATTAAATCAGGGACATTTAAACACATTACTTCTTTCTAATGGACTGATAATACGTTGTGAATATACTAATGTTACGAGATAAAGTTCAAATCCCGAATCTTGTCGTTCATGTCGTCAATTTATGTACTTATCAACAACATGAGATTTTTCTATCCTTGTAAGTACAAACCGCATAGGATGTAAATAACAAAGTCGCATCTGCTGGGGCTACAATAGAAGTTAGCGTAACGATGCGTTTTACGATTGAATTAGATAACCGTTAGTTGTAGCTGCAACTAACTTTTAGTATTCTGTTAGTTCTCTGACAATTCAATAGCGTGCAGTGGATACATATACCAAATTTATTGATTGCCTATTTCTTTTCATTTTTTAAGTTTTTAATGTTTCTTACTGTGATATTTTAAGTTTCTTGTAATTAGGTATATAATTTATTGAGTGCTTTAGTTTTGCTGTTTATAAGGAAACTAACTAACTAACAAAATGGTGGCAGCGGATGTTGAAATTCATTGTATTTTTATTAAAAAATACTTATCTTTTACATAATATGTTTTTTGATATGCCCGTGTGTGACCTTGAATTGATTCGATTAAAAAATAACGTGAACGACAACATTCATGACTTGAGCTATAGAAATATTCACCATCTCAACGACGCCAGTATCAAGATAGTGCGAAAGTACACATAACTGTTGTCAAATTTTGGACAAGCAGTTGAGTCCTTGCCATATTTTATATTTTTTCACTAACAGTAGAAATTTATACTTCAATGGAATTGGAATGAATAATCTGCGACACCACTGGTAAACTTTTACAAATTTATCCTCTGAAAATAAAGAATATTGAGCACAATATCGGCGCATTTGTCATCAGTATAATGTGGTAAACTGTAACCATTACAGCTTGTCATTGTGTTAATTTTGAATTCGCCAGCGTATTTCAACGATTGTAATAGTTTTAACAGTTTCATCGTTACTTAACATTCTTTGTTTTACTGTCAAAAAATAAGCACATGCAGAATGAAATTTCTGTACATATAGAGACAATATACATTATGTGCTTTATCTGTACGTTGGAAGGTATACGGTTTATCAGTCCATTAGTTCAAAGCGATGTGCTTTGATGGCTTAAGGAAAAAACATATGTTATAAACAACATATTGTAATAAAATCTTGGGATTTTAATTATATTATCTACTTTGTCAAGCTGAAAGCTCCTAAGTCGGGCACTACTGGTGCGTCGGTAGCTGTGCCCCGTGCTGGTCCCACACCTCCATCTGACCAGGTGAGGTGTCAATTGTCAGTGAGTGAACAATTATGCTTTTGTTACTTGTGTGATTTGCCTTGTTTGATTTTGTTTGAGTATGTTTGATAGTCCATTCTTTTTGGTAGTTTTTATTTTGTTTATTTATTTTTTTTGCAAAATTACTAGCATTATTTTTTTACAGTATTATGTATTTTAAGATTATGCAATCATATTAGCTTTATCCAACACTGCGAACATGGTATATTAGTATTTATACCGCTAATTTATTTTGTTTTGCTCGTCAGTAGCTGTAATTCGATGTATATGTTGTGTGCATTTTTAATTTCTTATTAAGAGAGTGAAGCTAGATAAGAAATGAACTTGTTTTTTATATTGAGTTAGCTAAGTAATTGAAAGATATGTTCGTAAAAGGGTCAACTTTAAAAGATAAATAACGATGGAACATTAAAATAACTGAAGTCTAATTTTCAATCTATTTTGTGGGATAGCATTCTTTATAATATATATTGTTCATTTAATATTTCATAAATTAAAATGGGATTGTTATTTTTATAGTATTTTTAAAGCTTAACAAATATTAATGCCGTATTTAGAAGCATAAAATACATTCTCTATATTTTAGAATTTTGTTTAGTGACCATATTCTGCCTTTAATGTATATATCTAACAATAGAAGCTTGCACTAAAGATCACAAGCCATTTTCGGCTAGTAAATGTAAAAATCAAAAAAGACGATTTAAGCTATTGGGTTCAGAAATGGTCTGGTTCGTAGCATAAACAAGTAAAATATTTATTAATGCTAGAATTACATCCAGGGATATAACTACTAGGCCGCGCCTTCATAAATAATGATTTGAGGTCGATTTTCGAGAAGTTTTTTTTCCATGAGAATTTATTGGATAGAATGATAGATTTAGGTGTAAATAACAAGAAAATCTTAGTGCGTATGCACAGTTTTGGCTGGAAGACATATAATGCACTTTTATGCAGAAAAGTGCATTTTTTGCAATTTTTCGGATTTTTTGATAGTTTTTCAAATATAATTGTTTAAAAATAATTAATATTGACTAGAAGCTTTTTATTTTATTAACACATAAACTATATTATAGAGTCAATTTTGACCCTTCAGATGCAATTTTTAGCCCTTGACAATAATTTTACTAATGCTTTAATATTAAATATATCTCGGAAAAAATTTATACTCGGGGGTTTTTAGGGTCGCTGATTACCAATCTTTTTATGAAAATCGAAAAATTCAAATTAGCTGACCGGAAGTGGCGCGAAATTTAAATAAAAAAGGTGCTTTTTTCGCATTTTTTTCACTTAAAACATAAGACCATTAAAATTGCATCTGAGAATTTCCTATTATAAGTTCATATTTTCACCCCTCTTTTCGCTCTCCCTCGTCTCCCTTTTACAATGTCTCTCTTAGCCCAGAAGAAACAAATAAATGCATTATATTTATGCTTATGCCTTCCCTTGCAGTTGAAGTAATGTTATGAAAAAATAAAGTAAAAATAATTTTAAAAATATAGTTAATAAAAAAATATAAAATAAAGTAATATAAAAATTTTAAAAAATGCTACTCTTAGGAATGCACAAAATAATTGTATAGATTTGGAATTTTTTCTTACCTTTTAATAATCTCCCTTTTATAATAAAAATTGTGTAAATTATACAGTAATTTAAATTAAATTATGCACTATTTAAATTTAAAATCATAAATTCTATAACAATTTATATTAAAAAAATAAAAAGTTTTAAAATTATAGATCACCACATGTTTTTTTCATCTAACAATGTAAACCGGCCTCTGTATAACGGTATAACAGATTGCTACCTGCATGGTATTAGACTCTGCATCACGGCTGCCTGTTTGTTACAAGACGCGCCTCCACCTTTAATGCAGTAGACTAAAAATAAAGCGGTTTTTAAATATACGCATACTTTTTAATTTATAAAAATAATTTTTGTATATTTAAAAAGAAGTGCTAAAAGAGACATGGTAAAAGGGTGCATAAAATGCACTTTTGGATGCAATCAAGGGCTAAAAATTGCATCTGGAGTATCAAAAATGACTATATGTACAATAAAGTTTGTGATAATAAAATAAAAAATGTATAGTTAATATTAATTATTTTTAAAAGATTATATTTGAAAAACTATCCGAAAAATAGCAAATAATGCACTTTTTTGCATAAAAGTGCATTTAAATATGTCTTCCGGCCAGAACTGTGTGTACGCACTATGATTTTCTTGTTATTACCTAAATCTATCATTCTATCCAATAAAATCTGATGGAGAAAAAAAACTTCTCGAAAATCGACCTCAAATCATCATTTCTGACGGCCTATACCACTGTATCAGTAATAGAGAGCCCACTTGTTGGCACTTTTATAGGCCTACTGGACAGTGCCTTGATACAGGGCTCATTCAGTGCTAGTTTCACCACAGATTGCATTATCAAATTTAATATTTTGTTATTTGTAGAGGTATATGGATTGTGTTAGTTGATAGAGCAGAAATGGTGTTGCCTTTTTTCATTTTCAAAATACAATTTTTAATTATATCTCAGAAACATGAAGTATTCTCTACGTATTTTTTGTTGTAGAATGAAATCCTATTGCAGTTTATTTTAGCAGCTACTTCTTAGAAAATAACTTCTATTTTATAAGTTATTATCATCTGCTGTTTATATTTTCTTAGAAAACATACAAAATACTATTTTTAGCAACAGGGCTGCCGAGTGTCGGGAGAGGCCTCCCTCAATCATAATAAAAGTAAAAACACAGTTCACAATTTTTAGCACAAAAATGTTTTTCAAGCTTCCTGGTCTGTAAAAAATGCCGCAGCCCCTTGGATCAAGCTAGGCCCTGGGTTAATTAGCCTAGTTCATACCTCTTCTAGACGACCTTGTCTAGCAAAACACCGCCTTATTCTAAAAATGCTAGATTTTAGGGTAAAAATTAACTATATGTAAGCGACGAGGATCTTTCAGAAAATCAATAAAATGCCTCTGAAAGTTCTTTGTTTAGAATGGTCCTAAACAAGTTTTAAGCAAGTGATTATTTTGAAAATCTTTTTATACCGGATTCTAAGAAATTTTTTATTTAGGACGAGTTCATTATTTGAAAATCGTTTTTTGCTTGAGGTTACTTCTGTAATTTGGTCAATTTTCCCATATGGAAATTTTATTACATAATGTCAACATTTTGTTAATTTAATCAGATTACAAGTGATTGACGAGGCCATATATTAATATTGTATAATCTTATATATTATCTGGTATATATAGATAGCGCCACAAGTATATAACGTTAACAATACCTCTCTTTATTTTCTATTGCAATAAATTTAGATTCTTTAAATAATTTGTACTGCAAATCTCATTTGAAAAGTGTCAAAATCGAAACAATTTTCTGGAAACTTATAATGATTGGTTTAAACTGTTTAAAGAGCATTATTCTATGACCAGGCTGAGATGTGCAAAAATTTTTCATCTATCCACCTAAAGACGCATTCTACAGCCCATCATATGTTAGAAAATGGGGCACCCCTCTATTGGTTTATTTTATTTCTTAATATTGGTTGACCAATTAATCGAAGATACCTTTTACATATTTTTAGATAAATATCATTAAGCATTACAAAATGCTCTTTAGGCTGCAACATTTTCTTGTGATTCATAAGCCACTTTTTGAGGAAAAATAGTATAAAACCAAAAAATGACATCAGCCTGCCAGCCGGTATATACTAATGGATATTATCAAAATATTTTTGGAAAGGTCCATTATCTGTCATATTTTATTGCATGGAAAGTACCCCCCATTATTCTTATTATAAATTTGGCATGGTAGTTTTTTAGTGCCACAGCCTTGGTAAAGAAAGGGTTATTATTTAGCAGGATATCGCATTATTGAATACTAAAACTAATAGTACAGTAGAATTTATGTGAAATCATTGTTTTTGGTAACAACTTTCCAGGGGAAATTTTATGTAATTTGACCTGATTACAAAAAGAATATTTTCCCCATAAAGTGAGTGGGGCTTCAAAAGTTATATACAGCATTTCTAGTGCACTTTCACAAATATTCTATTTATTGCATAATATATCATATTCTAATAATTGACTCGGAATAACAAAAATACTGGCTTCCTCACAATGAAACTCTGAAGAAATCTAGAACTGATCGAATAATTCAAAATAAAATATCTTCACACCACCACCAATGTTGGTGATAATAAAGCATACCTATGAGCAAATCAAACGCATCTAACGTGGCTGCTGTATGTCAAATGGAACGGTAAAAAATGACGAACAAAATATAATTTTGTATCCTTTGCCAAGTATCAAGGATGTTTCTTGTTTTTCCATCGTAGAGTTTTTAACATACTTAAGAATGATGAAGTTAAAAAAAAATGTTTTAACACCTTTTACTTCATTCCATTTTCAAGTGAACAAAATGCAATATACATAATATGTAAAAAGAACTCAAAATTTACATTTAAATGAAAACATGAATGAGACAATATCAATTTTGGCAAAAACTATTACGTAGTAGAAGTTCTTAGCCTTCTCTACGTGTAATTTAAATATAAGTACCCAAAGTACAGCAAGTTAAAAATAAAAAAAGGTAGTATGCCGCATGCCAGACTAAATGTCATCCAAGCCAGATGGCACTGACGCTGTAACTGTTTGAAAGTTCAACTATCGTATGCTTTGCCAGTGTGCCTCATTTCGGCAATTTGAGCATCGAAGAAAAAAGCTAATCTAATATCTGTCTAGGTAGCAAGGTGAATGTGTTCAACAACTTAACAGGCGATGGACTGTAAAATCAAAGGAAGAAGAAGAATATCTAATAATTTTTAAGATATTGAGCCTTCATACTCTATTCTCAAAAATCTAATTCACATCACAGTAATTCTTGATTTAGGCATCTTCTTTGTATATGAATTTGCCATTTACATTGTAAACTATGAGTAAAATCATTCATTAATAAGAAATGAGTTGTTTTCAATTACAAGCTGTCGAATTATTGCCAAAAAGTATTTAAAAATGATTTGTCTCTTCATGAATATTTTCAAAAAAGTGAACATTGACTTGACAGTATTCTTTTCAACCAAAAATTTATCTCGAACTCTACCAAGAAATTCAAGTGTAACCAAAAGATACTATCATATATACACAAAAAAAATTCGTGTCACCTACAGCCACACCCGGGTTTAACATCATTTGTCGCTGTAATTCAGCCACTTTTTGGAGAAACCATTTTTGTTTGTAATCGGGGGTCAAATTACATAAGAATCAACAATATAATTTACCCTGGAAAGTTGTCGCCGAGAATCAAAATCCAATTGTACTATGGCTCTTTTCCAATTTTGAAATGCTAATGACCCAGATAATAGATAACAATCCTTCTTATTACAAGAAATAAATAAATTTACACGTTGATCCTGGGTAGTGATGAAGACAAGAATTTATTAGATACTCGTTTAGAGTAAAAATCTCTAATATTGACTTTGGAAGCATGATACAGGGAAAATTACTTATAAAATTGACTTTTGATCCACATGACTAAGATGAACAAATAGGCATAGCTTGAGCCAAGTCCACAGAACTTAATTTTTCACAAGAATACTGGAGAGCCTTTTAAAAAATTTAGTTTTAGGTCATTTCATCATTAAAGCTTTATTTTTGGTGCCATTTTTTTTTTAAATTGTGCAATTTTAAGATATTTCGCAAACAATCTATTTTTGCAGTTGCACTAAAAACGTGGCGATAGAAAAAGTTGTTTTTTTTTTTATTTAAGTAATTATTTTTTTTAAATGTTTTGTAAATTAGGGCATGCTATTATATATTTTGAGAAATAATAATCTAATTTCTCAGTCATGTCACTTAAACCTTTATTTTGTTTATAGGATGACAATGAGGGCCCCGTTACAAAGAGCATTCGTCTAACTGCCTCTCTAATACTGAGGAATCTCGTGATTTATAGTAGTCATTGCAAAAGGTATGTAAATCGTTTAACTCCTGCACGAGCCCGAAAGTACACGGTTAATTTTTTTCAGGTACTTAAAGTCGTACGAGTCCCATCTGGCAAATGTAGCCCTCAGCAACGTAGAATCGTCTAGAACAATAGCACAAGTGTTGTATGATATGAACGACGGTGCGACCCACAGGTGACCTATACGCAAAAGTGATCAGTTTCCGGGACACCCAGTGACATGTGAATAAACGAAAAACTGTGTAAATTATTCAGTGGAAGTGTACAAAAATGTTAGTTCAATAGGTTAAATTAAGAGCCTAATTGTTATTTTTATATTATTTACTAGTGTAAACAAGCTTCTAAACTTATGCAAATTTGTTTAAAATTTGAGTCTTCATCGTGAATAAACATAAACAGTTTTATATATCTGTGCAATTTATTTTGTTGGCTATAATAAAATTAGCTGTATTGTAAATAATTCCAACTTGTATTTTGGATAATTTTATTCATGTCCATTGTACATGTGATATAGAGAGCACATCATTTTATTTAACATTATCAGTATTATCTGAAGATGTAATGTTGCTTTTATTTCTTCAGTGAGGTACCGAATCTCTAGTTGACTGATTTTTGTGTGTATGTGAAAATAAGTACTTTCAACTAATTTTCATGTGCTTATCATATCCATCTTTTCATACTTACCAGTAAACCTGTAAAATATTTACAATAATGGAAGAAAATAAACTGCATTTAATGTGTGTCTATTTTTATTTGAGTTATTTTATTTTTTTCCTCTGTAAACCTTGCCGCAAAGTTGTGTTTTGGAATTTTATCTGTGCATTGCACTTCGCCCAAATTTTCCTGGATGGTCGAGTATATTGTCGGAAAAGTCTGTGGAAATACTAAAAATAGGTAGGTTTTTCACGAATCGCTTGTTTCAGTGATGAGTATGAATCCCTAAATGTCGCTGCTGATCGGATCCCGATTTCATCCCCATTTTTGGGGTCAGAGTTAAAAAGGGAACCGTCTATCTCAAACAACTTTAAAGCAATAGATATGCATTTCGGCTCGATTAGCAACTAAAATACCCAATACGAATATTGCTTTATAAACTAAGATCCTGGAGCCTCCAGACCACGGTGTAGTATATTAGGTGATGCGACAAGACCCGTGCGAATGGCTTCGTAAGTGTTTAGTTGTGTGAAATGCAATAGATGGCAGGACAAATAAAGTTTCGTCGTTACTTATGCATAGGAATATTAGAAATACAGTTTACATACATACGATAGTTAATGCTCTTAGATTTGTTTTATTTATATTTAAAAAGCCTTTTAGTTCGTTCTTTTTGTCTTAGTTTTGCCGTTTAGTTGTGTATATATGCAACACTACATGCATCAAAGGGAATCCGTCTATCTATGCCTAGCTAATTGCAGGGATATATTCCAGGCGCCATCTCCTGAGTTAAATAGAAACCGAGCACTTATGAAGCCGTCGATTAGCATATGGCAAATGCCGTTTGTCGGACCACCTGATATACTACACCATTCTCCAGACCTACGTCATTTTTGCAAAGCTAAGATTTTCAGATAACAGGTATTGAGGGTGAATAAAAATCGTAATTACTCTTTTACGTTAAAGTAGCATAGTTAATTTTTTATATGGGTGACTATTTTAAGACCTTTTGTAAGCGGCAAGACCAATACGAAGGGTTTAACATCCCACAGACACGATGAAAAGTCCGCTGCGAGTGTGAGCATGAGGGCATTATGCTTGCATATGAGTGTGAGTGAGAGCATTAGAGGGCTTTATTAGACAGATTCATGAAATTTAAATTGTTTGCCTTGATGAAATTTTTTAATAATTATTCAATAATATTTTAACGATTAATTAAAACATAGATACCCCAATTTTTTCTCCAGCTTTACAGTGTCTGGCGGAAGTTAGGGCCCACGAAAAGCAATAATAAATGTTGGTTCTTAATAATATTGTGTAAAATATATATAAAAACCAGCTCTGCAAAAATGACGTAGGTCTGGAGGCTCTGGGATCTTATTCTATAAAGAAATATTCGTATTACGTATTTTAGTTGTTAATCGAGCCAAAATACATCTCGTACAAAATGTAGTAACCACACATATGAGAACCGGGCAACACAACCACTACACCACGGACGACTTTTAATGAATTTACATACTTTTTGCTAAATGAACGTAAGAATAAGATTTTTTATTTAACTTCAATACCTATTGTCTGTAAAAGGTCCCCGCTTTCAAGCTAGCTAGTATGCAATACGTTTTTACCTACATATTGCACATTTATTGTGAAAACTTTAGGTTTGCTAAAATGACCTGTGTGGCGGCTCTGGGATCTTGGACTATTGTGTTTGCATGTTGTTTTCATATTGGTATAAAAGTCATCAATGAAATTATAAATAATTGCTGTACTGATAACAGCTTATCTATTGCAATAATTCATTGTGGATACAGGATAAGTTATATCAGATGGGAGCAATTTAAATAAATTAAACTTTTTTTTTTTTATACATTTATTTAACGTCGGCCTATTTCCGCTACTGAGGCCTAACACCGACGCCTGTACACGAGCTACCCCCAACCAGGAATTTTGCCGAACCTCTTCCCTTAAGAAGAGTAGGAATCTTACTTGCCTAACATTTAATAGACAAGGGACCGACGGCTTTACATCCCCTCCGAAGGATGGTATATCTCCTATACAACCCTCGCCTAAGGTTGTATAGCGCATACACTGATATACAAGCCGCTGGAAGATGTGTGAGGCGAGGACGCGGTTTCCGTTGGAATGGTCACCCATCCAAGTACTAACTGCGCCTGTCGTTGCTTTACATCGCATATCGAAGTATGTACATAGTAAACACGCACCTACGCTCGCCCTAAAATTAAACTTCAGATCTGAAATAATATAATTCTAAATTTTACGCAGACGAGAGTGGTGGCGCTTTAGGTCCGTAAAGTTATATCAGAAATTAAATGATATAATTGTATAAGATGTGACACTTCGAAAGAGAAACGTATTTTCGAATAAGGTAAAAATATTTTACCAATTTAAAGGGCCATCTCTGTGTAGTATGCATATGCGGCATTTGAAATTCTGAACAAGGCCGATTATTTAAAGATGCTTTCACATAGGACATATAGGTTTTTAACTAAACTAAATGAAAGTAAAGACACGCTTATTATTATTATAAACTTTATTAGCCAAAGCTAAATATAAACTCGGCCTCAAATGCTGAAATTTTGTTTATAGAGCAGACCAATATCCGTAATCGACGAAAAATGTCATGTTTCGCAAATTGAATAGGAAATAGTGACATTCCGATTGAGTAGTTGTTATATAATTACACAAATTCCGATCAATTTGATTTTTCGGTATTTGGACTGTTTTTTTTTTTTCAGTTAGTAAATTGTTAAAATTATTCACAAAATCAGTTGAGTTATTTTGTCGAAGGTGCAATATTAAATTATCTTCTAAACCACAGACATATTCATATATAAAATATAAATATAACAAAAAGAACAAGCATTGCAATACAATACCACAGCATCACAGATCAGATATATCTAATCTAACTCTGTAGGAACCACAGACCTTTTGTTAATCTGTGGTAGGAACGCTTTGAAGTTATATGAAGATGAAGGGTGTCTGTGGAAGGTTAGTTATATTTTGATTTGATTTATTGCGCCACGTGTGGTTCTTAGTTTTATTGGTCATGCGTGGTTCATTCTGAGTTCGCTACGCAGGTTATCTGCGCCACATGGTCGTTCAACTTAAAAGCATAAAAAATAAATTCTGATTGTTGGACGTCTGTTTGTTTGTGACAATACTAAGGTCATCTTCTTCCTCTTTTACGGCCCTTTGCCAGAATACTTAGATTATGTAAAAGAAAATTGGGGATACAAAAATTGGAGATTCCCGTCGAAAGCTGAATACGAGTTGTAGCGTGTGGTGGTAGCGTGGATGTAGCAACGTAACTTTGCGTCTATGGCCTTGTCACATAAAATAATAAATGTTGAAACACCTGATGTTTAGCTAACGTCACACATTATAAAATAATAAATTAGGTTATGATCTCTTTTCAGTTACTCTAGCGTGCGTGTTTTAGTGGGTTTTTAATTTGCCCCAAAAACTTTATTTATTTTTAATTTTAAGTAGGTATTTAATTATTTATTCAATCTTAAATTTGGTTTAAGTATTACTTTTACCCAGTATTATGGAAATTGATCTTTCGAAATACAATAAAGATGCTGACGATTCGGTAAGTAAAGTAATTAATATGTTTGTGTGTAGAATAAAATAAGTATTTTTGGTATTTATAGCAAGCACAAATTAATATACTGAAGAAAAGATTGTCGGATCTTAAGCAGCATATTAAGGATAAGTCTATACAGCCCACAGATGATCCTGATTTAAATAAGGTTATAACAGAGAATACAAAGTTGAAGCATAGGCTATCCATTTTAAACAGGGTAAGTAAGTGCCACTAAATTTGCTCATTGAAAATTTTATGCCATTTTAAAATTTATAAGAACATCCTCTTACAAGGTTTATGCCCATTGGAACCATAGTGCTGTTCTCTTTCCGATATTTATTTAGTCTGTTTAATTTTAGGCTATTGCAACCCAGTCCATGAATAATGAACCAAAAGACGGAACTAGGATGCAGAGTGTCACTGATATCATTACCGATATATTTTCATCAGCCATAGCCGCAGCATTTCCTGATATCACAGATCCTCCTATTGTTATTGCTTTGGCTGGAAACAACCCAAAATTTGGAGATTACCAATGTAATTCTACAATGCCTTTAGCTAATATTTACAAACAGTTAGGTAATATGAGTTTGATATTTTACACCTTATTGTGCAAATATGATGAAATATTTAACTGAATGTCATAGAATTTTTTTGCCACTTATTGTAAGATCAGTGGTACCAATGTAATATCAAGTCAAAATTTAACTTAGCATTTACAATATGATGTTGACATTATGAGATGGCATTTGCACCAAATGACTAATAGAATGCAATCGGTGTCTTGTGCTTTTGCTAATTCTGCTAGCCCTAGTAGACTTGAAAACATCAACTTTTACATACCAATTGGGTGATTAAAAATGATGCTAACAGGACTGAAAATAAGACCATTAAATCCATGAACTTGTATAAGCATGAACCAGGAGGTCTGCAAATTTAACTGTTTTCAATCAATTGTAGCACATCAAATTGTTGTTTACATTACTTTGAAATAACCAGAATGACTTGACTGACTTCTCAAGGCAAGGAGACCTTTTGTACTGTGAGTTAAGGTGGTCATGTTGAACACTCAGAAGATTTAAGATTCCAGACACCCCCAGTATTTTTTTAAATGCATGATGCTGCAACACTATTTAGCTGATGACATAAAGATTGGAGATCTCTAGTCGTGCTTGGTAGGTTGAAAACAACCTCGCATGACATGAGACAAAAAAAATCTGATTTAAAATATGCTTATAAGTTTTAGCAATTTGTATAACACTTGTATCTTGATATTGTCTGAAAGTTATTTGTGGCATTCTACGAATATTCTTTCCTGTTATTTGGGTTTTCTACCACATGTATTATCCTCTTCAAAAACAAATCACCGAGTCCACAAAATAATAGAATTATTGGAAAAAGCCCGTGCGCCTGTGACGTTGTGTTGTTATTTTTTACAAAAATATAAATCGGAATAAACACAGACGTAATGTATTTTGCTGACATTTCACCAATTTTAAGCCACATATTTATGGAGAACTTTCAAAATTGTATAAACAAACCGGTTGTCTGGTGGAGATATGTTAACGACATCTTTGCAATTTGGCCTCATGGTGTTGATTTACTAGATAGTTTTTTAGAAAATATAAATAGTAAGGAACCATCTGTTAAATTCACATTAGAAGTAGAAAGTAGGGATGAACTACCGTTTTTAGATGTTTTATTATTATTTTTTCACTTATTTAACGTCGGCCTATTTTCGCTACCAAGGTCAACCACCGACGCCAGAGGATAAGCTCATCAGTGTAGGCACTGGGACTCCTAACCTGGAAATTTTGCCGAACCCCCACAGTTTGTCGTGGGGTATATAAGGATCTTTAACGTGCTGACATTGTAGATACACGAAACCCACAGTTTTACATCTCTTTCGAAAGATGCTGATGCGAGCAGATCCGCTCATCCATTATATCTCATCGACTTACTGTGACCCGGTTTTGTACCTGGTCCGTCTGCGTGCAACGACGCGCCACTGTCCATCACATCACCAAGCCGACAGAGATGTTTTAATTAAGAGGGTAAATAATACAATTGAAACAAGTGTTTATAGAAAACTAGCACATACTTATAGATATCTAAATTTTAACTCAATTTTAAACCAATCAATAAATGTTAAAAGGGGTGTTGTAAAATGTTTATACGATAGGGCCAAAATAATTTCATCTGATAATGAAATATTAAATAACGAAAAAGAATTTATCAAAGAGGTTCTAGTACAAAATCAATACTCTAAAGCATTTGTTGATAGAATTTTCATAAATGTTAAAAATAGGGACAATCAGGTACAACAAAAACCTGAACATCATTATACAGCAACAATTCCTTATGTATACGGACTATCGGAGACACTGCGCCGTATAGGTGACAAATTTGATGTTAGGACAATATTTCAAACAGGGAACACTTTGAGATCTATTTTAACAAAAACAGAACCGATAAACCGGGAGCAGAATTCAAAAAATTGTATTTACAGTATCTTGTACGAATGTGATAAATGTTATGTGGGTGAGTCATCTAGACCTTTCAGTGTGAGGTTGGATGAGCATAAGAATTACATTAGAAAGAATGAAATTCAGAAATCAAAGATTTGTGAACATGCTTGGGAAAACGGGCAGAGAATAAACTGGGACTCGGGAAACATTTTAACAAAAGAGGCAGATAACAAAAAAAGAGAAATTAAAAAATCAGCAATAATCTTATTAAATGAAGATATATGCATATCGAATTGTTCTGTAGATATCTGTACAACCTGGCTACCAATGTTAAAAGAAGAACTTAACAAACTCAACCTTATCTAAAAGAAAATATCATCAGTTCTGTGTAAGTAGTAAGTATCTATGGAAATAACATCTCTCTAAAGCTGTGTATCTATCATACGCAACAAATAAGAGTTCGAAGAAAAGCTTTGAAAACGGAAAGAGACTACTTTTCGAAACGTCAGCATAATACATTATTTCTGTGTTTATTCAGATTTATATTGTAAAAAATAACCTCTGACTGTTCCTTTGACGTAAACGTCACAGGCGCAGATGCTTTTTTCCAATAATAATAATAATAATAATAATAATTTATTCATCCAAGAGATCATTTTACATGATATAGGATAGGTCTAAAAATTAATAATAATATTTATTGGCCACTCAAGATACATGATATATATGGCATGTCAGGAAAAATATGTACAAGAAATGTATGTATAGTATTCAAGTCATACAGAATAAAAAATATAATTGATAAAAACAATAAATAGTATAAAAAGATATAACTAAGTATATGATATATTCAACAGATAAAATTATAATAATAAATATAAAACTATTATACACGAATAAAATTAGTAAACCTACCAATAGTAAAAAAAAACACAATTTGTATATAAATATGACAACAATCAGGTGACTTTAGGTTGTAAGAAATGTATAAATTCGTTTAAAGAATAAAACGAATTGTTAATTAAAATTTGTCTCAGACTTTTCTTAAAGTTAAATAATGACCTACTGTTCTTAATTTGGTCCGGTAGAAGATTATACATGCGGCAGCCTGCGTTGAAAGGTGATTTCTTATAAAACTCATGGTTATGTTTGTTTAAAGAGATTAACTTTCTCCCTCTTGTATAATAATTGTGAAAATCTCCATTCTGAATAAGTTTGTTTCTGTTCACATATATAAACGATAAGAGTTTTATCAAATATATGGATGTCACTGTCAAAATTTTGTATTTGTTAAAAACTTCACGACACGATTGGTTATATTCAAGGTTGAACATTAACCTGAGTATCCTCTTCTGAAGGATAAATACTCTATCTATATGACTGGACTGACCCCACACTATGATGTTATAGGCAATGGCGGAGTGTACAAATGAATAATATACATTCAGCAGTGCATTGGTATTCAAATAATTCTTTAATGAATGCATAACATAAAAACTCTTGTTAAGTTTAGCACAGACTTTTTCGATTTGATGACCCCAGTCTAAATGACCATCGAGAGTTATTCCCAAGAAGGAGGCTGAGTCATCAATCTTTATAATATGGTTATTAAATAAGAAATTATAAGCATTATGTGTTACTCTACGCTTGTTCTTAAATTCAACACAAACAGTTTTTGCATAATTTATAATTAAGCGATTTTTGTGACACCAATTACTGAATTCTTCTAATATTCTACGGACTTTTGTTTCAATGATCACAGGATTCGTATCAGACACTACAATCGTAGTATCATCAGCGTACATAAAAACTTTTCCCTGAGTTATATAATTGGGCAAATCGTTAATGAATAAGATAAAAATTAAAGGCCCCAGTACGCTTCCTTGCGGGGTTCCAATGTCAATGTCGAATATATCTGACTTTATTTCGTTTATTTTTATGACCATTTTTCTTCCTGACAAAAAAGATTTTACCCAATTATTTAAGGGTCCTCGCAGACCCATATCACTTATTTTATCACATACAAAATTCTTGTCAATAGTGTCAAATGCCCGCGTGAGATCGAAAAATAAAGTTATAACATGTTGATTATCATCTAACTTATCATTTATATGCTGTATAAGTTCGACAGTTCCCGTTTCTGTTGAGAGCCCCGGCCTGAATCCGTGTTGGGAGTTTGTTAAAATATTATTATTATTTAAAAAATTTAAAATTCGGTTGGATACAACTTTTTCAATAATTTTCGAAAATATGCTCAACAGTGATATAGGGCGGTAGTTTTCAACATTAAGTTGATCGCCTTTTTTAAATACAGGAATAATGGCTGCATTTTTTAAAATTTCAGGAAACTGTCCTAAAGAAATTGATAAATTAATTAAATCAGCGAGAATCGGCGATAATTCATTTTTACATTCCTTAATTAATTTTACAGGTATTTCATCTAAGCCGGTAGATTTTTTGTTAGACAAGTTTTTGATAACTAGTTTAACTTCGTTTTCAGTAACTGGGGCAAAAAACATCGTTTTGGTGATAAATAAAGGTGATGTACACACAGACGATACGTTACTACCAAAATGGGTAGTGATTTTACTATTAACAACATTTGTTAAGTATTCACCAAATATATTTGCAATTAGCTTTGGGTCATTGATCTCCAGATTATCTTGATTAATTGATGTTATAGTTTTGTTATTACTGCAAGAATTTTGTTTAAGATTGTTAATTAAAGTCCAAACAGTTTTTGCTTTATTATCTGATCTGTTGATAATTGTTTCATAGTGTGCTATCTTTTCATTTCGTATGTCTTTTTGTACTTGTTTTTTAAATGCTTTATAACTTTCAGTAATTTGCTCGTTTCCGAGGTTTTTTTTAAGCCAATTTAATTTCTCCAGTTCTTCTAAATCTGAATTTAGTTTGGCTGAAAACTTAATTTTGCCAGTACTTCGCTTTTTTTGAGTTTTAAAATTACAGTTATTACAAGCTACGTTAAAACACCACATAAAATGCTGAAAAAAATCATCAAAAACAACGTTGATGTCACTATTACCTTTCAGTAGAGAAAAACCTTTATATAAATATTTAAATTCATGTATTGATTGAGAGTTAACTGTTTTGTTTGACATAAAGGGCAATAAAGTTATATTCTCAACGACGTTAAAGGGAGGATTACAATAAACCAGTTGTCCATGATGGTCAGACAAACCTGGGTCGAAATTTTCACATGTTGTAAATTTTGGGTCATTAGTGATGACATAATCTATTGTTGTTTGTGTAACACGAGAGTTTTTTGAAGCTATTCGTGTAGGTTCAGAAACCAAAGAAGTTAGGTTAAGTGACATAAATATATCCAACAAGACTCTAGACTGAACAGTATTATCATTATTATTTATATTCAGATCACCACAGATGACAACATATTTGTAATCGGACGTTGCCTTAGATAGCAGTTTGGAAAATTGCATAAAGAACATTTCAAAGTCACCTGATGGAGGTCTATAAATATTTATTATACAAGAGTTTTTGTTGAATGTTATAGCCGTACACTCAATACATAATTCTACCGATAATTCATTAAGAGGTTTCACAGACCTACAGAGAGAAGCTATGTTTTCCTTTGCAAATATAACTGTGCCACCATGTATATGTACTTCCCGGCAATAATCACTAATTAGGGTATATCCATTGATATAAGTAGAAGTTAGTTTTTCTTTAGATTGCCAATGCTCGCTAAGGCATAAAATGGTGGGGTTATATTTGCTAAGAGATAGCTCTAGTAAATTAATCTTATTTGATATACACTGTATATTGATGTGGAATATAGACCAAATCTCGTCTTGAAGTTCTACATGTTTGGTTAAATTCACAGTGTCGTACATATTAAGATAAGCAGTCCTAGGTATAACAGTTCTCACATTGGTGTCAATTGTGACAGTCTGGGATATAAAAAATGACCAGAATTTTCGTTATGACTATCATTTAAACCAGTAATTAAATTAGTGTCACCATCAAGTGCATTAGGGGATGTCGTTGTCAATGTGTTAATAACACTTATAGCTTCACAAGGCGCCTGAATTTGAGTACTTAACTCTATTTCACATCCATTATTGTTATGCGTTTTATTTAATAGTTTGTCCCCATCACACTCATTTACATGATTTTGTAGATTTAAAGAGCTATTTATATTAACAAAAGTCAGATTTTTAATATTACTTTTACAACTTATTATATTGATAATTTGGTTACATATAGCATTTTTATTAAGGTTATTATTAGAAACATTATTAACATTTAATAGACTAATTTTACCAGGTACGAAATTATTTATTTTATCAACAAAAGCAGTTAACTTATTATTAAATTTGCTTATATATTTATTTGTATTAGAATTTTTGCCATATGGAACCGTTGCAAGAGTTATATTTAAATTTCGGCATTTTTTAATAATGCCCCAAATATTTTTAAACAATGGATACCGCCTTATGTTACTAAAATTATTCGAACCAGCAAGTATAATAATATTGTCCTGGGATGTGTAGGAACTTGTCAATGAATCAATGTTTTCAACTACTTGTTGAAAAGTAGCTCCAGGTTTGATGAAAGTTTCTATCCAATAACTCTGGTGTTTTAATTTGTTGGACAGAATTCGATTTAAATTACGCCCTATATCATCACTCAGCAATAATATTTTTTTATTGTTAGATGATATAATTTGTGAAACGGTTTCTTTATTATTTTGCTTAGCATTTGTTATACTATTTACTAGATGTCCCACTGTTGATACGTCGGTTTTTTCCTCTATGTTTCTTATAGATTCATAGTTACTATTGGATGATTTACTCTCGCTAGTTATCAAATTTGTTGTTACACAATTAACACTAGTGGAATATTTATCACCCACGCCAATGAAATATTTATTAGTCTTATCAATAGGCAATGTTTTTACCTGATTATCGGTTTGGACGGCAATTGTTTTTGTAGGTTTTGTGTCCTTCACATATTTTTTATTGAGCATATCTATTTCCTTTGTTAATTTGTTTATGAATTCATCTTTTTTTCTTAGTAACTCATTCATTTCTTCCTCCACTTTCAATGCATCCTTGATAAAAAGTTCATGATTTTATTATTTTGTAGACAGGGTGATTTGTTTTTGAAGAGGATAATACACGTGGTAGGAAACCCAAATAAAAGGAAAGAATACTTGTATCTTGCTTGTAAAACAGTTTTATATACTTATAAAAAAAACAGTATAAGTAACCAGGAGCCTGTTACATTAAGGTCTAGTATATCCACCATCTATGAAGTGGCTGTTATCTTTATCCGGTTGTTAAGATAATATGTAAGTATATTGATTACCTCATACTATGATAGGGGACAGTGGTTATGCTGTCTTTTGAAGTCAACAACTGTATACAAAATAAGATACGAAGATATGAATTTCAAACGCATCTACTAGAAATCTTTTAAGATGTTCTTTTGGTGTTTGAAAATGTAAATTCCCTATCTTAGCTCTGAGACTTAGGCTAAATTTGGAAACAGTTCAAGATGTTGTAATAATAACACTAAATGTCTTGATTGTAAACTTAGAGTTCTAAAATTTACAAATGGCGAAGTTCAGATACAGTTATGTTATCTATTGCTCATCCACTTAACTAGAGGTTTACACAGTTTAGTGGTAGATGAAAAAGAAACCTGAACCTGAAATCGATCTAGATATTCAATTTCTCAAGTTATTTTTGGTAGACGATGTGGAAGACAACAGTACAGACATGTACTCATTTGAGAATATATTTCAAGGCCTTAGTGTATTTTTACTTCCATGTCCAGTGCAAGTATAGTAACGCAAAAAACCGCTGCCCAAGGAATCACTACTTCCGGATTTTGTAGCAAAGTCTTATACACACTAAATCCCAATGTAATATTTTATTCCCTTTAATAATAGAGGGGGTGGCAAATGTAAAAAAAAATTAGAAGCCCTTGGTTCTCCTATACTCACTAAATCCCAATTTAATTTTTTATTCCCTTAAACAATACAGTGGGGGTGGTAGAAGGGGTGACTAATGCCAAAATAAATTTTAAAGGTCCTTGGTTCTCATACACACACTAAATTCCAATTTAATTTTTTACTCCCTTTAATTATAGGGCGGGGGTTGTAGAGGAGGTGGCTGATGCCAAAAAAATTTTTTTGAGACATTTTGTTCTTCTATACACACTAAACCACATTTTAATTCTTTTTTACTCCCTTTCATAATAGTTTGGGGTTGACAGTGGGGGTGGGCTGCTTGCTTTGCCTATTTATCCCATTATCCCCCGAACCCATCAAAAGAATCACATCAAAATATAATCTAGTTCCAGATCTCGTTACAATACATAAGTGTACCAAATTTCAATTCAATATCATAAATGGTTCCAGAGTAAACGTGTGCACAAAAAGAAATTACAGACAGACAGGAAATTTTTTGCTTAAAATTAAAATCTCGACGTTTTTAGCCTATTTCAACAAAAAAGAAATTTCTTATGTCTGTCTGCAACTTTTTTTTGTGTCCACATGTACTCTGGAACCGTTTATGATATTGACATGAAATTTGGTACACTTATGTATTATAACAAGATCTGGAACTAGATTATATTTTGATCTAATTCCGTTGAAGGGTCCGGGGGGGTAAATGAGGTAAATAAGTGCGTATACAAGAACGAAACATCTCAAAAACTTTTTTGAGCGTTAGCTACCCCCTCTATCACCTCCATTGCCGCCCCCGCCCTATTATTAAAGGGAGTAAAAAATTAAATTGGGATTTAGTGTGTATACGAGAACCAAGGGACTCTACATTTTATTTCAAGTTTGTAATCAAGTAATAGTCAACAAAATACATATATTTTTTTACTACTAACCTGAGAAATTACCATTATTTACTCCATTCCTCTAATGAGAAGTAGCATTTCTCTTCCTAGGTAAAAAATCATAAAAGAAAACACCTAGGTAAATACTGAAATTTTTATATGTACTGTACATGTTATTTGCATTGTAAAATAGATACGTTTCATTCATTGCCATACATTTATTAACTTCACAATAATAGACAAAATATTGGAATTATTTTAGTTCATCCTGGTTATCCAAATTCAGTTATCAGCTATTGAAAGATTTACCTTTTCAAATTTTATGTTCCTAATAATAATATAGGTAACCTCGTAGATACCCCAGTTGATCTAGAAATTTAGGAAAATGTATTTAAAATTTAAATACGAATTTCAAGTGGCGAAATGTTAGATTAAGCAGATATATAAATTATAAATTCGGAAAACCATACATAATAATAATAATCTTGTATTTGCCCAGCAGGATAACCCCAATTACAGGACAAAGTGTAGAAATATTTGATAAATGAATAATTATAAAATCACAACATTAAAATAAATATAAATATATGAAATATTAAAGAGATAAAAATACATGAATTTTAAAAGCCAAAACGTTTTAAGTTCAGATTACAAATGACAGCCATTTATAAAAATTTATTTTTGGTACATATATTAATATCAAAGTAATGCTTATTGCACTGCACATTGGTTCTAAAATGTGGAAGAGACAAGAGAATACAAATGTTGTGATATACAGAAAATAGGTGAGAGTTAATTTACCAAACATAAAATTTATCTGCTTGGCAACTAACAGTCAGTTTAACAGAAGGTGGATATACCGGCCCTTAGTGTATTCCCCTAGAGTTTAGTGTTGATACTGTTATTGTCCATGCTCTATGTAAATGATTTACGCTTTACACAGCTTGACTATGTAACAATGTACAGATGATATGATGAGGAAGATGCATAAATTTTAAGGTTGTTTAATTTATTTTTTTTTTTTTTCATTGTATGTACTATATAAGTTGATAATATAGTAAAAGAAACTCATAGAAAAATTTCACTTCATAAATATTCGACATTAAAATTCAAACTATTATGTAAACGAAATCGCGTGACTATGAAGCTATGATATTGCGGCACATTTCTTATAATTTTAAATGGAGTGTAGTAGCTATTGATTTAGTGTTAAGCATTGAACTTTAAAGTAGATTATAGAAAAGATTACAATTTATTGCGTTAACCGGAACCAACCCTTATGTGTGCGCCTTATTTCCCATAGTATCTATTATTCATTTTAGGGGAAAAAATACAGTGACGTTTTTGGTACAGAATTTTATACGGAAAAATTTTGTATGTAGGTAAATACCTACATACAAAATTTATCAAAAAGTACACCTTTCTCTAGATAATCTAGAAAACCTCAAAATAATAATAATATAAATAAATAATAAATATACCACAGGTAATGATGACCCCCCTTTATCTCGGAAGGCTCCAGAAGAACCTTGTGTGGGAGGGGGCTACACATTTAGAGACGAGGGATACACACCCAATATCCGTGTATAGTGGAAAAATCCATCTCACAGTATTTTCCACTGCCACAACCGGGGATCGAACCCGGAACTATTGGATGAGAGGCAATTCAATTCAAAAGAGCTTTATTAATATTTTAAAAGGTACAAGAGTTGCCTCCCCAGAGTCTGAATCGGGACTGATCATGCAACCACCACTTTGATGCGGTGGCGGATTGCATGATCGGGCAGAACAGGTCCGGTTCAACGAAAATGACAATTAAAACAATATAAAAACCTAGACTCCTTTTTTAAAACTTATAATAATAAAATAATATAGGTAATACGATTTAGTATGCAAAAAGAAAAGCTTAACACAACTGAACAATGAACACAATTTGTAGAGTAACTAGCACACTTCACTTTTTAAAATTTCGCATCGGACGGTGACACCACAACTTGAACAGAGTACCTTCCGTGAAATGTTCCAACGAGGGGCTGCGCAGGGCTGGCCTAAACTGTGGGTTTACAAAATTTTGATACGAAAATGGTTTTTGTTCGATTACGAGATTAATGATGGGTAAAATGGATTTAGAGATAAAAATGTACAAAAAGGAACGATGGAAAAACAAACGGTACAAAAATACACAAACAGAAAAGAAGAGGGGGACAGGAAAGGATTAAAGGTGATTCAAAGGTATGAAAAACTAGTGAAAGGTGGATAGGATTAGAGAAAGATATAGTTGGTGAAACTTGGCTATAGTGACTGCCGGAAAATTGGTAACGTCTGGTACGGTAAGGGGTGTTTGATCTGAAATGGAGTATTATGTTGTCTAATTTGCGTTATGTGTCTTGTTAGAGGACTATTGCCCAGTTTGAACGAGTAGAAGTTCTGAGAGATTTGCAAGACGTAGTCTGCTTTCGGGGTTATGTCGTTACAGAGTTCGTAGAGGTCTCTGAGGGAGACATACCTTCCTGAATTTGAGATGAGGCGCATAAATTTGTGTTCCAACTTCTTTCAGTTTTTTCATTGTCGTGGTCGGTATGCTGCACCACACCGGTGCCGCGTATGTGATAGACGGCCTGACCACCATCGTGTACAACAATTTTTTATTTTGTTTGCTGAGTCTGCTACACCTGACCATGAGCGGATACAGACTCCTGGACAGAGAATAGACCGTGATCAAAATCGGAGTGATGATCTTGTTCTCCGTGAAGCGAAGCGTGAAAACTATCGCCTCGGACTTCGGTGAGAGGCAAGTGCGCTCACCTCTTGACCATCAGTCAATGGGGTAGAAACGACGTCCTAGGAGATGAAGCACACTATTTAGCAGTGGGAACTTTTCAGTTTAATAATACATATTGTTATGTGCTGCCCTCTAACAGAGAGGAGAGTTGTAATTACTCCCTGGCCAGAAGGGTGGCGCCATCTGTGGGCCAACTGGCGAACCACCATTTAGTAGTGCCTAAGAAAATTATAGAGAATTCCAGTATATTCTGGAAAGTTCTACAATGATATTCTGGACATTCCAAGTGGGTATATAAAGAGGTGAGTCCAACAGATGGAGTACAGTACAGTACAGTTTAGTGAAGTATAAGGAACAGTTCAGTTTAGTATCCAGTACAGTTCTGGTTACAGAGACAGTTTGTAGAAGAAGAGTTCAGTTGAGTGAAGTGGGCAATACAATTCAGTTCAGTGAAGTAAACAGACAGATAGTTTTTAGGTTAGACAAGAGTTGTCAAGTTTAGGAAGAAAAGTACATAGTGTTTTAAAAGTAGTGAATTCATGTTAGATTAAGTTATTATTAGTAGTGTGATTTTTAAGTATTTACTAGTGTAATTTTAGTGATTAAATAAATCAGTGGTTTGTGAAAATTCTTGTTGCAAGTTATTTGAATCCACAGAGTGTTTACTGAAAACTGTAAGCACGTAACAATTGGTGTCAGAAGCGGAATTGCAACAGAATTTCTGAAGAATTCGACGAAGTTCCATAGTGTTCTATTTGGAAACCACTGGAGATAGTGAAGTGAGTCGAACTGGAAAGTGATATAGACATTAGACAAGTGCTAGTGTGAGAAAATTTATAGAACATTCTATTCTGAATTTTGTGGACATATTTGACGTATACCAGATATAGACTTTAAATAAGACTTGTTAGTGTTGTTTGTTAGTTTTTGAATGGAAACAAGAAGCATGGCCGCTGAAAAGCAAATGCAAGACATGTTAGCTGCATTTAGCAAAATGATGCTAGAAGAACAAGAAAGACGTCAAGAAGAACAAGAAAGACGACGTCAGAAAGAAAAACTAGAAGAAAAAGAAGAACAAGAAAGACGACGTCGGGAAGAAAAAGAAGAACAAGAAAAACGACGTCTAGAAGAGAAAGAAGAATTAAGGAAAATTATACAAGGGCAACAAGATGCTATCCTGTCAGCCACTAATGAGGTCAAGGAAAAAGTAGATAAAGTTGAACAAAAAGTGACTGGCGTCGAAGGAAAAGTGACTGCTGTCGAAGAAGAAGTAAGTGATGTCAAAGGAAAAGTAAATAAGGTTGAAGAGGAAGTAACTGAAGTCAAAGGAAAAGTTACTGGCGTCGAAGGGAAAGTTACCGATATAGAAGGAAAATTTCGTGCAGTTGAAGGAGAGGTAGAGCGACTTAAGCGACTGTTAAGAGAACAAGGAGGCCAGCCGGTATTATCATCATCAGGTCCTCGATTACAACCGCCTTCCTTTGATGGTCAAACTTCTTGGTCAACCTACAAAAGACAATTTGAGGCAGCGGCATACGCAAACAATTGGAGTAACGAAGACAAAGCTATGGCATTGGTGCTAGCATTAAGAGGTCAAGCCTCAGAGTTGCTTCAGACTATCCCAGTGACGCAGCAACGGGATTTTAAAGTTTTGGAGGCTGCACTAGATCTAAGATATGGCGACCAACACCTCGCCCAAGTATACCGGACTCAGCTCAAATCACGCACACAAAAGGCTGGGGAAAGTTTACAAGATTTTGAAGCAGCTGTTGAGCGACTGACATACCTGGCTTACCCAGATGCGCCCAAAGAATTCCAGGAACAATTAATAGTTGATACTTTCATTGATGGCATAAGAGACGAGGAGATCAGGCGAGTCCTTAGATTATCTCGAGCTAAGACTGGTAGCGAAGCCTTGATCCATGCCCTCGAAGTTGAAGCCGCTTATGAAGAGACTCTACATCCGAGAGTACGAGCCATGAAAGTAGAAGAAGGGAACCATTTAGAAAAATCAAATATGGAATCTTTGATGGCTGACATGCACAAAATGATAAGCCAGTTGATGACCAAACCAGATGCTCCAAGGAAGCAGGAAAGAGAACAGAGCGAAGGACAGCCAAGGAAGGTGATTCGGTGTTATCAGTGCAGCAAACCAGGACATATGATGCGGCAGTGTCGAGAACGGAATCCTGGGGAAGTAAACACTGCAAAGAAAGAGGAAGTTCGCTCTGATAAGATGAGATTGATTGTTATGTTAACAGACATACAGAAAATGGTCGCACAATTACTAAACGAATTAAGTTCGCGACCGGAGCTGAAACAGGAACCGCAACCGCCGAAACAGGAGCCGAAGCAGCAGCGAAGTGCTGGAGGTCCGACAAAAGTAATCCGCTGTTATAATTGCGGCAAATTGGGGCATGTCAAGAGGTACTGTCGCCAGAGGAGTCCGAAGGAAGTGAATGCCGAGAATGTAAAGAAGCAGCAGGATATAGTAGAAGTGAAGGCAGTTAAGATAGAGGTTCCAAAAGACTGGACTGAATGACGATGAAATTGGACCAATATTGAAGGCGAAAGAAAAAGGAATCCGCCCTGAATGGAAGGACGTTTCCAGTAAAAGTGTTGGACTGAAGGCTTTATGGGCGCAATGAGATTCCCTTAGGGTTATAGATGGACTACTATGGAGAGCATGGGAGAGCCCGGATGGGAAAGAAGTTACCATGCGGTTGCTGATACCCAGGTGCCGAGTACCAAAAGTACTTCGGGAAGTGCACGAGGGAATATCCAGAGAGCACTTTAGCAGAAATAAGACTTTGGCTAGAGTACGGGAACGATTTTACTGGATAAATAGCTGTCAGGATGTAGAGGCTTGGTGTCGCAGTTGCAAGGTTTGTGCGAATGTGGCTGCCAAGAGGACACCTACAGGGAGTGGTGACCGAATGAAGGCTAGATATGACCGCAATGCCAGTTCGGCGGGATTCAAGGTGGGGGACTCAGTTTGGCTGTATAACCCACAGCGGAGTGAAGAAGGATTCTCGAAGTCTCGCTCACCTTGGGAAGGACCGTATTCTGTCATCACTAGGATCAACGACGTTGTTTATAGGATTCAACGTAGAAAGAAGTCCAAGATGAAGATCGTGCACCTGGACAGGTTGGCAAAGTATGCTGGGGTATCTGAATTGCCTGACCGGGACGTTCAGGCTTAAGTAGTGAATTCATGTTAGATTAAGTTATTATTAGTAGTGTGATTTTTAAGTATTTACTAGTGTAATTTTAGTGATTAAATAAATCAGTGGTTTGTGAAAATTCTTGTTGCAAGTTATTTGAATCCACAGAGTGTTTACTGAAAGCTGTAAGCACGTAACAATATGCTAATAATAATAATAATACATATATCTTCATTATTTCTACCAATTTTTGAAACTGTGTTTTCAGATATATTACAATTTTAACTGTTAAATGGACCTGTTTAGTGGTGACGTCAAGACTAGTTAAAAGTGCCCAAATATATGCAATTACATACTACAACAACTCGTGAATGTATACTGTGGTGAAAAGTAAAAACAAATTGAACCTTATGATGCGTGTAGTTTAGGCCGACTTTACAACTATAAAATTATACCACTACATTTTATTGAAATACGAACTTACACAAAATATTTAACTATTTCTACCTATTATATAATGTTGTAAACAGATGTAGAATTCCTCATATGTGAGTAAAAACCTTTAAATATGTCATATAAATGTGAATTTATATGAAATATGGGACGGCTATTCATGGGATTGATTTTGGTCCTTATGTATAACGCACATAAAGTTCACAATAATACATGATGAATTTTAATTGAACGTGCTCTGACTCTATGTAATATAAGATTGCCTACTTTCAGGGGCTTAAACGTCACACTAATCTGGTATATTACTGAATTATAATGCTAATGAACAAACATAATGTCAAGGTCTCTTTGAAATCAGAAAACCATGTAACGGATTTTTCCACATTTACGAACCTATTTGAATTATCCCCTTATGATTTACTTTAAAAAACAAATTGTCTTTATAGGAAAAAAGATTTCTCCAAAGGATATTGGGCAAAAAATCATAGAAAATGCACCATCTCATGAGCTTATCGAAAAATTAGAAGTGGCTGGGCCTGGTTTCATAAATATTTTTCTAAATAGAAAATATGCAATCAAGTGTCTATCAACAATTTTTGAGCATGGTGTTAAACCACCAAGTATCTCGAAAAAGCATAGAGTTCTCGTAGATTTTTCATCTCCTAACATCGCTAAGGAAATGCATGTTGGCCATTTGCGTTCAACAATTATTGGAGATAGTATTTGTCGCTTACTTGAGTATTTGGGCCATGATGTGATACGCATAAATCATGTTGGTGATTGGGGAACCCAGTTTGGGATGTTGATTGCTCATTTAAAAGACACATACCCTAATTATAGTATTGAATCTCCACCTATTAGTGATTTACAAGCTTTCTATAAAGCGTCAAAGACAAGATTCGATGAAGATGAAGAGTTTAAGAAGAGGGCATATGCCAGCGTAGTTAAACTACAGACTTTTGATCCTGATCATAAGAAAGCTTGGGAACTTATATGTGATGTTTCTCGAAAAGGTAATATTTTATTCATTAAATTATTTATAATTATGATTTGTTTATGTTTGAATACCAAAAACAAAAAATATAATTTTCATAATTTAAAGTAAATACGATTTATATTTTATATTTTTAAATGACTAATCTCCTTAATTTTCAGAGTTTCAGAAAATTTATAATCGTCTCGACATAAGGTTAATAGAAAGAGGTGAATCTTTTTATCAAACCCGCATGGAAGAGATTGTCAAGGAACTTGAAGCCGCTGGTTATCTTGAATTAGATGATGGACGTAAGGTGATGTGGGGTGATGCTGCTATTCCCATGACCGTTGTAAAATCCGATGGAGGTTTTACGTATGATACTTCGGACATAGCCGCTATTAAACATAGATTGTATGAAGAAAAAGCTGACTGGTTAATTTATGTGACAGATGCTGGTCAAGCAACGCATTTCCAAGTTCTGTTTGGCTGTGCCAAACGTATTGGATTACTAGACGAAAGGATCCATCGTGTTGATCATGTTGGCTTCGGTGTTGTCCTTGGAGAAGATAAGAAGAAATTTAAGACTCGTTCTGGAGATACAGTTCGGTTATTGGATTTGTTAGACGAGGGATTAAAACGAGCCTTAGATAAGCTGAAAGAAAAAGGACGTGATAAGGTGAGTAATTTTAATTTTATCCACTATTGCAGATTTTATTTGTTTGTTAAATTATTTCATTACCTACTTTAAGATTCTCTGTGCATTGCGGTAAAATGCAAACAATGCAATAGTTATGAGACGAGCCCCTTTTACAGACACAAGTGGTTGTCTCAAATGATAAAGATGAATGTATAAAAAAATTCTAGACTATTTGAATTGTATTAACAGTTCTTCAAATTCTAACCATTGTCTTATTTTGTCTGTAATCATGAAATAATTATAGTCTGGTGTCCCATGCCCCTTTTTTAAAGTGATTACTAACAGGCTGCATTTTCGTGAGTGGCTTCATTTTGACAAGTCCTCCAACTTTTCTTGGTGGAGGTAGATAAAGTTCTACGCAGCCACTAAACATGTTGATCTTGGAACTGACACTTTCATGACGTAGGACTGGAAAACCTCCCAGAAAATTTGTAGGACAATTTGACCATTCGATTTTAAAAACATTAATTAAACAATAGTGCTCGCAATAGTATAAAAATCAGCCCGTTAGTAATAAATTTCAGACCTCGTTATTTTCACATATTCACATCATTTTTGTAAGGCAAGCGTAGCTCCCTGGTTTTTTAAACTAATGGGCTGATTTTTACACTATTTTTAATTAATATTTTTGAAATCGAATGGTCAAATTGTCCTACAAATTTTCTGGCATGTTTTCTATTCATACGCCATGAAATTGTCAGTTGCATGATCATCATGTTTAGCGGCTGCGTAGAACTTTATCTACCTCTACTGAGAATTTTCGAAGAGGAAAAAGTTGGAAGACTCGTCAAAACGAAACCACTCATGAAAATTCAGCCTGTTAGTAATCACTTTAAAAAAGGAGCGTGGGACCCGGGACCATTAGTAATGTCTGGACAAGGGCAATATTACGTAAGCAGAATTTTATCCATTTTTGACCCCTCCTTCCCTTAAGTAAGCATTGACATAATTTAATATACGTTTTTTCAAATACTAATATCAATCAATGGCTCTTAGACTTCGATTGGAGAATTTCTACCGTAATTAGTTGAGTGATGTTGAGTAGTAAAGGCATGTTGATTTCTTAGTATTCTGAGAGGCACATTAAAATTAGAGGGTTATTGGAAATTTTAAATACTGTCACGCAGTATTAAGATACTACCTTATTTTATTAGTGCATCGTCCTTATTTAATCAAAGAAATGTTAGTTATTGGAACACCTTCGTTTTTCATGTCGTTATTTCTCTGTATTTCTGATGCTTGCGCACTACATTCCCTAGGTCTAACCTCGCAAATATAATAAATAAATCATTTGATGCATTTTTATTATTTATTTCTATACTTTGCGCTCTGGTGGATTCTGGTGCTTGTGTATTGTTGTTTACTCAAAGCAGTTGTTGCTTATTCAAAGCACTAAACAAGCATCAAGTGTCAAAGTTGTGAAATGTCAAAATACAGCAAACTTAACGCATTGCAGTATTCTTTCACAAATAAAGACAAGCACTATCCTTAATAAGGGATCCCTTATTTGTGGATCAAACTGTGCAGCCGCAGACGTCAAAATAATGCTGATTTTAATACTGCTTGTCCTTATTGCGTGTCCAATAACTCTCTATTAATGATCCTTAACAAATCTAGACACACGATAATTCCATTAATCAGTTTAAATATAAATATAATATCATAGTGAACTCTACGTTCTTCTACGGGTTTTAAATTGAGCGAAGTCAAAGTGTCTGTATAATTGTGATTGAGGCTAAATGAGTAAAATCTTAACCGAAAACTCATTACTATTACGTAAGAGGAAGCCTAACATTTTAGATGCTTTAATGGATATACTGGCAATATGATCAACAAAATTCAATTGCTCACCAAATGTGACAGCAAGATCTGTTATAGATGACACCGATTTAATAATGACGCCATCTATATTATACGAACCCTTAAATTTTTTATTTGCTTTGAAAAAGCTGATGTGGTAACATTTGTTTATATTAAATAGCTTATTTATTTTACACCAATTTATCAAACCATCCAAATCTCCCTGTCTAAATTCCTGATCTTCGTCGACATTAATTATAATTTTCGATCATCAGCAAATAATAAAAAATCAGTCTTTTATATGTGAGAAGATATCATGAATAAATATTTATTGTTCAATTTTAAACAAAAGTGGTGTGCTACTCCTGATAAAACCTCTATTTCCATAGATTTATTGTTACCAATTTTTATTCTTTGTTTATGGCCTGTTAGAAAACTTCTTAACCATGATAAGGTTAGGGCGTTAAAACATAGGCTGTTCAATTTATACAACAGTAAATTATGATTCACTTATTAAACACCTTGGAAAAATCTGTATATTGCATCGACTTGCTCTCCAATCTCCAAAGCATTCAACAAATGTGTGTCATAAACTAACAGGTTTGTGAAGGTTGATCTCTACCACAAAAGAAACTATGCTGTAAGTTAATAATTAATTCCTTACAATACCAGAATAACTCATCAAACAAGGCTGTCAAACATTTTCGGATTGAATACATATACTCCTGTAATATTCAATATTGCTTCTATCACCTGATTTAAAAATTGGTACGATAAAACTGTCCTTCCGTAATTCAGGAAAAATACCTGTTTCTAAAGACCTTTTAAAAAGAATATGCATTGGCTTAGATAAAGTACAAACACACATTTATATAATGTATTAGAAATACCATCAGGTCCTACTGACAACAACTTTTCGATATTTTATCAAATATATTAATCAATGATATGCCTCCACATGTAATGAGGTTATTGTTAGATATTGTATTGTTGGAAATATCACAACTTTCCCCTGAGTACACTGTGGAAAAAATCTCGCAAAAAAATCTACAACTATCTCTGCTTTATTTGTAGTGAATTCATTTAAATATATTTCCCCCGGTAACTGTTGTTCTCTAAGAAATTTCCAGAACAACTTTGGATTGCTTGATAAGTTTTTCTCAACTTTTCTCAAACAATTACTGTAACAAATTTTAGAAAAGTTGATCTCAGTTGCGAGAATATAAAGTAATCATGGTCAATTCTCGATATTATGTAATTTTTGTGTGCTATTTTTTCCTGGCAACCAAATTTCTTAATTTAGCAGAGAGCCAATTAGGAAAATGGGAAGTTATCAATTTCTTTAAAAGAACAGCTATTACTCATATAAATCAATTCATAACATTTTTCATTTTATCTATTCACGTTCATACTCAGATAAGAGGTCCAATCCTCAGAAGCCAGATAGTCGCTAAGACTAATATAGTTCGTATTTCTAAAATCACAATAAAGGTCCTCATATCTAAGACATTTATCAGTGGAACGAAGACTTTCCATATCAAATTTTTATGCATAATGATGGACAGAGGTTGACAAAAGCAAGTCTTCTGCCAGCGATATGTTTATACGCACTGACTACAGACCCATTTTCCTCATTTTCCGTTTTACAAAATTCCGTGATTATTGCCTTTAAGTCACCTACTAATTCAAAATTACCTATCTCGCCCTCATCTGTACCAGATGAGCCGGCATTTTCAATTTGCGCTTGTATTTCATTGAATTCATCTAGTACGGGTTCAATTTTATTGTTGATCTTATCTTCATCAATTGTTTCGATAAATTTTTTTAAACGAGTCACATTTGATTTGATAGTGCCTCTTTTCCCGATAAAAGCTTGCATATCTCAATTATTGAAAAATGGGAATATTTATTACTTGATGAAATTTTATGGACTTACTAGAGGATTAGTGGTAATAGGTACTCGACTTTATTGCCTCGAGCTGTGCCTTTTCTGACCCATTTGATTCTTTCCATCTCACTCTGGCTACTTCACTCCCCTTTGGTGTATCTCTCGTCTACCATGGGCTAACCCAAAATCTTCCAGCGTTGTTGACCTTAGCTAATTATTTTATTGCTTAATTATAGGTATCACTTGTAATCACTGGAACTGCTGTCTTATCCTAATCGAATGGACCAATGATGGTTCTTCAATAAAATAAGTGGACTGTAGTTTATGTTTTTTTACTATTTAAATTTATTTACAATTGGAGAGCACAAACACACAACGCCTCTGTTCCGTAACGTCCATAACAACTTAACTGTTGCCAGTTTTCGCCAAGCAGTGCCCTCTATTTAACTTAAACTATAACAATAACTAAGTAGGATTTTTGGACCAAATACTATTCATGTTCATACTCAGATAAGAGCTCCAATCCACAGAAGCCAGATAAGTTAGCCATCTTGCCTGAGGGACAACCAAACATTTTATTCCATTGTAAACAATAGAAGTAATGTGTTTTAACCTTGAAATAAAAATAGAATGTCATTCTTTTGTGCGGTAGTAAAGTGTTCAAAAAGGGTAGAAAGAGACCAAGTACGTTTTCTTAAAATCCCTTCGAGATGAAAAATTAGAGGTGATATCTAAAGAACAGCAAGAATGTTGGATTAGATCTTTGAAATGAGGTGGTTATTTTTCTTAGTAATGCTCGAATTTGTTCAAATCACTTTGACAGATGAGTAATTCTGTAAAGCTATGTATTAAATGGTAAAATATATTTATTGTCGATGGCGATAATTTGCACAGTTTTTTCTTTTAAGTTAAAGGCGAATATAGGACACATTTGGGTAGTGACGATTTGTAGTTTTTTCTCTTGTGAAAAGCGCATATTGGACGTATTATTATTGTAACAAATGTAATACCAAATGTAAAAATAGTGAATATGAAAATAAATAAAGATAGTATTGTGTGCAAAGTCATTTGTAAATTATAGAAATTGTGGATATAAGAATGAATGAACAACACACTAAGATATTTTAGAGATATGCTTGTCACAAAATATAGGGTATAATAAGTTAACCATATCTTCGGAAGTAACAGAAGTAAATAAATCACTATCTGTCGGAGACTAGTTAATGTACTACATAAACACCTGTTACCGGCTAAATGCATATGCGACCCGCAACACACATTTGTGTTTCGCGAGCCACATATCGCCATGTTACCTCCTTTCCCTTATTATATATTTTTGGGAAAGAATTGAGGCAACATATGCGGACGACTAGCTGATTTAAGCCAGAGCAAAGAGTCGTAGATTCGGTGTATTCGTGAGAGTGAAGAAACTTACCCTTTTCGAATGTACAGAATAAATGACAGACTCTTGTTTAGTTTGAGAAAAGGAGACATAGAGAAATTGATGTTAATTGGGCACCATCTATAGTGAAAATTAGTAGAGTTGTCTCTTTTTCTCTGATTATGTCTGGCTCCCAGGTCTAACTTTCGAAATTTCCGAAAGTTGGGAAGTTGAAAGATATTTCCCAGTCTTTCTAGCAAGATAGTTGCTCGTTGTAAGATAATTGTCAATTATAACTAGAAAATATCAAACGTTTATATTTTAATGTACTAATAAATTTTTATAACTATAAAAGTTGTCTTTATGTGGCTACAAATATTACTGCTTGGTTGATACAACATTCATTTATTTTACATTGCAGGTTCTCACTGCTGAGGAGTTGAAGCAGGCCCAGGAATCTGTTGCATATGGTTGTATTAAATATGCAGACCTGTCTCACAATAGAAATCATGAGTATGTATTTTCCTTTGATAAGATGCTGGATGATAAAGGTAACACAGCAGTGTATCTTTTATATGCCTACACTCGTATAAAGTCAATTGCTCGAAATGCTAATTTCACATCGGATAAAATCAAAGAGCTTACCAAAACGCATCAGATATCAATGGACCATGAAAAAGAGTGGAAGCTGGGTAAAGTATTATTAAGATTTCCAGACGTTTTATTCAAAATTACGAAGGATTTATGTCTGCATCACTTATGTGAATATGTGTATGAAATAGCTACAACTTTTACGGAGTTCTATGATAACTGCTATTGCATTGAAAAAGACTCTTCAGGTGACATTATAAAGGTTAACTATGGGAGGATTTTACTTACGGAGGTCACGGCGATGATTCTGGAGCAATGTTTTAAAATCCTTGGTCTGAAGCCTGTGACTAAAATGTAAATAAAACACCAAGTGAGAATTATAGATTCTGTTTTATTTATTAAATGTTTTTTTAAACCTTTCACTCTATACGAATAGAGAGACTAAGTAATTTCAACAAAATGTCATAATATAATTATGTAAATCTACTGACGGCCAAGATACAGATATTTTTAATAAAAAATGGAAATATAAATTTTATGTGCTTCAAAATTAACGTTTCACAGAGTCTTTTTTGAAATCAAGTAAAAATCTATACATTATGTGTGAAGACAAAGCAAAAATGAATGCCTGATGGGAAAGCAATTGCCTCCTGCCATCTAGTTTTGTGACGAACAATATGACTAAAAAAATTGATTGATATAAAGTAAAAATTAAGTTTTTTGCCTTTTATATCACACATTGTAGTTAGTTACAAAAAAAACAAACATGCAATATTTTTCATAAAAATCGTTTATTAATTTTTGAAAATTTAGTCAAAAGTTGCTATTCTGGACAAGGGTAAATAATGAAATTAGAGCACGTAAAAATTTAAATGTTATTAGATTTGCAAATATTTCCATATCCATATAGTTTGGGACTTTCAGGTAGTTAAATTCAGAGCTAGTTGTTGTAGAATAATAATAAATCATATTTCCTATTGTTTTTCACAAATTACACATGGAATATGGAAGCACTAAATTGTAAATAATAATATTAAATATTTTAAACATCTCATACAGCAAACAGTATCTCACACTAGAGGCCAAGAATCAGGTTATTATTATGTTCATTATTAAAATACTATTTCATTAATAATAATAATAATATATTTATTGTGCCAATAAAAGTAAATACAAAAGGATCAGGTACGTATTAAATGATTGTAACCTGTTGTTAATCTAATCTAATCTAACCTAATTCTAAAATTTTACAGTAAGACATAGAAAATACAGCCAAATAATAGTCACAATAATAGAATTAAATACAGTTTAAAATACATAACATCATTAAAATTTAGTCAATATTATTTAGATTGTTTCAGTTTCCACTTAACTGTGTGCACTGAGAGATTCTGGGAATCTGTTGATAAATTATTCTGGTTGTAAGATGAAAGATAGGAAAAACTTGTTTGAAATATAACGTGAAGGTACTGCGAGTCTGCTTTTGATATTTCTTAAATTCCTCTCATGGATCCGATCATGTCTGATAATCTTTGCAGCCAGATATTCAGTTCAGTGTTATTAAAATTTTATTGAGAAAACAAGAATAGTGCACATCTTGCTTAAGCAACCCTAGTTCGCAAATCAGGGCCGGATGAGCATGGATGGGGGCCTGTAGGAAAAACTGGAGTGGAGGTCTGCTCAAACTCGGTGATTTTTGTAAAATTAACCTCCATAGCTTTCTGAAATTTGAGGTGTAAATCATGAGGACCTTTTTATTTACATATTGTTTAGCAACGTTTTTATATAATTTTTGGTGATTGCAGGGTAGCAAACGTAGAAATGTTTAACATTTTACATTAAACTTATAAGCGAATGTCGTGATATATATCCTACACTAAATTGACCTTTCGAGATTTTTGATTATAGCGAATTCTTCCATAATGTGGAAAAGCCTAACGCTCGTAAGAAATCATATTAATTAAATGATAAATAAGCCTATCTCAGCTCTTATTTTTCATCAATTTTAGTTTTGAAAATGATCTCTCATGAGTACAATTTAAATTTCGATCTACCAACATAAAAGCGAACTTCATAGCTAATTTTTTCTTGGCCTTCATCATCTCCATAACATGGAATCAATATTCTTGCTAACTCTTTAAATTGGAGTAGCTCATATTCATCCAAATCGGTGTTATTAATATTGACTAGATTTGTCGAGTGTTTTTTAATACCATCATCAGAAAGAGTCTCCAACTTACTCAGAAAACCAATACGCTCATCAGCTTCTTCATATGCAGTTTGCTAAACAAGTGAATAAATATCAATAACAAACTCTCTACCCGGAATTCTTCACCTCCTTCGTTGTCGAAATGAGTATTATGCCTACATACTCAGTATCTTTCGTCACTATATTGCTGACAACCAGACAGTAATGGTACAGTAACTGAGAGGTGAGAGTTTGATTTGTCATTCCAAATTTCGAAAGAAATCAGAAATTATTCTTATTTTTTGACAAAATAAATTTTCAATTCAATTTGGAAGGGGCCCGAGGCAATGCCTCATTGCCTTGAGGTTAATCCAGCACTGTTGCGAATATAAGGGGTAATATGGGCAAAACATGATTCATCAGTTATAAAGTGTACAATGGTTTTGCATTTTTTGAATGCGAGATTTATCTTTTAGTGACAAGCGAGGACCATAGACAATATCAGCATAATTTATGTGTGATAATTATTATTATTATTATTATTAGCCGTTACTCGAGTCCGAGTATAAAAATGTTACAGTCGATAAATTGTGCAATAAAAAACAAGTAAAAGGTGTAGTCTATTGTAATTCCCATTCATCTACGGTGCACACGACTATGGCTATAGAGGCCAATTCGGGAGAGCACATGTCGACCGCAGTCAGGACAAACATAGACCTGGTTAGGTCTTGGATTCGGCCTTCTTGCAGCAATATTTCCTTGATAGCTGGCCACAACCCCTCGCCATTCGGTTCTGTCCGCTGCAAGTTGTTCCCATTGCTCGTCTGCAATACCGCAGGATTTTAGATTTTCATGGAGAACGTCTTTGAACCTCTTTCGTTGACCGCCACGCCTTCTTCTACCGCTTAGCAATTCACCATAAAGTGTGCATTTAGGAAGGCGGTTATCATGCATACAATGAACGTGACCTGCCCATCTTAGGCGTGCTCTTGAAATAAGCACCTCAATTGGAAGGCTGTTTGCTCTCCTGAGTACTTCCACGTTTGATATGTGATGGAACCAACGGATTTTCATCATACTTCTGAGGTGTCTTTGCTGAAAACGTTCTAATTCTTTCGCATGACGACGGTAAGTGACCCAGCTTTCACATCCATATAGCAGTGTTGGAATGACAACTGCTCTGTAGACAGCTATTTTCGTTGACAAAGCAAGGTCGTGGTTGTCAAATACTCTCTCTCTAAGTCCCCAGAGTGCTCTAGATGCAGCGTTAATTCTATTGCGAATCTCGCTGTCCATGTTTGCTTTGTCATTAACAACATTGCCTAAGTAATTGAACTGATCCACCACTTCAAGAGAATTTCCGTTAAGTGTAATGTCTATTTGGTTCACTTGATGAGGAGTTGACATAATCTTAGTCTTTCCAATGTTGATTTTAAGTCCCAAGGAATCATAGCTCTGGGCATACACATCTAAAATTTCTTGAAGCTCTTCCGGCGTAGAGGCTAAAAGTGCACAGTCATCCGCATACTGGAGATCACAAATGAATCGTGTGCGTTTGTGTCTAAATACTCTTTAAAGGGGAAAAGTTGTTTCAGACTTAAGTAGGCTTTGCGGCATATTAGATCAACATGCTTATTGTGAATTTTAATTGAAAAGTTTTCAAGTTTACAAGTATTTTTATTCGAACCAATGAAAATATGTTAACTTTTTGCAGCGTTCACCTGAGGGGTATTGTCATGAGTCCAATGTTTGATCCTCTTTAAGTCCGCGTTAATTTCACTAATTGCATTTTGTTCATTATCAAGTGCAAAACTATTTTGTAGTGAAATATCATCAGCAAACAGATAAATATTACAAGATCCAATAACATATTGCAAATCAGAAATGAAAATGGACAACAACAATGGATCCCTGTAGTACACCAGTATTAATGGGACGAGAATCTGATAAACAAATATTTTCTGAAGTATGGACTACCGTGTATTGATTTCTATTAAATAAGTAACTGTGAAACTATTGAAGGCAATTATTTCTGATATCATAGTATTGTAATTTAGCAACCAAACAGTTTAAATCTATCAAGTCGAATGCCTTAATCATATCAAGAGGTGTTAAGGAATTAAGTTTGTGACCGCCCATGAGAAAGGGGAAATTTTTTAGGGATTCTACATAATCAATTAATTGAGCATGAAGAGCTATCTTCAGTGGTATAAACAAAAGGCTGATGGGTCTTAAATCAGATAAATTTTTAATAATGTTAAGTTTTTTCAAATGAGTAATTGCTAATATGGGTTCAACAACCCAGGATAGAGCTAGTTGCAGCATTCTAGCTGAAATATACATGTGCCTTTATATTGTTCAAAAAGTACTAAAATAATGTTTAATTTTATTTTAGCAGTTTTAAATGTGAAATTATGAAATTAAATATTAATTATGTAGATGAAATAAACGCAATGCATTAGTACACATATGCCTCTATATTATCCGAAAAGTGCTAAAATAATGTTTATTTTATTTTTTCAGTTTTAGATGTAAAAATATAATAATATAATATGTAAATGAAATAAATGCAAATTCAAATATGCGACTTGGTGCTCGGTGAAATGTGGACACTGACGTTGGCTGTCAGGGATGAGGCTGGCATGCCAGCCCCATCCCTTCCCTTCCCGCAGTCGTAATATCTCGCCAAGTACCGCTTCATTTTCAGCCATGTGGATCATGGATCACTATGCGCAAGCTCCAAAGCTTGGAAATCATTGTTTTGGAATTGTAAAATTTTGGTTGTTTGTATAATGTTTCTGTATTCGCCAAAATTTTTAATTTATAATCTGTGATCTTTATCGGTATTTAGTAATTGTTTACTTCTGTAGAAAAAAGTGTGATGAGTGGACAAGTGACTAATTATTATTGTTTATTTTTTTTTATTAGAAAATAGTTTTGTATCCCTAACATATGATGACAAAATTTGTATAGCTAAATTAGAGCAACGTAAATGATTATGGTTTTCTAGAAGTGAAATAAAAAACTTTACTGCTGGCTTTACATGTTATTCAGTAGAAATAGTAGAAACGTGAAATCCGAAAGAGATAGATAAGGAATGTAAAAACGTTATACCAAGCGATTGAAAAATAAAATATATTGAATGATTATACCGTTTCTAATTTAAAACATAAATTATTCGGCCATCAATATATTCAAACTTCACTGAATCCTACCTGGGTAATTTTAAAGAAGGCCTTGAAGGTCTATATATGAAATGAAATCTCTACTGTTTCTAAAATTGCTGGTGTGATCAATCGAAAAACAGTTATATTATTATTCTCTCATTCATATTTTGAATTGTAGAACAGTAAAAACTTTTTTTTTTTTTTTAATACATTTATTTAACGTCGGCCTATTTCCGCTACTGAGGCCTATCACCAACGCCTGTAGACAAGCTACCCCCAACCAGGAATTTTGCCGAACCTCTTCCTCTGTTACTTACCTAACATTTAATAGACAAGGGACCGACGGCTTTACATGGTATATCCCCTATACAACAGTAAAAACTTCATTTCAAAGACTCAACGATTGTGTGTCAATCAAAATGGATATGTGGGGCACTTTATCACCATATGATGTAGGAATGAAAAACCAGCATTTTTGTGTATGTACATCTCTATCGTCATTTATTTTGTAACCATTTCGATTTATTGAGTAATAAGTACAAAATTCAAAAATAAACTAAAAAAATAAGAGGTTTTTTGCTTATTGATTTTTTACAGCCACTAAATTTCTGTGGAAAACTGTAATTACTATTCAATTCTATCCCAACCTGCCCACCCACAACTAAAAGCCACAAGCCGCCACTGGTACCTATGAAACTGCTTAGTGCCAGGTATTTACTTGTCACTGCCGAAAAGGCTAGGATCCTGCTTACTGCTGAGGTAACTGCTCCTTTTACTTTTTGCTAAGGAAAACATCTTCAATTTCAAAGAATATTATTCAACTGGAAGATATGTATTTAGCAAGCTTGCTGTTAATGAATCCCTAAAAAAGTAATTTGGATACTCCTTTTTGCTAGGTTTTTCGAGAATAGAGCTTTTATTTAATTTGATTTTATGGTTCAACGAAAACTAAACTGGACATTTAATTATCATACTTCGAAATTTTACTAAAAATACACTGTTTTTTAAATGTCGGGTTCCCTTCAGACTAAGTCTAATTTTGATAGCATGTCTTATTGTGTATCATATCCTACAATCATTGATCAAATTTTGCTTTAAATTCTATTATTTTTAATATCAAATTGGTGATTAAATGATTTTAAATATTAATGTTTTTGTAAACCGGTCAGGACAAAATTTGATAATTCAGTGGAAGTGGACATCTGGTTTTGCATTTATTGTACTCAAAAGGCCGGCTACTTGTAAAACTTACGGAGTTCACGTTGGCAGTGGTGCAGCAATTGGTGTAAATGGGGTAGTAAAGCTATAGTACCCATACTTGATAGTATAAATTTTATAAATAAGCACAGAACTAGTCCGCTTCTTGAGGAACCTGGGATGGTTGGTGCCTACGTGCCTTAGTTATGGCATTCCATGAGCGCGTACGATGCTTCAGACAGCTCCTCCCAAGGTGCGCTTAGTATTCAATTGGTCATATGACTTAAACCCATCAGCTGATCGGCTGAATTTTATGCGATATAGCTATTTGAATTTGTGTTGTGTGTTATTTTATTGTGTTGTACTTTATTTACTTATACTCAATGGCAGGCAAAGGAGGCCTAGGGCCCTTGTGCAGGAAAACTATTTGGGTCCCCAAACCACATTAAAAATATTGATTCATCAGATCATGAACAAGAGTCGATACTTTGTCTGCATCACTTGTGCGAGTATGTGTGTGTGTGTGTGTGTGTAAAAAGAACAACTTTTACAGGGTTCTATGACAATGCTATTGTATTGAAAAAAAATTCTCCAGGTGGCATCGTTGAAGTTAACTATGGGTTAATTTTGCTTACCGAGGTTACAGCGTTGATCCCAGAAAGTTGCTTTAATATCCTTAGTCTGAAACACGGTGTAGTGATGCGACAAGACCTGTACGAATGGCTTCGTAAGTGTTTAGTTGTGTATAATGCAATAGATGGCAGGACAAATAAAATCTCGTCGTTACTTACGCATAGAAATACAGTTTACATACATACAATAGTTAATGCTCTGTAGATTTGTTTTATTTATATTTAAAGAGCCTTTTAGGTCGTTATTTTTGTCTTAGTTTCGCCATTTAGTTGTGTATATATACAACACTACATGCATCAAAGGAAATCCGTCTATCTGTGCCTAGGTAATTGCAGGGGTATATTCCGGGCGCCATCTACTGAATAAGATAGATAAGATAATTTTATTCGTTTTTAAAAGTTTATACAGAATATAACATACAATGTACAGACTTTAGTAAACTAGTCACCACAAAACATTCAACATAAAATTAATAAAATAGGTCTAGAGGTGAGCAAAATCAACAACTAGGGAACTCATCTATGTCATAAAATGTTTTATCACACAAAAATTTAAATATTTTATTCCTAAATGACATGTTGCTGTCATTGTTGATACACTGACTAATTTTGTTAAAACATTTGGTACCAATATGTTTCGGCGAATTTTCTCCCAGTGCAAGTCTGGAATATAGCTGATACAAATTATCCTTGTTTCTCGTGTCATACACATGAATATCACTATTTCTAAAGAATTCAGATTCATTTTTTTTATGTGCATTATTAACTGGTACATATATAAACTAGGCAAGGTAAGTATTTGCAAATCTTTAAATAGTGGTTTACAACTGGTTAAGGGGTGGATCTTACACATGGTTCTTAAAACCCTTTTTTGATATTGAAATGCCCTATTAAAATATGAGGAATTTCCCGAGAAAATGAGTCCATACTGTAGTTGAGACTTAGAGACTGAGAATTAAATAGAAATCAAGCACTTATGAAGCCGTCAATTAACATGGCAAGTGCCGTGTGTCGGACCACCTAATATACTATACCATGGTCTGAAACCTGCAACTAAAATTTAAATAAAACACCAAATGAAAATTATAATTTCTGTTTTATTTATTCAGTATTTTTAAAATCTTCATTTTTTCTATACATTAGAGAGACTACATAATATCAACAATAAAATTTTATAATATAGGTATACATAAATATATATATAGAAGAACAAGATACATATATCTGCTGTTTAAAAATAAAAATATAAAATATATACAGTTTTTTCCACAATGAACAATTTAGGTTAAAGCATGAGAGTTCATAATCACATTTAAACATTAAATACCACTTTAAAACTAACATTCCACAATGTTCTCCTGTATTGGGTCCCAGTATATATAGTAATATGAAAAGTAACGTGAAATAAATATGTTGTATAAACACCACTAAAAGTATAAAATGTAAAAGCTAAATAATCCCAATAAATCAGTTACATTTGAAGAAAATTAAATAAATGAGAGCATTCCTATTAAAACCACCAATAATGGTTTGCGTATGGGTGATTACATAACAATAAAATACTTTCAAATCAACAAAATCTACGAAATTACTATCACTCTCTATACACCAGTTATTCAAAATTTCTTAACTTACTTAGTCTTTGCCAAGAAGAGGACATTAAGCATGTAGATATTAGAATCATTATAGAACGCGGTACCTTGCTTGTTGTCCCATTTGGTACGAAAAACCCCGTTTTTGGGGGACAAACTTCTTAAATGCGGGATGCTTTTTGCATGACATACCATAAAAATGAGGGGCAATCCCGCTTAATGCAGGACGGGACGCATTAGTTAAAAGTGAGTTTTACTTTTAACAATAGTGTTAAAAGTGCGTTATTTATAAAGAAAGCCATAGGAACAAACAAACAAATTCTCATTACCTTAGTTACAATAAAATTATCTGAATACCTTCATTGTCTAACTTCATGACACAATGTTATTTTTGACAAAAACAACATTTTGCCATAATCAGATTTTCAGTAACGCTTTTAGTAGTGTTTATACAAGAAGTAGTGTATGAATATACGTGTTAAAAGTGATTTTATTTTGTTCATGATATTGCTCATTTGCCTTGTGCATTCTGCAAATTTCCCCACTCAAAATAAAATATCACTTTTAACACATATCATAAATAACTATTAATAAGAACTTATTGTTGAATATTTCCATTCAAAAATGTTTTGATCTATGATTTTCAACAACAGGGATCGCAACTTTTTTGATATTGCGGCTCTTCTAAATTTAAAATTTTTTTGGCAGAGCATATCGTTAAAAAAAATCCAGCATAAAATTGCCACTATATTTCTCACTTAGTAATTAATTACACAAAAACCAAACAAATAATGGTAATGAACTTTTGGATGAAAAGAAATGCATTCAATTGCGAATTTCATATTTTTCAATATTTCTAAAGACATAATTTGAAATTGAAAAAGGCACAAGTATATTTTTCCTAAATCTTTTGCGGATCGTATAAAACCAGTTATCAAGCAGTAGGTACGTTTCTAGCCATTAGTCTATAAAATGAATATTTAGATAAAAATGTTTTTGACAACAAATGTCATTTTTCCATCATACAAATAGATTTCTGTTTTTTTTTAATACCATAGTTTATAATATTTAGCAAGCAGTACATTCACAAAATTATAAAAGAACTAATGAATTTTTTACCAGCTTCAAATAGATTTATTTTACTTGTATAAGCGGCGCGGGTCCGCAAATACCCGAAAATATTGTCGAAATTAAATGATGAAATCTTACATACAAAGATCAATTATCAAAAACGTGAATTATTGTGTACGGTTTTTGTTCAACAATTCTTGATTTTGTGGGGGCATTGTAACTATTGCAGTCAAGATTTCCACCTACACCACTGGTATATTTGTTTTCCTCCTTGTGCTTGCGTAACTTGAAAATGCCCGAACTCATTAAAACAATATCCTTTTAATATTGTTCTGCATTTTTATAGCTGAATTACAATCGTTTTGCACCAATTGGACATTTGACATTTATACCTGAAGAGAGACTTTGATGCGGCATGTTGAATATGAATTAAATATTTAACAATCGTTACTACATATTGAAACAGCACGTGACATTTATAACGTGTTTTATCTATGACAACCTCGAAGTATGTTTATTTAACAAGCGTAAATTAAATCATCAACAGCTACATTTTATATAGAATTTCATTCTGCATCGGTTGCTAGGCAACACATGGGATATGAAATATTTCGTGTTCAGTCCGCTGTACTAGATCACGGCAACGGAGTAATAAAATGTCATCAGCTTGTTTCTGCCAATATTTTTGTATATTCAAATAATAAAGAAAATATTTCTATATTTCTTTGTATCAATATTAAACGTGAGCTGTAGGTTGTCACAGAAAAAAGTATAGCATACAATTCACACAAAATGGCAATTCATACGAACTTTCATACTCGTATATTTTCTATATGCAGTATTGTTTGTACCACAAGGCAAAGTATCTTTATTACCCATTATCAATTTGAAGTCGCCACAAAAATGATAAAGAAATATGGTGAACAGGCATGAGAAGACAAGCAATGGGAATGTGATTAATCAAATTTCGACATTACCCCACACCTCTACCAGATAGATTAACAATAGGGATGTTCACAAAATAATTCACTCCTACATCATAAAATGTTCAAGAATGGCCTCCATATTGAACAATTTTTTCTTTAAGTGTGGTTTCATGAAAAACTAAAAAGAAATATCTATTAATTTGATTGTATAAAATGATTTTCATTGGCTTGATGACAGTGCCTCTATATAGAAGCGCAATCTATGTGATATGTATAATACCATATTCTAGAGGTTGCTAGAGACATTGTGCTGTTGTGTTATTTAATTTTTTTGAGAGAAATAGAAGAATAAGGATTTCAAAAAGTTGATTTCCATAATTTGACAACTTTAAGTATTACAATGGTGTCAGATTTTGTCATCCGCAGTTTAGTGGTGTAAGCTAGTAAGTAGCAGTTTTTATCATTTAAAATAATGTGCCCTAATGATTTTATAGTTTATTTCACAATCTTATTCGTTCTGTGATATTTATTAGTAAAAAAGCAGATTATATATTATTATAATAATAAATTATTGGTTTGACACCAACGCATTTCAATTTTTTTTACACAGGCACAATTGTAATATATTTCTTAAAATGGTGTCTGGTGGATACATCCTCGACAGTTTTTTTCTTGTTATTCCGCAATCTGAATATATTTTTAACCTTCTAAAACCTTTTGGTAGGCAATTTTTTTTATTTAATCTGACGAGAAATTTGCAAAGGACATTTTCAATACAAATTCCCATATTAAAAATTTTATGAAAAACTTTTTTTAACTATTCCTGTGGCTGCCCCTGGTGTTATTCTGACGAGAAATTTGAGAAATATATTTTACTTCCTGAACAATGTATTTAAAATAATTTCTAATGCCACAAACAGGTAGTTTCAAACCCTCTCCGGAGCCACTCCTGGTGCTTTGACGTGATATTTGTGAATATAATCTTCAACTCTTGAATAATTTTTATTTGGACTACTTTGATTGACGAAAAATTGTTTGGAGCTCTTCCTGGAACTGCCTCTGATGCTCTGACGAGAAATAATACAATATCGATACAATATTCGATCATGTCCAATTTTTGTTTCGATAAAAACTTAGGCTCCCTGAAAGTGGTGGCTTAACGAGAAATTTGCAAAAAGCTTAATGGACACAGAACGAGAAAACCTTTTCCATCCTGAACAATTTTTATTCGATATTATTGGACCTTTCCTGGAGAAGCTCATAACTTTATGAGTTATAATGACAGTGACAAGACATATGCTAATCTTAACATTTTATAGTATAGTCGAACTTGCTGTTAGCGTTTTGTCTTTACGTTTGCAAATAATATTTTTTGAGGAGATTTCATCGTTGCTATATACTGAATTTAGTGAACATCCATATTGTTTTATATATTACTTCTGGTTTTTGTGATTTACAATTTAAAGAATGCTGATCAATAGTGTAAGTAGTAGTCTATCAAAATTATAAATACAAATGTATTGATAGAAGAATAATTACTATTTCTTTAGTTATTTTTATTGATCAAACTTTTTTTGAAATATTTGATTGTGGTTTTCTATAAACTAGTAATGGTATCCAGTTGGGCGCTATTGTGTTAAACAAGGTTTTCCTTAAAATGGGCTAGGTACGGCCATGAGCAAAAAAAAAATAGGACAAGTCTTATAATGGTGTTTTGCTAAAATCTAGTTGTGTACATCTAACTTTAATTTTTGTGACATTGTCAGTTAGTTGCAATAATTTATTGCAAGTGTGCAAAAAACTAATATGCCTCATATAAGCGATTTAGTTAAATCTGGAGTTATTGCTAAAGCAGAAGATGGATGGCCAATGAGACAAATTGCACTGCGTTATAATATTGACAAAAATTTGGTGTGTAACATTTTAAGAAAGTGGAGAATAAACAGTACGATTAGTAGAAATCCTGGATCAGGGCGACGAAGGATATCAACTCAACAACAAGATTTGCGATTGGTAAATGCTTTAGTAGAAAATTCATTTTACTCAGTTATTCAGGCTGCTGAAGAAACGAATTTTCCTGGATCGAGTAGTATTGGTCGCCAGCGAGCAAGTGAATCGGAGCTACCCTGTCATGCAGCAGCACAGAAATACTTACTTAAAGCTGAACATAAAGAAGCTCGAGTAGGATTTGCGCTTGAATTTTGAGCGCATGATGTAAATTTTTGGAACAATGTAATCTTTCCAGTCAACACACAGCGGTCGTATTCGTGTTTACCGCCCTCCGAATACTCGATTCGATGAGAAATCTATATCTAACAATGATAAAAGTGATAAATTTTCCGTCAATATGTGGGCTTAGATATCGGCATGTGGCCCTCGTGTTTTGTGGCATATTGAGGAACGATTTAATAGTGAAACATATATTAGGATTTTAGACAATATTATGCTGCCTTCTGTGTCACAATTTTTTCCCAATAATGAGTTCATATTTCAACAAGACAATTGTTCCGTTCATACTGCTCATACCGTAACTAACTGGTTTCAAGATAACAACATCAATGTTCTTAACTGGCCCAGTCATAGTCCGGATCTTAACTCTGTGGAAGAAGTATGGGGACTATTCTTAAGAAGTATCCAAAAACGAAATGTGAGACCACGGAATGCCGAAGAATTACTGGAAATAGTAAATAATGCATGGGAAAATATTATTACTAATGATTATTGTATAAGGTTATTTAATTCTATGTCAAACAGACTTATAGAAGTTATAAATAGAAATGGTGCAATAACGAAATATTAATAGTTAGTTTCTTGTTAAGTAGGATATCCTTTGTCCTTTGATCCAGGATTTCTACTAATCGTACCATTTATTCTCCACTTTCTTAGAATTTTACACCCCAAATTTTTGTTAATGTTATAACGCAGTGCAATTTGTCTCATTAACCATCCATCATTTACTATAGCAATAACTTCCAGCATTAAAATAAAAAATAAATTAAAAGTGATATCTTGTTACGTGCTTACAATTTTCAGTAAACACTCCGTGGGTTTAAATAACTTGCAACAAGAATTTTCACAGACCACTGATTTATTTAATCACTAAAATTACACTAGCAAATACTGAAAAGTCACACAACTAATAATAACTTAATCTAATATAATTTCACTACTTTTAAAACACTAAGCACTTTAGTTTTCTTCTTAAACTTGTCAACTCTTGTCTAACCTAAAAACTCTCTTGTCTGTTTACTTCACTAAACTGCATACTTCACTCAACTGAACTCTTCTTCTACAAACTGTCTTTATAACCAGAACCACAGATTACCCAGAACTGTACTGGATACTAAACTGAACTGTTTATCCTTCACTAAACTGTACTGTACTGTTCCCCCTGGCTTCACCTCTTTATATACCCCCTTGGAATCCTTCTAGAACTCTTTTCTAGAATTCTCCATAGTTTTCTACCATGTAATAGATGATTGTTCGTCAATTGGCTCATAGACGGCGCCACCCTACTAGTCAGGGAAGTAACTAAGCTTCTGAGGAAAACTTTGAACATGAACTTAATCACATCTTTCCTTGTTAGAGGGCAGCACATAACACTGCCCCCTCCTTAAGCCTGAACGTCCCGGTCAGGCAATTCAGATTCCCCAACATACTTCATACTTCGCCAACCTATCCAAGTGCACGATCTTCATCTTGGACTTCTTACTACGTTGAATTCGGTAAACAACGTCATTGATCCGAGTGATGACTGAATACGGTCCTTCCCAGGGTGAGCGAGGCTTCGAGAATCCTTCTTCGCTCCGCTGTGGGTTATACAGCCAAACCGAGTCCCCCACCTTGAATCCTGCTGAACTGGCATTGCGGTCATATCTAGCCGTCATTCGATCACCACTCCCTGTAGGTGACCTCTTGGCAGCCACATTCGCACAAACCTTGCAACTGCGACACCAAGCCTCTACATCCTGACAGCTATTTACCCAGTAAAATCGCTCCCGTACCCTAGCCAAAGTCTTATTTCTGCTAAAGTGCTCTCTGGATATTCCCTCGTGCACTTCCCGAAGTACTTTTGGTACTCGGCACCTGGGTATCAGCAACCGCATGGTAACTTCTTTCCAATCCGGGCTCTCCCATGCTCTCCGTAATAGTCCATCTATAACCTTAAGTGAATCCCATTGCGCCCATAAAGCCTTCAGTCCAACACTTTTACTGGAAACGTCCTTCCATTCCGGGCGGATTCCTTTTTCCTTCGCCTTCAACATTGGTCCAATTTCATCGTCGTTCAGTTGTTCCTCTCTTAGAACTTTCCTTGACCAGTCCTTCGGAACCTCTATCTTAACTGCCTTCACTTCTGCTATATCCTGCTGCTTCTTTATATTCTCGGCATTCACTTCCTTAGGGCTCCTCTGGCGACAGTACCTCTTGACATGCCCCAATTTGCCGCAATTATAACAGCGGATACCTTTTGTCAGACCTCCAGCACTTCGCTGCTGCTTCGGCTCCTGTTTCGGCGGTTGCGGTTCCTGTTTCAGCTCCGGTCGCGAACTTAATTCGTTTAATACTTGTGCGACCATATTCTGTATGTCTGTTAACATAACAATCAATCTCATCTTATCAGAGCGGACTTCCTCTTTCTTTGCAGTGTTTACTTCTCCAGGATTCCGTTCTCGACACTGCCGCATCATATGTCCTGGTTTGCTGCACTGATAACACCGAATCACCTTCCTTGGCTGTCCATCGCTCTGTTCTCTTTCCTGCTTCCTTGGAGCATCTGGTTTGGTCATCAACTGGCTTATCATTTTGTGCATGTCGGCCATCAAAGATTCCATATTTGATTTTTCTAAATGGCCCTCTTCTTCTACTTTCATGGCTCGTACTCTCGGATGTAGAGTCTCTTCATAAGCGGCTTCAACTTCGAGGGCATGGATCAAGGCTTCGCTACCAGTCTTAGCTCGAGATAATCTAAGGACTCGCCTGATCTCCTCGTCTCTTATGCCATCAATGAAAGTATCAACTGTTAACTGTTCCTGGAATTCTTTGGGTGCATCCGGGTAAGCCAGGTATGTCAGTCGCTCAACAGCTGCTTCAAAATCTTGTAAACTTTCCCCAGCCTTTTGTGTGCGTGATTTGAGCTGAGTCCGGTATACTTGGGCGAGGTGTTGGTCGCCATATCTTAGATCTAGTGCAGCTTCCAAAACTTTAAAATCCCGTTGCTGCGTCACTGGGATACTCTGAAGCAACTCTGAGGCTTGGCCCCTTAATGCTAGCACCAATGCCATAGCTTTGTCTTCATTGCTCCAATTGTTTGCGTATGCCGCTGCCTCAAATTGTCTTTTATAGGTTGACCAAGAAGTTTGACCATCAAAGGAAGGCGGTTGTAATCGAGGACCTGATGATGATAATACCAGTTGGCCTCCTTGTTCTCTTAACAGTTGCTTAAGTCGCTCTACCTCTCCTTCAACTGCACGAAATTTTCCTTCTATATCGGTAACTTTCCCTTCGACGCCAGTAACTTTTCCTTTGACTTCAGTTACTTCCTCTTCAACCTTATTTACTTTTCCTTTGACATCACTCACTTCTTCTTCGACAGCAGTCACTTTTCCTTCGACGCCAGTCACTTTTTGTTCAACTTTATCTACTTTTTCCTTGACCTCATTAGTGGCTGACAGGATAGCATCTTGTTGCCCTTGAATAATTTTCCTTAATTCTTCTTTCTCTTCTAGACGTCGTTTTTCTTGTTCTTCTTTTTCTTCCAGACGCCGTCTTTCTTGTTCTTCTTTTTCCTCCTGACGGCGTCTTTCTTGTTCTTCTTTTTCTTCTAGTTTTTCTTTCTGACGTCGTCTTTCTTGTTCTTCTTGACGCCTTTCTTGTTCTTCTTTCTCCTCTTGGCGTCGTTTCTCTTGCTCTTCCTTTTCTTCTTGACGTCGTTTCTCTTGTTCCTCTTTTTCCTCTAGCATCATTTTTCTAAATGCGGCGAACATGTCTTGCATTTGTTTTTCAGCAGCCATGCTTCTTGTTTCCATTCAAAAACTAACAAACAACACTAACAAGCCTTATTTAAAGTCTATGCCAGGTACAAGTCAAATATTTTCTCACACTAACACAAATTAGTCTTGTCTAATTACTTCCCAGTTCAACTCACTTCACTATCTCCAGTGATTTCCAAATAGAACACTATGGAACTTCGTCAAATTCTTCAGAAATTCCGTTGCAATTCCGCTTCCGACACCAATTGTTACGTTCTTACAATTTTCAGTAAACACTCCGTGGGTTTAAATAACTTGCAACAAGAATTTTCACAGACCACTGATTTATTTAATCACTAAAATTACACTAGCAAATACTGAAAAGTCACACAACTAATAATAACTTAATCTAATATAATTTCACTACTTTTAAAACACTAAGCACTTTAGTTTTCTTCTTAAACTTGTCAACTCTTGTCTAACCTAAAAACTCTCTTGTCTGTTTACTTCACTAAACTGCATACTTCACTCAACTGAACTCTTCTTCTACAAACTGTCTTTATAACCAGAACCACAGATTACCCAGAACTGTACTGGATACTAAACTGAACTGTTTATCCTTCACTAAACTGTACTGTACTGTTCCCCCTGGCTTCACCTCTTTATATACCCCCTTGGAATCCTTCTAGAACTCTTTTCTAGAATTCTCCATAGTTTTCTACCATGTAATAGATGATTGTTCGTCAATTGGCTCATAGACGGCGCCACCCTACTAGTCAGGGAAGTAACTAAGCTTCTGAGGAAAACTTTGAACATGAACTTAATCACATCTTTCCTTGTTAGAGGGCAGCACATAACACTGTTTTATCTGTTTGATTTCGGCTACTCATTACATATTCAAATAGAGACAGATTTATACTAGAAAAAAAAGTTGTCCTATTTTTTTCTGCTCACGACAGTACCTAGTGCATCCCTATTGAAGGAAGCTATTTCTAGGTCGTGGAAAGTTAAAAATAAAAACGGTGGACCTGCTGATCAGGCTATTAGCTGATGAGCTCTGCTTCAAACAGTGGAAGATTTATATGTATGATATCGAATAATCCATAGATAATAACCACTTATATACTACAAGGATTATTGAACTATATTATGAAAATGGGCATAAAAATCTTCAATGTTTTGAACTAATGGGCCCCAATCGGATGGTTAAGTAAAGTAGAACTAATAGAATAGATATATACCTTCGTCTTTTGGAATTACTGAATTTTCATATGAACCGATGAAGATGTTTTTCAGTTTTCTTAAATTGACATAGAAAATAAATTTCTGACATGCTTAGGTAAACAAAATTATTGTTAAAGATGAAAATTGAAATAATCTTCCATCAATTAAAAATATTAGCAATTTTTGAACAGTGCATTTTTAATTAGAGGTAAAATTGTTCTACAAAATATTTGTTCCTTATGTCTTATCAATAATATTTCATGTGTTAATAATCATTCCTTTTAGTAGTATGGAAAAATGAAATGCGAAAATCTGTACATTTTGCAATTCACTGGGTATGAGATATAAACGATAAATAACATTAATAAAACAAAGAACATCAACTCATCAATGTATGTACATTTTTAAAATATTTTTTTGAAAATTTTCCTATCTAACAGTACTATTGTAAAGGTTTTCTTATTATTTTCCTTTGTTATTAACATGTGAAAATATTTATGTATACACAGGTCTGGGTCTTTGTAATATATATTTTTTTTATTTTCATCTAAACACCCGACTATAAGAATTCCTTTATGCTGTTTTTTTTTGTGTCATAAACCTACACATGTAAAACCAAAAACATAACATGCCATTGGCCTAAATACATACATAAAATATACAGACAACATAAAAAATAAAAACCATGGATTTAGAAAAACAATAATAAAACTTTTGCAACTTAAATAATCATCTAGTCTTTGGTTCGAGTTTAATCAGATCTAAAACTATAAGACAAGTGTGGAATAGTTTTGGCACATATTTCGAGTTATTAAGTTACTTTCATGACGCAAAGCTTAGTCCTAGTCTTGCTAGACATATGTTCTTCCTCAATCTTACTATCTCCCAGTAGACGTCATGGGCTACAACAAATAAAAGTGCATTTAGAAAATAAGATTTTAAACGTAAATAGAAAAATGTTTCAACAAATTTTTTTTTAATTTTTTTAACTTTAATTAGAGTGCTAGTGTTACCACAGGAAAAGTACAACAAAGCAGAATCAGAGATTACTAGTCTAGAACATACATTTTGACATTTATCGCCTGCTCTAATTGAATTTCATTTGTATATATATTTGGCATCATAATTTTATACTGTTAGGCCAGTACAGTTACGGATATTTATATGGTGTAGCTGGAATAAATCACATAAAGCTGAATATTGTAGAAGTTTTAAGTGCTTGTATAATAGTTCTTTTTAACATACTAAAAGTCCCCAGATATCCAATGAGTGTAATATCCCCAAAACCACCCCTAAAGGTACAATTGTTTGGTTTTAAAAATTTATCAGCGTGAAAAGAAAAATAGAGATCATAAAACTTTCTTTTCTTTGATTCTTTTTAACATAAAAGTCTCCAATGGGCGGAACATGTCCAAAGCTACCACTAAAGGTACTACCACTAAAGGTACCATTTCTTATTTTTTTAAAATTATCTTGGTTACGGTTTACTTTAGCAAAACAAGTGTCGAGAGAAAAAGAAGGACGATAGAATTTTGTAACGCCGTCCCACTTGAAGCAGCGTCCCCAACTGAAAATTTCTCGGAAAATAATCCGGAATCGAATTTAGAAATTTCACAGAACAGTGCGTCTCAATTGGAGTGTCCCACTTAAAGGCAGCGCTCCCAAGTGAAAATTTGGTTGAAAATATCCCGATGTAAATACTAGTACATAGAAAGTCTGACAAGCTAACCGGTTCAAATGTCAAGTCTTATTTTAACAGATATTAATTTGTCTTTGCACATAACGATCGTGGCTGTAACTAATTTATTCCTTTAATGTGGGCATATCCAAGAGATGCGATAAGGAAATATTTATTATTTTTGGCCATAATTTTTTTTTTAATGCATATATTGGTAAAGTATAGGACTACCTATAGTATATATATATATATATATATATATATGAATCTCATCTGCCATCTTCAGGTTCTCAATGAAAGCTGCCTACTGCTGCTCTTCGATGCTCGAACTGAACTGAACACAGTCGAGCAACGAGGAGCAGCAGTACGCAGCTTTCAGTGAGAACCTGAAGATGGCAGATGAGATTCTGCCGAAACGTCGTTCAGACAACCGTGACTACTGGTGGAGTCGACCATCGACGCGGGAGAGCACCCGGAAGTACAATAACGCTTCATTTAACACCCACGAAAACCTAAAATACAACATATATATATATATATATATGTGTGTGTGTGTGTGTGTGTGTGTGTGTGTGTGTGTGTGTGTGTGTGCATTGATATGAATTTTCACTCAATAAATTCAGTAAATGTAACTATTTCGCATATGTTTGAAATTATTGAGTGAAAATTTATAACACTACTCTTGTTATAGTTCTACTTAGGTATTCTTATAGCTTGTTTGCAATTGTGTTTTAGAATAAGAAGTTATGGTCAAAGACAGTAAATATTTCCCTATCGGATCTCTCTCTCTCTCTCCCTCCCTCTCTCTCTCTCTCCCTCCCTACTTCCCTCCCTCCCTCCCTCTCTCGGATATGGTGACTTTTACCGTTTATGTCATAAAATACGGCTCGACTCAATTGGAGTACCCCACTTAAAGGCAGCTTCCCCAAAGGAGTTATTTCGCAAAAATGATCGGTTTAGCAAAATGAAATACAACAAAAAATTAACATTACAATTTAGGAACGACGCCTCTGGAGTATCCCACTTAAAGGCAGCGTCCCTAGAGGATATTACTCACAAAAATGTATTTTCCTGCATTATTATTAGCCACGTTCGGTTAATTGAAAGTTAATACCCGTTGCTGAAGGCGGAAGTTCTCAGAATATTACAAAGACAAATTACACAAATAAATTCAAGTAAATATACTAAGTTCAAAATTACCACAAAATAAATACGAATTATACGAATTCTTACCAAGCGGTCGACTAATCACCTCGAATGCAGAAAACAAAAGAGAAAGATACCCTTAGCACCAGGCCGTTTCAGGATATCACCGTTCTGAACTAGAATTTAACTTGTTTAGCGCCGAAAGTAAACCCTAACCAAGATAATTTTCAGAAAGTGAAAAATTGTACCTTTAAGGGTGGTTTTGGGCATGTTTTGCCAATCGGAGACTTGGGGACTTTTAGAGCATGTTAAAGAGAACCGAAATTACTTCAAAATTCTGCAATATTCAGCTGTATGCGAATTTTTTCAGGTAGGTACAACATTAAATGCATTGACAACCTAAAGTACCTTAATCCTCTCCTCGAATCTATGACTTGATTTTTTTTAGAACGCCCTTAATACAAAATTACATCCACAAGTGTCCTCAAATATTTTCCCGTACATTCCTTTTTGTATCTAAATACAATAACGATTAAAATTTAGCATATATCTTGCTGCAACTCAAATGGTCTTCCAAAAATTCCAGAATACTTAAATAGTTTGAATTTTGTTTTTTAATTTTTCGTACAAAATAGTAGGTGTGGAATAGGTTGGGATCAGGCGCCGCCCCCAAAATCGCGAAATTTAAATACTGATATTTTTATGGAACTGATTCACGTCACCTATTAAAACTAGGTCGAAACCGGTCTGCAGTTAGTGACACATCTTGAGATGAAGGAGGCCTCGCATCTTCCTCGTAGCATTTCCAGCATTTCAAGTCATTGTATTTTAGTGCTAACTGTGTTTAGACAAAATACGCAAATTTTACCATATAATTCAACGTTCGTAAGTGGGAATAGCTGTTTTGGTTTAATTTGTTGAGTCCCTATTTATAGAAGGCACTTGCAGATAGGTTGGAATATTATAATTCCTATATTTTTATAAAATTTCCTTGTGCTATAAAATTGCTTATTCATTGATGGTTGTCAATTTTATTTTCGGTTTGGATCGTTTGGAGACTACTGAGAGATGGCGCTAGCTACGCTCTACTGCGGTGGAACTTGACAGTGTCTATGAGATGCGACACTGATTGACGTAGTGTACAGTGTATCACTTGCACTGCTCTGACGAGATCCAAAACTAGGTCGAAACCGGTCTGCAGTTAGTGACATCCTGAGATAAAGGAGGCCTCGCATCTTCCTCGTAGTATTTCGAGCATTCCAAGTCATTGTATTTTAGTGCTAACTGTGTTTAGACAAAATACGCAAATTTTACCATATAATTCAACGTTCGTAAGGAGGAATAGCTGTTTTGGTTTAATTTGTTGAGACCCTATTTATATAAGGCACTTGCAGATAGGTTGGAATATTAAAATTCCTATATTTTTATAAAATTTCCTTCTGTTATAAAATTGCTTATTCATTGATGGTTATCAATTTTATTTTCGGTTTGGATTGTTTGGAGACTACTGAGAGCTGGCGCTAGTTACGCTCTACTGCGGTGGAACTTGACAGTGTCTATGAGATACGACACTGATTGAAGTATCAGTGTACAGTGTATCACTTGCACTGCTCTGACGAGATCCAAAACTAGGTCGAAACCGGTCTGCAGTTAATGACATCCTGAGATGAAGGAGGCCTCGCATCTTCCTCGTAGTATTTCGAGCATTCCAAGTCATTGTATTTTAGTGCTAACTGTGTTTAGACAAAATACGCAAATTTTACTATATAATTCAACGTTCGTAAGGGGGAATAGCTGTTTTGGTTTAATTTGTTGAGTCCCTATTTATATAAGGCACTTGCAGATAGGTTGGAACATTATAATTCCTATATTTTTATAAAATTCAAGTCATTGAATTTTAGTGCTAACTGTGTTTAGACAAAATACACCAATTTTACCATATAATTAAGCGCTCGTGTTTAATTTGTTGAGTCCTTATTTATATAAGGCACTTGCAGATAGGTTGGAATATTATAATTTCTATATTTTTTTAAATTTATAGCACGTAGGGACCGTAGGATATTTTTCTATAAAGATGGCTGCTCATTTTGATAATGGAGCAAGGTACACGTTTCTGTAGATGTTTTTATAAACTAATCAGCATCTCCTAATTAAAAAAAAATCATGTTCCTAATCTCACAGATTCGGGGGGTTGAAAGTTGTATAAAGGTGCCCTAGTTAAACCCCCCATTATGAGGTGTCCTACCCATGATAATATAATTTTAAGTTGCTTAGTATAAAAAATAAACAACCTTGGAAACTGATGGATACATGTCTACCAATACCTACATTTTTTTTTTAAATAAAAAAATAGATCCTTGCAATTTTAAAAACAAAGTCTACTAAACATTTGATATCATTTTACAACCACTTACTTTAACAAAAAGAAAAATGTTTACTTTTTAATTAAATGAATAATCTAAATGTTTTGATCTTGAGATAAAGGAATGTTAAATGTTACTAGCTGATGTCATACTTTTGGGAAACACATGTTAGACTGATGATCCTGTTTATTTTGTTCGCAGATAATTTCAGCTGCTATTAAGATATCTGTTTATGCTATAATCAGTACCAAAAAAGAATAAACAAACTTACCAGAACTTTTTACTAATCCACGCTCGATGTATTTGAGATAATTTAAAAAATCACAGACAGCAATAATCTGAAAAAGATACAAATAATTAACCCCGAGAATAAAAACTGTCCAAAAGAACGTTTATTTTAATTCCACGCCCAGTGGAAGTATAGTAACGCAAAAAATATATTTTTTTTGTTGAAATAGGCTTAAAATGTCATGAAACGTCGATGTTTTAAATTTGAGCGAAAAAAACTCCCTGTCTGTGTAACTTTTTTTGTGCGCACGTTTACTCTGGAACCGTTTATGATATTGACTTGAAATTTTGTACACTTATGTATTGTAACGGAATCTGGAACTAGATTATATTTTGATCTAATTCCGTTGAAGGGTTTGGGGGTAAATTGGGTAAATAAGGTTAAATAGGCAAAACAAGCAAGTAAAGTCCATAAAATTGCAATTTAGGGCAGGTCTCAAATTTTTTTTTGGCATCAACCCCCCCCCCCCCCCTATCACCCCCAATACCACCCCCACACTATTATGAAAGGGAGTAAAAAAAATTAAAATGTGATTTAGTGTATATACAAGAACGAAACGTCGAAAAAAAAATTTTTGGCGTTAGCTACTCCCTCTACCACCACATCGCTACCCCCCACCCTATTACTAAAGGGGGTAAAAAAAATTAAATTGTGATTTAGTGTGTATACAAGAACCCCCACCCTATTATTAAAGGAAGTAAAAAGTTAAATTTGGATTTGAACCAAGGGCCTATAAAATTTATTTTGACATTAGTTACCCCCTCTCTACCACCCTCATTTCCACCCCCACCCTATTGTTTAAGGGAATAAGAAATTAAATTGGGATTTAGTGTGTATATGAGAACCAAAGATTTTTTTTTTTTACATTAGCCACCTACGGTTGTGACCATGCCCACAGAGTTATACGAAGGTGACTTCATTGACTGTAATTTATTTAACTATAAGTATGTACCTAATACTTGGAGATTTTGAACTTTAGCATTGAACCACAAAATGTCAAAGGTTACCCTGCCTTGAATATGTGTTCCAGATGACATTTATACAAATACATTTTCCATGTATCACTTCGTAAAATAACAAAGTATTTATGTATACTGCTACTCAATAAGCGACAATCATAGGCGCCGTTTGATTTGATTTTCAGGAGGGCTTCATATTTATAATAACATCAGGGTAGTTGCGATTGGTTGTATTGGAGTTAAAATTAAGAAAAAACCGATGGCAGGGGCCAATCGGGAAGCTAGATTTCGTCCTATATCGCATATACATATTTGATTCGGAATAAAATTTTGAGGATTTCTCGAAGACTTTGTCCTATGCGTTTTAGCAAAAAAATGTTTTAGACAAAAGTTGTAGGACTGATCAGCACTATCCAACGATGTATCATATATACAGGGTTATTCACTATATATTGACCTCCCTTTATTTGCGTTATTATTGAGAACAGAAAAAAAAGTTTCGCATAAAAGTTATAGGTAGGATCTTACCTATATTTTATTGTAACGTAATTTAAAAAACAGTATCATGTATAGGTTACGTGATACGAAATAAATATATAGGTTTTTTTTTAAATGGAACACCCTGTATATTATCGCATTTTCGAGAAGCCCCTTTTCCCCTGATTTCAAATATATAATAATATATAGGTCTATCTTAAATACTTCTTGATATATTTGACATCCAAAATGCAAATGAGCTGCTTTGTTGCAAGAAGAGTGAGCCATGCGTGTCTAAATACAAGCGAAACAAAAATAACAAGGTAGGCCACGAAAATAATTATTTTATTGTTTATTCAATTTTGACATTTCAAACCGTTATTATTAACATTTATTTAATCAAAATGGGTTGTGGTGAGGCTGAAGAGGTCGAAATATTTTCCCTTTATGTGAAAAATAATAAGTGTGCAGCAATATGTTGTCTGATGTAGATACATAAAAGAATATTTTAAATACCAGATGTAACACGCCGATGCTTTCAGCAAACATGGTTAAAAAAATGGCAATTTTTATGACTTCTCCATTTCGTCCCAAGGGACTCTGACTAGGGCTACAATAATACACGATATTTTTTTTGGCGCATAGCTCTAAAAAAAAACAATAAAAAAACATCTTATAATAATATAAATGCAAAGAAAACCCCAATTTCTTTTTAGTTTTTGAATAAATGCGAATCGAAAGTGTCTTATTAAAAGTTTTTCTCAAAAGTGTACTTAGTAAGTACTCATAATTTTTAAGTGATAATGTGGATAATTCAGAATGGCCGAAGTTTGCATAATCTTAATCGACTATAAAAGGGAAGTAAAATTTTAAATATTACTTCCCGTTTACACGGAAATTACGTTATTTTTTGACAAATAATAAATTTAAAATCGAAAAATTTAATTTCTTAAAAGCCTATTATTATTAAATTGATGAAACTTTTGAAATATTTGGAAAAAAATAGGCAATAATATTTTTGTTATTGTTTATCTTTTGGTATTCCGGTGTTATTGAAATAAAAATGTGTAAAATAAAGAAAAATAAAAATCAGTTTTTTTAAACTTTCTCACAAAATAGCAATTTTAGGCGCAGAGTACCTACCTTATCACTTTTTTACTAAGAATTGTGCGATTAATGTGATGCTATGAAAAGAAATGGGGTGCTATTTAAAAAACGTTTGTTCTTTTTTTCCTACAAAAATATTTTATATTTCTGTACTCATTTTCAATATATCTTAATATTGTGATGAAAAAAATATACGGGAATTTTTTAGAAATTATCGGGAATATGCGGAACATATATACGAGAATTTCTAGATTAGAATTCGCTAGACACCCTGTATAGGGTGTTTCCTTTAAAAAAAACATATATTTATTTCGTATCACGTGACTTATACATAATATTGTTGGTGTTTTTTTTGTCACGTTTCAATAAAATATAGGTAAGATCTTACAACTTTTATACGAAACTTTTTTTTCTATTTTCAATAATAACAGAAATAAAGGGTGGGTCAAAATATAGTGACCCCACTACGATGTACATATTTGATTAGAAATAAAATTTTTGAGATTTTTTCAAAAACTTTGAACCGCCGCCATTTTGAAACGAAGAATCGAACGGGGGGGGCATTTTTGGGGTCTGGGGACCATAATCGAAGAAGCTATTATAGTGAAATTTTCCCGAAGTTGTGACATCCTGCTCTCTGCAATAGCTAGATCAGAAATCTACCTAAAAGCACCTCTTAAACAAACACCAGTAACTTGCATTTTCAATGAAAAAATATCGTGAAAATTTGGAAATTAAAAGCACAACTGCTGATATCATGGCTCTGCAATCAGTTAAATAAGATCAGCGTCTATATTAGTTATATTTACATCATCACAAAGTTTCTACAAAGATTTTGTGAACAAGAAGTAACGTTAATGGATAAAGCAAGTATAACTTAGTATCATTTGAACTTATGTTAGGTGGTACAGTACATGTGCCACCATATACATCTCCTGAAAAAAGGCTATTGTTACACTGGGCTTCATTTATAGGTAGAATCTTATAGTATTTTGTTTACTATGTAGTTATTTGTATCTACTTACATACTTACAACTAGTTTAATCTATTATGTTACTTTTTTCTTACCCTATTTCTACATATTTGTGATATGCTGTACCAGTTGTCGGTCTCTCCTATATTCATCCTATAAAAACATAACCTTGGCACTTCCAGTAAAGCACATTTTCTGGAAAAAACACATGTGTTTGGTAATTACATAATCACAGTTTAATAAACATAATTATAATTTTGTTGTGGAAAAATTGCTTTGATATGTATTGCACTTTATATACTAATTTTACACTAATACAGGTATGTTAAAAGATACGTTTAGTGAATAGAACAACAATCTTATATAAACAATACAATTAACAATTCTTAGCTGCAGTAGAAAAATTCTACAGTGGTTTAAATTTTGTACTATTTTTCTTTAGAAAATTATGGGAAACAAATTGAAATTGAAATATTATTAATATGTAAATTTTGATGATCTGAGAAATAATTTGGCAAATTATACGTTGTGATTTGAACCGCTCAATGAAGCTGACTTACTCTCTCGTTATGGATTTAAAAAAAAATGAAAAATGAAGAAAATTAGAAAGATAAATATAGATTTTGCATCTTAAGGTAAATAAAAAGTAATTTCTGTCTGTTTATAAAAATCAGGAAAAAATATTAAAACGTCCCGCACCTGGGGTATTTACTATTTAAATATAATTCTTATTCTCATTCCAAATTTGCGCAAATATTTTATAACGACGATTAAACAGTAGTTTTCATTACATTCTACAACAGATTTTCGAATGTTTTAAAATCTCGAGGCGTAAGTTTAGATATATATAAAATAACGTTCAAAAATTGTCTTCAGCATAAGGTGTTAGTTCTTATCTAAATTGTGTTAAAATCAAAAAGACCAACCCACTATACACAAAATAGGGGTGATTCCTATGTTGTGTCGGTCAGCGTGGTTTAGGACCGTGTGCAAAAGGAAATCTGACTAGTTGGAATGTACATATAATCAGCGTGTTAAAAGAGGTAAAAAAATATTCCCTCCCTGGCGCTAGTTGCCGCGAACCATATAAAAGAACGAGTTAGCGACATTACGAGGAGAAAACTAATTGTCCGTCGATTAGAGCGATTTCTCTCCGGACAAATTATCAAACTATTTGCTGTACAAGTTATTTATACATAACGAATCTCTGCACCAATTAGAAATAATCTTTAATTTTCTCATATTAGAGGATACTCTTCGGGCATATTATTAACATCAAAGTTGCCGTCGTAGCCATTAACAACGGACGTATTTACTTCGATTTCATTTCAATATTCAACTCGACCCTGCCGTGCACTGCACAATGACAACTTACGCAAGCATAGACGAGGGCGCCGATAGAGTCCCGGAGGATGACAGATTTATATTGCCTTGTTTCGGACTCTACGTTATTATATAAAAATTGAATTTACATACGGATTTCGGGTGGAAAACGGAAAATGTACGTGTTGTGGTACTAAAAGAAACTTTAGATTTTATGAGATATTAGCTTTGATTTTTAACAAGAAAATATGATAAAATTATATTACAATTTACTCAGTTATTATTTTCAATAATAAGGTTAGTGAAAGTTCACAAGCTGAATATTTTAATGGGGAGGTTTGCGTTTGTTAAATAACAAGTTTATATTCTAGAACTGTATATTTTCAGAGTTTATACGATGACAAGCGACTTTAACTCTAATTATACTTCAGTTGATGTACTATCAATGGCTTACCGTGTGCCTATATTGACACGTAAGATGTCACAGGAATGTTTTGCCTTTCAAATTATTGTGTGAGGTTTCTCACCGGCGACTACCTAGTTTTCTATGATTGTTGAATAACGATCCGTCACTCTAATTACTCTACGAACTACAAACTGTACAAGCCAGCGGTTAGTGCTTGTACTCATTGGCCCTGTACACCTTTCTCTGATTAGAGTGGGTTACTTTTCGTCGAAGCGCTAAACCGGGACGTCTGTGTGTTTGCATTTCATCGACCAACCGCGTTTTACGTTGTTGGACAGTCATACACAACTTGGTAGTTGCCGTTTATGTAATTCAATTAAGGGATATCTCCCCAACATTCTATGATATTTTAAATGAGTATTTAATTCTTATTTACCGCGTAAATTCTGTAATGCACGAACATGACATGATAATTTTCCTCTGTTTTGTATTAAGTTCTATTTTCATCATAGTGATTGCTATCACACTAATTGCCATTTACCATTTAATCGGCCTACTGGCCGCATCTTTAATTACAACAAAATAACACGGAATACTATTGTATTACCTTCTCGTTATTACATAGCCGACCCTGAAATATGTACAGTATGTTCATTACTGCAGCGACGTAAACTGTCTATATAATATTTAGACAATTGTCTTAAATATTTCTCTGAAACTTTTTTATTTGGCCTCAACTTTGTAAGATATTAATTAATTAACAGGATTTTTGGTTACTTTTAGATAACCAAAATCATTAAGTTTGTGGGTTCATTCAAACCTTTTCCAGTTTTCCTAGTACCTTAACGCCTGGCCTAATGTAAATTATTTGTTCTAATATTTCTTCATTAACTAAAAAAATGCCAAACATACATGAAACGATTTTTAGTATTATCTAATTGAAATTGAACAGCCATCAGAGATTTAGTGTGTTTTTAAAGAGGTTTTGATTATTCGGACGCGAACTTATTGTAACTCCCAGCGACTCTGAAATAAGCATATTTACTTTAATGTTAATAAGTTATTAATATTATTTCTTCGAAATGTATTCTTGTGTAAAATATTTGTTGCGAATTGTCAAATTTCGTAAACAGGCTATAATGTTTGAAATTTTATAATTACATCTTTTGAACAAAAAGTTGTGGATATATGAAAAAGCAGCAGACCACAAATAAATATAACCTAGTCCAATAACTAATTAATTTTAAGAAGAATTAATGGAATATTTGTTTAGTGGTTACACAAAAAATGCAATTTACTTAAATTTCTTTCTTACTTTTTCAAGAGTGATTTACCTCGCATTTTACTACAATTTGATACGGCACTGCTGCTGGAACATCATTTATTTAAACAATTATATTATTACTACAATGTTATTTTCTATTTTGTAAAATCCAAAAAAAAATAAATTGATTATATGCTGCCCGCCATTACACACCATCACTGGTTTCTTTTTTAACATAATGTTAATTGCAAATAGTGTTTCTAATTATTTTACATTTAAAAAAAACTGTAGACGTTACCTCAGATATTTGTTTAAAATACCATTTGACATGATGTATTAAATTATAAAATTGCTCACCGCTTCATTTGATATCAATGATTTTAAATATAAAATATACCGATGGTTCTTAGCTAAATTAATCAGCGTACAAAGCAGATATGAAACGCCATGTTTTAAAATAAATATTTCAATGTAGTCACATCCTTAACCTTCGATCAAAAAGGGGGTTATGAATTTGTTCTGTATATAATTTCATATACATTTGTTAGCTTTTACGTTGCCATGTAACTTTTAAGGTGATGAACCGATTTAGGTGCGCTTTTATATAGGGTATACGGTATACAGCGTTAAAATAAAGTTAAATAAGTAACTTGGTTTACATATATGCCAATTAAAAGTTAATTTACAAACAGAAGAAGTTAAGATATATTTCTCTTTGTCTGGCAGTCTATTGCCCATTACGCCTTCTTCTTAATTCCATTTTATTATTTTAATAATTCCTATTTTAATCCCTTCAATGGAGGGCCATGCACAAATGTTTGACTGCTTTTAAAAAGAGCGCGTGTTACGCTCTGATATATGGCGCTTATATGCGCAACTTCAAAAAGTTTTTATCATGCTGCGTGGTCTTGTCAACAAAACTTGCGTTGGGTTGATGTAGATTTCGCCGTTATGACGAACGTCGTCAGGAGCTCAGTACGAATTTCTTAGAGAGGTATGTGGGAGCCAGTACCGACTACTTTGGTTTGTAGGAATACCAGTGTCGACTTAAGTTGTATCTCGGGGCGTTTTTCTTTTGGATCGGGTTCGTGCGAGAGAGCAGGGATTTGTTTTGTGTAGAAAGAGTTTGTTTTGCCCAGCTTAGGCGTATTCACTTAGATTTTAGATATTATTTTTAGATTTTGGACAGGGAAGGAATCCCTGATGATGCCTACTTTATATTCAGGGAAGTTAGCTCTGCTAGGGAATGTGTCCCTAGATGTAGGCGAGTGTCAATGGAATGAAAGTCACTTTTTTAAAAAGTTAGCATATTAACACTCTAATTAAAATATTTACAAAATGGAAAAACGATTCATTTTGTTTATTTAATTTTCTAATTTCTGTGGTGTTATTTATATTTAGTTTAGAGTTAGATTTTAGCAAGCACTTTTTTGTAGCTAAGCTATTTTAGTTAGGATGTCGTGGTTGAATGGTCGCGGCGGCGGCGGACTGAGTAATGATAGGTTAATTCGCTAGGGACAGAAGTTTATACGTTGAACGACCGCGGTAGACTGTTCTAACTTCACTTTTTGTTAAATGCGCGATAGCAAAATAGTTTAGAGCCTTTTTACTTGGTACAGCCAAGGAAGCAGCTGCAGTGTAGTGGCACGGTTGTAGATTCAACGTCGCGGCGCACTTATTGAACTGGACTTTCTCGAGCTCATCGTGCTCGTTTTTTATAAGGTTCGCCGGGGACTCGGCGTACGGAGGTACTGGAAATGTCCCCGCCCATTCCGTGCGGGCATGATTGCGCAGTATGGCATCAAAATGGGAAATTCTTTTGACATATGGACGAAGTTCTAATCGATTTCAATACAGAAGTTATTAACAGAAATTAGTTGAAAATATTTATTAAATTTGAAACGACCCCGTAAAATTGTTCCGAAGGTCATTGCACTTAAAGTTGAATATGATATGAAATTGTGCCGATACTTTCACGGTGAATGAATGACGTATATTCAATTTAATTTGATACATCGCTTATGTTTTCGGAACTAAGTTTTGATAATGATAGGGACGAACGTAACGGTATTCTATTAGGACAATTTGAATGGAGATTGATTATATGTTGATATTTAGCACGCGAAATCGAAAGAACGGTGAAATCGAAAGGGAGAATAATTTATCAAAAAAGTGTATGATTGAAATAAAATATTTTGACTGCTGATATGGAAAGTAGTTTTGATACATTCTAAATTCATATAGGTGCGGTATTTTTTAGGATATTAATTTGTATTGTTTGAGCTCTAAAATGATTAATTGGAAAGATTGAGTGTTTCTATGGATTAATTTCGGTTGTTTAAGAATTATCGTTGGTTTGTGAATTTTTTCTAGATTCGAAATAAATGATGTTTGTTGGCAGTCTACAGTAGTGACATCAGATTTCACAACACTAGTTTCAATTCAGTGAGTGTCTAATAGTCTTATCAAATTTGCACATAGTATTTTGCCTTCATTATCGTATCGTATCGTGATATGTATTTATTAATGAACATCCCTGTTTTAACATGTCCTACACAATCTGATGATTGCTTGATTGATCAGTGTACGGTAGGTATTGCTGCCACTACCGCAAGACATACCGCCGTGTCTGCTACGTTTACATTGGATGGGCTTGAGGTCATGCGCGTTGCCAGTAGCGAGAGCTGCATGATATCCCTATTTCTAGTTTGTTGTTCAATATTAGCGGTCCCCTCAGTAAATGTGTCGGAGTTCATTTTTCAACGGGTCCTAAGCTCTTCATTATATACCATTATATCCTTATCGATTATATGAGAAGATAAACCATCGAAATTAACTAAACATTATATGCATCGGGGTTTATTTTAACTCAAGATGTGTTTATCCGTTTATACACATTTTATTGGAATGAATTCAGAATAGACGTGAGGTCAAAAAGATGTATTTCTTGCATTATCTCAAAATATGGCTTACCTAATAAAGTAAATAAAAGAAAGTTTACTTTTCTTTACGACCTTCGACTTATTAGGGTTCACAATAGACGAGGAGTATTATAGTGTGAGGATATTTCCCTAATTTCTTGTGAAACAAAGTCCCCTGCCTCCCTCCTGGCTGCGCGCATAATTGGAACTAAGATTTCAATAGTATACAGTAAATTACTTATTACACGCATTACAAAATTAATAAGAGATTAAAAACTTATAGCTCTGGGCCATTGTCTCTTTCCTGTTTCTCCTCTGTGATTATATTGTTATATAGCTTTGCACGCTAGTGATCACACTTTAACACTTAAATTTATAACGGAGTGTTAGATGCGTGTGCACACATGAACGGTCTAAGTTCGAGTCCCACATATTCTACACAGGTTGCTATAATAATGAAATTACATGTTCAAAAATAAAAAAAATAGTGCCTAAAACAAAAATGTTTCTAAGGGGGATTATCGGGAGATGGTTGAAATGCTCTTGTCTAGTGTTCGGCTTTCGCTACGTACAGGCTTGATAAGAGGAGGAAACCGGGGTGTTTTCCACCGGGCCCGGTCCTGTTTAGGGGCCCCACCAATTTTAAATGATATTTTATTGTAAAAAATTTTATAAATAAGTTTAAGTACCTATTAGAAAATGATATATCAATTATTTCAAAGTATTTAACATCTTATATTTATTAACAGAAAAAAACAGACACTTAATAATAACTTTAGTGCATTATAGAGGCTCGTGTTTGAGTTAAACCAGGTCCGGACTTCCTCTGTACGGCCCTGGGTATTACTTCGTGGTGTGCATATAATATATATATAGTTCACTTAACTATCAACATAATCTCACTACTTACTTGGGAAACATGGCTTTCGTTTTATCACTAACAGCTTCTATGAGTATTGTACCAGACTCGACTGCGCTGCTAACTTTATCAGATAGCTCGTTATTGTTAAATCGTAAACACAAGTTGATGTCCTCGATGTATATTCGTTTGATGAAAGTGTCATTCTTATCTAACACTGGATTCTGTCGCCATGTTAGGAACTCTTTATGAAATACTGGGTCCACCTACAAATAAGAATAAATATGTATAAATATTTATATATGGCGTTCAAGAAAGCGCGGCACACATTCAGGAGAATATTCCTTAAATGCAAAATTATGAAAATAAGTTCTGTTGAAAATGTGACTGATAACGCTTCGTTTTCGATATATACATTTTTCTATTTAGCAGAAAACACTTTTTTAAATTTCCCCGATACCGATTCGGCGGAATTGATAGAAGTAATTACTGCTTAGATTAAGTTATACTAGTTAAATTAGACAATGACAATGAAAATAATGTTATGTGCACGCCCACGCCCTCTTACGAAGAGAGAGTTAATCTCCTAATAGAAAGACGCTAGCCATACGATGATGGTTCGCCAACCGAACCAGAGATGGTGCTGGTGCTCTATGGCACCTAAGCTCGGGGTATTTACTGGAGGGTATAAACACGTAACAATACTATTACAATATTCTATTTCTAATCAGAAAGAAAAGATATTTACGATATTAATATTGGCTCTATTACTAATAACTATTATTTCTCTATTCGGTTTCTAATCAGAAAGAAAAGACATTACGATATTAATATCGACTCTATTACTATTACTATTGTTACACTATTCGGTGAATAAACCCCGGAAACATGTAGTGCCCATTATTTTTTCCTTTTTTTTAATTACACACGCTGACAAAAAAAAATGTAAAAACTTTTTAAATAAGTGCAGCTGAATGTTATGGATGTTTGGGGGCTGAAACCGTATCTGGCATCAGTTTTTTGTATCACCCAGTTCTCTCAGACCTCGATTTTATTTAAGAATGGGGCAAATAGGCCATATAAAAAAATTATTTAACTTAATATACCACATACCAAACCATATTAGCTATACTTCAATACATATATTTTAAGTGTTTATTTTTTTAAATTTCCTTTCTCTCTTCTCTTTGAAGATTGTTATGTAGCTTTTTCTCCAATGGCATGCATTTTGTTGTTCTCGGTGAAGTAACCAGCAGTAATCACCCATTATGTTGGACATTCCACCGTCCCTGGTAACGTTACGCCATCACTTCCATGTTATGGTGAAACCGATCACCTTGCTCTTCAATCACATCACCCAAGTTATCAGGGAAAAAGTCAAGATGGTTATGTAACTGTAAGAAATGTACTTAATGCTCATCAGGCATCTCAGATTTTTTAACTTGTCTATCATATTAGCTACGATAAGCACATAGTTTGAGTATTTAACATTGCCCAAAAACTTAGTCACAACTTGCTTAAATGAGATCCAAGCCTCTTCCTTCTATACAGTAATTTTTGTTTCAAAGTTGGAATCGAACATCATTTTACGAATGTCAGGCCCAACGAAAACCTCTTATTTCAGCTTGGCTTCTGATAAATGAGGAAACTTTTCACATAAATAATTAAAATATTCATCATCTTTAGGCAAGGCTTTTATAAACTGTTTCATTAAACCTAATTTAATGTAAAGAGGCGGCAGAAGATTTTTCTTTGAATCTATTAATGTTTTATATAAAATGTTCTTCTCTCCAAGTGTTAAGGTTTTTCTTGCAGAGACCAATGTTTTGTGGACCAGTGTCTGCTGTCCCACTCACATATAAAACATTAAAATTTAGTAAATCTCCACATACCATCCAATCGTGAGCAGAATTTTCTTTAAAATCATGTCTAGATTTTCGTAACTTCCTTCATGTGGACTGAATGAGCCACAGGCACTGAAGTCATAATTATTGCCAACCTTATTTCATTTAGATTTACTGTATGTTTTAGTATATTAAAATGCACAGATTAGATAACAAATTAATGTTTCACATTGCATATATTCAAATGTGAAAGAATGGCGGGTGATACGACTTGTTTATTATTATTTTCGGACTCAGCACAGCCAAAAACATAAGAATCAGGTAAGATCGTTAAAAAAAAAATTCCGCAGGCCTGTGTTATCTGGCGAAGTTTAGCCATAGATCTTCCACCAAGATTAATTGTTGTATTTTAAATCTAAGTTATTACCTACTTGTGATTTTGCTCTGTGATAACAAGATCTCACGACGTGTATAATGATTTTAATTTCACATATATACCTATTTAATGTTGACATAAACAGAAATAAAATAAGTCGCTAATGAATTTAATTATTCAGATTTTAATTTCTCTTTAATTACATTTGTAACGACTTTCTAATGTATATCGCTGATATCTTAAAATATTCACACATTTTCACATATTTTATAACAAAATGCATAATAAGAAGCTCGAAATATATTGCCACAGGTAGTATGACAAGCACATGTATGTAGATTTGAAAAATAAATGTAAAACCGATTTACAGCGGCCTTTATATTGGTCTTAAAAAGAAAGACAAAAATATATATGTAAGATTATTTTCAGTAATTTTTAAAAGTTGTGCAGGACGGTTTTTGTAAAATTTCGACTACCTATTTTGTGGATACTCTAGGCATACACAAGACAATATTTTTCCCAGGTCGCACTGTTAATATTGAAAGTCGCAAGTATAGCTTTCAGCCGTACCTATATATGTAGCGGTGCCCCTAACGGCCTAGTGGTTGGTGACAAGTGTCCCCAATTTTACTAGAATTGGATATGCGAACAAATTTTCAATATTCTATTGGTGTAGCGGGTAGAAAAATCAATCACAAATTTGAAGAAACATATACAGGTTTGGAACTAGAATAAAATAATTATTTGACACTTTCTACTACTTTTAGACTCCACGGCAGCTATCTTAATCAGTATATTTGCGTATGCGCGTGCATATCACATGAAGAATCCGAATAAATATATTGACGTTTACGTTTTCTTATTATTTCGTTTTTATATATGTACACATCAATACACACAAGCCAGATACAAGAGCGCCTACTCTCTCCCACTCGTGACTCCTCCTCCCACAAAGTTCGTTGACAATTTTTACATATAATTTTTTTTTCATAAACAAACAGTCATATATAAAGCTTTGTATGCAATTGATCCATAATAATAACGCTTTATTGAACCATCAAATCAAATCAAATTTATTTGTCGTTAAAAGTACAAAAAGATCTACTCGGATACTCGCACCTGATCCAGCCGAATATCCAGGGTACGAGGGCACCGTGGTATTTGAGAGGTTGGAACGGAGCGAGATCGAGATAGAGTTTAAAATAATTAAAATCTAAGGCCCTACTCCTACCTGCGTAGCAAGTTTATTAGGGCGCGATAAACAGAATGTCCAGGTGACTTAACTAAACTAAGAATATAAAAAACAGTTAACTTATAAAACATTGAGTAGGTTGTTGGCTGCTGAGACGGGAAAAACTCGCTAGAGGCAATGGAATACTGAGCGAGAGCGGCTATGCCAGCCGTTAAATTTATGATAAAATTTCTAATTTTGGTTCGAAATGTTGTAGTTATTTTGAATAGTTTTGCTTGACTTTAAGATAGTAATTCAAAACAAAAAGGTAACAAAAACTGACAAAAATAAAGGACGGTTAAAGTGAACAGAAAAGGTTAAGAAATTTACTGTAAATATAATATTTTGGTAAGGGGTCGGATAGCTATATATGCTGTCGAAAGATGGGTAGCTCCTGGTACGGTAATTTGTGTTTAATCCGAAATGGTGCATTATGCTCTCTTATTTGTGTGATGTTGGTTAATGAACCCGTGCTCTTAAACTGAAATATTTCAATAAAGCCTTACATTATGGACTTGTTTCATAAATGACTATTATTCTCGATAATTACAAATAACTAAAATATCAAGAGAACAATAGCTCTACCTACAATTTTTTTGAGTTTTAGTTATAATATTAACGGTCTATAGATCTATAAAGTTAAACTTCTGAGTATAAATTATAGGTGGAGCTATAATAACAATAGTATTATGAATTTTCACTCAATAATTTCAATTGTTTGCAAAATGTAAATTGCAATATTATACCAATATTTCATAATTTAAAAAATAATTGAAATATTGCTTTCGTTATAGTTCTACTTTGGTTTCGTTATAGTGTATTTGCAATAATGTATTAAGAAAAAAGCATATGGCTAAAAAAATATTTTCGTATGAGACCATTTTTTGCTCTTGAATATAATAGGCTACCTTAAGAATATCAATTCTTAAATAAATCAGTAAAATATATGGGTCAAAACTAAATAAAAAATTTAATATTTCAAACACAACGTAAAAAAGTCTATAAGTGAATTAACTTTACATGGCGTAATCTATATTATCAAATATTTATATTTTATTTTAATTATAACATCTAATTATATAACTAGGTAGAATATCCATTAATTTTGAACGTACACACGTAACAGCTATTACTGATTTCGAAAATAATTGTGTGATGTCATTGACTTTAAGTTTAGTAAACAATTTATCTGATGGTTACCTCAATGGCATATTGTCAACAGTTTTAAGATACATTTTTTGTCTCTATTATAGTTGGTATATCTGTTTTTATAATTTGAGGGTGACTCGCTCACTGTATAATTAAATTTAAAAAAATTAAATTAAGTGATTCAAGACACTTATTGTTTCGCTTATAAATTCGTTGTTTTTTTTTTATACATTTATTTAACGTCGGCCTATTTCCGCTACTGAGGCCTAACACCGACGCCTGTAGACGAGCTACCCCCAACCAGGAATTTTGCCGAACCTCTTCCCTTAAGAAGAGTAGGGATCTTTTACTTGCCTAACATTTAATAGACAAGGGACCGACGGCTTTACATCCCCTCCGAAGGATGATATATCTCCTATACAACCCTCGCCTAAGGTTGTATAGCTTCCGCGCATACACTGATATACGAGCCGCTGGAAGATGGGTGGGCGAGGACGTGGTCTTCGTTGGAACGGTCACCAATCCAACTACTAACCACGCCTAACGTTGCTTTACATCGCAAGTATGTACATAGTAAAGACGCACCCACGCTCGCCCTCAATTCGTTGTTTTCAAAGCTTTAATTTCTGTCAACCATCTAACATTGTTTTGAAATAATTGAGATGTATAGTATCGTTCAAAGATTTCCTGCAAATAAAAAATGCAACAAAATCTTACGAGCTCATTATTAACGCCGGCGAACCAGTCGGTATGGTGTCATCAAACAAGCCGACGTACATTAAAAATCTATGAAAGTAAGTGATTCAATTTGCCGGCGGAATAGTATAGAGAGAGTAACGGTATTTTTATGGGGTTGTAAAGTTTTTGTTAAATTTTTTATTTGCAGGGAATCTTTGAACGAAACTATAAGCATATTTCGACTATAAATGTGCGTGCGCCATCTTTAAACTGCTATAATACTCCAGGCAATAGGTATCAAAATAGGGTGTGTTGAGGAAAGTTTTATAGAATTTTTGATTTTTGCACAGAGGCACATTTTGGATTGAAGTGAAGTGAGGTATGTTTTGCGTACAAAATTTTAGTACTGGCTCGGAAACGTTCAGGCACCGAGTTCATGTGACGGTTATGTCAACTTTGTTCAATCACACTATGGTCCAAATGCTGTTATTATTTCTGATGGCTATCCCTCTCCCGGCAAAAATTTTGTACGCAAAACATACCTCACTTCATTTCAATGCAAAATGTACCTCTGTGCAAAAAATAAAAAATCATACAAAACTTTCAGTCAAAAGTACCTATTGTCTGGACTATAATAAATATGTCATTTTATAAGATTATTTTTTACTGTACTATTTTTTCGTTAAATGTAACATTTTTCTGAGTTAATTAAGACAAACTGTCTCGAGACATCAATTTTCCTCAAATCAATATAACCTGGGAAAAATCGATGATCATGAAAAATTGTATATCACCTCTTTTCTTAAAATTTCGTGCTCCGTCATATTTTAATTTTTTGTTTGTCCCACACCCCAGATAAGGCGGCAACCATCCCCAAATTAAAAGGTTTTTTATTTATTTTACTTTATCTGCTATTTACTTTACATACCTCTAATCCTTCCTTGCTCTCAATCTCACACGTTATATGTACTACTTCCTTAACTGGGGAATCTGGTGGAGAATTTTCACGACCATATTTGAGATTGTAGTGCGAAGGAGATCGGCGGTGTTTCTTCGTAAATAATGCCACACCTGTAAACAAGCCTGTGTAAACTAGAGCACATCTAACAATGTCAAGAGTAAATTACTATGCAATAACATGTTAATGTTAGTTCACTTAGTATGATTACCTTCCTAGCCCTAAGGATGAAATGGGTTCGCTTTCATTTTCAAATAGAGTTGGGAGGGATATTAATATGCACTGAATTAGAACAAATAAAAGATTGCTAATCAATTATAATTTAATTTAGAAAGTACATAGTATCATTTTTTCTGTATACAGGATGTTTCCTGATGGGGTTACCTATGCCATAAATGTACTGAAACACTCGTATCTAGGGCATATATAAATTTAAATTTTTCTTATTTATTTTCCTAAATTCAAGTAATTATTGCATGTAATTCATTTCATTTTACATTTATCTAGCCATTTAATATTGAACACAGTAAAGTTATAAGAATGCATTTTAAAATTACATTCTTTTAAAGCAACATAAACGATACATTTTTACGAAAGAATTTAACTAAAATCGAGTCAAGCAATAGCGTTTGTTTACAATGGGCGCGATAAATTTCAAGTACTTCTGTCGCATCACATAGGGTGAAATCGTACCTTTTTCTATCTTAAGCATGCAAAGGACAGAAAGATAAAACTTTTGAGTCTAGAAACGCTACCAAACTACGACCGAGCCAGTGTGGAAAGCCCGGAGCGTCCGGGTAGGCTGTGACGTCATCCGTTCGATATAAAAAGAAACCAGATGGCCACACATGGTAGATGGCATTTGGACTACACCTGAGCTACGTCGCAGAACTTAACTGTTCGCCGAGCTCCCTAGAGATAGAATTTGGACAGAGGGCACCTGAAGGCAGAACATTTTAAGCTTCGTCGCGACCTTTTATAGTTCGCCGAGCTTTGGAAATAAAATTTAAAAAGCACGGAGTTACTTCGCGACTTCTTGTAGTTCGCCGAACTCCTATACTTGCCTCTGAAATACCTTCTACGCTTCGTCGTGACCTTTTATAGTTCGCCGAGCTTAATAAATTATTTTGTGGTTATTTTCACTAAACCAGCCGTCTAAACTACGAGCCAAACGATATTACGAACTTCATCTTATTTTTAACGAATTGCTCCCAGCCACAGACTCTACTTGCCGGAGTAAGCATAGAGAATTCTTGATGAAGTGCAATTTCAACAGCCCCGACATGCCCGACGAGGATGTTAACCATGCAGAAGCTGGGGGAGAGACGCCTGGCGATCTAACGTTCTATCAAGCCTCAGGTAATGTGCCGTAGCATTACGTGTGCCCTCACAATTCTTCGTTCTTTAATTTTTCTTTTATTCCATGTAAGGTAGACTAATAAATAGACGGCTAACGTCGGTGTGAGTCGCGGGAATGTGGTACTAAAAGACCATTAGATTTTTTTAATGAAATATTAGTTTTAATTTTTAACAAGAAAACATGATAAGATTATATTACAATTTACTCAGTTATTATTTCATTCATGAGTTTAAGTAAAAGTTCACATGCTGAATATTTTACTAGGGAGATTTACGTTTGCTAAATAACAAGTTTATATTTAATAATTATACATTTTCGGCGTTTATGCAAGGACAAGAAACTTTCACTTCCATTATTCTTCAGTGGTGTACTATGAAGGGCTGCCGTGTGCCTATCTTCACATGTAAAATGTCGCAGGAATTATTGTGGGAAGTTTCTCACCTGTGACTATTTGATTTTCTATGATTGCCTAATAACTTGATTACCTTGCGCACGACAAACTGTACAGGCCATCGGTTAGTACTGGGTCAATTGGTCCCTGAACTTGTTCTTATTCTGAAGGGTTTACTTTTCGTCGAGTGCTGAACCAGGACGTCTCGTCTGTTTGAATTACATCTACCCACCCCATGTACATTGTTGAACAGTCATATACAATTTGGTAGTTACCATTTGTATGACCAATTAAAGGATATTTCCTCAATATTCTCTGATATTGAGTATTTAATTCTCATTTATCACTTATTTTCTATGCAAATATGACATGATTCTTTTTCTCTGTTTTGCATTAAGTTTTGTTTTCATCATAGCGTTTGCTAACTCCATAATTTTAATCATATTTCACACGGCCTATTTGCCGCATCTTGAATTACAGCTACAAAATAGCACGGCATACGATTGTATTACCTGGTTCTTCTTATTGCATAGCAACCTTGAAACATGTATAGTATGGTCATTACTATAGCGACGTAAATTTTTCTATTGGAATATTTAGACAATAATTGTCTCAAATATTTGGATATTCGAATGTAGTGTTTTGGTGTTTATGGAAACTATGTTAGTCAGTGTCACATCAAGGGCTCTAATAATACTGTATTAATAAGGAATTCAGGAACCCTGCGCTAGATAATTATTGTTATTTGATATTATTAAATAATCTTGAAATTTTAATTTAAGGAGGTTTTAAAAACTTTTTCCCGTTATTTCTAGCTTATCTGTGTATCCTTTGAATATTTTAATTACATTATTCCATTTATTCTAATTATATATTTTACATGAAATTCATATTTTATTCAACACTAGTTTCCCATTAAATAAAAACATTAATTTTGGGAAAAGAAAGCGCAAACAGTTAATTAACGGACTAATCTATAATTAAAATTCCATAAACTGTTGAACTTATCTGTCTCACCAAGTCACCAAAGCGATGAAAAGAAAAAATGTAAAATATCGACATTAAACTTTGAGATAGGTAGAGTAAGTATATTTTCGTTAGATATTTGCAGTTACCAAATAAAAATTACCACATTTTTATCTTTCATCGGTCTGACTAATACGTTGCTCACGTAAATAGTTCCAGACTCGGCCATGACATGGAAATATTGATCTTCGTTTATGAAGCCTTAAAATAGAATACATTTGATTTTATTAGCAACGACCATCAATTATTATTACAATATCTACTAGTAAAAATCAAATTTGGGTTGGATAATAATGTACTTAAATTTATTGCAAAAATGATTGTGAAGTAAATTTAATTGAAAATTAGGGCAAATTGCAAATTTCTTAATAAATCCACGATTTTATAAGTTTGAAAATATATATTTATTTTATTTTTATAATTCCTATGGTTTCCTAAGGAAACTACAACCCAATAAAGACTATAGAAGTGAAACATCTTTCTATAAGTATCTGGAAAGCTGTTGTATAGAGCTATTCATTATATTTTGACAGCAGGGGTTTTCAATAGGAAAAATAGGTGTTCGTGGAGGGAATAAAAATCGAATACGAAGAGAAATAGTTCAAATTAAAAATCCGGTAAGTCAGTTAAAGTATGGTATTGTTATGGTATTTCCCAAGATGATATTGTAGGACCCATATCTACAAATGATCCTGCCAAAGGTAGCAGAGCTTTTAGAGCAAGACTTCTGCTGAGGAGTTTAATCAAAAAATTTGGCAGCATGTCGAAGAGCGAGAAGGTGGGGGTGTGGAGTTTTAGTACTTGAACTATCTCGAATCAGATGTATGTACACTACTTCCTCATTCTTCCCACTACGCGACCAACCACATTAGGTGTGAGGAGCACCCTTCCCAACCTCTGGCCAATCCAATTATATGGAGTGGGGTTTTCTTGCTACCATCAGCCAATCATATTAGCGGGGGTTTATCATCCACCCATCGATCAATCACATTAGGTGAGAGGCCCCCACCCATCGTGGAATCAGGTGAGAAAGGGGATAAAGGGTGAGAGGTATATAAGAGAATATGGACGAGGAAGTGCTGTTCTTTTCTCACAATCAACGTACTCATTTTTATGTAAAAATTATTTAACTGTCCATCAATTTGGGACAGGGGGAAAATACTCACGTCACTCGCTTAGCTACAAACATTAACATTCAGTTCTCAGATAACAGATTAGAAGATCTGTTTACAATGACGTTTATTGAAAAATCACTGATTGCAATAAGCTCTAGCAGAAATAGAAGACTACTAACAGACTGCTAGGTTATGCAAAATCCGTCAAAGACCATGACCTCTACCTATTAAAAGGGGGTGACGATACAAGAACGACCGACTTTTATGAAAGTCTCGTTACTCATGGCCAAACGAAGTCGACACCCAACCCTCGGATCTGAATTGGCAAATGGCCAACCAAATAGTGAATGAGGACAGAATAAGATGGGCAATACAGAGGCTCTCCCCTTTTAAGTTGCCAGGCATTAACGGTATCTATCCTGCCCTACTGCGATGGGGACTGGATGAATTACTGTCGCGCCTGTTTGGAGTATTTAGGGCGTACTTAGTATATATTTATATTCTAGGGATATGGAGAGAAGTGAAAGTTGTGTTCATTCCAAAGGCAGGGATACCACCCCCAAAGCATATAGACCTATTAGCTTAACCTCGTTCCTGCTCAAGACGATGGAGAAGCTATGTGAACAATGCATAAGGGATGTTGTAGTGAAAGGCAACCCTTTACATCCTAACCAGTACGCATACACCCTGGGAAGATCCACCGACACCGCCCTCCATGCAGTCGCGAGTCGGATTGAGAGATCCTTGGACAGGAGTCCACCCTTGGGGTCTTCATAGACATAGAAGGTGTGTTTGACAGAATATTTCCAAAAATTACAGCAGCTCTAGTGGAGAAGAATGTCCCTACGATCATGGGAAGCTGGATGTCCAACATGATCTCGAAGAGAGCTGTACAGATCAGTGTGGGAGATGCTTCTGTACGAGGAATGGTCGCTAGAGTATGTCCACAGGAAGGTGTAATATCACCACTCCCAACTAATTCCAAGTTCTAGCAGAAACATTTATTTTGTATGGCGGACAAATTACATCATTTAAAACTGCACTATACAAATCTGTAATGAAATATTATATAAGACGCAGTTTCAGAAACCTTTCTTTTTCGTATTTTAGTATTTGGCAGGCACTTTTCTAAAACCGGAAATATCACTCATAAAGAAAACATTTCCATATAATTGTACTACTCTGTAATTTTTAAAAATTTTCAAAATATTCGTCTGTCTGTCCGTCGTTTACGGAGCATGATAATTGAAGCAAGAGTCCGATTGTATGGGAATTTGGACAGTAAGCTAATGTAAGCTACAAGAAAAATCCTACTGTTTTCGAAATAAATCGACAAATCCTTGTCATTAATTTTTTATAGACTGTGACATATTTTATAAGAAGCAATATCGATTTTTAATGTGGAAAACATCATGATCTAAGCGAGTAAATTAGTTGAATTCAGTTTGCACACTATTCTATAATAATTTAATTGCAAACCTATAATTTCTTAGAAAAATAAATTAAATAGTAGTTCCATGCTCATGTCTATATTTAAAACTAAACAGTTACGTGTAGGCAGGTTGGAATAGATGAAACGATAACTTATTGATAATTTATTCATGTATTAAGGGTCTATTTGAATATAAATGTAATTTAATGAAAATAATTTTTTTATGCAAACCTAATTTAACCTGGCTGGAGGTTATTGTCCTGGCGATAAATATCGAGCGCATATTATGAGGATGAAAGTCACAAGTATTCACAATTTTAATATTCCAACAGAAGGCCAAGAACCATTTTTACGAGTCTTATAGACATTTTCACTACCTACGAAGAATTTAATTTCCAACCTATTTTTGTATTCCACACATAGTTAATTGCTTTATTTTCGTTACTTATTAAAACTATTTGTATAGGAATAGGCAAATTCCATTCCAATCTCGAGTTCTCGATATCGTTCAGCAAACTAATAAAACTCGTTTCCTGCTCAGCGTATTCACCAAGAGAGGGAACAAAAAACAGCAGTTTTTTAAACAGCTATGCCATATTTTATCGGTATCGTGGATCAACGTATGCAAAGCTAAATCCCAGTTCATCTACTGCTGGTTTTTGCTATTGTAATAAAATTATTTTGATAATGCTTTGGTCGGTCATATACCAAATAAAATAAAAATCATCATCATCAGTGGTGTATATGAGGGATAATTCTGGAAAATTTTTCGTTCTTCAAAAATAGCGAAACACTGAAGAATAAAAATATATAGTACTATATGTGAGGTTAAAGATAGTAGTTATAAAATTCCATGTGGAATTGTAAAGTGGTAATAAGAACTTTGTAGTAGTCACAACTTTGCCGCTACTTTAAAGTGACCCTACAGTCCCATTTGGTACTTTCTAGTAAATATAATTCTACGTCAGTTTTATGGGTAAAACTTGCGGCGCTATTGTTAGCAAACGTGACCCTTCGCGTCAGTGACTTAAATAAAATAATTTATCTTTGTTAAATAAATAAATTGATGCATAATAATTGGTTTCAAATTGCAAAGAACAATAAGGTGTTGATTGTCACATTCTCGTACGAAGTTAAGTAATTTAAAAACAAAATTCTATTTAAAAAATGCAATTGAAACTTACTTAGCCATCGTCGAATAATTATTTCTAATTTTAGTAGCGGGCACGTAATGAGAACATTCCTATTATGTGTCCAAAACACTTCAAAATTCCTACAGCAGTTACCACTATGTTTCAGCGACTAATTGTGCTAGTTGGGCACTGTTAGGTAGCAATAGATTTTTGGCTCATTTTTTCGATTATAGAATAATTTAAGAGAGGTAGATGGCCTCCTCGACCACCGGACATACAATTTTAGTCGATTATTAAAAAATATATTAAAAACTGCTCTGAGAGTACTGAAAATTCAACAAGAACTGTATGTACAGTCTACAGTAAGTGCATTGTACACTTGTGCAGTCTTGTAGGCAAGAACTAATTTTAAAATTATTCTTTTTCTACGGAGAATTGTACTTTAAATATTAATTATGTTCTGGAATCTAGAACTGGTGGGGGGGGGGGGCCCTATTGGTCCCCTTGTACATATTCTCCCTCGAGGCAGACCCTCGCCTAGGCCCCCAACCAACCTAATCTTGTGAAATAAGTGGTGATGCTGTCTAGAGGCATCCCAACGTTCTCCCAACATGGATTCTCTGATTGATGAAACGGCAGAACAGTTACAGAGTACATGTTGAACTGTCTCATCTTCTTGTTCACAACATCTACAGAGAGGTGTTTCGCTTAAACTCATATTATGTAGATGTTTTCTTAACGGACAGTGTCCAGTCTGCATTCCCGTTATAAAACGTAGGTTCCTTCTGGACATTGCCAGGTAGTCCATTTCCATTGCTGTACTCGTGTTGGGATATTTTAGTAGCTTCCTAGCAAGCTGACAGCCATTTGTTTTATCCTACAGCCTCTTGAATTCATTGTGGGTGTTCTCTTTAGTTAGTTGTGTTATCGCCGTAATCGGTAACAGGGCCTGGTCCAAAGATACTTAGGCCTGCTGTCTTTTTGGCTAGTCTGTCGGCTACTTTGCTGCCACTACATTGTGAATGTCCTTTCACTCAGAATACCACTGTGTTATTCATGCTGGAGGCACCCACTAGCGCTTGGTGACATTCCCATACTGCTCCTGTGGTAATTTTGTAACTTCTTAGGGCTAATAATGATCATCTACAATCTATGTAGATCCTGATTGTTTTGCCCATAATTTGTCTACGGACAATCTCTTTTGCAGCTATGGTTATGCCCGCCAGTTCGGTTTGAACTATGCTGGCTCGCCCATCCATAGCCCATTTATATTGGATTTGCAGACTTCTGGAGAATATTCCACATCCTGCCCCAACCTTCTTTTTTGATCACACCTTTGCCAGCAGTCTAGTTCTCACTATTCGTCTGTATTATGTAGGGTCTGTCAAAGACAAACCGGGGAGAAATGCCATCAGTGCACGCCTGTTGTAGAAGAGGCGTCTATTAAGTATGTTATACTACTGTGTTCTGAATGAAGTGGGGATTCATTTTTAACAAAAAAATAGGGATGCAGTTTGAGAAACAAAAGTTGGAGATGGTTCCTTGGGGGTTGATAAGAAGCAAGAATATTTTAAGAGTGCAATTAGCAAGGTTTTTCGATGCAATGTAAAGTAGTTCTTGGTTCATATTTTTATATATAATAATGGACATATTAACTGTAAAAACATATTGGAACATCTTCTATACTTTTTATACACCTTTTTATGTAACTTTTGTTCGAATAACACTCATTTAGAATTGAAATTTAAATATTTTTCTTTTTTTTGAGATTTTCTACCTCATATACTATATTATATATCTCTTCTAAAAGTAAAATGTAAGAAACCTATGAAACAATAATATTTTCCAGTAGTCTGAGTAAAAAAAATGACTTATGCGGTTAGGAGGTGTTTTCTGGCAAATCATATAAATTCAATTAAAAATACTAATATAATATTTTGCTGATGTGTCATAAGCATAATGTGTGTGTAAGCCCTTTTGAGAAAGAAATATAGAGCATGAACACTTATATATATATAGGTACTTCCATACAGAACTGTTGACATTTTTGTTTTAAACGATATTAATTTTAGAAAGTTCTTCTAAGGGAAGATTTAAACGGTTAAAAACTACTTAATTCCTTCTGAAAATATTTAAGTCTTATTATTTGTTACCAAAAATCTATATACTTCCTAGAAAGATTTAAATGATAAACCAAAAATCATCACAGGATTCGCAAAAATGATTTAAATCTCTAAGTGATAACTGCTGGTAGTACATTGAAATCTGGGCAGTTCATTTTTTCAAATTAACCTATTAGTTCGTGCTGCAATTTCAATTTTTATTTCAATGTATCCTTTGTTTTCGAGATATCAGCAGTATAAAAGACTCCCAAAAATTCTTGTAATGAATACAAGATACCGATGGAACATTTTTGTCTGTTATTTAAGAGTCGCTGACAATATCGGTTTATAAAGATATCAATCTGTAACAAATTACTTCCGTTTCCTGGGAGAAATTTATCTAGTTTAGTTGGCCTTATTAGACCAATCTATACTTAACATCTATATGTACGCATTCTTGAAATATAGTGTGCTTTATACATACAGGATATTTCAGTTAACACAGCTATAGCCGATATCTTGGAAACTAAAAAATACATTTTTATTCTGTAAACGGTAATAGATTTCTATTGTTAATGCCTTTTTAAGAAATACAATTTACTATTACAGCTTTATCACTAGAGATGGTGCTGCAATTTAAAAATATTACTCGATCAAGGAAGCTTTGAATCGTATGCTGTATTAAGAACTAGGTACACTTTAAATAAAATTGTTTCTTATTCGAGACAGTCAGATCTGCAGAAGTTTTTGAAATATTTTAATTTTACTGTCTTAACTTTTTAGTGTTGTTTTTATAACTGCTGTTACTTTTTTAATATTGGTTTTCGTATGTAGGTTCTTGGTATCTTTTTTACAGAATAAAAATATATTTTTTATTTTCCGAGATATCGGCTTGAGAATCTTAACTGAAACACTGTAATATATTCGTATAAGATTGTATAGTCCACAAACTTACTAGCATCGTCCTTGAAGTTGTTTAATTGCGGATGCAAATGAGGATTTGGTGAGCTTGGTGTCGATGTCAAGACTAGTGTTTTCAAAGCTGCAACTTCGGCTGTCAGCACATCCACTTTCATCTGGCTTTCTTTTAGGGCTTTCTCTGCAGCAGCCTGTTTTTCGTTCGCTTCTCTCACCATGTTGTGTGCTTCCTGAAACAAAAGTGTAAGTGAAACAGATGTAGAGAAAGAATGAAAAATACATACACAAAAGCAATGGACTAGTACACAATAATCAAAATGACAAAAGTAATAATATAGCATTATAGTATGACTCTTCAATATGTTATAAATAAAATTTTGAAACTGCTGTGAGGTACCCTAGTTAATTACTAAAAGCAAGTACTGGTAATCATGTTACCAATAGATTAATTACTATTTATTTATCTGAAGGATAAACAAATAAAATTGGCCATTTGCGTGATCGTCTAGTTTTGTTAGTGTAGGACCCAAATTTCGTTGTGTGTGTGTGTGTGTAGTAACCCTTTTCTAATTACCCCAGGTTCTTTTATATAAAGTTTAATATTATTTGTTTCTGTCTGATACTATATACCTTAGAAAATTAATCACTCTGTTAATTGAATACCTGGTAAACTTGTAGCACTGTCTATTAATTGAGAGACCTAGTTAATTATATATGTTATTTATGTAGTATTTTATTACTCAAGATTGCACTGTACATTTATAGTTGAAGTTCTGTCTTCTATTTTGCTGTTGAAATTAAGACATTTATTTAGTTTGTTAACTGTATGATGAAAAAGGTAAAGGAGAAAGAAATAAGACAATAATTGATGGGAAAAATAGTAAAAAAACCCATTTTATTTTATATAAATTGATGTAGCAAATAGCTATACATGACATCAAAAATAATCTAAATATTTGAGGTAATTATCTAAATATTATAATAGGAAAATATGTGTCACTATAGTAATGACCATACTTATCCTGAGTATTTTGATGCAATAACAAGAACTGATACAAAAGTATTCTGTGTTATTTTAATAGTAATTAGGGTTGTGGCAATGGCCTGATAATGATAATCTAGAATACAGCTGTTAGCAATCGGTAGGTAATAATGGTTTATAATTAACGAACGTTATTAGCAATCGCTAGATAATAATAATTTATAATTAAAGTTGTTAGCAATAGCCAAATAATGAATCAAATGCAAACAGAGGACAAGAATCATATCATGTTTATACATTATCAAAATTAAGTTGAGAAATGAGCATTAAATACTCATGTAAAAGATCATAGAATGTTGAGGAAGAAATCCTTTGATCATAAATAAAACAAACAGTCTACCAAATTTTGTATGACTGTCCAACAACGTAAAACAAGGTGGGCAGTTGTAAATCAAATAGACGAGACGTCCCGGCTCAGTAATCAACGAAAAGTAAACCCTTCTTAATACGAACAAGTTTACGGGCTAATTAACCCAGTACTGACCGATGGCCTGTACAGTTTGTGAGCGCAAGGTAATTATGTGGATGGATCGTTATTAAACAATCATAGAAAACCAAATAGATCGCTGGTGAGAAACCTCAGATAATCATTTGAAAGATAAACATTACTATGACATTTTACATGTCCAAAATTAGGCACTCAGTAGCCTTAATAAGTACATCAACTGAAAAATAATGGAAGTGAAGGTTTGTTGTCATTGCATAAACGCAGAATATATATAGTTCTTGAATATAAACTTGTTATTTTGCAAACGCAAATTTCCCTAGTAAAATATTCAGATAATATTTCTTTAGGTATATGCAGTACATCCTGCATGTACTTCATTTAAACTTCATGATTTTTTTTACTATAAGGTATTATTAAAAACATAAAATAAAAAATACGGGTCAACTGTTTTTATGTGTAGATGTTATTAAAATAATAATAAAAAATTGTCTACTTGCCCACTGTAGAAGAACAAATAATTGCATATAAGTGTCACTATATAACCGTTTTTGCAAATTTCGAATATTTTCTTTGGTTCGAATCTATGTAGTTTTAGGTGAAACGTCCTGTATATACCGTGTCATCTTATCAACCATTTGGTACATTTCACATATGAATAAGTTATTTTGTCAAATCTTCCCTTTAATTTATTAGCATTTAAAAATCGTTGTTGTAAAAATGGTTATATTTCAAATTTTCATATTTTTTGACAAACTTAGCAGTCTCAAGGCTTCATAATATCAGATAATTGTCACATAAATTAACGGGTATCGAGAAATATGTCATTGTATTTTTTACATTGGAAGTGAATCTAATCCCAAGATAGAATAGAATGAAATGGAATGGAATAGAATAGTAATTTGATTGAGTTCTTTGCTGTTCAGTCATATCCTAAATACTACCATAGAAAACAAAAAAAACCAGTACCCAAAAATATTTTCTCAAGCCTAAGAAACAAGAAAGCACTTATTTTCTTGTGCTATAATAAGGTTAAAAAAGGCAGAGCCCACCTTTTGTCAATAATATTAAATCCAAGAAATTTAATTGAAGAGTAGATTTTAAGTTTTTAAAAAATGCTAGAAACGCCTGATATCTAAATTAACTTGTTTATAAGACGATAACATTTGAAAAAGAATTATTCTAGCGAGAATTCGTATAACTTATCAAATGGCTACCTGCAGTAAACCTACATAAACACAAAAGAAAATAACTAATTGAATATTCTGGAAAATAAAAGCAAATATTTAATAAATTCGTTTCGTTTCGTGGGAATATCCAACAAAGGAATGTGAGTCAAGTATTATATACATAACCAAGTGCAATAACATTTGCATTAGCATAAAATTATAGCTAGAAATATGCATAGACATTATGAAATTAGACTTACAAAATCGCTGTTCGACGTAAGTTTATCAATTTCTAATCTGAGTTCCCGCAAACTGAAACTGAGACCTTTTCGTAACCTCGCTGAATACTCCATAATGTACACTATTATAAATCACAACACACGGGAAATAAATCTAACGTTATACAGTTAGTGATAAAGCATATCAATTGTTTCCTACGTATAAAACGGAAATGCCTAAAATATAAACATTCTGAGAGATTAATCGGTTTATTTATTAATTTTGTGAAAAAGTGCCAATAAATTGGGGTGGGTGCTCGTGGTATAGAACCCCAACCAAACCCAGCCCTACTAAAAGTTCCAAACGATGATAAAATTTAGCTAAATGTTTTTGTCTTAATGGGCAAGGCCTTCGAAAAAATATAAGAACTTTCCTAAGAATCGTTTTACGTCTTTTGGACAAAAATTTAAGGCGTGCAACGAAATTATTTCTTTAGAAATGTAACAAGTTTTGACAAATCATTGAACGTTGGTCAAAAGCTATTTAATACTACCTTGCCCTTAGCTATTGAGGCGCCATTTTAAAGAATTGGACAGTCTCACCTCACCATGTACACATTTGAAAATTGTTAAATAGTATATTCAAGTGATTACTTATGTCTAATGATATCTTTAGGGACCTTACAGCTAGTTCCAGGGGACCCAAATTTTCTTGAAGCGTTTAACCACTGTGTATTCTTATATAAACTGTCGCTAAACAAAAACTCTTAGTCCGGTTGCCAAATTATATATTTTATGTAAACCCAAAATTATTGTATTAAGTTTTTTTTATTTCTGAATTAGTGCAAGGACATATTGAGCTGCAATGACATTGATTATGACATTTTGTCACCATTGGGCAACTCGATATATTCAATATAGGGGTTATAAATTACTTTAATTTGTTTCAGATTTGGATGTCACCACATGATATAAGAATGGGAGAAGATAACTGTTTTTTTGAAAGGAAATTTAAGTACAGTGGACGCAGTGAACCCCTTTCAGCAGCGGATGCTCAGCGAAAAAAGACTATTATAACATGCAGCATACAATACTGTGATGAAAAATTTATTGAACTAGAGAAGAAAGTACTAGATGATGATAACTTCATACAGTGTCATAGAAGCTGTGTTTCCATCTACACATCTGAAAAGTGTACTGTCGACTAGATCAGCTGATTCAGAAGCAAGTTCCTCTCATCCAAAGAAACAACTCTGGTCTGAAACACCAGCGTTTGGATTCCAGAAACACTGCTTTTTCTGTGGAGAGAACTGTTATTAAAAGAATGATCTGAAACACCCTGAAAGATGAAGAGCAGCATATTAGTTTCGTCAGTTGGAAACAAAGAAGGAATCAATGAAAGAATGAATTATTGAAACATGTGATACTAGAGAAAAGATAGTTGGGCCTCAGAAGTTTGACTTCGGTTATCTGGTGTGGTTAGTGACTTAAACGCTGCTGACGCAAGGTATCATGTAGATTATCGAAATAAATTCTTGAGTAGGAAGAATGTTGAAGACGCACAACGGAAGGTTCAAGAGAAACAAGCTGTAGATATATCATTCAATGAAACTGTGAGAGGATTTTCAGAAGAACGTATATGGAACTCTGTAGAAGTACACAAACTGTATACTGATAGTGGGGGATGTAAACTTAGCAGATCAAATTTGATAAAGGCCCTGCAACAGCAATTCTGCGATCTAGTTGTGCTGTCCTCACCAGGTTATGCTCACATCATCACTTTTCCAAACAAAGCAACATAAATGTTAAGGTTATTTCCTGATGACAATGATGATGAACTAAATGCTGCTATTTTTAAAGTATCAAAAAAAAACGTGAAATTGCAGGACTCAAAAACAATAATAAAGAGAAATACAACTTACATGTTAGTCATGACAACGTTGTTGAACAAACCAGCATGACCCTGATGCACTTGTGTGGAGCACTATTAACAAAACTGGATAAAACTCCATCAGCTCTGCTTATTGGAAGTATAGTGTCAGCAACTCTATCTAATATAGCAACGAATCTTCAGATTGCTTTAGGTGTAAAGTTTCGCTATTCAAAAGAAGTGGTCAACCTACTGAATAAGTTCCAGATACCATATACTTACGATGAAGTTTTACGCTTCAAGAAGTCAGCAGCTCATGAAGTGTGTGAAATTTCAATGGTGTTTTCCACATCCTCGAAAACATATAGTTTGACATACCAAACTTGCATGAAAAAATCATTTTCATATTAAAGTAATTTATGGCCGCCATATTGAATACATTGAGTTGCCCAAGAGTGATAGAATGTCATCATTCATTTTATTGAAGCTTAATATGTCCTTGTATTTATTCAGAAGTAAAAAAACTGAATACAAAATTTTATGGTATTGGTTTTGGCAACTGGATTGGACTATCTTGGATGGTAGTTGTGAAACATTTTTTTATCTAAATTTCTCTTATTCACCATGTCCGGTATGTAGATTAAATATTTTACGTTAATTTTACATTTTATATTTATTACACAAATAAACGTTTATATATTGTATTTTTCGTTTTTATAATATACGTTTATGTGTCAACCATACCAACCAACATGGACGTGTTTTCACGTGGAATGAACTTTTGTTTTTAGACAATATACAGGTTTTTTCTTATGTTATGTTATATAGACTATTTGTTACTATTTTTAAAGGCTTTTATTGCAATATTTGTTAGTTTGTTTAGGTCAAATCTTGGAATCAAAATTTCGATTAGTTCTAATTAAGCTAGAGCTTTGAAATTTTGCATATGTGTATAAGTCCGGTGACAATACACTTTAACATTTTCATATAAGAAAAAAACAAGATGGCGGCTTCAAGATGGCGGACGACTTTACCGTTTATGATCCGATGTAACTCAAAATCGATATTTGGGGTATTCGAGATCGCCAATTATGAATTCTTGGTAAAAATTTAGAAATTCAAAATGGCGGCGCCAATATGGCGGACGACTTTTGTCATTTATGGTCCAAGCCGATCAAAATCGATATCTTGGGGATTTCGGGTACGCCGATTACGAATATCTAGTCAAAAATTTTGTTCAGGATGGCGGACGGCTTTACCGTTTAGGATATCAAAATCGATATCTAGGGGTTTTCTAGGTCGCGGATTATGAATTTTTAGTAAAAATTCAAAATGGCGGCGCCAATATGGTTGACGACTTTTGTCATTTAGGTCCAAATCAATCAAAATCGATATCTGGGGGTTTTAGTGGTTGTGGATTACGAATTTCTAGTCAAAAATTTAGTTCAAGATGGCGGACGACTTTACAGTTTATGATTGGGTTGGTCTCAAAATCGGTATCTGGGGATTACAGCATATCAAAAGACTAAAAAATAAAATTATATATAAAGTTTTTTTTAAAGCTTTTAATTGAATGCTTTAAAAAGTAGAAAACGCGAGCAATCTCCTTTACACAGGAAAATCTCGCGACAAGCTTTTACATATATATATATATATATATATATATATATATATATATTCCGAGAAGCTTCCGCGGTCGTTGGTATGAAAAATAATAGGTTCTCGGGTTGAACTGCGTCTGAGATTTTTAATGTCTCGACGTTTCGGCTCCCGTTTTGGAGCCATTTTCAAGAGAAAAAGTGGGTCAAGAAAAAATTGCCAAAGAAAGTAATGCTAGGAGTTCGTGGAACTGGTTCGATTCCGGGGTCCCAATCTGCCTACTCCCCAGATCTCACCACGATCCGTCTCTAAGGCCTCAATGTGCCTACTCCTTAGAGCGAACTCGCTGGCAGTATCGGACGAAGTGTTATTTATCGAACCAGTTCCACGAACTCCTAGCATTATTTTCTTTGACAATTTTTTCTTGACCCACTTTTTCTCTTGAAAATGGCTCCAAAACGGGAGCCGAAACGTCGAGACATTAACAATCTCAGACGCGGTTCAACCTGAGAACCTAGTATTTTTCATATATATATATATATATATATATAAAATGTAACAAAATCATGGGTTTGATTTACTTCAAAGTTTATTTTCTACTTTTTAAAGCATTTGAATAAAAGCTTTTTAAAATTTTTTTTATGTATATTTTTTTTCTAATCTGTGTCCTATAGTTTAGTAACCGTATAATAAAAGTTTATTTTTATGCTTAATCTAACCGCGCACATCATTCCTAATTCAGTGATTGCGATATGCCAATTTTTATATATAATTGGGTTTTCGGCCATAGCTTTCTTCTTTGATTCCCATTTTTTTTTCTTAACAATATTGAAAAAAAATTTCTCAAACACCACCGAGAAAATTGACACGTTAGTTCCCTGTACATTTTGTTTCATACAAGATTAGTTCATTAGATCATCTATTCATTTCATTAACACTTTCGACATTGAAGTTTAACTGGCTTTTGACATCTGAAATTACTGCAACAGACGTCAAGGTGAAATTAACCATGTATCCTGATAATAATAGATCATTCATCTACAATTACAATGGGAACATTAAAAGTGCAACTATAGATGCTTACCTCGCTCCGGTATTTATTATTGTGATCGGATGTAAGGTTATTTACTTTCACCAAGTTTCCTTTCATACGAAAAAGGCGAGAAACCCGGAAAAAAGTAAATTTAGTACGGTGCCTTTAATAACTTCCAATTTACTTTTAACAAAATTAAGACAAGTTTTGTCGAAGGCTTTTGAAAGGTCTAGGAAAACTTCTACCCCTACACAAGTTTTGTCTAATATAGAAAGTTCTACAATTTACCCCTTCTGTTGACCCGTGTAATCTGGAACTATATGATTGTTTAATTGTTTTCTTTTTGCACAGATTTACAGAAAATATAATTTTAACGACGATGTTCAAAGGGGGAATCAAATTCCAGAAAGGAAGTCCGTAATATACGCTTAAACAGATAGCTGACGTTTAACCGACATATAAACGAAACTGTACGGACAGTTCTTTTCATATCCAGGAGTTTGCCCTCGACCTGGTCAGTAATATCAGACTCAGCGGACAGAATAAAAAATTAATTTACACCATCATTGTGAGACTGGCCCGGTGTGGTGCAGCACGTCGGTCACTACAATAAAAAACTTCAAGTTCTGGAAGTATGTGCCCCACCTCAAATACTTCACGGTACCTGTTTAAGAGACCTATATACACATTGTCACGCCATAACACCGTTAGCGCGTACTATATCAAAGGTACAAATTTCAAGTTTATTCATTAATTTGCATTCTACGGACAGGAGATAACACATGCTTTTTAATTATTTAAGGGTCTGACCTGGTCTCATTCCGTTCAGCTTCTCAGTATCACGATGCTTAGCGCCATGGATGTCTGGCCGACTCCGGAGTGACTGCCCAGACGAGACAACAATTGTATATGATATAGTTTAAAATAATAGTATATTATTTTATATGGAGTAAAAGTGACATTTTTGTGACGAGTTTGTATTTGACGGGTGAGCGAAGCAAATTCGGTTTTCTTCGCATAAAACTTGCTATTCCAGAAATGGCAGTTTAAATTCACGATATTTGTCATAAAACTCATGTTTTTTTGACGTTTGAAGAAACACGTGTTTTTGATATTGGTTTTAGGTAGATCTCTCTGTGTGTTTTGTGCTGCTGCTTTTCTTGCATAATTTAATGGGTATCCCAGCCAGTAAAGGTACCCCTACTACGGTAATACTACTAGAAGTAAAGATAAAATAGAAATTCAAGTAAAGTGTCTTCTGTCAATTCTTTACCGATGTTTGGAAAATAAAATTTTTGTCCAAGAAATCCCGTGTTAGATTCCAATTGTGGAATCTACCTTCATATTTTTTGTTGTACTGTTGTGAAAATAATGTTGAAACATTAACTGTACAGGATTTCAATAATTTATAACCTGCAATATTTTGATTTTAGCTATCATTATGTATTAAAAAAATGTATTTCACAATAATCCAGGTTTGAAATAAGCTCTACACGATTTTAGAAATTTATGATCGGTAATATTTTATTCCTTACCATCAATCAGTGTATATTAATAGGACAAATAAAAAAACTTAGTCTGTTAAAATGAATAAGAGTAAAAGTTAGCTCTACATGATTTCATGAATTTCTGATCTGTATTTTGTTATGGTAACAGTAAAGCGATTTTTGAAATATTTTATTCTCTACCAACAATGCACATTAATAGAAGAAATTTTAGTATGTTAAAATAAAATGAATACGGGTAAAATAAATCAGCTTTACATGATTTCATGAATTTTTAATCTGTATCAGAAAGTAAAGCTTGTCAGAAGGTACAGGGGACTACGATAACGGTAAAGCACTTTCTGTCTTCCAGTTTGGTTTAAGCAATGATTATGCTGCTTATCGTAAAGTATATAGTCAAAAAGATGAACATGGATGGTCAGGGGGTGCGGGGAAGCTACATAGAAAATTAGCTTGTGGTATACATTGGCAGTGTTGGGGAGGGGAGGGGGCGGTTGATCTATAAGACTGTAAAAATAATAAGGTGCCAACTCTAGATTCAATATTGTGATTAGGCCACTTACAGTTGAACTGCAACTTTTGGAAAGTGAATAATAATTTAAATAACCGACTGCATAAAAGGAAATTCAAACCAAAAGAAACTACTGCTAATACAGAAATTTAATATTCAATGACTGCGATCGGGGTCCCACTAGCACAAATAATAGTTTATTCATTACATGCCAACTCGCGCCATTCTCACAAATGAATAGATGATTTTGACATTACATTTTTATTAGCCGACTTAAAAAAGTGCTTTGTTATTAATTCGATGCATGTGTATGTACGCACGTAAATCCTCAATGTTGTGGATTGATTTTCGTGTAATTCGTTGAATTTGAGTTAACATTGAATGAGAAACAAACGAAATCGGTTGAATAGTTTCGAAGTTATTGCAAAAAACTGTTTCTGGCGAATGCGCTAATGTCAAACTATTAAAAAATTTAGTTGCCGATTTGTACTCAAATTATTTACTTTGTTTTCAACTTCTTAGTGATTTACGACAGTTAGGGCATTTATAAATCAAATTTTAATTCGTACCACTAAAAATGTAGTGTAAATCATCGCGGGCAAAAAACATTTATGTAGCAAGAATTTTAATTCAATAAAGATGTCATTTAAAAAATCCAAACAGGATGATTTTTTCAGGGATTACCTCCTGAGTCCTCCAACCAAAAGATCACACTCGAACTCCCGGTACGATTTGCGCTATAAGGGTGGTTTCCCAAACATTTTTTTAGAGCAAAATAATCTAAATAAAAGTTGTAGAAAATCGATTTTTCTTATAATTTTTTTTTTGTGTCTCTAATACTTAACGAGTTATTGCGCATTATGTGACAAAATTAAATTGCGCACGCTGCAGGAGTGGTCTTGTAAACATGTTTTTACAAAAAAATGATCTCAATAAAAGTTGTAGAGGATCAAATTTGTGAACAACTTTTCCTTATAAAATTGGTACCCCACTTGGTGAGTTTCAGCAAGTTTGGAGTTTTTCATTTCGACAAAATTATACCCAGCGTTCAGTGTCTCAGCGTCCCCATTATAGTTTTTTTGGAATGTATATATCCCTTGGTACTTCTAGGATTGTATAAATCATTTGATGCATGTTTCATGGAAACTTGATTTACTGATTTTGATACAATTACTCAATTGTTTTAAAAAATTAACCTCAAATTTCCTCCCTCGCCTAACTCCCTCTTAGTTGCCAAAAATCACATCCTTACAAGTCCGCTTACCCCAACGCTTTTATGTATTCATACCTCAACTACATTTATATTCCTAATTCTCTACTCCATTTGTACATCTACAATACAAAAAATAAATAAAATACGCTACATAACATCAATTTAAGCTACCTGGGAGACCTTAAAAGAGCCATTGGTCAATTAACAACATTGGTCAATTAAAAACAATTGTAAAAAGAGCTACCGTAACGTACAGTCTAATTCATTCTAACAGCCTTTCTAAATCAACAACAAATTTTATAAACTATGAGTCATCATCCTGCCGAATTTATAACCACATCACACAGCCAGCTCAAATAAATTTTATAAATGAAAAATCACTGTAAACTGAAATTTCAAAATGGTGCAACTTGCAACAATGCAGCGGTATAAGGTTTACAAAAGTGTCGGTCCATACCACACATAGTGAGGATTAAGACGACTCGGACAATGCAGTCTTCAACTACCATCCAATGATTTACATTTAAGCAATCGATTAACACCAAAAAGATTCAACTGAAAATTTAATATTTGCGACTTTGTGGGTTTTTAGCTTGTCTGTCTTTATGCGTATTGGCAAATTATCGTAGGTAATTTCGGACACTTTGTTATCGAGTTTAAAAATGCTTGAATCGCAAGAGATTAGAAAGAATATTATTTGTATATTTATACATTCAGGCAAGGCGGTGGTCCCATGCACCGTGGAAATAGAGCGACATGTGTTCCGGATCACTGAGGAACTATAAGTAGGCAAATACGATGGAAAACATATCAGTTTACCGCCAAAAACGACTGCTAAGTTGGAAAAATGGCGTAAAAAAAATTATTGCTTGCGAAAATCTCCTTTCAGGGACTTTATTGCAGAACTATTAACTAGTCCACATAGTCCATACCATTGCATGAGGAGAATACACAACGTCGGATCGTAGAAAAGAGTTTTGTTTGTTTTGTTTTCGAGACAGTTGCTAAAATTGTCACTTTGTGCATTACGTCCCGAGCATCACTTCCCGTCGTAGGAACTTTCGTTGCAGTTAAGCAGTTTATGCCCCGTGTGACGTGTTTCGTTGCAGTTACAAAAATTGCATCCTGTGGGACGTTTTTTGTTGTAGTTAAAAACATCACGTCCGGTGGGACGTCGTTCATTGCAGTTGCTACGCCCCGTGGGACGTTTTTTACTGTAGTCCCAAAGAATAAATTTTCGTTGTAGTTTCCAAAACAATTGGATTTCGATGCAGTTCCGCAAAATTCCGAAAAAGATTTTTGTTGACTTCAAGCAACATGATCTTTGATACGTTTAGATAGATTCTTTGACAGTCCCATGCTTCATTACTAAGTTATAGCTTACCAACTTTTCACGGGCCGCCACTGCCGTGCATTCAATAAAAGTTCCATTGTGCCCTGTCTGCTATTTTACGAATCTGTTTTTAAGTGTTTGGATAATTTTCTATTTTCATTCACTTCGTCTACAATCATAATTAGTGTTTTGTAGTAAATTACATTTAAACCGTATTCAGAGCTTATGGTTTATGGATTAAGTATTGTCGAAAAATGTATGGGTTTATCTTTACTTATCATCTGTAAATCTCAAGATACAAAACTTCCTTCCGCTTAAAACTACTCCACCTCAACCATCTTCCGCAAACAGGCATCTTTATATCTGAGGCCTGTTTGAGGGACAGAGTGTATTGTATAATAAAATGTAAAATTTTATGATCAAATTACCGCATTTAACTGTTATCTGATTGTATTTCCCTTGCTTAAGACAGAAGACAAAACATATCTGCAGTAACCTCATTGAGTTATAGCTACAATTTTTAATGTCCATTATTAAATAAATCAATAAAAATTTACGATTTCTTACTTTATTTTTCTATATTGAGTACAGTGCATCTCGTCTTCTGGTTTATTCAATTCGATTAATATTTTATATAATTTTTCAATTAGCAACAAACTTGGAAAATGTCTCGGAAAAATCTACAAATCGAAAATAATAGAACACCCTAATACGTATATGCCTTATTTTATAAATTGATGCCTGTACTATGTAATAAAAATAACGATTTTCGAATTATAGGTATTTAAAAACTTTCCCTCGCAATCGAGGTCTTTGCGATTATTATTTATATTTGTTTAGTTCTTGCACAGTAATGGTTTCAGAGTTAGGCAACGGACTGTAAACAATTTTCTCATATATTTTCAAGGGAATTTTACCGTACACGTTACGTAGTTGCACCGTTTGTTTAAATCTTTGCAATTTTTCAGATTCCCATACTTTTTATACCTACTTGAGATATGCTAACAGACAAGTTTAATTAGGTATAAAAAGAGATCAATTTATAAACCGAAAACGATCACGATTTGTTAACCAGTTTTATTCAGCAGCAACAGCAACTCTAGTAATAATTTAAAAGTCATGGGAATTCTTTTTCTATTTTTACTTCAATTTGTTAGTTGATAAAATAAATTAGTCTTATAACTAACTAATTGTTGCAAAATGTAATGACATTTCACTGTGGTTTCACCTTTCTAGATAATATAATTTATTTATCTTTGTGAAAGTATCTACTTATAATATAAATTAATGTGATTAAATGGAATCTAAAAATTGTTTGTTTTAATTTTCACAATTAACTTTAACCTAGATACATTCTGCATATGCTAGCTGGTTCAAGGAGGCGGTATTTCAGATCTCAAATTAAATGAGATAGAAATTTAAATATTTGTACACACTCAAAACTGTCTCATTGTCTTAGGAGCTGTAAATTTTTTTTTTTAAACTTTAGAGGGTTAACAAATAGAAATCTGGAAAAACAAAATATAGGTCAACGAGCGGAATTTTTTTAATTACAAGCCCTCAGTCGTATAAGTTACTAGAAATAATATTCTACGATCATTTATTTATACTCACATCCAATCCAATATTTGTTATTACCAACATAAATTTGTTAGAAACCGCAGCACAGTCACATACCATTGTATCTTCATTCGGTATATATATCCAAATCATTGGATGAAAAGCATCAGGTAGATGCCGTGTAGATCGATTTTGTGAAGATGTTCGATCGTGTTGGATATCAGATATTATTGGACAAATTTGCCCTATTTGGAATTTCCAATCAAACCGTTAGATGGTTAGAATCTTACTTCACTCAAAGAAAACGACGTAGAATTTGAAGTTACAATGTCTTTTGTTATCTTTGGCATGCTACAAAGGTCAAATACAGGAAAAAGAGTCCTTCTTTTTATTTTATATATTTATTTCGGACTCTACCCCAACACTGTTAATGTATACTATAAGCTAATTTTCTATGTGGTTTTCCCGCACCCCCTGACCATCCATCATATGTATCTTTTTGACTATATACTTTACGATGAGCAACATAACCATTGATTAAACCAAACTGGAAGACAACAAAAAGCGCTTTATCGTTATCGTAGCCCGCTGCACCTTCTGACTAACTTTACTTTCTGATACAGATTAAAAATTCATAAAATCGTGTAAAGCTCATCTTTACCCCTATTTATTTTATTTTAACAGACTAAAATTTCTCCTATTAATGTGCATTGATGGTAGAGAATAAAATATAACAAAAATCGCTTTACTGTTACCGTAACAAAATACAGATTAGAAATTTCTAAAATCGTGTAGAGCTTATTTTAGACCTGATTTATTGTGAAATACATTTTTTAAATGCATAAATGATAGCCAAGAGCAAAATATTACAGGTTATAAATTATTGAAATCATGTACAGTTAATGTTTCAATATTGTTTTCATAACAATACAACAAAATATCTGAAGCTGGATACCACAGTTGGAATCTAACACGGGACTTGTTGGAGACAAACTTTGTTTTCCAAACGTAGGTAAATCATTGATTACTTCACTTTGAATTTCTAGTAGTACTACTGTAGTAGGGGTTACCTTTTTGCTGGCTGGGATACTCATTGAATTATGCAAGAAAAGCAGCAGCACAAAACACATTCCATATGTAATAGAAAAAAATAGCACTATCCATTTTTCCCTGACTTGTTGACTTGATTAAAACATTATTTTTATTTGTAATAAATTCTATTTATATGCTTTTAATTGGCCCACATTTACGAGTATTGGTCATACGCATATTTATATTTCTTGTAATACGTGCATTGATAAAGGGTCATTGTAGACCTGATCTACGGACTGAAGGTGTCGGATTTCAGACCGACGACGATATGATCGGAGCAGGTTCAAAATTCCTAGCAACGAACAGACGTTTTTTTTTCACAGCGAACAGATACGTTTTTTTTTCACAAGCACAAAAAGTTCAACTTTTTTGCCTGTGAAGCGGTGTCATAAACCCCTAAAAAGTTTTAAAAAAAATAATCATTTACTTTCGGCTATTCGGTTATTTGAAAATAGAAATTACCTCAACGCGTCGAGGCTAGAAAACGCCCCCTTGGGGCGAGGCTAGGCGGGTGACGTCACATGCCTGCTAGTTATATGTGCTGCGATACTCTAGGTGTTGCTATAGAGAACAGTGATGTAGTTAATTTTGCGACTGTCATGAGTTAGGATGGGCCGGATGTTTTTGCTGATATTTATCATAGTCGTATTTATCTGTGCTTTAAAAGAAAATCGGATACCATGATCACGTCTACGTTCGGTAAATTATGTGAATCTCCTTTCTGGAAACCCTCCTCACATTTGACAACAATAAACAAACCCTGGTTGACGTTTCTAAACAGTAAAGGCACTGTTACTGCCGCGAATTCAAACTTTGTTCTAACGAGGACGGCACGGAATAAACCTAACGTAGAGTACAGATGATCTGGCGCTTGCCGAGCCAGCAAGCATGTGACGTCATACGCGTTTACCTCACTGAAATAAAGCAAGCAATTTCTACGGCCGCTGCTGTTGGTCGGATTGACTTTTTTCAACCACAGTTTTAATATTTATTAATTTTTTTGTGGACAGACCTATTATACCATTAACAATGAAATATTAACTTGAGTAACATCTGTTAAAGATTTGCGCGTCACGTCTGAAAATTAATTTTCTCCAGTTTTAAAACACACAAGGAGCCATAAAAATGTTGGATTTTCTCATACGTAATAGCAAAGAATTGCATTCAATAACCTCAATCGTTAAACTATATATTACATCAGTTCGAAATAAAATTGAATACAGCATACAGCTTTATGTTGTTGAATCCTCACAATGTAAATGTATTAATATGCTTGAATACTTGCAAAGGAAATATTTAAAGCACTTACACTTTCGACAGCATAATGTGTATCCAGGAGAAATTACAATTTATTATCTCTTATTGAATTCCACAATCATATTCTTCATAAACGTAGTGAAATGGCTGGACTTTAATTTTTGTACAAAATTATTCACAATGCTATTGAATCCTCAGCTCTGATGAACCTTTACTTTAATGTATAAACGTTCAGAAACCCATTAACTTTCTATCTTACCTAACTCTCACATCATTTTAATAGTCCAATTAACAATATATGCAACAGTTCTAATAGTTTTTCCTCTGTATACATTTACATCAAGTAAATAAATATATATATTTAAAAAAACAAATTCTGCTTTGCTTCCAAATTAATGTGTTGACCTTGACACATTATAATCTTGAGGTTGTCCTTATTGTTTCTAATGTTAGAATTAGTAAGTACTCAAGTTTACTGTTATTGTATAAATGGGCTCACGCCTGCTGGATATATTATTGAATAAATAAATAATTGTTTGAGAGAGTTGTCATGCAACTGTCGAGTGAGGGATGATGGTGGAATTTTGTTGGTCTAAGATTCTCTACTTATTTCCGTCGTCGAGAAGTGTTGCTCGACGTCACTTGGTTATCCATGCGTAACATTCATTTTAATGTCATCGATAGTTGTAGTCCAGCCCATAGAAAATATCTATATATAATGATATAGATGTTTTTCTTATATGATGAAGGTCAAATAGCATTTAGTTTTTACTACACTCACTTGTCGCTCTAATCGGTTAATTATCCCCTCTCATCCTTGCATTCGCGCGTTTGTTGTGGTTTTGAGTTTCAAGATTTACGTGTTTTTATAGGTTAACTTCATAAAAGTTAACTTATTCTACGATGGTGTTTAAGTGTTGTGTTTCCTCTTGTTCCAATACAAATAAAGAGGCTATAATGCATCGATTTCCATATTTAGATAAGGAGGTAAGGGTATTATTAAATTTTATGTTTGTTTTTAACCGAATTTGTCATCATAATCAAGCTTATATCATAACAAATAAACCGATACAAGTATCGGTTTGCAATTTTATCTTACCAAAGTTCAAGAACTTTGGTAAGATAAAATTGCAGTTTATTTTCACAGATTTAACATATTTTGTATATGCTTGAATAAATTTAAAGTTAAAATATGAATAGACAGCTTCTTATACTTGCGAAAGTCTGAATTGTTGGTTATCTGCACACTGTAACTTGGGAACACAAGAAATATATAAATAAAATTGCCTAATTTTGAATTTGGTAAAATAGAGAAACATTCCTAGTATATGGTATATTTTTTCAAATTTAAGGAAACTATCGCTATTATAAGAGTACAAATAGTATTATTTTATTTTTAGGCTTACAATACCTGGTTAGATGGAATTGGAAATGAGAAGTTAAAGAAAATGCACCCAGAAAAAGTCTATAAAAAATTCAGAATTTGCCATAATCATTTTAATGAAGATTGCAATATTCTTGGTCGCAACAAAAGCATGTTAAAGGATCATAGTTTACCAACTACTGGATTACCGGGTAGGATATGTACTTTTATCATTATTATATTTAAAATTACTATTCACTTCTCCATATTGTGTACAATGCAGTGAATGAAAATGCAGCAGTTTCACTGTTTTGTAAGGAAGGGTTTTTCCGTTTTAGAGATTAAAAATATCTATTACAATTACTAAGAGATATCTCTATGACATTTTCTTCAATCTAAGTTGAACCTTTGTAAAGACGACTTGCCTTGTAGAGGTTTAGATGAGCCCTTCTATAAAATATATTCAGTGCGTAAATAAATAACTAGAATTATCTCTGCCATGTACGAACTGATTTTATTTTTAATTTTTGCAGATTTTCATCAAACTCCCACTGCAAAAAATTCTTTCTTAACTTGGAATGACGATATTAACAGACTCTCAGCCTGGACCTTCATGGCGAATAGGTAAGATTACAAAGTTAGATGAAATAAATGAACTCGGTATATCGGTTGAAAATAACTGACGTTTATTGAAATTAATAGGGATCACTTTTTTAGAATATCAGACTTTTTTTCTTAAATTGAATAAGAAGTCGGTTAAAAACAAATAGTACGTGCAATCTAGCTGTCATTTATATCCCTAAAGAGAGCATATGTACATCCAATATCCAAGTATACTGAGAATAATTTTTCTTCTAAAGAATTGTTCTTTCGTGTCTAGTACTGAACCTATATAAATATTTTACTTTAGGTAGAGATGAACAAGGCTATGTTATGGCTGATCGGTCTTTATTTGAAGTTAAATCACCACAAGTTACACTTGAAATGCAAAACATAGCATCATCAAACATCCCTATTGAATCTCCTACGAGGAAAGATATTCAATTATCATCACCCATACATACACCAAAGGGTAGTCGAGGTATGTTTTATGTTAAATGTGAATAAATTTATAAATAATTATTTGAATTTGCAGATTTCAAAAGACCGTTAAGATTACTTCAAAGTGTGAAAGTAAGTAGAGCAGCAGATCTAACTCCGAAAGCCCAAAAATTATATCGCATTGGCGTCAATTTAAGGAATGTATCTAAACAGCTTTATAAAAAAAATGGAACGTGAATCCTACTTGTACCCAGTTTCGACAAACTTTTACATCCCTTCTTATTAATAACTTTATGGCTCCATATTCTCCTGGGGCAAACTGCGAACTAGATGAGTCTGATGGAGCTCTAGATACATTAAAAAGCTTACTTGAAATAAATATACCTCTTGTCCCTACCAGTATAGAAACCGTTGCAGAATCTGTTGGAACTGACAATATAATTGCATCTACGTTACCAACTTTTGAAGCTGAGAAGTTAATGCTGAAGATGTGACTGGTATAAATGCTTATGTGGCAGGCTTCGTAGCTAAAAAATTAATGAAAAAAATTGGTGTTTGCCGTACAGAACTTATTTCTGATGACAGAGATAAGGAAGAGTATAAATACATCCAGATAAGAGCCTATAGCCAAAAGGCACTATTATGCCCTACCACAAACTATATGAGGGTGTTTCAGAAATATAGTGTGTGTTTAAAAATTTTTTTAGAAAATTATTATCTTCAAAATATTGAGACCATTTTCAAACAGAGATTTTCTATAGAAGACTTTAAATGTTTTACTTGCCCAAACCATAATATATCTCAAATATTCATCAATTACTTTTTAGATTTTTCCTTACATATATTTACTAGAAATATAAACATTTCCTTAAAAGGGCTAGTTATACACAAACCCAAAAATCATTATAATAAAATTAGATTAATGGCATATGATCGCTATACAAAATGTAAAAAATGATTTATTTATATTTATGTTTCAGGAAATAAAGTGTATATATAGTTCACGCAATAAATGTTTTTTTTACAAAGTGAGATTAATTAGTAGGTTTGTTTCTACAGTCGGAAATGGTCTCCAAACTGTCAGGAGTTTGCTCACAATTATTTTTCAAAAAAAAATTCACTATGTAACACTTGTAATGAATTTTGTTCTTGGTAAAAATATTGTAAACAAACACCTGACGGCTTGGAAACTGTTGCTGACTATGTAGAAACAAACCTATCGCAAAATAAAATAAACAGTACTATATAGCAATGAGAGCATACTGCCGGTTGCTTTTAAAATTCCCGCCACCATAGTTTAGTTCTTACTACACGCACAAGGCGCTAGCTAAACTGTCATAGAATTAGTAACAGGGAGATGACTATCTATATTATATTATAATATTCTTTGTCTATGGTCCAGCCTCACTGTTGACCAGTAGATTCTTCTATGCGGTAATGGTCTAATCGATTTTTCCAGTGACGGGTTTCCTTTGAGTGTTCAGCTACTGCAGATTTAGTGCTGTTTTCCTTTTTTGTGTAGCTGACGAATTCTTTAACTTTTGTATTTATATATCTTTTAGTCTCCTCCATATAAATTTCTCCCTAAGAACAATCAACTGCTATCAACTTCTAGTGAGTCGAGTATCAAAGGAACTCGTTTCACTTGTATTTGAGACATTGTTCGATTTTCTGTTTTCGGTAGTTCACTTGTTCAGAAATTTTTATTACTAAAACTATAACCTCATTTATTGGCCCCAATTAATCAAAATTAAGCTCTTTCATAACTGCTGTTATTGCAATAGCAGAAAATGACACTGTATCACATCCAGATAAAGGTGTGCTGTTAAGAAGTTATGCATCTCATTGCTATTAATTATATTTCGACGCTGTGAGCTTCCATTCATGGTCAACTCATTTTCTTGCACCAAATTACGAGTTTGTATATTGAGATGATGGGGAACCTCAATAGATCTCTCCATAAAATTTAGTTTTTAATTGGAAATGATACATTTATGGGTATTATAAACCCCTACAAAGTTTTTAAAAAAGTAATCATTTATATACTTATATACCTCAACGCGTCGCGCGTCGGGGTTAAAAAACGCTCCCTTGGTACGAGGCTAGGCGGGTGACGTCACATGCCTGCTACGCAATATGCGCAGCCATACTTTAGATGTTGCTATAGTGATATAGTTAATTTTGCGACTGTCATGGGCTAGGACGGGTCAGATATTTTTGCTAATATTTTCATAGTCGTATTTATCTGTGCTTTGAAAGAAAATCGGATACCATAATCACGTCTATATTCGGCAAATTATGTGAATCTCCTGTCTGGAAACCTTTCTCCATTTGATAACAATAAATAAACTCTATTTGACGTTCTAAATAGTAAAGGCACTGTTACTGCCGTAAATTGAAACTTTGTTCTAACGCAGCATACAGATGATCTGGCGCCTGCCGAGTCAGCTAGCATGTGACGTCATACGCGTTTATCTGACTGAAATAAAGCAAGCAATTTCTACGGCCGCTGCTGTGTTCTGAATGACTTTTTCAACACACTTCTAATATTGTTATTATTAGGTAAATTTTTTTATTTTGCACTACTTTTAATATATATTATTTTTTTTGTGGACAGACCTATTGAAGTAAGATCAGATTCCAAAAGTCGAAATTGCTAATAATGCCAATAATGACGACTGTTTGCAAAAGGGGTGGAGTAGTTTTAAGTTTTCTATCATGAGATTTTCAGATGATAATGTTACAAGATGAGCTTATACATGTTTCGACATACCTTGAACAATTAGCTCTGAATACAGTTTAAGCGTAATTTATTATAAAACACTAATTATGTGTGTAGACAGAGTGAATGAAAAATGCAAACTCTCCAAACACTTAAAGATAGGTGAGTGTGAAATAGTAAACAAGGCTCAATACTTTGAAACCTTCATTGCCATACCGACAATTGTGAATATGCATGGGGTTCTTATTTCCTTATATTTTTGAGACACGAACAGACAGGAAGAGATGATGCTTTTGAAATGTGGATCTGAAGATGTTTATTACGAATACTTTGCGTGTCCCTCTTTTGGAACTTTACTTTTGCAATAGCAGAAAATGGCACTGTATCACATCCATTTAAGGCGCGTATGCTACTAAGAAGCTATGCATGAAAGCGGCATATTTTTTTTTATCAGCTCATTAACATTAATCGTATTTCAACGCTGTGAGCATCCGCTCATGGCCAATTTATTTCCTCCCTAATTACCAGTTTGTATGTGGGGATGATGGGGAACCTCAATTGAAGTAAGATGAGCACCAGATATAATATTGAAACCCATGAATATATGCATTTTATTTCCTTGGTTTATTTATGTTACATTATGATTAAGGATCCAGTTATTGAAGGTAATTACATATAATTCCAAAAGTCGAGATCAATAATCTAAAAATCTTAAGCTTCCTAGATGGGCGAAACATCTCCAAGGCGGGAACAATTTTTCACTTTTCTAAATTATTGGTTAGGGTTTTACTTCAGTAAAACAAATATGGAAAAAGAAAAGAAAAATCATAGAATTTGTTATAAAATGGTATACTCAAAGTTACAATCTGGTTAATCCAATAGAGTGCAGCACGAATTTAATTAAATCAAAGTTCGCCCCGGAAGGTACAAATTTTTAGTTTTTAAAATTATCTTGATTAGGGTTAACTTTAGCGAAAAAAAGTGTAAAGAGAATGAACATAAAGTTTGCTACAAGATGATTCATTGAATGTTATAATATGGTTAACTCAGTTCCGTAAAGCATGATTATAATTAAACACATACATATCATCTCTAAGACGCAATTCTTCAGTGTATTTAATTTATTTTATTAGTTAAACGCTACAATTTTGAGACAGAATTTACATAAAATCGAGTCGAGTCACAGGGTTTGTTTATCAGTTATAAGATAAGTGTCAAGTACTTCGTTTATTCCCAGAGTATGTAATCGCCTACACTTTTCTACCTTAACCATAGAAGAAGATAGAGAGTTGGGTGTCATCCTAAAAGCCTGTGCAGAACTACGTCGTATCCAACGTTATTTATTTGGTTAATGTAAATAGTTCCCACATGAAGCGTGAGATTCGAGGAGAAGGGTGATGTCGCGTATCATATAAAAAGACACCGCAGAGTTCAAAAGGGGGTCATTTTTGATGAACCACACCTGAAGGAGATGCCACTTCTATCACTCCCGAGCTACATCGCCGAATGCTATCATTCGCTGTGCTTCTGAGTAACTGCATTTCAATATACCTAAGTCACATTGCTGACCCTCCGGGCTCGCTGTTCTTATAGTATTATTGTGTGGATATTTTACCTAAGTCACATCGCTGACCCTCTGGGCTAGCTGTTCTTATGGTAGTATTGAGATTAATTATCTAAACTACAAGTCAAACGATCCAAGAAAATCCATACTTAATTTTGCTATTCAGTCGTGGACAACCATTCTTTGGCGTACCCTTTATGAGGTGCAATTTTTAACCTCTCTGCTATGCTCGCCGAGTACGTTAAACATGAAGAAGCCGGGGAAGAGCATTCACGGGCGAATTAATGCTATACAGAGCGCACAGAAATTCAGCTGGCATAAATTTCTAAAGGTGATTACTTTCTTATTTCGAGACTCTACTTTATTATTTGCAATTGCATTCATATTCTGGTTACGGGGTGTTTAAGAAAGGTTTAAATGACGCATTTGTGGCACTAAAAGAATATTAAATTAATATTTTAAATGAAATATTAGCTTTGATTTTTAACTATCATAATATTATATTACCGGTTATTTAGTAATGATTTTATTCACGATTTTAATTCATAAAATTTCATTTTCTGAATATTTTACTAGGGAAGTTTGCGTTTGCAAAATAACAAGTTTATATTCAAGAACTATAGCTTTTGACCATGCACTACAAGTTTACAAATACATTTTCTTAGGCGCTTTACGCTGATATAAGAGTTGTGATAGCTGTTTCATTTATTTAACTACTAAATTGTCAACGATGTAAAGTTCTCGTGACTACGAGAACGTAATTGTTTGTGAACAGTGTTTGCACAACTAACAGTAAAATGGGTGCATTACGGACTATAGGGGTTCGATCTAAATTTAAAATTAACAGTCCGCTGTTTTTAAGGACACTTGTCTACACCAATCTGTAAGGTCGTCGATCTTGTCGGCCACCCCATGTTAACATCTGTTCGGTGCTAAACACTTACTACTGCTGTTTAGTTTATCAGTCAATTGACGCAAAATTAACTTTCCAGCGTTGTTTGGATTGTTCTTTCTAATACTATTTAAACCGATTGGTTAGGTGCAGTCGGTAATTGCCATATACTGTATCCTGCTATCTTTCTTGTCGGTAGACGAGAGCACAACTATAATAAAACTGGAAATTTCCATAACCATTAATTACTTGCAAAAGAGAGTTTTATTTCCCACAGCTGGTGAGTGTTTTCACTGAAACCTGGCGCCGTAGCCAACTACTACAGAAAATATCAAATAAACTTTTGTTAGGTTGAAACACTTATTCTCTGTTATGTTCGTAAACTTTGACACTGCAGTTGCGTTCTCTTTGTTTCGAATAACATCTTTGGCGTTTGTTCACTCATGTTATTATCATTCCCAAACTATTGTCATAACTGTTTAAAATAAGTATTGTCTGGCCGATAGCCGTGTTGTTTGAGATGCGAGGTGGCAATCGCTATTAATCACACGAGTATCGCGCCACTGGGTTCGAATCCCGGTTCCGGCTTTGGCACCGTCGGAGGAAATGGTTGTCTAATTTCTGTGTAGTTTAATTATTAATTATTATGTACATAGACTATTGTCACTGCTCTTATTCTTGTCTATATTAATTTCTCAATGTAGACATGTGATATGTTTATTCAGGCATTTGCCACAACTCTAATTACTATTAAAATAACACAGCATATTTTTGTATGAGTTCTTGTTATTGCATCAAAACACTCAGTATATCTATAGTATGGTCATTACTGTAGCAGCGCAGATTTTCCTATTATAGTATTTAGACAATTGTCTCAAATATTTGGATTATTTTGATTTCATGTTCGGCTATTGTTGCATCAATTTATATAAAATAAAATGGGTTTTTTTTTACTATTTTTTCCCATCAATTATTGTCTTATTCTTTCACCTTTAACTTTTCGTCATATAAGTAATAAACTAAATAAATGTTTTAATTTCAAAAGCAAAATAGAAAACAAACTTCAACTATAAATGTACAGTGCAATCTTGAGTAATGGAATACTACATAAATAACATGTATAATTAACTAGGTCTCTCAATGAATAGACAGTGTGTTCAAGTTTACCAGGTATTTCAATTAACAGAGTGATTAATTTTCTAAGGTATTAGTATCAGACAGAAACAAGTAATGTTAAACTTTATATAAAAGAACCTGGAATAATTAAAAGGGTTACTACACACACAACAAAGTTTGAGTCCTACACTAACAAAACTAGGCGATCACGCAAATGGCCAATTTATTTGTTTATCCTTCAGATAAATAAATAGTAATTAATTAACTAAGAAACAGAATTACCAGGATTTCATTTGTAATTAATGGGGGTGGGCTTAAACCTCTTCAATAGTATGAAATTGTACCATGAAGTCTTCAATTCTATTTAAAAGACAAATAAAAATATTTTACCTTTAGGGGAGGGTTTGGGGATGTTCCGCCCATCAGAGGTCTGGGAACTTTTAGTACGTTAAAAAGAATCACAACTTGCACTTAAAAATTCTGCAACATTCAGCTTCATATGATTTTTTCTCCAGCTACAGTATATAAAAATCCGTAACTACACTGGTCCACTTATTAAATTATCATTTTGGAATGCTCTAGAGTTAGCTTCTGTCATTTGATATGACAAAAGTCTACAGAAATCACAGGGAAACATTAATGGAAAAGAGGTACAGACTATAAGTGAAAATCACCTTATAAATTTGAAAGTTGATTAAATTACATACAATTTTATCATTCCAAATTTCATAATCCTGTCACTGAAATCAAGAAAGGTACTGATGCGTACACAATCTCAATAACAAGAAGTATATTTATAAAAACATCTCGATGTCACTACAATTTTTTTAAATATCCTAAAAAATGTTTTCAATTTATATGTTAATATAGGAAAAGTAATTATAAATTTTAAAATGTCTATTCGTTGCCTACGTCACAAAATAATCTATTTATAAACTAATTAATAATGAATATTAGAATTGTACCCTGAAACAATTTCTTAATTAAGTATTATTATTAATTAATGATGTGAATAACATTATAGAAAGAAAGCGGTAATGGATTATTTGGAGGCCTAAAACCTAAGTCTCAAGGACTTTCTCTTGATGAAAGACTGATTTAATTGTAGTTTCCTATCTCAACAGTCGTATAAATACCCACTTTAGTGCTTGTTTAAGGTATTTGAGTTGAATAACCTTTTGAGTTCAAAAGCAATGCTTTATGTAGCAGAGAAGTATAACAAGTGTTTGAAATATGCAATCCCGTCTGTATGTTTTCAATAGGTTACTTCACCATATACGAATTAAAAATGAAACAGAAACTACGAGGCCTTTAATTAACTGTGTGGGAAGAGTTTTGTAAGCTACTGTAAAATCCGGTTGCGCCGGGGACATGTTACCTCTTGAGATTCTTCGGTAAATTGCTACGTACATCAGTCTCCGTTTGTTTTTATTAAGCGTACATATAACATGTGTATACAAATTATATAATACAACAGTTAATTATCACTGCATGGCAAATATTTACATATCAATTTGTTTCTTTTATCTGGCAAGGTAAATTATTGGAAAGATGAACAGTATGAACACCTTCATAAAATAAAGAGCCTTGTAAAAATGATTTATTTACAAATTAAAGTTAAAATTATTATAATAGGTTCTAATTTCGCATCGTTTGCTCCAGAAAATGTCATATTTCGTACATAGTAGACCGTGATACCGCTGCAAGAATGTCATTCACTAACTTTTTTTATGTCTATCCTATTTGCCAATAGGTCAGGGGCTGTAGGGGACGTAGGGGAAGTAGGGGTCATAGCTAGGGGCGATAACAACGGTCTTGTTTCTTATTAAATTCGAATTTTAATTTGACATCGGATGTTTAAAGGTTTTTGCTGTCCATGTGACACAAGTTTCCAGATGTCCTAAGCAATTCCAACAATACTGAAACGAAACAGCCCAACCCCCTCTATTAATGAATAACAAAAATCCTTGATCGTGAAGCAATCAGGGACATATTAAATCCCACCCAGTAATTATTTATCTCAATTTTATGTTAAGATAAATAAACAAATTGGCCATTTATGTGTTCGTCTAGTTTTACAAGGTCAGAACCCAAATTGTGCTGTATTTGTAGTAACCTTTTATATCTAATCTACCCAAGTTCTTTATGCAAAGTTTGACATTATGATTTCCTATCTGATATTAATTATCTTAGAAAATTAATCACTCTCTAAATTGAAATACCTTGTAAGTTTGAACACAATGTTTATTAATTGAGAAACCTAGTTAATCGTTTACTTTATTTATTTTCTATTACTTAAGATTGCACTGTGAATTTGTAGTTAAAGTTTGTTTTGGATTTTAGTTGATTGAAATTAAATCATTATCATATATTTAGTTTATTACTTGTATCATCAGGAAGGTAAAGTTGAAAGAAAAAACAGTAATCATTGGAATAATAGTTACAGAAACCTTTTTACTTTATAATAATTGTGGCAGCAAATAGCCAAACATGGAGTAAAACAATCCAAACATAGAAAAGTTTACGTTACTACAGTAATGACTATACTGTATATGTTTCAGAGTTGGTTATGCCAATAACAAGAATCATGTTATGCAATAGTATTTCCGTGTTATTTTGGTCGTAATTAGAGATACGGCAATGGCCGGTAGCATGATTGTTTGGAATTAGTGTGGTAGCATCGTTATGATAAAATAAAACTTAATGCAAAACAGAGGACAATAATCATGTAATGTTCGTGCATTATGAAATTTAAGTGGTAAGTGAGAATTAAATATACTCATGTAAAATATCATAGAATGTTGAGGAAATATCCTTTAATTGATTACACAAACGGCAACTACCAAATTGTGTATGACTATCCAACAACATAAAGCATGGTTGGTCAAAGTAATTTAAACAGACAAGACGGTTCAGAGCTTCGTCGAAAAGTAACCCACTCAAACATGAGGAAGGTGTATAGGAAACGGGGAATCAAGCACTGGCCGCTGGCCTATAACTGTTTGTAGTTCGTAAAATAATTACAGTGACGGATCGTAATTGAACAAACATAGAAAACTAGATACATTGCCAGTCACACAATAATTTGAATCATACAACATTCTTGTGAAATCTTACATGCTAATAGACACTCGGTAAGCCAGTGACGGTACATCAACTGAAGTATAATTGAAGATAAAATCACTTGTCATTGCATAAATTCGATTCAGCTCGAGAATATAAATCTATTATTTAGCAAACGTAGATCTCCCTAATAAAATATTCAGCAGGTAAACTTTTACATAACCTCATTACTGAGGATAATAACTGAGTAAATTGTAATATTACTTCATCCTATTTTCCTGTTAAAAATCAAAGCTAATATTTCATAAAAATCTAATGTTTCTTTTGAGTACCATAAACACGCAAATTACCCATTTTCCCGCCCGAAGCTAGAATCAATCTTAAATAATAACGCAGAGAAATTACCAGGTTATTATACTTAGTGTTCCAGGCGTTACAAACTCAGAGCTGGATATCTAACAAAGCATTATTTGCAGGGCAGTGGATTCGGTAGATACTCCGGTGCCACCAGTCGTCACAGCTCTAAGAGCGAACATAGAGCGGCTGTCGAAGTGTTATTTGCAGTGTTAGTCGTTTGAGCAGATCCTTGGGGGACACCAGGAGCACGTTAAGGAAGTACGCCGGACCAGATGATTATTGCCACGTGGTTATTTCATACGACTCTGATAGTTACTGAACGGATGTGGTTGGTTGAACTGTCACGTGCCCTGTCACTATCATTAATGTCGCAAATTAATAGTCTTGTTGAGAATTTTATTTTTTCATAATGAGGAACGCTCAGGCATCCTATGTTCATATTTTATGAAATATTTTCTGCATCATCCAAGTCTGACGGCGAGGAAATTGAAGCCTAACTTTATTAACGTTAGCACCTTTAAACCATGACAGAATAATAAACTATAGATGCTAATGTGCCTGCGGGAGAATTTTTATCCAAATTTTTACCTGGATAAGAAGTTGCAGATCCGACAAATCACACCGACTTACTGAACTGTGAGATTTTTTACCGAGCGATGTTTCTGAACGGGTAAAATTTGGTTGATAATTGCCCGGCACCTTTACTGAACGTGCTCCAGTTGTCACAAGCTCTTGGAGCGGCAGGTGCTGTCAGATTGGTAGAGAAATCAGAGAGCTCGAAAACAGGTCCAGAGCGAGCTTCCCAACAATAATTCTACCCGTTTGCCGTTTGTCGCGAGTTTCGTAGCTTTTTATATCGTTTGCCTTTGAGAGGGAAATATACTCTTTATTTCTTCCAGCACATTGGTTGTATGTAAATTCCGTAGCTGTACAGACTCGGTGTTGCACACGGCCCTATCATATTCTTGCGTTCTCCTAGATGTGTGCCCTGGTGCAGGCGACTACGTCCGTTCTTTTTTCCACGCGTGTTCACTAACTGCGTCTCGCTTACTTGGGTTTTTTATATTTTTTACATCCCCGGTGCTATCAAATTTATGAATTAATTTACATACTGACTTGCGAGTCACTTTAACATCTGGATATTTTTCACCTAAAACTTCTGTTGAGTATTTATAAAAAACATTTCCGATTCCATTGCATTTGACCGCGTTGCATTGCAGAATCCGAGGACACACTGTATTAGGTATTTAGGTATTTAAATTGAACAGACTAATTCAATTATTCTGATTAGTTGAATCATTTGCATTAAATTAATTAAGTACGTAAATAATTATTTAAATTGAACTATTAAACGTGTAAGGAAACGTGGAAGTTCATATGTCGATGCATGTCCTCTCATATCCGACACCAACGTATAGTATTTACTTTCACAAACTATTTTCAGGAGTGTCTTGTAAATAGTTGTATGTGAAAATCATCTCTTATAATTTTTGAAGGTAATTAAATTACCTACAATTTGGTTTTTTACATCACTGTGTACGATAAAAATTCACCGAGTAATAGGTAAACAATGTTTTCAAAAAATAAAAATTGTTCTAAACACGATATAAGTAGATATTTTCTTTTAAAATAAACCGGATTTATATCCTGATAACTGTAGATTAGGTATAATTAATGTTATTTTGTATTTTAATAAGGAAAGTAAGTACTATTTGGTGTTGTTGATAACAAGAGTATTTAGCCGCACTTTAATCTAGTTACATATTTGAGGGATATATTATTATCTTTTATTTTCTCTATCAAATCTTCAACTATACCAGGGGAAAGATTAACCGATCAAAAAGTCTTTGTGATCGTACACTTCAATGAATAGTGAGGAGCCTGTGTCTTCTTATTTCTTATAGTCCAGTGCCAATAATTTTTGCCCAAAAAGGAAAAAGGTGTGCTTTTAGGGGTGAAACGTGTTTATACGATTTCCTACAAAACTAGACCTCTTATCGAAAAAAGTTAAATATAAAAGTTGTAGATAATTGAAATATCTACAACTTTTATTGTTATATTCTTTCTCTTATTTTTCAACATAACCTCAAAACTATTGAGAGAAACGTCAAAAACCATTTTTTGATTTTTTATTTTTATCTCCCACAAAAATGGTTCGATTTTAATGAAATTTGGTGAAAATGGACATTTTTATGTCTCAAATAAGCTGTAAATTTTTTGAAGCGAAATATTTATTTTTTGATTTTATGCGAATTTCATTTGAAAAAAAGGCCTAATTTTTAATCAAAAAAGTTGATTAAAAAAAATGTACATTTTTGAAAATTTCAGGAAGAAATTTTTTTCGTTGAAACCTGTACTTTAATATGGTGTAAAAAATCATACTGCTACTGTGGAAAAACTTTGTCAAAAATGGAAAAAACCAAAACAAAGATTTTCAAGATCGATTTTTCCGTGACGAATTCTTCATCGTGTTCGTCGTCATTCTTCAATGCAAAATGGTAATTTCAATGTAATATCAAATAAGGGAACTTAACCATTTAAGGTTCCGGCTATTGAGAAACACATTGTTTAAACAATAGTTTTACATTAAAAAAATGCCAGAAATGACAGGTTTTGTTCAAGAAAACATTTGTTTATGCTTCATGGACAGAAGTGAATGAAAAATAAGTTTATTAAACAAATATTTAAAATTATTTCGATTCACAAAGTAGGAATATAAAATGAAAACTCTATTTTAACCTCATTTTTTTTTTTTTTGGAAAGCTGCACTACATCATCGATTCAACATAGTTTTCTGTTTCTTCAGAATCTCCGATAAGGTCTTCGACATCGTCAAGGTCCTCAAATTCATCAAGATTTGTAGTTGGTTAACAATTTTTTTTTACATTTATAAATAGACATTAGTTTCAATCCATTTTCAGCAATTGTTTGTTTGCATCTTTCCGATAAAAAAATTCTGTTAAATTTGATAAATTTTAGTTAACCAGTAATGATTTTACAATAGTTTTTTTTCCTTTTCCGGCGAAACTGGAAGTCGTATCACATCCAGAAAGACAATGTAAAAACGCAACAATGTTATTCATGTTTGAAGCTGTTTGAGTTGTATAATGTATCTTTTGTATTGCCTGAACCTGGTTTGTGAAAACAAAAAAATATTAAAATTATTTGAATTTAATTGGTTTAACAGAATTAAAAGAACAATATCTTGATCCACAATGACTTCTTTCTGAGGATCTTCAGCTATATAAATGGCCGTATTAATAATTAGGACATTGGCATCTTCTTCTGCTTGTTTACACACAAATCGTTGCGATTACCAAAGCAATTTTAATTTTTCGAAAATGAGAGGCACTGTTGATTTTGTCTGTAAAATATTTTTTTATCAAGGAAAAATATAAGTATATTTCTTACGTTCTAAATTGAAAAAGATGACACAGTAACAGGGACTTTTTAATAAAATTTGCAGATAATTTTACTTGGCGCTTAGGAAAAATACTATGTCTGTTTGAAATAGAGGTTAGTAAAAAATACTTTGTCTTGAATTTGGTTTGGGTCATCGTAATAGATAAATCTTCTGGTTACAAATCCCTTACTTCTTCATCAACTCAGTCATTGCTGTTAAACGAGTCATCAGGAACCATTTTATTAAGTTATTAGGTTACAGCAGATACACCATGACATGCACAAACATAAAATGGAAACTTATGACGTACCATGGAAATGCAGCAAATTATATGTGATGAGAAACACAAACTTAATATTGAAAATTACGACCAACAATGATGTAAACAAGGCACGTATTAGTTGTGGACGCGCGGAAAATCAAGTGGGTTTCATGCGAGCTATAGAAAAAAAACAAAAAACAGCTGAGCGCGTGCTCGAGACCGCGTAGCATAAGAATTGCCTCGCCATTTCAATAATTTGAAATATTTCTATTTATGACATTATTTTCATTTTATTTTTGTCCATGAAGCATACAAAAAATTTTTCTTGAACAAAAACTGTCATTTCTAGCAATTTTTAACCTCTCCACAATAAAATTGTGAGTGGTTCAAAAATAAAAATTGAGGTAACATCAAATCTTTACGTTTTGAGGTCCTAGGAACCCAAAAAAGTGGTTTTTGAAAAATGTCTGTGTGTGTGTATGTGTGTTAGCACGATAGCGCCGAAACTATTAAACGGATTTGAATGAAACTTTGCATGTGCGTTTCTTTAGTGTCCCAGAAGAACTGAAAAGGTTTTGGTTGAGATCGGATTACGTTTATTGCCATTTTGACGCAACAAGTTGTTTATTTTATAATTACTTTCAATTCAATTCAATCCATCAAGCGATCGGATTGCAATGAGCAAATTTTCATGATTGTCATTGTCATAGTTTGTCATCCGATAACGTTGGTGTCATGTCATGTTAATAATATTTCGGCATATTTGTAACTTTTAGTGGATTGTCACAAACTTTAAAGGTAGATGTAACAATATCAATATCATATGCTTTCTGTACCTTTGTTGGTGAATTTATTATAGATTATCACTTTACCAATTTTCAGTTTGTTGCTTTACAAATCTGTAGTATTTAGGATAACTAGACTTTCTTAGTCGTTCAAGTGATGTTAAAGTTGTTAATATCCTAATAGTATATTATTCAACGAGCGATAATGTAGGTAATAACTCTCATAGATGATTGTAAATTCATTAAGTTGAGGGTTTCTTTTAGTGCCCCAGAAGATCTGAAAAGGTTTTGGTTGAGATCGGATTACGTTTAGTGCCATTTTGACGCAACAAGTTGTTTATTTTATAATTACTTTCAATTTGCAATGGGACCATTGAAAAGCAGTTAAAATTCTGATTTCAACGATATATCACACTTCTACCCTTTCAATTTGGTTTCCGTGAAAAAAATTAAAAACAAAGCAAATATGAAGCATAGATCACATTTCGCATGACATGATCGATGCGCGTAGCCGTTACGTCGTGAAACTCGTCACATCACGTGTCAATTCACGTGTGAGGGTTTCTTCACTGCTCTAGAGTAGAGCGGATTACATTTAGTGCCGTTTTTAAATGTATATACAGACAAATCGAAGAATTAAACTACAAATATTCCTTTAAAATCTAGTAAAATTACTGAAATGCTAAAGTTTCATTTAACAAAGACAGCCGCGAGCGATCGGATTGCAATGAGCAAATTTTCATGATTGTCATTGTCATAGTTTGCCATCCGATAACGTTGGTGTCATGTCATGTTAATAATATTTCGGCATATTTGTAACTTTTAGTGGATTGTCACAAACTTTAAAGGTAGATGTAACAATATCAATATCATATGCTTTCTGTACCTTTGTTGGTGAATTTATTATAGATTATCACTTTACCAATTTTCAGTTTGCTGCTTTACAAATCTGTAGTATTTAGGATAACTAGACTTTCTTAGTCGTTCAAGTGATGTTAAAGTTGTTAATATTCTAATAGTATATTATTCAACGAGCGATAATGTAGGTAATAACTCTCATAGATGATTGTAAATTCATTAAGTTGAGGGTTCTTTTTAGTGCCCCAGAAGATCTGAAAAGGTTTTGGATGAGATCGGATTACGTTTAGCGCCGTTTTGTCACACAATTTAATGCTCTTTTCGGCTTCAAAGATCCACCGAGTGGGGAGGGACTTTTGCATTTAACTTTTTTCGATAGAATGTCTAGTTTTGCCGCAAATCGTAAAAAACCAAGTTTGACCCTTAAAAGCACACCTTTTTCCAACCCCCCCTACATCCGGTTATTTGTTGGGGTCCAATCGATTTTTCCTCAATAATATACCATTAATCCTAAATTTTCCGACCATCCATATACTGCTAAGAATTTTGTCGATTTTTGGCCTCTGAAAACCGGTTCGTCACTGCACTATTAGTCTTTCATATTTATTATAATTTTACCCTTTCACATTTAATATAAGTTTTATATAATTTTTTTATATTATTGAAATTGTTTATTTCTTATAATCTTTTATATGTTAGAACTTTTAAATTAACCATCTTGTAATTCAGCACTCGGCGGGGCACATAGCCCGGAGAGTAGCTGTTGGTTGCAGTCTGATTACGTTCCTTATAGTAAAATAAGGATATTATAGAAGAGTTTGCGACTAAAAATGTTATGTTTTAATACTCCGCCCTCTAAAAGCATATTTGAACTAATCATCAGCTTGTTAGTTTACGCCTAATTCATCTATAGGTTACATAAGTAACACGTTAATTAATACTTCAGTGATAATAACACTGATAACCAATAAATGAAAAACAAAATTTCCAAAATAACCGTTAGTTTTCTCCGAACTATGTTGACCGGTTAAAAACTAGACCTAGGGATTTTTAATTCATTCACATTACCTGAAACAGACTAGCTGTTAAATCCTCTAACTCGGCTTCGACATCTTGCCTAATTCTGCTGAGTCTGGTTAATTCTTGGTCCCTCAGTTTGAGCTCTTTATTAGCCTCTTTCAATTCATTCTGCAGCCTGAGGAAAGCTTGTTCCTTAATTTCCACCATAGGTCTCGACCAGTCAACTTGATCCCCACTACTAGCACCACTTTTACTGTCACTATCGTTGTCTTTTATTTCATATGCAGACATCTCATCGAACGCTGCCAACTCTTCCGCGCATTTTTCCAGTCCCAAATCACTGTACACGGAACTATCTGAACTGTTTCTGTGCATCACGCTCAGATGTCTTACTTTGTCCGTAATTGTAGCAATATCTGAAAAAGAACCGAAAGCACTGGGGTCATGATTGTTGAATAATTTACGGGTCACATGATCTCTGATAGTAATGTCGGGTTCATCGATATCGACGTTATCTTCCTCGTCTGTTGTGTACGACTCGTCCCCGGTGGTACCAGTCGAACCAGCTCGCTTGTGTTTATTGATGTTTATTTTTAGAAGCCCGCCGGCTGTTTTAGGCACCATCAATAATCCTTCGTTAATAGAACCCTTTTTCGTGGTAGACTGCTCTGAAGAGGTGCCTTCTTGGTCACCCTTCATTTCTAGAAGCTATCTCGACGGCTCGTGGACCATTCCTAATTCTGAAAAAAGACAAAAATATTAGATTTAGTAATATATTGTAACAGTACATTTTTGTAATAAAATGTCAACGTCAAAATGTGTGTTGAAAGTGGCAAAATTAAAAACGGCGATTTGAACTATTGAGAGAAAGTCTACAATTGATTAGAAATAACACAAAGTGGAATTTTTTTTATTATAAGTTCTTCATTTAAGTATTATTAACAAAATAGTTTCAAAAAATAGGATATAAAGTTGTTTTTTCGTTTTTTATTTTAACCTCAAATAAGCCTCTACACAAAATTAAAATGAATAATATTTTTCTTGCAGTAGTTTCTCAAATATAATCGTTTAAAAATAATTAATATTGACTAGAAACTTTTTATTTTATTATCACATAAACCTTATTGTACATATAGTCATTTTTGACCATCCAGATGCAATTTTTAGCCTTTTATTGCATCCAAAAGTGCATTTTATGCACCCTTTTACCATATTAACTATATTTTTAAAATTACTTTTACTGTATTTTTTCGTAAAATTACTTCAACTGCAAGAGAAGGTAAGCATAAATGGTAAAAGGGAGACGAGGGAGAGCGAAAATGGGGGTAAGGGGGGTCAAAGAATAAAAATTTATAATAGGAAATTCAGATGCAATTTTTGTTGTTTTTTTTACGTTTTAAGTGAAAAAAACGTGAAAAAGCAATTTTTATTTAAATTTCGCGCCATTTCCTCTCAGCCATTTTGAATTTTCCAATTTTCATGTCAGATTCGTAATTAGCGGCCATGAAAATGTCTGAGTATAAATTTTTTCCGAGATATATTTAATATTAAAGCATAAGTAAAGTTATTGTTTTTATGCATGCATAAAATGCACTTTTAGATGCAATCAAGGGCTAAAAATTGCATCTGGAGTGTCAAAAATGACTCTATATGTACAATAAAGCTTATATAAAAATAAAATAGTCAATATTAATTATTTTTAAGCGATTATATTTGAAAAAATATCCAGAAATTCGAACAAATAGCAAAAAGGCACTGCTTTGCATAAAAGTGCATATAAATATGGTTTGCAGCCAAGACTGTGCGTACGCAGTATGATTTTCTTATTATTTACACTTAAATCTATCATTCTATCCAATAAAATCCGATGGAGAACAAACTTCTCGAAAATCGACCTCAAATCATGATTTCTGACGACCTATATAACTTTTTTTGAGATAAAGCATTAAACTTCGCTGGTGCAAACCATATTTTTTAATCTTCGAATCGTATGAGATATATTTTCCAATTTGCCATGGGATAATATAAAGCCTAGATTTCGGCAGATATTTGAATGAAATTCACACTTATAAGTTTAAATTTTGCAAGCTTATTATCTTTTAATTCCCCCCAAATATATTTTTTGCACGCTTATGGCCGTCATATTCTTGGAAGAAAGTTCATATAGTTTACATTTTTTACTATCCTATCTATTCGATGCAACGGTTTAGGGACAATTTAACAAAACGAGACATTTGTATCATGTTTTGGATCATTTTCACTTCCTAATAATATACAGAAACTTCATATCAGATACTCACAGAGATATGTGCCAATCAAAATGGGCAACTTATTGTGCACTAATTATAATATTTTCAGTTCAATTATTTGAAAAAAACCTTTAATTTTTTAAGTTTACTCTTGAATTTTGTACTTATTCCTCAATAAATCGAAAATGGTTACAAATAGCTATAGAGATGTTGGTTTTTCATTCTCTGTATATTCGAAACTAATTTTCAGTTATAGACTTTTATGTAGTGTACCTGCATTTTTTTAAATTTCTAGCTATCGTAGAATTCGAGTTAGCGGACACACTATAGCCCCACAGGCAGCCTAATTGAACCACTAATATTCTATAAAATTATTGAGAATGCCCCCAGGTATATTTTCTTATAATTTCATTCACTTTGCGTTTAAAAATGGCTGCTTTTATCCGTCACTTCAAAAGGATCTTGTAAACTCAAGCTATCATCCACATGTGCTTAAGCAACTGCTCGATACCTGTCCACCACACTGCCTTAAGATAGGTATTTATATTGAAATTTATTACATTATTAACACTTATGTTATACTGCAAATTTTTTTAGGCGTAGCTCATTTTTACCGGCTTTTTATGATTTCATCAGGACAATCCCTCTTGTGCGTGTACCCTTGTCAACCAACCGCACTCGACCCCGTAAATTTTCACCGAAAATAGATGTGACAAATTTGAAATCAATGAAAAGTTCATAAACTTTAAAAAAAAGACATCGAAATTTTTCTCTAAAAAACATTTTCCGAAATATTTGTAAAAAACACATTTGTAAATAAAAACTTATTGGACTGTGAGAAAGGAAGTAAAAGTGGATATCTATCGCCTTATTTTTCCTTTGTATTAAAAATTGTAATCTAATGAAATGTATCTTTTTAAATAAAGACGGTAGTCTCTCCCAATAAATTATGGCAACAAAATACCTTTTGCAATCTGGTGTCCATCTTCGTACAAAAGTATACTCATTATCTCAAGCACCAAAATGGTTATCTAAACATTTTGTTGACAGAAACGATGTTTATTTCTGGCTAACTGCTCTACAATATAATGTTATGTTTGTTCAACTGCAATACTCATTATATCGCCCACAAAGTTTATATCAATAAGTTAGGGTCACAAGGTAAATATAAGAATGGTGTGCCGAAGGTTGCTATCGATACGATTTAACGTTTTCTTTGTTTTCGTTGCTTAATATAATAGATATGCAATAATATTCATATGACGTATTAGGTACTGGTACGTAGAAAGTGTAATTGTGCAAAATGTCAAAAATAGGATGCTTGCATAATTACTTCCAAAAAATTTTTTTCGCCATCTTTACATAACAATGTGCAAAGTCCTGATTTTAACATGTTTAAATTATACACCCAGTTATGCTGATAAGTTACACTTAGAATTCTACCACCATAATTCCTATTTTAATCGGCAGATTTAAATCAGGGGCGTACTCACCGCTACGGGCGGACTGGCCATAAGAGAGTTCTGGAAATTCCCGATGTTAAAATGCTAAAAGTGGGCCATGCCGGTCCTGACGGCGTGTTCATTTTACACAGCGGTCTTTTAACATTGACAAATAATGTTAAATACATATTTTTTCCTGAAGATTTCATCAACTATTCCCCTTAGTGAATGTGGGCCGGTGGTCATGAAGAGGACCGAGCATATTTCAGGTCCCAGTCCGCGCCTGCTTCCCGCTGTATCAGCAATATTAATGATACAGGATCCATCAACTAAGAGAACCCACTATATGTTGCTCTATAGGAGGTTACTCTGCTTCCAGCAACAGCTCTGCTCTTTTCTTGAACACGCTAAAGCCTCTTATGTTTGTAAATAAAAAGTCATGGAGTTGAATCTGGAGCTTTAGAGCTTAAGAGAGACTCTTGGGGCTTTTTCGTGCACTTAATTTATTTTGGAGAGCTTCGCGGGGGGAGTTGCTCCTAAGATGTCGGACAGGATCAACACTACATCCTGTATAAATCCCAATGGTTTGATTTCACTTGTATTTAAGCATCTGAGTCTATTTTAGCAGTTTTAGTTTTTAAATGTCTGTGAAAGGGTCTAAAACTCCACCCTGTGTATCACTTCTTGAAATAACGAGACTTTGTTTTAAAACGAGATTAAAATATTTATTTAAACTAAATTAACAGAGTCTGTAATACTTTCTAAATGTATATATTAATTCTAAGAACAATTGTGAAAGGGTAACTTTTTGACAACAGAAATTCTGACTTGGGAAAGAATTTCAAATTGTAAATTATTTAGAAAGTCTGAAAAAATTTGCGATGGCAGTCGATTTGTTTAAAGTACATTTATTTTATGGGGCGGAATGGCCGAAGATTTGTTTAAGTAGTTTTATTTTATGGGGCGCGATGGTCGAAAATTAAGTTTAGAAAATTTATTTATTTGATTGGGCACGACGGCGAAATATCAGATTAGTTTTTTTACTCGGTGCGTCCAAGAAAGAAGTCACAGTGACTTGGTTATAGGAAATTATCGTTTAAGTTGAATCGGATGAGCTTTACTAGACAGACGGCACTAATTTGTTAATTTTAGAACCGAAAGAGTTACTAGTATATTCGCTTTTAAATCACTACTAATACTTTGCACTTGATAAGATGCGAGAACTAACTTAAGATACATCGGAAACTGACTTGACTTAGCTCGAGCTCGTGGCGCTCGGTTTTTTATATGATCCGTCGGGGACGTAGCGCGCGGAGATCTGGAAATGTCCCCGGCCATTCCGTTCTGGCACGATTGCGCAACATTGCGCAATATTGCATCACCAAATGTAAAAGTGCAAAATCAAAATTATACGACCGTCTCGGCATTGAAATGGGAAATTTTTTGATATATGAACGAAGTTCGAATCGACTTTAATTCGAAAGTTATTAACGAAAATAAGTTGAATTAAGTAAATTTGAAATAATCCCGCAAAGTCGTCCGGAAGGTCCTGCACTTAGAGTTGAAACGATGTAAAATTGTGCCAATTGGTCCGCGGTGAACGAAAGGAAGTAAGTTTTGATAACAAAAGAGGGCCGAATGGAAATAAGTTTCAATAATAATGGGGGATGCTAGTAAAGGTACTTTATTTAAGGATATGAATAGAGATCGATTGGATTTTGATATTTAAGACGCGAAATGAAATGAGAGTCGAATTTGAAGGGAAGATTATTCGATGCAAAATTAACGGAGGCAAAATAGAACGTCTCTATTGGAGTGTGGAAATTAGTTTTGATGTTGATGAAGTTTGTTTGTTTGGGGCCGGTATTTTTTAGGACGATATTTTGTAATGTTAGAGCCGTAAAATTAGTAATTTGAATATTTTAAAGCATTTGCTGACGGGTAGGGGTTATTTATGAATTATCGATAAATCATGAATTTTTTGCAGAATTTATTGGTGAAAATTGTAGTTTTTTGATTAACTTAAGTGTGAGATTATCATGTTTTGACTTTTTGAACTGAAAGATTGAATTATTTTGCAAATTTTAAGATTTTCGAATTTTTTTCTATGCATTGTATGTGGAAAGCACTATTACACCCTCCATAAATTAGTTCTGGGAAAGATCCACTTTTATGGGACTATTCGATAGATATAGAGCCCATTCAGTGTCAGTTACGCCACTGATTTAAATCCTTGCAGTGTATGTTAAGCAGGGTGCTTTTTTTTATTTTTATGCTTGTAAACAAAGAATTAAATTATAAACGAAGTTGCAGGATGGGATGATCTCTCTTTCTCTTTATAGAATTGGAACAGTCGCCGGAAATTAGTGTAATTTAACACTTTTTCGATCAATCTATAACGATCTCATCTTTTCGTAATTTACTAAGACTTTCCATTTCACATGAAACCATTTTTAGTAATTAACTAATGGGTATTGCGTCTGAGAATATCAAAATAATCTGCTGCCACTGTAATAGGCACCAGAATTTACATGCAGACCAATCGCCCTTCTAATAACGAAAAGTAGTTTAAATATGTTCTTTTGTTATCTTGAGTATGCCCACATAAAATTTTTACTTTTTAAGGTAGGCCTCCAATTGCTACAAGGAATTATTTGGTGGAATAATAAAGGTAAATAAAAAATCCAATTTCAATAGTGACTTTCGGCCAATATAAGCACTTTTATCTCTTTGCTAAATGCATATTTTAATATTTTGAATAGACCACTTTAGTGGTGACGTCAGGCCTAGTTAAAAACGCCCGAATGTATGCAATCACAGATTACAGAGAGTCATGATGTATACTGCGGTGGAAAACTTAAACAAATTGAACCTTATAGCATATGTAGTTTATGAAATTATAGCTCTACATTTTATTGTAATACCAACTTACACAATATATATAAATATTTCTATGTACTATATGATGTTCTGAATAAAACAAAATATTTTAAACATTTTGATAATTAGTATAACAATAATTAAGCGCATTTAATTAAAATAACTGATTCTGTTTACCATTAAATTATGTTATAAACATCTCTATCTGTTACTAATGGCTGAAATATAAAAATTGCATGTATTTATGGAAAATATCTGTCTTCTGTAAAATACTTTGGTATTTTATCAAACATAACAAATAAAAGAAAACAGAAAACATGCACGCAACTCTCTACTCAGAATAATATAAGATGCATTTTATTCACAATACATAACCCGAATATGTTCTTCAGCTTAAATACAAGTAAAAGTCATATCAGTATATTATAATAATACTATAAAACAAATATTATACATAAATTACAGTTCTTGAAAAGAAGCAGTTACCAGTTATTAATCCGATAATTAAGGTATTTGTTTTATTGTGTTTCAAATCTAATTATAATCATTATATTTGTCACCTTTCTAACAATGCCAGGCGATCCATATCAAGAAGCAAAACTTTTTAAAACGCGATACTCTAACTTTCATTTTCTGTAAATTTATCAGCTTTCACTTTTTGTTACGCTATATAGTACTTACTCCACATTTATTTGCAACAATAACAGTAGTAATATAGAGATGCAATAGTGAGATTTGGATGTAATGTTATACTTTATCAACTACGGATGCTAATAATCTAATATTGCATCAAATTATATCTTATTTATTTGTTTGTTAATCGGCGCGTAACACACATTCCATGGATTTGGTCAATGGTGAAAATAAAATAAACCACAATAATGTATGTCATGTCAAAAGTGAAACCCGTATTTTATTCTTTATATTAAAGCAACATTTAATAAATAGTATTCATTAACCACCATGCATGCGCATAAATACTATTGTTTAAAGGTATATGAATTATTTATTGTTGTTGGTAAAATAATAAGTAATTAAGCTAGATGTATATAAATCGTTCTCATTGTCAGTTAACTACCTAACAGGCAACGAGAAAACAAATATTTTTATAATTCTAATACAACTGATCAAGAGGCTAAGTAATGCGATTGAAGGGAATTTGCTTAAACTAGATACCATCGAGGATAGTATTTGAATTTAATAATGATCGTATCGATTGTATTTGTCTTTCGTATTTCTAAATAAGGAAGTATAGTAATCACGATTTTTTTCGATTACGAGATTAACTGATGTACAGGGCAGAGTCGAACTGGCTCGGTCGGCAATTGCCAAGTGATACAGAACGCCTGGTAATTTTTTTATTTTTCAAAATATACTGTTACATTGGGATGTTTGTTAAAGTATAAATTCGCCATTTTTGCTATATTAAACGTTTTTTTTCTACTTAATCCACAACTTATAATTTTATTTTCTTAAATGGAAAATTGAAAATCCAATGGGAAATTTAATTTTTCAGTCTTTCACAATCGTTAAGAAAAAACTAAATTATAACCAATTTTCTCTCAACAGAAAGGCAACGGAAGAAATATCTAGGCAGTAAAATTTAACTTATGTTTGTAGAATATTGCATAGAACATTTTGGCTAATAATACCACGTTTTGTATAAATTAATATGCCATCAAAATTTAACTTTAAATGAATCAACTTTTATACAATTATTAGTGAGCGGAAGGGGCATAAAATGACGTCAAAATCAGGGTTGGCTCTAGGTCACGTCTCAGAGCGTTCCGGGTATTGAATTATTGTAGTGGAAAATTCAGCATCGAGGTTTTTTGTATTTTTCAAATACTATCTGAGATATGAGCAATATTTTAGTAGAAAACAAGTGAATTTTTAGAATCTGATTATTTTGACAAAAGTTATTTTATATAGAAGAACAATATCGTACACGTCGATCGTAGGTATGTGTTAGACAGGGATCCATTACATTAAATTCTGCTTAATTTATTGCTATGCGTTTCTTGGACATACTTTAAAATTAGGTTCATATTATGCAAAATGCAACTAACTTCACTAACATTAAATTTGAAATGTAGCATTTTTCGCTGTAATGTTTATGGACATTTACATTTTGATTGAAGTGTATTATTCGAATGATTTTCGATATCGAACGATGTGAGAGCTCGTCCAGTGTTTTACCATAGTTCTCAGACATTTCGCGTTGCATGCCTTTACAAACGAGCACAGTACATTGTTCTTCGATATAAAATAGCTTATATTCTATACCAGAATACCCGTATTGTAAAAATTCTTTCACCAAATTTAAACTTGAACTTTCTATTACAATATCAGACAGTACGGATAATTTTGTTTTTCCTAAATTTTTAACGTTTTTCCATCCAAACTTACGCAAAACTGATCTACTGCCATATATGCGTAAGATAAATCATTTTTGAGAAAATGCAGGCAACCCTCAGACATATTGCCGCTTGCAATATCTAAAGCTCTTTGGTTAAAATAACATATTACATAAACGTAAAAAGCATTCGCTAAAAGTTATCCAACTTTTATATTTAGGGCCCATTTTATGGACGAGAAACGGTCGAAGTCGGTGGCTATGGAACGTGATATATCAATGACATGGAAATGGTTACAGCATAAATCGTTCTAACTTCAAGAGCAAGGGGTGCATGAAATATAAGGTCTTCCTCTCCCTAAAATAATTAATCCATACATAGTTCATGTATCCTGAATTTTAACATTTTTCAATTGTCAATCGAAATCTAAATCTTAATGTTTTGGATACACGTGATGAACAACTTAAGGTTCTAATTATTAAATACATCGTTCGTTAGTTATTTTTACGTTAAAATTCGAATTCATCCACAGCTTAGGTCCCAATCTTAACAAACGCACTTGAGACGGACCGATGTTTGTTTGCATTTCTTTTTTTCGAAGTGATAAATGCGCCCGACACCAGGGTTGTTTCTAGATGATGGTCACCGCGTAAACCTTTTTCATATATTTATGTATATTAATGGAATAAAAATAAAATGCCTGGGCAGGGGAATTTTTTTTTTGGTCAAATGTAAAGCACAAGTATAACTGGAAGTTTTGGACTTCGGGCGAGTTCGGGAACATCTTCGTTTACCCGACTGAATTTAAAAAATGATGCGTTTAGACAATATTTTAATATGAAATTTTCTATGTGGATTAACAGCCATAAGGCCATATTTTTCAAGAATTTTCGACTAAATTGATAAATTCATATAAAAAGCTATTTAAAGACGGTATATATTCGTTTTTCAATTTTTTTTAAAGATTTACTTAATCTACTGTTTTTAAAATTGCCAGTGTGATCGATCGAAAAGAAGTTATTATCCTTCTTTCATATTTTGGATTATAGAATTGTAGAAGCTTCATTTCAAAAACGCATAGGGAAATAAATAAACAAATTTGCCAATTATGTGATCGTCTAGTTTTACAGAGTTAGGACCTAAATTATATTGTGTTTGTAGTATGTGTACCCAAATTCTTTTATGCAAAGTTTAATATCACGGCTTCCTTAACAGATCTGATACTATTTACCTATGTCTTTAGGAAATTAATCACTCCTTTAATTTAAATACCGTGAAAATTTTAACACCTTGTTTATTAATTGAGAAAACTAGTTAAACATTTATTTTGTTTATTTTCTATTTTATTGCTCAAGATTGCACTATGAATGTATGGTTAAAGTTTGTTTAGATTTTATTTCATTGAAGTTAAATCATTATCAATTATCTAGTTTATTACTACTTGTATTACCAGAAAGGTAAAGTTGAAAGGAAAGATGGAAATCGTTGGGACAAAAGTCACAGAAATCTTTTTATATTTTAATAACTGTTGCACCAAATAGCCAAACATGTAGTTAAACAATCCAAACATTTAAGAAAATTTTCTAAATATATAGGAAAGTCTAAGGTGCTACAGTAATGACACACTGTATATGTTTCAGGGTTGGTTATGCAAATAATAAGAACCATGTTGTACAATAATGTTTCCGTGTAATTTTGGTTATAATTAGAGATGCGGCAAAAAACCGGCTAAATGCTGGTTGGAAATTAGTGTAGTAACAATCGCTATGATAAAATAAAACTTAATGAAAACAGAGGACAATAATCATGTCATGTTCGTGCATTATAGAATTTACGTGGTAAAAATACTCATGTAAAATATCATAGAATGTTGAGGAAATATTCTTTAATTGATTACACAAACGGCAACTACCAAATTGTGTATGACTGTCCAACAACGTAAAACGCGATTGATCGATATAATTTAAACAGACAATACGTCCAGGTTCAGAGCTTCGTCGAAAAGTAACCCCCTCTAATATGAGCGTATACAGGGGGCCCAAGCACTGACCGCTGGCCTCACTGTTTGTATTGCGTAGAATAATTATAGTGACGAATCGTTATTAAATAATCATGGATAACTAGGTAATTTGAACTGCAAAACATTGTTGTGAAATTTTATGTGTCAAGGGCACACGGTAGGCCACTAATAGTACATTCACTGAAGTATAATCGAAGGTAAAGTAGCTTGTCATTGCATAAACTCTGAAAATATATAGTTCTAGAATATAAACTTGTTATTTAACAAACGTAAATCTCCCTACTAAAATATTTAGCAGGTGAACTTTTGCCTAATCTAATTATTTTATTGAAAATAATAACTGAGAAAATCGTAATATAACTTCATCCTATTTCCTTGTTAAAATTCAAAGCTAATATTCCATAAAAATGTAATGTCTCTTTTAGTACCACAAACAAGAGAAATACCCATCTCCCACCCGAACTAGAATGTACCTGAGGCGATATAAACCTCTACGTCGTTCTCCGGGACTCTATCGTCGCCCTCGTCTATGCTTTCGTACGTTGTCATTTTATTTTTGAAGCAGCCGGCAGCATTGACTTGAATATTGAAATGAAGTCGAAGTAAATACGTTCGTAGTCGATGGTTACCACGACAATTTTGGTGTTAATAATATGCCCGAAGAGTATCCTCTAATACGCGAAAATGTGTCTGAAGAGAATCGCTCATATCAAACAGATATCTAGGGAGGGAATGATACTTTTTTACCTTTTAACAGGCTGCTGGTTATATATACATTTCAACTAGTCAGATTTCCTTTGCGCACGGCCCTATACCACATTGACCCACACAACGTAGGGATCACCCCTATTTTGTGTATATTGGGTTGGTCTTGTTTATTTTAATACAATTTAGATAAGAACTAACAACTTATGCTGAAGGCAATTTTTATACGTTATTTTATATTTATCTAAACTTATATCTCGAGATTTTAAAACATTCGAAAAGCTTTCGTAATTTTGCGTTGAATTTAATTTCTTGTAGGATACAATGATAATTACTGTTTAATCGTTGTTGTAGAAATAATGTTTACATAAATTTGAAATAAAAATAGGAATTATTCTATTCTATTCTATTCTATCCTACTCTACTCTACTCTACTCTGCTCTACTCTACTCTACTCTACTCTACTCTACTCTACTCTACTCTACTCTACTCTACTCTACTCTACTCTACTCTACCCTATCCAATCCTATTCTATTCTATTCTATTCTATTCTATTTTCGAATGGGATGTGCCTTAGTACAAGGTGTTTGTTTCAGTACATACAAAAATGTAGGTTCTTGATGCATCATATGATGCAGGTTGTGTATAATGAAAAACCCTGTACATTTCAACAAAAGCTTGAACAAGCCCCTCCATAGATACCCATGCTGCGTAAGTTTTTTGTCAAAAAATTCAAATAGGGGGCAAAACGGTCTTTATAAATTAAAAATTCATACTATTTAACCTCCTCTAGTTATCGAAAATCAATATACTCCAATTTTTTTCTTAATATATGCATGGAATTGCCTTGAGCCTTCAAGTATAACTTATTTCTTTATTCTTAATTAGCTAAGGAAGCTAAATATCCCAACTTCTTGACCGAAGCAATGTAGCTTTATTGCTTTGTTCGCGTAACTGAAATTTTAAAATTGTTTTAAAAAGGTATGAAAATATGCAAGGAGTAAAAATCGAATAAAACAGAACACTGCAAATTATACGAAATTAGTAATTGTTCTTGTTCAAGTTTAGAAGATTATAGCATTAGATGTGACCGAAAGGTCATTTCAATCAAGTACTAATGTGTTATTTTGTCGCCAGCACAAGGATACACCTATATATCAAACTAAGACCTCGTTTTAATTGTTCTCATGCGTTTAAAAAAGTAGGAGATTGTGTATTTGTTGGCAGTAGATCGCGCTGTATGTCTTATGTTATATTATGTAGATGATTTTGTATAAAAAACAAACAAATACAACTTAAGATCCCTGGCGAGAAGATTTGAAAAACCTTGGAGTTTTTTAGGAGAGGTATACCTATAATATGAAATAGTACGACGCAAAACTCGTTTAACAAAAGAAATACTGACTTAACAAAATGCCTGTCTATCTTTTAGATAACGTTCCTTTGATAAATGGAAATCGTACAAAGAAAATTAAAGGCGAGTCGTGTTCATTGTACAAACACGCGGTATCATAAATATTTATCTATACAAAATTTATGTAAATATTAGCCTTGGATGACTAGTTTTTTCATTATCTAGTTTTAGGTAACTCAGCTATTGAGTCCTCTCTTCCGTATCTTACACGAAATATTTTAATATTTCATAATCTATTATCTGTGTTTATTAGGATTTAAACTAGCGGTATCAAACATTATATTTACATTCAATTAAGTTAGAAATCCGGTTTTAAATGCGAAATAAATAATTCCACGTGACGTTCAAGGAATCACTGCTGCACAAGCTGCAAATTTATTTGATAAGTTTGTAAATAGTTGCATGAAATAAATATGTATTTTTACTTGATTATTATTATTCATAGTTTGGCCTTTTAAAGCAAATCTTACTTAGAAGGTAAGGGTTTAAGGCTGAGCGTGAGCGCGTAGATTCAATAAAAACTATACAGTTTGTTTAACGTTTTTATTAAAAAGACAAAAGTAGACAATTTTTCAGCCATGGCAATATTTTTAGGACTTATTACGATCTAAAGTTCACAACAAGAAATGTACGATGTCCAGAGTCTTACTAATCCTTTTAGTGAGTCAGAAACTGTAAAATAAAACAGTTCTAAAAATACAATATATTACTAATATAATTTTACACAGATAAAACATTAAAATATGCACTATGCCAATAATGTGTAGAGTTTTCTGCTAGGGAAAAATATTATTATTAATTTAAACAATTATACGAATAAGAAGAACTATAGAAAAACGAGTTCAAAAATTATCTTTTATACAAAAAAAGTAAAGTTCTGGCTGCTTCAAACTTCAATAACGAAGAACAATTTCCTGTTACAATCTTCACAAGACTTTCAATCGCCACTCAATTATCGCCACAAAATAATCTTTCTTGGCCAACCACGTTGACTTAATGTTAAGGGAGCGAACACAAAAATATATTTGTTAATTGAAATTGAAAAACTGTGTAACCCAAAAAGTTGTTGTAACAGAAGTTGAATCCGCTAATAGTATATGGTTTTCTGAACTTATGGCCTTTAATTCCTTAGCTCAGAATCCTCCTTTGATAGGTTGAATTTTATGAAGTACCTAAATTAGGGAGTCCAGTGTCACAATCACAATGTACGCCAGAGTCTCTGGATCTGTTTATTGAAGGTAACAAATTATATTGTGTATTCATATATAGGTATCTTATATTTGCCATTTTCCTGTGGCAACAGCTAATGAAGCTTGATCGTATCACAAATTCAGATTTGATAGTTCCTCTTCCTTTTTGGTACATTAAACAACAGAAAATTCTTGGACTTTGAGGGAATTGGGGTATCTTGAACAGTTCAGATATATCAAGCTCGAAACTACAGGAACGCTTAACAACGTATTGATGCGCTCCAGGACTACTTTTGGGCTCTACAGAGCGCTTGGACGTCACACCTCCAATTCATCGTCCATTTACTGTTGACAATTATGACAAATTATATATACATCTGTTTAAAGTCAGAAACCTCTTCAGAAACAGTGGAATTATTCAATCTACTCTAATCGAGTGACATCCCGATAGTTCCTATCCAAGATGGAAATGTATCCTGCTTCAAATCATTCCTGCAAACCATGGGCGCCTCTTTCTTTTTCAGTTCTTAACATCGCTGGGCCATTGTAATAATCGGTAAAATATGGATATCTAGAATGTGTCCATCTGGGTCATCTGGTGCAACAACCAATGTCGGTTTTACTAAATGACGCCCCTTATGTCTTGAATAAAATTATTGCAATGCCCTAAAATTGGGAATACAGCTGTACGCGCCATCATGGACTGGTCCACAGAAATTGTTGTTTTGAAACAGGATTTATAACACTCTTGAACTCATCTTCTGTGAAATTTTCTTCATGTTCAAATATGGTCTCTTGTGCTCTTTCCCTCATATGTGTCAGAAACATTCGGAGTTCTTCTCCTCTAAGATGATAGGGATAGGATATATCGGAGAGTGGGTGAAAAATTGATTACAAGATTTAACCCAAAACAGAAGGTGTTAATTAGAAACATGTAAAAACATTTTCTTGAGAAACTCTGCAAAAACGAAATCCAAATTTAAGAGTTGTATTTGTAATTTAAGGAGACAGGGAATATAAAGATAAAATAAACAAAAATAAGAAATAAAATACAATACACTGATTACACTGAAAATACTTAAGTATTTCTAAATATATAATGTAAAAACAGTGTTTACCTAAAATAATAATAATAAAATTTGTTGTTTCTGACAGTAGCAGTTAGCGCTAATCTTATCACCTGCATAAAAATTCACTCTTGAGATCTTACAAGGATAAATACCGTAGAAACCATTGTTTTAATAATTAAATTGACATGAAGGTGATAAGATTTCTACGTTTAGACATATTATTAAGTTGATGTAGTCCAGTCATTATGTCATCAACATTAGGAGTTTTTTCTCAAACCTATTGTTTGAGTTAAAAAAAGACGCTATAGCTGTGAACTGAAACCCGGTCAAGAACCCAGAAAAATGTTTTGAATATTGTGCAATAAAATTACTGAACCGTGTATTTTTCATTTTCATTGTGGGTTAGATTGAAAGTAGCTCTACGAGAAAAAAGCTTATAAAATTATATTTAAAGCAAAAAAATAATATATTGAAAAACCCCAATCTTATACTCTCGTGAACAGAAAAAAATAGGACAACTTTTTTTTAAAATGTAAATCTATCTCTATTTGAATATGTAATGAGTAGCCGAAATAAAACAGATATCACTTTTAATTTATTTTTTATTTTAATGCTGTAGTTATTGCTATGGTAAATGATGGATGATTAATGAGACACTGCGTTGTAACATTAACAAATATTTGGTGTGTAACATTTTAAGAAAGTGGAGAATAAACGGTACGGTTAGTAGAAATCCTGGATCAAAGGACAAAGGATATCCTACTTAACAAGAAACTAACTATTAATATTTCTTTATTACACCATTTCTATTTATAACTTCTATAAGTCTGTTTGGCATAGAATTAAATAACATTATACAATAATCATTAGAATAATATTTTCCCAAGCATTATTTACTATTTCCAGTAATTCTTCGGCATTCCGTTGTCTCACATTTCGTTTTTGGATACTTCTTACGAGTAGTTCCCATATTTCTTCCACAGGGTTAAGATCTGGACTATGACTGGGCCAGTTAAGAACATTGATGTTGTTATCTTGAAACCAGTTAGTTACGGTATGAGCAGTATGAACGGAACAATTGTTTTGTTGAAATATGAACTCATTATTAGGAAATAATTGTGACACAGAAGGGAGCATAATATTGTCTAACATCCTAATATGCGTTTTACTATTAAATCGTTCCTCAGTATGCCACAAAACACCAGGACCACGTGCCGATATCCAAGCCCACATATTGACGGAAAATTTACCACTTTTATCATTGTTTGATATATATTTCTCATCGAATCGAGTATTCGGAGGGCGGTAAACACGAATACGACCGCTGTGTGTTGACTGGAAAGTTTTTTCGTCTGTAAAGATTACATTGTTCGAAAAATTTACATAATGCGCTAAAAATTCAAGCGCAAATCCTACTCGAGCTTCTTTATGTTCAGCTTTAAGTAAGTATTTCTGTGCTGCTGCATGACAGCGTAGCTCCGATTCTCTTACTCGCCGGCGACCAGTACTACTCGATCCAGGAAAATTCATTTCTTCAGCAGCCTGAATAACTGAGTAAAATGGATTCTCTACTAAAGCATTTACCAATTGCAAATCTTGTTGTTGAGTTGATATCCTTCGTCGCCCTGATCCAGGATTTCTACTATTTGTACCGATTATTCTCCACTTTCTTAAAATGTTACACACCGAATTTTTGTCAATATTATAACGCAGTGCAATTTGTCTCATTGACCATCCATCTTCTGCTTTAGCAATAACTCCATATTTAACTAAATCGCTTATATGAGGCATATTAGTTTTTTGCACACTTGCAATAAATTATGACAACTAACTGACAATGTCACAAAAATTAACGTTAGATGTACACAACTAGATTTTAGCGAAATAAGGCTTGTCCTATTTTACGACCGTACCATTCTTTGCCCAAAAATCACACTCTGTAAATTTCCTGAAATATTGTTATCTTTGCCGCTCATATGTAAAAGTGAGCTAAACGCTATACTTAATTTCCTATAGATACAAAAAAATAACTGTAGTCTGCAAGCTACGACTTCTCAAAAAGGCCAGGCCAGGAAATTTTCTAGTGCTTTCAAGATCGGCTCTCAGGATTGAATTTTTTTTAAAATAATTGCATTGAACGTTAGTTGCTTTAAATTAAATCAATTTCTTTGAACAAACTTTTAAAAATAAACCGATTTTTGATGAAGATATGACAATAAAATTACTGAAAGACATGATATGGTGGACAACTACCCTGTATTATACCTAGTTGGCAATACTAACTATGGACGTAATTCCTGCAGAACTGAAAACCACCCTAGTTTTCAGTTCTGCAGGAAACGTCGAAGTACCCGAAGTTAGACCTTCGTCTCAACCAGTTGATTATAGGCCAATTAATTTACTTCCACTTGTAGATAGAATTCTTGAAATTGCGGTTTCTGGACAACTTCATGAATACTTCAAAAATAATCAGCTAATTTACAGTGGCCAGTCAGGTTTTCGGGAGAAATACTAATGGGAATCTGCTCTACAATTTGTGTGTGTCACTAGTAGGAAATATATGAATGATGAAAAGGTAATATTAAGTATTTTATTGACCTTCACCATGCATGCTTTTGAGATGATTGATCGCCAAACAGTTTGACGAAATAGCTTATACGGAATTAAAGCTACAGCACTGAAGTGGATAAGCAACTACTTAAGTAACACGTATCATAGGACTAAAGTGAACGGAGATAAATACAAAAAAATTGGGAGTGAGATTGAGGTTCCACAGGGTGGTGTCCTTGTGCCCTTGTTGTTTATAATCTACATAAATGACCTAAGCAAAATGGTTAATAACGGTATTTTTACAAATTTATTCACTGTATGAAGGCTGAATTACAATGGCTATCGATGAGAGGTATTATTTAAAAGTCATATTTAGTTCCTATTTACAAAATTAAAAATAAACTATTGCCGCAATATCTGCAATACTTTGTAGTGAAAAGGTCAGAAGTTCATTCATATAATATAAAGCCTGTAGAAAATTTTACAGTAAGAACCAGTAATTTACAAAAAACTTTGTTTATTTCGATTTTTTTTACCAAACGATTGATCTTAAAGCAAAGGTAAAATAATAGATATCGTTCCCATGTTTGAGATATATGTTCGTTGTATCTATTTCTAATTGAATGTTTCTTTTGTCCAACATACTTCGAGTTACAATCTTTACAGCTTATTTTGTAAACCTCGTTCCCTTTAATTTAATTTTACGCTTTGGGTATGTAGTTTTAAACTTATATTTCCCCCAGCATGGACAACTGCCAGGCTTGTATTTAAAATTTCTACACGCCGCGTCGCGCCGCTGCTATCCCGGTTCATATGGATTTTCTCATTTAATTTGCAAGGTTGAGAAAACTCTAAGGGCGTCCTTAAATCCATTTTTATGAATCGCTTTATCAACTAAACTTGTAGAGTACTCGGTGACCCGGCGCTCGTAGCAAGACCCTTAATTAAAGTTTCATATTTTTCAAGCCTCTCTTATAAACTGTTGTATACTTAATAGTAAAAATATAGTAGGAAAATGAGTGTCATTATGTGATGGGTACATCAGTGGGAGTCATTAGGGATATATCTAAGAGTGGCAGTGTTTTTGTTTTCAGTTTCGTGGCTGAATTTTTAAATTTCTACTTTTTGCTTGTTTGGTGAGGGACATACTTAGAAAAGCAATTACGAGTGACCGATCAAGTTACACAGTTCTGTGACTGAACATATGTCGATGGTTTGAGGATTTATTTGTATATGCCCGTAGCCTTACGTTAGTTTCTACCCGCATAATCTGCAAGCTCGGTCGCTTTCGCCTATTACTATTCATAATTGGAAGCAATTAATCTGTTTGTTTTGGGAATGGTCCTTTGACGGGTGGTTTCCCATCGAGTTTTTATAGAGTTTTCAGTCATACGCAACTTTTTGGTTGTCTTTTTATTTAATTACTTAAGGGAGATTTCTCCAGCATTCAACAAGATTTTACGTGAGTGGAAATTCATTTACAACTCCGTTAATATGATTATATTGGCTATTACTACAACTCTAATTTAAAATAAATAACAATAATTATGTTAACCATTGCCGCAACTCTAACTTAAACAAAAATAACACGGAGGTTCGATTGCATAGCATGGTTCTTGTTATTTTTGCATAACCAACCCTGAAGTATATACAGTATGGTCATGGTATAGCAACGTAAGCTTTCATATATAATATTCAGATAAATTGTCTTAAATATTTGGGCTGTTTAACTTAATTTTTGGCTATTTGCTGTGCAAAAATAGTTGTAAAATAAAATTGTTTATATGACTGCCGTCCCAACTTTACAATATATGTATTAAAATGGTTCCTGCTTTTTCTTTGCACTGCGATTTTTCCGGAAAACCAATAAATAAACTTTCGGCTATATTAAACTAAATAAAATTACCTAAATTGAGTTAATAAGCTAAATAAATGATAATTTAATTTCACTCGACTAAAATAGAAAACAAACAGTGCAGTAATGTTGAGTAATAAAATAAAAATAAATAAAATAAATGATTCATTAGATTTCTTGAAATAATCGAAGGGGTTAAGATCTAGAACGGGGAGGCCAAGCAACAGCTAGCGTCCTTAGGAATCATTTGCAGATCTACGTTCCTATGAACTTCTTTAAATATTTTTTTGCCCTTTAAAGTAGGCTCGGACACCCTCTATAGGTTATACAATGAATACAGTTTAATCTCTTGTATATTCTCTATAATTATCCATAGATTAAAGAGGACTCAGTGCAGCGATGCCAACTGATAATAAATGCGAATTATCAAACATATGTACTGTACTAATTATCTAAAAATTCATACTTTGGTGCCATAAAGAAACGTACTCAATAAATTATAACTCACCTTAATCGTAAAATTCAGCACAAAGGCATTCTCTGCTTGTTTTTCTTTCACAATGAAATTGTCTCGTAAATAAATTAGGTTTCTTTTGTACTGACGGCGAACATTAATCTCACTTGATTATATTTTTTACATTTTTATCTGTCATACACTTCATTATCATTCCATAAAATAAAAATAACGGAAAGACGGAAGATTACTATTAGATATAATATCGGCATGTGGGTCGTACATATTAGAACAATGCCAGCGAAACATAATGGTATATCGTGTTTTATATGTATGTACACATACACGCAAGACAAACAGTTAGAACTATTAAGTGTGCCCTTGTTATCCAATAAAGTTTAGTGGCTCTTTCATATTTATATCTTGTTATAATTTATAGTTGTGTATGATTAACTTAATTATTTAGATGCTGCATGTGAATCTTAAAATTGTTGTTTTTAAGTTGGAACATTTTATTACAGTGTATTTTATAGAGTAGAAACAATTATAGGTGTCATGATCGCTAGTCAGTTTCTTGACAACAAAATACGATATGGAAATTCAAATACGGGCAAAGATTATACAAGTATTTAATCTGTCATAAGGCATGCCTTGATGATCCATCGCATCCAATTTTGATGTTGACTGATAAATGATGATATGACATTCCAATCTTTTACAATAATATTTTTTTATAAAAGAATGTTTTGATTTTCTTGGAATATTCGTTTATGGAATTAATTAATAAATACTCATCTCACACAACGTACTCTGCGTATAATTGAAAATACTCGAAAAATTCAGTATATTGAGTATATATTGAGGTACTTTCTGAGCAACTTTTCTTTTTTTTTACATTTTTGCGAACACTGTTTTATAATATTTATAAAAGTATTACATTAAGTTATTTCTTATATAACATGTTAGATCAGGTGCGACTTATATTAATGTATATATGTGAGAGTGACATGCCAGTTTGATATAAAAGTTACATGAATTTTTTTATGGCAAATCTATATAACAGTTTTACATTAATATATATACATTTCTAATTGAAAATAATGAAAATAAACGAAAATAACCATATTTCAACTAGGTTTCAACCACAAATCCAACACTACCTTATTCCAATTGAAACACCCCCGTCTATGCAAAGTTTGACATTACGGTTTCCTTTCTAATCTTATTTACCTTAGAAAATTAATCACTCTTTTAATTTAAATAGCTTGTAAGTTTGAACATACTGTTTATTAATTGAAAACCCTAGTTAATAAATTGATTTTATTTACTGTTTTATTACTCAAGATTGCACTGTGAATTATGGTTAAATGGTTATTTGGTTGAAATGGAATTATTTATTTAGTTAATTACTTGTATGGCTAGAAAGGTAAAGTTGAAAGGAAAGACAGTAGTCGTCGGGACAATAGTCACAAAAATCATTTTATTTTATAATAATTGTTGCGGCAAATAGCCGAACATGAACTTAAAAACAATCCAAATATTTAAAACAAATAAGCAGTAATAAACATACTGTATATATTTCAGGGTCGGTTATGCAATAACAAGAACCAGGTAATACAATAGTATTCCGTGTTATTTTGTGGTTGTAATTAAAGATACGGGTATGATCAAAATAAAACTTAATGCAAAATAGAGGTCAATAATCATATCATGTTCGTGCATTACAGAATTAACGTGGCAAATGAGAATAAAATGCTCATGTAAAATATCATAGGATGTTGGGGAAATATCCCTTAATTGAGTTACACAAACGGCAACTGCCAAATTGTGTATGACTGTCCAACAACGTAAATCGCGGTTGGTCGATGTAATGCAAACAGACAAAACGTCCCGGTTAGCGCCTCGTTGAAAAGTAATCCACTCTAGTCAGAGAAAGGTGTGCAGCGCCAATGGACCCAAGCACTAACCGCTGGCCTGTACAGTTTGTTATTCGTAGAGTAATTATAGTGACGGATCGTTATTCAACAATCATAGAAAACTAGGCAGTCGCCGATGAGAAACCTCAAACAATGATTTGAAAGCAAACATTCATGTGATATCTTACGTGTCAATATATGCACATGGTAAGCCTTTGATAGTGTACCACCTGAAGTATAATTGAAGTTAAAGTCACTTGTCATTGCATAAATTCTGAAAATATACAGTTCTATTTAGCAAACGTAAATCTCCCCATTAAAATATTCGGCAGGTAAACTTTCCGTAACCTCATTATGGGAAATAATAACTGAGCAAATTGCAATATAATTTTATCCTATTTTCTTGTAAAATCAAAGCTAATATTTCATATAAAATATGCTATTTTTTTAATATGTAAATTCAATTTTTTAAATAATAACGCAGAGTCCGAAACAGATTTACGTGAGGCATTATAGACTCTACGTCTTTCTCGGGGACACTTTCGGCCCCCCTCATAGATGCCTGTATACGTTGTCATTGTGCGGTGCACAGCCGCATCGACTCGAATATTGAAATAATGTAGTCGAAGTAAATGATGTGTTCGTTGTCGATGGATATGACAGCAATTTTGGTGTTAATAATATGCGAAAATGATAGATTATTTCTAATTTATGAAGAGATTCGTTATGTAGAAATATCTCGTGCAACAAATAATTTGGTTATAAGGTCGGAGAGGGAACACTCAATCAGACGAGCATGTGGCTAGAAGACCCCGTTATTAATTCATCTCGTGCTTTTATAGCGGCAGATCGTGGCAGGGAGGGAATGAATTCCTATTAGCCAGACTTATCTTCATCTATCTACATAAAGTAGTAAATAAGTTAATAGTCCTGATTAGTGGATAATTTGTAACAGTGAAGAAATTTACGTTTAATAAAGGAAACGTTGGTGAAAGAATAAATGTTAGTTTATTCTTACATGCTGAATCGACTAATTCCTCATCATCATTTATAATTAAGGACACAACTTCCATATTACAAGCTACATAACTAATTGCATATATTATTATTATTATATAAATACATATAAAATATATTCAGATAGGTAATAAGAAAAATGATATAAGAAATGTGAAATATTAAAGGGTCATCTAAATTAAAGAATAACTTGTGTTCTCCATTTTCGTCAACCAATCATTAAAAAAAAGAAACAGACTAGGATAAGTATATGCTGTTATATGCACACCCAATCTCTGGTGGCAGAGTGAAAGGAGGCCTGTCTAGTTAGCTACCGGTAAAACGGCGTCATCTCTGGGCTAACTGGCGAACTACCATTACCACGTATGAACAGAAAACGGTAGAAACATGTCGAAGGACAGATTAGAAGGATGGAGAAGTGGCCCAGAACGGCCTGAAGGAAAATGATCTAGCATAAGCGCTACGGGTATATAAGAAGCGGATCCAACGCACGGAGTGCAATTCTGTATTACATGAGCTAGTGTTAGTGTTAATAAATCAGTAGTTAGTGCAAATTCTTGAATGAAGACCCTAAGAATGTAGTTCGATCAATGTAGTTTTTCTAATAATTTAAATTTTTTAAAATAGAATTCTCACCTAGTAGACAGTGCGCTAAACTTAACAAATTAGTTAAATTAATAAAGATATATATTTTTAAAGTTATAAGCAAATCAAATCAGAATGTAGAAACAAGTAATATGAAACTTTATATAAGAGAACCTGGATCAATGTCAATACAGGGTTGATAACAAAAATGAGTTATTATAAACATAACTAAATTTAGACCCTAACTTCAAAACTAGACGATCACGTACATAATTTGTTTATTTATCTTTATCTAAATTAGAGGTTAATAATTAAAGGGAGGGTATGAAGTGTTTCACTGCTACCTTGTGACCAGGATTTGATTAAACATAAGCAGAGGGGTGGAAAGTATTTCAACTTATAGGTACAGTAAATACATTATTTTTTATTTTGTGACAAACCTTCGTTGAAAATTCTGAATTGTAGTTTGATTTTATAATTATTGTGCGGTCGAGGTGGACCTGAGACTCGCCCCTTTCTCAACGACCATAGACATGACATAGATGTAACAAAGATTATATCTGTATAGTTATAAATTACGGAGTCGATAAATATACTGTCGGTACAGATTAAACTATATAGTATCGTGACGAATTTATGTTGACAAAAAAATTTGGATGGTGTGGTTTTACGGGATATAATTCATATATATTTTACTGAAATTTAAGCTATTGGGCGTTTTATGATTGTTGGAATTTTTCCTTGAAGTTAGTCTTTTAAAAGTACAAAAAAAAATTCTAAAATGATAGCAGTTTGTCACGTTTCAGATACTATTTTATTCCTATTTAAGTGAACGTCGTCAATGAGTATCAGGTGATATCAGGCATCCCCCAAGGATCCATGCTTGGTCCTTTTTGCTTGATCATGTATAAGACAAATATAATATTGACTTCCGTTGGTTAAAGATGGAGCAGCGTATTAAATTTCACTTCGTGGTATTCTTATTTTGCTTAATAAAATTCTCTGGCCTAAGTTTTTTGATAGATAAGTTACTTTTCAGATCCTCAGTACATAATGTAAACATTATATCGCTACATTCGTTAACAATCCCGTAACATCGCAGCTTTTCTTATACATCCGCGATCTTATACAACTCTACTGATCCCATATATAGTCAGCCAGTTAATGTTTTCCGTAATAAACTTAAAGCATGGTTTATGAATACCAGCAAAACCTAAGATACATTTTTAGATACCATTTTGCATAATATGATTCTTTTATTATTATTTTATTATATATATATATATGTTTTCTTTATATGTCATCTGTCTGTATAATTTGTTTTAAAATTCCTATGTATAATATAATTTAGATAGTGTATATACATTGTTAACTTATTGTATAGTAATGCATATTTTATTATTACTATTATTATTATGTCTAGGACACTGAATGAAAGAATTTTTAAAATGAATGATGGTGAAGAATATTTACGAAAACTACTTGACTAAGGCCCGCTTTATCAATGAAGCGTTAACTAGAGGATAAATGTCAAACGAAACAAATGATATCAATTGTTTCATTTGACATTTATCTTCTAGTTGAGGGTTCCTTCACTTCATTGATAAACCGGACCTTAGACTGCTCATCAGTTAAGCAGTTTAAAAATGTTTTTGTTATCCGCACCGTACCTGCAGTGCTTGGTACCGTGGCCACTTACACCTTCCAGCTAGAACTAAAATGGTAATTGAAAAATCACGTTTTAATTATATCTTGTTCGGTAAGAATGCTTCTATTTAGTCATAAAAAACACCCAAGATATGCACCTATACCTGTTCTCTAAACAAGTTTCTAGAAACGTGACGCGGCCAGATAATGTGTGAAATATGAATAAGAGATAGGACAGCATATAATGAAGACTAGAAAATTACTATTAATGCATATTCTGACTAATTTGATTTGTGACAACGCAAAACATTTTTCATTTGTTGCCTTTAATGGTTATCTGCTTTCAACGAAAATCAATATTTGATTAATAAGAACGTGAATGAATGAGTCGATTACTGGGAAGTTGTTTTTATCAACAGAATGATAATTTGGGTTCATTAAAAATTTTCAATTAATTATTTAAGAAAAGCTATTCTTAGATAGCGGATGAGCCATAAAAAGGAATTTGTTAATAGCCGCAACTTTAACTACGGAACTAACTTTATCGATTTCTAATGAATAAATGATAGACCAAACTATAAGTTTCTTCATTATTTTGAGGGATGAAAAAATGTGGGTCACATTTCAAATACAAAATATTAACAGAAACATGCAAATAGAATACTCTAAAAATAGGACAAAAATCTTATTAAAACAAATTGGCCATATATAAATGGTACCATATCTACACAAAACATAAACTAATCCTAAAAAAATATATAGATTATAATTATAGAAGCTATAACAGACATTTTATATTTTCGGGACGTAATATAGAAATCTGAATATTACGTAAACACGTATTGAAAATTGAAATAGTTTGGAAATTAGTTTATTCGTTATTCTGTATTATTTTAAGCTGATAATTTAAAACCTCGCAAAATAATTTAATTTTGGTAATAATAGAAAATAACTTGACAGCTGGACCCCGTCTAGTCCGTTTCATTACCAACAGAACATTTAGTTATATCAATGCAATTTTGACGGAATTGTCCCTCGTTATCACTAATTAATTAAGAAATTGATTAATTTGCAAAAAATACGGTAATTGATTTTTTCCTATTAATCAATTATTTGGGTGATAATCGCTTATATCCGGATATAAAAAGAAGGTAATATCTCTGCAATGCTATTTATTTTTAAATATTTTATTTATTTGCTCAATGACACATTAATAATTTTATAACCTGATCTTGAAACAAGATTTGCTTTTGCCGCACAAACAACAGAAAACTACTTACTATAAATATTAATTTCAAAATGTAAACTTCAGATTTGGGTCAACTTATGTATTTATTTATTTAAATATATACACATTAGTGAGAATAATTTATATATAAATACTTTGAAAGATACGGGCAAAGCAAACATATTTGCAGTTTTACGACAATGCTAGTAAATTTGTTTATTTGATCTGATGATGTGCTGACACTCCTAATCTAATGATGTTTTTGTTCTTTGTATTTACTTTTATTAAGTATACTATTTAATTTTTTGATATGTCGTTTTATTTTTAACGGGAATTTTTGGTATCTCCTCTGGTATGCTGTTATAAATTTCCGACATGTGAAATAAATTTAAATTAAGGATACTTTTTATTTCTCTATTAGATATTTAAATCTCACCTAACTGTAAAGAATTTTTTTTAAACAGTTCAAAATACGGTAATATCTTGTAACAGGAACTGAAATATCTATTTTCTAACTATAAGGCTTGTAGGTAAAAAAAACACCTACTTTTTTACCTACAAGCCTTTTTTGACCGTCTTAGACAAGTTTTCAAGTGAAAATTTAGTAGTCCTAAAAAATGGAAGAAATACCAATGATTTAAAACTTAATTTTTTTTATCCTGGATACTTTAGAGCATAAAAATTGATCTTAGATTGAAGTTTAAGGTATAAACAAGCTATATCTACAAGGATTTTTTTTAAATTAGTATTTTATTTAGTATTATTTATGTTTTAATACAGAGTAAAAAAAATTATAAAACTTAATTTTCACGTGCAATTTACAAGAAATAAAAATTATAAAAATTAAAATCAAGTATACCGTTAGAAAGCTGAATTCTTCCTCTTTAAAATGCTACCATTTTTTTTTTCGTTTTTAATGGGTACAAATTGTCTTTATTATGTAGCGGCGGTCGAGAAATGCTTCATTTGCCTGTGTGACGCGCTGAAATATTGAGCGAACTAATAATTTCTCATGCTAAGGGAAAAATTTATTAAAAAAATTTTATATTATTTTTATGTAACATTTCCCGCTCTTTTACGTGGTGCTATCCGTTTATTAATATTTTTCGAGATATTAGCAAAAAACTGTTTTTTTTCTCTGTTTCAGAGGGTTGTTTTTAAGGGTTCACGGGGTAGATTTTGGTAAACTTTTTTGAGCCACTTTCTACCAGCAAAAAAATAGCCTTTCATGAAAAAATTAGCGAGGAGCAATTAATTACGACTTAAAACCCCTGGCAACTGGGCTATATATAGATTATAATTTGTTGAGTTTTTTCTTAAATAATAAATAATAACAATTTAAACAGAAAGACTTAATTATTGAAACAAAAAAATTAACTGGCATTGATAATAGGAATTTAAAAAGAAAACCGGATAGGATTTGAACCCAAATTCTCTAGGTGGGAGCCAAATGCTCTATCAATTCAATTCAATTCAACCAGGATTTATTCACATTATCCACTACAAACAGTTGCCTAACCAGAGGCTGCCCTGGGACCGATCATGCAACCACCGTGGTGGCGTATTGCAGGGTCGGGCGGAGCAGGTCTGCGTCGGCGAAAAAATTCAAACAACTAACCTAATATCCTTTTTTAACACAGAAAATAAAAAAAGGGAATTAAAATTAACAATATCTAGGAAAAAAATTTAACAAAACTTAAAACTAACACAAGATTTAAAACCACTATTGCACAAAACACTTTTTAATTTAGTATCTGACGCAAGCACCCCAACATAGACGAGGTTCCTTCCGCGAGATACATCAATGCAGGGCTGGTCTAAACTTTGGTTTAACAAATTTTCATTTCGAAAAGGTTTTGATTTAAAAGATTTTAATGCTGAAGCGAATTTAGAGAGAAAAAGTACAAAAAGAAACTAAGAAAATAATAAGCGCTGAAAAAAGTGATAAACAGAAAGGGAGAGGGAGACAGGAAAAATGTAAAAATAGTCAAAAGATACGAAATACTAGTGAAAGGTGAATAGGATTAATGAAAATTATACTTGATGAAAACTTGGCTACAGAGTTTGCTGGAAAATAGGTAAGTCTGGTACGGTAAGGGGTGTTTGATCCGAAATGGGGTATTATGCTGCCTAATTTGTGTTATGTGTTTTGTTAGCGGACTATCGCCCAGCTTGAACGAGTAGAAAGTTTTGAGAGATGTGCCGGACATAGTCCGCTATCGGGGTTATGTCGTTACAACGTGCGTATAGGTCTCTGAGGGAGGTGTACCTCCCTGAATTTAATATGAGGCGCATAAATTTGTGTTCGAAAACTTTTAGTTTTTTGTGTACAACAACTTTTTATTCTGTCGGTTAAGTCTGTTACCCCTGACCATGAGCAGATACAGACACCTGGACAGGGAGTAGACCGTCCGTATTAATATGTATTTTGAATGTCAGTCGTTAGTCCAGTCTAACCCCTAAGTCCTTCACGCATCTTTTGGTTGGAATTTGGCTTCCCCGGAACGAAATTGGAGTTAAGTATTCTATTTTCAGTGAAATGACGCGTGAAGCCTATCGCCTCTGACTTCTCAGCTTTAACCCGAATCTTCCATCGGTCATAATACTCCATGGCACGAGCCATGTAGGTCTTCAGCAGCATATTCGCTGGTTGTGCGCTGTGCCGCACGAATTTCCCGCCGTTTTGAGAGTTTGTTATTCACACGGACTTGCAGGGATCTGCCCGTCGAGAACGAGTGAATGAGCTTGATAAAGTAAGTAGGATAGTTCAGTCATGGAGTTTGTAGAGTAATCCCGGGGTCCAGACGGTGTCGAATCCCTTGTCAATATCGAAAAGTACCATGGCGGTACTTTTCCCGAGGTTGTATTGCACTTTAATATCGTTAACTACCTTAACGATCCGTTGCACCGTGTTCTTGCCCCTCCTGATGCCAAATTGAGACTCACCATCGATGTGAAGTTCCTTTTAAACGTCATCGGGTCTGATCAGGATGACCTTCTCCACCAACTTTGAGATGAGGTTTCAGAATGGGAACGACCACGGCGTATTTTCACTGACTGGGCCAGTGCTGTAGTAGCAAGATCGCGTTAACGATATACGTCAATTGCACAAAAATTTCCTCGGGAGATATTTGAGTAGTTTGTACTCGACACAGTCTTTCCCGGGGGCTTTATTATTAGGTAAGTTTTTGACAATGCCTGCTATTTCCGAGGGCTGACTTTCAGAAATTCTCGTCGCGCCATTTGTATGTCATGACCAATGAATTCGTCTACATGATTTTCAATGCGGTCGTGCTCGAGATTATTTGGGATATATAAATTGTGTATGTTTTGAAAATGCTCAGCTAAGTTATTCGCCTTTTGCGCGTCAGTCATCGACGTCTATATGTTCGCGCGTGTCAGAGAGTCTTCGTCAGCTTCCACAGTGAGTTGTCCTGGGGATTCAGCGCTGCTAGTTTGTCCCCCCCCCCCCCATTTCTGGTTCTTAACAGTGTTGATGGAGGTTCTGATTTGCCTTTGCAGTCTGATCATCTCGACTTTGGCTTTGACATCGCGATTTCGCTCTTTCTATTAACACACTATCCAACCTTGTTGAAACAAAATCTTTCATTGGGTTTAACTTTACAGTTGTGGGTATATTTTCACAATTTAGTAACCCCACTACAACGCCCTATTGAAATAAACGGAGCAAAACGTATTTTCTTTTATTTGTGTCTCAGTTCTACCGAAACCGATATGATGGAAATCAGTCAGAAAAATATTTAATTATTTTAGCCTTATCCACCACAACCTCAGTGACTTGCATTTTCTTGGTATAATAGATCATGTATTCTCATACTAGTAGTAAAGTATTCGTGTGTTAATTTTGATCAAAATCGTTAAATAGAGGAAAAAACTATTTAATTCTGTAAACCACACCCCCTGCAATATCCTTCCCTGAATTTTCTAGAAGCAGCTAATCTCGCCATCTTATACTGATACTAAGGAAGTATCCATGTGTCAAGTTTAATCAAAATCATTAAGCCCGTTTTAGAGAAAAAAAAATGATTTAATAGTTTTAGCCTTACCCCCACAGCCTGCGTCTTTACATTTTAGGGAGCAACGGGTTATGTCATGTCATATGCTAAATTTGATCAAAATCGTTATAGCCGAGAAAAATATTTTACGTTACGTTACGAATATGTTACCTTCTGAATACGCATACAACATTTGAACAAAACTGATGTATTAGTAGTTTATTAGAAGACATACAGATATTTTTTAAAAAACGCTTTTTTATGACAGGGCGAGACTTTTGAACTAAAGAAGTCAAAAAATTTGTTTAAAGAAAAGTTTGATGAATTTCTTAATAAAGCACCTAATCATATTTAACAATAGAGGGACAAGTCTTATAACGTATTTTTGTTAAATTCCAGTTGTGTTCATCTAACTTTAATTTTTGTGACATTGTCATTGTCATTTTCGGCTACTCTTACATATTCATATAGAGACAGATTTACATTAGAAAAAAATAGTTGTCCTATTTTTTTTGCTCACGACAGTACACTTTAAAACTATATATTTAACCCTTTCATATATGTAATTACGTCAGTAACCAAGAACTAATAAATCTTTGAATGTTATTTTATTTATCATCATTTTAGAGTAGTCGGCGTCAGCGGCGTACTATTGGAGTGGGCTACCGGGATTCGTCTCAGTGGGCCAGTCCGCCCCTGACAAATAAGACACTCGCATGCTACCTTTGTATTTTTATAAGTCTATGATAGCCAAAACAGTAATTTCCGAAAAAACAGCAACAGAGTTTCATTGCTGTAACCGTTAAATTAAAAAAAAAAGCTTTTGGCTATTTCCACTAAATGCCCTTATTTCATAAGTGTCTTTAAGCGCATTGACAACAAATAACACTATGGCGATTTTTTTTTATTAGATGTCAGCCAAATGAATTCATTTCAGGGATCGCACAAAATTACTAATTTAAGACGTATACCGCGTACGTACAACGCACTATTTTAGACAAAAAAGTAAATCAAATTTAAAAGTGGAGAAAAAATATGTTGATGTTTTTTTCCTAAGCCTACGGATTTAACCTTTAGCAAAGCTAGATTTTTACAAGTCTGTTTTATAACGTACGTAAATAACAAAGATATTATGGTGGAAAATTGAATTAGCCTTGGACCCGTGTCCACTTGATAACCCATTCATTTTGGCAACTCGCTGTCGGTGTTTGTTGTTTTTGAACAAATACGATTTATAAACTACTTTAACGATTCTGCAATATCTTGCCAAATTAAAATAAAGATTGGTAACGGGAAAATAGAGGTTTATAAATATATTTCGTAGTATATTTGAAACTAGACAGATATCCAAGAACGGAGCCTACGTAGAGGGGTTACTTAAAAAAAATGAAGTTGGCCATAATGGGCTTCTTCTTCCAATAGTCTTGCTTCAGTTAAACATACAGCCTGTGGATAATTAATGGAACGAAGAAATAAATTTGACTTGTCAGTTTTGTTCCTAATAACACTGCAAATGTAATGTAATGTAATAAAATTGTCGTATTAAAAAAAACAAAGTTGATGCTGGCCCCGTAAAGAAACGTTATACGGTAAGTTATAGTAAAATTAATCTGTTATAAAGTTTTTTAATATAATAACAGCGTGACGTAAAAAGAAAACGAGCTATTTCGAATTTAACCGTATATCTCCGGAACCAATCAGAATAATTTCAATTTCTATACCCCATTTCATTGGCCTTCAAAATACGAAATGTTATCCCGTTTAATCGATTTTGTCACTGTTATGGTTTGCGAGATATATCTGAAGCGTTCGTATTCTTTACAGGAATAACGAAGTATAGAGTCTAGCTATCAATAATTTTAATACTGTTCCTGTCATTTTTTATAAAGTGACAGTAAAGACAGGATATGATGCGATAAAAATAGATATATTTAAAATAACTTGATTTACCCTGACATTTAATTTTACTTTCAATATTTATAAATACTAGTCTAATCTAATTTTAATTGAGTAGTGGAAACGAAATTTTAGTGGATATATTTTGTTAATAATAATGAATGAAATGTTCTAATATATTTTATATTATTTTATTCATTCGAGACATATATTATATGAAAAGAATGTCGATTAAAAGTTGCGTGTTTGCGTTTGTTCAGAAGCCCTTAGCATCAATTGGAGAAAAAAAAAACTTTTCAAATCTTAATCAATTATTATTCAAAATTACCTTTAAATTAATATTTACTTTAAACAATCAAACTTTCCTGTAGATTGAAAGGAGTGTAGTAACTTTTCCTCAACTCCCTCACGAGTTGAACGAGTGACGAGAGTTAGCAATTAAATATAAAAAATTTCATTTCGACTCTGCAAATGCTAAATCACAGAGTACTATCGTCCATTCGTTACTCCATATGTGTACGACATGCTTTAATTTTTCTTTGTTATTTCACTTATGAAGTCTGCGTCCAAAATTAGTTATTTATTATTTTATTATGTGTATATAGTTTTCTATTTGCACAAAATAATATTTATGCCTAATTCTGGAAATACGCCAAATCCAAAAATATAAGGAATAACCTTATAACCTTAACCTTATTTATTATTTTATTATGTGTATATAGTTTTCTATTTGCACAAAATAATGTTTATGCCTAATTCTGGAAATACGCCAAATCCAAAAATATAAGGAATAACAAAAATAAATACAGATTGCAATATCAAATTATCTGCAGTGATTTTCTAGTATTTACACTGAGATAAAATATAAATAAACAAATGACTCGTGTTTAGTATGTTGTTTGGTATTGGCGGTGGCATATTGCAGCTTAATACAAATCTTAATACTGTATATACTTATGACGAGACCTATTATCGGGTAACCGCGAAAACCTCCCTTCTCGATTTTCGTCTTTGTAAGATTTAAAATTCATAGTTGCTTGGATCATATTTTTCGTTGATCTCTCGGTGTATGGGCAGAAAATATTATTAAGTAAGGCAATCAGGCAATAATTCACAACTGCGTGTGGCAAACAATATTTTCAGATACTAATATTGGCGCATGCACCATTTCCAAAAATATTAACCAAAGTAGCTAAGCTAAGAGGTGTACTCTTATGGCAAATTTTCCATGAAATTGTCCAAAGTTTTTATATGTTGTAGATTTTGACGCTCTGAATAAAAGTCTAACTAAGTTTGGCGTTAAACAATGAACAGTTTTTGAGATAAATTTAGACAAATGGTAGCATCCCATAGCACACAACCGTGTCTACCACTACTGCCGTCTTGGTAACACCATAAAAACGCCACTGAATATCAATTCTCTGGTCAGGATTTGAACCCAAAACTAATTCCTTGGTCTAACACGTACACACGGAGCCACTAAGCCAAATTTTTGTTTCTACAATATATATTATAAGCGAGATATTTGACGCGGCTGTCGTAAAGTAGACAGCTTGAATATATTTTTAACCAAAACCTAAATGTTCATAACAGATTATGAAAAAAAATTCTAAGCCGCATGGGATTTAATTATCATTTTTTGCCTTTTGTCATGGTTCAAGTGAGAAAATTTTTGAATTCAAATGAAAATGATGTGAGGTCCTTTAAATATTTCATAAATTTATTTCATTAGAGCGTGGTACGGAATGTAAACCAGCACTTTGATACCAGTAGCACTTTGCGAGATTTAACAATTAGTTCATTCTGTATAATAATCCGTTTAATCGCAGTGTTTAAATGCAATGTTACAAAATTATTAACTTTTCTTATGATATAAATAGCACTCATTGTAATACTAATAATTTATGCATTCCCTATATTACCGAAAATGACGTACTCAAGGCACTTAAGAAAATTAAATCCAAAAACATTACAGGTCCTAATGGTATTCCGGCGTTTCTCCTTCAAGATTGTGCCATTTTATTTGCAAAATCGTTAGCTAGTATTTATAATTTTATTAAAACTACTACTTTTCCAGAAGTCTGAAAAATATCTAGAATCTGTCCGGTATTTAAAAGGAATGATAGATATGCTGTTGAAAACTATAGACCAATAGTAATATTGTGCAATTTTCATGCCAAATCGCAGCAAAATACATTAGTTCTGTATTTATTCCGATTTATATTATTTGTAAAAAACAACCTCTTACTGTTTCTTTGACGTAAACATCACAGACGCAGAGGCTTTTTTCCATTAATTCTATTATTTTGTAGATTCGGTGATTTGTTTTTGAAGAGGATAATGCATGTGGTAGAAAACTCAAATAAAAGGAAAGAATATTCGTAGAATGCCTGCCACAAATAACTTTCAGACAATAATTAGATTAAAATTTTTAGGATTATACTAATCATAGATTTATTTTGTTAATTTTTATTATCATTTAATTGTTTACTTTAGTTGTCATTTAGTTTTAATTATTATTTAGTTTGGACAATAAAACAAAATTATTGTCTAAATTATTTTACATGCATACTAATCGATAGGAAATTTTTGATACGGTAGAAATATGACGTGTATTGATAATGGAATTATAAGATATATTAGCACCAGCTTTATAACCATTTTATTTGTGTTTGCAAATGATGGCTGTGAATTACATTATTTTGAATAAGTTGGACAAATATTGAGACATAATAACATTTTTTTAGACCGGCTTGTTTATAACGGAAAAAAATTTGGGTAATTATTGCTTGTAATAGAAGAAAATCGATACAGGACAACTCGGACAAACTTTCTCCCGTTTAGAAAGAACTAAATTTTCATGTTAACATTTTTATTTTAAATCTGCCGAACTAACATGTTCCCCACATTTGAGCTAGGCTTGATTTTGCGTTTCCCCTTGAGGTGTCACCGCCCTGGAATTAGAATTTGGAATTGATTGGAAGGGTGGTCAAAAAATATTAAACCACAGCACTTAGGTCCCATTGGGCCCTTGCCTTGTATTTCCTCCCTTTTCCTCCCTTGTATTTCCTCCCTGTAGCACCTAGGCATCCAACCAACTTAATCTTGTAAAGTAGGTAGTGATGCTGCTTAGGTGCATGTCCTTTGCATCGCCTAAAGTAAGTCAACATTCTCCAAAAATGGATTCACTGATTGATGAGACGGCAGAACAGTCACAGAGTATATGTTGGACCATCTCATCTTCTTGTTCACAACCTCTACAGAGAAGTGTTCCGCTTAATCTCATATTATATAGATGTTTCCTTAACGGACAGTGTGCAGTAAGGATTCCCGTTATAAAACGTGGGTTGATGACATCGATGAAGACATCCGTCCAACAGAGTTCTTAGCGGAAGCTATAGAAATAACAGAGCTGGACACAGGAATTGTGGTGAAAAATTACATTAGAAAAAGTTCGAACAGTTTAAAACAAAAGCGTTTAGTCTATGTGGATAGCATATTTAAAAAAAAATAGGTCTAGTAATATGAAAAGTGTTTTAAATATTAATTGAAGAGTAACCTGGAAACAGGGTAGCTTTCAAAATACGACGCCTTTCTGTCGAAATTTACTGTACTAGTTTAACTGGTTTCGAGATTAATTAGAACTGCTGAGTTTTTAAGGATTTCTGTAATTTCAAATGAGCTGTTACATTCATTTTGTAGTTAATTTATCTATGATTCTTTTACGTAAACTTTGTCTCCAACGTTATATGTGGGACACTTTTCGGATGTTTTTATCAAATCTAACTTTTGTTTTTCTGTTCCGGGCGTTTAAGGATCCTACCGACTGCGCCAATTGTTGTACCATGAGTTACATAAATGACTTTGTAAAGATTTTTGTGAAATTAGTAAAAGTTGAGAGAGTTGACGCTTTAAAATGAAATAATATTATAAGACTGAAATGTTTAAGAAGTTATAAGTATTAGAACTGATTTTCAAAGCTGTATCGTGTAATTTTATCCTCCATTAGGGATCAAAGTTAGCATTTGCTTTGCTCCCGACGATTATAACAAAGGAAATGCAATCAGCGATAAATGATAGGAGAATTTATCATCAACACGTAATTGTAATATGATGCTCCGAGATAAATTAGAATGAACATCTATTATTATTTTTATTCCTGGGAAAATTGCAGTGTTGTGTTATCTATCATTATACTTAGTTCATCGTTTATACTTATTCGTTTATTGTCTAACCGAAAATCCAAACGACGACTACCCTGTTCGTTCCTCAAATATTATTCCACTTTTAAGGTAAATCTTGCATTTATTATATCAGTTCGAACAATGAGTTAATGCGGACACCCATAATGAATTCAAGAAGTTGTGGGATGAAACAAACAGCTGTCAGCCCAGCAAGAGTACAGCAATAGACTACCTGGCAATGTCCAGAAGGAACCTACGTTTTATAACAGGAATCCAGACTTGACACTGTCAGTTAAGAAAACATCTACATAATATGAGATTAAGCGAAACACCTCTCTGTAGAGGTTGTAAACAAGAAGATGGGACGGTTCAATATGTACTCTGTGACTGTTCCGCCGTCTCATCAATCAGAGAATCCATTTCGGGAGAACGTTGACTTACTTTAGCCGATGCAAAGGAGATGCCCCTAGGCTGCATCACCACCTATTTCGCAAGATTGGTTGGAGCCCTAGGCGAGGGTCTGCCTACAAGGAGGATGTACAAGGGGCCCAATGGGGCCTAAGTGCTGTGGTTCAATCATTTTTATTGACCGCCCTCCCAACCAATTCCAGATTCCAGCCCGGTCCTTTAGCTCAGCGGTGGTGTGCCCTTTATTAAAAAAATACGATTGTGTTATTTTGTAAGCTGTTTTATTAAAAAACAATTGGTCTGCGAAAAAAGTAACCTCACCTTTTCTGTAGCAAGTTTTTGGAAACTACAAATTACATCTGAACCATCTAAGGTGCGGTAAAATCGCTTTACCACACTAGGTATAGTAAAATACTATTTACCATACACAAAGCCACATGGTTAGGTTATAACAAGAATTATTTTATCACTATTTCTTTCTTAACTGGAAAGCTGATCAGTAATGATATTTGCAAGAAATGGTGCATGCGCCACGATCAATTGAGTTATGGCCAATCATCAAAGAATTATTTAATTTCGATGCATCGAGACTACTGCTGGAACGATTTTTCAGGTAATCTTAGACCAACATATATAAACGCCAAAACATAAAAAATGAAACCTAGAGTTGGTTCAGATTGATTATGAACTTAAAAAAACAGAATTTGTTAACAGATATCGATTTTTGAAACACCTGATTATTACTCCGCAGCGGTGGTGTGGAGAGCAATACATTTTATCAAAGAAGTACGATGGTGTAATTTTGTAAGCCGTTTTACTCGACAACAGTTGGTCTTACGAAAAAAAGTAAGGTAATAATCTTTTCTGTAGCAAGTTTTATAAACTACAAATTACATCTGAACCATTTTTTACAGAAACATCAATATTTTGCGATATATTTGCATAACTGCTTTTCATTTCTTTTCAACCCCTGTAAAAAATATCGCACATGTAATACCGATGGGGATTTTTGAAAAATAGTTTAAAATAATGATATTTAGGAGTATACAGGGTGTTTCAGGTATGTGGTGATTATTTCTAGGGGTGATTCTACTTAAAAAATATGAAAGAAAGTTCATATAAATATGGGTTCGGAAATCTCTCCTGGGTCGCTGCGAGCCTCTAAAGGGGGCAAAATTTACATTTCATTTAATACCTCAAGAACCTTTTGAGTTACAGTGAGTAGTTTTTGCACCTAATTCGATATCAATAAAGGTCATTTTATCTGATGTTATCCACGTAAGGCAAGTTCAATAAGGGGTGCACAAAATTGGAAAGGGGGGACTTACTCCTACCCCAAATTTTTTAATGCTAATTTTCTGTGATTGTCTCATCAGAATATGAGCCGATATTCATTTATTCTACAGTCGAACCTGATGTAATGCTGCTGAAGCAAAAGGATTGTACGAGAAGCTTCCCCAAATAGAGGAGTACCTTCTCAAGGGGACCTAAACCCTCTTGACTATTTTGTCTGGGGTTATTTGAAAAGCCTTGTCTACTCAACTTCTGTGATAAATCTTGAAGAGTTAGGCGAACGTGTAGCAATAGGGCGCGAAATTATCAGGAACATGCCTGGAATGTTTCAACGGGTCTTTGCTTCAATGAATCGTCGTGTTGTATCTTGTGTGGATATGATTGGCGCCCACTTTGAACGTTTAATTTAATTTGTTAATCTTTAAACCTGTTGAGTCCTTTAGTTTAGTAATAATTTGTTATTTTTCCAAGAAAGGGCGCCGAGAGGCTTCGCAGACAAAAAAGCTCGGAAAGTAAAATTTCCTTCCTAAAGTAAAACAGTTTTCACTTATTTTAAGGTGCACATAAGAATACTATTCTTATTCTAAAATTATGGTATTGAATATATATCTGGTTTTTTTTCCGAAACTTATTTCTAAGAGGTACAATGGGAACTTCGCCCGATGGCACTATGAAGTCTATAAATATTCATATAAATGCGGGAAAGTTGGCTAATTTCTTATTAGTTTGTATTTGTTACTAATTATTTAAACTTACTACTTGTATATGCTATGTTCGGATGGAAGAACATCGATACAATAATAATAATAATCTTTATTCACTATTATTAATACAGGAACTGTAAATTTGATAAGTCAGTGAGGGGTATAGAAATAGCAACAATACGTACTGTATGATTAGTACAATATCATAATAAAATTGAGAATAATATGCACAGAATATATAAATAATATTATTAGTAAATAAATAAATATCATCATCAAAATCAAGTCACGAGAAATCGACATTGATTGCACGCAGTACAGTAATATAAAAAATTATACATGGAATAAAATACAGAAATAATTAGTCTTAGGGTTTAAGTAGTTTGACAATGAATGATTAAAAAATCATTGAATGAATAAAATGAGATTTGATGGAGGTAATGTCTTAAATATCGGTTGAATACTCCAAACGGCCTTTTGTTTTTAATTTCTATGAGGAGCCTGTTATAGATTTTTAAACATGAATATTTTGGAGATAGAGAGGTGTTATGGTTAGAGATATTTAGTTGTGTTGCACTTCTAGTTCGGTGACTATGATTATCCGAGTTTTTTTTTAATGAATCTAGATTTTTGTAGGCAAAAGTTGCGCATTTTAGTATGTAGATGGAGGTTAGGGTAAGTATATTATTGTTTTTGAAAACTGGTTTACATGAATTTAAGTTTTCCGTACGAAAAATAAGTCTTATAATTCTTTTCTGGATTAAAAATATCCTGCTTACTTCTACTGCTTTGCCCCAGAGTAGTATGGTGTAGCATAAATGGGAGTAGACAAGGGCATAGTACGAGGTAATAAGTTGAAGACCCTAGAAATTTTTATTTCTGAAAAATTAAGGGTATGAATTGTGGGATTGGTTTTGTGCAAATTAACAAAGACTGTTTTTGTTTCATTCAATATTAATTTCCTTTAGTACTTTTTTATGTGAACCTGTACCAATTGCGAATCTGTAGCCACAGTGAGACAGAAGTCAGCAAAATTAATTGTGAAACAAAACAAAAAGTGCTAGATCGTGAATGTACGATAAAAAATATTAGGGGTGCTGGTACAGACCCTTGCGCTGCACGTACTTCTATATCAAATATGTCCGATTTGTAATGTGTATTTAAACTAAGAGTTTACATTCGGTAAGGAATGATATTAACCAAGATAAAACATTACCTCTGATCCCTACGTTATATAGTTTACTTTCTACAAAGTATAGTATAAATTATTATAAAAACTGCCTTATTTCAATAGCTATCTAACAAGGTACAAATGTTCAATGTACCCTTAATAGTTCTAAGAAAATACTAGTAAAAATAACACAAGTAGTACGAATTTTATTTTTAGATAAACAGTAAAAAGCATTTTAAAAGTAGAGTTTAATTCTTCATTAATTTCAAAGTTGTACTTTATTTTTTATATGTCTTGCTCAAAATGGGAGCCCCTATTCCGTATACAGACACGGCAGCGTCTTCTTATTTCCGTCCTTGTTAATCTGGTTGTCAGATTATGCCTTATGTGTTGGGCAGCATCGACTATCCTTTGTCTAAGGTTTTCTATAGTATTGACTGGTGTGGCATAGATCATCTCCTTCATATGACCCCATACGTAATAATCAAGGGGTGTTAAGTCAGGGCTTCGCGCTGGCCAAGGTATTGGGCCCTCTCTTCCAATCCAACGGTTAGGGAAACGTTGATCAAGTAACTGTCGTACTGCCAGCCGATAATGTGCTGGACAACCGTCGTTCTGAAACATCATTCGCTGTCTGACGGCGAGAGGAACATCTTCTAAAATCACCGCCAGATCATTTCTTAAAAAAATTTCATAGATTTCCCCGTTTAAATTTTGAGGAAGAAAGTGTGGCCCTATTAAATAGTGGCCAATGACTCCCATCCACACATTAATATAAAACTTCATTTGGAAACTAGTTTCACGTGTTAACTTGGGATTTTCCTCTGCCCAATAATGTAGGTTGTGGAAATTTGTTATACCCTCGCGATTAAATTTCGACTCGTCCGTCCATAAAATACTTGTTAAAGAATTTGCACTTTCTGCATCTGAATTTAACATAAAGCGGCAGAATTTCACTCTCCTTCCAGGATCGCCTTCCTCCAAGCCTTGGACAGGGGTATAGTGGTATGGATGACATCCAACTCTACGTATCGTAGACCAAACTTTCCATTGTGACGCTCCGGTTAGTCTTGCGACTTTATTAGTTGAAATAGTTGGGTCTTCCTCAAAATACCTCAATATTTCTTCCTCATCATCTGATTCATAAACGGGAGGAGCACCAGCGTCACTTCTTCTACATTTCACGGAGCCAGTTTCAGCGATATTTCGATATACCGTACTGAATACACGTGCATTTGGTAAGCGGCGGTATATTCTCGGCGAGCTTCAGCAGCGTTGTCGCCACAGTATCCATAGACAAACAAGATATCAGCGTATTCTGCGTTGGCATACGCGGCCATGGCACAGAAAATACAATAACAACAACTAATAACAACAACTACGAGCAAAATCAAAATCTTCGATAACTAATTTAACAAGACCAACAAACTTAAAGGACACGGAGATAAGAATGTCAGTTAATGACTATATGCACAAACGTCAAAGTCAAGGACTGACTGACTTAAATGAAAATGAACGATTAGTCGTTTAATAAATTCCGTCACCAGCATTATCTTTACTAATTTTTTATTAGAACTATCAAGGGTACATTAAACATTTCTACCTAGTTAGATAGCTATTGAAATAAGGAAGTTTTTATAATAATTTGTACGCGTGCTACATTAATATTTTTTTGAAAAAACCTAATAGGTAAATTTCATAACTGATTTTAAAAAATTTACAAGTTTTTATTTTAAATGTTCACATGATCGAAATGTTTCCGGATATTTTTCATTCCAAACGGATATCTATAATATTGGACAAGTAATCCAGTAAAAAAAAAATTAAAAATGTCAAGTAGATTTTTCGGAAATTAACTTTTAAGACATTAAGATCTACTTTTTTGAGAAAAACAAAAAAATTGAAATATCTCAAAAACTAATGAGTTTTGCATAATGTATGTTAGGGCTAGATTTACTCCTTAGCACATGCCCCATCACATCTCCAATGGAATGTATCGAATTACCAGTAACCCTGTATATCGGTAAAAAAAGTATAAGGCTACCTTAGTAGAACTATGACAGATGTAGTGATATGAATTTCCACTCAATAATTTCAATCATTTGCAAAAGTAGTCAATTTAAAACTACAAGATATGAAGATCAGCACTATTTTTAAAATTAAATTCACTGATTTTGCAAACAACTGAAACTATTGAGTGAAAAATTCATATCATTGCACCTGTTATAGTTCTACTTACTTATTCTTTTTTTTTACCAATATATGTATTTAAAAAAAGTTATGGCCAAAAATAATGAATATTTCCTTATCGAATTTCTCTCTCTCTTGTATGTGCCCACCTTAAATACCTTTAAGAAGTGCGAAAAATTGTCACTTATGTATATTGTTCCGATACTTCGTAAGGAAGAGCAGATAGTTTATAAAAAATAAGCTTACCTATTCTAAGTATAAGCAATATTACAGGAGCATTTTATATAAAATTTACATTTAAAAATGTCTGAAATTGTGGTCAATTCATTTTAGGCAAATTTTTTTCCTTAACAATGAAAGTAGGACATTTATGTAATAGCAATAAAAAAACTAAAAGTACATACCATATCCGTATATAATTGGGATACGATATAATACTACCACAGCCTCCGCTTTGATACTACTTAACATGTCTATAAAATTCATTGAAATTTAATAATACATCTATGCTCCATTCGCATCCTTACCCTCATATAGGTACACAAGTATTATAATATAATAAATAGATCCTTACCACACAAAAGTGATGAAAAATCTCAACAGAACTGACAGAAGCCAAATCAAAAACAGACAAAACTTTTTTTTTAATAAAATCCGATGAAAACAAATAGAATTTGTACAATCACAGGATTAAACCGTGCCCGCGATAAATATTAAATTTTTCAACGGATTACACCTGAACTCCGCCTAAGCTACCACATCGACATGCTTGACCTTTTGAGTTAAATTCCTTGCTTCACGAGTTATGCAGGCAATGTCAGAGAGCATAGCATTCCTATGGTGTCGTAAAACGTGCTCTCGCCTTTTAGGAATAGGCATTCGCAGCGCGACTGATCGACCGCTAGCACCACCGCACGTACACAGCCGTACTGAAAACAATTTATTTCTGATTCCGAAGTTACTGTTCCCAGCGTTCCAACTCCTAGCGGTGCTGCGCGGCTGTGGACCACGGTTATCTCATCTTTTAAAGATGCAGTAGCGAGTCCGCATGAGATGTGGTTACTTAGCAACCATTGATGACGCCCGAGGAAGAGCCAAGGCGACACCGTTGGCGGAACAGTTATTATTATTAAATTTATTTATCTGGAATGATTGTGCACGGAAATAAATCGAATTTTTTCCACATAGAAACGAGTACTAAGCAATTGTGCTCTTGTGTGGGTCTTGCAGGATGTTTCATATTATGCACGATGAATATTCTAAAGACAAACAGGTCTATTGTATCCAGCGGCGCCGTGAGTGCGGGAGGATATGGCTATAGTTTATTTGGGAATGGGAGAGTAATAAAAAAATTAAATACAGACCGATTATGGGCGTGCGTCCCTAATTTTTTTCATATTCATAGAAGTTATACACTATAGTATAGTGGCTCGAGTGTCCCGTGATATTAGACTGTACGAGGGTGGTGCCAAATTCGAATGTACAGTGTACACCACCCATAGCATCGGATATCATTGCAGTTCTAGAACAGAACCTGAGTAGACATGCTAGTGCGGTGCAGTAGGTACAGTTGGTTTAAAAAAAAAACTGGTACAACTCTTGTAATCGAAAATCTTAATAGTTTAATTGTGCGCATATGCCTGTAAATAGGGCTGACCAGGCATGTCGAGAGGGGGGGCGGAGAAGAGGTGGTTTACCCCGGACCTGGGTTTTTTGGAGGAGACCGGTTTTCTTAGTGTTTTTAAAATTATTAAACCTTTCTTTTTAATTTTGTCCAAATGGAATTTTTAAAAATAATTAGAAAATAACTTTTCAAAACATTTTCAAGCCTGCCATATTATTGTTTAAAAAAATAATATTTGTTACGGCTAATTCTACTAATGGTTGTAATTAAAGTACTAACTGAATAATGATAATTCTATTTTTAAAATAAGAACACAAAAATACCACTTGAGATTAAAAAAAATGTAAACAATGCAAACTGAACATAAAAATACAATAATAAAATAAAATAAATGAACGACAAGTATCCTCAATGGTTAGAACTCAAAATTAAAAACAAAGTAAAATATAAAATAAAATTTACTTGAAACTTCAACTACGTAATACAGAATTAACTAATATTTTGTCATTGCTAGCGTCTAAAACTGCCTGAAGTCTTGCAGGCACGAACAAAATTAAATTTCTTGCAAGATGAATTTCTTGCGACAAGTTCTCCCAAGTGTCTTCAATTATCCCTTCCAATTCTTGGGCATTATTTGGATGGTTATTTAATTTCCTTATATGTTCCACCATTAGTCCCCAAACATTTTCAATTGGATTTAAATCCGGACTTTTAGATGGCCACGGTATCAACTCTATGTTTTTATTAAGAAACCATTGCCTGACACGATGGGCCGTATGTATGGAGCAGTTGTCTTGTTGGAAAATATAATTATTTTCCGGAAACAACTCTATTACTGATGGCAACATAATATTGTCTAATATTTCAATATATTTAATGGGATTGAGATGATCACCACTGTTCCAACACACACCTAACCCATTTAGGCTCATCCAAGCCCAGACATTGACTGAAAACCTTCCTGATATTTGTGGATCGAAAGTATATTTTTCGTCGTATCTAGTGGAAGGAGGCCTATATACGCGAACATGTCCATCGTTACAGGATTTAAAAACCTTTTCGTCAGAAAAGACAACTTGTCCCCAGAAGTTTTCATCATTGATTATATAGTTCAATGCAAAAATAATCCTACTTTGCTACTTTTCTTCTGAAAGTTTGTATTTTTTAGCCCCTGAACAACTCTTCAATTTGCTTCCTAGTTTTATTCTTCTGCAAGCAGTAGGTACCGAAGCAGGGAAATTTGTCTCTGAAATTGCATATACTGCAGTCTGAAAAGGGTTTTCTCTTATATAATTTATAAGATTTTCATCTTCTTGATTATTGCTCTTTCTGGGTCTACCGGAACCAACTTTACGGGATAGCGTTTGGTTAGTTTCCCATTGTTTTTTAACACTCATAGTGGTTTTACTCACATTGCATTCAGCAGCATGTCTTCTTATGGATCAACCATCTTCAATTTTAGAAACAATTCAAGTTTTTGAATATCTGTTAGATGTCGAACCATTTTTAATAATGACGCCACTGATTAACGTCAAAGTGACATTTGCAAGATTATTAATATCAATCAAAGAATGAATGATTTACATAGCTAAAAGAAAGTGTACCAGTTTACCAGTACACGTCGAAAGGGCCGACGATAGGACGGGGAAGGCGGCTATCATATTAGGATTCCTCTGCGGAAAATAGTCCAATTTTTTTATTTGTACCTTTATTTTATCATTATAAATAAAGTTCTTAAGCTTCAAACGTTTTCACAGGGTCAAAGGCGAAGAAATCACATTTTCGTCGGTATCTCAGTTCCTATACCGGATGACACAGGAGATGTGTAACATTGCTATTTAAAAAGTTAAAATTTAGAATCTTGGAAGAGTTGTATATTACATAATTGTCCTTGTTTTGAACCTATCAAACATTTTCTTCAAGTTCCGGTTTAACCTTGGAAGTATAAATGCTCAGTGTGCCGTGATAACGCAAATTTGTTCTCATATTTTTTGGATATAATCAGTTATTTAAAAAAACCTCTCTCTCTAAACAACCCACATTATCATAAAAACCAAGGTAGGTAACCCATTTTTTTATTTGTCCTACTTAAAAGATGCTCATTTATCTTTGTTCATTACGATTGCTGCACTTATCCTATTTTGCTTTCTTCACTAAAATTAGCATATAAAATTATTGCTTAGTAATAATTGAAATGTTGAGTTAAATTTGAGGTTATGTGAATTCTAAAAGAATTTAGTTTTACGATACCAAACAACTTAACCCTAGATGAAAGCAATTCAGATGATATGCAAAAATAATTATTGGCTAATTTGCTAGTTTTTTTAGTAACGTGTTTACAAATCCAACTAAACCTATAAATAACATTTTAAATTCATCGCTTCAAAGTTAACATCTGCATTTTGCAAAACTTACTGAAGATGACGTTCTCATAACCTTGCTTAAACTAAAATCTAAATTTGTTAATGGTCCTGATGATGTCCCTGCATTCATTATACGAGATTGTGCCTATGACCTCACTAAACCTCTGACTATCCTATTTAATTTATCGTTACGCATCTGTATACTCCCAGATGTATGGAAAACATCGCAGATCTGTCCCGTATTCAAATAGGGTGATAAAAAAACAACACCAAAAATTACAGAGGTATTTCCATAATATGAAGTTTTGCCAAAGTTTTTGAAATAGCCTTACATAATATTATTTATCCGTACATTTAAACGCAGATTACAACCAAACAGTGTGGGTTCATGTGAGGGCGAGATCCACGACTACTAAACTTTTTACTATTACTCAATTTATTGCAAAACATATGAACTCAAATACCCAAGTAGATGTAATTTATACTGATTTTTCAAAGACTTTCGATAGGCTAAATCATAATATCGTACTTTTAAGACTAGAAGAAGCTGGATTGTCCTTGCCTTTGCTGAATCTATTTCGATCATTTCTTTCAGATAGGAAGCAGTACGTTTGTGTCGTGGGTTTGTCTCTGAAAATGAAATCTCTGTGACTTCTGGAGTACCACAAGGGTCCATTCTTGGACCAATCTTTTTTATATTATTCGTAAATGATATTATTGATAACCTCGTTATATACTATTTATTATATGCAGATGATATAAAAAAAAATGTGCTATAAACAATATCTCAGATTGCTTATACTTAATTGCAGGATAACTTGTCAAAAATCAATAACTAGTGTCACTTAAATAATCTCCCTTTAAATGCCACAAAATGCAATGTAATGACATTTACTAAAAAATATATCTCATATGGAATAATTATAAATTGAATAATGTCAGCCTAAACCGGCCTGACTCAATATAGGATCTAGGAGTCGTATTCGATAGCAAATTATCTTTTAATCACCACATTAACGAAACTGTAAAAGTATCGTATAGGAATTTAGGCTTCAGCATAAGAAATACTAGGGATTTTACTGATATACAGGGAATCATGCTGTTGTTTAATGCACTACAGTATGGAAAATTTGGCACAACAGTATGGCAATTTGGTTATAACATATATACGGATAGTTTGAAGAATATTCAGAGGCGCTTTTTAAAATTTCTGTCACACAAGGTGGATGGCATATACTCTGGAGTCGGAATACCTCATACACAATTACTAAGGAGATTTTCTGTACCCATTTTGCTTGCTCGAAGAAAGACACACATTGATATTTTTTTGTAAGTTAATTAATAATAAAATTGATTGTCTACAACTTCTGGAACAACTTGCATTTGATATCCCAAAACCAGAGCGCAGATTCTCAAATACTTTCTATCTCACTACGCGTAAGACAAATTTGTTATAATTTTCACTTTTACATTTTTTCAAGTGTGAGAATTGCTACTTATTTTTTTTATTGTAGTTATAATTCCATAAAAAAAATTACATACTATTGAAAGGTTTTCTGTCTTTAATAGCTGTAATATTATTCAATACATGTCTGTCTATACTTTTATCTATATTTTAATCTGATTTTATATATATACATATATATGTATATTTTTTTTATCTGTATGTATGTTATGTATATGTGCATATCTGTATATAGGTGTATGTATTCTGTCACGATTCGTATTTGGCTTTGCTGATTTTGGTATTTGTATGTATTATTTATTATTTGTTGTATTTGCCCATCCCATAATTGGTTTAAGTACTGTTGCATTAGCATTAGAATCTTTATATTCTTTCAATTCAAGACAAACTTCTTGTTAAGCTTAATGTGTAAGAACTTAGATATATGTTTTTGTAATTATCTTTAATAAACTTCAAACTTCAATTTCTTAATATTGGGCTTTATTCGAACTAATCAATATGTACCACCTGTAGCTGGTTTACGATTCTGTTTTTCTTTCATTCGTCGCAAGTCTCGTTAAAATCAGGATAACGCTTCAAAAATAGATGGCATGTGGATTTCTATTTACGTCGTCAACGTTAACACGTCAAAGCCTATTCTACATAAAACATCTTCAACTCATTAATATCCACTGGAAAACTTCTGCATTATGATTCGACTTTGCATTCTTGGGTCTTCCTTGTCTCCCGATGTCATTAACGATGAAAGGAATTTTTTTGTGTGCGCGCACAATCGTATTCCATAGCCGACTCGTCTAGAAGAAGGTGCAAGCCGCCGGTACCAAACCTTTCGAAACAAAGTATATTTAAAAAAATATACCAATATTTTCTAATGTAGGTAAGTCCCTTATCCTAAGTAATTACCCATTGGAAACGCTTACTCAACAATATCACTGTCTGTACGTGTCGAACTTTTTCTAATTAATTGATTCTACAGGGGTTTTAATTGTCATCTCTGGAAGGCACTTAAAGACCTTCTTCCGCATTGCTCGCATTAATGATAAATTATCGGATAAAAGAAATATTTACAATGGACTTTGGAACCATTCTATTCAAAAAATTTCTTTCCCAATAGTAAGTGATGAATCCTCAGGAACAAATAAAAGTAGATCATTTAAAAAATATATTTAAAACAATGTTCACAATTTCGAAACTGAACGGTGATATACTGAGCTTATCTAATAACAATGTAGATATTGATTAAAAATATATAAACGCTTTATATTACTATTACAATTTATGTTTTAGTCACAAGGAATAAGAGTAATTATTACACAAATAAAAATAGTATTGTTGATGGTATAAAACCATCGTCTAAAACACTTAAAGACAGAAGCATCACAAGGTTCTATTGACATTACTTTCTACAAAAATTGTTGCGGACCTGTTGCATATTCGACCCGCGATATGCATTTGAGTTGCATAATAGCAATCGCAGCAACGAAACGTCCTTAGCGGAGTTTTTGTTACCATCCGCGAGCGGCGCGATTCCTTCGACTGGTTCAGAGAGAGAGAGAGAGACGTTTTGCCTAGCATGTACACGGTTGGCGATTCCTGAAAACTTATTGAAGGCATCCTTGTGGATTTTGGAGTTATCAACACCAATAAAATTTCCTCCATTTTTTGTTATTCTGTTGAGCAGAATATTTTGTTGTTGGGGGCGAATTTTAACTGCTGGTGCAGGATTTAAGTGTATAGGTGAGTTAGCCTCACTATTGCCATATTACCCGATCTCTATCCACGTGTTTCGCAAATTTACAGGCTTTCCTTTGGAAGTATCTCGCTGGTTTGTAAGACGGACTCGACCCCATTCATTCAGCTGTAGCCTTCTCTAGGAGTTTTAGTGGATTGCTTCCCTCAATAGTAAGAGATAAATTATATTTCTTTTGTGGGTTATGTCAGATTTAAATTGCTCTCATTAGGCACGCTTCACGTGCATTTCCGACCGTGCAAGTTAAATCGGTATATCTTTGGGGTTTCGCGGACGGGGCCTCAACGCTCACACCCACAGGAGTAGGAAATTCCACAGCTGGAGAGGCTGTAATCGATTCCATCGTCTGGTCAATTTCTTTCTTCCCGAAGACACTACCGTGGGGCTGCATTTTATATATATATATATATATATATATATATATATATATATATATATATATTTATACTTACTTTTGCATTTTAACTTGTATATATTTAAAGATTTTACGCATTTTTATTTATTTAAGGAGGTTCTCTAATCAGACCCGTTGTGGTCAGATTTATGTTAATTTATTTAGTATGTTGTAAACCAAGTGTAGCTACACGAGGCATCTTTATTTATGCTGCTACCTATTAATCGGAAAATTAGCCACACCTTTTGAACATCGCCAGGTTTCATGCTAGAGAACCAGACATTATTTTGTAAATTCTGTAATATAGTGTATTTCATGTTTAAAGCTAGTGTCATTATTTCGTCTGCGACCGCTGCGAATGGAACCCTCAGCGATTTGTGTAAGTAAGTAAACTAATAATTAATAATAGTTTATGTTAACTTAGGCTTAACGCCCTGAGACAATCTGAGCTAGTGAAATTTTATCGTGGGCACGTTACATCGCTTACCCGAGCTAGGTAGTATCTGCGATCTGCTACGCCACAGCAGCCCAAGTGAGTTCTTTTCTGTAATATCTTGTAACCCTTACGATCCAAAGTATTATTTATTTATGTACTTGAAGAATCTTCAGGAGGATTATAAAAGAAACAAAAACGTATATTACAATTTAAAGTCTGATAATAAACTGTTAAGGAATATCGTTATATTAATTCAATTATCGAAAATATTGTTGTCTATTGACAACCATTTTTATGAAACGTAGCCTCATGCAGAACTTTAAACAAACAAAATCGGGTTTGGTATCTTTCTTGAAATTAGTCCATCCACAAAAAAATCATCCTGTCGTTCCGGAGTGTCTCACAACCATAAGTTCCTTCCATTATTTAAAAATGTGGAATGTTCAAACTACATTGACTCACACATAATGTTATTCATCAAGATTTGAGAGGATAGAGAGGGTGTCAATCAAATATCCGGTACTTGGTCGTTGCCGAGTGTCCTCAGACAACATCCTTTCCTTTTATGAGGGCCTGGGTGGGTGGTAAAAAGTCACATCTTCCACCTGTTCTGCCTATAATACTTGTGTTTTAAATCGCGTTGGTGGCAATAAAAGCTATCAGTTTCATCCAAATCAACTCAAGATTGGTGTGGGACTGCTTGACGGCCCTTACAGGGCTGGGAAGTCAGAACAGAGTGACCCTAGCATGGGTACCAGGACACGAGGGACACAGAGGAAAGGAAAAGGCTGACCAACTGGCCAAGGAAGGCGCACTTGAAGCCCCAATAGGACCCGAACCCTTTTGTGGCGTAGCAAAGCCATGCATACGAGCAGCCATTGAGGAATAGGTGCAAAATAAATCTCTGGAATGATGGAGGAATCTCCCAATACAGAGACAGGCCAAAGAGTTTATTAAAGAATGTTCGGCTAAATTTACGGAAGATCTACTAAGTCAAAATAGGAAGGCCATCAGAGTAATAATAGGCCTTCTAACTGGCTACTGCCGGCTCAATAGACACATGAGTCTAATGGGCCTGGCAGAGGATGCAACATGCAGATTCTGCCAAGAGGAAACCTCAGTTCACGTAGTATGCCACTGTGAAGGCCTGGCGAGTCTGAGATTCCAAGTACTCGGAGAAGAAAAACCAAGGGCGGACAGCTATACAAAAGGGCCTTTATCAAAGCTGTGGAGCCAAGTACAAAGGACAAAGTTGGATGAGTTACTATAAGGAAGATATTCTGGAAGCATCACAATAGACCTGAAAAGGTCGCGATGGTAAAGGCTAAATAATCGGCTCCTTTGTTAATCTAATCGAATTTAAATCGCGTTGCACACAGCCCCACACATTCGTGACAATCAATATTTCAAACAGTTTCAGGCGCGTCTACCAGGTTTACAAATATCTCAGTCAGTCCTTTGGAATTTTATTGTTTACGTTAACACCGTAAAACGTAAATGACAAGCAACGCTCAAGCGGCGTTTTGTGAAGTTATTTACTTTATACTAGCAAAGTAAACTTTTATATTTATCCTAAAATTATGATTCCATATTTATAAATTAGGTTAAAAATTTGTATTGAATGTAATTAAATGTAATTTTGTAATAATTACAGTTTTATAGTCATTGTAAAAATATAACTTACTTAAATTTTGAATGCACATAAGGAGTATTTGCAACAATGAGTCACCTAGATATAGGGTGTTTCACTACTAATAATTTTTCAGCACCCTGTGTAAGCGTTTTTCTTCACCCCGGCGGACGACGAGGAGAAAAGGGTTACTCTTTGACACTCGAACCTCGGAAACAGGTATTTGGCACGGTGCAGCTTTAGCTCGAGCGCCAGTCCCAGTGTTAGGACAACACTACCACAAGCCAGATACGCGAGACTGAGTAGCTCAAGTGGAGAAACGGTACTTTAGTGGGTCAATTAGGGAAATTAGACATTCATATATACAGCAGTAAAACTCAGAATTTGTTGTAAATAAGGTTGCTTTCTTCAATTGTTCCTATTATATACAAAACTACCTTATAAAATACCCCTAAAGGTTACTAACAGTGAACTAGATTTAATGGAAACAGGCGGTGCAAAGAAAGTAGTACCAGATGACCCAAATGACAAGCGGAGATTGGCAAGCGGGAGTTGCTACAGCAGGTGTTGGTTAGAAAGGCTTCAACGGAGATCGGTGATAATGTGAACGATCCATGCTTTTGATGGAAGTCTGAAGGACGTATTTTCTGTTCGAAAAACTTAGAAAAATTGAAAAAAAAATAGGAAAAAGAAAAAATTAATTTTCTTTTTCCTCAACCTTTTCTAAATACTAAATAAAAATATTACGTTCACAAAATTTTTAGGGTTCAAAGTGACTGTTTCAGACGGAGATTAATGGATAAATCATACTTACTGTCGTTTATGCTTAACTGCGGCTCTGATGGTATCAATTGGAAGACGTCGTAACACTGTCTGTTTAACACTCTCTTAAAATTAAATCTGAAAGGGAAATTTTGTTAGAAAACACAAGTAAAAGACAATATAAAGTTCAAAAAATGTATATTAAATCTTTAAAAAATTTATGTTTTTACAACAACTTCTTCAGAGAAAATGTTAACAAACAATGGTCTGACCCGTGTACAACACATGGTGAGGAACGGGACGATTCATACGGTACCAACTACCATCCAATATGCAGTTTGAAAAGCTAACGATGCACAAAAAGATTCAAGGAACAGTTCATGTAACTGAAATTTTGGTGGGCTTATGCTTGCCTGTCTTATAAACGTATTTTATTAATTCACATAAATTTTGGTCGCTCCTCGGAGCTTAAAATTGCTTGAAGCGTATCTACTTCGTTTGTATTATGCAATAACAAATTTTACGTTCAGGCAAGGCAGATCCCATGCACGTGTGAGTACATGGTATAGATACTTTTTTGACTCCGAATCACTGAGGAACCGGTTTAGGGCAAACCCCGTCAAAAATCATCATTTCCCCGTCAAATCCGACTGCTAGGAAATGATGGGGGTCCCATGTCGCTAAGGGCTATTTTCGCTATAACTTCCGATATACTTTGAATAGTCGTTGGATTAACTTGTCCTCATATTCAATACCTCGTAAGAGTTGCAGTGCTTGACAACGTGGATTCGTAAAAGGGTTTTTAATCTTGGAAATTTGGAAGTTCAAGTCCAATTTTAGAATACTTTCCAAAATTGGGTGGTCGGGGCGACATTACGTCCCTGTGCAGCGACATTTACTACACTTACCAAATTAACGCTCCTCGAAGAGTTAGCGAAAATTTGGCATAAAAAACGCTCCGAAGAGCAAAAATATATTTCCAAGAATTAAAAACCTCCTCCACGGCGTTTTTACGTGAAGCACGCTTTTCTTACGAAATATTTCCTAAGTCGGATTTCGTTACAACGTCGAAAAGTATATCGGGGTTATAGCGTTCTTTAACAATAATACGAAGCAGATGATAAAGCGGCAAAGCAGAGCACACAGTAAATCGGTAAAACAAAGCCGGGGATTGTCTGCTGGAATTAGTTCGGTCGGGTACGTCTGCTGCGGTAGAGCGATCGGAACGGAATCAATCTGGGCGATGTTCTCGGAATGATATATAGCAATAATGGTACCTGGGTTCGGATCTCAGGAGCGGACATTTCTGCTGTCGACGAGTGGCTCTGGCTGACTGAGATGCATGACGGCTTCAATCATACACTCACCATATTAATCAAATAACTGAAAAATCCTACAAGATGCTAGATTTTCTTATTAGAAATACTCTTCATTTCTGTAATGCCACTGGTCCTAAATAGTAGTATTTCTCTATTGTGAGGTCTAACTTGGAGTATGCGTCATAAATATGGCCTCCTTATTACAAGATGCATATAGATAGTAAGAGTAGCGTTATAAATTTTCAGTCAATAATTTCAAACATATGTGAAATAATTAGATTTAAATTTAGGAAATACGAAGATTGATATAATTTTTAAAATTAAATCTAACGATTTTGCAAACAACTGAAATTATTGAGTGCAAATTCATATCACTACAACTGTCATAATACTACTAGTATGTAGTCCTATACTTTTATTACCGATATATGTATTAAAAAGGGTTATTGCCAAAAATAATAAATATTTCCTTATCGGATCTCTCTCTCTCTCTCTCTCTCTTGGATATGCCCAACTTAAATATAGCTATACTTATGTTCTTCTATTTTTGTAATCTTTGCTCTCTTGGATAGTGTATGTAAAAATGAATAAATATCTCCTGATGAGGAAAACCTACTAAAATAAATAATAATAATAAAATATTTCAAATTATGAATATTTATTTATATATAGTTTTAATTACATTTATTTCACAGTACCTAGTCTTTAATTCTGTTTATGCGGCGAGAAGACACCTCTCAAGGACTTCTCTTAAACACGGTAAAATCTTGTTTGAAACTTGCATCTCTAATTCTGAGAAATAAATTAAAATATACGGAGGTACCGCTGAAAGAACGCATCAAACAACTTCATAAAGAAATCCTGTTATCAAGTATCGTTAGTTAATAGAGAGTAAAGAATAACGTAAATTTTTATGTGAGATGTGATGGCCAGAGCACATATTTTTTATTTAAAGAGCACTCTTGAACCTGACATTTGCATAATTTTTATGTTTCAATATAATGTAAATAAAACTGAGTAAAAGGTAACAGAAAATAAATTAGTCAGTAGTTTTTAATATCATTACATTGTTCATTACTTCCTGTAATTAGGTTTATGAAGTCGAAGTCACAATAATATTTATGAATATTATTTAAAAACGGACACGTTTAAATAAATGTTAGAAGTGTACCAATTTTCAAATCTAGATTTCAAGCTTTAATTATACCTACGCACGTACGAGTTAACCGCTATATGACATAAATGACACGAAAAGTATATTTTTTAAACTGTTGCTTACTATTCCTAATTAGAACAATGGTATAAATAATATTAAACAAATTAAAACCATTCACACTTTTTCTTATAAAACATGAAAATTACGTAATTCTTATGTACATTCTTGCTGTAATTGGAGCACGCTAAATGTTACTTCCCACTTATGCGATATGATGCATCTTTGTTCTGTAAACGTACATACTAGTTGATATGAGTTGAATCTACCCGAGGCCATCAGTCTTCAGCTGTGTGTTTGACAATATAACATAAATACCGTTTGTGGTAGATAAATTGTTGTCGGGAGAAAAGTTGGTACTAGAAACTGTTAAATTACAATTGTTTTAACCCAATGTATTACTGTAAAAAAAATTATAAAAACATATTTTTTTCTTCTGTTTTTGTGGCGTTTCCTACCACATGTATTTTTTCCTAATAATTGTCACGGAATCTACAAAAGCAACACAGTTATATTGAAAAATAACGTCAAAGGCTGTGACGTTTATGTCAAAAAAACTGTCAGAGGATATTTCTGCCAATCAATTGTTAAAAAAAAAATTTAACTTTTTCCGAAATATTCGCATATATGGTGGGTGCGCCAGGTGCCAGAAATTAGACAACTCACAATTCCAGAAGCGAGAGGCTTGTGCGGAAGGGGGTTACACATTAAAAATACGCGGACATACAACCATTTCCACCGACAGTGCCGGAGCCGAGATTCGAACCCGGTGGCGCGACAGCCGTGTGACTAATCGCGATTGCCACCTCGCGCCTTAACCTACGTGGCTATCGACCAGAAATACGATACTAAAATAAAAATAATTTGGAGATGATTAAGTTTAAAATAAAATTTGTTAATAGAAATGAAATTAATTGTCAAAATTTGTAATTTAAAATATTCTCAATTATTTCCAAACGATAAAATGATGAACAAAAGATTTATATAATGTTTATTACAAACTTTTAAGTCCGTGTAGCTCAATATAATTTCCAGCCGCACAGTATCACTTATTTGCGATGTTCAACTGTCATTTCCAAAGCTCCTTCACCTTTCAAATGGTATATCGTTTCCACTAAGAATCGTTTTCTGAACCTTAAAATAAATTATGATTATACTCCTTTCTCCTACGTGTCAAAATCTTGAAAAACTCGATTTTCTATTTGTTTATTCCAATTTTTTTTAGTTAGTCGTCTTCTTGCGTTTTACTTTTCTTCAATTCAACCAACAACAGTCTACTTTCTCTATTTTACTCCAATATTTTACTTTTTTCATCATTTCTCGCCCCTGCAATTTTTAAACATTTTTGTTGTTTTTCATATGCCCTAGCAACCTTCAATTTTCAATTTTTCCACAATCTCTTTTGTATTTTCCTCAAAATATAAAATCGCAGATATCAACTTGAATCTTTTGTGACATCAACTTAACAAAACGAATTTGTTCTCATTACGTGATATTGAGCCTTTTTCCACTTTTATCATTTTCCAGCACAAATTAATTAAAAATCTTACACTTATATGAACATATTAAATGCGTGAACAGTTCGAAATGTTTTAAACATTTTAATAATTAGTATAACATTAATTAAGTGCATTTAAATAAAATAAATGATTCGATATGCCATTAAATTATGTTATAATCTATATCTCTATCTGTTTTTAATTGTTGACATATAAGAATTGCATATATTTATAGAAAATATCTGTCTTCTGTAAAATACTTTGATATTTTATCAAACAGAACAAATAAAAGAAAACAGAAAACATGCATGCAACTCTCTACTCAGAATAAAATAAGATGCATTTTATTCACAACACATAACTCAAGTTGACCCGAATATGTTCTTTAGCTTAAGTACAAGTAAAAATCATATCAATATATATACATAAATACACACATATATGCATACAGAGCGAAGAAAATGTTCTGAGTATTAGTAGTAGTAACAATATAAATTTCAGTTATTTAGAGTCGCTTGATTAATATCATTAATTTTACATTTGAATATGTCAATATAACAAATATTTTAGAAAGCGCCTTTGAGTATCTTCAGTGCTGTTTTTGTGTATTAGGTAAGCAGGATTCCAGATGATCAAGAAATAAGGCGGAGTTCTCATAATCTTTGGAATATCTTTTAATACAACCAAATTGTATGCACTAGCTGTTATTTTAGAGATATGATCATTAAATGTGAATTTAGTGTCAAAAGTAACGCCAAGGTCTTTCAGTTTGTCGCATTTTGTAAACACGATAAAATATTTTCTTTAGTGGGCTGAAACTTGGTCAATATTATATTGTTTTTCAGACCAGTTGTAGTTATGTTTTAAACGTCAATTGTTATTCATATTTGTATATAATAACTATATAACTACAATAAATATTATTATAATTATATTATTAAGTATACTTAATATTTAGGAAAAATAAATACCTACGCTACTTAAACACTGTATTCTTTAAAGTAATTCTAGTTTCCATACCGAGCATGTCCTTACTGAATACAAATATAAGACTGGTAATTAAAACTATTAAGAGTGATAATGAAAATTTAAATCAATGAAAAAGTGAAAGTTACCGTCAATGTAATTACAATTATGTGAATTTGCCGTTGTTTTTCCTGTAATCATTAATGTTACCACGTAACAGGTAAATATATCTTATGATACCTTATATGGTTATTATATGTTTTGTGTAGTTTTCATTCATATATTTCAACTTGAATCCTGCAGTATATTATAGAATTGTTATTTTATTTCGTCCTTGTTGCTGAAAATCCTTGACATCGTTTAAGTTAAAAAAGCCTAAATTGATTTCAGTAAAATTCTACAGTTATATTAGCGATGAGAATGAACACGGAGAATAGGTAAATAGAAAATAGGTCAACTTATATAATGCATTTCAGTGAGAACTACCCATCCTAAATGAATTTGAATATATTTATTTTTGAGAAAAGAAACACAAACGCAAAAATCCGTTAAAAAGAAATATTAGAGGGACATACTTGCTTTCATGAAGAAAAAAGTTATTTAATAAAATGAATTTAAATATTCCCTGCTATAATGTAGATTGGACCTTTTTATACCAGCAAAATGATACAAATACTGCTACTACAGTTACTTCAATAGTTGTTTCAATCCTTCTTTTCCAGTAAAAACATATAAAGAATCCAATAGTAAAAATAACAAATGGATGACCAAAGGTATACAAATCTCTTACAGAAATAACAGGCACTTATAGTCAAAAAAGAAGCTCTGATGATGAAAATTTCATAAAGTATGTACAAACCTATTAAAAAATAACAGGGTGATCAGACTGACAAAAGAAATATATTTCAAAAATAAAATACTACTAAGTGAAAACAAAAGAAGAACTTCTTGGGACGTAATTAGGGAAACCACAAGCTGACAAAAAACCAAAGAAGTAGAGCCAATATATTTATTACAGGATAATGTGTTAGTTGTAAATCAATCAGAGATGATAAATATATTTAATGACTATTTCTTAAACGAAATTTACCAAGCAACACAAAATATAGTTAGTCAATTAAACTCAAATACCTACCTGCAAAAAACTAATCTTAATATTGAAAATCTTTTCTATTGCATGAAATAACAGAAATCTTAATATATTAGTTAGGTCTTAAGTATATACTTGTTTAACTTGCCTATAAAAAGTGGAGTATTCCCAGATGGATTTAAACAAGCCATACCGAGACCTATTTTTTAAGAAAGGTCCTAAGGAAAATGTCTTCAACTATCGTCCTATTTCATTATTGCCGCTTTTATCTGAAATACTAGAGATACATGTAAAATAACAATTAGCCAACTATCTTGATAAATACAATATTCTATCAGTCACAATATGGGTTCAGGAAGAACCTGGGTACATTAGACGCTACATTTTCACTACTTAGTGAAATAAATAATAAAATTGAAAACAAGGAGCTGTAAATTTTCTGCGATTTATCTAAGGCCTTTGACTGTGTCGACCATTCACTAATAGCAAACAAATTGGAATACTGGTATTGATATCAGAGGTATTCCACTTCTATCGTTTACTTCATACTTAATAAACCGGACGGCAACACTAATAAATAATATATTAGATTGGTTTAAATCTAACAAACACATGTTGAACCCCGAAAAGTCATGTAGTTTAGTGTAGTATGTTATTCAAAGCGCATCATGTTACGAACATACAAAGAGTGTTACCAACAACTACAGGGGATATAGCTACAGTTGAACAAACCAAGTTTTTGGGTATATACGTAGATAGGTGTCCGAAATAGAATGCGTACATAGGTAAATTAAATAAAAAACTAAGCACAGCTATTTACGCAGTTAATATTGTTAAACAAAATATAGGATTCAAAGCTGCTCTTACAGTATATTATTTATACTTTCATAGTATCCTACAGTATGGGATCGAATATTGGTGAAACTCTACAACCAGTTCTAGTACCTTCATTATTCAGAAAAGGGCAATACGAATTCTTTTCAACTTATAAATAAGAGATTCGTATAAGCAATATTTTTTAGATAACAAAATAGTCACTCTAACAAACTTGTACATCTACAAATTGACAATAATAATGTATAAAAGAAAATTAAACCTGAATAAACCATCAGTCGTACATAGCTATGATACCAGACATAATAATATATTATTAACACATGACTACAGACGTACTTCAAGCAGAAGTGGTCCACTTTATACAAAGATAAGAATTTTCAATAATCTTCCAACAGATGTAACTCAGACCACAAACGCATTTTGTTTTAAATGAAAACTAAAAACTCTACTTCAAAAATTTTCATTTTACAATTTGAATGAATATTTTGGTGAAATCATTTAAACTGACTGCGCTTACCTATTATAGGTCATTAACGAATACTGTTTCCCTTATTAAAATAAATGATTAATTAAATTTTATTTTATCTTATCTATATTTTATATTATAATGTATAGTACCATATTGAGTAGTTGATTCGATTGTTCTTACCACAATGTCAAGTAGAAAATTACCACACTTGTTATGTTCATTCTCTTACTTTAAATATTAATCAGTAAATTAATTCTTTTCCCATTTGCCTTTAGAAAGGTATGAATTACAAATAATGTGTGTATGTGTGTTTATATATCAATATGTACATGTATAAAAACTGTGAATTTTTTGGATTTCAGTCAAAAAATATTTATAACTAATAAAGGCCCAGACTAAATAAAACTCTTTGTAATTTGTCAAGCTTTCGGAAATGTGTATTTCCTTCCTCAAGACATTAACTTGAAATTCGTGTCATAAAGTTTCAAAAATTCAGAAATTTAATCTTATCCTCCATCTTATGTAGGTACAAACACCACGTTTTATATTATAAAAAATGTTCATGAAAATGTATATAAAATATTCAATTAATTAAAATTACTAAACCACGCACAACAATATTAAAAAAAAACTGATTAAGAGTAATACTCTGTAGAACCTAACGCTGTATTAGATACACGTGTGTTTTTTAACATTAAAATGTGCATTTAGATTGTAACTGCCTTTAACCTTTTTAATGCATTTAATCAACTATTTTTTTAATATTGTTGTGTATGGTTTAGTAGTTTTAATTAATTCAATATTTTATATATATTTTCATGAACATTTTTTATAATATACGTGGTGTTTGTACATAAGATTGAGGATAAGAATTAAATTTCTGAATTTTTGTAACTTTATGACACGAATCTCAAGTTAATGTCCCGAGGAAGGAAATAAACATTTCCGAAAGCTTGACAAATAACAAAGAGTTTATTTAGTCTGGGCCTTTATTAGTTATAAACATTTTTTTACTGAAATCCAAAAGATTCACCGTTTTTCTGCTTAATTAGTCAGTCAAGACTACCCTTCTTTTTTTATTGTGTACATGTATAGGTATATCATAAATACTGATTATAATATCTCGAACTCTACAATTAAATTGTAATTGCTGGGAAATAAATCTATTCTATTGTATGATTAGATCTAGAATTAGCTTTATCACCTCACCCCCAGAACCGCCCTTACATTTTTTTGAAACAGAGCACCCCACATTTTTCTAGGTCGTTAGCTTCCCCTCGAAAAGCTAATTACAAAGATGTATAAATGTGAGGTTTAAAGTAAATAGTTTGGGAGCAACACATTATTTTCAATTAAAAAAGTTTTAGAGTAATAAACGATTCAATACCAAAAATTATTTTTTCTATGACTATTGAATAACTCATTATTGACGCGTTTTTGAACAAGCATTGACGCGCATTACTCACACAACTGAGTTTTATATATTATTCAACAGTTTTGGAGAACAGCTCGAGCTGTTTTTTGGCAAATGTCAAAAAATGTCACTAACTTTACACTCCTACTGGCTCTAATTTTCGAATTGTCTGGTGTAATTTACAATATGGGTTAACTAGAACTCTTTCTCTTTCCGTTGCGACATCGTACGGTCCTCCAACCGGTTTATTTCTAAAGATACAAACGTTTTAAGATTCCATGTTTTTGCCGAATTTTTGGCTGAGAACGAAGTTTTTTTTTTCGATTTTTCGAAAATATCTCGGTAACCGTTGAAGCTACCCCTAAAATAAAAAAGTACTAAAGGATTAGCTTGAATCCTTGCAGATAGATAGATTTTATTGATTATGTAAGTATATAAATACATCTATAATCATAAGGGCCTCGACAGATGTATAGAGCCATATTACAATGTGTGTTTGGTAAATCAAACAGGCATGAAATATAACACTATAGTAAAAATAAAAATTAAATATAAAGCAAAATAAAACACACAGTAGGTAACCATTTAAAGTTGGTATGAATTCATAGAATATTTGAAAAGTTTAAAAACAGTTCAATATTAGTCTACGAGATGATGATGGCGGAAAGCCGTTCTCAGAAGACAGTAAGTCACATATTTACATTAATACTCATACATGAATTCTTGAACCTACGCCAAATTGGTTACTTTCCCTATATAGAAGATTGGATCTGAAACGGGGTGTGCATGTACTCCTCAATTGAATTAAAACAGTGTGTAAGAAAATGATTTTTTATCGTGGATTTAAATATCACAGAATTATCCAAGAATTTTACATTATTCGGTAGATAATTGAACAACTTAATATCCAAAGAATTTTTTGCTGTCTTAGTAAGTCGAAAGCGTGGTGTTCGGAGATTACTTCCATTTCTAGTGTGATAACTTCAACATTTGTTGTAAACTGACTTTTACTTTTATAAACTTCTAATAACCTGACATGTATGTATAAAGACGGCAGAGGCGTTATATTAAGATTTTTAAAAATAGGCTTGCAGTGGTCTCTATAGCCAACACCAGCAATTATTCTCACAGCTCGTTTTTGTAGCCTAAAAATTTTGTCTGCGCAACAACAGTTACCTCATATCAGTGTGCCGTAGAGAGAATGAGAATGGAATAAAGCAAAATAGCTTATCCCATTGATAAAGATTTCGTTAGATTCCTTAAGATAGATAACAAACATGATAATTTATCTTAATTGCTGGACGTGAGAGGACCAATTAAGTCTGTCGTGGATGGCGACGCCGAGGAGTTTCGCGCTATTTCCTTTGGCGATATTTTGACTAGTGGATAATATTAGATGTTGAGTGTTTTCTACATTAAGTTTCAGCTTATTAGATGTAAACTCTATCAGCACTCATCAAATAAGATCGTTTATATCTGAATTTGAGTTTATATTAACGTTGACATATATAATAAACAATATAGGCCCCAGTACTGAACCTTGAGGTACTCCGTGTATAACTGAGTTAATATCGGAAAATTTATTTCGTATACATACCGTTTGTTTCCTTTGACAAATATGATTTATAGAATGTTTGAAATCAATCCCTAATTCCATAATAGCAGAGCTTAGTTAACAAAATATTGTGAAAAACACAGTCAAATGCTCTCGAGAGATCACATAATGTTATCGATACATTCTTGCCATCCTCAAGACCATTAACTATATCACTTACTACTTTGAATACAGCTTGATTTGTGTTACACTTGCTTCTGAAGCCAAATTGGCAACAATTTAAGACATTATTCTCGAAAAAAGCATCAGCCGGGATTTCAGAACTATTTTAAAAGCCTTGGAGATAATGGGGAGGACGGATATGGGGCGGTAATTTTCTACTGCCGAATTATTACCCTTTTTGAAGACCGGTATCACTTTCGTAATTTAATCGGAATAATTTCCTTTGTATATACATGCGTTGAATAAAACTGTTAAAGGATGAATGATGGTATCCAAAGTATCTTTCATAAAGGACGGTGTTTGATAGAAAAATGGCTTTCAGTCAATTGTTCTGAAACTTCGGGAGAATGTTCTCCCGGGCCCCCTGATTTGAAGTCTCCATGACCGCCAGTCCAACTGAATTCGATTTTTTGATCTCTAGGCGAAGTTTCAGAACAATCGACTGAAAACCATTTTCCTACCAGAAACTGCGGGGTCCTTTGCTTATTCATATCGTATATGTCTCTACAGCATGAATTATTAAGTTTTCCTACAGCTCTAGTGACTTCGCATTCTATGATCGGTTCCATAAAGACAGTAGAACTCGGACTGATCGCATCGTTTATATAGTTTGTTTGGAATAGGTTTTTGGGTAGGTTATTAACTATTTTTTCAGTTATAGTGGTAAAAAAATCATTAAATTTGGTAAATTCAATGCCATGATCAGCTGTATTGGATTTCGATTTATTTCTTTCAAAGTTAACCAAACGCCAACTATCACGAACATTGCAATTTTGAATTTGTACTCTTTTTCAGCTTGTTATAGGAAGTAAGAAAATGTGGGTCTTTGATGGTCATAGACAGTTTTAAGACAGGGCAGATTGTCCCTCATCTCTCTTAAATCGTCGTTAAACTACTCAACCGGTGATTTACTGTTGTTGGCATTGCAAACTCTCATCGGAAAGTGTTTGTTTGAGTTAGAAAATCGACAAAAAAAGTAGTATTCATTGGTAGACATTCGAAAAAAGACCAATCAATTTCTGTTAGTATATTTCGTAATTGCGTGATGTCATTTTCTGTTATTTTACGTGTCAATACTTTACTAGTGGATTTAATGTCATTATTGAGAAACATTATTTGAGCTCGATGATCGGCTATGACGACCTCAACTACGCCTGTTTTATAACCATTTCCCCCTATATTGGTTAAGATGTTATCTAGACAGGTAGGGGACTGAGGTGTGGCTCTTTATATTTAGAGATTGTTATTTCTAGACCAAAAAACGTAATCAAGCATACAATCTCACTTAAAATTGAAGAAGTTTGACGAAAATTTATATAACCACCGATCAAAATTATATTGCTGAATTTGTTGGAGCAATATATTAGCAATTTCTCCAATAAATAAAAGATCATTTCTGTGTTGCCATTAGTCGATCTATATAAGGAGATGATGATAGTTCTACTTTTAGTGAGTTCAATAGCACAAAATTCTCCGTGTATGATCTAAGCCCGGTTTCGCCAGAATTTCGAAAACATTTTTAGGCTTCGAAGTGAGGCGAGGTACGGCCAAAAATCGAACGCTTTTTCCATTAAACGCGAATATCTCGAGAACCATTTCCCCTACGCCAAAAAACTGCGATCAAACGAATTTGTAGAGAATTAAATTATCTAAACGTCGTTTTGTCAATTTTCTGTCCTGCTGCAAAAACTAACTAGCTGAGAGACTTCAGAGAAAGTAGAGACTTCTTTTTGCCTGTAAAGGTTTCTACGTTATAGCTCAAATGAATGTACTGGGTCTTTCATATTTTGTTCATTGGTCTTAATCTAAAACGATGTATTGCTATTTTCAAAACATAATAAAAATGTGTTAAATATCGTAGTGGCAGGAAGTTGCATTCTAAGAACCCTCCAGTGTTCGACATGAATATTCCTTATAATCTGTTTGGCACAGACTTAAAGTGTATACGACCAGAATTGAAACCGTATAAAAACTAAAATCCGGCAAAAACAGTCGGCATCTCTTGCGGAGATAAATAGAAATGCTTGTCATAAGAAAAACAATAAAGATATACCGACTGTTTTTGCCGGCCTTTAGTTTTTATACGGTTTCAATTCTGGTCGTGTATACTATACTAATGTATGAACTTAAATTTGGTTTCGTTCGCAGTGCTTGTGAACGATTCATCTTTTGGAATCTGAAGGACTTTTAAGATTTTTCAAAAATGAATGTTAACGTTCACAAAGTAAGGGTTCAAAACGACTGTTTCAGATGGAGAATAATATAAAATCTATACTTACTGTTCGTTTTTGCTTAGCTGCTGCTCTGATTGTATCTATTGGACGTCGTAACACTATAAACCTGACGCTGGAAGTAACTAACACTTTCTTAGAATTATACCTGAAAGGGAATTTTGTTAAAAACACAATTAAAAGACAATATAAAGTTCAAAAATATATATATATTAAATCTCTTCAAAAATGTATGTTTTTACAACAACTTCAAGAAATATGTTTTAACAAACAATGTACCAACCACCATCCAATATGCAGTTTTTGAGCTAACGATTACACAAAAAGATTCAGGAAAAGTTCAATGTTTCTAAAATTTGGTGGGCTTTTGCTTGCCCGTTTATTCACGTATTTTTATTTCAATATCAATTTTGGTCGCTCCTCGGAGCTTGAAAATGCTTGAATCGCAACGACTTTGAATTATATTTGGGCAATTACAATTTCATACGTTCAGGCAAGGCGGTCCCATGCACATATGAGTACATTATAAAGATAATTTTCTGACACCGAATCACTGAGGAACCGGTTTAAGGCAAATCCTGTTAAAACTCATCATTTTCCCGTCAAAATCGACTGCTAGGAAATGATGGGGGTCCCATGTCGCTAAGGGCTATTTTCGCTAAAACTCACGATATACTTTGAATAGAAGCTGGATTAACTTCTCCTCATATTTAAGACCTCGCATGAGTTGCAGTGCTTAACAACGTGGATTCGTAAAAGGGTATTTAATTTTGAAATTTCCGAAATTGAAGTCAAATTTTGTTATAGTTTCTAAATTTAGGTGGTCGGGGCGACATTACGTCCCTGTGCAGCGACATTTACTACACTTTCTAAAATGACGCTCCTTGAGGAGTTATTGGAATTTTTGCATAAAAATCGCTCCGTAGAGCGAAAATATGATTAAGAATATTAAAAACCTCTTCCACGATATTTTTACGTGAAGCACGCTTTTCATGCGAAATATTTCCTAAGTTGGATTTTGTTACAACGTCGAAAAGTATATCGAGGGTTTTATCGTGTTCTTTAACATGCTAACTGGTGTGCTATTTACTAAAAAAAACTGTTCTCTTCAACGACACTTTTCTAAATAAATAGAGGAACTTTTTTACATATAACACACTGCCAGTGCTAAGTGTGAGCAGTATATAGTATATTATTATTAACGTATAATTAATAAATACATGGAGTGGAATGTTTTATATGCTGATAAGAAAAATTGTTTCTTATAAATGTTTTAACTGGAATTATGGTTTGAGATCAATGTCACGTTAATGTAAATAGAAAAACAGAATTTTTTTAGTAGATATTGATTCATTTACTGTGTCCTAGAAAAGGTGAAATTCAATTTGAATATATTAGACATAGTAGCAAACTAGATTCAATAACGCCGTATGAATATATGTATATGCTCTACAATGTATTTTCTGAGTAAAAACAAATCATTTTAAACACCCATGGAATAAGTAAAAAATAAAGAGATTTTGGGGCAAACCCACCTGGAAAACATGCGGAGGCACTCCCATCCCCAACTTAAAAAGGTGGCGCGCAGAGTTGTATATTTAATTTTTTTTTCTCTAAGTTGATAGAGGTAGAAATTTGCGATGTGCGCCAGTAGAGAGAAAGTAAAATTTTGTATACTACATATATTTTTTAGTTCCATTCTACAAAGGATTTGGGTGGGGGTTACTCTTCAATGTAATATTTTTGCTTATTATTTCTAAACGACCTAATAAATCAAAACTTACCAGGAGCAGAAAATTGAAGCTTATGTTGTTTCCTATCGATCAAAAATAAACAAAATTTTTAAAATAATGTTTTCAGTAGTGTACGACTATATTTGCACTTGGTAAAATTGTAGCTCAGCGTTTAACAGACTATGTTTATTCTCAAAAAATAATTTAAATAAAATAAAATGTTACATTCCATACCATTCCATTTTTATTTGCTCTAAAATCGTAATTATAGATTGATATATAAATAGCTAATGATATTTGTTTAAATAATTCATGCCAGAAGACTTGTGGTTTCGCATCAACCAAAATAAATAAGTTTTACCTCTAATTTACTTTAATACTTGGAGTTTTCTGGAGTGGTGGGGTAGGAGAGAGGGGTGGGATTTAAATATAAAGCAGTAGATTGGGTTTACGGATTAAACATTTTTAAATAAATTTGAAAACAGTATAAATTTTCACTCTTGAAAGGGGCCTAATGAAGCCGAAACACGTGTCGAGTTTTAATAAAAGTTTCTGAAACATTAAAACGCATAATATTTTATTTATCTATATTGTTAGCAGTACATCGTATAGTAGATATACAGATACTGACGAATTTATATGATATGTTTAGACATTTCATTTTCATAGAGGTACTAAACAGAATGCATGCGCGACGATAAGAAGGAACGTAAATGGTGGGGGCTCGATCGAGACGGCTGCAACTTATCGCATGCTCTATTAAAGTATTTATATTTATTACACTTTGAGCTGAGGCGTATAAAGTGGAATAGAATTTTGTAGAGTATTTTACATTGTTAATTTAATAAAATGGTTACCGAAAAAATCCAGATAATTAAGTGGTATTATGGTGGCTCTTGAATGCGTGCAGTTAAAGAAATATTTAAAACTACATATTCAAATAGGCCTTCTTCTTCTGCACTAAACACAATCAGTAAAATTATAAAAAATTTCTAAAAATATGGGTGCGTTTCTCCTGAAAGACTAAAAGAGAATCAGTCCCGCAACACAATAATGATAATGAAATGTGGGAAATAATTGTTATAATGAAAATCCAACAGTTTCTGCTAAAGCAATTGCTGAGGTGGTAGATTCAATGTACAAGTTATTACCACAAAACTCAACTAATCTTTGAATTAAATTATTAATTTAACGCCTCTTGATTTTTTTGTTTGGGGTGATTTAAAAAATATTGTCTATGCAACCGCCGTTACATCCCGTGAAAATCTTGAGCTACGAGTAAGACGAGTAATTAATAGCATAACGGCCCAGCAATTGGCGAACGTTCTTCGAGAAACAGCTATGCGAGTTCAGAAGTGCATTGACGTTAATGGACAGCATTTTGAACAACTGTTGTAAAGTTTTGTGTTAATTTTTTGTATCCCAAAACCACCTTATGTGAAACAAGGTAATTAGAACAAAATTGTATTTCCTTATTTTCTTTTAGCTGTAATTTTGTTTGTATTTATCGCATATTTTAATACGACATTTGAATACATTCCTTATTAATAGTACTAATAAATGGTACCACGGTACCGATATGGTTCCATTTGAAAAAAATGAGTTTTGCCCCAAAAACAATTTTGGTGAATTTTATTTACTCATAAATCACGTAATTTAGTGTTTTTAACGGGATTTCGATTTTTGTAGCATTACACGGGTCATTTAGAATAAATCGGAACCATCATGGCACACTTAAATGGAAAACTAAAAATTATATTATAAAAAAAATTGATGTTTGAAATGTCACTTATTTGGCATTATTGCATTTAGAAAATTATGCAGAATTCAAAAATAATATATAGGGTGTTCTATTTAAAAATCAAAAGTTAGTGTCACTTCCGGCGACACCGGAAGTGAAAAAATCAATTGTATGTCAAAAACTGTCGCCTATTATGTATGTAGTATATCCTAAATTTCAATCAATTATATTCAAAACTGAAGGAGAAAAGGGGGTATACCATGATCCTGTTACTCCCTAATATTTAGACAATTGTCTTAAATATTTCGATTGTTGTTAGCTTCATGTTTGACTACTTGCTACAACAATTGTTATAAAATAAATTAGGTTTTTGTGACTATTGCCCCAACGATAATATATGCATGAAAACAATTTCTGCCTTTTCTTTCAACTTTAACTTTCTGGAAATACCAACTAAATAAATGATAATGATTTAATTTCAATCAAATAAAATCTGTCAACAAACTTTAACTATATAATTCACAGTGTAATGTTGAGTAACAATATAAAAGATAAATAAAACAAATGATTAACTAGTTTTCTCCATTAATAAAAAGTGTGTTAACATTCACGAGGTATTTAAATTAACAGAATGATTAATTTTCTCAGGTAAATGATGTCAGATAAGAAATCGTAATGTCAAATTTTGCATAAGGAACTTGGGTAAATATAAAAGGTTCAAGCACAAATACAACGTAATTTGGGTCCTATTTTTGTAAAACTAGATTATCACATAATTGGCCAATTTGTTTATTTATCTTGATATATAATTAAGTTAAATAATATACTACTAATACTACGTTGGATTAAATAGGTTCTTGATTGCTTCACGATCAGGACTTTTGTCACTAATTAACAAGGGGGATGGGAACCTCTTCACAAAGTAAGAAACCCGAGTCTCGAGGACAATATCAGTCGAATGAGCTTCTATTAAAGTGTAACGGAAAAGGTGAACTAGCTGAAAATGTCATCAGAAATATTGTTTTCACTGATGAATTGTCCTTTGCATTACATAGTCGGCATAATCCGTCCATCGTTCGTTATTGGTCTCGGGAAAATCTGCATCGATATTTGCATGACGAATTCAATATCCACAGAAGATAAATATATGGGGTGGTAGATCTAGTTTCAACAAGATGGTTGTCGTCCTCACGATTATGCTGCAGTTCAGGATTTTCTGAACATTATATTTCCAGGTCGCTAATTGAGTGGACGGGAACCCATCTTGTGGCCAGCTAGATCTCCTGATCTGGCTCCAAATGAGATTTTTTTTATGGGGCCCCATTTAGTCTCAAATTTATGGCTTCCAGGAAGACAGGACTAATAAGTTGGGGTTGAAAATCGCAAATGCTTCACACTTGCGTGCTCTGAAAGTCGGTTGCCCATTTATTTAGCATGTAAACGCGGCCTGATGTACGCATTTGCTTGCCGTTTACTGAATAGATACTACAATTTAAAAAAAATAGAAGAGAAAACGAAAAAACTCTCTACTGTAAAATTAATAAAAATGAGCTGCATCAATTCGTGATATTGACGACATTTTAATTTTAAACATATTGCTTATCATGTAGTAGTATAAAGGTTTGAGCAATGTAGGTATATTAAACTATTATTATGTAAAATGTATCAGTATCATTTAATAGATAAAACAATTTGATCTATATCCAATAATAGTCTAGGTTTATTACCCGCAATACATTGTAGTCGATTCGTGGTTCGTGCTTAAAATGAAAACAACTTAGTTAAATTCTTTTCTCAACAAACCATTATCTTCTCAAGTAACGAATAACGTTCTTTGAATTTCCTAATGACGTACTGCTACACAAACAATAGAAATAAAAGTTAAGGAATTTCCACCATCGATAAAAAAATTGTTTAAATTCACAAAATATGCATTTGTATTTAACACCGTCGAGGTTGTACGAACTTTCAATAACTAAATGATTATATGTACAGGCGGAATCTAGTTTTATTTTCTGCCATATATATTTTACTATTTTTGCGACACATGCAATGGAGTTATTCGATTTTGGTAAAATTCTTGAGAATTGTCCATTGTTGTCAAATCAGAAATATGTAGAATTTTTATATCTGTAATAAAATAATGCAATTTTTCTTTTATCGATGATTCTATGGTAGCCTTTCTTTTTGACAAATTCCACATGTTATTTGTTGCAACAATGCAAAAATATTCTTGAAGAGTTTACTGATATACTTTCGCCAACCAAGCACCGCCGAGCCGGCTACGTCTACGCAGGATTGGACTAACGTCATGGTTGTTGCCAGCATCGACAGTCACATGGCAAATAGTACAGGAATATAGGGTGGGAAATGTTTGTGATATGCGTTGCTACATTGTGTCGAGGTATAGAGTGTTTATGCTCCTCTTTCTGTCTTTTGGCTCTTAGGTTTTTTCTTCTTGTGAGCCTTTTATTTCCGCCATTTCTGATACCGATAGCGTATAGAACATTGCAATTTGTTTATGGTATCTCTTTTTTCTTAGTGCTGGTTAGTTGAGCCTTGTTCATGATCCTCTCAATTATGCTAGCCTCGTGTAGAATGGCCTTCTTATAACACGTTTTTCTCCACCTCTGCCGGTGATGAGGAGAAAAAGGGCCAGTCTTTGACACTCGAGCCCCGGAAACAAGTTTTCTTTTTAAGCTCGGGCGCCAGTTCTAGTTTAAGTGATAGGATACACTACCCACAAGCCGGATACGCGGGAGCTGAGTAGCTCAAGTGGAGAAACGGTGCTCCAGTGGGTCAATTTGGGAAATTAGACGTTCACACACAACCACTAAAACTCAGAATTTTTCAATAATATCAGTATATTCAATTAAACCTACCATACAAATCTACGCGTTTACTAATTGATTACCTCGATCAACTTTACAGGTTCTAAATACCGGGATAATAGGGTAGTACCAGATGACAGGGAGAGCAAGCTGCAAAATAGTAACTCAAAAATACGCAGTAAAGCGTTAGCACAGAATAAGCGATGACACAGGGCAAAGTGATATACAGTACTTGGCTGGTACGTCAGTTTACTTACTCCTCCAGGGACTTAATTACTTCCTGTGGTTACGGTCGGGCATGTCTGCTGCGGTAGAGCGATCGGAATGGAATCAAACTGCACGGCTCCTCAGATCCTTTTCTGAGAATTAACCAACTTATTATCGGAGTGGGAGTAGACGCTAGATGAATGCGCTGCTGGTCGATGACGTGGTACGGGCTTTGCCAAAATCCTGCTACTTAGAAATTATATATTATGACAGCTGGGTTCGGATCTCGGAATGGACACGTCTGCCGCCGATGAGCCGCTCTGGCTGACTGCTGGGATGAATATTATTATTTCCTTCCAATGTTTACAAGTGGGAAAAGTAGCGGTAACAGATGCGCGATGGATCGACGTGACGTTAAACGGATTCAGAAAATATTTCGAAATCACCTGGATTTTGGGACTTATATTATATATTTTCCTAGCGGACCGGAGCAAGCAGCAGCCACATGTTTCGCGTTTAAATACAGCTAGAGAAGTGACTATCGGATATTTTAATTATTCCCTTGTATCGAAAGGATGACGTTATATGAATGACGTCAAAATTTTCATTACATTGCGTTGAAACTTAGATATCGCGGTTAGTTAACTCAGGACGGCAGGCACTCACGTTTAGTTTGCGGGACTGTTGGCTATGTAGTAAATTACTGCCTCTTAAGCTCGCGCGACTATTCAATTTACTCACGTCGCTCCTTATTTACCTGAGTGCACCTGTATTTTACAATTGGTATGTTTATTCGGTGTTTCTACAAATTAAAACTTTTATGAATTTTAAACTAATTCGCTTAAAACGGTACAATCAATGCATCTACAATAATCACAATAAAAGGATAATTCATATAAAACAATATTAACAAATATAATTTTCCTATGAAGATTGCGGTAACGAAAAACGCTTCATTACATTATTATGTTTAGTTTGTTGTTGTTCAGTATTAGCGCTTTCTTCAGTAGATGTGTTGGGTCCCTTATTTGAACATGTCCACGGTACTTCATTGCGTACGTGTGTATCGTTTTTTGTACTTGGTTTTCCCTCCTATTAATATTGACGTTTTCTGTAGTTCTTAGTCTTCGCTTTTGCGAATAATTGGACGTTGTCCATTTCGGTTCTTCCCTGACTTCATCTATTGGCTTTTGTTATTGTCTTGTTTCTAACCCCGCAGATGTCCCCGTTAGTAGCATGGGGGCATTGTTTTCCTTTGGCCAGCTGCAGGTTTATTTTCTCGATAAAAGGTAGCACTCTATGCTGTTTTAATTATTTCCTTTAGACTTCCTCTCCTTTTCAGATATTTTGTCAGATATATTAATACGTTCCTAGTTCCTAGGTATTTCAGTTTCTTCATAATTCATTTCGCCTGTTTTGTATTCTTCTTTAGGTCTTTAGTAGAGGTGGCAATCGCGATTAATCACACGGGCATCGCACCACCGGGTTCGAATCCTAGCTCCGGCACTGTCGGAGGAAATGATGAATTAGTTAGTTAGTTAGTTAATGATGTCTGCGTTTTTTCAATGTGTAACCCCCTTCCGCAGAAGCCCCTGTCTTCTGGAATTGGGGTTTGTCTAATTTCTGTGGTGGTTATTTATTATATAACAAAAATATTACAACTAAACAAAGCAACCCTTATGTATTTGAAATCGGAAAAAAAAGATCTAAAAAAATATGTAAAAATATACAGAGGTGTGTGATTACGATAAATTACGAGATAATGGAATGTCTTACAAAATAATTTCACAGTATTGTAAACAGTCAAATGAGCTAATGAAAAACGACTTACCACTATTTCTGCACTCGATGGGTTCAGCTGCCAGTACTCTCTGGTACAATATGGAGGGCCCTCCGGCTTCCCGTGAAGTAATCTAACTCCAGTCCAAGCAGTTGAGGTCCATAAATTCCACATTCATAATAGCGGCTAATACTTTACAGATAATATAATGATTAAAAGCAACTGTAAGGAAGAAATTGTAACAGTAAAAATAGCGCATACTATTCAATATATATATATCCATATATGGCGGTGCTCTTTCAACAACAGACCGGGAAGATAAGGGAATAATCGCCTACAGCACCTCATTTGAGGCTGCGTAAATATGAATTTAAATTTTTATTACGAACACAACCAGCAATATATACAGGGTGTTGCTGCTCTATTTAGACAATCATTATCTTGGAAATGGTTAGACAGAAAGAAATGTTTAATAAAAAAGTTATTCTGTTTAAAAAGATGCATTTAACCATTTCATTTTCAAATGAACAAGGCGCCTCAAAAAGACGGTAGGTTATGCAACTTTACTTTTTCAAATAGAACACCCTGTATATTTTTGCATTTTTTGATTCTCTTCTTATTTTCGAACAAATTTTATTAACCATGTCCTATACTTATCATTAACGGCTTACGATATATCAACGGTTTATTCTTGATTCAGTCATGTTCCATATTCTTAAACTAATAAGGCAGGTCTTGATTACATACAAAAACAAAAATTATTGACTGTCATTCTGTGACAGTTTCACTGATAGTTGTTCATTTTAAGACTGTATTTCACTTTCTAATCAGTAATATGCCATCACTGTTTACATCTAATGAATATGTTGATATGTTACTTATAGCGTGTGTGGAAAAAAGTCACGAGCCGCAGAACAAAAGTATGGAGAAAGATTCCCTAATAGACGTGTACCATCTCGTCAGACATTTAGAAATACGCAAAGAAAAATGCGTACTGATTCCTTTCCAAGCACCAGAGCAGTTTAGCATACCCGCCCAGCAAGACAGGAACAGAATATCATTAATGTTCTTGCGCTTATAGTAACCAATCTGCATGCCTCTGTTCACCTAATGAATACAATATACAGACAGACGTATGGAATTCATTGCCAAGTTTATGGTACAGTTATATGATGATCCTCTGTTTGTCAATAAAATTATGTGAACTGATGAATCACGATTTCACAATAATGGTACGGGTAATCGACTGTGACATGCCATCTTTCGCCGGTGTCCGTAAGTTAATAAGTAGATCAATTAATCAATCTATAGTAATAAATTACATTTAGCGATAAATGTCACCACGCTCAGATGGCTCCCCCTAGGAAAATATATCAATTTAATATAATAATTTAATAATTAGCGCATAAAAATTGTCTACAAAATGATAGTGTAAAGATAGTTAATGAACGAATGTCCATAAAAATTGATTTAGTTTTTAACATTTCACAAGTTGGTACCCTGACAGTCACACTGTTAGTTCAAGTCATTTTAAGTTAGTTTTTGTGAGTTAAAAGCGGTTATAAATATCACTCAAATTGCGTCAAACTTCCTTCTTAAATCAAGAACTTGAGCCGAAAACTTTGCTAGGGATTAATTTAGTTAAAACTACATTCAAACTAATTTTAAATTAATATTTTGGTTTTTTTAATTGAAGTTTCGATTTATTCGGATTAATAAGCAAGTTGTCGTCTAGAAGTAGTATTCTAGGTAAGTTTTAATTTCTTTGATATATTATAGACACGTGCTCATGTTAGAGGTTAATTTTGAGAATAATTTTGTAACTTTTAATTATAGACGATTTTGGTAAGGCCAGATTTTGAGTACAGAACTTGCCCACTGTTCTATTTTTGGATTATTTGGATTTTGGACTTTTGGATCATATGCTACTCTTTGGTACACGAATTTTGGTATACGAATCTGCCCTGATTTATGCATTACGATTGAGAGAAACCTTATCTAATCATTGTGAAGATTTTTCTAAACCCTATTTAATTGTGTTGTGAAGATTTCTACAAACTGCAAGGACCTCGATCAACAACCTTCAGGTCTGGAGCACCTGGAAACTCGCCAAATTTTGTGTAAAAGCTAAATAACTGCTGTATTTCCTTTTTATTGTAAAATTGTTTATATTAACAATTATTTTCCCATAGCGTTAGCTTAAAACCCTAGACTTTGCTGTATTCTTGGTATTTATTTTATTGTAAAATATTTAGCTTTAAATTTTGTGTACTGTACCTTGCTGACTTTTATAATAAATTGTATTTGCTTTTACTTGTTCTTTTTATTGTTCGCTCTCACTACAAGGATTTGTAAGATCTGGGACCTCGTTCGCTTGTCCTGACTTTAGGTCGTAATACGACATAACAGTCATTAGCGATTAGTGGAAAATCCTCCTCCTCCTTTTTCAAGCTATTTGAATGTTTGGTGCGGCTTATTTAATGGGCAATTAATTGGACCATACTTTTATGAAGCTATCCTGTATGGTAACAGATATTTGAGGTGTTTCAGAAATATTATTCTGGTCTTGTGGAAGAAATTCCAATAAATGAGCACCTAGCTATGTGGTGGCAGCAGGAGGCAATATTACCGCATAATTCGAACCTTGTAACATGCTTCCTGACTGAGAGATTTGGAGGGAACTGGATTGGTAATCAGGGACTTTTTAAATGGCCTGCACGGTCACCTGGTATGAGCCCCTAGATCTTTTTTATGGGGTTATTTAAAACAAGTTGTATACGCTGAGAAACCAAATAATCTTAATGATTAAAAAAAATAGGATGACTCATGTTTGCCGCCAAATAACCCCAGATGTCAGAAGGAGTTCTTGTACACGAGAACTTTTAAGGAGGTATGACTTGTATCAAATAGAATATGAGAGACAATTTGAGCATCTTTTATAATAATTATAATATTTACTGTTTATTGTATTGTAGTATTCCTTATAATTACGTTAATAAAAAAATGTTATCCCAAAAATGTAACTGCAAATATCTCAACAATGGTTAATGATAGGTATAGGACATGGTAATAAAATTTATTCGGAAATAAAAGTAGAAACCAAAAATGCAAACATATACAGCGCGTTCTATTTGAAAAAGTAAAGTTGCATAACCTGCCGTCTTTTTGAGGCGCCTTGTACATTTGAAAATAAGATGGTTTAAAATATAATGAATTACTTTCTACCACCGTATTTAAAGTTTTTTAAATAATATCAAGATGCCCTTATGTTACTTATATCTTTGTATAGGTACCTGTCATATTTTTTAATGTATCTGGATAATATGCACCATCCAAAGAAAAATTTGTTTAAATACTAATTCGTTAGGATACTTTACTGTATGATGGAATTTTAAGTTGAACAATTAGTGCATAATTTAAGCAATATAAGCCTCAGGACACAATGTTAGCCCTAAATTCCCTCATTATTTTATAATCACAAAAAATTAATTCCCAAATATATTGTTAAACATTATTTCTAGTATTACCTATATTTAATATTTTAATTTTACGTCACAATGTCATATAAACTACTATCTTAATTAATTGGTATTTCATATTTATTATCTAACAAAAACTTGGGATTTACAGTATTGCATTAAATCCTGTTCAAATTAATTGAATTCTTTAGTTCCCATGAAGAAATGTCAATAACGTATTGCATTCCTGATCAAAAGTTTTTTAACGAAGAGTCTGATATCCTATCCTGTTGTGAAAAAAAGTTAAAGCGTGGTATATCATTAATGTAACCATTTAACATTTTACTGAGGTCAAACATAAAAGTACTGCGATCTTTTACAAACGGACAAATGAATTGTTTCCTCCGCTTATGGTGAGAACAGAATTATAAACACCTTTCTCTCTACACTTGATGTCTATGCTAGCACTGCCTGGCACGAGACGTAATTAGGACAAACCAGCTATAATACTGAACACTAAACAACTGATAATTTTAGTAAAAATTATATGAATATGTTTACGCCGTTTTTGGCTGCCTTTAACACAACTTTTTTTTTATTATGGCATAAAAATTAAAAGTAACATATCGGTATGCTTAATGTTAATGGTAACGCAGGGAGTGCAAATTCTAGTTCATTAATTGTTAATGTATGTATGTGGGCATTAAAATATTTTATATTCTATAAATGTAACAAAAATGTTTTTTATAAATGTATAAACTATACAGCGTGGACCATCAATAATAGGCCATAGTTCAGAGGTAGATTCTTTGGGCCAAAATATGAGGATATAATCAAATATGCTTTAGTAAAATGTTACTATGGAAAAAGATCAAATTATTTTTTCGTTTTTTGCAATAACTCAACAGCCTCTTGACTGATCTTCACCAAACTTATTAGAGGAACTTTTCGTTCTAGTAAACAATAATTTACGTATTACATCACGTTAGATCATAGAGGGCGCGGCAAGACCTGTATCTGATGATGAATTTTTTTCATTTTTTTTACGAATTGTGGTACTTCTGATCAGAAAATTTAATGAAGGCGTCATTTCCACGTATAAAAGGTACACTTGGTAGTGAAACACCCCCACCCCCCCTCGATTAATTATAAACAAAAATCCTGGTCACGTGAACCAGTGAAACATCTCAACCCCAGAGGTGTTAATTAATATCAAAATCCTTGATCGTGAAGCAATCAAGAACTTATTAATTCCTACCCAGTTATTATTTATCTCAATTTTATATCAAGATAAATAAACAAATTGGCCATTTACGTGATCGTCTAGTTTTATGTGGTTAGGACTTTAATTACGTTGTGTGTGTGTAGTAACCCTTTATAATTACCCCAGGTTCTTTGATTTAAAGTTTGGTATTACTTGTTTCTGTCTGATACGGTAACTGAGAAAATTAATCACTCTGTTATTGTAAATACACTGTAAGTTTGGATACACTGTCTATTATTTGAGAAATCTAGTTAATGTTTTATGTTATTTATGTGATGTTTTATTACTCAAGATTGCACTGTACATTTATAGTTGAAGTTTGTCTTCTAATTTATTTGATTAGAATGAAATCATTTAGTTAGTTTATTACTTGTTTGATGAAAAAGGTAAAGGTGGAAGAAAAGACAATAATTGATGGGAAAAAGTAGTCAAAAAAACCCATTTTTATTTTATATAAATTGATGCGGCAAATAGCCGTACATGAAATCAAAACAATCCAAATATTTGAGACAATTGCCTAAATATTATATAGGAAGGATTACGTCGCTATAGTAATGACATACTATACATATTTCAAAGCTGGTTATGCAATAACAAGTACTAAGTTGATACCATCGTAGGCCGTGTTATTTGTAGGTGTAATTAAAGATGCGGCAAATAGCCGATTAAAATGTAATTGGAATTTTGGTGTTAGCAATCGCTCTGATAAAATAAGTTTACTGCAAAACAGAGGACCAGAATTATGTCCTGTTCGTGTATTAGAGAATGTAAGTAATAATGAGACACTCATGTAAGAGATCATAGAATGTTGGGGGAAAGCTCCCTTAATTGAATAAACAAACTGCAAATCCCAAATTGTACATGATTGCTCAACAACGTGAACAGGGGGCGTCGATGTAAATCAAACAGACAAGACGTCCCGGTTCAGTACTCGACGATAAGTATACCCCTAAAAATAAAAGCAAGTATACAGGGTGCGGGGACCCAGTACTGACCGTTGGCCTGAACAGTTTGTAGTTTGTAAGGTAGAAACGTAGTTGAGTACAAACCCACGATCGCGGTGCTTGTACTAGAGCCAGAGAACTCTTTATTAATTTGATGGATCGTTATTAAACAATCATAGAAAACTAGGCATTCGCAGGTGAGAAATATCTCACAATAGTTTGACTGGAAATATTCTAGTGAAACCTTACAGGTGCATCCAGGCACACGGCAAGCCTTTGATAGTAAACAACTGAAGTATAATGGAAGCTAAAGTCTTTTGTCATTGCATAAACTCTGAAAATATATAGTTCTAGAATATAAACTTGTTAGGGTGCAAACGTAAATCTTCCTAGCAAAATATTCAGTATGTGAAATTTCATGAATTAAACTCGTGAATGAAATCATAACTGAATAACTGGTAATATAATATTTTTTATAATAAAAAAATCAAAGCTAGTATTTCATAAAAAAACTAATATTCCTTTAGTACCACAAATAAGCCAATTTCCCCTATCCCCCCCCAAACCAGAATGTAAAGTCAATATTAAATAATAACGCAGAGAAGTAAATAGGTTTGATACTTAGATAGTTATGTTGGTGAAATTGTCGTCGTGTAAATTGCGAAGTTATGTTCTAGCAGCCCAAATCTTTTAGTAGCCAGCCTGGATTTATTCGTAGAATTTATGGATGTATTTAGAGAACTAAGGCGGGCTCGAGTATTTAATCGTCGACAAGCATCCTGCAATTAGTTCTCTAATTAGCAAATTCAGAGGGTTCGAAAATCGACGACAAACATCCTCGATGAATAAGCATTCTTCCGGGCAAACCGAGAGGGCTCGTAACGTCGGCAAGCGTCCTCTATCAGTTCTGCCAGGAGGTATAGCATCGCCTGGCTTTTATTCTGTTCTTCCAACAACGCGGTTCCAAAATCACAGTGCCAATTCTCCCATTAGCTGAACGTGGCTTGTATATTTGACACATGAGACGTGGCTTCGGTATCCTGCCCTATCTTCGTCTTATACGTTTGCTTAAAGTCTCCCTATTCACTTCATACACAACTCTCGACGCTTTGCTGGTTTTGCTAATGCATTAGTCTTGGAATGTTCGTACTTTGAACGACAGCACTCGCACCGATTGGCCTGAAAGAAGAACTGCTCTAATAGATAGAGAACTTCACCGACTCAATGTTGACGTTGCAGCTCTCAGCGAAACTCGATTTTTGGAGGAAGGCTCTCTCACAGAAAAGTACTACACCTTCTATTGGAAAGGTCTTCCCACCAATTCAAGAAGACAACATGGAGTAGGATTTGCCGTTCGGAATCAACTTGTATCCAACTTAACACAAGTACCACAAGGCCTATCCGAGCGTCTAATGCTGCTACGCTATGAGCTATCAGATGGCAACGCGGTAAATCTAATAAGCGCCTACGCTCCCACTCTGGATGCAAGTCACGAAACCAAGGAAAGCTTCTATCAACAGCTGGAAGAAACCCTCTGTAGAATACCTAAAACGGAACGACTCGTTATTCTTGGCGATTTTAACGCTAGAGTAGGGAGAGATGCAGACACCTGGCCGGGCATCATAGGCAAGAACGGTTTGGGCAACATGAACGCTAACGGTCAACTACTCCTAACTAAATGCGCCGAACATGATCTAGTTATAACAAACACCATTTTCCGACAAAAGGATAAATTTAAAGGCACCTGGCGTCACCCCAGATCAGGTCACTGGCATCTACTGGACTATGTTATCGTACGTAGGAAGCATCTCAAGGACGTCCAAATTACAAAGGCGCGCATTGATAGCGAATGTTGGACCGATCATCGTCCTGTTGTCTCTAAAATGAAAATTGTTATGAGACCCAAACACCGAAGAACTCAAGTAAAACGCAGACTCCGTCTCTGTATTAGTAAATTGCGTGACCAACAAACCGTCGAACAGCTAAAGCAAAAAGTTCAAGAGAATTTGAGTGCACTAGAAGAAACCAATTCTGTCGCTGCTACCTGGACACAAATTAAAGACAGTTTAAAAAGTGCGAGTGAGGAAATTCTTGGCACTGCAGCAAGTAAAAAACAGGAGGACTGGTTCAATGATAATGAAGCTTTTATACAAGAACTTCTTGACCGCAAACATACTGCCTTCCAAAACGCTATCAACCACCCCAACGACTCATCAAAAGCAGAAACTTTTACCCAATCTAAGTATGAAACGCAACGCGAAATCAGAAGAATAAAGAACGAGTGGTGGGCAAGTAAGGCCAGAGAAATTCAAAGGTACGCCGATTCACACGACTACAGGAATTTCTTTCAAGGAGTAAAAGCAGTGTACGGCCCCAGTAGGAAAAATATGTGCCCTATTAAAGATTTAAATGGAAATCTCCTCAAAGAAGACCAGGAAATAAGAGCCCGATGGAAAGAACACTACTCTAGCATTCTTAACCAGCAAAGTCAAGCCGATCACGATATTATAAATCTTATCCCTCAATATGACACCTTCGAAGACTTAGATAAACCACTAACAACGGAAGAGATCTTAACCGCCATTGAGCAGCTAAAAAATAACAAATCTCCCGGCGCCGACTCACTCCCAGCTGAGATCTTTAAAGCTGTGTCGTCAGAGCTCATACCCTACCTCAAAAAACTGTTTGATATCGTGTGGGAAAGTGGTCAAGCTCCGCAGGAGTTTCGTGATACACTTTTAATCAACCTCTTCAAAAACAAAGGGAGCGCTGCGGACTGTGGAAATTACAGGGGTATAGCTCTCCTGGCTGTTGGAGGGAAGATACTCACTAAAGCGATGGCAAATAGGCTAACACCTGTTATGGAAAAGTTACTTCCTGAAACACAGAGTGGCTTTAGACCAAACCGAGGCACATCGGATTTAATCTTCACACTTAAACAGCTTCAAGAAAAAGCACTCGAACATCAAGGAGAAATTCACATGGCCTTCATTGATTTAACCAAGGCATTTGACTCGGTGGACAGGGAAGTGCTCTGGAAAATTATGTTCCGCTTAGGTATCCCTAGAAAATTTGTGGAAGTATGTCGCAGTCTACATACAAACAACAACGCCCAGGTTATGTATAATAATGAGGCAACCGAACCTTTCCAAACTCTCACTGGAGTTAGGCAGGGATGTGTCCTGGCACCCCTACTCTTTAATTTGTTTACCACTGCTCTAACAATTATTGTTGACAACAAACTGACAGTCAGAGGAATAGGTCTCAGATACCGTTTTGATGGCGGTCTCTTTAACATAGGGCGCTTTAGAGCTTTCACGAAGACACGCACACGATTCATTTGTGATCTCCAGTATGCGGATGACTGTGCACTTTTAGCCTCTACGCCGGAAGAGCTTCAAGAACTTTTAGATGTGTATGCCCAAAGCTATGATTCTTTGGGACTTAAAATCAACATTGGAAAGACTAAGATTATGTCAACTCCTCATCAAGTGAACCAAATAGACATTACACTTAACGGAAATTCTCTTGAAGTGGTGGATCAGTTCAATTACTTAGGCAACGTTGTTAATGACAAAGCAAACATGGACAGCGAGATTCGCAATAGAATTAACGCTGCATCTAGAGCATTCTGGGGACTTAGAGAGAGAGTATTTGACAACCACGACCTTGCTTTGTCAACGAAAATGGCTGTCTACAGAGCAGTTGTCATTCCAACACTGCTATATGGATGTGAAAGCTGGGTCACTTACCGTCGTCATGTGAAAGAATTAGAACGTTTTCAGCAAAGACACCTCAGAAGTATGATGAAAATCCGTTGGTTCCATCACATATCAAACGTGGAAGTACTCAGGAGAGCAAACAGCCTTCCAATTGAGGTGCTTATTTCAAGAGCACGCCTAAGATGGGCAGGTCACGTTCATCGTATGCATGATAACCGCCTTCCTAAATGTACACTTTATGGTGAATTGCTAAGCGGTAGAAGAAAGCGTGGCGGTCAACGAAAGAGGTTCAAAGACGCTCTCCATGAAAGTTTAAAATCCTGCGGTATTGCAGACGAGCAATGGGAACAACTTGCAGCGGACAGAACCGAATGGCGAGGGGTTGTGGCCAGCTATCAAGGAAATGTTGCTGCGAGAAGGCCGAATCCAAGACCTAACCAGGTCTATGTTTGTCCTGATTGCGGTCGACGTGTGCTCTCCCGAATTGGCCTCTATAGCCATAGTCGTGTGCACCGTAGATGAATGGGAATTACAATAGACTACACCTTTTACTTGTTTTTTATTGTACGCAATTTATCGACTGTAACATTTCTATACTCGGACTCGAGTAACGGCTAATAATAATAGTCTTGTTTTTAAAACTGCCAAGTTTTAGATAAGAATTAATAACCATGTTACAAGCTATTTTAAAGTGGCACTTGACATATGTACAACTTTCTACCCCAATAAGTTAAAACGCAACGGCGCCCTGAAGTCGGCTATTATTGAGAACATAATTTCTGTTGTAAAAATAAATATTTGTATAAATTTGGAAATGAAATTAAGAATGTAATGTTTAAATAATTTCTGGTTAATTGTAGTTATAAAAGCGATATTTCCCTGAATTTAAAACAAATTTAAGACATATTTTTAAAATAGGACGCCCCCCAAGGCGGTCTTCTTTAGTAGGACTTGATAACTTTAACCGTTTTCGAGGAAAGTGCCGTTAAGCATTTCAATAATTTTTTGAAAGACAAATTCAAATTCAATGAAACAAAATGTATTTATTGAAAAGTGTGTTTTGGTTGCGTTTTAGTTCTGGCATTTACGTCATTTGATCATTTTATTTTGTTATTGTGTTCCTCGAGCTAATTTCTTTAACTTCTTTATTTACAATGCCTAGACATAATAATTTTTCAAATAGGGAAATGAGGGAGGGATATGATATGTGTTTACGCACAAAATAATTTTAGCGGACGTACTGCAGTGAGGAAACACTGCAATATCCATTCCATTTCCATTTAAAAAGCATTTATTGAATTTTATTTACAGATCATTTTTCCTTAATATATTTTATTATCTCATTTATTTCATTTAGTATTTACAATGTATGAAAGTACCCGGCGCGTTACATTAAACATTACGTTTAGAAACGGGTCCGGAGGCCGCTGTTATGCCAATGAGCTTTATTAAGGATTTTAATTTTTATGGTTGCAGTTGTTTTTCTTGGCAGATCAAACAAATTATTACTTTTTGATACCTTTCGGTTTAAACAAAATAAATATTATTTTCTTCTGGCCCATTATTTTACATTATTATGTAGGAAACTAAAAAATAGTAAAAACCTACTTGAGAGAATATTATATACAATTAAAAACTAAATATTTTTTCCTGGAAATTAAAAAAGAATTTTTGAGTATTAAGGTCTCTATGTACAAATATACAGGTTTAGATTTTATTAAATTATAAGCTTTTCAATTTTCAAAACAATGCCCAATTATTAGACCTCAAGACTGGCCCATTTTCTGTTTTTACCTAATATTACCTATCATGGTATACTGGAAGGTTCTCATGCAAGTATTTATGTGTGTGAATTATGTTTTGGTGTGATCTAATTTCGGTTAGGTTTTTTGTCATTTCTGATTTATCAATTTTATACTTAAAAAAGTTTTGCGCTGTTTCGTCAATAAATTCCCTCATTTTTTGGATATTAAATTCACGGTGAAAAGTATTTACTGGGGTGTACCGATTAGATTCTGTCAGTAATCTAAGGATTTTATTCTGTGTCCTCTGGAGTCTATTGCATTGCGCATCTGAAATAGTGTTCCATGACGCGCATGCATAGGTGAGGATCGGTTTCAAAATTACTTTATAGATGCATAATTTGTTATCCTTAGTTAATTTGCTCCTTTTGTTGACTAATGGATATAGTCGACTTAAGGCAGCATACGTACTGTTTATTACTCTTGTTATGTGGGGTCCGAAGCGCAGTCTCGTATCGAGGGTTACCCCAAGATACTTGACCGCACTTTTTTCCCCTATAACTTGGTTGTTAATTTTCAGTTTGTTAAAGGTGTGAATATTAGTAAATTTGCGGTGCATTATAATAAGTTCGGTTTTGTCAGTGTTTATATTAATTTTCCAGATTTTATAAAAATCTAGCAGTTTATTAACGTGATATCTTATCTTCTGCAATGCAGTTTGGGCATAAAAAGAATTAGCGTAAATGGCCGTGTCATCGGCATACAAAAGAATGTTTGACGAGTAATTTATCGGTGTGTCCGAGAGATACAAGTTGTACAGTACTGGTGAAAGAATTGCCCCTTGGGGGACGCCCGCCGACATCCTCTTAGGACTTGAGTATGTGTTATTTAAATTTACCACGATGTATCTCCCGAACACATACGATTTCATTAATGTAACTATAAAATCTGGAAAATTACAGATGAATTTTCCAAAGAGAATACAGCCAGACCATAAGATTTTCAAAGATCTGTTTCGTCATTTGGGAGAAACGGGTTCATTGCGCCATAAAAACGATGTAAGACGACCGAAACGAATTACCCCAGATCAAGAACTAGACATTTTAGTTCATGTGGATGAACATCCTCAAGTCATCTCAAGTCGTTTAGCAGCGCGACAACAGAGGTGAATAAACAATCTGTCCTAAGAGTCTTACGTAAAGAACGCTTCTACCCATATCATCTCACTCCTGTACAAAATTTACTTCGAAGGGACTTCCACAAAGGCTACAATTTTGTCAATTTGTTTTAAATAAACGCAACAGGGATCGAAATTTTGTTAAGAACACTTTATTTACCGACGAAGCAACTTTTACTCGCCGAACCGTTTTTAACTGGAGAAATACGCATTACTGAGAAGAAGAAAATCCTCATGACGTTAAAGAAAGGCATTTTCAGCAAGAATTTAAGATTAAAGTTTGGTGTGGTATCATCGGCGATCAATTATTGGGACCATTTTTAAATAGACAGTCTTATTTGTTTTCTTTAAAATACTCTTGCTGATATATTACATGCTTTTATGCTATGCATACGGAACAGAATGTGGTTCATACAAGATGGAACTCATTTCTCCATTGAAGTCAGGAATTATCGGTCGAGGAAGTGAGTTTTCTTGGCCACTAAGGATCAATATAAGAAAATCTTTTATGAATAGAATTAGAAAAACCATAGTAGTAGGTGGAGACCATATGGAACATTTACTCTAAGTTGCAGCAATGGGGTTTTGCATAGTTTATAATGTCATTAAGTCAACTTTGATGTTATTTTTTGGTCTTCTAATAAGACTAGATCCTTATTTTAGACAATCTTTTGATTTATATACTTATCTCAATACCATGAAAAGAATCCATTAGTTCATAAGAAAGTGAGAAAGAGTTTACGCTGTTATTATGGTTTTGTTTTCCCTTACGTTTTATACTTTGTTCAATAAAAAAATCCATTAAATGCTAATTGAGTTTTAAACGAATGCAAAAAAATGGTAAAAAATTTGTTTACGGCATCAAAAATATGGCGTCGAGACCTAGCTTTTGGGGAAAAAATTATCCGTTTTGGACTTAATTACTTGGCGGCAATTTTTAAATAGCAAATTCAATTGCGCACACTAGGTTTAATATTTATGCACCAAATTTTCAGGATGTTTTTGTTAGAGGAAAATACAGATTTCCTAAACCTCATCGGTCAGCAAAATGAAAAAAAAAACTATTTTTGGCTGGTTTTTTCACATTTGTTGGTTATGGGTTGCACTCCTAAGACCATTAAACATAGATTTGTAGAAAATATAGTTACAAAGATTTTGTTGTTTTTTTTTTGTCCGGATCGGACCTATATATCTCGAGTTACATTTTTAGATTCAAAAAACGCGGTTAAAAAAATAAATTATCAATAACAATTGGAGCACAAGGTAGTTGAAGTACGAACATTTTTTGGGTATTCCTGAGCTCCTCCCCATCAGGATCCCACCATAAAATTGCTTATGGAAAAAGTTCCTTTATGTGCCGTTTTAGTAAGGTCGCTTTAGATTTTCTTCGAACACTTTTATCATAATGAATGAATTTTCATGAAAGTTTTTGCAACTTGTTTGTTTTGTTAACTTTTCAATCTCTGCTAATGATCACAAATTGTAATAAATAATGATTTTGTAGATAATTTGTTAACTCGTTAAATTCAAGGTAAGAAAAAAGATTTTTATATATTTTATAAAAAAAAATCGGCAGCTACTGGAAGCGGCTGGAACCTCCCCACTCGGTGGATCTTTGAAGCCGAAAAGAGCATTAAATTGTGTAACAAAACGGCACTAAACGTAATCCGATCTCATCCAAAACCTTTTCAGATCTCCTGGGGCACTAAAAAACCCTCAACTTAATGAATTTACAATTATCTACGCGAGTTATTACCTACATTATCGCTCGTTGAATAATATACTATTAGGATATTAACAACTTTAACATCACTTGAACGACTAAGAAAGTCTAGTTATCCTAAATACTACAGATTTGTAAAGCAACAAAATGACAATTGGTAAAGTGATAATCTATAAAAAATTCACCAACGAAGGTACAGAAAGCATATGATATTGATATTGTTACATCTACCTTTAAAGTTTGTAACAATCCACTAAAAGTTACAAATGTGCCGAAATCTTATTAACATGACATGACACCAACGTTATCGGATGACAAACGATGACAATGACAATCATCAAAATTTGCTCATTGCAATCCGACCGCTCGCGGCTGTCTTTGTTAAATCAAACATTAGTATTTCAGTAATTTTACTAGATTTTAGAGGAATATTTGTAGTTTAATTCTTCGATTTGTCTGTATATATATTTAAAAATGGCACTAAACGTAATCCGCTCTACTTCTAGCGCAGTGAAGAAACCCTCGCACGTGAATTGACACGTGATGTGACGAGTTTCACGATGTAACCACTACGCGCATCGATCATGTCATGCGAAATGCGATGTATGCCATATTTGCTTTGTCTTTAATTTTTTTCACGGAAACCAAATCGAAAGGGTGGAAGTGTGATATATACCGTTGAAATCAGAATTTTAACTGTTTTTCAATGGTTCCATTGCAAATTGAAAGTAAATTTAAAATAAACAACTTGTTGCGTCAAAATGGCACTAAATGTAATCCGATCTCAACCAAAACCTTCTCAGATCTTCTGGGACACTAAAGAAACGCACACGCAAAGTTTCATTCAAAGCCGTTCAGTAGTTTCGGCGCTATCGTGCTAACACACATACACACATACATACACACACACACGGACATTTTTCAAAAACCACTTTTTTGGGTTCCTAAGACCTCAAAACGTAAAGATTTGATGTTATCTCAATTTTCGTTTTTGAACCAATTTTAGTAACCTCTCACATTTTATTGTGGAGAGGTTAATAACAGCAATTTACTCTTGTGAACTTTTGCGATTTGAAATTTTCCAAAAATGAGGGAGGAGAAAAGAAGTTGTATGGAAAAAATTCAAAGAAATCCAGGCATGTTCATTTTTTAACTACAAACCTTTTTTCCTTATCAACTTTTCCAGCAAACACAAACCTGCGAAGTTTTCCCGGAAAAACCTATAGAACTTGGAAAAACTTTGAGGGGGAAGATGCGGGATAAAAAGTTTTCTAAAAATCTGACAAAAATTGGTCGAAAAAAAAGGCTTCTTTTTTACATTATTTTTTATGATTTTCCATTAAAATGCATATTTTACGAGGTAAGGCGATTTGATTTTCGAGAAAATAAGAGTAATTTTTTTGTAAAAGTGCCAGAAATGAAAAATCCATAGAAGGTTGAGATATAACGGAGATTTGACGACGTAAAAATTGATTACAGGGAACAGAGAATGTTAATTCGGCAGATTAACAATAATAAATTGAAATATTTTTAAAATAAAATATATTATTCATCATTTTTTAATGCCAGGACCAACATACACTAGTCGAACCTACTCCTAAATGGGAAAGTTTGTCTGGATTGTGTCAGACCGATTTTTGGGACTGGTTAAATTATTTCTTTTTATTTAAGATATTGGTTAAATACCAAGCAGTTGTAGACTAATGAATCTTCAAATTGAGCTTCCTGTTTTTGTATTTATTTTTATTATAAACCATAAGTAAGCTAGGTAACTTTAATTTTTTAACGATTCTGGCGGTTTTCAATTAGTACCATGAAGATTATTTGTATCTACCTCCAAATACTTATATAAATATATTGGCAAACCACTAATAGCCACAGTTTGTTTGCAGATAAAATTAATTAAGCTAGACAAAAAAGGAAGAACTTACTTAAAAATTTATATCTTATATAAAATAGGAAATCAATGATTATTGTACAGGGTGTCCTTATTTCTGTCACCATCTTTAAAGTGACAAGAACACATCAATGAAACCTTATTAGATTTCCTATCGCTTCTTTTGAAAATAGAACAAATACAATTAACTGGGTACAGAGTTTATAATACATCCTGTATAGAATTAATGTAAATAGTAAAATTAACGTAATTTTTTTTGTGTATGAAAATCGGCCCCGGAATAATATTACAAAAAGGAAATTGTTTCATAAATAACTTTAAATCAACATTTTACTATTAGAAAACTGTATAATAAAGTAAAATATAAATAACCCTAACCTACCTAAAAAGTAACTCCCACCTTTCTATTAACTTGGCATCATTTGAAAAATTAAACATTTTACATCCACTTTTATTAGTATGATCACATTCAGGAACAAAACATAAACACATAGTTCAAATAATTTAAAAAGAATACAAAATTTGATTAGAGAAAGAGAAATCAAACAAGAGTATTGAAATTGGCTGCCATTGCACTGCTTTCCGTCCACATAATTTAATTTTTACATTCTTCATTACCATTGGAGGTAACTGTTGCTGTTTTGTATTTGGCATTATTAAAATAAAAAAGGTTTATTAAATCTTATATAAATACATACAGGGTGTCCCAATAGTGCGTCAAAGGCCAATATCTGCGTTATTAGAAGATTTTGGAAAATTATTTTTTTATGGAAGTGATATAGCGTCAAAATATGTTGAAATAAACAGGGTGATTCGGTACAGCGGAGCATCTTCGAGATAATTTTTTTTTAAATGGAACACCCTATATATTTCTACATTTATGAATTTAGCGTAAAATTACCTTACCAACGATCCCCAGATTTTTTGTTTTTAACATGGCGTTGCCGAGTTATTCAAAAAATATGAAACTAAATCGCTGTGTGTTTATTACTATTAATTAAGAAGATTTATTTGCAATTATGTTGCAATAAATGTACTATAACGACACAACCACCAAATATTGATTATAACTATACAAAGTGTATTTTATACTAGCGCTGATTCAGGACATTTCAAAGTGAACTTTCTCATTTTTTTCAAATGGAACACTCTGAATATTATTGTATTTTTGAATTAGCACATTAATTCTCTATGATTTTTGTGAATAATATCCTATACTGAAGCACCCTGTATATAGCTCATATACAAATTGAATTTTTTCTTATTTATTTTCCAAATTAAAGTAATAAGTCATTTCATTTTTACAATTAGCTAGCCATCTAATATTGAACACAGTAAAGTTACCAGAAATGCATTTTAAAATTACATTCTTTTAAAGCAATATAATCGATACATTTTTACAAAAGAATTCAACTAAAGAGAACCTAGTGATTGTATTTGTTTACAAGACGAGATAAATTTCAAGTACTTCTGTTGCTTCCATAGTGTGAAATCGCCTGTCGTTTTCTAACTTACGAATGCAAAGGACAGAAAGATAAAGTTTGGAGTCTAGAAACGACGAACAAGCTGGTGTGGAATTTGGATAATGTAAACAATCCAGGGCGTGAGACCAACGGACAGTGTATTGTGCAGAAGTTTTCCGTATAGACTGTGACGTCACCCGCAGACTATAAAATAAGAGACAGTGGCACACAGAGGGATAGACGGCACTGAAGACAGAACCCTTTAAGTTACTTCGCGATTCTTTTCGCCGAGCTTTGGAAATAAATTTGGAACACCTTGAAGTTACGTCGCGACCTCTTGTAGATCGCCAAACTTCAATATTTGCATTTAAAATACATCTTAAGCTACGTCGGGATCTTTTTCGCTGAGCTTAATAAATTATTTTGTGATTATTTTCACTAAATCAGCCGTCTAAACTACGAGCCAAACGAGATTTCGAACTATATACTATTTTTAACAAATCCATCACAGCCACAGACACCACTTGCCAAAGGAAAGTTTCCAGCTTAAAGACTTCTTTATGCAGTGCAATTTTAACGGCTCGACTATACACAATGATGAAGCTAATCACAGCTGAGCTGGGGGAGAGTTGTGTATTGCTGCAGAACTTTATGCTGTTCGCCGAACTCACTAGATTATTTTGTGGTCACTTTGCCAAGTAATTCCATATAAAATGCATTTTGCGTTTACACAAGCTTATCTGACTGTTTGCCGCGCCATTTACACAACACCCACCACCAACCTATTTCGCTAAGTATTTTTATTTGATTAATTCTCTGTTGATTATTGAATCTGCATTCTGGTTAAGAGCGGGAAAAAGGGTTTTAATTGTGGTACTAAAAGAATATGAGTCTTTTAAAATGAAATGTTGGTTTTGATTTTTAACAAGAAAACGTGGTGGGATTCTATTACCATTTATTCAGTTATTATTTAATTCAGTTTATTTAATTAAATTTCACTTTCTCAATAATAATAATAATAATAATAATAATAATAATAATAATAATAATAATAATAATATTTATTTATTCCAGTAGACCATGTAACATAGTATAGGAAACGTCAGAACATTGCAGATAAAATAAAATTATAAAATTACCATAAGTATGCAATTATGTGATTATAAATGAATAAAAATGCAAAAGCGTATAAGTATAAAAGTGTAGAGACAGAATATTCGCATATTTTGAACAATAAAAAAATATTAAACAAAGCATTATTGTAGGGAACATGGACAAAGTATGTAAAATAAACTAACATTAAATTACAAACAAACATAATATTTAACGTACAATGAATTAATTAAATCTAAAATTGTAAATATTCTTGAACACTATAAAACGAATTATCAAGTAGAAATAATTTAAGTTTTTTATTGAAAAGTTTGATGTTTTCTATATTTTTTATTTCTGGGATTAATTTATTATATAATTTAATTCCTACGTACATAGGATTTTTCTCATACAAGGACAAACCATGTGCTGGAATTGACAACATAGAGCTCTGTCTCGTTTCATAATGATGAAAATAGCCATTGATTGTAAAGGTTTCCAAGTTTATTTTAACGTACTTTAAAATTTCATAAATATAAATGCATGGGAGCGTTAGCAAATGTAAATCTTTAAAATAACTTTTACATGATACTCTTGGCGATATTCCTACAATGTTTCTTATCGCCCGTTTCTGTATTTTAAATACTCTATTAAAATGACATGATGAACCCCAAAATAATATACCATAACGCAAGCGTGATGCAAATTGTGCATGATAAAATGACATTAAAGTAGCGTTATTACTAATATTTTTCAATCTATACAAAACATAACAAAATGAAGCAAGCTTATTTGATAGATATTCTGTATGTACATCCCAATTCAAAACGCTGTCTATATATAAACCAAGAAATTTAGTGTTCTCTACTTGAGCAATGGACTTTCCTTCTACTTTTAGCAGATAACTTTTCTCTGTTGACGGAATTCGAGATGAAAAATTAATAAACACTGTTTTAGATCTATTTAAATATAACCTGTTAGTGTCTAACCAGTTTCTGAATCTTTCAATCATAATTTGTGTTTTTGAAATGGCTTCTGTAATGTTTAAATCAGTGCATAGATATGTATTATCATCTGCAAACATTGTTAAAGTGCTTTGAGAGCTAACAATATTAGGAAGATCATTAATATAAATTAAAAACAACAAGGGTCCTAAAATGGACCCCTGTGGGACACCTATGTTAACTTCGGTCTGATCTGAATAAACACCATTAATATCGACAATTTGATTTCTACTTTGAAGGTAAGATGTTAACCAATCCCATATTTTTCCTATGAGACCGTAAGAATTAAATTTCTCCTTAAGCAATTCATGATCGACTAAATCGAATGCCTTACTTAAGTCCATAAAAAGCCCCACAGATTTTTTGCCTTCATCCAGTGTTCTATATAATTGACTAAGGAACTGTATTGCTGCTGTTTGCGTAGACCTTTTTTTCCTGAAACCATGTTGGGAATCATGTAAGATATTATTAGATGCAAGAAAACACATAATTTGTTCAAACACAATTTTTTCTAATATCTTGGATATAGAACTAAGTAATGCTACAGGCCTATAATTTTCTATGTTTTCTCTTGTGTCTTTTTTATATAAAGGTATAATACGTGCTGTTTTAAATATTTCAGGAAAAATGCCTTTTTCTAATGATAGATTTATAAGATAGGTCAATGGATAAGTTATGTAATGTACAGCAGATTTTAATAAATTGGAGGATATGAAATCGATGCCAGAAGAATTAGATTTTTTCAGTCCCATTATCGTATTATATACTGTATATTCAGATACAGGATTTATAAAGATTGTATCATAGTGTTTAGTTTGTTTAACGTTTATATTATTTACATTTTTAGTAGTAATATTTTCTCGAAGTTTATGTGGAATATCTGTAAAGTAATTATTAAAGGAGTTCGCTATAAGTTTAAAGTCGGTTGTTATACGATCTTGTATTCTCATTTCAGTAATTTGGTGATTATTATTGTTATTGTTTGTAGAATTATTTATAATTTTCCAGACACATTTATTTTTATTATCAGATTCCTCATATAGTTTGTCATTGCTTAGTTTTTTAGCAGCAGAAATAACTTTTTTATACAGCTTCTTGTATTTTTTATAATAATCTGAATCATTCACACTTTTTGTTTCACACTTTCTTACATAGAGTTCTTTTAATTTGTTGGCCGATATTTTAATGCCCTTTGTTATCCAATGTTTATTCTTATTACTAGAATATACTTTCCTAATGGGAAAAGATATATCAATATAATGTTTAAGAATATTTACAAAATTTTCAAATCCTAAATTGACGTCATCAAGTTGATATATATCTAACCAACTTTCTTTATTTAAGTGATAAAAAAGGGTAGTATAATTTTCTTGACTGTAAATTCTAGTATAATTATAGTCTGTCTGGTTCCTTTCAAAATTGGTTTTAAGACCTAAAACTTGCGCTGTTTTACTAGGGAGATTTACGTTTGCAAAATGACAAATTTATATTCAAAAACTATATATTTTCAGAGTTTATGTAATGACAAGAAACTTTCACTTCCATTATTGTTCATTTGGTGTACTATTAAGACTACCGTGTGCCTAAATTTGACATGTAAGATATCACAGGAATGTTTGCCTTTCAAATAATTGTGTGAGATTTCTCATCAGCTACTATTTGGTTTTCTATGATTGTTTAATAACGATCCATCCACTACAAACTGTGCAGGCCATCGGTCAGTACTGGGTTAATTAGTCCGTAAACTTTTTCGTATTCTGAAGGGTTTACTTTTCGTCGAGTATTGAACCGGGACGTCTCGTCTGTTTGAATTACATCTACCCATCCTGTGTTCCGTTGTTGGATAGCCATACAAAATTCTATAGTTGCCGCTTGTGCAATTTTTATTAAACGATATTTCCTCAACACTATGATATTTTACATGAGTATTTAATTCTCATTTATCACTTATATTCTACGATGCATGAACATGACATGATTCTTGTCCTCTGTTTTGCATTAAGTTTAATTTCATTATAGCTACTGCTAACAACTTTAATTATAAATCATTATTACCTAGCGATTGCTAACAACTCTAATTATTAATTATTATTATCAGGCCATTGCCACAACTCTACTTACTATTAAAATAACACGGAATACTTATATACAAATTATCCTATTATAATATTTAGACAATTGTCTCAAATATTTGGAGTATTTTTGATTTCATGTACGGCTATTTCCCACATCAATTTTTATAAAATAAAATGTTTTTTTTACTATTTTTCCCATCAATTATTGTTTTTTCTTTCATCTTCACCTTTTTCATCAAACAAATAATAAACTACATAAATGGTTTCATTTCAAAGCAGAATAGAAAACAAACTTAAACTATAAATGTACAGTACAATCTTGAATAATAAAATACAACATAAATAATATATATAATTAACTAGATCTCTCAATTAATAGACAGTGTGTTCAAGTTTACCAGGTACTTAAATTAACAGAGTGATTGATTTTCTAAGTTATATAGATCAGACAGAAACAAGTAATATTAAACTTTATATAAAAGAACCTGGGTAATTTAATTAAAAAAGGGGGTTACTACACACACAACGAAATTTGGGCCCTAACTTTGTAAAACTTGACGATCACGTAAATGGCCAATGTTATTTATTTATCCTTCAGATAATTGAATAGTAGTTAGTTTATTGGTGACATAATTACCAGTATTTTATGTGTAATAAAGACACATACCCAATAAGCGTCTCATTGGTACACGTGACCAGGATTTCTTTTAAGAAATATGCAGGGGGGTCGTAAACGTCTCAATACCTAAAATCGTTATTTCCAGAGATATTTTTACTTTTTCATTAAAAACCGTTAAATTATAATATAATATAATAATACTCCTTTCGAACTGACGTAGTAGCCATGCTTTTAACATAAAGTGAGAGTAATTGGAAGTAGTATTAAATTTTTTCTGGGTCCGTCTTGATTGCCTCAGTTGTATTTTTTCACAGTTTAATTAAATCACATTTGAGTCTATCTTAAAAATCCATAAACAATCGTTTAATATTACAAAAAAAGTTGACATAAATAATAGGAACAGAATATACAGTATTAGGTAATAACAAAAATTGGTACTATTTTAAAATTCAAAGTTGTTTTGAATTTAATGAAATAAATAACACCTAGCATTTATAGGAACTGCCTAAAGTGGCCTACAAGTACGTCTAAGCATTTTTGTAGACGATTTTCGAATGATCTTCCGACATTTCTTAAAATATCTGCAACAATTTGCTGAAAAACTTCCCATATTCTTTCTTTCATATTTTCCTTTGTAGGGAGCAAATAAATAAAAGACTCTTTTAACTTTTCATGATGGCTCTATTGTTAAAGTCCTCAAGTTGTATCGGGAAGCTTCCCCGAACCGCGCAATTTCATCAAGCGGCTTATTTTCCACGCTGCATCGACGTTTTGTAGGAAACAACACTTTTACATCGAAAGAATCTGTTTGTGGAAACTGTTCACGTGATTTTGGTCAGACAGATTGTCCAGTATGTACCTAGGGAAGGTCCACGTATCGGTCACATGCATTTGTTTACTCTATAATGCGAATAAACCTTAGCTATACTTTAATTAAAATATCGTACATGAATATTGTAACGTCCCCCGTAGAAGTTTCTATCAGACGAAAAAAAAAAAAAAAAAAATTCCTTTTGTATTCTACGTTTTGCCGGAGGTGCCGGTTGGATAGTATATTTAATCAATTTTCATCCCTACGCCCCCTATATATGGATATCTACAAAATTAACGGTGGAATACTGTATTGCCATCCGATCTTGCGTTGCGCTTTGATGCGTTTGTAAAATTCTTGCGGAAGGCGCCAAAAAGCGACAGAGTGATAAATTTACCTTGGGCCGCCTCTGTAAACAGCTCCTCCGAGCCTACCATGTGCAACGTGTTCAAGGACTAAAAATCGAAGGGCTTATAACCCAGCCTTGTCAATGAATACACATGTAATGTCATCAGCTTCGAAGACTTAGATAAACCACTAACAACGGAAGAGATCTTAACCGCCATTGGGCAGCTAAAAAATAACAAATCTCCCGGCGCCGACTCACTCCCAGCTGAGATCTTTAAAGCTGTGTCGTCAGAGCTCATACCCTACCTCAAAAAACTGTTTGATGTCGTGTGGGAAAGTGGTCAAGCTCCGCAGGAGTTTCGTGATACACTTTTAATCAATCTCTTCAAAAGCAAAGGGAGCGCTGCGGACTGTGAAAATTACAGGGGTATAGCTCTCCTGGCTGTTGGAGGGAAGATACTCACTAAAGCGATGGCAAATAGGCTAACACCTGTTATGGAAAAGTTACTTCCTGAAACACAGAGTGGCTTTAGACCAAACCGAGGCACATCGGATTTAATCTTCACACTTAAACACCTTCAAGAAAAAGCACTCGAACATCAAGGAGAAATTCACATGGCCTTCATTGATTTAACCAAGGCGTTTGACTCGGTGGACAGGGAAGTGCTCTGGAAAATTATGTTCCGCTTAGGTATCCCTAGAAAATTTGTGGAAGTATGTCGCAGTCTACATACAAACAACAACGCCCAGGTTATGTATAATAATGAGGCAACCGAACCTTTCCAAACCCTCACTGGAGTTAGGCAGGGATGTGTCCCGGCACCCCTACTCTTTAATTTGTTTACCACTGCTCTAACAATTATTGTTGACAACAAACTGACAGTCAGAGGAATAGGTCTCAGATACCGTTTTGATGGCGGTCTCTTTAACATAGGGCGCTTTAGAGCTTTCACGAAGACACGCACACGATTCATTTGTGATCTCCAGTATGCGGATGACTGTGCACTTTTAGCCTCTACGCCGGAAGAGCTTCAAGAACTTTTAGATGTGTATGCCCAGAGCTATGATTCTTTGGGACGTAAAATCAACATTGGAAAGACTAAGATTATGTCAACTCCTCATCAAGTGAACCCAATAGACATTACACTTAACGGAAATTCTCTTGAAGTGGTGGATCAGTTCAATTACTTAGGCAACGTTGTTAATGACAAAGCAAACATGGACAGCGAGATTCGCAATAGAATTAACGCTGCATCTAGAGCACTCTGGGGACTTAGAGAGAGAGTATTTGACAACCACGACCTTGCTTTTTCAACGAAAATGGCTGTCTACAGAGCAGTTGTCATTCCAACACTGCTATATGGATGTGAAAGGTGGGTCACTTACCGTCGTCATGTGAAAGAATTAGAACATTTTCAGCAAAGACACCTCAGAAGTATGATGAAAATCCGTTGGTTCCATCACATATCAAACGTGGAAGTACTCAGGAGAGCAAACAGCCTTCCAATTGAGGGGCTTATTTCAAGAGCACGCCTAAGATGGGCAGGTCACGTTCATCGTATGCATGATAACCGCCTTCCTAAATGTACACTTTATGGTGAATCGCTAAGCGGTAGAAGAAGGCGTGGCGGTCAACGAAAGAGGTTCAAAGACGTTCTCCATGAAAATCTAAAATCCTGCGGTATTCCAGACGAGCAATGGGAACAACTTGCAGCGGACAGAACCGAATGGCGAGGGGTTGTGGCCAGCTATCAAGGAAATGCTGCTGCAAGAAGGCCGAATCCAAGACCTAACCAGGTCTATGTTTGTCCTGACTGCGGTCGGCATGTGCTCTCCCGAATTGGCCTCTATAGCCATAGTCGTGTGCACCGTAGATGAATGGGAATTACAATAGACTACACCTTTTACTTGTTTTTTATTGTACACAATTTATCGACTGTAACATTTTTATACTCGGACTCGAGTAACGGCTAATAATAATAATGTCATTAAAATCTCCATTTTCTTGAGAAAGTTTTTTTACGGATGAAGCTGGTTTTACTCGTGAAGGTACCACAAATTTTCGCAATAATCATGTAAATTTGATTTATTCACAAGAGATCGCACCTATAGTTATATATAAAAAGAAATAGTCATTTACACTGCAATTTCATTAGTTTTTAGCTATGGGCACTATGTTTAAAACAACCAAAAGGCTTATAAAGTTTTTAAACGAAAAATTGCGATATTTTTACTTTTCAATGTAAAGGGCCGACAACCTTTAATGCGGAGGGAGCATAAATAAAAATTACGCCACTGTTTCTCGTTTCTACTCAATGTTCTGCAGTAACGCATCATCTTCGGTCAAAGAAGATTTATGTATAAACCTTTATACGTAGATTTTCTTTTCTTCGGTGCTGTCGGACGCGGGCTGGGGTATGGGTGAGCGAGTATGAGCAGAAGCGGCCAAACCAAACATACACGATTAAATACAAGCGTCTACAGTGGGAATGGAAAATTGTGAGTGGGCGAGAACAGACGCGGGCGAAAATTTCAAAAGATTTTCGCCTTTCTGACTAGTTAGCGCCTTGTGCAATATTATAACTGGTATACGTGCAGTATTTCTTTGATGCATAACAAGTCCGATGGACGTAGACATTGAAATGTTAATTTCTGAAGTTCACAAGCGAACACCTGATATTTTAAGGAAAAATTTTCCAAAAGCAACCACTTTTGTCGTCTGCTTCTGAACCGCATAATGAATTGACTGTCGAATTAGTATTTAACAAACATTATTTATATATCGCACTGTTCAAACTCGCGTTCACTGTAGACACCGTACTTGTATCTTTTTCCTTACCACTGATATATACACTGGATATCTCATAGGCCCGAAACGGCTGTGCGCTGATGCTGCCATATTGTTTGGCAGTTTGGTGCCAGTTTTCCGAAATGTCGGTAAGGTAGAGTTACTTCATTTACATAATTATAATGATATAGACAGTAAATGAATAAAATAACAATAAAATTAAAGAAAATGCACTTATAATTAAAAAATAAATAAGATTTATCTGTAGCTTTTAAATTATAAATTGTCTCTGTTTTACCGACAATCTGGAATTTTGGCACCAACAACACGGAATAACATGGACGTTTCACCGCACAGACGAAAGTACATAGATCAATACCTTATACATGCTCATATCAATCGTTCGTTTTAGCCCCCGCCCGCCGCCACTGTAGACTTGGAGTCATACTCACTGCTTTGGATGGCAACCATATAATGGTTTGTGTACATAGGCAAGCAACTATCAATATGAGTACGCGAGATGGGGATTGCATAGTAAAACGTGGAATTTTTAAAATAAATTTTAAACAATGTTCTAACAGGTATATTTGTATGTTACTGCATACTGCTATAATTGATTGGCATTACAAAGTGTGAACTATTATAACCATAAAGCTTTTACACTGCAGAACTGAGCATACTGCTTTAGAAAAAGAGTATTGCTGTAAAAGTATTTAAGTAGTGTATTTTTACGACAGTCTTATTCATAGGTTTTAGATTTGCTGTATTTTTATGCATACGGTGTAACTACTTATCTCTTTTCCTACCACTGTATGTTAAATTAAAAAGACGTCTAAACCATAAGACAGTATGTGTAACGGGTCTTATAATGTGAAAAAATATATATTTACCTATACGGAATTCAAAATAAAGTGTGGGAATACAATATAGGTATGTACTGGACAATAAACCTCCCCCAATTTTAAAATTGCCTTTAATAAAAATACAACCTGGGGCGTTTTTTAGATTATTTCCCCAGATCCTAAAATCATCTCAGAGTGATTGATAGACTTTTAAGATACCCATGATTGTCCAAATGACGTTTCAAAAGAATCATATTGAGAGCAATGAGATACAGCAGTAGGCAGCTAACAGCAGAATCTGAAGATGGCAAAAGCGATTATGCCAACACCGACTTTACTATACTTGCCGCCGGCGCCGCACAGAGGGCTATTTAATGAAAGGCGCCGCATAATGGTGCATAATACGCAGAGCGTGCGGGAGGGGCTTTCATTTACTTTTTTAAATTTTTTTATGCAGTCATATCTTTCTAACCGTAAACAGATTCGTATAACTGTTTCAACTCTGAGGCATTTATAACCACATTAGGTGTTCCGCAAGGCTCCAACCTTAGACCACTTTTGTTTTTGCTCTTTATTGATGATATAACTACAGTCATCAGCTAGAGAGGTAGACTATTATTCACGGATGATCTTAAGCTCTATATGAGAGTAACCTGTGTTGATGATTGTATGTTACTGCATAATGATATTAGCAGAGTTCATAATTGGTGTATGAGTAATAGGTTATGCTTTAATGCTTCGAAATGTAAATTAATGACGTTTAGCACAACGTACTCTGCTGGACATGATTACTCCATTGATGGAGGGTTATTATACAAAGTTAATTTCACTAAGGATCTTGGTGTCTTATTCAATGACCGACTGTCATTTATTGAACATATTAAGTTAAAGGTCAAAGATGTCATAATTAGGCACTACAAATCATTTACCAACATTAGAGCACTAAAACAGTTTACTTCTCTTATGTTATGTCTAAACTTGAGTATGGATCGCTTAACTGGATTCCCATTACAAAAATCATAAACCATATAGAAAATGTGCAAAAATTTTTATTTTTATTATTAGCACTTAAAGTGGATGCAACTTACCCCGAAAGAGGTATAGAGTAAAACACTCTCTGGATTTGAAATGCATATCTTAGTATTGAGACGAAAATGCAACTTGTATTTATTTTTTGTACAATTTACTGAATAAAAATATTGATTGTTTGGTACTATTGTCTCAATTATGCTTCAATATAAGAATTATCATTCTCAACACAACTACACGTTTTACTAGCATCATGCTTGAATGAATCCGCTTTTGAAATCTCCCATATATACAATGTGTAGTAATTACAATAAGATTTGTCATATATATGATATTAATATTTGTACAAAAATCGGTCCGCGACAACTCGGACAAACTTTCCCATTTAGGAGTAGACCGCCCCACAGTGTCCTTCCCTGCATTTTCTAGGAGCAACTGGTTATGTCATTTCATACTGGTATTAGGGGAGTGTCCGCATATGCCAAATTTAATCAAAATCGTTAGAACCGTTTTAGAGGAAAAATTATTTAATTCCTTGCCCACTACCCCGCAACCTCCCTCCCTGCATTTCTTAGGTACAACCGGTTATGTGGTACTAAGGGGGTGTCCATTTACCAAATTTAATCAAAATCGTTAGAACCGTTTTAAAGAAAAAAACATTTTCTATTTTTTTCCTGTTTTTAGGGGTTTACCCCCCACATTCTTGAATACACATGCAAAATTTGAATAAAATAGATCCAGAAGTTTGGGCTCTAGGTGCAACCACAGACGGCAGACATTTTTTGAAAACCACTTTTTTAGGTTCAAGGGACTTGAAAACGTGTAAATCCATCAACAAGTCGGATTTTTGCACGATCACCATACTTTCCTTATATACTACGTATACGGGAAAGTAAAAAACGAACACATAGCAACAATGAATTATCTCTAACCTAAATTAGACTTTTTATTAAATCCTCATTTATTATATTGTAATGTTTTAAGTACTGTTGTTGAAGCTCTTTCTGAACAAAATAAATTAGAAAATGCTATTTACTGCTACTATCTGCCGCATCTCCAATTTTACCGCATGGTGCTAATAATTGTAAAGTACCCCCCCCCCCCCCACTACGGCCGGCACTGGATTCTGTCTAAACGCTGTTTAAATAACCATGACATTCAGGAACCTATTAACCACGCGGGAAATTTGAAAATGTAGTATCATAGATAAGAGATAATATCAATTCATAGGTACATATTTGAAATGTAAAAGGAATGTTTATGAAACAATTAAGTATAGTTAAGTTCATGTATTATCGGCACTCAAAAAACGCAACAAAAACTTTACGACCTCAATAAAATCCCGGTACTATCTGTATTATTTGTTTGCAAATTGACTCGCTTACTTTTATAGGTTTCTAATGTGCGTCGGCTTGTTTCATGAGAGCGTGCCGCCTGATTCAGCGGCGATAATAATTATGTCGTAAAGCTTTTGTTGCGTTTTTGAGTGCTGATAATAGATGCACTCGGCTATACCTACTGAAGATCAAAATATCTACGTATTATTACATTAGTAATATATTTGATATAGTCCTGAAATATCTATTAAATTATTCTGAAATAGATATGATGTTGAAAGTACAAAACATTTAAAACAATTCATTCATAGAAACCTAAATGAGGTATAGACATCTCTAGTTTATAAAATGTTTGTGAGATATTTCTGAGAGAAAAGGTAATATTTTAAGTTTTAAGAGCAATTATATTTCATAAACTTTCCAGAAACGAAAAAATATTTACTGGGACAAAGAATAAGAAACTGATTCCTTAACGGAGGATGAGGATATAAAAAGCATGTTGTCCGTATTAGTAGACTACCTACATTCATGGGGTTATCATGCAGATCGAGATGTCAACTGCATCCAAAATTTTATGTACCAGATTTCTCTTTTGATAACGATTACCTAGATCTCTTTATTACTTTCGGATTTTCTCTATTTTCTTGAAAGCCTTGGGATTTCGTCCAGTTTTTCTTGGATTCCCACTGATTTTTTCTGATTTAATCAAAACTATCGATAGTTTATCAGAAACGTTATTATAGATACTCTGAATATATTTCATGATATGGAAGATAATGAATTTTATTAAAAAACATTAAACTCGACACATGGGAAGTGATTAAATTCGTATATTTGTAAAAATAATAAACAAATATATTAGACATTTAAGAAATATAACAGAAAATACTAAACTGTTTAATGAGTTAAAAAAGTAAATAATGTCATCCTTTAATAGTGTATAAGAAACATAAACACCTATGGATTACATTCCATTAAAGATAACGAAACATAGGAAGTAATTAAAGTTAAATTCGCGTAGAAGCATTAAAAAATATAAATATTATAAGTTTTAAGAATCATTAAATAAATACATTAAAAAAGTAACATAATTTCACATCTATTCAATTATGGTGTTGTTTAATTTAGTAGCTTTAACAATGCAGAACCTTCCCTTGCTAGTTTCCATGGGCGGCACCACCTTTTGGATATATTTCGTAAAAATAAATTTCAATAAATTCATTCATAATCATTATTTTGTGTATTCGATGTTCAGCATGAAATATTGAACAACTGCTATATGAAAAGCTTCTATAAAGGTACTCACACCTTGATTACTATTTTTGGAGCCTTCCAAATCCACAGAGTACCCAGTTTCTTTCAAATTGTCATTGTCTAAAAAAGAAAACTTGATTATAATTATAATCGTAATTCGAACTTTGCTTTAGTTTACCATGCTTACCAAATCGTACAAAGTAAAGCGCCCTAATTTTTAATATATTCGTTGTTGATTTACTTTACCATTTGTTTCTCGTGTTCCTTTGCTCTTTATATTGAATCTAAAAAAATTTAATTTACTGTAAATATCAGTAAATCCGTTATTTAAAATACCTTTGATACTGAATGAAAAAATTCCAAGTTCTCCTGGCAATATTTGTTTATTATTTCTAGCACAATTAGGCACTTCTATGGGACATCAGTTACATCTAAAATTTGTATTTTAACCAGTCAAAAAGTTTCATGTGCATTTCTCTTTCTTTTTCATCCAGTTTATGTTTGTGATATTAATGAAATGTTCAAAGATTATCTTTATGTGGAATATAGCTAAACACTCATCTTTATTTGTTCAATAATTTCTATTTAAAAATTTTCTGTTTTAAATGTGTATCATCCATCCAAGTTTTATAAAATTCAAATTGAAAATCATCATTATTACATTAATCGGCAAAAAGTACTTTTTTGAATAGCCCTTTCTGCAATTTTTGGATTGACTTTTCATGTAGTAAAATAGTTGAACTTTCAGAATAGAGGCTAAGAATCTTTCCGAGCCTCTACCCTCATCGAATTCCAAACTATCAATGTCTGTACTGTATCCAAATGTTCCTCTTTGGCGTTAGCTTAGTCCTTTTATTGCATTTTTTGTAAGATTTCTCCTATACAATACGTTTTCTTGTTCTTTTACTTTATTTTATGCAGCAGTTTCAATTTTCAGTTTTATGCCATTAATTGTGGTCTTAATCGAATCCTTTTTAAGGACATCTGGCTTAGTTATGTTGACACATAGTAAGAATTTTTTTTCACTTCAGTGAGTCTGTTATCGTTTTCCATGGTATACAATGGTCCAGAATGTCTGGCGAAATAGTGTATCTATAATATTGATAAGGGTAATAATGGCTATCGAATTAAATCTAATTCGAGGTCTATTTGCGATCTACATCTTTTTTTAATTGTCTTTGTATGGATAATAAGAAATACACGAGAAGAAAGACTATAGACAGATATCCACTGATCTATTTGAATAGTACCTCCGTTTTCTATGTATTCAGGTTTATTATCTGTATAATTATGAAAAAGCGGAAGAATCACCGACTTCTGTTTAACGTAGAGTCGATTTGATGTCTTGTAGTATCTTGGACTGGTGGGCTGTAATATTTAGTTGGCATAACCAAACCATAGCGCGATATGCAGTGGCGCTGGTCTGGCTTTTCTCACGTACATAGAAGTTCATATTTCATAAAACAAATAAATTAGATTTATATTTTTATGCTCATCTCAGCCAAAAACAAAAACTGATGTTCTTTTAAGGGAATTTTTAATGACAGGTATATTTTTTTCAATAGTGGAATATGAAATCTGACATTCAAATTGTAAAATGTGGATGTTTAGTTATACAAACTGTAACCGTACCAGTTTTTCTGATTGCCCAGCAAGGACCAACGAGGAGGTGTGAACATATCCCTTACCAGGGAAGGATGTTGACAGGTTTGTTAATTAGGGAACGGGTTAAAAAATATATACATTTACAAATATATACATTACACAATAATAAATAAACTTTCTTTTAACATAATAAAATTAAAAACAGATTAATGGCATTTGTTTAAAGTAAAATAAATAGTCAAAATATTTCATGCTACAAATAAAATATGTTTTAAACATACCATAAATAACATTTTACCAAAATAAATAATTAACTTTATCACAATTACACTATTTGCAGGGTACCCTCACTATCACTGTCACTATAGCTGATGATTATTACATTTACAATTATTGGCTCAATAACTGTCATTCTAAATGTCCATATCCCACGATATATATTCAACTTCTTGATATGTTTAACTTTCCTCAGATTTTATTTAGAGATGTGAATCTAATAGCTAGGGGGGTGGTGGCAATGCAGTTATATGATTTTATTGTAGCTGGCAATAATATGGGATGAAGATATTGATATAATTAACCGATTAGAGCAGCTACCGAGCTTGGTTGTTGCTAAATTTCTTATAGTAATATCAAAAACGAAGTGTCTGAACTCAATGCCAATGTCACTACTACAGTTGCAACAATAAAGTCTCCTGTAAATAGGGATTTTTATATTAGTTATGTTAATTAAATTATTTTGACAATAAATCATTGGTGGATATCACGATGACATTGACACTAACTAATAAAAATATTAAAATATATTATGAGTGATGCGTCACTGGTGAGAACCATATTTACAATGGGAATATCAGTCGATTACTTATTCTATGCCGCAATAGTGCGTGGCATATAGAAGGTCAAAAATATGTTTGAAACTTATTTACTTACTGATATATTTACTCCAATATTTTGAATTGCTACAGAATTATTTAAAATAAAATAAAGTAATTATAAAAAAACATTAGAATATTTAAAACAAGTAGCTGATACAATAAAATTATATAGAAGAGTGGTTTCTTACTGCATTTTTAATTAACTGTAAACTAAAACTCAGCAACGTCATACTGACTGAAATGGCTTTTCAGGCTGTTTAATATGACGTCATTACACTTTTCAACTTTACTCACACAATAAAATCATATAAAAATTTCCCAGCTCCCTAGCAATAATGTGACATACCGAATTTTCTATATATACGTTAAAGTTAATGACAGCCAGTCAAAACAAATTATGGAATGTGCGAAACTCTTAATACACATGATTATGAATTTACTGTCACCTCTTTATGGCTTCAGTATAATTCTCTTGTCCTAATGCAAAAATCATTAGAGGATGATTAAAGCTAGTTTTTAGTAAAATAATCCTCGTACGAAAACGTCCCCACCCTTGGGACTTGGACCCACCGTAGAGTTGGCTCCTTAAACAGCACTGCAGATCATACAAGTAGCTTTCAGTAGCTTTGATCTACCGGTTTATGTTTGTTTCGCCTTGATGTGAATTGATGTAGTGACACTGGTTCTGGTCTGGTGACAGTTCTATGTGATGCTGTGTTGTGATCAGGAAATGTACATACTATAAAAAAGTTTCATTTTGTATTTTATTTGTGTATGTGTACTATTGATAGTTTTTTTTCTAGCTTTTGAGACATGAAAAATAATAAATTTTTTAAATTCATTGCCTAAAATGCCACATGATAAAAAGAAAAATAGTGCGTAGAACAATGAAACAAAGTCAGGAGATATATGCAATTTATTCAATATTGCTAAATTTCTCTGGTTCACCGGTTCCACGACAAATTTACTAAACCATTTGCAAAGAAGTATCCTACGAAAATATCTTGCAGAAACCGCGTACCACATACACAGATACCATCGGGAAGATCTTTTGGAAGTGCAATAAAAAATCACCGGAACTACCCTGAAAAATTGATGCACGTTGTTTCTGTTAAAGAACACGGTAAAACCCTCGGTATACTTTTCGACGTTGTAACAAAATCCGACTTAGGAAATATTTCGCATACAAAGCGTGCTTCACGTAAAAATATAGTGGAAGAGGTTTTTAATATTCTTAATCATATTTTCGCTCTACGGAGCAATTTTTATGCAAACATTTCCATAACTCCTCAAGGAGCGTCATTTTAGAAGGTGTAGTAAATATCGCTGCACAGGGACGTAATGTCGCCCCGACCACCTAAATTTAGAAACTATAACAAAATTTGACTTCAATTTCGGAAATTTCAGAATTAAAAACCCTTTTACGAATCCACGTTGTTAAGCACTGCAACTCATCGAGGTCTTAAATATGAGGACAAGTTAATCCAGGTATAATTTTAAGAAAGTGTGGTACATCCAGTGTTAGGTTTATAGTGTTACGACGTCCAATATTCAGTGTGCATCGAGAGGTGAAAGCGTGCGGACGTGTGCCGAGCCATCAGAGAGCACAGCGAAGTGGAAGCCCAACAGACAGTGACAGTGTGCATCGAGAGGTGACCGAGTGCAGACGTACCGAGCCAAGAAAGTGCACAGTGAAGTGGCAGCCCCACAGTTAGTGTCGTCGTCGACAGTTCTAAGAAGAGGAAGTACACACGTCTTTTTCAAGACGGTGTACTATAAAAGATAAATAAAGTCTCCCTCCCTTGGAGACACCATTTTTACTGTTATTAATCATAACTTTTTCCCATAATATTATAGGTATTCCCTTGCAGGACACCCACAGCGACGTTACCGTGGAGGACGGTAGCATGGACTACAGCGAAGACAAAACGTCCCAGAGCGGTAGCTCCCGAGGGGGTACCCCAACCCCAAGGGATGACAAAGAGACGATAAAACTTCTCACAGAGGAGAACAAAACCCTCAGAAAGAAAATAGAGGAGCTCACCGAGATGTTGGAGCTAATGCAGAGGGAGCAAAAGTCCCAGCACGAAGAACTTCTGCGTGCGATTCGAGGAGAATCGCAAACGCGGAAGCGGAAAAATCCACCCGCCACTAATACGGACTCCGACGAAGAGGCCCCTAAGGCGGCAAAGAAGGTGGCTGAAGAGCCCCTCAAGTGCCCCCCAGAGCCATCCAGACGAAGCAGATCGGGATCTAGAGCTCCCCAGCAGGAGGCTAACGTCCCCAGACAAAACGCCAGGACAGAGGAGACTGAGGCCCCTCAAACAAAAACAAGAAGCCAGCGCATACCGCCGGTAGTGCTGAGAAACAAGGAGACATGGACAACGGTGAGCCGTCGTCTAACCGAAACCGGCATTAACTTTAGCAAGGCTAAAGTTACCGCGGAGGGAATCTCCATCGAGCCCGCGACATCCGAAGATTATCGCAAGATGACTAGGATGTTCGCAAACGAGAAAAGGGAGTACCACACGTACACCCTGCCAGAGGAACGGCTGCTACGTGTAGTCATCAGGGGGATCCCGAGCGGCGTTACTTGTACAGAGGTGGCAGAAGACCTCCAAGACCAAGGTTTCGCACCTACCGCAGTGCAACGGATGACGTCCAGACGGACGAAACAGGAGGTGCCACTCGTACTTGTCCTAGTCCCACAGGACCAGGACAAGATACTCCAAGTCACGAGGTGCTGCTCTCTAGTCGTAAGGACAGAGAGACAGAGAGCCAAGGTAGCGGCATCCCAATGCCACCGCTGCCAGCGTTTCGGCCACGGACAATCCAGGTGTACCGCGCAGCCGAAATGCGTGAAGTGCGGCGAGGCACACCGGACGACTGACTGCAAGAAGAAGGCAGACGAACCGGCCAAGTGTGCGAACTGCCAAAGGGCCCACCCGGCCAGCTACAAGGGGTGTCCAAAATACCCCAAGCAATCAGCCAGCGCCACTCAAAGGCCGGTACAGAGGCCGACGACGACCTCAACAAAGAAGGGCGGCGTAGCGCCAGGCACTAGCTACGCAAAAGTAGCCCAGAGTAAGGCAGGACAGAACACCGTCCCTGCCTCAAAACAACAAGCATCGCCAGAGGCCAAAAACCTCACAGCGGTGCTAGCACAGATGCAACAAATGTGCTCAGCGATGAGTGCATTTTTTGCTCAAATGCCAAACTTTACTAATCTGTAATGCCTTTACAGATTAAACCGGAATTCCTGCAGATGGCGGCCTGGAATGTAAACGGCCTGCAACAAAGGAGACTTGAAGTCGAAGAGCTCCTGACCAGGTACGATATAGACGTCATGGCACTGCAGGAAACCAAGATGACCCCGGCCAAGGAGATCAACTTCCCAGGATACCACACGTACAGGATGGACTGGGTAAACATACCTCGGCGACCCGCAAGAGGAGTGGCTCTACTCGTTAAAAAGACCATAGCCCACCATCCGACGGTACTACCTGAGCTAGAAAATATGAATGCCACCGCCGTAGTAGTGTCCACAGCACGAAACGGCGACGTCCAAGTGGTTTCATGTTACCAGCCACCCCACAGCACGCTAACCGAGGGGGATCTGGACGCAATTCTACCCGCTAGGACACAGGTCGTCGCAATCGGCGATTTTAACGCCAAATCCCAGCAATGGAACAGCGGCGTAACCAACACTCGAGGACGAGAACTGCTGCGGTTCCTGGGACAGCACGCCCGCGAACTGCTGGTGGTAGGACCAGTCCCGCCCATCTTTGACAACGGTAGAAACAGGCCAGACGTACTGGACATAGCCATCCTAAAGGAGATGACCCTCGAAGCGGGGATCTCCACCAGAACGGAGGGATCTACCGAGCACAACCCGATCTTCCTAACTCTAGGTGGACAGGCGGGTGACGACAACGCTACCTTCACGAAGCGACGAACGGACTGGGAATCGTACCGGCTGCACCTGCAGCAGTACATTGCACAAATTCCCAGGCTAGATACCGTGGGGGACGTTGAGAGGGCCGTCATTACCCTAGAGGAGCAGATCCTGGGAGCAATAAGGGCCAGCACGACAGAAACAGAAGTAAGAAGACACCCAGCACCGATGGCGAACCTACCAGAGGTCACCAGGCAGCTGATAAGGGATAGAAGAAGCGCCAAGAGACGGGCTCAGAGGACGAGGCTCCCCGCCGACAGAAGGGAGTATAACGTCCTCAGCCGAAGAGTGAAAGCCGCCCTCCAAGAACACCGTCAGGAGGGGTGGCAACGCCACCTTGAGTCACTCGATCCACAGGACAGAAGTATGTGGAATACCCAACGTGCCCTGCGAAACCGGAGGAAACCTATACCCCCGATTCACGGAGAGCGAGGGAGGATCGTCTACACTAACCAGGAAAAAGCCGAGGCGTTTGCCGACAGCTTAGAACTGCAGTGTAGAGAGAACGAGCTCGATGACGAGGACGAGGACTGGGTGGACGATGTCGAGCGCAGAGTACGTAGGATCCACCGCCTGCCTGATGACGACCACATCCGCCCGACTACCCCCGAGGAAGTCAAGGAAATCCTTAGGAGCCTAAAGCCGAGAAAGGCTCCGGGATGTGACAAGATAGGAAACATCGCTCTCAAAAAGCTACCCAGGAAAGGAGTAGCGGCGCTAGTCAACATCGTAAACGCGATGTTAAGGTTACGGCATTTTCCAGCCAGGTGGAAAAAGGCCGACGTCATTATGATCCCTAAACCAGGGAAAGAACTAATTTTCCCGTCTTCTTACAGGCCCACCAGCCTCCTCCCAGCCATGAGCAAGATTGCAGAACGGGTCATCTTGAAGAGGCTCACAGAAAAGACAGAAGAACTGAATATCATCCCGGATGACCAGTTCGCGTACCGAACAGGACATTCCACCGAACTCCAAGTACTTCGCCTCACCGAGGAGATTACTAAGGGGTTCAACCAGCGGCAAGTCACCGCGGCGCTGTTCCTAGATGTTGCCAAAGCGTTCGACAGGGTCTGGCACGACGGCCTCCTAGCTAAAATGATGAGTATGGGTTACCCCATCGAACTCGTCAAACTAGTGAGGTCCTACCTGCACCGCAGACAGCTAAGGGTCAAAATCTCGGACCAACTCTCCACTTACAGGACCGTGGAGGCGGGAGTCCCGCAAGGTTCGGTGCTGTCACCGCACCTGTTCGCTATCTACACCTCAGACCTCCCCAGGACCGACCACACAGCCCTGGCCCTGTATGCAGACGACACAGCAATAATTGCCAGATCCTGGAAAGCCAGGAACGCAACCAGAAAACTCCAGGAAATGGCCACACTCCTTGAAGAATGGTGCACGAAGTGGAAAGTCGCCGTCAACGCCGACAAAAGCCAAGCCATACTCTTCAGACGAGTGCGGAAAGAAATTCCCACAGGACACGTCTCCATGAACGGCGAGGACATCCAATGGCACGACACCGTCAAATACCTTGGCGTGGTCATGGACAAAAGCCTAACGTGGAGACAGAACACGGACGCTATTACAGCCAAGGCGCGGCGCACAAGAGCCCTCATCTACCCGATGATGGGAAACGGTAGCCGTCTCAACCTGAGGAATAAGCTCACGCTTATCAAAACCCTCATCAGGCCGCAGCTGACGTACGCCTCGGTAGCGTGGGGTTACCAGGCAAAGTCCTACATGAAGAAAATCCAGGCAGTGGAAAACATCGCCCTCAGGACGGCGGTCGACGCACCATGGTACGTGAGAAACGCAGACATCGTCAGAGACCTGGAGTACACCACGGTCACTGAAGTCATCCGGGAACGAGCGAAGAAGCTGTACGCCCAAGCAGAGGAGCACGGGAACCCGCTAATCAGACAGGCCACTGATTACGACCCTGCCGACGCCCCGAGGCACAAACGGCCGAGGGTACAGCTTCTGGACAACGGGTGAGTATAACTTATATTTCCCGCTAACCGATCTGTTTCAGATACCCCAGGACGGACCACCTCTACCAGAGACATGACGTTTTTCTACCCAAACCCAACCTCCTTGCGGGCGTCGGACAACATACCGTCCAACGCCCGTTGTCCTACCTGCTCCATGGAGTCCGAAAGTGCTACTAAAAAAGCACTTAGGGTCTCCACACTCCCGAGCAACACAGCTCATATCCTTACCTTTCCGATGATCCGGGGTAGGACACACCTTTACTGTGTCCTACGTACCGGCAGTCAATCCCAGCCAAAACTTCCTAAAACCCAACTAGACCGATGACTACCCACGGGGGTGACAAGCTGGCGAAGAAAGAAAATATCAAAACAAGAAAAGCGCCAGAAGAGACCTCTGCCAGCGAGGTTGAAGAGCCAGGACCAGGGGAGGTCCGCAGAAAATACCACGACACATCTCGCATTTGCGGGCTGGGTCTGGTAGAAGTAAGCGGGCCCACCTATCACGAAGGCCGGTCCAGGTCTACAGAGATAATCTAGGAGCAAAGAGTAGTAGTCCTACTCGGCCCTAGTTATCGAGACCGTCATCAAGCCAATGGATATTGGCGCGACGTCCAATAGATACCATTAGAGCAGCAGTTAAGCAAAAACGAACAGTAAGTATAAATTTTCATATTATTCTCCGTCTGAAACAGTCATCTTGAACCCTAAATTTTGTGAACGTTAACATTCACATTAGGGGGCGAGCGTAGGTGCGTCTTTACTATGTACATACTTCGGTATGCGATGTAAAGCAACGACAGGCGCGGTTAGTACTTGGATTGGTGACCATTCCAACGGAAACCGCGTTCTCGCCTCACACATCTTCCAGCGGCTTGTATATCAGTGTATGCGCGGAAGCTATACAACCTTAGGCGAGGGTTGTATAGGAGATATACCATCCTTCGGAGGGGATGTAAAGCCGTCGGTCCCTTGTCTATTAAATGTTAGGCAAGTAAAAGATCCCTACTCTTCTTAAGGGAAGAGGTTCGGCAAAATTCCTGGTTGGGGGTAGCTCGTCTACAGGCGTCGGTGTTAGGCCTCAGTAGCGGAAATAGGCCGACGTTAAATAAATGTATAAAAAAAAAAAACATTCACATTTGAAATATCTTAAAAGTCCTTCAGACTCCAAAAGATGAATCGTTCACATTTCTCTAGGTAAAATTTTCATTACCTTTTCCAATATTAATTATCACTAAACCATAACAAAATTCCATTGAATGCAATTTTAGAAACTGCATCGAAAACTATTGGGGAACTACAACGAAAATGGATTTCTCGTTTCCAGTATAAATTTTCTATACGATGTCGTGTAGCACTGCAAAGCCTATGAGGATGGATTGGTAGCTAATCAAGAAAATCCCAGGAGGGAAATTTCTCAAGGGCATCGAAATTTTTCGAAATCAATTTTCAAATTTGGCGGAAAACTAACATGTTTTATGCAGTATTTGCCCATATGTGGTTCCTCGGTGATTTGGGGTGCATGTCGCCTTATTTAGGATCCGCCTTCCTGAACATAAGAATAAAAATTTCAGTTGCGATTCAAGCATTTTTAAGCTCTATAATCAAGTGCCTGGAATTATCTATGTGAATTTATTATGTATAAAGATTGCAAAGAAAATTGCACGTCATCTTTCATTTGTGACTTACTGAGTTTACTAATACAAAAATTGCCTTTGAGGAAATAATATTGAATGTTAGATAATAACCAGTGTTGGATATTAGAAAGTGTAGTGAAAGTTCCAGATGATATTGTCTGCCGGAGTGTCGTTGAGCAAAATCGAACTAAGTATAAATTTTGTGTTTTCATCTGTCTAAGTCGAACCTAAGACAGGTTAACGTCCTAACAGTTCAATTAGGAAGTGTCATAAAAGCGTCCTTCAGCCCGTCTTAAGGCCGGTTTATCAATTTATGGTTAACACTTAACTATAGGATAAATGTCAAACGAAACAATGTATATCTATAACCTTGCATAGATAAACCGGCCCTTAGAATGAATCCTTAACATTCTCAATGAAACAACCACTTGAAGTTCAGATGGAGAATTTTTTATAGAGAAATAAGATGTGTATTTCTTTATGCAGCTGTCGTTTACTGGCACAATAGAAAAGACTATGCCGCCTCCTGTAGGCAACTCTTTAATCACGTGTGGGTGCATTGTTGCATTCCATGGAAACTCATAGAAAGGATTTAGAGAAGAAAAGATATGGCTTTTCAATCTCCAAATTAATCCACTTCTAGAATATGTACTTAATATTTCAAACAATATATTTTGGAATCCCTTTTCCATTTTCATTATATTATTTTTATTATTACCATAAAATGTTTTGATTTGCACAAATTATTTCTGCCACTGCCCTAACATCATTTACCATGCAGTTTACATTTTGAGATATTTTATTTCGATGTATTGAGTATTGATACTTTGGGTTACGATATTTTGATGTACCAATACTAAACATTATTTCGGTGTGTATTGATGCATAGTATACCTTACCAAGTATCTAACATCCTTTGGGGCCGGTTTATCAATGCAAGGTTAACTCGTAACCAAAGGATAAATGTCAAACAAAACAAAAAATTTATCCTATAGTTAAGTGTTAACCCGGTATAGATAAACCGGCCCTAAGTCTCAAATCTCTTCACAACTATACCGGAAGGCAGAGGTTTCCAAACTAAATTATTACTAAAAATTATTGAATTAGGTCAGTTTCTTTCAATGTACTTACTTAGAGGAATAAGTTATAAATTAAGTTGTAATTGAAAACCGAAGTTGTTCAAATTTAACTGGTCACTTTGGTTTAGTATGTATTTCCTTGATTGTGTAAGCTAGCGGCACGATTTCTTCCTGTAGTTCTTCAAAGGAAAGTCAGTCAATCATTTTCGAATACACACAATAATCACAAGACACAACTTTTGTTAACAAAAACTAATCTGCAATTTTTCACAAAGAGTACGTGTGTGGTTGACATGCCTGCATTTTATAAATGTGCAGAACTGGTTTAATTGGCAGTGGACAACACAATTGAGAATATATGTATTAAGTTGTTATTTGAAACCTGACATTTTCATTTAAATTTAATTGAATGACACTTTAGTTTTATAAATTTTTAGTAAGTTTGAATGAATTTATGCTTGGTTTTGAATACTAATGGCATTACTTCTACTGCAAAAAATTTAAAAAAAAATCAGTAAATTATGATTGTGTTTTAAATTTATCTGATCTGCTCTTTGCTCAATATAAAATTTTAGCATGTGTTTACATGAACGTATGCTCAAATTTAACCAACTCTGTGCACTTCAGTTTTCTAGGTCGTGCTTTCAGACAATATTTTTCACAATTTGTGATATGTAGTTTCACTATCTGGTACAGATCGTTGAAGTAATAATGTTTCGCCGGCACTTCATCAGAACATGCTTCCAGTGTGGCTTGGATTTCGGCAAATATCCTGTATATTAGTTTCAGAATGCAGGTTGGGAGACACAAGACTGATTTAAAATGGGAAATTAAAAGTTTATTTTAACACTGTTACACCAAATATTAAATATAATAGTGATAAGTGATTTATAAAATGTTCACAAAACTCTGTTTTAACTTTAGGACTGCAGAATTTCGCGTTAAATTAATTTGAAACACTAATTTTAGAAAATAACTGAAAAATAATTAAGCACTGGTATTTACAAAGCGAGAAATAACTATAGAACACAACAGCGCGTTTTTCCTACCCCGGCCAATCCCTCGGCTCTATGGCATGTGGGATGAGCGTGGTTTAGCAAGCATTTTGCTAATTTTCCATTTAACTATGAAATCATGAAATTTGATAAAGGGAAATTAGCTGGAATTAAGGATTAGGTAAATAGCGTATTTTTCATACTTATAATTTCAATAGATGTTTTCCATTTGCTTGTATGATATTTTCTTAGAATCAAATTTGATTTGTAATATTTAGAAATCTATGAAATGCATGAATGAAAAATAATAAGGATAATTGGAAGCTATTATATAAGTTAATTTTTTAATGAATTGAAGATATTTTGTGAACATTTTTAATGTTAATTAGGAACTGAAATGAAATTAAGTGCATGCTTCATTGCTTCGGGAATCAGTGATATAAAATTTGTGAAACTAAGGTCCGGTTTATCAATGCAGGCTTAACTCTTAACTAGAGGATAAATTTCAAATGAAACAGTAGGTATCCATTGTTTTGTTTGACATTTATCCTCTAGTTATGAGTTAACCCTGCATTGATAAACCGTACCCTAAATCTGTTACATAAAATTTTAGGTTGTTTTTGTCTTGGCAAGCAAATTTACATTTTTTAGTAACGGCAATAAAAACTAGCGTAAGATGTGTAATGAAAAAATGATTTTGGAAATACAATAAAAACTTGGATTAGGAAGTATAGAGTGAACAAATTTAATGATCTTGTTGTAAGCATTGTTTTTTCTGTGAAAGTTAATTAAATGTATGAATATTTGAAATGCATAAATGATTTCTATTTTGGATATTTGAAGAAGTAATTTCTGAAAAATTGTTAATAATATCAATTAGTAACTGTAACGAAAATAACTTGTCAAAGAAAGTATATATTCGTTAATTTTGAAATTAATATTTGAATTTATTTTACATGAATATGATAAGTAGATGAGTGAATATTTAATGAATTTTAACGTTTAAATTGAAGATACGATGACACTGTCAGGTCCCACATTTTTTTTTATTACTTGTTAATACTTTTGTTCACATAATCGAAAATTAGCGATTGCAACTAATGGTTGAGAGTTAAGAGGGCAGTGTCGTCTGATTTGATTTTGGCTCATCCCGTTCTCACTAGCATGGATTCAGTCACGTGGGAATAAAATTGACGTCCCCTTTGCAGGTGTCAATTTTATAAAGAAAAGTCCTTTTGAAAAGTCCTGTGAGGTAGCGAGCTCTTCTTACAATAAATGTCGGGTTTTAATAAGAGTCAGTATCCACAAAATAACAACACATTTATTATTTACATAAATTTATTCTCATTAGAATAGATACATTTATAAATTTAAAACTCTGTCGAATCACATAAATAAAAATGCAGTAAAGTGTCAAAAGTTGAAAAACAACAAAAAAAGTTACTGCACGCAGTCTTAGATTCGAACAGACAAAATAGCACTAAACATATTACAAAAACATCGGATTAACTTAATACAAATTATTACATAAAAAAAACTATGATAAAGTCAGTGAGGTAGAATTTGTTTATATTCCAACCAATTAAAGTATTCAAAAATAAGGAATAGGTTTTTGTAATAATGAACTGGACTAAATTAAGTATATTTTTAATTAATTAATATATACAAGACAAATTTTGGAAATTGTTTTCCGATCATCGACAAGATATTTTGTTGCAAACGATATCACTACATATTATCCATATCTACCATTCTATTTCAAATAACTTTATTTTTTCCACTTATGTTTAGAACACTACTTAGGGCTCTAAACATATAACCATGCTAAATCTCCTAAGAAATTTGGTAAATATTAAACACCGATTAGGTTAGGTTAAAATTTATCATATTTTAATTGAATAGTAAATTGCCACACTTTGCTTTAACATCCAAATTTAAGCTTTTTACATATCTTCCTTTTTATATTAAAATATTCTAATCATCCACTAACACTTAATATTTAATTCAAACAACCTCATACGTGCCTACAAGGAGCCATATTCCAAATCGAGAAATGACCTTTTGTGGGTTTCTTTAAACTATTCCTCTACTTAACAATACAGTCATAGCCTCATTCATCAACCTTTATTAAACAATCTCCAATATTATATAAAATGCAACGATAAAACATCGACTTCCATCACAGAAACTTTTAATATGATAGTTTTAAAATCTCAATAAAAAATTCATTCATGTACAGGGTGAATAATAGTTCATAACCAAAATTATCCATGCTGAAGTTCTTCCAAGTTAATGGATACAACCGTCGATACAGTCTTACTGCATTGCGGGCAAGGATATGTTTACAAGTGAACAATAATTTCAGACAGTTAATGAGCCAGTGGTCCAAACATGGGGAAAAATGTAATATTTCAAAATTATATTTATTTTCTAACAGTCCAGTTAGTTAACGTATATTTTTAAAAAGTTTCAATTAAACCGAGATATTTTATCATTTGGATTTGTCTTTTTTCCCAAGAGATAGGTACTAATAACTCTAAGGCTATGTTTGGTGTAATTTATAAGCACCTGATGAATGGTAGTACGATGTACGGTATTTCAGATTTTTTTAAAGTGAAAAGTTCAATAAAGGGTTCAAATGTGCTTTTAGAGGGCAGAATATAAAACATAATATTTCAGTCGCAAAACTCCTCTATAAAGTCCTTATTTTACTATAAGGAATGTGCAAGTGGTGTGGGACGGCTGGCACGAGAGCTCCTTTAAGTAGGATCAGTCTTTCGGCTGGTGTTTGTTGCAATCGAAGCATTGGCGTTTTCTTGGCAATACAGTTATTATATTTAATGCGCCAGGCTTGTAACTTGTAATTCAGCGCTCGGCGGGGTACATAGTTCAGAGAGTAGATGTTAGTTGCAGTTTGGTTATGTTCCTTATAGTAAAATAAGGACTTTATAGAGGAGTTTTGCTACTGAAATATTATGTTTCAATAAAGGGTGTTTCTCATAGTATAAGATGCACTACATCCCAAGCAATAATTGTAAAATAGAAATAATTTTGTTAAAAATTTGTGTGCATTACTCAGGAAAAAATGGTATAGGCTAGTGCCATAGCTGAAATGGGGTAACAAGGGTGCACACCAGAGGGAGTGCAATCAGCTGAGTGAATCCAATTGTTAATTGTATTTGAAACAAAGAAAATATAGTTAGAAATATAGTTATTTGCAATTTTTTTACAATAACCATTGCACATATCAACTCGTGGTAGGGTTGAGAAAAACCCATTATATAAGTTTAAGAAGCCAGACCAATAAAGTGTTAGGCAGAATTTGCTGGAGTATGTGGTTTCTAAATGCACCACTGGACATTAAAAGGAAGCGTACTGATTGGAAGAAATTTAAAAAACGGCAGTGGTTCAGCAGCAAAGGTAATCCTTCACTGTCGAGATGAAGAAAATCAATCTGATAGGCAAACCGTGGTATACGCATGCAGTTGTAGCCAAAGTAGATTACCACAAATTTGTTAATAAATCAATAATAAATAGAGAAAACTCTGGCTTTTGTTGATTTTATGGGTTTTGATAATGTAAAACCTGAGTTTTTGGGTAGTTTGGAAATGTGTGCTATCTCTGTTCTAGTTCAGCACTTTTCTTTTGAAAGCTATAAAAAATAAATTTCACCATATTTACATCAAAAGAATCCAGTTGACTTGCCATTAGTACTTTGTGCATGCTTCACACCTAGTCGATCGTGATACTGCTGCAAAAATATCTCTCACTAGCTTTTAGAAGGGAGGAAATAAGGGTCATAGCTGAGGGCGATTGGATCGATCATGAAGAGATATTGCTTAAATGTGGTAAATTGTTCAAGAGTAAAAGTTTTCTTCACAACAATTTTGATTCTTGATTAAAGACTATGTCCACATAATGTTGAAACACTGTATTTACAATTATACAGGATGATGCAGGACCGATTCCATACAATTTGAGGAGAAACGCACACCCTACGAATCTTAACAGAATGACTGTAAAAATTACCGAATCGAATTGTTGAAATTTAGATTACAGCAAATTATTTATTCTTTTATATGATTAGGTCCTCTCAATAAACTGTTTAGTGCTTTGTATTCGATTTATTTGGTGGTTTTGTTTTATGGGGCGTTCAGCATGTTTATGACCGTTGTTGAAAGCATGTGGTCATAAACATGTTAACAATTTAAACCAAAACTTTATCTACTTTAAAAATTAGTTAAATTTTAATAGTAACCTCACCATTATCGGTCTTGTTTATGCAAAATTTTCGATACGATTTTATTAGTCTACTAAAATACCATGCGCAATAAATTAATTGTTAATGGTTTCGAAGGTGTAATTTTAATTTTTTCTGCACTATCGTATTTAGATGGATCCGCTCCACATCCCCTTAAAATTTTAAGAGCAAAGTTTGAATCACCCTGTATATTTTAATTTCATCACTTATATCTGGGCTAAGTGACAATAAAACCCACAATACACAAAATAACCGAAGGCTGTATCCTTTGTTCCTCATTTACGAAAGAATGTCGTATAGACAAACTTCGCCCTCAAAATAAAAACGTTTATTATTATTATTATTATTATTTACCATTGACATGACATTCATTGTTGTTATCTAAATTATTTCACGGATAAAGTTGAACCCTTTAAAGACTAGATTCTTTTTAGCTTAGCTATAGGACATGAATTGAAATATCTCAAGTTACTAAAAATGGATTTCGATGTTTCTTCGTCGGTGTGTTTATAAGATATATAATAAACTATGATAAATAATTAATAATAAAATACGTAAAAATGAACACAGTGAATATTGAAGCTTTTTAAAATTTTCTTAAAATAAAACGCAACTAGTATAAAATTTCCTATACGTTATGATATAATAATTTTTTGAACAGTCTTAATCTTTAGAGATGTTTCTAAATGCAATGTAAAAGAATAGTTTACAAAAGTTATTTTTATTATCTGAATTAGAGATATATGGTAGATACAAACTATGTTAAAATTAATAATAATTATATTACATTGATCCAAAAAAATCACTTATTGATTATTACAGTTTATTTACAGGGTTTTACCTAAATGTGTGGTTGCTATAATTAATAAACTTAAATGTAAGTACTAACTGCGCACATACCTAAATGACCGTATAAATATTGTACTATTTACATTTGCTCCACGATTTTCTTTGATAATAGCAACCAAACATCATTTTTGTGTGTACACAAAAGAAAATTGTTTATACCATTGCATTTAAAGTAAATCAGTCATTCCTAAATAAATAATTTGTATCATAAATTCAGTCTATTTTTCAAAATGAAATATGAGCAAAAAGCACTTAAAATGAATTTTCATGACCGATAATTGTGAATGAACTATTTAAGTACAATTTTGTGATGAAAATCTTTTCCGACCATAGAAAAATCTATTAATATAGTCATTTGCATGATTTTTTAAGGAAAAAAATATTTTAAAGGAAATTCAATTTAACTCTTCCACAATATATTTGTTATAAAATTACACAATCACGGTTAATTGGATAATTAATTGTTTTTTTTGAAAGGTATTCCTACAAGTACACAAAATTTTCAAAAATTCAGGGTCTTTGGTAGCATGTAAAAGATAGTTTATTAAAAAGTCAAAAAGTACCAAAGGAACACCTAATTAAATCAACAAAACGACTATGTCAATTGCTTTGTAAATAGTTGAGTGAAAAGATTTTTATCCAAATAAGTATTTGAGATCAATAAAAAGACTGAAACACCCTTGTCATGTAGAGTTAAAAATAATCATTTGTCCTAAGATTATGGAACACATTTTGACAAACTATCTCAGTTAATGTTTTACTTAATTAATATATTCTAATTGGTTAAATAATCCAAAGTATATAATATCGAAACACAAAGCAGAAAAGAAACGATGTATGATAAAAATGGCACACTGTGAAGTTATCAAATGAGAATCGAATTTGGACCTTGGATTTTAAAAAGAGATTTGGAGAAATAGATTATAACGTATTTATGAACTTACGACACATATTCCTCTCATTAAAATCAAAGAGAAATCAACAGCACCATCAAATATTCAGGAAATGAAACATACATTTTGAGAAAAAGAGTATCAAACCTCTACCATAGGGAGCGACTTTACTTACAGTTACTAGTAGCACTGGTTGACTACTTGCTATATGGTAGTCGTCATTACTGAGCCTGTCACATGTTGCTATTATACTAATTTTGCAATTACCACAAAGAGAGTAGTTTAGTATTTTGTTGGTCCCAGAAATGTCAAATGTCATCGATTGGTCCTAAGTGTCATATTAAGAACTGGTGGTAAAAATGGGGATTAATGGAAGAAAGGGGTAAAATTTAAAGTGGGTAAAGAAGTTGGTAGACACTAGAGAAAAGTTGGGAGCGTCTGTACACTAAACAATTTTGTAAAACTGTAAAGTTAAACACGGGTCAACCATAGTTACTGCATTTTGACAGAGGTTTAGTAGACTGTGATACCACTGCAAAAATGTATTTTTTGCTGTCTATTTGCCAATAGATGCAGGAGGAAGTATCGGAGCGGTCATATTTCTTATTAAATTCGAACTAAAATTTGACATAGGATTTTTTAAAAGCTTTTTTGCTGTCCATATGATACAAGTTTCAGATGTCCTGAAAATTCCAACAATACCCTTGACAGTAATTTTGGTGGTTAAGTCTGGCTTCCAGGTTCAACTTCCAGACATTTCAAAAAACGGATCCCAGTGCCATGATGGTACGTGGAGCTTTTTCGTCAAAAGTCGAGACATTGCTTAAGCTTAAGATGCCATTGACAGCAATTTTTTGAGTCGCCAAAAGAGTTAATCTGCAAAAATATGTTGTACAACGAGAAGCTTGTTAAAATTCAAAAGAAACAATACAATACAACAAAACCTAAAAAAAAAAGAATTGGTGAAGAGAGAAGAGGTGAAGCAGCTACGCAAGACCTGAACCATGAGATGAAGAGATGTAAAGCCATATTCATCTAAGGAGCTTACAAACACTTGCTAACATGGAATGAGCCAGAATCCAGTGTGTACAAAGGATCGATATATTCCAAGTTAAAATACCTGAAAGAGACGCAAGCAAGGAGAGTATGAAAAAGAGGATGCGGGGAGATCCAACCAAAGAAAATGAAAGAATCCATTCAGGAGTTGATAATAATCGACATAGAGTTACTAGGAGTTATGTAAATGGAAAGCATCCACTATATCAAAAGAAACATATTTAAACAACATAAGACAAGAGTATTTTTTTCATTTTCCAGATCACCGTTATATAATAATATAATCTTTGAAGAAATATGCCACTGTGTAGGGGAAAAGTCTAAAAGTTACAAGTGTAAGTGCATCCCAAACTGATTCGCCCGCCACTTTGTTAACAAATTAAAAGTGCTTTTATATAAAAAAAAAAAGGTAAGCGCTAGATGCTTTCTTTAAGAGTGTTTTGTAAATTGTCTCTCAGGTTACTGAAGAAACTGCTTGAAAATGTATGTTTTTATAAGGAGAGACATACATTTATGGCACTAATCAAATAAATTTTGCTTTTAAATACAATCTAAAAATTTCCGTTACGTACCTGTAAGTGGACAGATAGAAATCATTGGTCAAAATGAATCTGAATATCTTGAGTACATATTAATCACTTTGTTGCTGGTTTAAAAATTTTCCTTCAATTGAATATCCTCGATCTATTTTGACGCTTCAACAATGTGAACCGTTTAAACACTCAAAGAAGGTAAAAGGAGTGAACAAGACAAACTGGCATCCAAGGTCCAAATTCCACATCACAAGTGAAATTACATATGAAAACGTCATGGTAAATTTGCTAGGATTACTCACTAATTTGCCGGCAGTACAAATGGCAGTGTAAAATTTTCAAGATTCAAGAGAATCTAAAAGACGAATTAAGTAAATTTGGTTAAAATCAATAAACGTTAAATTGTTAAAATAAATAGAAACAAATAAAAAGGAATGTAACAAAAATTGTCTAACTAAAAAAAATTGTTTTAAAAGCACGTATTTATACTAATTAATTAAAAATTATTTTGCATAAATATTGCGAACACACAAGAAATAATTAAAACTAAAAATATTACATGCAATTACATATTTTCACTAATCTAGGTAGAAGGTTTCAACAACTATTCAACCAGATTTCATAATGGCAGTGATTTTAGGCTGGTTGTTAAATGGTCAAAACCATCAATTAAATAACCGCAACGGCTTCTTTTTCCGTTTTCCTTACAATACATTACTATACATATAACCTACTGTACAAAGTGAAAGACTTCACAAATTATACATCCGTGTTCCCATATTATACAATTTTTTAGGAAAGCGAACCTTTGCTGCGAGATCCATTTATTTGTTCAACTACCATATAAAAACTTGACTCGATTTATATTTACATCCATAACTATTGACACTCAACGAACACAAATAGTTAAAGCAACAATAAACTTTGTTGACAAACAAAACATTATTTTGCACTTTTTCACAGCACAAGAAGTTATATTATACAAAATTTTGATAAAACGATTCAATGATATCTGCCACATTTTGTTTTCCATTCTTTCCTAAAATATTACTTTATATTCAAAATGCTTTCAGATCTAAAATATATTTTCATTCTTAACTTGACTAATATTTAAAAAATAGTTTGAATGAAAAATTAATTTGGATTGGTACTAAATCATACGACAAAATTTTGGTAAAAATTGTTCAGATTTATAATTCATATACAGGGCGCTTACGAAAGGTAAATGTTCAGTTTAAATATTTCGAGAACTACAGTGAGCATGTGAGTAAACCTACAAAGGTAATGTTGCCTTGCATAAAGTGGTATTGGCAGTGATACTAATTTGCAAAACTGTCTAAAACCTTTAGTGTCCATAAAAATTATAGAAAAATTAGAAAAACTTCGCTAATGATTAGACGGAGCTGTTGATATGTGAATACGATCTAGCAACAGAGTACTTTTCACTAGAGCAACAATTCTATTATATACTGAGCGAGAGTATTTTTTACTTCAGTTTTTTTCTACCAATTAATTCAACATCATAAATTTGTAAACACCCTGTATAGTATGTATACTAATTTTAATCTCGCAAACTGAAAATATAAAAAATGTCTTAAAAATATTTTGACATTATAAAGTAGATATTTTAGAAATCTATTTTTTCTTTATTATATATTACATATAGAGGAAACATCCTACGTTTGCAAAATGGTGCCTGTACATCAACTATTGTGCGCACGACATAATAAAAGTTATCATTCTTATAACAAACACGATTTTCCAATAGAATTGTATTTTTTATACACCTACTCTTTGTAGTTTTTATATGGTAAATACATCAGTCCAATTTGACCATTTAATCACACACAGGCAAACATTGCTTCTGGTGTGTTTTTTTATACAAAGGCTCAAAAATTTTATAAATATTACTTTTAAACAACAACTTTTTATCACGTTTGCTTTGAAATGGGTTTACGATGATGTTTCTGCCTGGGTTGTTCCTCCTGCTTCGCTGGAAATAACGAAGGTTTCAGGGCAACTTTGGCTGATGGTTGCAAACTGGGTATTGATACTACTTTTGTAGGTTTGTACTCTTTCTCAGTGACCCATTCATCTGGAACACTATAAAATTTGTATTAGTATCTTACCTCTTTATAGATTTAATGTAGCTGGCAGTAATTTGGAGCATATTTAAAAATGGAGAAGCATCATGTAAAATAATTATGAAATGAATAAATTTTATTATTATTTAGAAATATACCAGACTAAAGAGATTTGGGTAACATAAAAAATCTAAAAGAAAAGAAGATTCTCACTTTATAGTTTGCCAACACATGCACTACATAGTAAACAAATGTATAATACTTTGAAAGTAACTAGGGCAAATATTTTATTAAAGTATTTTTTATCTCAAAGCTTTACTATTATTAAATATAAGTGGCCTTAACTCTCAATATTCAATGGTGAATTTTTACAAATAAATTTTGCCTTCCATACATTTTATAATATAATTTTGTTGAAGCAATTCTCAGTCGACCCTGACAATGCCACTTGTTGGTTTTCATTAACCAATTTTTATTTCTACTGTATCTCTTCAGCCTACTATATATAACATGATTGTGTCTGTATAACTACAATGTTAACTCTGTGTTTAACCCACAATGTATTTTAGAAAATGACTGTATTATTTTTCGTTAAAGTGTGCTTGTTTTACTAGTATCCAAACTACTGGCAACTAATTAGTTATAAATTCTGTCGCTTCTTCTATATCTCTATACTTTTCAAATTTAAATAATCGTGATTTTTAAGTGGATTCTTTTATTTTTTAACAGTGCAGAATAGTTATTATTCACAATTTTTTCTACTACCGCAGTGGTTACCAAAAATATATGAATAAATTGAAATACAAAAATTCTACTTACGCACTAGTGCGTAAAGTATTTCACTTTACGCACTAGTGCGTAAAATAAAATACTAAGATGGCAAGGTTAGTTGTTGAATGATGTTACATTCTAACTAGATATACGTGTTAGTAAAAAAATTAAATTAAATGAAAATTATGTGAATAAATTTTACAATTCCTACAAACGAAATTAAATTTTGTTCTAAAAATGATTATTGCAGACGCTCCGATAGGCATACTTTTACTTTACGTACGGTAGTAGAAAAATATGTTTTTTAAATAATATTTTAGTAGAGAATGGAATAGGAAATGAACAAATAACCCTATAAGGTGATCAGTTTTCTAGAACAAAAATACGGAACAGATAAAACTAATAAAATCATTTGTACCAAATAAAATCAATGAAGCATTCATCTTGAACTTACAAATTATACATATTTTTCTGCACCATGAATTTCTTCTAAAAATAGGGGAAATTCCTTTGAATAATTATAAAATTATGAACAACCAAAATGTATTATATTCATTTTATGTTTCCTCGTAACTGAGTTCTGTCTGATGTCTACATCTTAGTGATTGATATGGGAAAAAAATTCGCTCTGTGGAACCGTTTGTGCTTGGTTTGCTTGAGATATATTCAATATATACAGAAAAAATACTAAACGGAATAAGAAAATTACAAAAACCATCTGGCTTCCAGATTTGTTTTCTTCAATTTCCATTAATTAATTTTGTACAGTTTCTGGTTTGAACAATTCTGTTTTATAATTTATAAAACAAAATAATTTATAACTTAAAAAACAAAATCATATTTAAAAAAATATTTTATTTAATTGATTTATAAATTAAACAATATTTTTTAAAATGTGGGGAAGGAAAAAACTTTTTTTATATGGGACGTCTGGTCACCTTCCAACATTTTAAACAACCAAATCTTCTTTTGAAAAAACGTTTATACTAAAATTTTTCTTATACATCCCTTGATAATAGTTTCTACTATGATCAAGCACTTCACTCAGTCTATCTATCTCCTAATTTGAATTTTTTTCACCAGGAATAATAGATATTTTCGGACACCCTGTATGGTGAGAAATTGAAATAAATATTGTTGAAAATTTATTGCTCTACAACTACAAGACTGACCGCATAATTTAATGTACAATGAATAATTTAGGATATGTAAAAAAAAGTTTTATAAGGATTGTCAAGCAGCTCGTAAACTATTGATGCAACAAAAGAAGTTTGAAATAAAAACTAGAAAATCAACACATTAAAAACAGAAAATTGCATGACGCTATTTTTACCAAACAGTTATTAGCCGTTACTCGAGTCCGAGTATAGAAATGTTACAGTCGATAAATTGCGTACAATAAAAAACAAGTAAAAGGTGTAGTCTATTGTAATTCCCATTCATCTACGGTGCACACGACTATGGCTATAGAGGCCAATTCGGGAGAGCACATGTCGACCGCAGTCAGGACAAACATAGACCTGGGTAGGTCTTGGATTCGGCCTTCTTGCAGCAACATTTCCTTGATAGCTGGCCACAACCCCTCGCCATTCGGTTCTGTCCGCTGCAAGTTGTTCCCATTGCTCGTATGCAATACCGCAGGATTTTAGATTTTCATGGAGAGCGTCTTTGAACCTCTTTCGTTGACCGCCACGCTTTCTTCTACCGCTTAGCAATTCACCATAAAGTGTACATTTAGGAAGGCGGTTATCATGCATACGATGAAAGTGACCTGCCCATCTTAGGCGTGCTCTTGAAATAAGCACCTCAATTGGAAGGCTGTTTGCTCTCCTGAGTACTTCCACGTTTGATATGTGATGGAACCAACGGATTTTCATCATACTTCTGAGGTGTCTTTGCTGAAAACGTTCTAATTCTTTCACATGACGACGGTAAGTGACCCAGCTTTCACATCCATACGGCAGTGTTGGAATGACAACTGCTCTGTAGACAGCCATTTTCGTTGACAAAGCAAGGTCGTGGTTGTCAAATACTCTCTCTCTAAGTCCCCAGAATGCTCTAGATGCAGCGTTAATTCTATTGCGAATCTCGCTGTCCATGTTTGCTTTGTCATTAACAACGTTGCCTAAGTAATTGAACTGATCCACCACTTCAAGAGAATTTCCGTTAAGTATAATGTCCATTTGGTTCACTTGATGAGGAGTTGACATAATCTTAGTCTTTCCAATGTTGATTTTAAGTCCCAAAGAATCATAGCTTTGGGCATACACATCTAAAAGTTCTTGAAGCTCTTCCGGCGTAGAGGCTAAAAGTGCACAGTCATCCGCATACTGGAGATCACAAATGAATCGTGTGCGTGTCTTCGTAAAAGCTCTAAAGCGCCCTATGTTAAAGAGACCGCCATCAAAACGGTATCTGAGACCTATTCCTCTGACTGTCAGTTTGTTGTCAACAATAATTGTTAGAGCAGTGGTAAACAAATTAAAGAGTAGGGGTGCCAGGACACATCCCTGCCTAACTCCAGTGAGAGTTTGGAAAGGTTCGGTTGCCTCATTATTATACATAACCTGGGCGTTGTTGTTTGTATGTAGACTGCGACATACTTCCACAAATTTTCTAGGGATACCTAAGCGGAACATAATTTTCCAGAGCACTTCCCTGTCCACCGAGTCAAACGCCTTGGTTAAATCAATGAAGGCCATGTGAATTTCTCCTTGATGTTCGAGCGCTTTTTCTTGAAGCTGTTTAAGTGTGAAGATTAAATCCGATGTGCCTCGGTTTGGTCTAAAGCCACTCTGTGTTTCAGGAAGTAACTTTTCCATAACAGGTGTTAGCCTATTTGCCATCGCTTTAGTGAGTATCTTCCCTCCAACAGCCAGGAGAGCTATACCCCTGTAATTTCCACAGTCCGCAGCGCTCCCTTTGTTTTTGAAGAGGTTGATTAAAAGTGTATCACGAAACTCCTGCGGAGCTTGACCACTTTCCCACACGACATCAAACAGTTTTTTGAGGTAGGGTATGAGCTCTGACGACACAGCTTTAAAGATCTCAGCTGGGAGTGAGTCGGCGCCGGGAGATTTGTTATTTTTTAGTTGCCCAATGGCGGTTAAGATCTCTTCCGTTGTTAGTGGTTTATCTAAGTCTTCGAAGGTGTCATATTGAGGGATAAGATTTATAATATCGTGATCGGCTTGACTTTGCTGGTTAAGAATGCTAGAGTAGTGTTCTTTCCATCGGGCTCTTATTTCCTGGTCTTCTTTGAGGAGATTTCCATTTAAATCTTTAATAGGGCACATATTTTTCCGACTGGGGCCGTACACTGCTTTTACTCCTTGAAAGAAATTCCTGTAGTCGTGTGAATCGGCGTACCTTTGAATTTCTCTGGCCTTGCTTGCCCACCACTCGTTCTTTATTCTTCTGATTTCGCGTTGCGTTTCATACTTAGATTGGGTAAAAGCTTCTGCTTTTGATGAGTCGTTGGGATGGTTGATAGCGTTTTGGAAGGCAGTATGTTTGCGGTCAAGATGTTCTTGTATAAAAGCTTCATTATCATTGAACCAGTCCTCCTGTTTTTTACTTGCTGCAGTGCCAAGAATTTCCTCACTCGCACTTTTTAAACTGTCTTTAATTTGTGTCCAGGTAGCAGCGACATCTACAGAATTGGTTTCTTCTAGTGCACTCAAATTCTCTTGAACTTTTTACTTTAGCTGTTCGACGGTTTGTTGGTCACGCAATTTACTAACACAGAGACGGAGTCTACGTTTTACTTGAGTTCTTCGGTGTTTGGGTCTCATAACAATTTTCATTTTAGAGACAACAGGACGATGATCGGTCCAACATTCGCTATCAATGCGCGCCTTTGTAATTTGGACGTCCTTGAGATGCTTCCTACGTACGATAACATAGTCCAGTAGATGCCAGTGACCTGATCTGGGGTGACGCCAGGTGCCTTTAAATTTATCCTTTTGTCGGAAAATGGTGTTTGTTATAACTAGGTCATGTTCGGCGCATTTAGTTAGGAGTAGTTGACCGTTAGCGTTCATGTTGCCCAAACCGTTCTTGCCTATGATGCCTGGCCAGGTGTCTGCATCTCTCCCTACTCTAGCGTTAAAATCGCCAAGAATAACGAGTCGTTCCGTTTTAGGTATTCTACAGAGGGTTTCTTCCAGCTGTTGATAGAAGCTTTCCTTGGTTTCGTGACTTGCATCCAGAGTGGGAGCGTAGGCGCTTATTAGATTTACCGCGTTGCCATCTGATAGCTCATAGCGTAGCAGCATTAGACGCTCGGATAGGCCTTGTGGTACTTGTGTTAAGTTGGATACAAGTTGATTCCGAACGGCAAATCCTACTCCATGTTGTCTTCTTGAATTGGTGGGAAGACCTTTCCAATAGAAGGTGTAGTACTTTTCTGTGAGAGAGCCTTCCTCCAAAAATCGAGTTTCGCTGAGAGCTGCAACGTCAACATTGAGTCGGTACCAAACAGTACCTATTGATGGGAATATTAAACCAACTCAAAAAACTAATTCTTATGCTTTAAAATTTTCAATAAGTTTCAAACAAACTACTTGACATCGAATCTAAAGAGTGTGACCCTTTTTAACACGCTTTTATTAGCTTCATCTGTATGTTTGTTTGTTAGTTTGTTTGTGATGGAATCTTTGAACGTTATTCTAACCCACTTCAATACGTCAGATTAAACTGAAACTTTGCACACTTATCAAAGCCCGATGACAATACAATAATTTAACAACTTTATACTAATGTCCTCACCAGAATCATCAGGATACGATGAAATATAAAAAATGACCAATTTCTTTCGAGATTTTGCCGGAGGAGCCGCTGTTATTAATATATATTCCAACTCAAAATATAATAATAAAAAGCGTGTTAATTAAATGATTTTTAGTGTTTTAAAAAAACTAAAAAAACACGCTTTAATAGCAAACCGAACTAAAAAGTAAAAAATAATGTTTAAATATTAAAATTCATTTTATAACATATATCAATTATTATAAACCCCACGCTTTTTACAAAAAATAAATCTTAATATTTAAACATTATTTTTTACTTTTTAGTTCGGTTTGCTATTAAAGTGTTTTTTTAGTTTTTTTTTAAACTATAATTTTTTAAAACTTATTAAAAATCATTTAATTAACACGTTTTTTCATTATTATTGTATTTTGAGTTAGTTAGAATATATATTATATAACAACGGCTCCTCCGGTAAAATCTCGAAAGAGATTGGTCATTTTTTAAATTTTATTTTATCCTGATGATCCTGGTGAGGACATTAGGACAAAGTTGTCAAATTATCGTATTGTCATCGGGCCTTGATAAGTGTGCAAAGTTTCAGTTTAATCTAACGTTTTGAAGTGTGTGAGAATCACGTTCAAAGATTCCATCATAAACAAATTAACAAACTAACAAACAAGCATACAGGTGAAACTAATAAAAGCGTGTTAAAAATAATTAAATATTAAGATTTTGTTCAACAGCGATAGATTGTAAAAAACGTGGAGTGCTTGATATCAACTGTTATAAATATTTTATTGGTAGCTATTGATGTTTTCTTAAAATGTTTTCTTAACCGCCTCTCAAGTTACCGAAGTAACCCCCTGGAAGATCACAAGGATCTTGTGCTAGGTAAAGAGAGACGAGGCCCTACAGTTTTAATGTGGACTCCAAACCACTCTTGGGGCAATTTTTTTAATGAAAAACTGTTTCGCCTTCCCACGCATTTTACAATCTATCGCTGTTGAACAAAATCTTAATATTTAATTATTTTTTACTTTTTAGTTAGGTTTGCTATTAAAGTGTGTTTTTTTAGTTCTTTTAAAATATATATTTTTTTATTATTGGAATGTTACTCAATGACATATTTTTTTCACACATTTGTAGCAACAATAGATACGTGAAGTAGTCAAATTAATTTTTCCGGAGAAAAACTTCATTACGTACTTCTTGATAATATTTGAGGAAGCATAGTTGTGCACTGATGAATTTGTATGATTTGTATTTCCACTTTCATGCATACAGAGTGCGCACGCTTTGCTTTTCTTGCAGTCGTACATGAAAAATAATTTTTTATTTTTTAGTAGGACTTTGTAAGAAAAGGAAGTTTTAAAAAGTTTTTTTTTAAGTATTTGTTTATTTTCTACTTTTTAGTCATACTTTAATTAAATTATTATCATACATGAATATTGTGACGCCCCCGTAGAAGTCTCGGATCAGGCGACAAACCTTTTGTAGTCTACGTTTTGCCGGAGGTGCCGGTTGGATAGTATATTTAACCAATTTTCACCCCCGCCCCCTCTACTTGAGGATAATTGTAAAAGTAACGGTGGAATACTGTATTATCATCCGATCTTAGTAACTGTGCAAAATTTCATCAATTGATTATGTCAGGAAGTGTGTGAAATAAAGAATGCAAGATTTGAGGACGATTATTCATTCATAAATACTACATTGTGAGTTAAAAAAAAGCATGTAAAAATAGAAAGTTGGCTAGCTCTAAAATAGAGAAAGTGTTATTATTCGAAATATGTCTCAAATAGTCAAAGCATAGAATTTAAAAAATAATTTAAAGGCAATTGTTCATTTTATTTTTCATATATCCTGATTTATTTTGAAAACGCGCCTCTTGTGATACTCGCAAAAACATATATCTTTTTAAGGCTTTCGTGACGTTGAAAACTTGTGTGGGGGGATTTTCGAGTTTTCTATCTTCTGCAGCGTTAATTTTGTCGAACGCTTAACGTTTTAACCATCTTCTTGTGGTCTCTGAAACTTCACAAAAAACCACGAGATGATTAAAAGGTCAAGCATACGAGACTAAGTACAAGCGGACGAAGATCCGGAAATCAGCATACAAATATTTTCTTGTATGACTATGGTGGTCTATTTGGGCATGGAGAGAATAAATAAAAAGCCGCTGCCCAAGGAATCACTACTTCTACATCCAGATTTTTGTATCCAAATCCTATACACACTAAATCCTAATGTAATATTTTACTCCCTTTAATAATAGGGTGAGGGTGGCAATGGGGGTGGTAGAGGGGGTGGCTAATGTTAAAAATTTTTTAGAGGCCCTGGGTTCTCGTATACACACTAAATCCTAATTTAATTTTTTAGTGCCCTTAATAATAGGGTGGGAGTGTCAATGTGGGTCGTAGAGGGGGTAGCTAACGCCAACAAAATTTTGAGACGTTTCCTTGCAATTTTATAGACTCTTACCTGCTTGCTTTGCCTATTTCTTAGTTCTAGATCTCGTTATAATACATAAATGTACTAAGTTTCAAGTCAATGTCATAAACGGTTCCAGAGTAAACGTGCGCACAAAAGAAGTTATAGACCGCAGACAGACAGAAATTTTTTTCGCTCAAATTTACAATTTCGACGTTTCATGACATTTTAAGTCTATTTCAACAAAAAAATTTTTTTTTCCGCGTTACTATATTTCCACTATGAATCAAGATACGGACCGGTCATGGAAGTACTACTATTTTTCTTCACATTCGTAGAAATGATATATATAGTGGTTCGACTATCTCGTGAAATGAACACGGTCCGAATGAATGTCATTTCAGTTTTGAAGTGCTTTTTAACAAATGATAAAATAATATTATAAAGAAAGCTGAGAATAATAAACAGTTCTACTTCTACTTTTTGATATGATTGTGTTCTAAATTTAATACTGATGCCAATATTGATTTTCACAAACTATTATTAATGATAAAGATGTCACATAAATCGAAGGTCAAAATCCTGGTAAAAACTTTATTATGCCATGCCAAAGGAAAAGTGTATGCAGTACATGCAGGCGAGTTGTCCACACTTCGCGTCTAGTGATTTTATTTCTTGTTGCATAAATAGTTATTTTCGCTCTATTTTTACTTGCTTTTCTTTAACTCACAATCTAATTTTCATGTTTGTCCTGATCTTTTATTCTTCATTTAACACACTTCCTGACATAACCAGTTGATGAAATTTTGTACAGTTACTAAGATCGGATGACAATACAGTATTCCACCTTTTGTAAATATCCGCACGTAGGGGGTGCGGGGGCGAAAATTGATTAAATATACTATTCAACCGGCACCTCCGGTAAAACGTAGAATACAAAAGGAGTTTGTTTTTTTCACCTGATTAGAGACTTCTACGGGGAGTATCACAATATTCATGTACAATAATAATTTAATTAAAGTATGGCTAAAAAGTAGAAAATAAAAAAATTTAAAAAAACTTGCTTTCCTTACAAAGTCGTATTAAAAAGTAAAAAATAATTTTTCATGTACGACTGCAAGAAAAGCAAGGCGTGTGCACTTTGTATAATTGTACGCATGATTGTATGAAAAGGGAAATGCAAAGTGCGCACGTCTTGGTTTTAAAAGTTATTATTAAAAGTTTTTTTTTATTAATTTGGCGACTTGAGCTGGCATGGAAAGTTATCGGCTATGCATTTTCTTACATGAAAAGTGACTAACCCCCTTGAAGTACAATAATTTTTTTAAATAATATATTCGGAAGCTGGAATGCCGATTTTATTATACTATAAATACTACTACCAAATAAAATTATTGATTGTGTTTTAATTTTATAATATGAAAGTGTATGGAACTGAATGAGTAATAATAACAAAATTATGGATTATGTGGACCTGGATTTCTTGAACTGAGCTACAAATAAAATAAGTTCCGTTGATATGGACGTTCATGCCATGTTCAGTGACATAACCAAATTCAAAAATACACTTTGGGTTTTGCTGGATGTATTACTAACTTTTTTTATTTTAAATAATACCATGTATATTTATTTTTAATCTTTTCTGGCAGAATAATAATAATAAATACACCACAGGTAATGACGACCCCGTTTATCTCGGAAGGCTCTAGAAGAGCCTTGTGTGGGTGGGGACAACACATTTATAGACAAGGGACACACATCCAATATCCGTGTATAGTGGAAAAATCCCTCTTACAGTATTTTCCACTGCCACGACCGGGGATCGAACCCGGGACTTTTGGGTGAGAGGCAGGTATGCTTAGCTCTCGACCATCAGTCATAGAAGTTTGAATTATGTTTAAAATTGTTTTTTTTCAAGACCAAAATCGCATCAGAAATGATAAAAAGTGGAATTGTATGCAACTTTATACAGTCCTACAGACACATGGTAGTCATAAGTACTTAAGTTTACAATACTTAGCACAACCATAGCATTTGATTAAAAAAAAATTTACTCGGAAGAAATATTTTCACAATTTCATTAATTTATGGAGTTTTTTTTGTTTTTCTTAAATAAATATTATATAAAAACTGAGGTAACTTTTTTTTTTAAAGGTTCCAAAAATTCATTTATGAACCGATTTTAAATTTTGAAATTGTGTTGGAAGACTAATTTAAAGCTCTACCGAAAGTACGTAAGAAATATATACAGTATTCTTTCCTATTATTTGGGTTTTCTACCACATGTACTATTATCCTCTTGAGGATCCTGAAGAGGATAATAGTACATGTGGTAGAAAACCCAAATAATAGGAAAGAATATTCATAGAATGCCACAAATAACTTTCAGAAAATATATACAGTACCTTTTAAAAAGGTCAGTTTTGGGTCATTCATTTTTTGCAAAATATTTATAAAGAACTAAAGAAACCGACAGAAATTAATTAAATTGTTAAAAGAGGCACTTGTTTTGACAAATTTTTTTTTTTTAAATATCATTCGGTTCAATGATTGCCATGAGTAATTACAAACAAAATGCCATTTTTCAAGGTCATTTTAGATTTAATTTTGGGAAAACTACTGGAAAAGTAATTCAAACCTTTGTCAGATGATATTACAATAAAACAATATACAGAGTGTTATTTAAAATAAGAAATTATGGACAAAGTGTATTTTTGAGCGGGCCAATAAATGTGTTTTTATGCCAAGTAATTTGTAACCAAGTTTAAAATGTATATCTTCAAAAATAACGAAAAATGAAGGTGTACTCTCTACCATACATTTACTTTCAACAGATCACAATAAAATAAAATATGCCCAGTAGTGCTGAATTATTCAACTTTAATCTAGGTAATTAGTAATATTCTGTGTTACTGATTAATGCTTAAAAAGTCGGAGACAGGACAACAAAAATGAGAAACACGCTGTTTTACCGACATTTCGTGTATTTGGCACACACTTCTTCAGGGCTTAATAGTTATAATGCAACATTGTAGGCATAACAATTTCACCAATACCAATATTCAACATTAATAATGATGAAATTTTCAAGTATTCAATTATTATTTAAAAAATAAATCATGTATTACTTCTTACAACAAATAAAATTACAGTAATTTTGATATTTCAAAAAATTTTCGCCCACCGATCCAATTGCAGCTGACGCTACGTGTACACAGCTGTGCTGTCCATCTTTGATGCCCCTCATGTCGAAATTTTGGGACCGCCACTGTATTGACTGGAGTATAAACTTTACGTCTGCTTATTGCCAAGTATCCTCAGCTTAACTACCCTTAGGTCTAAACACTTAATTATTTAAAACATCATATTTTGAATCGCAAACTTCTCTATAAAATCCTTATTTTACTATAAGGAACGTAACCAGACTGCAACCAAAAGCTAGTTTCCGGGCTATGTGCCCGCCGATCGCTAAATTACAAGTTACAAGCCAAATTGTTGGTTGCAGTCTGGTTATGTTCTTTATAGTACATTTAAACTATGCTAAGTCCAGCCAGGCTATTTATATTTCGATTGCAACAGACACTGGATGGCGCTAGATAGCACCGCTGACTATTTTACATGTCGCTATCCTAAAGATACCGAAATGTACCAAATAGTCAAGAATCCTCATGGCGATCGTCACATGCCTACCTTGCACTGACGAGAGCCAATAACTCTAAACAGCACTCTGCAAGTGATGTGGACGACTAGCACGAGAACTTTTTTAAGTAGGATCAGTCTTTCGGCTGGTGTTTGTTGCAATCGAAGCATTAGCATTTTGATGGTAATATGCAATTATTACACTTAACGCGCCAGGCTTGTAACTTGTAATTCAGCGCTCGGCGGGGCACATAGCCCAGAGAGTAGCTGTTGGTTGCAGTCTGGTTACGTTCCTTATAGTAAAATAAGGATTTTATAGAGGAGTTTAAAAAATATTATGTTTTAATATTCCGCCCTCTAAAAGCACATTTGAACTTAATTATTTATTAAAAAATGGCAGAAACGTTTAGCTATCAATAACTTCATTTGTAATTATAGCATTTTTCATTCGTCTTTTAACTTGTTTTTTACGCACCAGAACACTTTTTGTTGTAAATGATTATTATTAGTTGAATACCCCATTTGTTTATAAAAGAATTTTAATAGCCGTTCAAAAATATAGTTTAAAATGAAAAAATATATATACAATAAAAAATATTTTTTTGTTAAAATCACAAAGTTCATTAAAAAATCTACAATTTAAAAATAACTTCCACTTTAGAGTAAACGGAATAATTCTACAGAGTAATCAAATTTCATGTTATGGTTTTAGCCAATTGGCAGTATATATCTACCACAAGATTACGCAAAATTTCCTGACTGTTTTCAGAGATACGTTAATTTGTTTGAAATCGGTAAGTCCCAACTATTTTATTTATTTATTTACAAAACAACTAACAATCCAATTCATTTTCCAAACCTATACTTTTGTTCGAAATTTAATTATATATAATTTTCAGTTCTTCCAGTTTTGCGATCCGATCATTAGAAAGTATTAGTATTTACGAAATATCGTCAAAAAATAAATAATTTGCAAAGAATTTGTTTAAAAAAAATATGTTCCGACCGATTTCATTCTATAAAACTTAACTAAAGCCCACTTTGATACCCTAAACAAGTGGCAAAGAACCAGGCCTGTATAAAATGATTCCCAAACAAAATTTATTTTGCCTCTACTAGAAACTGAACTGGCGCAAACGTCCAATCAACTTAACTTTTCAACAGTCCAGTTCATTTTGTTTGTCCCTCAAGTTGGATCCCAGGTTCACACAGCGCAAAATAATAAATATGACAGCATGAATAATGCTTGCATATTATAAAAAGAGAACTATACTTACACATCCGGAGGGTTCCACCTGAGAAGATACTTTATGCTACCGTCGGTTTCTATTCGTTTTGCTAATATTTGGCTCTGTAAATGGACAGTATCACCCACGTCGCTTATTTTTCCTAGGGTTCTCTTCTGGGTCAAAATGAGGAGGTTATGTTGAAGACCTTCCATAATTCCAGAATCGATAAAATCGAACATTCGTGCTAAAAACCAAAGGCACATGTAGTATACGGTTTAATTTGGGAGGTTATATAGAAAGGTGAAATTCGCATTGATAATCATTTCAATTTGGAAAAAATTTGGTCCTATCTACTTAAAAATCTATGTCCAATGTCATACAAACATAAGAAAATATCCTTACTAATATTTAGGTTTGAATATATGATCATTTCAGCCAATTAATCAAAGTATAAATAGGTAATGTTTCAGCGTCAAGAATAAATTTAGACCCAGAATTTGAATGTCTTAATAAAATCACCCTGTATATGTTCGTACTTCATATCAGATATATACTTACGTGTATATCAAATCATAAGCAAAAGAAAAGATAATAATGCCTACGCTACCTGACCACGGTTGTCTTCTAAACCTTATACGTTTTCCATTCCTCTTGAATAACTTCGAAGGACCGTTTTCCGTTGATTTCTTGGCGCTCCCGTTGGGGCTGCCGTCCGAATTGAAGTGACCATTGACGTGCCTCTCCAGCATTAACTAGAAAGAAAAAAATGATATATAAAATTTTAATGTATAAAATCGAGACTGTCAACATACACACACGCAATACAAGCTTAGATCAAGATCAACGAGCCCCGCTAGCTTCATAAGACAAAAATACGATGACCCAAATAAACTTTTGACTTAATTTATTTCTTTTTAATTACGCAAGTTTTACTTTTTGTAACTCAAATCAGCAGCCAACTAAGTTATATATTGGACTCGGTATTTGGGAAAAACTTGTGAGATTGAAGGCGGCACAATTAGCTGAGGTTCCAAGAGGATTTACTTCGAGTTTGGCAATAGTTAAAGAGTCAAATGCTGAATCAATAATATATGTAAAATGATATCTTCAAACACGTGGATATATTCCTCGTGTTTCGTCTCCATATGATGAAATTATGTTCGATTCTTTCAGTTAACAGAAGTAGTTTTTGTTAGTATAAACTCATAAAGACAACAAAGATTTACAAATAAATTCAGTAAAACATAAGAAGACAGTAGATAGTCACTTAGTTGTAAGATGCAATAAGTATGGTTGAAAAAAATATAATAAGAAAAGTAATAAAAAAATATTTAAAAAAGCCTTTAAAAATTTGCTTTTCTTGCAAAGTCATACTAAAGAGTAAGAAATAATTTTTCATGTACGACTGCAAAAAAAACAAGGCGTGCGCACTTTATACTTCCCCTTTCATAGACTCATGCGTACAATCATACAAAGTGAGTTTTTTTATTCTCTACTTTTTAATCATACTCTCTCGGTCATACGTTGATTAAACTATTATCATACATGAATATTGTGGCGTCCCCCGTAGAAGTCTCTAATAAGGGAAAACAGAACAAACAAAAAATAATTTTTTGTATTCTACGTTTTGCCCGAGGTGCCGGTTGGATACGACATTTAATCAGTAATCACCCCCACCCTGCTTACGTGAGGATAGTTACAAAAGTAACGGTGAAATACTGTATTGTTATGAGCACGACTACGCCACTGGAACCATAGAAAGTTCGAGAACGGCGCCAGAAAAGTCGCGAATGTTAGGGAACATTCTGGAATATTCTACTACATTCGACGGGGGTATATATATATATATATATATATATATATATATATATATATATATAGGGACTGAATCGGCGCACCGAGACAGTTTGAAATGAGACAAGCAGGTGAACAGATGGAATAAGAACAGTAATAAGTTGTGAATTATAGTACTGAGACTATAGTAGATGGAGCTTATAATTAGTGTGTACTAATGTATATAAGGACTTAATTATTATAAACACGTAACAGTATTGTCATCCGATCTTAGTAACTGTGCAAAATTTCGTCAACTGATTATGTCAGAAAGTGTGTTAAATAGAGGATGCAAGATCTGGACAAACATGAAAAATAGTACATCAGAGTTAAAGAAAAGCAAGTATAGACAACGACAATAAAAAAATACACTTATAATTTTGATTTACAAGGAGGACGATATATAATTATACCAACAGTTAGGTACTCCTGAATTTTTATGTGGGTATAGTCGAGTTCATCTGTTATTGGCACTCAAAAAACGCAACAAAAACTGTACGACCTCATTAAAATACCGGTACTCTTTGTACCATTTGTTCGCAAATTGACTCGCTTACCATTATAAGTTTTTAATGCGCGTCGGCTTGTTTAATGAGAGCATAGCGCTTGACCCAACGGCGATAATAATTATGTCGTAAAGTTTTGTTGTTTTTTGAGAGCCGACAACAGACGAACTCGACTTAATATTTATTAGTTTAAGATTTAATGCAAGAAGATTATAAAATTTAGATCCTAAATAATTCGTGAACTTTTTGTTTGCGATTTTTCTGTTTATTGGTATGGTTAAATGTTAATTCATTCTAGCAAGTTGAAATTATAAATAAAGCTACCAACTAGGCTATCTTTGTTTAAAAATATTTTCAAAATTTTGTATTTTGTGCTACCCATAATTATTTTATAGTGCTATTGAATGAGGAACTCACTCAACCAATGTTTGATACAATGTTAGTAATAAGTATTAACTTGTAAATTGTTTGGAGGTCACTTGGCTCTAAGTTAGCCCTACTTCACTGCGATCTAAAAGATTTTTTGTGATTTACTCTACAATTAATTCTTGCCCAGGGTTCCAACTCTTTTTATAAAGCTTGTGATTTTCATTTTATGATTACTTAATACTTTTGGGGTGCCACTTTAGTAATTATTCATTTATTATTTTTACATATTAGCAATCATCTGTCTCGCTTTCACGTAACCGATTTTTGTTTTCTTTCTCGCACTCGCTTGCTTCAGGACACAAAACTACTTTTGCCGAATCTGTATGTTCCGCAGCCTCAGTTGTCGCATAGTAGTATCTACATTTATCATCTACTACCTTGCCGTATTTAGACAACGGACCTGATAGAAGGCCTGTAACCAGCCTTAATTCGAACTTTTCGATTTTGAGAAGCCTTGTGGCATTCTTTGCCGAATAAATTATACTATCTGACTTTTTCGCTTCTCTTTAGCCTGGAGTAATTCCTCCAGTGGGACTTCTTCTGTTCCCTTTTCCATTTTTGATGGATCTCTTCCAGTATGTGTCCCTTGTATAAATTTATGATTTTCTGCAAGAATTGTGCATAACAATTTTTTAAAAATTGATTTTGACCTATTTTTAATAGTTTACATACATATGAAAGTAATGCAATAGCATAAGTCGTTCGCAAGGTATATTTTCTTAAAAAAAGATTCTTGAAAACTGTTTTCGTTCAGAAAAATTGAACCAATATTATTTTTTAATTCCTTTTTTTTGTATATATCATCGTTTCTTTCGACTTTAAGACAAAACTTCATAAGACCTAAATGAAAGCTTACAAAATTTCCTACAAAAAACACTTTTTCGTGTATGATTTTCAATAAGTAGCGACAAGGAACTGACAACTGAAAATGCAGTTGACTTTTAATTTTTAACAAACAGGCAATTTTCGTGACGTGAAGTACAAAAAAATACATTTAATACTATTTTTTCACTTTTTGAAGTATCAGAAGTTATTCTGTGGGCATTTCTGAGTCGTTTCATACTGGGCCCATATTCTTATGCGCAGTTCTTGCAGGAAAATCTTAACTTGTAGTAAAAAAGTAATTTTGGCTCATAGTTTTAAACAGCTGTGACTTCTGATCGTGTCATCGTATGTAGGTCACTTGGAGCTCATTTAACAGATAATTTAATTCTCTAAAACCCTCAGTGTCATTATTGCCTAAAGCCAATCAAAAAAGAAACATATTCAAAATTTGATTCTCTTTAACTTTACACTATATGCGTACGATCTATCGTTTTCGAGTTTTTATCGATTTTTTCATGAAAGAAGTGTTCTTATAGCGCGCTATAAAGATATTTAAAAATTCTATATCTGCCAATATTAATCGAATGGAAATGAAAAATAAAAGAAATTTGCTGTAATCGAATTCTCTACAACTTTCACTTGAAACATTTTGCGATCCCAATGATCATTTTCGAGATTTTAGCGAAAAACGCGAGCGTTTCCATTGCGTCGCAAAACTGTCAAAATTTCAAAAACCTATCTCGACTCCAATAGGTGCGAAGTTCTAAAGAAAATGAAATTGTGCGAATTTTTATTACCTATAATTTTCATGTGTACATATTTTACAGTAAAATTGAGTTTCCTAGTTTTTTGCGAAAAACCGGATTTTTTTAACCTATTTTCTTCCCCTCCGCGGACGGTGAGGACTTTTGATATGTTAAAAAGTACCACAAAGTAAGCCTCTTCCTAAAATTTCAGCCCGCTCTGAATTATTTCATCCAAATTTGCCCATTTTACTGGGCTATTGAATGAGCTAGAAAAACCGAGTTCGAAAAATGGTTTTCCAGCTCCTTTTTTGCAGGGCTGTCAGGTATTCGTTTCCTTCTATTCCCTCATGCCCTAGCACTCATGTCAAGGTAAACTTGTTGTTATTAGCCAGTTGCTTCAGGGATTTGTCGACATTCCTAAGCAATTTTAGACTCAAAGGTGTAGGACCTTAGAGTCTTTAATGCTACCTAGTATATAGATTTCTTCCCTTCGAATGCCTTTGTTTACGCATTTCTGGACGCACAGATCTATAGCGTTATCTACCTGGAAGATAGTTGGGGTGTTACCATGGGTTTTGAACAGCCTACGTTTAGGCTCCGCTACGCCCACACATACTCCTTCAGACATCTCAAATCCATCTGTATACTAGACTCAAAATGGATAAGCTCCAAAATCCTTAAATGACCAATGTCCGATGGAGTCTTAAGGTATTATGTACCGCCTCTCTCCTCAAATCCAAACGCAGAGGAAGTAGGTCAAGTATTGTCTCCATAACTGCTGTGGGACAGGAGAGCATTGCCCCTGTAGTCCCTAAACACAAGTCTTACCAAATAGCCTACAGCACGTCCAAGTAGACCCTATTGCTTTTGTAAGTGTCTTTTCCAAATACAAGTTGCAGTTAAATTTTTGATCTAGGATTATACCTAGATATTTAACCTCACTGGAAAAGTTCATCACCGTTTCATTCAGCCCTCAAATTTAATTTTCTCCTTTTGATGGTTGGAACAATAACTGTTTTGCTCGGATTGAAACGATGTCCTTCTAACAAGCACCATTTGGATATAAATTTAAGGCAATAAGGTTTGAGCAGAACCTTATATCTGCCTCTGACATTTACGATCAGGTCATTAGCATAGCCCTGAACGTTGAAACCAGAGTTACTCAATTCAAGGAGAGATCATCGACCACCATTGATCACAGCAAAGGTCATAGAACTCCACCCTGTGGACAATCCCTGACTGCAATCACCGTGGCCTACTTATCTCCATATTTGCTTATTAGCATGGATTGTATCCATTTGAATGTTGAGAGCTGTATTTCCCATTTTTTCGCGGCTCTTTGTATGGATTGATAGGAGGCGTTGTCAAAAGTATTAACTTAAGAATTGCCTTTAAAATATAGAACTTGTGTATTAGACGCCTATTCCTTATGTTAAATATGGTACATAACAGTACCATTATCAATTATTACAATACCTAAGTACTTAGGTGTCGTTTAAGTTATCTACTTTTGTTTTTGTAATCAGCACGTTTTGCAGAAGTTATAGAAAAAGCAATTAGTTATTTTTAACGATAATTTATACAATGATGATATATCTAATAAGTAAATACCGTCGTAGATAGCTATGTGATAATACTTTAACTTTAAATGTAGGCAAGTCTAAATATATGTTAATAGGTAGCAAATTTAAATTGTCAACGTAATAACTCTCATATTCTAATTAAAGTATAGACATTGTGGGTGACAAATTAGACCAAGTAAAACAAATTAAGTATTTAGAAGCAACTGTTATTGAATATCATTATATAATAATAATAATGTCTTTATTCATCACATTACGATTTAACATTTAAATACACAGTAATTATTAATAGTAATGAAAGGGCGAAGTTCGCTCCTGCAATATCAGAGGGCATATTGCATTCGCGCTGTAGACTTTTTATTATTATTAGAAACATTTGTAATTTTATCACTTATCAAATCTACATTTGATTTACAATTATTAATTATTTGTATTCGTTTTCGGTTGTAAAACTATAAAAATTTATAAAACCACACAAGTTTATTCGATGTTTGGTCAAAATGTCCCTGTAACTGAATTTTATTTTATATTGAAATAGAAATAAATTCAAACACAACCAGGCTAGATAATTATAGCATTATAATCTTATTTCATATAGATTTTACCTTCCACAATTGGCAACAGCTTGTTAAGTTAATAATTATAAAGTAGTTTAATTCCATACCTAGAGCTAAAGTGGCCTGACATTTACATTTATGAGTTTTTAAGCCCATACTTTAACCCGAGCTTTAAACAGGTTAAAAATTAAATGAACAAAATAAATAGTCAAAAGTGCTCACAGCTTCGAACTAACTATTCTACGTTAAATAAGATATTCAAAACCGTATTATTTTTCATTACTCTAAAAATTTGTCAATACACTTACCGATGTTCTTGCCGGAAACAACTTTGAGAACAAATCGTAAACGACACTCGCATAATAAATGATATTTGCACATGCTCAAATTGCAAATAATAATTTAATTAATAAAGCCACAGGAGATATTTGATCAAGTTAAAATTTATCTCGCGATGAAATACACTACTATTGAGCGTTACCGACATTTTTTGTGGTTATGTCTTACACCTTGCTAATGCTAGTATAACTGTTATATCATCTGTCTGGGAGTCATAGGCGTCGTCGGTGAAAAAATAGCGGTTGCGGTTGTAGTACGAATTTTAAAATATACAAGGTGTTGTCTGAACGTATACAAATTATTGATCAGTTGCGATTCAAGCGTATTAAGCTCTGTCCCCGAACGACATAAATTATCAATATTAAATACGAATAGACAGGTAATAAGAACTCCCAAAGTTGTAATATTAAATTTTCTAAATTGATTTTTATTGAAGTCGATTGCTCTAATGTAGTCCATTGGGTGGTAGTTGGAAACTGCAATACACGAGGTCTTCCGGATACTCACCATGTGTGGTATGGACCGATATTTATGTATGTTAACCTTCTATTACATGTAGGGTGACCATATTTTTTTTCCAGGAAAAGAAGTACAGCGATAAAAGTAGCTCCTTATCAAAGTTGAGATTACGGCGTGTAAAAGTGCGCCGCAAGTGAAAATTTTGAGTTTTTAAAGGACAGCCGGCTTTAAATTAAAAGTTAGAAATTCCATTTGAAATAATATTGTCTTCGAAAAATAGGTCTCGTGAGCGCAAGGCTTAAAAATATAAAATATCAAATATTTAGTATCAAGTGAAAAGAATAAGTATTCTATATTTCTCTCGACATTCGAGAGAGACAGCAACTGGATCATCTGGTTGATATAGTTGTTTGCAAATTAACCGTGCTCATAAAAAAGCAAAAGAAACTTTATAGCCTCATTAAAATACCGTTACCCTCTGTACTATTCCACCCGCAAATTGAATCATTTACCTTTATAGGTTTTTAATGTACCGCGGTTTGTTTGGCGACACTATACCGAATGGTTCACCGGCGTCAATAATGGGCACGTAAAGTTTTTATTGCCTTTTATATATTTATTTGCACGGTAAATCCGCAGGTTACTATACCAGTACTTTTGGGGACTTAGTATTGCCTTCAAAATTTGCAGTCTGGCCTTTAGAAACTGAAACATTTCACTGCAAATCCCTTTGAAGTTCGTGTGAACTTGAATCGCAACTTCTAGTGTGGATATCTTCATCTTTGATTTTTCTGAAATAGTTATTAAATATTGGAGAACAGTCGCTCAATCCACGCACTTGTCCTATGAATACAAAAAATTAACTCGCAAATTCTTAAATTTATTTTCACTTTATCCCAATTCTTGAGTCAAGCCATCGATCTTCAGTGCAACTATTTTCAGAATTCCAGTCGCCAATTTTATCTTGTGTACTGTTCACTTGCATTAAACCAACTTAGTCGAACAGTTCGTCTTCATTCAATATCAGACCTATGTAGTCCTTAAAAGCCTCACACACACACACTCACACACAAAACTTGATTTCATGAAACTTCTCAAATTCAGACCTTCAAAAAGGTTCATTTAAATTCGAACTCCAGTTTTGGAGAAAGTAAATAAATATTTAAATTTCGAATTTTTTGACTCTCAAGAAAGTACATTTAGGCGTACTTAATGAACCTTTTAAGGACAGTAGTACATTAGACATTACACGAACAGAAAGTACTGTCCTACTAAAATAAGTATATATGGTCACCCTATTCTACAGCTATTCCAGGAATAGCTGTTTTGGTTTAATTTGTTGAGTTCTATTTATATACGGCGCTTGCAGATAGGTTGGAATATTTCCTATATTTTATATTTTTATACAATTTCCTTCTGCTTTAAACTTGCTTATTCAGTGATGATTATCAATTTTATTTTCGATCTGGATTGTTTCGACACCACTGAGAGATGGCGCTAGTTACGCTCTACTGCGGTGGAACTTAACAGGGTCTATAAGATACGAACTCTAGGTATCGAAGGCATTCTCACTTGCACTGTACTGACGAGACTTAAAAATAGATCGAAACCGCTCTGCAGTTAGTGATATCTCCTGAGACGAAGGAAGTCTCGCATCTTCCTCGTAGCATTCGAGCATTCCAAGTCATTGTATTTTAAAATACGGCAAAATTTTCCCATATAATTCAGCACTCGTAAGGGGGAATAGCTGTTTTGGTTTAATTTGTTGAGTCCTTATTTATATAAGGCACTTGCAGATAGGTTGGAATATTCTCTATATTTCATATTTTCATTAATTTCATTTACTACTTTTGTTAATCAACTTTTACAACATAATAACAGTGCGCAAGTCAATAAACTAAGATATAAAATAAAACTGATTTTATTTCCGTCAGTTATAACTGCGGGTATATTTTAATATTTAGGTAAATTCTTGGGTTAGATAGAATATGAACCTTAGATCTCTTTGGAAAACTTCTATAGGATTATTGACTTTAAAATACATTCTCTAATAAGAAATTGAGTAACCAAAAGTATTTGTGTACCCTTCTCCGGCGCCAATGTACAATTTTTATACATAATATTTCTATTGAAATAGAGATGGCGATATTAGTACCTACAAGGAAAGAATTGCATTATCATATTTACATTATTCATCATTACCTACTTCCCTATCCTCCGTCACTTCGTAGATTATAGTCAATTAATTTATTACGACATGATCAGGGTTTATTTTTTGTCAGAGTTATTTATTAACGGGTACCAGACCGATAACTAAAAGACATTGGATCAAATATGTATGATTGTCTTGATACCATGCGAAATGAAATAACTAACGGATAAGCTTGTGGTTTATTAGAAAGAGAGGACAGATCGATACAACGATATAACAGCAATTTACTTTCTAGCCTGCATATGCCGCCAAAATATTCAATAAACAGTTATTTTTGTGTATTAATGGTAAACCAAGTAAACCACTTTTAAGCCAATCAAAATGTTTGTCGAGAAATTTTGTGAGCAAGCTGTATATTAAATCCACATAATACTCGTTTGTTTACCAAACTAAATAATTTTAATAAAATGAGTCCCTGCAGAGGGCGTAAGTCATTCCACGTTCTGGTACGGCATTACAGGAGAATGTGTTACAACCAATATTTTTATGGATATTTAACATTGAAGTTTTCATATTTATTTTCTTTTATTCGCAGAGTTTAGTATTAGGTATTTCACCATTCAATTAGGACACATATACACAGACAATTACAAAATGACCATTACTTACGACATTACCATCTGCCGTAGTTGAGGCTCGAACTTAAAAGTGGTACAGCGACTAGCTGTATCGTCTCTCATACAACTTCATCTAGTCCACTGGGATATACTGAGTACAAATGTGATAAATATAACACGAGATCGCAAGCGTTCGGATCGCGCGATCAGATCGCGCCCTGTGGGGAAGAGGCCTAACAGGTGAGAATCGGACCTATATTTATATAACTTATTTTGTTTATTTTATTCATCTGAATTTATTTCCAAAATATTGGGGGTTCCTCCACAAACACTCTGTATAAGTCGATGGTTTAACAGAAATGTTGCTCATATAGAGGAAGGATAACTTTATAGGATAACTATGTACAGAAAAGTATGGAAGTCACTTGAAACCAAATTAACCAAACTTAATTTTTTAGATAAAATATGCATCTATGCTTATCTGCAGATACTTATAATTTTTTTTATGTTTAAAAAAAACTATTTTTTAAATTTTTCGTATCACACCCTCCCCCCCCCTTTAAGAAAATCTAATTACGCCCTTGCATGACGGCTCATATGATGGCAACCGTTCTTCTCCCATTAAAGCGACAAATGTATTATATAATAAGCACACATTTAATCAATTTAGTTTTACCTGTGAATTAAATCTTTGGCCACAACCATCTACGATACAACGAAAGGGCTTGGTGCCTGCGTGCGCTAGGACGTGTCTCTCCAACCATGATCGCGAACACGAGGTCCTGCCATGAACTTTACAGCCTAACCATAGGCAGACATAATGTTCCTGGGAAGCTTGAGATATCACATGTTTAACCTGAAAATAGATAAAAATCTATAAGAAATAATAAACAAAAAACAAAAACAATACATAGAATTGGTGGTACTGTTTAAGAATGCCAAAAGATTACATCTATAAGCAATAGTTGGGATAGAGCTTTCTTTTTAAAATATCTGTAATGGAATACAATGCTGTTTGAACCGATGCTTTATATTGACTGGCGAACACAATTGTTTGCTCGTTTGCTTCATACTTATCACATTAATTAGTTACGGTAAAGTGTCACTCAGCTCAAATATTAAAAAAAAAATAAAAAAAATTATACTGCCGGAACCAAAGAAGCATTATGAATGAGGATAAATGAACACAAACACAGTTTTGGGTACGGGTATGTCAAAAATGCTTCCATGCTCGCAGTAAATATTTCTACTACAATCCAAAATATGAAACAAATAATAACTGTTTTTATGTCGATTACACAGGCAATTTTAAAAACAGTATGGGACCTTCGTTTTATATGCATCAGACGTGTGTAAATTAAAATGGGCAACTGTGGAGCAGTTATTATAATTTTTTCTGTTCAATTATTTGAAGAAAGACTAATTATTTAAGTTTATTTTTGAATTTTGTACTTATTGCTCAATAAATCGAAAATAGTTACAAATAGCCATAAAGATGTACATACAAAAAATGTTGGTTATTCATTCCTATATCATATGGTCAAAAAATCCTTGGCCACCCTGTATATTTTCAGGAAGTGAAAATGATTAGAAACCATCAGTCTTTTCAATGTTTTTTCTCAAATTCCATAATGGTGACTGTAGTGATTTTTTTCAAAATGCATCTGCAGATGGCATTATTTAAACGAAAAATCACTACATCCCAATGGTTGGGAGATAGTCAATAATAATACAGGAGTGAAGGGAGTCTGGAAAGCGGTATCTAAAAATGTGTGGCTTTTGGGATTTATTAAGTTAATCACAAAGTGATCGGTCAATTGACAACGAAATCCTGATGGATCAAAAAGGCAACCCTAGATTTAAATATATCAACATTTATACAATATATTCTTTATCGATTTCACTTACAGTATACTTGTCTCGATTTTGTCTAACAATTAATATTATCAACATCTAGGTGAATCTAATTAACTGTAGTATTCGCATTTTAGAAATTAATTACTTCTAAGGTACGAAGGCGTAGAAAGGCCATACCTTATTTTATAATTTACACTTATAAACTGGGAATTAGACTAACTTACAGTTACAAGCTGGGAATTATGTTAATTTATAGTTACCAACTTAGAATTATGTTAATTTACAGTTACAAACTGGAAATTATGCTAATTTACACTAGCATACTTCTCAGTTTGTAACTGTACATAAGCATAATTCCCAGTTTGTAAAAATAAATTAGTATATTTCCCAGTTGGTAACTGTAAATTAGCATAATTTCCAGCTTGCAATTGTAAATTAGCATAATTCCCAGCTTGTAAATATAAATTAATCTAATTCCCAGTTGGTAACTGTAAATTAGCCTAATTTCCAGTTTATAAGTGTAAATTATAAAACAAAATACACTGCGGTCTCTCTACGCGTTCGTAAGTTACACATAAAACATCGGCATTATGAAAAGAAAATATAAAACCATTGCTCGCAATGTAGAAATAAAAGCGTCCTTTGAAATTATTTTGAAATTAAATTGATTAAAACATTAACTTGTTGAAACCATTATATAGGTATTTTATTTACCGACATTTCAATAACTCGTTAACCTTTTTGTTGTTTCAAGTACTATTATGCCGTAAAAATTTAATTTATGTTTTAATTGAAACTCTCTTAACATTTGCAATTCTAAATTATTTCATTAAAACAAATAGGTAATTTTTATTTTTTCAGGAAACGATACTTATCACACAAAGGAGGCAAAGACACATATATGGTGTAAATATGATTCTTTCTACGACTTCTGTATTTCATAATAATGTATTGATTACATATAATAAATATGATAAATATAAATATTAATATATGGTAATTATTATAATTATTAATAATTAAAGTTTTGAATTATGAATTAAATTATAAACCGAGCTATAAACTTGAGTTTGACACTCGCTAGTATTAAATTGGATACTGTGTAATATTGCTTTTATATTTTATTTCCCTTTCGCTAATAAGAGAGAATCGTTATAGCACTGCACTCTGTACCTCAGGGTCTTAAACTGGATTCTGTGGTTCTGCACACGCAGAAATTACAATATGAAGTAATTCAATTAAATTAATTAAATTATTTATTTTAATTTAACAAGATTGAATTTTAGTTCTCAAGCAATATAACATAAGTAAACAAAGTAAACAAGTTTGAACTTGTTGTCCTAATTTCAGCTACCTTAGTATTAAAGTGAAATTTAAAGAATAAAACAACAATTAAGTACATATTACGGTGAAATGAGCATACCACAATACTAACAGACATGCTTTGTAAGTTATAGGTATCATTTTTTATTATTTTTAGGTTATGTTAACCAAATGAAGAAACTTTAATAAATTTATTTAAATATTGTTTACAGAGTTTCTTTTTCTTATTGAGTGCTTCCAATTTGAATATCTAAGGACGAATTGTTATGGATAATTATCAAGGTTAGGTAATTATTCTTTTGCAATGATCTAACTTTTTCAAATCATATTTTAAATTTAAATTATTCTTACCCTAGACACTTTATCCTTTGTTTGGTGTCATACGTTTTCCTATAATTTATTATCGATGATTTTTTGAATTTCTATGTTTAAATTGACTATTTTTTTCCATATTTTTAGGCTTGCAAAATGTAGTCAGTGGCTACAAAACGGCTGGGCTTACCCTTCAGCTGTGTAGGAACAACTAATTTGGATTAGCTTCTCATCTGTCAACTTATTAATGCAAAGCCAACCCTTATCAGAAAATCCTAATTTTTCAAATCTTTTGAAAAATGTTTTCAATTTAAGATTTGTTGAAGCTTCTCCATGTTAATCCTCACCCCATTTGGATTATTTTGAGGTAGTTTTGTCACATTATGTTCAGTATTTATTGTATTCTCTTTATGATCTGGTCGCAGTAACTTTTTGCTTACATTATCGAAAATCAATGCTTTTATTAACTTTAACTTAAGCTTTCATACATGAGACTTTGAAATAATTCAGTGAACGCATTTTTTAATAATCACTAATATTTTTTTTACTGATTAGGTACCTTGCTCGGATGATGTTTTGGGCCAAATTTCCTTGAATTATTAAATTTACCTATTTCCGTAATATTATTTTAACAGTTCATAATCATATACTTCAGATAAACCCATTTTTATTAATATATTTAATTTGTTAATTTTTAACATATATTCACAAACTTTAAATTTTATAAGGCATATTTATTTTAAACTCTTAAAATTAATGGGTATATGTATAAGAATACATGACAGTACACGTTATTAATAAATATCAAACATGATTTTCATTTAAACAATTTCCAAAGAAGTTCCGTACGAACACGTTCATTTTTCATTTTTGTGAGTGCCTATACTTCAAGTTCGTAATTAAATAAATGGTTTCTGGCAATGTGAATGTTACTACAAGTACTACAATAGATCACTGATAATAATTCATTTTAAGTAGGTATGTGTTGTAATACATTTGTCTTCTAATAAATAATATTTCTAAATAATTTTTATTCACAAACGCCAATTGTCATTTTCCTTCCTGGGAAGGAAAATAATGATTACTTGCGATCATAAAATCAGGGCAATCAATGTGTACTTTCACTTATTGCAGTAAAATATATAGTTTTTATCAATAATTGATGATTATTTACACACTATAAATTGTTGCCCGATAAAAGGGCACTATCTATCTCCTTGAATAATGAAATGAAGGTCTTCTGTTTAATTTAGAGAGGGCTATAGTAACCTCTGCTTTAGGAAAGGTATCAATTAACAGCAGATAAGAAAAAGCAATGGCTTTAGTTCTGTTTGATTTTATAGGGGTTTGAATCTGAATATCGCATATGTACCTCGAAAAATATAAATTTTTCTTAGCCCAGACTATGTCCCGTCCCCGTTTTCGAGGATGCTGAACACGGTGGCGGTGGCTAAAACTCTCCGAGCTCATCCCACCCCCAAACGGCCAAAACCACCCGCGCAAGGGGTAAACCGTGTATCCGCCGTCTCCTACCAGTCAAACCCCTGTTGTGGTGATGTCGAAACCTCGCCTGGATCCCGCCAACCCCCCAAACGGTCAAAAACCACCCCCGAATGGGGTGAAATGCAGATAGACCGTCTTATCCCGACCAAACCTGTGTTGCCCCCATTTTCGAGGATGCTGAGCACGATGGTGATATTGAGACCTCTCCTCGACCCCCGCCAACTCCCCAAACGGCGAAAAACCACCCCCGAAAGTGATGAAATGCGGATAGGCTGTCTCCTCCCTATCAAACAAATGATTTATTTTCTCTTATCCGGTGCACTTACTTCATAAAACCGCGTATCAAAGGGGTAGTTTTTGGCCGTTTCAGAACTTTGCCTCGGGGAGAAGCCCCAGCATCACCATCATGCTCAGTAGCTTAGAAAATGGCGGGTGATGCAGGTTCAGCCGGTATGAGACGGTGATCCGCATTTCACCCCTTTGGGGTGGTTATTGGCCGTTTGGGGGGTTGGCGGGGGTCGAGGTGAGGTCTCAACATCACCATCGTGCTCAGCATCTTCGAAAACGGGGGTAACACGGGTTTGGCAAGTAGGAAACGGCGGATACACGTTTTACCCCTTTCGGGGGTGGTTTTTGGCTGTTTGGGGGGTGGGGTGAGTTCAGAGAGAGTTTTAACCACCGCCATCGTGTGGTTAAGAAAATTCATATTCCTGTCCGACTTACAATGCACTATATACCTCAAATAATAGCTTAGAATTTTTTTTTCAGCCGTTGGCAACCTGCAAGTAGTTATTGACAACACTGTGAATATCACATTTTTGAATGCGATTAAGAAAGTATTATTTTGAAATGAAGACCTGCATGCATCATATATCTCTTCAGACACAATGTTAGATAAAATAACTACACAGTTTTTGTAAAACCGCGGGAAAGAACACCGTCTGAAATATAATTTTATGTTCTAATTTTATATTTAGCAAAATAACTACATACTTTTTGCAAAATCGTGGGAAAGAACATAGTCTGAAATATCATTTTTATGTTCTAATTTTATATTTAGTAAAATAACTACATACTTTTTGCAAAATCGTGGGAAAAAGCACCGTCTGAAATATCATTTTTATGTTCTAGTTTTATATTTATGCAAACAATGTCCCAAAAATTTTTCAATTGCAGAATTATACATTTTGTAACATTGCGACTCAATTTAGTCAAATTGAGAAGCAAACATTTGAGTCTCGTCTTTTGACGAGGTTCAGCTTTTAAACATTAAAATATAAAACAAAATTTCATCCCTATAGAATTCGTGTGAACACAGGAAACTGAAAATGGATAAAAACGCTACGTCATTAGTTTAGTTAAAGGAATGTGGATGCACTATTGCTCCAGCACCTGTCTAGTGGGAACAATTTGATTTAAAACTCAATACCCAATGTCGAAGATGCCAACACTGTCTTAAATGAAATAATTACTATTTCTAACTGGATAACTATTCCTCAAATTAGATAATTAAATATTCTAAAACACAAAAGAGCACGTGTTTATTTTACTTCCTAAGAACAAAAAATTTTCTGATGATAGTACTGGATTCAGCCATTGCTAAACCTTCAGTAAAGTAACCGATCACCAGTTTTAAGCAATAAAAATTCTTAGATACTTCTTGCCAGAAATGAACTTCACACACATTTTATGTGTTGCATTTTAATGTGGTTCTACCAATAATCTTTTTATTGAATACCTCTTGACTGGTATCAGACTATATTAACATTTGTATCTTTATGTTGCTCTCTCCGTATCAAGAATTTTTTCCTTAAATCTATTTAACAAACAAAAAATATAGTTTTTAAATGTCATATTATTACATTTAGCACGTCTAATAAACGGAGAAAGTGTCCAATTTATTCACGTCTTCGGATTCAAAAAGATAAAAATATATCCATATAAGCCAGGTAATTTTACAAGGGACCAAAATTTACTGGTAAAGAAAAGGAAGCTTAGGTACCTGGAATTATAGCTGTTACATATAATTAAAGTTAAACAGGTAGGTTCTTTATTACGTAAGACACGAATTTTGATGAAATTTTTTCACAGCATACCATTTTTGGGCAATAGAACCGAAATTGTTTCTGTATGTCGAAAAAATTTACTTTCTGCTCTGGTACTAGTTTTTATTTATATACACTAAGAACCTTGTTAAAAACATTTCGGATTTTGCCTTCTGTCTAGGAGGAAATTAAAGTCTAGAATTGACAATGCAATGCAACTTTTATTTAATGCAAAAAATGAATATAATATAATGTAAAAGAATATTATATACTTCAACAAATATAGGAAATCGTTGGTAAAACCAAGCCGCACACCACTTCACATTGCTTTACTATGAGTTCTGTCTACGACACCGGCATACAAAAAATTGCGTAGGCTGAATCATCATAGCTTTATGTCGCATATAAAAATTCCCAAAAAATTAAATAAAGTGCACTTTCAGGTAGTGTTTCACGCGACAAATAAATATCCTTTCTTCTGTTCGCAAAAATCTCAGGGTCATATGGTTATTGGGAGTTTTCTATATTTCCGGGTTTATGGGGTTATAGTATTGTGAGTTACGGGGTTATGGGCTTTACTGTTCATGGATAACCGGACAATAGTGATATACAATTTGCTGGTTCAAATTTTGTCACTCATGAATTTTCCAATTAGATCTTCGTTATGGTGTTATTGGGTCATTATGTTATGGGGCTTGCTGGTACAGGGTTACGGGATTTGTATGAAAGGGTCATGAGATTCTTAGTTTCGCTGCTTGCAGTTGAATGAGCAATGTTCATGGATAAGGGCACAATAGAAATATAAAGTTTGCTGGTTAAAATTTTGTAATTTATGAATTTTCCAATTAGATCGTATATTCCTCGTTTAGTCCCATGGTTATGGCGTTATTGGGTCATAAGGTTATGGGGCTTGCAGGTATAGGGTTATGGGATTAGTATGAATAGGTTATGTGATTCTTAGTTTGTCTGTTTGGAATTAAGTGAGCTACGGATTTTGGTTTTAACTTATGAGATCTAAGATATAATGGATTTCCAAGGTGTTTTTGGCTGTAGCACAAAATCCTGATGTATAGGGGCAAAACCGATCATATTCGGTTTCAGTGGCAAAAAATAAATAGGAATCCATGGTGCCGACAACTTTTTTCGTGGCACTGGGTTATTATCTACGGTTTGGACTAATTCAATGTTTTAAAGAAGTTTTGTGGTAAGTATACATTTTGGCATGTGTTACTAGCTATCACAACGTTACTAATTTCTTGGTAACTTAATAGACCAGTAACACAGTAGAAAACATTACTTATATTTTCTGAAACACACGGCATGCAATGTTTTAACTATTTATTATATACTATAATTATTTTAAAAATTGTTACGGGAATGTACTTGGGATACCTATGTTTGAGGTACAGCTCCAGCTGAACTTAACATTGTCTTTTCTATTAATATATAAAATACAAAATATCGTTACACTTCAAAATAATGGGTATTAGTATGCATTTTTATTTCATTTTTTCCTTAACTGGTATTAAAAAATATAAAAGATCTGGAGCAAAGTGTACCCTAATTATGGAGTGATCCACACAACACCTTTAATCATTACACGTTCAACAATTAACTATGTACCTAATCCTTTTATTAGCAAAAATTATTGTTGTTAACGCATATATAAATAGTCCATTTAAGGTTCCGAACATCAAAAGTTTGTAGGATCTTCTGCAATACGTTCCCCTTCCCCTGTTTCCGAGGGTGAGAAAAACGATGGTGATGGTTTCCAGTTCTGAAACCTTTGCGTACTACCCATATGAAGGAAAAACCACTATAATTTCCAGTTTCATGGTCTTGGGCTTGCGAGGGGTCGTTGGATCGTTTTCTTTTTGGGGGGGGGGGGGGAATAATAATAAATTCAGTTAATGTACATTAGAGCGGTTGAACCACCAACCCCCGCCCGTAATAGTAATATCCCCAAAAAATAAGAAAATACGGACTCGATAAGACTTTAGTTTTTAACAGTTTAAACTAATATATTTTTTTACTGTCTTTCTAATAGTAATAAATCTGATAATTTTTCCTGAATGTGTTGACTTTCTTCTCCTGAGCGCAAACAATGCCAGTAGTACACATAATAAGCCCATAAGAATAGCCGCCATCTTAAATCACGAACTTCCGGTTGGCTACATGAATAGGATATTATTAAATTTGTCTTTAACGGTGTCGAAACCCCCCCCGATATGCTCTGGATTCTCTTTACATGTTCATATTAACCATATTACAAACATATCCGCCATCGTTAATTAAGGTCTTCCGGTTGGAAGTGTAATTAGGGAATTATTAAATTTGATTTTAGCAGTGTCGACAACCCTCTGCTGTATTCTTTCAATAAGTTCATATGAAGAATATTTCAAAAATAGCTGCCATCTTTGACGCCATCTTGAATAACAGGCTTCCGGTCCATTTTTTTGACATCTGGCAACAGGCATTTTTGGATTCAGTGGGGTCAAAAACCCTTAAAAGCACCGCTTGCCAAATTGTTATATAAAATGTTTCTCGCAAGCTTAAAAATGTTTTTACTCAGAAATATTCCTAGTCTATACTAACAAGTGAGATGAAATAAGAGCTTGTAAAATTTGGAACTTTGAGGCATTTTTAGCTATAATTTTTTTTTGAGGTTGGAAAAATTTGATCTGATGAAGCAAATATGACGACCGTTTCGAATTCAGCACATAAGTATGGTGGTTTAGCCTAGCCTGCCAAGATGACACACTCTGTATGTTCCTTAGATTTAAAAACTAGATACAAAATAGCCCCAAGGTTCCTGAAAATATTCAACGCATATTTGTGGTTTGCCTTAAATCAAACAAGCAAAGATTTTAAAAATGTGCTTCGCCACTCAAAAATATTTTGGCATTCATAAAAGTTATATTTATCTATATATATAAAGATCGATTAGTTCATGACATACCTGTAGATGTTCTAATAAGGCCCCACTGGTGTCAAATCGAGAATTACATTCGGCCCACCTACATCGGCCATCTGTTGAATGTTGCGGTGACTTTCCTTCTTCCTTAGAGTCCTGTTTGGCTGGAAACCTGATTGTCTTCGGCTGCGACAAAATCGGCGATTTCTGTTGTTCCACCACCACATTCTCACTGACACTCACTTCTAAGCACTCTTTATTCGATATCCCACTATCCGAATCGGTTGGTGTAGGTGATTTCTCTTGAGTCCGTGAGATATCCTCGTTCCGGAATATCTCCGGCGTCGTACACTCTTCCGTTCGATAAGGTTCTTCTGTCCGTGAGTTCTCTTCCGTTCGACACTTGTTTTGTACATTTTCTACGAGAGTATTCGTACTACATGAAATAGCATGCTGCTTTGGTGTTGAGAAATTCGTCACCGCGACACTGGGTGTAATACTGTTTTCGTTATATTTCGGTTTCGCCGATAGAACCGTAGGAACAGCCGTTTCCACGCTCAGCGCAACGTTCGGCAGGTTGGAGGTGGTGATCACATTTGCGATGTTAGGGGCAGTGGCAACGTTCGATAAGCTCGGTATGCCCGTAACGTTTGTTAAGTTAGATGGACCGTTTAGTCTTGAAGGCAGGGTGTTTACTTTCACGAGAGGCACTACTGTTCCGTTTAATTTGACACAATTAAAATTATTTATTGTTGCTATTTTTTGCACTGGTTGAATAACGTTTAAACAAGGAGTTCGATTTATTATTGGTATTGGCATCTTGTCGTTTGCTATCGTTGCAAATTGAGGAACGAATATCGGACTCTCTGGAGTTTTTGGTGCTTTTGTATGAAGATACGTATAATTTTGGGAAAAACTAAGCGCGGTTAGAGTCACAGTGGGTGCAAAATTCGCTATATTGCTTAGCTGCTCGTTTATGGTGATTTGTTCCGTAATATTACTTGGAGCTGGCAAAATTTTCCTAGGAATAGACACGAGTTTCTTCTTTCTGATGGAAGGTATGGCTATCTTGCCATCCTTACGCAGGTCCGAACGAATATCGTTATGTATACTTTGTGCTTTTAGACCGTTGAATTGGGTTTGTTGGTCGACTAGTGAAACAAATTTGGGTTGCTTCGAGTCATTCTGCTTAGCGAAATTGATAAAATCCTTTTGAAAACCGTTTGATTTGATTTGAGATTTGAAGTACTCCGTTATTTTACCTTGCTGCATTTTGGGATTATCTATTTTCTTAGCCTTACAATTATTATTATTATTATTAACTAATTTATCATTTGGACTAGGGTCGGCCGCAGCAACTTTCACGAAGTGCTGGATTTTGTTTGTGTTTTGCAACGTATTTAGGCATGGCGGTGATTGCTTCCGTTTGGTTTCTTCAGTAGTTTTAAGACGTTTTGAAAAGGCAGCTTTTTCTTGAAGGGGCCTCTTACAGGGCGGCGGCGCCTCCTCGGCAGTCCAAGGCCAGGGAGGATGATGGGCAGTTTGTGTGGGAGGCATTTTAGCTGGTTGTGAGCCAGAGTCCTCGGAATGACTGGACGCAGTGCTGAACGGGGACCCAGGATCGGTGATGTCGCTCGATGCGGTACTGCTTCCGCTGCAGTCTGTACAACTCAGTACCGCTACACCACTGAAACCAAGAAAAATAGTTACAACTCGTCTTAACACAACACAGCAATCTAATTATTAACTAACATGATAAGCATTCCAGACAAATGCAGTTGTTCGTAAATACAAGACGGAAAAAATTAAAATGGATTACAATTTTAAGCATGCATGATGCTGATGTATGAAACATGTCATATAAGACAAAGGGAAATAAAAGTATTCGTAATTGCACAGAAAGCATTGTCTATGAAATATATTCAAGCACTATGAAGCCATTGAATACTAGAAAAACTGAACTGAAAACTACAATAATTTTGATATACATACATTTATCGGTCAGCAGTTATTTGCCAGTTCTTATACATAATACGTATATAAAAAATACATTTAAAGATAATACTGTATCATAGACGTTACTAATTAAAATATTATTTAACCATATGACGTGTGAGCTTGAGTCATTCTGTTAAAACATTTTGTTATTTAAAAATCAGTAATTAAAGAGTATTTTAATAACGCAATTTGTTTCTTTCTCTAAAACTTCAAATGATATGATAATGATGTCGATGGTGCTGCAATTGTTTTTGGGATGCTAACAATTGTTCCTGCGATTTAAATGTCTATAGTGTAATTTCCTCTAGCCGATTTGTTAATAAACAAAAACAAATTCTAGGACACCATCAACAAAATATATGAATTTTCCGAAATTTCATTGCGTGTACTTTTGCAACTAATTTGCGATACCATGATAATGTTTATTAAATGTTTAAGGTAAATTTAACATCAAGTTATGATACTGAAATGTGGCACTGAGATATAAGGGCAGTTTTATCATTTTTTTTTTTTTATACATTTATTTAACGTCGGCCTATTTCCGCTACTGAGGCCTAACACCGACGCCTGTAGACGAGCTACCCCCAACCAGGAATTTTGCAAAACCTCTTCCCTTAAGAAGAGTAGGGATCTTTTACTTGCCTAACATTTAATAGACAAGGGACCGACGGCTTTACATCCCCTCCGAAGGATGGTATATCTCCTATACAACCCTCGCCTAAGGTTGTATAGCTTCCGCGCATACACTGATATACAAGCCGCTGGAAGATGTGTGAGGCGAGAACGCGGTTTCCGTTGGAATGGTCACCGATCCAAGTACTAACCGCGCCTGTCGTTGCTTTACATCGCATACCGAAGTATGTACATAGTAAAGACGCACCTACGCTCGCCCCATCAGTTTTAGCATTCTAAAATAGAATAATTTGTTTATTTTTGTTTTGTTCGCAACTCGAGCTAAATATACAAAATTATCATGTCTCAAGTTATCTCGAATGTTATAATATCGTTATTCCTTGTTCTCAATTCCCTCCCCTTTCTTTGTGATACATGACGGAATACTACATCAAAATGACATTTTGTGGCTGGCCATGACGAATTGCCGAATGAAAAAGAAATCTATATAAGTATGACGTACAAATTTTAATAGATTAAATTCCATACCACAGTGAATGTCAAACAATAATTTCATTTATTAAATATATAAATTTTATTTATATTCTTGTTTTGAAAATACTCTTTAGTATTGAAAATACTTTTTGGGCGCGTATAAGAAACCGTTTATCGAAAAATGGAATGACATGCGACAGATTTCTCTCCCCGCGCAGCAAGTCAGTTATGTATTGTATAGAATGTTTTGATATTCAAATATTTTAAGGTAAAAAAGGCCAAACATGAAAAATTTAAATAAATAAAGGCTATTGTAAAATAAATGAAATAAAAAAGATAGTTAAGTTAATAAGATTAAGAGATTTAGATAAAATGATGCTTGAAACCGGATTCCGCCCTCCCAAAATAGCGCCCCTTGTTTAGGGTTCCACTACGATGTTGGGTATCAAATCATCTCGACGCCTAGAATGATAATACAACCTTGACACAAGGTTTCGTCATCTTCAGCACTAACAGCTGTGTAAGGTATTTTCACTACTCACACAATACTCGATGCGTAAGACGCAAAGATCTGTGTGAATTTTAGGGTTATAAGGAAACCCACCATCTATTTTATATCCATATTACAAACTAGGTAAAATTATGAAGATTTTATAAGGAAAATAATTTTTTCTAACATTCGTTCTAAATTCAGTTTCTAAAGCAACTTTTATTAATAAGAATGGATGATTTTTTCTTTTAGTTTATTAAATACCGACCTAGTAAACCAGACCAGACGGTCTTTTAACTGGACACTACCAGTATAATAAATATGAGTCTAATAAGCTTGGCGTATGCAGATTCTGAAAGAAGAGAAAACAATCAGCCCATGCAATATGTGACTGTGACGGCCTGGCGAGAAACCCCATCAAAGCTGTGATTTCTAATACAAAGGACAAAGCTGGATAAGATGCTCTAAGCACACAAACGCCAAAGCAGCGGTGATCAAGATCAATCAAGTAATCCCAATCAACCAATAAGTACTTCTCTGAAACACTGAACGTTGGGATACCCTACGTGAGAGTATTCGAAACACCGAAATCCGAGAAGGGACTAGAATTATTCATAAAAATGAATGAACGAAGATTCATAATGGAAACGAATTGAGGAATTAAGAACCCCAACTGACTCTATGGACGAATGAGATAGAAGACATGCAAAATACCATCAAAATTCTATTCCGTTATGTGTTCTCTATTCAAGAATAGAGGACATAAAATGTAAATCAAATGGACCAAATGTATGAAGGAGGCACAAAACCGTTTCAGATGAAGTATATCTTGTTAATCAGTACAGGGAAGGCTATTTGATGATGAAGATGCAAATGATAGGTAATATCGCAGTCGCAGTCTACATACAAACAACAACGCCCAGGTTATGTATAATAATGAGGCAACCGAACCTTTACAAACCCTCACTGGAGTTAGGCAGGGATGTGTACTGGCACCCCTACTTTTTAATTTGTTTACCACTGCTCTAACAATTATTGTTGACAACAAACTGACAGTCAGAGGAATAGGTCTCATATACCGTTCTGATGGCGGTCTCTTTAACATAGGGCGCTTTAGAGCTTTCACGAAGACACGCACACGATTCATTTGTGAACTCCAGTATGCGGATGACTGTGCACTTTTAGCCTCTACGCCGGAAGAGCTTCAAGAACTTTTAGATGTGTATGCCCAGAGCTATGATTCCTTGCGACTTAAAATCAACATTGGAAAGACTAAGATTATGTCAACTCCTCATCAAGTGAACCAAATAGACATTACACTTAACGGAAATTCTCTTGAAGTGGTGGATCAGTTCAATTACTTAGGCAACGTTGTTAATGACAAAGCAAACATGGACAGCGAGATTCGCAATAGAATTAACGCTGCATCTAGAGCACTCTGGGGATTTAGAGAGAGAGTATTTGACAACCACGACCTTGTTTTGTCAATGAAAATGGCTGTCTACAGAGCAGTTGTCATTCCAACACTGCTATATGGATGTGAAAGCTGGGTCACTTACCGTCGTCATGTGAAAGAATTAGAACGTTTTCAGCAAAGACACCTCAGAAGTATGATGAAAATCTGTTGGTTCCATCACATATCAAACGTGGAAGTACTCAGGAGAGCAAACAGCCTTCCAATTGAGGTGCTTATTTCAAGAGCACGCCTAAGATGGGCAGGTCACGTTCATCGTATGCATGATAACCGCCTTCCTAAATGTACACTTTATGGTGAATTGCTAAGCGGTAGAAGAAGGCGTGGCTGTCAACGAAAGAGGTTCAAAGACGTTCTCCATGAAAATATAAAATCCTGCGGTATTCCAGACGAGCAATGGGAACAACTTGCAGCGGACAGAACCCAATGGCGAGGGGTTGTGGCCAGTTATCAAGGAAATGTTGCTGCAAGAAGGCCGAATCCAAGACCTAACCAGGTCTATGTTTGTCCTGACTGCGGTCGACGTGTGCTCTCCCGAATTGGCCTCTATAGCCATAGTCGTGTGCACCGTAGATGAATGGGAATTACAATAGACTACACCTTTTACTTGTTTTTTATTACACATAATCTATCGACTGTAACATTTTTTTATACTCGGACTCGAGTAAAGGCTAATAATAATAATAAGGTAATATCTGTTGCGCAAATTAAAACAAATTTACGTGAAAAGAATTAACAGAAAAATTGCAATTTACTGCCCCGTTATTTGTACAGGGAACGCGCTATTATTACCGTTTGTTCTAATAGATAATCCGACTAATTGACCACATAAGAGAAGTTCTACAATATAGTCTTCCTCGAAAATCAAAAAAAAGTACGGTAACAAGTTGCAAATAAACCAGAAGGTAGTTTCACCGTTACTGAAGTTCATGGGCAGTAATTCGCCACCTAATTATGATGTCTGTTATGTGGAAGAGCAGAGGGTTACTTGTAACCGTGTCTGAACTTTGCCATTTGTAAAGTTACAGCTTGTAAATTTACAATAACGATATTTAGTATTATTATCATTATCAGAATTAATTTAGTTATAATTTATTTATGTATTTTTGGTCACGACTGCCCAGACAGAAATCCAATTATAGGACAGGAATTGTACAGAATTGAGAATAACATTTCGCATTTTGGATATACTAGTATTAAAAATATCTAATTATTTTTCATCAACTTTCCATGATTACAAAAAGAATTTAGAGGTTATACTTCCTATTTTGATAAATCTTCATATCGCATCTGTCTTAAAGAGGCCTTATTCGTGTATCTGTGTGTGAATTTTTGGCACCGGAAACTATGTGATATCACCAATTTAATTATAATACTTTGAATATTATAAAATGCAAAATCTGCCAATGTTTGCTGATGAAAAATATAATGAACTCTTATTATGTTTAAATGAAATTATTACTAGAGGTTTTTTAATAACATAACATGATATCCTGACAAAATTTCAGCATGGTTTTGTTGAAGGTATACTAACGGAAAGTGCCATATACGAGTCGCTGAACTATTAGTACACAAAAATTATACAAATATATGTGGAATAGAAGAAAAAAATTATAATAAGCTGAAATGTCTATAACAGTTAGCTTATGTGTGTAAGAATACATATCAAAAAAGTTCTCAACCCTAAGAGGTAAGCTTCATCCCTATCTCACCCCCTTTAGGGACACCGCACTGGTTTCTTACAATATCTTTTAAACGCTTTATCTTAGGGAAAAAACATAAGTATAGAAAAAGGTTTGTCACAAAATTCTCCACGAAAAAGGTTATGTATAGATATTTCTATTACTTTTTATGTTATTAAAGCTAAAGATTTACAGTTGTCAAATGTCCTTAAGAACTCAAGAAAAACAGTTCTCTTTGCTCATGCATTTAGTGGTAGTGACACAACATCTGCTTTTTTGGAAAAGGCAAACTCCAAACTAAAATGTATTAAACTAGAAAACAAATTTACTAGAAGTTGTTAAAACCTTTAACAAACCAAATGCTACAAAACAGGATATTACTGAGGCTGGGGAAATATTTACTCTTGCACTATATGAAGCACAAAAAAATGAAACGTCAATAAATCATCAGAGGTATGTTCTGTTTAATATCTCGATTGGCAATTCTAGTCAAACGGTTACTTTGGCAAGGCTACCCCCGACGTTCGCAGCTTTGCAACAACATTCGTTGCAGGTTTACCACCAAATTCAGGCTTGGCATGGAAATGTTTTAGAGCCAGAAGAATGGGGATGGAAGAAATCAGGTGATATTTTAATACCTGTTTTGATAACTGAAGCAGCAGCTTCCTTATCAATTTTAGAGCTAATTTCGTGTGCCAAAAGGGCTGCGGAAAGCGATGCGGATGTTTAAAAGTTGGTTTAAAATGTTCGGCTATGTGTATGAACTGTCACAGATAAGCATGCTTTAAAGCGGAACGGACCGACGAAATTGAATTTTAACAAGAATAAAGCCTTTTAGTGGATTAGGCCTCAAGGTGAAACCACATAAGAAAAAACTCACCGACAAACTCTACCTCCTGGGTAGTGTGGAAACGAGTTTGGTTTAGAAATTGCTACAAAACAGAGTATTACAAGTCTGGATAAATATTGTGTTTCCATCCAAAACCGTTTTTGTTACCTACCCCTAAGTTTGCCCGTTGATTAACGTAAACACCATTAATAATCTACAAACGACCTATCAGACATGTTTTATAGAAAATTTAATTCTGAATATTTTTCAATACCTCTATTTTTGTCGTAGAACATCATATTTCCAAAATATTATTGAAAAACCAGCACGGTGTCATTATAAGAGTGAAAAAGGGATGAAGCTAACTCGTTAGGAATGGGAACTTTTTGATTCTGTATTCCTGCCCCTATCAACTGTCGATTTAGAAAATATCAGCTTATTATAATTTTTTCTTTTATTTATGTTAATTTTCGTGTACTACTATAGTTATAGTTGAGTACTTGGTCAACGGTGAATGTGTGGTGGGGATTTATTTTGAACTATCCAAAGTCTTCGACACACTTAATCATAAGACACTATTTAATAAGCTTAGTAGATATGGTATCAGAGGAGTTGCGCTGGAATTCTCTAAATCATATCTCTCTGACAGAACATAGATGGTATTCTTGAAGACTGATAATAACGATGAAATTAGTTTCCACTCTTCTAGCCCTATGCTGTTAATAACTGGGATACCTCAAGATTCTGTGCTAGGACCTCTCTTATTTCTTATTCATGTTAATGATTTACCTGTATCCCTATCTGCAAAATCTATGTGTGCATTTGCAGATGACATCATTAATTGTCGCAGCCAAGGACTTAAAAAGTGAATCCATATTAGGTTGTCTGGTAGTAGTAAGCATGTCTAATTACCGTCGAGATAATGCTTTAATATTAAACGAAAGTAAAACCGTATTAACGCAATTCAATAATGGTACTATTATCAACAGCAATTATATTAAAATTGATTATAAAACTATAACAGAGTCTCCAACGACAAATTTCTTAGGATTTATCTAGATTCCAGATTAACTTGTGAAAATTACACCAACTGCCTTGTTAGTGAACTTAATAAAAGTTGTTTTGCCATACGTAACATACGATCATCAGTTGACATTAGTGTGTTTAAAATATATTACTTTGTCCATGTTCAATCCATCCTTAGTTATGATTTAATATTCTGGGGATCATCGCCATCTGCCCAGAGTATTTATAGCTCAAAAAAAAAATCATTAGGTATATGATCAAGAAGTGTAGGTATGAACGTAGTAGTAAGCCACATTTTGAACAATTAGAAATGATGCTTCTTCCTACAATATACATTATTTGTTAAGGTTGCTATATCCAAGACAGAGACGTCTGATAGGGAAATATTTACTGTTTTTGACCATAACTTCTTATTCTAAAATACATATTGCGAACAAACTATAAGACTACTTAAGTAGAACTATATATAACAACAGTAGTGTTACAAATAGTTAATTTAAATTTAGGAAATACGAAGATTGACATAATTTTTAAATTTAAATCTAACTATTTTGCAAACAACTGAAATTATTGAGTAAAAACTCATATATATCACTACATCTGTCATAGTACTATTTAAGTAGTCCTATACAATTTTTTACCAATATATGTATTAAAAAAAAGTTATGGAAACAAATAATAAATATTTCCTTATCAGATCTCTCTCTCTCTCTCTCATGAATATGACCACCTTAATTCTATTTGAAAAAAGAACCCTGATAAATCCACGAGGAATTATGATATGTACAGGACACAAAATAGTTTTGTTACAAGACATCGTAATGTACTATATATACCTCTCCATGCACCAATTATTGGAAAAAGGTGTTTACTACCGTGCTGTGATGGTATTTAATATCATACCAAATGAAATAAAAAATATTCAAAGCCTTTTTATATTCAAAAGAGAACTAAAAATATATCTTTTAACTCTATGTTGTTATCATTTTAATAATTTTATTATGTAATGTTTCTTCTATTCACTCATTTTGTATTTTATTGTTCATTATATTGTCATTAATTTGAAAGATTTCTTATGACACATTTAATATTCTTCGGAATCCTATGGAAATAATAAAATATATTAAATAATAAATAACGCGTTCTGTATCTACTCAATGCTTCTATTTCACGCTACCTCACGCACCCTCTTAAAAATACTTCTGAATAATCATGTCAGATGTTAGCACGATTCGACGTTGATTCTGAAAAAGAACATTTATATACCTAAGCAGATAACATCAGCTAAAATGTGCAGGTAGGTGGTAGATACATGAGACAATAAAAAAGTAAAAGACCGTTTCGTCGTCGAGGCGAGGATCCGAGGAGATCGACCGCTGAACGGCCAACACGGAGTTTCTGTAAAGTGCTGCCATCTCTATGCATCAGAGAAATGATTTCATTCAATGCATTTAGTCATGCATAAAGTCAGCTGAACTGCTGAATACAATGACATGCTATTTTAAATTATTACGACATACCTACTATTTTATATTTCTCGTAACATTTTGACGTACACTGTGACGCCGATAATTACTACAGTTGATAAATAAGCTATTTTTAGCGACAGCATTCCCACTTTAAATAAGTTTCATAAAAATTCAAACTAGATTGGACAGTGGAGTTTGTTCTATCTCGGTGAGATACAGTCACTAACGTTTAATTTATTACTATTTATATATCCATGACGTAATTTTATTGTGATAACGCCGATAATAAAAACTGATAATAGTACTAATAATTGCTGGTGGCCCTTCCATGTGTTCTCGGAGGTCGCGAGAACAAATATACACAAGGAGTTCGAATATTTCTACTACTTCCAGTTGTTTTCTAATAATTCTTCCAGTCTGCAACGGGTTTTTGATTTTTTAACATAGTACCTCGCAAGTGATCCATGGTTTTAGATTTTTTGAAGGGTCGTGGGGAATGTTAACATGTTTAAATTTACGTTTGCGGGGTGCTGCGTCATTGACTGCCATCTTGAAAAAAAGGCTGAAATTTTGTTTTCTAAATATTCTGGAATATATCTGGAGTACATAAATAGATTTTTTTAAATTATGAAGGTAATCAATAAAAAACAAACAAAAAATTACCATCAAAATTAAATAAACCTGATGAATAATAGTCACTTTATTAATTCCGTAAACTTAACCCGTTAATAATGACATTTTTTTGTTTTATATGCATAATAAATTTGATAGTAACATACAGTTTTCATTTTCTGATGTATCATTTTTATTTTTATTTTATACATTTATTTAACGTCGGCCTATTTCCGCTACTGAGGCCTAACACCGACGCCTGTAGACGAGCTACCCCCAACCAGGAATTTTGCCGAACCTCTTCCCTTAAGAAGAGTAGGGATCTTTTACTTCCTAACATTTAATAGACAAGGGACCGACGGCTTTACATCCCCTCCGAAGGATGGTATATCTCCTATACAACCCTCGCCTAAGGTTGTATAGCTTCCGCGCATACACTGATATACAAGCCGCTGGAAGATGTGTGAGGCGAGGACGAGGTTTCCGTTGGAATGGTCACCCATCCAACTACTAACTGCGCCTGACGTTGCTTTACATCGCATACCGAGGTATGTACATAGTAAAGACGCACCTACGCTCGCCCCTGATGTATCATAAAAAGCTATTTGTAAATCTATATTAAAAATAAAATCAAACGCATAGGGATGGGATGGTATTTCATTAAAAATGTTGAAATTATGTTTACCTTTTTTGATAAAATATATTATAGTGTATACGACCAGAATTGAAACAGTATAAAAACTAAAAGCCGGCAAAAACAACCGGCATCGCTTGCGGAGGTAAATAGAGAAGCTTGTCATAAGAAAAACAATAAAGAGATGCCGACTGTTTTTGCCGGCTTTTAGTTTTTATACGGTTTCAATTCCTGTCGTATACACTATACCCATATTATAACTCAATGTTTTAAATGGTATGTTTAAAACAAGTTTAAAACGTTTAAAACTCTCTTCAACTAAAATTAAATGATAGCAAGTTACTGTATTTGCTACTACTACTTGATGGCAGATGGCGTTCTTAAACGGTATACCATTGTGAGACCATCATCGGCACTTTTCCATAAACTCTCAAATAAGACATTTGTTTAAAACATCGTACTGCGTTTTAAATATTTGTTTAAAACATCGCATCGTATATTAAATATGTTTTAAATATTTGTCTAAATAACAGTGCGATGTTTTAAACACGTTTTAAACACGTTTTAAACATTTATTTAAGACATTTTGTTTTAAACATGCCAACCCTGGTGGAAAGATACCGTTGTTATACCGTTGACTAAAGTGGATAAAGGTGACATCTTCAACTTCAATAGACTATTCTCGTGCTTTTGGCACAATTGATCACCAGCTACTACTTGCTAAATTATAGTATGGTTTAAACAACGCAGCTTTAAATTTTGTAAGATCATATTTAAGTAACAGGAGGCAAAAAGTTGTCATTCAAGAACAACATTCACAACTTATTGAAATTAAAACTGGTGTTCCCCAAGGGTCAATATTAGGACCTTTGCTGTTTATTATATACGTATCTGACTTTCAAAAAGAACTTGTTAGTTGCAGCATGCACCAGTATGCTGATGATACATAATTGTTACAGAGTATTAATTTTGAAGATATAGTAAGACACGTTGAGCAAATTAATACAGATATTCTCAAACTAACAGAAATTTCACAAAATCAGGCTCTTAAAATAAATTCAAGTAAATCATCTGGAATAGTTTTTTGTGATGATACGTTTCATGATGATGCCGTGAACCATGTTAAAATTTATATCCGAGGACAGCAGATTGAATACAAAAATGTTGTCAAAAATCTCTGTTTACATACAGATAATAAATTACGTTTTACACGACATATAAATAAAAATATTCAAAAATCCTACTGAATATTAAGACATCTATATTCAAATAGGCATTTTCTATCAAAAAAATTAAGCTTATGCTCTGCGAGTCATTGATTTTATCTATTTTAATTATTGTGACGTAATCTACGGTCCTTGTCTCGATGTTGTCTCTATTAATAGAATACAACGCATGCAAAACACATGCATTAGATTCATATATGGCCTTGGTAGAAGAGACCACGTTTCACCTAAAATCAACGAAACAAAATGGCTTAATATGAGAAATAGGCGTAAATTACACTTATCCATTCTTATCCACAAAATTATTACAACAGGTAAACTTATGTATACTTTATACGAGCATAATTGAAACTGGTCAGTGTTAAAGCACAGGACCGTGCGCGCACTGAACTTGATATTGTGTCCTATATATTTAGCAATGGTATCATGATTCGAATGGTAGTTGAAACTGTGCAGGCGAGTCCGAGACTGGCAATGTAATCAGCCTGAATGAACCATCTACGACTGCACTGGTTTAAAGATAATAAAACGGACAGGCCTACTAGCATAAAGAAAATTCGTAAATCGTTTCTCAGAAGTAACGTGGGCTTGTGAGATGTATTGTCAATGTGCCAGTGCAGTGCATAAATACCTATTATAATATCAAGCGTAGAAGTTTAGTTAGTTATTGTTAATATTTATAAATATTTACTACTATATAAAAGGTAAAATATTTTAATTATTTACTAATTTACCATGGCTTTCTGAAGACCATTTGAAACAGATGATAATTTAGTCGAGGCAAGAATTCAAGCGATGCACGTCACAGATCGATTCTATAAATAAGACAATACTGCTAAGAATCATGAAGCCTCATTAAACTGTACCTATTTCTGAAAAAGGCTTAATTACTGGGTGTCAAGAATTACTCTTTTTAACGTAATTAATGATTTAAAATTATGTTAGTATTAAAATTTCTTTAATGAGATCACTTGTGACGTGCATCGCTTGAATTTTTGCCTCGACTTTATAATAACGTCCGAAAATCTTATCATTTTCTTATGACAAGCATTTCTATTTACCTCCGTCCATGTACAATAAAGAGATGCCGACTGTTTTTGCCGAATTTTAGTTTTTATACGGTTTCAATTAAGTTCATATACACTTTACCTAGAGGCGCATCTTGTTACACGACAAACGTAACATATGCGTGACTTAAGATCAGTACACATGCTCGATATACCAAGACACTAGCGCACATGACAAGCCAAGACATGTACACAGTGCACATTGGTCTGTAAATTCGTATTTTTGCGTATTTTTGTCTGTCTGCCTTTTGAAATATATTAAAATTATTGCCCTAAGTTATATATTCACGTTATGTTTTGCTGTCTTTCACCCTATGTCATCTTCTATGTATATAAATAATTTTATAAACTCATATTTAAACTATATTTATATATTTATATTTAGATGTCATAATTATTTATTATATTTGTATACCCACGTGCAGGTCTCGGTTATTAGTGGAGTTCTTTTGTGTTTTATTTATTGTGTATTGTTAATTTATTATTTTTGTCATTATTGTCAAAATTTATGTATCAAATTTGTAAAAACAAATAACAATTAAGTATGCAACAAATTTGTTGATTTGTAAATTTTCAAATTCATCAATAAATAAAACCAGTCATTCATTATTCTCATTCGAAGAAGTCAGTGTGCTAGCGAAACAATTGCAATGTATTGATGTATTTGAAAAAATACATAAATAAATAAAGTTTAAGTTTTATTTTTTTCAAATCTTGAATGGGGTAAAAAATTATATTTTAATTATAGTCGAAGATATGGCGCATGCGCCAGGGGTAGTAAGAAATTCTTCTATAAATGACACAGCCCTGTATAAGACTTAATTTTTTCCGGGAATTTTCATTAGTGCCAACTGACATAGCTAGTCTGGCATTAGACAACAGATATGCAACTCGTCAAAATTTGCGTATAGATAAATTCTTAGTATGTTGTTTTAAAATAAAATTCTTAATTATTTTTTAATTTACATGGCAAATGCATTTTAAATAAGCACTCCACCGGAATGGACGAGGACAGGTAAAAACCTATACAAATAAATGATGGAATTTCTCCTCTAATATAACGTTGCCGTCATTATCTATTTATCTTTATACTGGCTGGTTATATCTATTTATGTTTACACTGGCGTCCCGTCTGGTTTTCGCTCAGCATTTCAGATTCTCTACGTAGACAACATTTGAATCTAGTCTATCAAGAGCTGAAACAAAAAGATTGTGTCCAATGCAAGTAGAATGACGTAAAGTTACACATGAATGAAAATTTTATCATAAAATTGCTCATTGTAGTTTACTTATGGACGATAGGTACTTACTCAACTAGCATCAATATAACAGTAACTGGGACGGAAATTTCAAATGAGTAATTATTATGTAACCGCCACTAAATTTGCGACATTGATGTTTGATGTATAAATATCTTCATTTGACAAAACCCACAGCCGCTACCACATAGTTGCCACCTTGCTTGTTACTTTATAGTTTATACGTGACTTCTAATTAGGCTCCCCAATATTGAGGAAGCCATAGTTACCAGTGGGTTGACCTCAATGTTTTCAGAAAATGAAGATGGCAAACGATGGTAGCAGCAACTAACATATGTTACTGAAAAAACGACTTCAAAGTTGCAATCACTTTCAAGTAGCTTTGATAGTTGCCGCAACGGTCTGAAGACCTTCACTATTAAAAATATGGAACTTGTAAGTAATATTTATTGGTTTTAATAACGTTTCCGTTACTTGAAGAACTCAACGTCATAGTGCACGACTACTAAATAGTGGTTGTCATCTTTTCATCTTTCATTCATCTATTGATAAACGTTCATCATTCATAATGAAGATAAGTGTTTAAAGGGTTGCTGTCAAAAATACTGGTATCTATTTATGAACAGGCAAGCTTGGTCACAACCAATCCACAATTTCTTCAAAATAATCAAAATTAAGGTTTTAATATTTTTTTGTCAATGAAAAGCTTATCTGTGCTTTTTTTGTTAATATTTCTTTAAATTTATAAACAATGGGAAAAAATCTATAGCGCAATATGTGAATTTAAAGATTAAATAGTGGTTTGCAAAAAAATGTTTGTTTTTAAAAAATGATACGTGAAAATTGTTACTTGATTTTGTCGCTAATTATTTGTGCAAATGAATTGTTTATTTATTTAAAAAATACTTTCTTTCCAGTTTATGTTTATGTTTATTAATCGTCTTCCAGGTCACCCGAATGGCTCCCTTAAGTCGAGAAGAGTTAGATTTGTCTGAGTAAAGGAGACGGGGCCCTACAATTTATAGTGGATCGGAACCACTTCTTAGAGGTAATATACATATTTTTGAAACTTACTTCGCAGCAGATGAGGCTCGAACCCAGTTCGCTAGGTAAATAGAAGATTCGCTAAATTTTATCGAATAATTCATTAATGAATAACAAATGTTCCGCATTCTCGACAAAATTAAAATAGTCACTACTAATAATTGAATTCGGTCGAACCAACCAAAATCCAGTCGAATAAACAGTTTTTTTTTCTAGTTAAATCGATGATTCCTTAAGAGTGAGAAAATTCACGAATTGTTAATTTTTTTTTATCGTAGCAAAATAAAAATACTCGCACCATTACTTAATGAAGTTCAAAACTGCTTTTTTAGAATTGGTGTGTAGTGGGAAGTTTAGCCAAATATTTAATAAATATGGTCTTATTTCTTTGTGTAGTTATAGTCTAAGTCAACGCATCCCTGCAAATAAAAAACGCAACAAAAACTTTACGACATAATTATTATCGCCGCGGCCCATGCGGATCCTCAAACAGCCCGACGTACATTAAAAACTTTTGTTGCGTTTTTTATTTGCAGGGATGCGTTGACTTAGACTACACATTTAAATTCTATACTTTTATGCAGTTTTTGTCAAAGCAATTTGATTTTCCGGCCTTTCCGAAAAATTTTGGATGTATGTTTATGTAACAGACGTCAGAAACTAAAATTGGAAGAAAAGTTGGAGCCGCAAAAAGAATACTACAAAAGAAATGTTTCCTATTTCCGATTTGCATTGTTGTCGATCTTTGTTTTTGGATTCGATTTTAAAAACATTACTGACATCAAGAATTTTGATATTTTGTATAATTGGTTATGTATAAATAAATAAGATTAAATGTTGGAAAACAAAATGCATGATATTAGATGTATATAAAGTTAGCAAAACAACTTACTCGAATCAAAGAATTAACGGACTGATAATTTGCCGCTAATTTACCGTAAACTAAATGTGAAAAGAAAAAATTTGCCGTTCTTCATTTTAAAAAAATATTGTATGTTTTGCTAACATTATATAAAGTTAGCAAAAACAACTAATGCAATTGTTGTTAAAAATTATTTTATACAACCATGTGCATGTTAGGAATTTGCCGTGACAAAATAGCTATGCTCAAAATTCATCTGCGCTTTTTCTTCTCAAGTTAATGGCGATTATTTATTGGCAAATAGCGAAAATGTCACTGCTCCTGAACAATTTCTAAAAAATGTATACGGCTCAATTACGGGGACCCGTGCAAGGACCTTCAATGAATCCATTCAACGAAATTGTGCATTTATATCATCTTTATTTATGGATACAATATCGAATCCACCTCTTGTATGGAAGTTTGTTCGTCTCGGAATCAGAAAAATTGTAACTCCATCGATAGAAATTTTTTAAACCACAATTTACATATACGGGCCCAAAGGCAAATGATCATGCGCAAACGAACTCGAAGTGAGCAAACCCTATCTTTTTATCGGGGGTATTCTACCAAAATAATCTAACAATCAATATTTACGCGAATAATTCACAGAATTGCGCCCTGATAAAAATCTGCAATGCCACAATTAATTCGTTTGGCCCACACGGCACATTCCCATAATGAATTTGGATGGAAAATATACAACCCTATTCTACAATCGCGGGTATTTTTCCACAAACTACGGAAAATGAACATCTTCACCAATAATTCGCGCGGAATTCTGCCACGGAAAAATTTGCAATGCCGCAACTAATTCATTTGACCCATTCGGAAAATTCCCATAACAAACTCGAACTAAAAATATGTAACCCTAGTTAACAATCGGGGGTGTTTTGCTAGAAAATACGAAAAATATACATCTTCGACAATAAATCGCGGAATTCTGCCACAGAAAAATCTGCAATGCCACAACTAATTCATTTGGTCCACACGGCAAATTCCCATAATAAATTCTAATTAAAAATATGCAACCCTACCCAACAATCGGGGGTGTTTTGCCAGGAAATACGGAAAATGTACATATTCGCCAATAATTCGCAGAATTCTACCACGGAACTGCAATGTCGCAACTAATTCATTTGACCGACTCTGCAAATTCCCATAACGAATTCGAATTGATCTTAATGTAGACTGTAGTAGATTCTATTATTTACACAATGACATATTTTCGCTATTTGCTAATAAATAATTGCCATTAACTCGGGAAGAAAAAGCGCATATGAATTTTGAGCATAGCTATTGTGTTACGGCAAATTCCTAATATGCACATGGTTGCATAAATTAATTTTTAACAACAATTGCATTAGTTGTCTTGCTAATTTACATAAAGTTAGCAAAGCATACAATGCTTTTTAAAAATAAAGAACGGCAAATTTTCTCTTTTCACATTTAATTTACATCAAATTATCAGTCGGTTATTTCTTTGATTCAAGCAAGTTGTTTTGCTAACTTTATATACATTGATATTAGAAATAAAAACTCAAAGTCGCAACATTCGAGATCAAATTGAACTACTTATTGCTATTGCTGCTAAATGAATTAAAATTAACTATATGGGTACATAGGCTGCAACAAAGGAGCGCTAAGCCAAAAGGTGGCGCCTACCGAAAACGTCCAACAGCTTAAAAACTTTAAAAAGGAGAAAATCCAGTTTAAATATTTGTCAATTATCAAATATTATTTTAAAGACAATCCCGTTATAGAATAAAATATGTAGAAAAAATTTAGATTCAGAATTTCCAAATAAAGCAATTTAAATACAGTTCAAGGCGTCTCAAGGGTTATAAGGAAAAAAGTATTGTTGCCATTTTTCCCAATGTTGACATGGCAATGCCGTTATTTTTATGTATACCTGCTAGCATCACTGAGCAGAGTAAAAAATTATTTTTATTAATAGTATAAGGCAACTGAAAGATAAGCGATTTGGCCTTTTGTTGTCAACAAAATTCGAAATTTCACACTATCGGTTGAATTGAAAGGTTTGCTTCTTCAAAATGAAGCAAAAATTTGTTAAGTTTTCGATTTTCAATATATCATTACTTATTGTTAAAATATTTTACTTAAAAATTTATATTATATCTTTCTTTATTTTTTTTCCTGCGCAACAGATGAAAAAGGCGCCGCGGAATAGCCTAGGGTTCTAAGAGCTTATAATCCACCCTATAAAATATAGGGATAATAATAAATCCTCAGTTGTTATTTTTTTGTGTTAGAAAACTGGTAAAAAATAGGATATTTTCATAGAACAACAGCAAATAGTACACATATTTTCAATAAAAAATTGCTAAGCACATATAAGTATGAGATCAATAGACATCTATCACAATGAAGCACAAAGCTCGGCAAATTTTTATTTAATGAAGGTTTACGCTTTGCCTCGGTAAATAACAATGTGAAGGTTTAAAAGTGTTAAGTTTTATTTCTGATATTCCTATTAGCTATACTTTGGTCTATGCCGTACCAAGTGACACTTGCAATTTTATTGTAATTTTTCTGTAGCATAACTGCTAAATAAACAAGATTTACTAGCCATACCTATTATATTTATTTTATTATCTTTAAAGGACGTGCATCAACTTCGTTTATTTTAAATAAAATATGCCTACCATAAACAAATAACAAAATGTACACAGGTCGATTCGTTACCTTGGGCGAAGGCATCATCTTGAGATACTGACTTTATTTCATGACAAAAGCTCAGGTAGACGCATGTCATAAATCATAATGAATCCTACTTTCATCAGACCTCGCATCAGACTTATTGGAATTTAGTTATGCTTTATCCGGTATTCGTTACAAAGTCCTCTAGGAGGCACCAAGTTTGCACAAATTTTAAGTACGACAAAAACAAATACTGTAAAGGAAGCTTCTAAAAAATAAGGGCGAGTGAACGTCGAAAGAGGCAGTCAAGTTATCTAGTAAGAATTCAAAGTTGACAACGCTCGGGTACAACTATTTTGGTATTGCGGTTATTTCTGGATTTACGCTGTTATGAAATTAATTTCAAACATCTTGTCGGCGATTTTTTAAATGAGATAATGATGAACTATTTATCTTGAACGGTATACGAATTCGGAGCTTTCACAATCTGAATTTTGTGCACACGACGTGGATCACTTGATCACGGTAATAATAACTTGAAAACGATTGGAGATATTCGACCAATCAAACAGCATGCGAACATACTAAGATGGTGGGAGTTCGATGTTCGTCTACTGCTCAAATTTTGCTACGTTCTGTTACGTGAATATTCGACGGTCTGCTGTAAATTTTTTTAACTTAAAAATAGCGGCAACTAGACAGACGACTGACTACCTTTACATGTACACATTTATAATTTCACATTTTTTCACGGTTCACACAATCAATTTACTAGTCAATGAAAGCTAAAACAATTTAAAAAGTAGTTCAAGGTTCTACTATTATTTCCGTACCCACTCATATAGACTCTTTTATTTCAATTCTCCACGCAACAAGCTATATTACTTTTATTATTAAAGATCAAGCAGGTCGTGCTGTTTATTTTTCTCGTGTAACGTTGAAAGTGAATAACAGTACATAACATTCTGCGTAAATATTCATTTATCAACTGTTAAAAATAATAACCATCGCGTAAGTGACTGTGTGATTGTCGGATAACCAACCGAAAGAAATCAATAATGTTGCTCTCTTTAATTCTAACTTTTAAATGTGAATAAAAAGATTCTGAAGAATCATTGGGCGTAAATTTTTATGTTAGTTACTGAACGGACAAATTGAAACTTTTGATTAATTAAATATATAGCATCAAATACATGCATAGAGAACAGCACAAGATGTCAGAAAAACGACGCTATTCAAAGGAGCGGGAGAAACATCGTCGACATTTTAAATTATTACATTATTAAAAGATAAATATAATTGAAAATGTAGTGAATTACATTGATGTTAATCAATTTTAGTCAATTTACCACTCTTACGTTAAAATTTAACGTTTTGTTCTGTTAACTCAATTTATAACGTTAAAAAGACACAAATTATAATAAGGTAGGCACTAGGTTATTGACACAATTCGGTCAAAAGCTCTTTGTAGACAGATAAAAGCTCATATCCGTTAATCCCTAACCTTTTAAGGCACTCATTTACCAAACGCGCTCCAGTGAAACACATTATAATCACCTGTTATTCAAATGTAAACACATATTCACGACTGAGTATCCAAGTAATCCAAATTTTGTATGATGAAGGCACTTTCCATTTTAAAAAACCCACTAGATCACCGCAAATATTAATATTTAAACACAAAACACACGACCGACCGTAGTTCACGCGTTCTCGCCGACAAATTTCGAAAATATACTGGCAGGCAAAGGGGCCAGAATTGTAAGGTTAGAGACCCACACAGGATTCTAGTTCCAGACCCATTTACAACACACAATAAAACTACGGCCGTCCGCGCGTAGAGTTGCCTCTGACTGTTCCAGTGGCGTCCTCCTATTCCGTTAATTTCGTTTTCCTTTGCAGGTAAAATTCGCTTTTATTTACTGTTCACAAAAAATAAAAGTAAATATAAATTTGGGGTGGGTAAAAAATAGTAATCTTTTCCACGTTTTTTTATATACAAATATTTTTCTTTAGCTTTAGCTTCAGAAATATTATATTTTATCCTTTTTCAAATTATTTATAACGTAACATTATTTACAAATTTACATTACGTTGCATTTAGCTAAATTCTATATATTTTGTTTCATTTTATAGGGACTTTTGCTGAACTATGTTCGTTATACAAGGAAAGAAAAATAGGAAAGGACAATAAAAAGAGTTATGCCATTACGTAACATTATTTACAAATTTACATTACGTTGCATTTAGCTAAATTCTATATATTTTGTTTCATTTTATAGGGACTTTTGCTGAACTATGTTCATTATACAAGGAAAGAAAAATAGAAAAGGTCAATAAAAAGAGTTATGCCAATACCTACTTAATTTCATAGGGGAATATACTAATAATATAAGTTTATTAATCGAAATAATGTTTAAAAACGATAATTACATACGTCTGAAAGTTATTTGTGGCATTCTACAAATATTGTTTGCTTTCTATTTGGGTTTTCTACCACATGTATTATCCTCTTCAAAAACAAATCACCGAGTCTACAAAATAATAGAATTATTGAAAAAATCCTCTGCGCCTGTGATGATTACGTCAAGGGAACAGTCAGAAGTTATTAAATAATATAAAGCGGAATAAACACAGAAATAATGTATTTTGCTGACGTTCCAGAAAGTAGTCTAACGTTTTCAAAGCTTTTTTCGAAGAACTCTTATTTGTTGTGTATGTCAAATACACAGCTTTAAGATTCTGTTTATGTTATTTCCATAGATACTTACTACTTACACAGAACTGATGATATTTTCCTTTAGATAATGTTGAGTTTGTTAAGTTCTTCTTTTAACATTGGTAGCCAGGTTGTACAAATATCTACAGAACAATTCGATACGCATTTATCTTCATTTAATAAGATTATTGTTGATTCTTTAATTTTTCTTTTTGTGTTATCTGCTTTTTTTGTTAAAATCTTTGATTTCTGAATTTCCTTCTTTCTAATGTAATTTTTGTGCTCATCCAACCTCACACTGAAAGGTCTGGATGACTCACCCACATAACATTTATTACAATCGCACGGGATATTGTAAATACAGTTTTTTGAATTCTGCTCCCGGTTTGTCGGTTTTCTTTTTGTTAAAAGTGTTCCCCGTTTGAAATACCGTCCTAACAATGAAAAATTAATGAATCAGCAATAATCTTATTAAATGAAGATAAATGCGTATCGAATTGTTCTGTAGATATGTGTACAACCTGGCTACCAATGTTAAAAGAAGAACTTAACAAACTCAACATTATCTAAAAGAAAATATTATCAATTGTGTGTAAGTAGTTAAGTATCTATGGAAATAACATAAACATAATCTTAAAGCCGTGTATTTGACATACACAACAAATAAGAGTTTTTCGAAAAAAAGCTTCGAAAACGGAAAGAGACTACTTTCCGAAACGTCAACAAAATACATTATTTCTGTTTTTATTCCGATTTATATTAATCATTAATACAATAATTACACTTATCAATGCATGTTGGTGTGAATTAATAAACAGAAAATCCCACGAAAGTACTGAGTACCTCCTGTGTGTGGAAGAATTTAATTTGAATTTAAATTAACTTAGTTTAGTTTTGATGCAAACAGAAAATGCAGTAAGTATTTGCATACATTAAGAAATACAAAAGTATATAGGCTTTACGGAAAAAGATATTGTACTGTCCTATATAATGATGCTAGTAGATAAGTGACAAGTATAACATATAAGAGATATCATATTATACATTTACACACTTGATTAAGTATGAGTGAAGTTTTATTTTGCTGAGGTGAGGTTTTGACGAGGAAAGTTAATATTGATAAACGTTTTTGAATCGACAATTTGGTGCAACAACACTCAGGGAGTTTTTAAAATCCATAATTTAATTTCTGTTTTCTATTTCTTGAACGAGGTTATATTTTTTAATTCAGACGGGAATAAGTCGTATATTTTAGGATTTATGTAAACATGCTTTGTTAACTCTGGCTGTAACTGTTTGTTTGTTGCGAGTGCTGTATGTGTGATTTTTATATTTAATTATTTGCTCATTTTTAAGAAGGTTGATGAGAATTTTTTTGTGAAGATAGTTGTCTAACATCCATTTTCTTTGACAGGTTAAACAGATCGTTGGTAGGGTATGTGATGTTTTTATTGTATATAATTTTTAGGAACCACTTTTGCACTATTTCTAATCGTTTTAGGTGATTATTGTTTACTCCTTGTCAACCTATGATGCCATACGTGAGTTCTGACTGGGCCAGGGCATAATGCAATATGTTTAGTTGAGATAAATCAAGTAATTGCTGCACATATTTGAATTTAAAGAGTAATGGCCATGATTTTTTAATTATTATATTATTAGTTTGCAGGTTCCACCGAAGACCTATTATCATACCTAAATATTTAACACATTCGGTTTTATTGATGAGCATAGTATTATTTTCACCATTATTTATATTCAGAGGGCCGAGTTTCGGTAGCTTACTTTTGTATGAAGTGAAAGGAAAGGTACATAGTCTTTTCATAATTTATCTTAACATATTATAATCGAACCATTGTTTTTTATGTTTGAAATCATTTTCAGCTTTACTTTTCATTGTTTTGAAATTTTTATCTTTATATATTGTGACAGTATCATCGGCAAAGCTAAGTATCGTCCCTTCGCTTGGTAGTAAATATTCTTTTATGTGTAAGTTGAAGACTGGACCAAGAACTGTTCCTTGCGGTACACTGTATTCCACAGTATTTCCATCATTGTTAGTCTTATTATTAGTTAAGCAATGTTCGATCAGATTGTGTGCATTATCCTTGACACCGATATCTGTCAATTTCTTAAGAAGCTTTCGATAGTATATCACACGAACTATTGTTGGAAAAAATGGAGAAATACGGAATTAGAAGAGTAGCATTAGATTGGTTAAAAAGCTATTTATCAAATAGAAAAGCCTTAGTAAAAATTAATAAAACATTAAGTAGTCCAGAAAATGTGACATATGGTGTTCCACAACTAACAGTTTTAGGTCCGCAATTATTCCTTTTTTACATAAATGACATGCTGAAATTAAATATAAGTGGAGATATCATCGCATATGCTGATGATACCGCTCTAACATTCCACGGTACAGACTGGTCTGAGGTCACCAAAAAAAGCGAAAAGGGACTGTATAAAATTAAATGCTGGATGGACAATAACTTGTTAAGTCTCAATCATGCAAAAACAAAGTTCATTACTTTCAGCGATAGTTCAAGACTACAACCGAAAATTGACAATTTAAAATTCCACGAAAAATGTGACTTAATAAACTGCACGTGCGGGAATGTAATTGGGAACACTACAAACATTAAATATCTGGGTCTTATAATAAATGAGACAATGAGATGGAATGAACATACCGAATATCTTAATACAAGACTAAGAAAACTTGTCCATGTATTCTATAAGCTTCGCAACATTCTTCCAATTAATATTTTAAAAATGACATATAAATCGCTGGTAGAATCAATACTTACCTACGGCATTATAATATGGGGTGGGACATATAACAGCCAATTGAAAAATATAAAAATAACACAAAAATGGATACTTAAAGTAATGCTGTGGAAAAATCGAAGATATTCTACAGAACAACTTTTTCTAGACAGTAATGTCTTCAATTTAAATGGATTATATATCCTTAATATAGCAAAATTTATCTACAGAAATAGGGAACTAAGAGTACCAACAAATCACATACACAATACAAGGCAAAATGAACGCAATGCGCTTTTTACACCTAGACCAAATTCTAATTTGTACAAAAAATCTCTTGGCGTCACTGGTCCAAAGATATATAATATTATTCCCGAATACATAAAAGCAATAAATAATTACAAACTATTCTGTAAAAAGCTGTCAATATTTATCATGCATAATTTACATTTATTTGAACAAATATTCTCATAACTTTTAATTCAATTATTGCACTTAATCTCCATAATTTTATAATAATTATTAATAATTCATTATTAGTCTTTTATTTGTTAGTTTTAGTTTTTAGTTGTTAGTTAGTAACGAATACGATATGTACATTGATATTGTTAATAAAAATATCTTAGTGAAATATTAAGACACAAAACGATTTCCTTGTGAAATCAGGTGCGTTTATACAATAAAGAATAACTGTAATAATAATATTGTAAAATTGGATTAAAAATAAAGTTATTATTATTATTATTATTAAAGTTGGGGGCTAACGGTGTTGTTCGTTATTATCTAGGGATTGGTAGATATCATTAGTAAGATATTCTATAGTATTCTCTGTAGTTCAATTATTTCGGTACCCAAACTGTATTTTAGTTAATTTAGTGTACTTCGTTAAAAAAACGGTCAATTTTTGTTTTAATTATTTTTTCTTAGACTTTTGGGATTGAAAATATTAAAGATATTGGTCTTCAGTTGCTTGAAAAACTAGTTCATTTAAATTAACTAATTTTGCAAACAACTGAAATTATTGAGTGAAAATTATTATCACTACACATGTCATAGTTCCACTTAGGTAGTGTTATACTTTTTTCACCAATATACGTATTCAAAAAAAAGTTATGGCCAAAAATAATAAATATTTACTTATCGGATATCTCTCTCTGTCGGATATGCCGTTTTTAAATTTTATTTTATGTTATTTTGTTTTATTTCTTGCAGATGTTTTTTATGCGGTGAATTTTTGTTTATTTGCGATTTGTAATAATCTATTTTAGCGTTTTTTATAATGAGACTCAGCTTGTTACGATATTTTTCATATTCATTCTCTAAGGAACGTTATTTGGGTTTTTTATGGTTAATGTACAAATTGTTTTTGGTTTCTACTGATTTCATTGTACTTAATAGACTTCTTTTGACCTCAGAATTTCTTATCCTAACAGACCTTTTGCTACTATCTATATATGATTTCAAATATACCTGTAACCAAATTAACATTTTCTTCTGAGTAAATGGCATTCCAGTTTTCGCGTGACAATTTTTGCTTCAGTTTTTCGTAATCAATGAATATTTTATAATTTACTAATATATAAGTATGTATACATACATATATAAATATTATTTGACATTTAACAATTATTGACTTGGGTAGTTTTAAAGAGAATTACTTCTTTTATTAGGCAGACAGATTTGGAGAAATTTGGACGTATAACTTATTGATTCCATTGTATTTGATTGGTATGTATAGATTTTGCTATATTTTGGAGTTTAATATGCATCTTTGGGTCTATTTCTTGTCTTGTACAGCCGAATGTAAAAGTTTCTTGTGAGTATAAATTACAGAAGCTTGCATATATACAAGACATGTCACATTTAGTAATTCAGTTTCCACAAATATATGTTTACAGCTACCCCTATTTCTCCTGTTAAATATTGTCTTGGTATATAATTTTGTGTTATTTGAAGAGGCTGGAAAATTGTATTATATATGCAGAATCCCAGACATTAATGCCATAACTAATTATGGATTCCTGGAGGCTATTTATTATGTCATTATGAGACTTTTCCTGTTTGGAATACTATTTAGGTTGTTAAATTTGTAATTAGTTTCCTTAACTTCCTATTTAAATACTTAATGTGATTTTCTCTTTTTAGATGATTGTCGAGAATAAGATATTTTATAGTAGTGATATTATGAATATAATTATTTGTTCTCCATCTATAAGTATACGTTCTATTGTTTGGGGCATTTCTGTTTTCGTTGGAGAAAAAAACTTAAATTTAGTTTTTTGTTATACATAGTTTTAACATATTTATATCTAGCCAGGTTTTAACTTTACTTATTGTTATAGTTCAAGCAAAGAATTTTATAAATATATGATATTTAGATACTATATTAACAATGCGTTCGTTAGTAAACCGGAAAAGGAAATAGGTTCAAATTTTAATCGTACTATTATAATACTGTTCAAAATTACTTAATATGAAAAGTATAATAGCCATGACGTTTTCCATTAATTGAAAAAATTGATTTGCTTTTCATTTTTGCAGTGTGCGTTTTGTGTAGGTATTGTAAAACTCAAAATTAATTAATAATTGTTCAAAAATTCAGTGCATTCTTCACATTTGACACTGAAGTTATAATTATCTGGAGCTAGACATTATTTCCGTAAGTCAAATTATTGAAAAAACAAAGTAAAAATTTTTCTCATTTTTCTCATCGACCGACGTGAATATGGTTTTTGATTAGTACATTTTACCCCCCTCCATTGAATAAAACATAATAGTATTTTTCTTCAAACGTCAGAAAATCATGACATTTCTGGAGTTCCTAATATTGAATACTAATGATTTCTATCGTTTTGCTGTTAAATGATTAAATATTTTGTTTGAAAATCAGCCTAGCATCGAATTAACAACCAAATCACGACTTAAATTCTGGATTTCACAATGTTGTTAGATTTAAAGAGTGACTAGAGTTTCTATCGTATAGGTAAAAAATTAAAATGAAATTTTAATACATTTAGTGACTCATTTACTTAACACCACTGGTTTATTTTTTGTATTATTGCATTCTGATCCACAATATTATTCGTAAATGTATTAAATAGTAGAGACCGCTGCCAAGCAGATTCGTAACCACATTATAAAAATTAAAGACTTGAAAAGCGTAAGAAGCAACGAAGAAAATCTATTATTAGCAATCATGTGCTTGCTTAAAATTTTGTAAACGTTCTGACATAGAAATTGTTCTGTAACTGTATTTCTTTTGGTGTATTTACTTCGCAAAGTATTAATATGGATTAGATGATTTTTACCCATCTACCATTTATCGATAGTGCTCGTAATGATCAAATTAGTAAATTCATATTCGATAATCGATTAGGCTTATTTGACTAACCTAGGATGCGGGGCGAACGTAGGTGCGTCTTTACTATGTACATACTTCGGTATGCGATGTAAAGCAACGACAGGCGCAGTTAGTACTTGGATGGGTGACCATTCCAACGGAAACCGCGTTCTCACCTCACACATCTTCCAGCGGCTTGTATATCAGTGTATGCGCGGAAGCTATACAACCTTAGGCGAGGGTTGTATAGGAGATATACCATCCTTCGGAGGGGATGTAAAGCCGTCGGTCCCTTGTCTATTAAATGTTAGGCAAGTAAAAGATCCCTACTCTTCTTAAGGGAAGAGGTTCGGCAAAATTCCTGGTTGGGGGTAGCTCGTCTACAGGCGTCGGTGTTAGGCCTCAGTAGCGGAAATAGGCCGACGTTAAATAAATGTATAAAAAAAAAAACCTAGGATGCCATGATTTTAAGACACATCATTTTTCAGGTACATGATTTTTTAGTAGAGAGCCAGATTTGGAGGTATTTCCTGAACAATGTGTTAGCAGAAATTCTGAGAAGTAAAACCGGCTAACAAGAAAAAGCAACATTAAAGAAAATAGCTCTTACTACTCTGATGATGTTGAATCAATTTACTTGCTTGATGTGATGATGTGTAATGGAATTTTAATATGAAATACTTTGGGGGAGTTTACACGGATATTATCCTACAGTCTTAACTCTTAATCAGGCTTTGGATTTGCCTATTTAAGTGGTTTTATAATATTTAACTAATATTTTTAATAGCGGCAACAAAATTATTTCATAACTTCAAACAAGTTAATACATCACAGGCGCAGTAAATGTTCAAATCTTTGACAAATTACTTGTTGTCGATAGTGTAGCCCGTTGTAGAACTCAGGTTTTAATGCTTTTAATACAAATTTATCTTGAAACATTAAATAACGTGGGAAAAAGTTAATAAACATTTCCTACATTTCTTCTCCTTAAAGATTGTGCGACTATATTTCCCAAAGCACTATTAATTATTATCTATAATCTAATATTAAGAAGTGAAAGTTTTCCTCAGATATGGAAATCTTCACGTATGTGCCCTGTATTTAAATACCGAGATAATAAACTATAGACTAATTACTATCGTTTGTAACTTTGGAAAAATTTTTGAATTAATTCTTCACTCCTCCATATATTCACATGTCTCTGGCACAATATCTATTAATTAACTGGTTTTATGAAAGGTAGGTCAACTTGTCAGAAACCTTGTGTGCAAAACACAATTTCTGACAAGACTGGATAGAGGTGGTCAAGTTTCGGGTTTCTCCAAAGCCTTTGACAGGTTAGATCATAGTACCTTGATTAGTAAACTGGACACCTTCGGTCTTTCTTATTTTATTACAATTAATTGAATCTTATCCGCAGGATAGATATCAATTTGTTCAATACCGAGGTTATAAATCTGGCAGTTTCTTACAAAAGTCCGGTGTGCAACAGGGGTCGATACTTGGTCCATTTTTCTTTGTTATATTTATTAACTCTATACTCAGGGGTTTTCAAGCTCGCTGAACACGAATTCGAGGTCCAAATTTAAAAATTCAAAATGGCGGATCCAATATGGCCAACTCTTAAGGTTAGTTTCCGTTTTTGTTAAAGACAAATCACAAAATTGAACAAAAATGTACAGTCGGAGGTTTTACATAAATTCACTGATTCAGCAGCCTCAAAAACACCAGAGTATAGATTTTTGTTCAGAATTGAACTTGAATTTTGTGGTAAATGTCAATCTAACCTTAAAAGTCGACCGTATTGGATCCGCCATTTTTAATTTTTAAATTTGGACCTCGGATTCGTATTTAGCGACCTCCGAGTATCGATTTTGGGTCCCTTTCGTGAGATATTTTCCGAGATTTTTAATTTGTTAAATAAATAATGGATAAAAACATTTGCACACTCTCAGACCATACAACACTTGACCAATAAGTGTTTCTGAATAATTTCCAAAAAAAATTAGGCCATTTGGTTCTACTTCAAAAAAGTATAAAATATAAATATAATATAAATAAATATATATAAAATAAACATAATAATATACTTTATTCTATCTGCACTTAATCAATTATTCCTAAAATCACTAATTATTTCTAGCTTGTAATATTTTTAGATATACTGAAAGATTTTATTTATAGTTAACGTGTAGATGGCAAGTTTAAATATTTATTTACAGCGTAGGCACCAATTCATTAGTTTTCAATTTTAAAGATTCGTATATTGTTAGAATTCGTAAATGTAAAAACTAAAAAACCCTTGAAATTCAGATTTATGGCGCAGGATTGCCATAAGTTCTAACTGTAAATATTTATAAATAACGAAGAAATTACTATTCGTGCAAGTAAATAATTTCCAACAGCCTTCACTGCAAAATATGTAGTTTGCTGACATTCAAAACCTACAGGAAATAATATACAAAGGTCAGTGATAAATGACGATTGGATGTGATTTTGTTCTCAATTATGATTACAACTCATCCACGTGTACATCGATATTGATATTTGTATAACAGGTTTCAGATTGGTACATACAAATAATAAATGAATTTTTAAAATAAAATTTGTTGTCACATTTACTGGGGAATTATTCTCCTAAAAAAATTGTTTTCGATTAAATTTTCCTTACGCGGGCAGGATAGCATTAAGTTTGCCTACGCAAAAGATATGCCGCTCTTCTACTTTTATTATAATGTACAACTAATAAAATTATGAAACGGCAAACAAAATGTAGAAAGGGTAAATGACTGTATCAGAATTATAGGGAGCACAATTTTAAATCGGATCAGTATTACATGTAAAAGTAACAACATTTCAGGTCAGGGAGCTAACCCGAATAACACATGTGGCCATCTTATTACATTTAAAGCTTTATAAATATGTTAAGGAAACTTATAAAGCAAACCAGTTATATTGGAGCACTAAGTTGCTTATAAAGAAATTCGATGGCATAAGGTTCTTGGTAAAATGCTCTTGCAGCATAAATGTTAAGCTAATTTATTAAATCATTTTATATAGTTTTTTTTTACGTCATAAAAGGCTTAGTAAGACCTTTCATACATATACAAGTTACACAAATTTATAGCAGGTGTATAAACATTTACATAACACGTATACAACTGTTTTACAGCCCGGCAATTTCTCTAATATGGCTATAAAGTATTGGGTTTTAAAGAATTTTAACGAAATTTTACAACAATGTAGTTATTTTAGTAAAATATCGGTCTTAATATAGGTTACTTAAAAAGGCTTTCTATGTGTTTTAGGAGTATTTTATAAAGCATTTATAAAACTGAAAACCTTTTTTAGATCTGTATAGCTGCAATTTTTCGCCATTAAAGAACTTTTTACAACCAAATTTACCTCGTTTTTTTAAGTTCCAAAAAGTGTGCTTACTTTGATCGATACTGCGCATTTTTCAATGTATAAAGAAGAAAAATTAATATAAGTTACAAGCTACAAAAATTTGGACAGTGAAATTAAAATCGGCAGGGATAATCAGACTTCTGGGATATAACAAAGAATTGAACTGAACTGGGGGTCACGTATAAGAAGTTTAAAGGCATTTTCAAATCTGAGGTCGCTTGTACTCGATCGTTATTTCGACTTTAGAGACTTTAACAATAACACAGCGATCAGTTAACTTACGAGTAGCTCAATGAGACATGGAACGCTCCGTGGTAGTAATCACATGGAGACGGAGTTACAAATGGACAAATACCACAGAGAAATGGGGTTAGTAATGCAATAAAACGAATGATCTTCCTGAATGGACTAGACAGTTAGCAAGAATACCCAATGATAGATGAAGTAAAAGGATTATGGGATGGCAATCCAGGTGCGGATAGGAATAGAGGACGTCCAATGCAGTGGACAAAGTTGGATTCAAGATGGTCAAAATTCGAAATAAGTGGAAATTATTGAGAGAGGTCTACGCACGTAACATATTTAATGTATACTTGAAACTTGACGTTAGTAACAGCAATTGATGTAGACAGATATCTCTCATTTTAGTTACGTATTTTCAAAATGGACATTCCATTGTTTGCCGTGAAAATATGTTGCATGCTTCTTAAATTTACTCGGTCCTTTGTTGCGTTACAACCACAATACGAAGCACACGACTTTACAAAAGAACTCAACATACACGTAATCCGGCGAGTTCTTTTATGTCAAAACAAAGGAGCATCAAAGGTTATTATTATTATCCTGATCTGACCAAGAAGCCCCCTTGTTGCGTGTTGGTAGTGTTACGCAAAATTTGTGTTTTAACTGTACGTGTTTTATAACAACTTTAAAGCAACAGTTTTTTTTTTTAGATAAATACGAGTAAATAAAAGTATTACGATTGACAATGCGCATTCTAATTATTTTTAATAAGTGTCACCAGTGCTTTTAGTAAGTTGTGACGAAAATATTTGTTATCCTTGACAGTGCGGCTAATGAGAGTGGGATCGGCAGCCAGCCAATTCTATTGCGCATTTGTTTGTGTGAGAGTTTGTTTATCAAATATATATTCCCCTTAGGCTTTACTTACTGGAAAAATCCCATTTTGTTGTATAAAAACGTAAAGTTTCGTTTTTCTTTTTCTAATAGTTGTTTTTGCGACCAATTTACAGTAAGATTACATTGGAAAACATACTTTCCATTTTATGGAAATGCAATAAAAATTTCTTGAACCATATCAGAAACTATTGGAGACATGACATTTTTTTTAACTAGACGAAGAAGAAAGGTTACAGCGTTTGACCTGTTTGTATATTTGTGTCTCTTCTAGTGTAACTTGAAGAAAACTGTTGGACTGATATTAATTCAGTTTTCAGTTCAGTTCTGGCAGGTTAGCTATCTAATTTATGTAATCATCAGAGTTGGGCAAATTTCCATTATGTTAAAAGATTTTATGGCACTCCAGTTGAAGCAAATATTTTTGAAAAGGCAAGATATCACAAGTTGTAACGACATATAAGGCAGGTACCAACAATTTTTATAAAACTATTTAAAATATTAATTTTAGAGTTGTAAAGGTCTAGAAAAGAAAATATGAAATTGCTTTTTGTACGCCTTAATTTTAAGAGAAAATTACTATCTTGTATTTTTTCTAATCCTGTTTTCAAGGGTGCCAGAGTGTTAAAAGACCTTGTCTCTGATTTATGGTGTTAGAACTGTCTTGAAACGACTGGAATTTTGTACACCTTTGGATATATAGTAGTCAATAATATTAGCGTTCGAAATACTTAGTATTCTCATTTTCACAGTATACTGACAAACAAAATTGCAGATACAAATTGTCCTTATTTTATGCTACTATGCAGGGCGATATAGAAGCTATCATTAAAAGTAATACGCATATGAAATTGGAGTTGATTCCTAAAAAAATAATAACAAAATCCCAATAGGATGGTCATCAAAATTACTAAAGTTATGGTATCATTAAACAATACTTAGTTGGGCGACTGCAACGCGTGACGTCGCTCCACGCTCTGTTGGCACCCGGGGCTCGGACGTTACAAGTTTAAATCGCACAGCAATTTATTGATATGATTAAATGTTCTTGCTTTCACTAAACTAGTGAAATAGGACTAACACTACATCAAAACTAACCATCAGTTGTGATTCATGAATATCGTTTTCATAAATTGTATTTTTTTGTGAGAACCTATAAAATTTGAAGTTTAGTTATTATAGCAAATATATACAAAATACATTTAAAATTTTAAAGTAACAAAAATTTAAACTATAATTTGATTTATTTTAAACATAAATTATGTGAGGATTGATTTTATCGTTATTCATTCCGTTATCGGTTTCGTTTATGCGAAGTTCTACACAACCTGACTAAGGATGCATTACCAGCTGTACGATACAATTCTATTGCAGTCAAGATATTAGTGGCGTGTAAGTAATTCTCTTTAGATGATTTTAAAAGTATTTTTTAATTTGTTTTCTTTTCGCCATCGTATTCATATAGATATGTCGTACGCTTGCTTTAAATTTTATAGATAAGTTCTGAATTACCCTGGATAGTTTACTTCGTATATATAATTTGACAAATCAACATCTGTTAACTACTAATACACACTAAATATACATATAAACATTTTAATGCGATTGTGGTATTTAATGAACTTACAGACACTGTAAAAATGACACTTTTGAAAGATTATACAAGTAAAATCAAAAGTAGAATATACAATACTGTAGCTAATGTCCATGAAACCGGCAAAATCGCAGTATGTTGAAAGTCATTACCTAACAAGTGCGGTAGGAAGAAAAAACTCATTGAATTGTGTTCCAAGCAATCGCATTTAACGAAACTTTCGACTTTGATACCTTTGACAAATAAATAAAAACATTTTTATCTTCAAATATCAAAAAAAAACATGACTTTATTGACAAGTCTCGTGAACTTAAACTTAATTTCTCTGACACTCCAACCGAGTGGCACTAAAAGTATTTTACTGCCGCCGAGACTGCCATCCACGAGCAGTACAAAAATAATATTATTTCAAATTCGTAAAACATTATTCTGAGCGGCACTAATAGTATATTGTTTTATTAGGATTAAAAGTGATACTTTCGTGACGAGTCCGTAGGTTACAGACGGGTCACAAAAGTGGCTTTTACTCCGAATAAAACATGTTATTTTGTCATCAAACGTTGATTAGCTATAAAAAAAAATTAGCAGGGCGTTGCCATTAGCAACGGAAACAAAAGTCCGATTGAGCGGAAGCAAAAGTACTTTTACTTCCGTTGCTAATGGCAACGCACATACGTCTGAACTGTCAAACTTTAATGTCATGAAATGAGTAAGAAATGTCATGATTTTCTGACGTTTGAAGAAAAAATAGCATGTGTGGAGTAAAAGTGGCTTTATATGTCTAGACTTTTCTTGCCGGACTCGGTTCGTCGTTTCGTAAAGTAGATCCTCGGTACAGAAACTGTCACTTTTACGCCATATATAATGCGTGAAAAAAAAAAAGATCGTATGAAACAGTATACGATACATGGTTGTATTCTGTAAATAACAGAAATAGTATATTATTTTATATGGACCAAAGTGACATTTTATGTGTTGAGGATGTATATGGCAAGAACAGTCGAGACACAAAAAGTCATTTTACTACACAAGCAACATGTTATCTTTTCTTGAAACGTCGAATATGATTTTTTTTATTTATTTTTATTATTTTAATGCCTTGTTTATATTTACGTCCTGCCGGAGTTTAGCTTCAGCTACTCTTCCACTCAACCAGGACAAATAAATACTGTTATTTTTTTTTCGAATACTTTTAGTGCCGCTTGTGAAAGACAGTAAAAGAGTTTTACTGTCGCTCAGAGTCCGTGAGCGGTACTAAAAGACTTTGCTGCCGAACATATGCAGTGTTAGAGAAATTACAGTTTACGTTCACGAAATTTCTCATAAAAGTCGTGTTTTTTTTTGATGTTTGAAGAAAAATGTGTTTCCAATATAATTATTACTCCTACATGACATTAACTAATAGAATGTTGTTTTATATGGAGTAAAAGTGAAATTTTTATGTCGATGATGTACTTGGCAGCCAAGACACAAAAAATCACTTTACACATAACATTAACAAATTAATTATTTATTTTTGTAAAACAAAAAAATAATGAAAGACTAATATCACCGAAAGTCAACATATAGCCAGTTAGTGCACATATAAAAATAGACCGTTCATAGGAAGTGATAGCGTGAATTCTGCGTATAAACACCGCAAGAAGACTCCATTTTTGTTTCTAGCATGGATATAGTGGGGAGGTCCAAAGTAGCAACTATCGTTAACTGAAAATTTTCATAACTATTCTCACATGTGCAGACAGTAGATCTTTTTAATCTTCCTATCTTTCGCTTTCTTCTTCATATGCACACACGGCGAGAGCTAGTCTGTCTATGACTAATATATTATAATTTGAAATAATACTATGCAATAATACATGGTACAAAAAGGTAAGCGATCTTGAAATATTTATCGCAAAGTAGAGAACAATACTTCAGTTATCTAAGAAGTGAAGTTTCATTTGTATCTAACCTATGTAATAGGTCGTAATGTGGAAACCTCTCTCTAGGTAATTTCCAAAACTTTTGGACTGAAATATCTAAGAAAGCGTCTATGGGGTTTTTCAATACTAAATTTAGACTTTTATAGACCACTCCATGTTAATGAAGTGTATTCATGTCTTAAAAGGAATATTAATGTAATTCTTTACAATTACGAATAACTTAGCCTAAGCTTATCAAGGAATTAGCAGTGATTTGTCTGATCAGGCTGAAGAAAGACAACTTTAAGGCAAACAGAACTACAAGATCTTTAAAGTGATTACAGCGGTTCAACCTCTTCATTATCAACCGTCCAGACAAATTTTACTGCTTTCTATTGACAAGAATATGACATAGAGTTATATTTAGAAATATTTAGCTGTAAGTTATTTGCGCTACACCAGATCCATTGTTGTACAAGAATCATTTTGCATATCAGCACGGTTATCGGCATTAGTAATAAATAGATAATTTTTCAGATTCACAGCATAAAGTAACGAACGTATCGCAATGTGAGTCAATAGCGATATCATTTGTACAGATGTTAAATATCTCTGTCACAAGCACCGAACCTTGGAAAGCTCTGGTATTGCTGATATATCCATGGATTTACGAATTACACAATGACTATTTTTTCAAAATTCCAGAGCAAACAAGAGATAATGAGATCTTGACAACATCCGGCGTCCCATAAGGATAAAATCTGGGTCCACTACTGGGGTCCACTACTAACGATATAACTTGTAAATAAAATATATTGCAATATTAAGAATGATGAAGATTGTATAATTCTCCAAAATAATCTCGATAAAATTAATGAATGGTGTTATGTTAACAAATTACCATTGAATGCAGCTAAGTGGAATGTGATAACATATTCTAATAAGGCTAATACAACAACCTTCAACTATTCTCTGGATAACATACTTTTAAATAGGCCTGGAACTCTTCAGGATTTAGGTGTAACCTTTCATCGAAAGCTCTCCTTTACTCATCATATTAGCAACTTAACTTCAGATTGCTTTGAAGCTCTGGGGATTATTATTAGAAACTTAGCTGATTTTACCAGTATTAGTACCTTCTTCCCCCTTATAATATTCATATTCAAAGTCTGGAAAGAGTCCAGCGAAAATTTCTAAAATTTTACTGTTATAGAGAAGACAGTATATACCCACCGATAGGTGTGCCTAACTCAGATTTGCTTGACAGATTTTCTCTAGAAATTTCAAATTATATTTTTGTATAAAATATTAAACAACATCGTAAACTGTCTCCAAATTTTGTCAATGTTGAATTTTCATGTACCGAGGTTATCGGCACGTGAAGGGACAACTTTTCATATAGATACCCACAGAACTAATGTAAAAAAAAATTCCCCACTACAGGGAATGTGTACACCCTACCACAATAGGCAAGATGTTATAGACACTTTTTACTGCAGTATAGCCTCCATTAAGAAACCATAACGTTATTTACGATATTCACGATACTGTCTGCCTTTTGTTGTATTATATTAATATTTTATTCGTTTAATTAGTGTTATTCCTATTATATTGTTATCTTAGCATTTATATTTTTGTACGCCTTCTCTTAACGTATTCTTTTTCCAGATTCCGTAATTTTTTATTTTTTTTTATACATTTATTTAACGTCGGCCTATTTCCGCTACTGAGGCCTAACACCGACGCCTGTAGACGAGCTACCCCCAACCAGGAATTTTGCCGAAACTCTTCCCTTAAGAAGAGTAGGGTTCTTTTACTTGCCTAACATTTAATAGACAAGGGACCGACGGCTTTGCATCCCCTCCGAAGGATGGTATATCTTCTATACAACCCTCGCCTAATATTGTATAGCTTCCGCGCATACACTGATATACAAGCCGCTGGAAGATGTGTGAGGCGAGAACGCGGTTTCCGTTGGAATGGTCACCCATCCAAGTACTAACTGCACCTGTTGTTGCTTTACATTGCATACCGAAGTATGTACATTGTAAAGACGCACCTACGCTCGCCTCAATTCCGTAATTGGATCATTGTAATCTGTTGAATGGTTGTAGATTAAATAAATAAATAATTTTGTCTGAAAGTTATTTGTGGCATTCTACGAATATTATTTCCTTTTTATTTGGGTTTTCTACCACATGCATTATCCTCTTCAAAAACAAATCCCGAGTCTACAATATATGTTGAAAAATTGAATATGTTTCCTAGCATAGTGATAACCTGTAAAGATATAAGCAGAGCTGCTAAATAATTAAAACCTAAAAGGGCTGCAAGGCCTGATGGTATACCCGCGTTCCTGGTAAAGGCCTGTGCAGAACTCATGCTAGAACCATTATGTGTTATATTTAATTTGGCTCTAAGGAATGCCTGTTATCCTTCCAAATGGAAGTTGGGACGACTGTTGCCAAGCCATAAATCGGCCGATAAAAAAAATATAACGAATTACAGACCAATCATTATTTTGTGTGCATTTTCCAAGTTATTTGAGACGGTTATCTACGAAATTATCTATAGCTTAGTAAAACCGGTAATCTCCGTTTGTCAACATGGCTTCCTGCCTGCAAAATCTACCAATACTAATTTATTAAATATTGTTCAGGATGCTAAAATCGCCGTTGAAGATAATATACAGCTGGATGTTATATACACAGACTTAGCTAAAACCTTTGACAGGCTGGATCATCAGACTCTCATTACTAAATTAAAAAACTATGAAATAAACTCTGATATAATTTGCCTGATATGTTATTATCTCTATAAGAGACAAGTGTATATAAATTTAAATAGCTACCAATCATCCAACATTGTAATCAGTTCTGGTGTACCGCAAGGAAGCAATTTGGGTCCCTTGACATTTCTCATTTTTATCAATGATTTGCCTGATGTTTTGAGTCACACAACTTGCCTTCTTTTTGCAGCTGAGTGCAAGATATATCGAAGAATCGAAAATACCAATGACTAACTTACTGCAACAAGATTTAAGTAATATTTCTATGTTGTGCAATGATTACAAAGTTGATCGTAACATTAAAAAGTGTGTAGCTATGACATTTTCTAACAAAAATCAAACCATAGATTTCCCCTATACTATTGATAATACTGAACTTTGCCGTGTTAATGAATTTAAAGATCTGTGTGTTTTGACAAATCCCTATCTTTTAATAGTCATATAAGACAGATAAGCAATGCTAGTCTAAAAAAACTGGGTTTCCTCATTTGAGATACTAAAGACTTTTCTAATATAGAGTGTATAAAGGTATTATATAACAGCCTTGTGAGATTTAACCTTGATTATTGTCAAATTATTTGGTCACCGTTCTATCGTAATTCTATTAATCTTGTAGAAAGTACACAAAAAAATTTCTTAAGTATCTGTTATTTAAAGAAACTCGTTTGTATGATCACTTCGCTCATTACAATGAACTGTTGCTCAGATATAACTATGAATCTCTTGAGCTGAGGCGTGTACATGCCTCGTTAATTTATATCTACAAACTCCTAAATTACTACTCTGTTAACTCAGAGTTTCTTTCAAGATTGCCATTTAATGTACCATACTGAATAGGTAGAAATTATGACCTTTTTTATATTCCTCACTTTAAAACTAATATGTACCTATCTAGTCCTCTAGTGAAATTATGTATATTAGGTAACATTGCCCACTCGAAATTTGATTTATTTACCTCAGCTCTTCCAATTATATGAAAAATATTAAATCGAACACTCTTAATGATATTTAAGCTGTATAAGTTTGTTACTTATTGCTGTCATTTAGACATATTATCCTCTTACTTTGTATATACACCTAATTACTGTAACTTTTAAACGGTGCCTGCTGTATTCTCGTGACATGACTGTATGTTATTTAAGGTTTTATATTTGTGTATAGTGGATATCTTTTATATTTCTTGTAATTCTGTTTTATTGTTAGTTCTCCTATGCTGATTGTGTTGTTTAGTGTCTCATGTAAGTGCTCTTATCATTACAATTTTGTAATTGGGCTTCGCCTGTAAAGTTGTTGTTGAATAAATAAAATAAATAAATAAATAAATATCCCGTGCGAATGTGATAAATGTTATGTGGGTGAGTCATCCCGACCTTTCAGTGTGAAATTCAGGAATCAAAGATTTGTGAACATGCTTGGGAAAACGGACATAGAATAAACTGGGACTGGGAAATTTTAACAGATAACAAAAAAGAAAAATTAAAGAATCAGCAATAATCTTATTAAATGAAGATAAATGCGTATCGAATTGTTCTGTAGATTTTTGTACAACCTGGCTACCAATGTTAAAAGAAGAACTTAACAAACTCAATATTATCTAAAAGAAAATAGCATCAGTTCTGTGTAAGTAGCAAGTACCTATCTATGGAAATAACATAAACAGAATCTTAAAGCTGTGTATTTGACATACACAACAAATAAGAATTCTACGAAAAAAGCTTTGAAAACGGAAAGAGACTACTTTCGGAAACGTCAGCAAAATATATTATTTCTGTGTTTATCCGATTTATATTATTTGTTAAAAAATAACCTCTGCTGTTCCTTTGACGTAAACGTCACAAACGCAGAGGCTTTTTTCAATAATTCTATTATTTTGTAGACTGGGTGATTTGTTTTTAAAGAGGATAACACATTGTGGTAGAAAACCCAAATAAAAAGGAAAGAATAAATAATTTTATTTTAAATTCGGTTTGTCTTTTCCAATTGACTTCAGCTAGGCACAGTAGCCTTGCATAATTTCTATTGACAAGTTTTCTCTTACATTTTTGTCAGTGTGTGTTAGTAATTTTCTTGTTATTTTGTCAGTTCGATAATTAATTTTTCACCATAAAAATTTTCAAAAACTCGAGACATGTTAAATATTGTACAGTCTCTATGGTTAGCCCAAACAGATATTTAACGTGTGAAGTGGTTTGTCAGCGCTTGTGCAAATACATGCATTGCGTAAGCACTTCTTTCATACTAGAAGATGGCAACTGAGCCATTTAAAATATAAAACTGTACTCTCTCATCCTTTTTCTTAAGTTTTCGTAATGATATTTTTCCAATAATAAATATATCATTTCTAGCTTTTGCTCTATTTCGTATTATCCCATTAGTGTAGACGGCAACAACAATGTATCTAACTGCAACAACAATGTAACGATCCAATCCAATTTAAACCTATTACGATTTCCTTTCACATGTTAAATCGCATATTTTTGCATACTACGACAAATTATACATAAACAACTTTTATAATAACTATTATATTACCATCACACATCAATATCACAAGATTGCTTCTAATTAAGTTCATGCGAGAGAGTACTCAAGCAAAAATCAAGGTACATCTGAATTAACATAAACAGCTTGGAGCTAACAAACTAACTGTACATGCCATGATTCCATAAAATTATAATAGTTATATAATTTTTTTTTGTCCCTACTGACTGACGAAGCGACGTGACGCCGCTGAGGCGCGTAATCAGGTTTTCCCTGCTTAAAACGGCCCTACACCCCAATCCTCTGTCTCTCTCCCCTTGCCATAGAAGACATGTCCCGTTGCTTCAACATAGTAACGATGGCCCGATGCATTTCGTGATAAAAGTTCGGATATTAGTTAGGAGCGCATTGAAATTAGAATTATGCTGTCCTAAATATGTCAAAATCATTAAAATACAGTAGTGTGACTTTTTACGGTATGGTGGGCACAGAGATTATTAAAATATCAGATGAATGTCATTAAACAGAATTCAGGTGCAGTTTTTATAATTACATTTATTTTTCTTATACATCGTAAACTACAAGAGACCCGGAAAAAATAAAAATTGGGCTAAATTTTTCATACTTTTGAACTGTAACCTGTCTAACAACAGAAATCTCTTAATTACCAAAAAATGAGAAGTGTGCACTGAAGAATCGTTTAATGAAAACAATAAGTGATATATATCTTTGTTTCCTACTACAGTTAAAAAGTATTTTTCTCACGAAAGTAAAAACAGACCCTTTACAATAATCGATCGGCAATTGCAGTCTCCGTATATTTTCTCTTTTAATAATAAATAGTCGATAGGTTGGGTTGCTCAACGTCTCTATTAATGTTTTGATAAGGTTATTTCCCTCTATATTTGCAGATGCAAGAGTGTAATTTTAGCATTGTGTGAATGCTATTTCTGGAGTTTTCTCAATTTTTCATATTTTCTTTTTAGGAATTTATTACCACATTTTTAGTATAAAAATGTTTCGTAGGATTTGTCGTTCTTAAAATCAGAGCTGTGCCCAGCACTAAACACTGAAAAAAGTGCTTAAATTTTTCGAGCATTAAGCATTGTTAATGTTAAAGAACACGCCAAAACCCTCGATAAACTTTTAGAAACTGTAATAAAATCCGAAAAAATTTCAGAAACTCATCAAGGAGTGTAATTTTAGAAAGTGTAGCAAATGTCGCTGCACAGGGACGTAATGTCGCCCCGACCACCAAAATTTAGAAAGTGTAACTAAAATCCAAAATTAAAAACCCTTTTACGAATCCACGTTGTGCAGCACTGCAACTCATGCGTTGTGTTAAATATGAGGACAAGTTAATCCAGTCTCTAGTCAAAGTATATCGAGAGTTTTAGCAAAAATAGCCTTTAGTGACAAGGGTGACCATTCATTTTCTAGCAGTCGATTTTGACGGAAAAATGCTGGATTTTAACGGGATTTGCCTTAAACCGGTTCCTCAGCAATTCGGTGTCAGAAAAGTATCTTTACCATGTACTCATATGTGCATGGGACCGCCTTGCCTGAACGTATGAATTTATAATTGCTGCAATATAATTCAAAGTCGTTGCGATTCAAGCACTTTTAAGCTCTGAGGAGCGAACCAATTATAATTGAAATGATAATACGTAAACAGACAGGTAAGCAAAAGCCTACCAAAAATTTTTAAACATGGAACTTTTCTTGAATCCTTTTGTGTAATCGTTAGCTATAACCTTTTTCTTGAAGTTTTTGTGAAACACGATTTTTTAAAAAGATTTAATATACATTTTTTGAACTTTATATTGTCTTTTCTTGTGTTTTCAGAATTCCCTTTCAGGTTTAATTTTAAGAAAGTGTTAGTACTTATTATGTTAGATTTATTACGACGTCCAATTGGTACCATCAGTGAAGCAGTTACGCATAAACGAACAGTAAGTATAAATTTTGTATTATTCTCCGTCTGAAACAGTCGTTTTGAACCCTTCTTTGTGAACGTTAATATTCATTTTTGGAAAATATAATAGAAGTCCTTCAGACGCGAAAACATGGATTGTTCACATTAATAGTAAAGTGCTCGCGATTATTAAGCACTCCGAAAAAGTACTTAAAATTCACGAGCACTTTAAAAAAAATTAAATAGTATCTAGATATTGAGGCTAGAATTCAATGAATTCAGTGTTGCTTATAAAAAAGGATAAAAGCCAACAAAAGCAGTCCAGAAAAATAATGTAAGAAAAATATAATTGGTTGAATGCAGTACATATTTTTTTAATTTAGCGGAAATACCAATAGCTATTAAAAATAATAAGAATTTATTGCTCAACAGAACACTTCGGTTACAGGACATTTTTATAAAACATAACATGCCAAAAACGAAATGTAAGGAACAAAGTACAACATTACATATGCGCAAAGAATCAAATACTTACATAAGTATTTATATTAATTTACAGTGACAAAATTACGGATATTAAATTTAGGTTACAAATTATTTCTAATTGACAGTTTTATGGTCTTGAAATTATTATTATATTATTTATAAATAACATATATATTTTAATTTGAGATTTGTTTTTGTATCAAATTCCCACTATCCTGAAAACTACAAATATTTCATTATGTATGTATTTTAGGCATCCTAACCTCTTCAGCATTACTGCAAGCAATGTAAGTAAGTATTCACATTATAATCTGTGAAATAGATTGATAGATATAAATTGAATTAGTTTGTTACAAAAAAAAAATTGATTTGATAGTAGTTGTAGTCATACTTTTAGTTAATCAGTACCTTATCGTCTGGTTTATGTAACCATAAGATAACCAATAATTTGAAGTCAACCAGACATTGTGAAAGAGATCTTTATAATAAATCAATACTTAACCCCTAACTATTAGTCAACCAACGATTGTGAAACCGACATTTCAATCAATCCTATATTTTCACTTTCTTCGCGGTACAACTATGCAAATAATAAAATAAATAAAATCTGTAATAATTCCAAAACTGTTACGTTAGGTGTTACAAGTTTTTATTTTATCGTGTGCTGCTTGTTAGAATGATTTATGTAACATCGAAGATCAAAATGAGGGGTTGACGAAAATGTCGGTAACTGACTAAGGTTGAGATTTTTTTTTTAATAACTCGATATTCTATATTCTATTCTGATGTTCACCCAATTTGGTGGTTTCATTTTATAAGGAAATAAATGAAAGAAACAATTTATCACACCATTTTTTTATATAGAGGGCACTGTGAGCTATTTATTATACATCTGATGATTAATTATTTTGTTAGACGAAACATTTTGCTACTTCTGACCAGACATTTACATGAAACTGATTGTAGTCCATTCAAAACCCAAGTTAGAGTGTCGGAAGAGAACACCGGTTCCAGACTACTTTTACTTTATGTTTTTTGGATCAGTGATTATGAAAATCGGTTCCTGCAGTCCTAAAATGGTTGCATCACCCTTAAAAATGCAAAAACACCCCTTCTTGAGGGTTTTTCGCGATCATTTTAATAATAATCAAAAGTAATCGAATGAAATGCGCTTTTTTAAATATTGTTCTGTACAGGTGATTGTTTTATACCAAATCAAGCCAAATTTGATGATAACGGATAATCCTAGAGGGTTAAAAGTACCCATATACCGACTAAAAATAAAAAAAGTGCACAAAAAACATAAAAAAAATTTTCATCTTTATGCTTCTAATTCGATTGGACAGGTTTTGTCAAGCAAAAATGAACTATTTTCTACCCTAAAGGGGGTAAAACTACCCCTATATCCCTATATATTGACTGAAAACGGAAAAAATGTATCAAAAATTATTAAAAATTGATTTTTTCAACTTTAAAAATTTATTTTTTCAACTCGCTAAATAGAAATAAAGTAAGAAAAGCATATTAAAAAAATTTTTTGTTTGCTTGTAGATTCAAATTTGAATTAATTTTTTGAATGAAAATTTGAATGAATAGGTACTGTGAGGCTAAAATAAATTATTATGTACAAAATACATTTTAAAAATATTTTTTATTATACTGTATAAACATATGTAAGTATGATAATAATAACGATAAAGTGATTCTTTACAGAATTTGAACAAAATATTTTACAGTAATCTACGTTTTTTATGATCTAAATGAATATTCATACTATTATCATTTTCACATTCAACACTTACATCTTCCAACTCATCTTCACTCATGTCGGGTTCATATATTTCATAGTTGTGGGGTTCAAATATACAGCTTTCACCCATACATTCATTCTCATGTTCAGGTGTAATGTTTAAAATAATTTCTGGTTCCGCTGGCTCGTATATATCATGTATATCATATTCTTGATCAATTGAAATGTTTTCGGCTGAAACATTTTCACTGTTTTGGCAGTCTCTACCTTTACATACTTTACACAATATGCCGCATTTTAAGCCTAATTTTTTACAGGTACATACTTTTTTGCACATCTTGTTGCACATGAACAATTGAAATTTTTCAAAAATTTATCAGGCAATGGCTTTGAAGTGTAAATTGGAAGTAGCATGAGAGAAAGTACTTTAAGCAGTACTTTTTTATTTTTAGTCAATATAGGGGTAGTTTTAACCCTGTAGGATCGCGGCGGATTTAAACTCTCCTAATACCAGTCTTAATGCTTTATACTTTAAACTGTAGCGTATCCTGTTTAAAGCGTTGAGAATGAGAGGTGAAATTATAGAATGTGCTACCAAAGCCTAGTATAGATATGAGTCTGTAGAAAAGAAGGGCGATTTTGGGATCAGCCAGCGCCCCAAGCTCGTTTAGAAGTTATTTTTAGGATAATAAAACTTTTAATCCGTATTGATTGAGGTAAATTTTAGATTTGGCATGATGAAGATTTCATATGTTTTCAAATAATTCTGGTCTGGTCGATAGCCAAGTGGGTTAAGGTGCGAGGTGTATTTTTGTGTCGCGTTTGTTGTTCCTTCATTTCTGTTTGTACATTTTTGTCTGTAAATTCATTCTTCCGTCACTAATATTGTAACAGAATCCAAATTTTATCTTAGAACAATCAAAATTTTTAGAATCATAGTTTAGGCCTGCCTTGCGCAACCCGTGGTTGAAGCAATTCGCGGATGGCACTTCGTGCAAGTTATGGTGTCAGCGTCAGTGCCAAAATTAAAAACAGTGAAAGTGCGCATAAACGGCGAAAGCCAAAGTGTTCGTAGTTCCATTTTTAATGTTAGCAGATTACCTATTTTTATTTTAGTATTGTTAAAAAGAAGTTTAGGTGTTTTTTAGTTCGTTCTAATTTTTATACAATTGTTGCTAACGCCAAACCGGTCCCGTCTCGGCCCGGCCTTGCGACGCACCGCTGCGTTAACGCGGTGGTCGCAGGGTCGGTCCCGGGATGGGTGCCGGGGAGGCAGCTTATACATTTTTACATGTTTATCCCTTTAATTTGAGTAAATTTGTTTTGAATTGAATTGAAGGTGCGAGATGGCAATCACGATTATTCACACGGACATCGCACCACCGGGTTCGAATCCTAGCTCCGGCACTGTCGGAAGAAATGCTGTGTAGTTAACAATTCCACATATATTTTTTTGAACACTGAACAAATTCTTACAGATATATTTAGACATGCAAATACAGCGGTTTTAATAAACAAATTTGAAATAAATGCAAATAAATATATTGATAGAAACATGTTGGAGTCATATTGCGGACATACTTCTTGGATAATAGCAATGGACTATCAGCTTTAAAATAACTGAAAATAATACTAATAATAATATAATACTACAAAAATCGAATGGGGAAATTATATTGGAATTAATAATTTTTATCAAAGAATTTCAAAATCTAGACCGTTGTTTCGAAAGACCTTGTGATCAAAATGAAACAGGATGCCTTTTTTATTTACACCACCAGTTTTAATTTTTAGAGATTTATGAAGCCCAACCTAGAAGCGACGCGCAACGTTCGGCAAAATTGAAAGAATATTTTTAAGTATTTAAGTAAAGAGTCAATAATGTTATATATTTTTTATAATTCATACATGTTGTACTGCAAGTTAAAATATAGTGTGTTTATATCAGGAGACCAACAAAAAAGATCTATATAATTTTGTAGGCAATTTTCCATGATCATAAAGAAAGAGAAAGGGAAATAGAGAGAGAAAGAGAAAAGGGGCTAGGGTAAAAAAACTAGTAGGTACCCAACTTTAAAATCTTATTCTGTGATATAAATACCAGTGAGGATTAGCACCCTTAGGGTTCGCCATGGGGTTCATAGTAAAGCTACCGCGAAGAAAAATAAATATGCTAACAAATACTGTTCGTTTTTATGATACCAATAGACTTGTATTTATACCCGTACAATGGACAATATTGGACGATTCCAAGTAGAAATGTTGTAAAACAAATTACCTAAACTTTATTTTAAGCGCTGTAAATAAAACAGGACGTTCTGTAACCTCTACATCCCCTTTATTTAGTTTACAAATTACTAAGGTATATGTGAAACTTCAAGTTTGGTTTCATTGTTTACTAATTATATTAGTAAGTAACTTTACCCGTCCTGACGTAAAACCATTCAGAATAAATTTTAAAACTGAATAAGCAATTTTTCATAAATACATTTTTATGACTCTTAGAATGAGAAAGATACTAAATAATAGGAGCGGAAATTATATGACAGATATTAAAAATAAAAGTTTAAAACATAATAATAATAATATAAATAGTAAAGCACAAGGTAGTTAGGAAGAAGACGCCTATCGAAGAAAGCCCTACGTCACTCATACACGATTGGTGTATATGCCTATGCGTTACCGCCCACGTATGCTGCAATTGGTAATTCTATATGTTTAATATAATGATAATAAAAAATTGTCTTCATTTTTATAACAGAAACACAAAATCAGTATGCATTATATACAATATGATGTTGGCAAAGATTAGCCTAAGGCTACTCTTACACTTAACTACTTCATAATGGTTTTATGTGTACATATATATAGTGTATACGATCAGAATCGAAACCGTATAAAAACTAAAAGCCGGCAAAAACAGTAGACATTTCTTTATTGTTTTTCTTATGACAAGCATTCCTGTTTACCTCCGCAAGAAATGCCGACTGTGTTGTGCCGGCGTTTAGTTTTTATACGGAAGCTTCATCTTTTTTTCTCTATATCTTTCAAATCAGCCTGAAGTTTATTACAATCTTGGGGTTTTGATAATACATTGTAATCCATCTGCAAAAGATCTTACTAATGAAAAAATACCTTGTGGCAGGTTATTTATGAAAATTAGAAGAGCCAAAGGACCCAACACGTTCCCCTGAAGGACGCCGGAGGTAACAGATTTTTGTGTCGGAGAAAGTATCGCCGACTTACTCTAGTATCAATATGAAAATTAGCGAACTTCTTCATGAGTATATCACGAGGAATAACATAAAAGGCTATTTGGAAGTTAAGGACCGCATGTACTTGCTCATTTTGACCAAGAACATGTATCACGTTCCTTGTAAGACATTTAGCATGAAAATCTAGTTCTAAAACCAAGCCGATGAGGGTAGAAAAACCCTGTTCTACTGAATACTGCTCCAATGTAATTGTTTAACATTTTTTCGAATTATTTGCAAACAATACACTGTAAACTAATGACCAGATAATTTATTGAATCAGTTTTGGAGCCAGATTTACGAATTGGAACAACAACACGATTGCATTATGAGGTAGGAAAATGATTTTACTACATAGATCATCAATACCTGAAGTATAGCTACGCTTTAGTTGCTTTACAGCTTTTAATATGTCATTATTATTAAAGGAAAAAGGTTCGTCATACAAAAGTAACCCTAGTGAGAATGACAATTGGTAGACGTCTCTGCACTTCTTTCGCTTAATGAATTAGCTTTATCATTTGTAAATTTATTATTCTCTTTTAAGGACGGTAGGGGTTCAAATGGAGTAGTGTAAGCGTATCACATGATGCCTCTTCCTGCTAGCATCGCATAGTCTCTTCTACTCAATTGAACCCTGGTAACCTGAACAACTTTACGGTATATTGAGTAACCAACCTCAGTGGGTAGTAGGATCAGGGCTAACGAGAGCGGGACAAATGGTTCTCCGCTAGATGCTAACAACGCCTTCCCAGAAAAAAACCATTGTTACGAAATTAAAAGCCGGACGGAACGCACAACGACGACACTGTAAACGAAACTTGGATATGAGAATTGGCACTTGGAACACCCGTATTTTGTACAGAGCTGGGGCCTTAAGATCCCTCCTAGAGAATCTGAATACATATAAGGTGGACATAACAGCATTACAAGAAATGGACAGGGCACGGAATACCGGAAAAAAGATCACATACGATATACTGTAGCTGCAGCTGTGGATGGAGTAAGATTTGTGGTAAGTCAGCGGCCCAAGGAACTGGTAATAGGATTTGAAGCAGTCCAAAGGAATGTTCTTCAACTATAGTCTCATCAACGCACATGCACCAACAGAGGAAAAACCTGAAGACCAAAAAGAACAATTCTATGAAGAGCTAGAAAGAACATATAGATGTTGCCTAGGCAACGATATCAAAATTATACTAGGCTACATGAATGCCAGAGTAAAAAGGGAGCTGGCGTTTCTCTCAACTATAGGAAAATGCAGTCTCCATGACGTTAGTAACGACAATGGATTGGGCCTAGTTAATCTTGCGGCATCATTAAACATGGCCGTAGCTAGCACGTGTTTTGACCATAAAAACAAACATAAAATAACCTAGACCGTCCCAGGCGGAAGAACCAGTAACCAAATAGATCACATACAAATGAATGCTAGACATGGATCTAACGTCATGAGCTGTAGAAGCTACGGAGGAGTCAATATCGGCTCAGACCATTACCTAGTGATAGGTACACTAAGCGCACGAATAGCGAATGCAAAAAGAGAAAACAACCCGACCATATGCAAGTACAATATACAAAAGTTGAACAACCCCACTATTAAAGAATGCTACAGCTGTAACCTTAATAATAGATTAACGAATATAAATGAGGCCGAGGCAGCCCCCTCCCAAATAAGTATGCAATGGATAAAGATTAAAGAATACATACGGGCTACCGCAGCAGAGGAACTTGGCGAAGATTGTGGCACCCCTAGGACTCATTGGTTTGATGAGGATTGTGCGGAGGCCACAAGGAGAAAGAATGATGTCTACATGAAAATGCAAACCCGAAGAACAAGGAGAACCACCGAGGAACACCAAATAAAAGGGCAGGAAAAACGTATTCATAAAACTAAAAAGAAGGAGCATTTGAAACAAGAACTGAAAAATATAGAAAGCCTCAACGGGGAACAGGAATACAGAAAATTTTACAGAAAAGTAAACATTGCAAGGAAGAGTTTTAAACCAAGAACATCACAGTGCAAGGGTAGTAATGAAGAACTGTTGAGCTCTAGAAATGAGGTCCTAACCCGCTGGGCACAACACTTCTATACTATACTAAGCACAGAAGGTACTGAATCAACCCCAGAAATACAGAATATCAGACACCTAGAGGAAGAGATGGAAGATTTTGAAAATCAGGAGCCGCCAACAGCAGAAGAAATCAGAAGAGATACCATAAAAACGTAGGTAAAAAATAAAATCATCTGGAAGCGACAATCTGCCTGCCGAACTTCTCAAAGATGGTGGCGAAGAATTAATAACTGCCCTGCAAAAACTCTTTAACAGATATTTGGAGACAGAAAACTACCAGAGGAATGGAATGTAGGTATACTATCTACAAAAAAGGCGACACACTGGAGTGTTCAAACTATCGAGAAATCACCTTATTGAATACCGCATACAAAGAATTTTCGACAATACTTTGCAATCGACTTAAACCTTAAGCGGAAAGAGAAATAGGAAGGTACCAAGCTGGATTCCGCGGTGGCAACTCAACAGTACATCAAATCTCGACACTCTGCCAAATCCTAGAGAAAACTCATGAATATGAAGTAAGGTACCGTCATCGGTTTAAGCGCTGAGACCTCGATCAGCGAAGTGAAGCAGCGTTGGTCGAGGCCGTCACTTGGATGGTGAACGGCATCTCATTTCGCCGTCCTGGTTGAGTGGAAGAGTAGCTGTAGCTAAACTCCGCCAGGACGTACATATAAATAAGGCATTTAAAAAAAAAAAAAAAAAATGAAATCGACACCCACCATATCTTTGTCGACTTCAAGGCCGCTTATGATAGTATAAATAGAGAGAAACTGTATGAAGCTATGAGAGAGCTCCAAATACCAAGAAAATTGATAAATATGGTAAGGCTGGCGATGGAAAAAGTGGAATGCAGGGTATGCATAGGAGGAAACATATTCGAAACCTTTAAAACCTCTAATGGACTGCGGCAAGGAGATGCACTCTCCTGCACTTTATTCAACTTAGCCCTCGAAAAAGTTATACGAATGTCGGGTGTACTAACTACATGGACAATATACAATAACAAATTCATCCAAATCTTGGTCTCTGCAGACAACATTGATATCATAGGCAGATCCGAAGCAGCAGCGGAAGAAGCATACAGAGCATACTTGCTAGCGTCGGTCGTCGGTAATGCCAAAAATATAATTTACCCCCAAAATAGAATCCTACGTATAGAGGATCACGATATCGAGATGGTCAGGGAGTTTGCTTACCTCGGCTCATTGATTAACAGTCAGAATGACACAACAGCCTAAATAAGACGCAGAGTCCTCCTGGCTAATAGATGCTACCTTGGACTTACCCCTCAACTCAGATCACATAATATCTCCAGAAGTACAAAGTGTAAACTGTATAAAACATTAATAAGCAGGTGTCAACATACGGCTCCGAAACGTGGACATTAACCAAGAGTGACGAGACCATCTTGGGATGTTTCGAGAGAAAGTAAAGTGTATACGAACTTAATTGAAACCGTATAAAAACTAAAAGCCGGCAAAAACAGTCGGCATCTCTTTATTGTACACCGGCGGAGGTAAATAGAAATGCTTGTCATAAGAAATTGATAAGATTTTCGGGCGTTATTATATATCCTCTGTTTCAAATGGTCTCCATAAAGTCATGGTAAATTAGTAGTAAATATTTATAAATATGAACAATAACTAACTAAACTCCTACGCTTGATATTATAATAGGTATTTATGCACTGCACTGGCATATTGACAACACACCTCATCGACTTCTGAGAAACGATTTACGAGTTTTTTTAAGCTAGTAGGCCTGTCCGTTTTATTATCTTTAAACCAGTGCAGTCGTAGATGGTTCATTCAGGCTGATTACATTGCCAGTCTCGGACTCGCCTGCACAGTTTCAACTACCGTTCGAATCTCGATACCATTGCTAAATATATAGGACAAAATATCAAGTTCAGTGCGCAGGGTCCTGTGCTTTAACACTGACCAGTTTCAATTTTGCCCGTATAAAGTATACTAAGGTGAATCTATGGGGCTGTTGAAGAAAATGGATTGTGGAGAAAAAGGTACAAGTCTTCGAACTGTACAGGCTCTTTCAGGGACCAGATATCATTAAAACAATTAAACTTGGTCGTTTGTGACGGGTTTGTAATATTATGAGGATGGAGACAGGTGAGCCCACTCGAAAGGCTTTTACTGAATAAACCTGTAGGACAACGCAGAAAGGGAAGACCCCGAATGCGGTTCCTAGACAATATAGATGCCGATTTAAACGGTATAAGAGTAGGACCATGGAGAAGATGGGCGTTTTACAGGGAAGACTGGAAACAAGTTCTAGAGGAGGCTAAGGCCCACACAGGGCTGTAACGCCAGAGCGATGATGATTTAAGGACGGTAATATGCTCGTCGCTAGTTAATGTATGTGTTTATAAAAAAATCCACTGATAGTCGTGGAGGATCATCATATTTTCTTGTCTATTCGATAAGACGTAAATTCAACTTTTCTTTTTTTTTCTGAACTAACGGAGATTGGACAAAAAATGTGCAACAATTCCCAGCAATTGTATGCAAAATATTTATTTTCTACCTACAATTTTGTTAGAATAGCGACCTTGACCTTCACTTCAAATATTTATTTATCTTTAGCTTCGATGCAAGCTGAAGAATATTAGCTCGATGCTATTAAATAAAATGGTTTAATTCTTTATAGCATATTAGTTTACATTAGCCAATGATACCAATTTCGTTTTCAGGAAAATGTTAACTAAATTGCATTATCTGAGAATGTCTATACCTTTAATAAATGTATTCTATAACGCTTAAATATTAGAAAACTAACAACTGTATGTATCTCACTGTAATGAAAAAAATACATATATTAATTTCTTCCACCAAATTATTGTAATATTCTCATTGCGCTTATTGTTAACAGTTTGCATACATTCCATTTTGTTTATATAATTAATAATAATTGTACAGTTGTACAATGATTATACTGCTACATGTAGCTAATTTCATAGTTATGTAGACAAATAAATATTACATAACAAATAATTGCAAATTATATATTATACCCACATGAAATAATTTTTCCTGCATTGTAAATCAAACATAGAATTTCATTGTTCAATAATTTTAATAATTTAGAATTACGTTTTGCCAATTAGTTTAATTACATGAAATCAAAATGTACTGATAAAATTTAGTTAGTAGTATATGCCAATAAACTGTTCTTTATGGATATAAGTACTAACTGAATGTGAATTGTTTAGCTTTTTCAAGTAGAAACAATTGACTAAATTTTAAAACGGAATATATTTTCGATTTGGACTGGAAAATCGTAACCTTTTTGCCAGTACATATGTAAGTATATGTTCCGCTTCAAAACATTAGTTTTACACAAGTATCAACATTTAATTGAAGTCATCTAAAGAAACGAAGCAATAGTGAATATAAGAGGTAATTCCAAATTATAAAAAATATTATTGAACTTACCCACCATATACTAGTCTGGGAAAATGGAAGATGTTATACTTATCTGAAAAATAATAAAAATTATTGTTTACATCGACAATTGATTTATTTTCAGTCAAGTGGTAGTGTTGTGCATGTTGGCTTCTAATTTATAGCGTTATGTTAAAGCACAGGATTTCTTGTAGGTTATCTATTGTTATATGTCTATTTTAATAGCTTTAATATTGGATATAAAATTTCAACAGATCTTCCTTTGCTTAGAGATACTCTACAGATTCCGGAGAACTATAAAATGTTTGTAAATTTCGTTTTATTTTACCGTAAACGGATAGGGATGGGCAAACAGACAGTTCCAACAGACTTTTTTTTAATGTTTCAAGAAGTATAGTTGCGTTGATATGGGCTAATACAGTAATAATCCAGTCCGTGTATAGAAAATTGATCGATTTCACGCAAAAAAATAATACAGGTATTTGAAGGTTGTAGGTCATAGGGGGGGGGGGGGGGTTGGCTAGTAAATGATAAATACATACAGACGTACAGCTAGTAGGTTTTTATAAACAACGACCAAACTCGGAAAATTCAGTTTTCAGACCGTAGAATTTGTCAATTACCTTTTAGGGAATAGTTGTTGAAGGTTTTCTCACAAGAGCGCCGTGATGAGGAGGTTGGGAAAGCAGCCCGAGTTCCGTTTTCAGAAGGCGCGGAGACTTTTTGAGATCGAAACTTCAAATTGGAGCGCGTGTAAAAATTTTACAATATATCGGCGTCTATTTTAAATCAGAGGTGCGGAAAGATGGAGAGATGGTGGTGAGAAGATGAGGCAGAATGAGAGATCATGGATTAGTGAGGGACATTCCTCAGGATATGAGAAAACGGTGCGAATGTGGACGACAGAGGTAACAAGTAGAGAAAGACGATAGTGGAATAGTAAGGAAGATAAAGAAGAGCCCGCGGGCAATTAGCTAGGTTCTTAACGCGAAATTTTGCCATCCAACCTAACCTGCCACAAGTACTATGAGTTACAGTTCACGACTGTATTGTTTTGTAGATCATTTGACGGCTGGCAGGTGCCCTTAGTATTTACAATTAATAATTCCTTAACAGTAAGAGACTGCAAAAAATATTAGGACTTTTTGTTCTCCACGTGTTAAAATTATGAGCATCGTACTTCTAACACCCTTTATAAATACAAATTTTCTGTACCTGCATTAAATCCTGTGCTGTAATTACTGCTTTACACTTACCTAAAATTCCGAAATTATGCAAACCAGCATATTTTTGAAACTTTTATATCTACAAGCTGCACTAAGAAGCAAGCATGTGTGGATAGGGTGAAGAAACAACCAAGCTGTAAAAGAATGAGGGATTCTTATAAACTGCAATTTAAAAACCGATTTAAATTCGCATGTATATTTATACCAACAAACTGGAAACTATTTTCAGAAGCGCATTGCACCCCGCTAACTCGATGACTTTTTAGTAGGCATCATTACCCAATTGAATAAGTAATGACCATTTGACGGCGCCGCCTCTGTCTGGGTGGTGTATATTTATACACGAAGCAACGAAGGCCACACCCCGAGTTACGGTAATACTACTTCCTCCCACACACTTCCGGTGTGTCAGTCAAATGATTGCACTTGTTGGCTCATTTCCTATGGGAGACACTTCAGTCACATCGCGTATCTGTGTTATTAGGATTTGCATTTTTATGTTGCAGAAAGATCGCGATGTTTGATAATAATTATGGGATTTTAGAAAATCTGCATAAGCTCATACCGTACAAAAGCTCGGTAGGATTACTTCAATCGATATCTGGACAAGTCATGGTCAAACGCGTTTTCTGCATATCCAAAATTACCAAAATACGAATTAGGAAGTTCGACCGTCGCAAGATTTCGTATGAGCCAACATTATCTACTTGCGCCGAAACTTAAAAAATATTTTATTGTCCCAAATATATATTTTTTTTAGTACCAGTGATATTTTTTCCTTATAAGTTACTGTAAATGAACTATGCAATCGACTTCTCCAAGCGTAACATTTTTGGTCGTGGAAATTAGAAATTTTATCATTAATTTCGTTGTCACTGATTTTTTAAACATTTTACATGGTGTTAGTGAGTACTGTATAATAGCCTAATGAAAGATAATGAAGTAGATTCTTACGGGTCTTGCCGTGGTCGTCGAACTTGACTTGACAGCAAAGCAGTATACAACGAGTAGTAAATAACCAGAGGAGAACTACAGAAGAAGAACAGCAACAACCAACAACGTATGCATGCCTACCCTACGTCGCGGGAGTCACAGATAAGCTGAAGAAGATTTTATTCAAGTAGGTGTACTGTTTCGAACAGTGAAGAAAATACAGCAGATGCTTCCCTCAGTCAAAGACCCTGTCCCCAAACTGTTATCAAAAGGTGTTTACCAGTTGAAGTGCACATGTGGTAAGAGCTACATCGGACAAACAGGACGGAGTATCCAGTGCAGAATCAAAGAACACCAGAGAAATACCAGATTTGGATATACGGATAGGTCGGCGATAGCAGAACATGTCCATAATAACGAGAACCATAAAATCTACTACGAGGACGTCAATATATTAGGCAGAAGTACGCGCTATTATCCACGAATCATTAGGGAATCACTGGAAATTATGAAAAACGTGAACAATTTTAACAGAGAGGATGGGTATCGACTTAGTAACACGTGGAGACTGGTATTGCCAAGTTACAGCACCGTAGTAAGTCACGGTCAACCAAACACGACGAATGAGCAGCAAAGCGAACCAAGTGCGACCAATGACGAGCGAAGCGAAGCGGCGCCTAAGTATATAACGAGGAGTGTACACAACAGATTCAGTCTTTAGAATCCTTCTGAAGAAGCTAACAGGATGATCAACGAAACGTCAAGTCAAGTTCGACGACCACGGCAAGACCCGGAAGAATCTACTTCATTAGACAACGGCCGTGAAAACCTGCATTCTACTAATGAAAGATAGTGGATTTCGAGTTGATTCCAAAACTTCCCTATATGTATCCGTTAGAATCAAGCATTACAGATATACAAGATATTTTCTAATTTTTGCCAAAGTTCTGAGTCACCAGCCAATTTAGATTGTAAATTAATTTGTGTAAACACCAAAGATAGCAAAATATCCTGCGGTCTAATAAACGAAGAAAATCGAATCTATTTAGCAACTATATTCATATTTAATACCAGAAGGGTAAACATGATCCAATTTGTATGATGCAAATTTCAAATAGCCGCGTTAAATAGCCTCCATGCTATCACAATATTTATTATAGCCTGGACTCCAAATAAGTAAAGCATATGATTTAACAAACGCAGTACAAGTAGATTTAATAAATCAATATGATTCAAATCTCTTGAATTTCTAAGTCCTTAAATTTTCCAGATTTATTCAAGACAGTAGTGTTCAACTCATAATCGAATGTATAATTTCTCCTGCTGAATGACAAGACATTACTTTTGGTGATATTTGTTTAAGGTAGATTATCTTGGGACCTACCATTTACATCATTTAAATTTCTTTGGAGTAGCACGTAATCCTCATATACACTATAAAATATTTTAATGTTATCGGCATATAGCAGACAGTTGACATCAACACAAGTTATTAGATAAGATGAATAATAGAAGTAGCAGTATTTACCCTTGGGACACTCCAGATGTAGCCAGGGACTGATAACTTAAAACCATAGTATTCTACATATTGATTCCTGCCAGTTAAAAAAAACGAATAACAGAAAAATTAATAAATTTGAGAAACCAAACACCTCAAGCTTCTGAAAAGATCAAGCCTGTTCAAAGACTTTGGAAAAATCCGTGTCTCACTTTTCACCACTACACGCCAATATCTCGGCCATTTGTTGTTTGATTTAGACTGTGATTAAAAAGTTATTAAATTTTTTTTTAGAAATTAAGTACGCCTACTATGATCAAAAGAAATTGGTAAAAATTAGGAATTTATATTAGCAATTGAGATAGAGTTTTTGTTTTTACAGAATCTTGTTTGGCATGACCTAAAACCCCGTATACTAAATTTCGTTAAAGAATAGTCATTCCTTAAAATAAATATTAAATATAATCTCTCTCCACTAGTCCTTCATCAATTCTGATACATTTTTTAATTCTCTTCTTATTATTTTTAACAACTTGTCTTGAGAGCGCTCCGGATATAAGCCGGAAAGACGGTGCAATTTACTCTCATATAAATCATTATTTTAAAAAACGGCTTTCACTAAAAGACATTAAAAACATGTTACAATGTGGCATGACGAGAGAAAAAAAAGTATACATAAAAAAATATTTTTTTTCTTCTATTTTCGATTTGAAAAAATAATTCTTGTCATCCCACATAGGTATTATTAAAATAAACATTTTCCCTTTTGGAGAACTAAAATAAAATTAGCCCTAATGTCCTCAAATGCACAGAGAAATTTAAAGATTAGGTATAATAAATTTGTTCAATGTCATATTCTACTACATCTCTATCTCGGGCTTTCCAAGCACACCGTACATTCAGCTGCGTCATTTTATTGACGTGAAGCCATTTACAATTAAAATTGGAAGCATGGATGACTAATACACTCCGAACAACTCTTAATTCTTCAACTGTTATTTCATTACACGCTTCTCTAATTCTATCACATAGTTCCGCTTTTATGGTCTATTTTTATAGACTTTATTTTTTATGGTACCCCAAAAATAAAAATCCAGAGGGATGACGTCTGGTGATCTAGGTGGCCACGCAATTAAAGGGCTATTTCTTCCAGTCCAACGCATAGGGAGGTTGTTATTCAGCCAATGTTTAACTATTACTGCATTATGAATGAATGGAAGCCTCATCTAGTTTGGATATAGAGGTTCTGTTGTACGGCTAAAGGTAACGGTAGCACGATTTAAAGTGTCATCAAAGAAAAATGGTCTGTGCCCAGAAGTAATATTCCAATCTCCTCTCTGTGTCTCCTTCTTCCATAGTGTGTAAAAACTTGGGCTTACATGGTTTTAAATTTAGACGTTTAAGGCTCCTCCAAATTTTATTTCTGTCTACATTCAAATTTAAAGATAAATCTCTGACACTAACACGTGGCTCAGCATCTAATATTACTTGATCTAATGGCCGATCGGCAACGTTGCATTTTTAAAAGCTTTTATTAAACTTGCAATGTTTGTTTGTTTGTTAGTTTGTTTGTTAAGGTCAATCTTGCAATCCAAATTTCGATTAGTTTTAATTAAGCTAGAGCGTTGAAATTTTGCACATGTGTATAAGTCCGGTGACAATACATTTTAACGTTTTTTTTATAAGAAAAAAACAAGATGGGGGCTTCAAGATGGCGGACGACTTTAGCATTTATGATCCGATTCGATTCAAAATCCATATCTGGGGATTCTCGAGATCGCCAATTATGAATTCTTGGTCAAAATTTAGAAATTGAAAATGGCGGCGCCAATATGGCGGACGATTCTTGTCATTTATGGTCCAAATCGATGAAAATCGATATTTTGGGGTTTTCGGGTTCGCCGATTACGAATTTAGTTCAGAATGGCGACTTCAAGATGGCGGACAACTTTACCGTTTAAGATCCGATTCAACTTAAAATCGACATCTGGGGGCTTTCTAGGTCGCGGATTATGAATTTTTAGTCAAAATTCAGAAATTCAAAATGGCGGCGCCAATATGGCTGACGACTTTTGTCATTTAGGTTCAAATCGATCAAAATCGATATGTTTTCAGAGTCACGGATTAGGAATTTCTAGTCAAAAATTTAGTTCAAGATGGCGGACGGCGGGATGGCGGATTTTACCGTTTATGATCCGATTCGTCTCAAAATAGATATCTGGGGATTACAGCATACCAAAAGACTAAAAATTAAAAAATAAAATTATATTTAAAAAATATTTTTAAAAAAACTTTTATTTAAATGCTTTAAAAAGTAGAAAATCAACTTTCAAGTAAATCAAATCCATCATTTTGTTACATTATATAATTGTTTTATGACATAAAAGCTTATCGTGAGATTTTCTGTGTAAAGGAGACAAGCTTTTGTATCATATAAAAATTATATAATGTAACAAAATCATGGATTTTATTTACTTGAAAGTATATTTTCTGCATTTAAATAAAAGCTCTTTTTAAAATATTTTTTATATAACTCTTTGGCTCTAACTTTGGATGCACCTCCAGTTCTATTAAATATTCTACTAATTGAACCAATCGTGGTGTAGTGAATCTGTGGGCGTTCTGGATGTCTCAAATTGAATATACTGGCTGCATCTCGATAAGAGTGCACACTGTCACCAAAAATTCTTATTATTTCAATTTTATCAGCAATATTTAACTGTTGTGCAGCTATGTTCAAATTTAATTTGACATTCGATACAATTGTCAAATCCATTCCAAAGCACTCCATGTTAACAAAGTTAATTGGTATGCCAAGTTCTAAATATTTTAAAAAATAGCTACCAATTTTCAAATATTCATTTCATAATAGTGTTTTGGAAAAATGTGTCCTAGTGCTTAATTAGCGTCATTATTACACCACTACCAAGTTATGTAATTATCCGACAATAAATAACTCAAATAGTAGGATGATTATAATTGAAATCATAGATATGATTTTGTTTCTGTAAAGGAATTAATATTTTTTAACGAAATTTGGTATACAGCCTATTTCTTTTGATCATAGGCGTATTTAATTTAATTTTTTTTTTAAATGAATTTTTAATCACAATCTGAAATACAATAAGTATAACAAATTTGATATAAATCGATCAACAAATGGCCGAGATATTGGGATATAGTGGTGAAAAGTGAGAATGTATAATATGTATTAATCTACTCTTCCCACATCCATGCTGAAAAATGCTAATCTCTCTTCGAACACTTAAATTTCCTTAAATAAAGGTATTTCGTAAATTTTAACGAAATTTCAAATCAGAGATATCGTGGCAAATTTTGATATACTGTGGGCCAAATACAAATAATAAATAATAATTGAAGTTGAATGATTTATTGCAAACTTACCCAAACATTTGTGAGTTTTCTCACTCAGTTTAAGCTTGAAACGGCAGGAAAATCGAGCAGCAGAATATTGTAAGTGCCACGAGACTTAGGAAAAATCGAACTGTTGGTTGCGACATTAGAAAAAATTATTAACAACCCAAGTGGGATTGCTCACATCAAGAAAGTTAAATATTGATCATTTCTTAGTGTCCTCAGCTTCTTACAACCAATATCCTGACAAATTTACTTACATCTTGAGTTGCGGATCAAGCAAGGGCAGAATTTAGAATTTCGAATTGATTCTCGTATAAGTAAATGTATCATCATTTACACCTGTCATATCGCTGGTTGGGACGAATTTTATAGAAATAATAGACATAAGAAAAGATAGAGAGCGATAGATACTTATCTGACTCGAGTAGAGTCTCAATATATGTAAAGTACGCGATTTCACTGTATGCAAAATTATACAAAGCAATGATTTATGGCATTGATTATTGCAACTAATAAAATGCCTAAGATACATCGCCGGCGAGAAGATACAATTAAAAATAATGGACAGAAAATCTGCACGTTTACATTACACTTCCTCATTCCAGTATTGCCAAGCAAATTCTCACATGTCTTGCGCTCAAGACAATGTAAAACTTAAACTAATTTAAATATAAATTGCATGATTCACGGTTTGTGTGTCTTCATAGAAGGAAGTCGTTAGGGCAGACTTTCAGAATTTAATTTAGATGCCTTCTGCCAACTACACTTTGCCTTTATAAATGCCGTCAACAGATTTATGAAAATTGTGAAATTGAAATTACATGTATTTCACTTTGATGTAGAGTGTAAAATCACCGACTTCACAAGCCATGCACTGAAATATTTCCATTTCGCCACAGCAACAATAATTATTATGCCTCGTTCTGTAACATGGAAACACGAGATAAACCATTCCGTAAGCCTATGGTGGTATGCTTCTTAAACATTTGTCAAAAATTTAACAAGGTACTTAAGGATCTAAATAATGTCGACTTGACATAATGTCTAATGTTCTTAGTTTGCATGTTGGGCTACGTCGGTTTTATGGGCGTATTGCAAAAAAAAAAGAATTAGTTACGTATAGTTGGGTGTATATTCACTGGGCAGTCAAAAAACGTAACAAAAATTTTACGAGCTAATTATTAACGCCGGTAAATCATTCGGCATGGTCTCATCAAACAAGCCGACCTACAAATTGCAGGCGAGATAGCACAGAGAGTAACGGTATTTTAACGAGATCGTAAAGTTTTTGTTGCATTTTTTGACTGCCCAGTAAATATACACCCGACTATACCAAATTATTACATTTCTTATAAAAAGAATAATTAAAAAATATACTGCAAATGTCACTTTTTCTGTTGAAACGTTTATATACGTCCATAACAATGATTAAACTTCAAAAATTGGCAAAATGGGGTAACAGCATCTAAAACGTTAGTAAACAATACGATACATTTTGTATAAAACGTTATAAATATATCTGTTTGTATAAACAGATATCCTCAGGTCCGTTACGTATTGTGTACGTTACTTTTTCATCCGAAGCGTATATATACGTCCACAACAGAATGCGGTAATTATTAAAATTTTAAAAATGCGTACATCAGAGTAGTATTTAAAAATCTCTTCGTTTACACATTAATAAATAAACTCAATACGATATATTTTCAAATGTGCTTTTAGAGGGCGGAATATTAAAACATAATATTTTTAGTCGCAAACTCCTCTATAAAATCCTTATTTTATTATAAGGAACGTAACCAGACTGCAACCAACAGCTACTCTCCGGGCTATGTGCCCCGCCGAGCGCTGAATTACAAGTTACAAGTTTGGCGCGTTAAGTGTAATAATTGCATATTACCATCAAAACGCTAATGCTTCGATTGTCGTCACATGCCTACCTTGCACTGACGAGAGCCAACAGCTCGAAACTGCAGTCTGCAAGTGGTGTGTGACGACTGGCACGAGAGCTCCTTTAAGTAGGATCAGTCTTTCGGCTGGTGTTTGTTGCAATCGAAGTATTAGCGTTTTGATGGTAATATGCAATTATTATACTTATCGCACCAGGCTTGTAACTTGTAATTCAGCGCTCGGCGGGGCACATAACCCGGAGAGTAGCTGTTGGTTGCAGTCTGATTACGTTCCTTATAGTAAAATAAGGATTTTATACAGGAGTTTGCGACTAAAAATATTATGTTTTAACGATATATTTTGTACAAAATAAACTGTCCATTATAGTGGTTAATGGAAACAACAAGACCACGGGAAAAATTTACTTTACTACATTTATCCTATCGCTTACAGCCATAAGCATGACGATCAAATTTATCGCGAGAAACGATTTTTACGAATCGAACGTATATATACGTTCGTAGCAGTTCGGTTAGTAATTCGTCCACTTTATGGTTGTATGAAAGAATATTGGAGCTAAATTGTGGACATTGTATATATTACCTGTGAAATAATTAAATTAGTCAATAGTTCGTAATGATCGGAGTAAAACCACAACATGGAAAATTGCTGTCAAATATTATAATTGTAATTAAGGGATATACAAACATTTTTAGACTTAAATAATCTTATTTGGACCGTTGGTTCTGATATTATACCCTCCGCAAAGGACATCGTGCTTTTGACGACCTTGCAAAACATATTTTTACATATTAACACTTTCGGCGACACAGAAAATCGCTGTCAATAGCATCTAGTTTCAGAGAAGCCACGTATAAGTAATATCTTTATTTCTGACAAAAAAGCTGCTCACCGGGACTCGCCTTTCGGAATTTCCAGGAGTTGGACATGACCACAAAAATTGCTGTCAAGAGCAGTGTTGGAATTTTCAGGACATCTGAAAACATGTTTCAACGGACAGCAAAAGCCTTTTAAAAAACTGATGTTAAATTTCCATTCGAATTTAATAAGAAACTTGACCGTTCCGATAGCCTCGAGCTGTGACCGCTACTTCCCCTCTCCCCCTGCACCTATTGACCAGCTAGTGAGGGATATTTTTGCAGCGATATCATGGTCTATTAGAAGAGAGTGTTAAGAAAGATTGAATAATTAAATAGAGTTAATTTGTCCCATTTTGTCGTCTTTCTTTCCACTGAATCTACACATTTAAAGGGAAACTTTTTAATTTCAGATTATAAAATATATTTTTGATCGTTTATTTAAGAAGAAGTTTCTTAGAGGACATATTATTGATTTAGTTAATAACACTAATTTATTTCATGACAAAACGGCTAAAGTTCAAAGAAGATAAAACTTTTCTGTGAAGATGTGCCGGTGATTAGTTCTGATATGAGAGCCCAGATTCGAAGAGTGTTGCTAATGAGATGGAAGACTGATAGTGGAACCAGTAGTTTGAAAGCCTGATAAAATTCTGAGACTCGGATGACCTTAAGGGTCATAAGCTGACATTAATGGAAAAGTATTTTAAAAAATGGAATTGTATGTTTGATGAAAGTGGAAGAAATTACTTTGGTAATATAATCAAACTTCGGGTTTTTGGTAAATAATATGGGGAATATTGAATATTCTAAAAAAATAAGGAATTTTGCCAAGCTGTAGCAGCTTTTAAAATATCCCCATATGCATGCTGTTACAAAATAAACATTTAAAACTACACATGAATACTTTATGATTTCTTAAAAGGTGAATTCCGTTTTGACTTCTGAGAAATCTTATTAGATTGGATGCAATTTAGCACATTTCTTAAGTACTCAATTAATGTTATTAATATTAAACGACCAAAGGAATTATTAAAATGCACTGAGGACATATCCAGTATAAACTATTAATTTAAAAACCTTAGAAATCAAAAAGGTTAAAACCTTATTAGTATAAGTGATTAGTGTTAATAAAAAGCTAATTAAAATTTTTCTCGAAAAAGCTCTAATAACAAATTATAACTTTATACATCACGTACGTATTTTAATTACGTTTTTCTTCATTGCAATCAAAAAGATTAGAATAATGAGCAAATTAGCATTTCATTAACGAGTTAGGCATTAAAATTCTGTATTATCAAAAACGGAGCATGAAAAGAACTAACGACTTGATTGAAGCAATAAAAAACGTCTCTTTACTATCATTTAAATCAGAAAATTTTACCCGTTTTGTATGTCTTGTGTGTAATATTTTTTAATTCAGAGCCGACAGTACCGATAAATTATTATCTGTAATTGTTCAATTTTCATATGCCCACACCTAGTCAACATTTGAATTTAATTGCTGTCACTTTCTCTCATTTAAATATATTCTTCAACAGTAACTTATGGTGCGACTATTTTTTCTATAACATGACAGCTTTAATTTTAATCGTTACCTTGAGCCAGCCTATTACAATTTTATGACATCGTTTAACTTGTACAGTAACACTTAATTTAATTTATTGCTAGTACGAATATTGGCGAGTGTTATTGTGGTAGAACCCAGCAAAATACATAAAATCCTACCTGTTGAAATACCATGAATATCTCCCTTAAAGATGTTTAAGACTGTAACAAAATCTAACTTAAACAGATGCTTTGTGATCGTGTGCAACATTTAAAAATGCCCTCGAGAAAATATTTGGCAAAACAATAAAAATCGATTTAGAAAAAAAAAATAGTTATTTTTCGAAACTGGAACGAAAATCGGATTTTCGTTGTTCTTGTTAAAGAACACGCCAAACCCTAGAAATTTTTTTCGTAACTGCAACAAAATCGGACTTTTTGATGGTTTTTTAGAAGTATTATAAAATTTGCTCCTCGGGGCGTTTTTTATGTAAAAATAATTAATGTCCCTCCACGGAGTGTAATTTTAGCAACTAACATGAATGTCGCTGCACGGGGCGTAATGTCGCCTCGACATTCGCATCTTAAAAATCATGGACAAAATAATAGACTAGTTCAAAGGGACTGGTGCGTCAGTCTGCAAACAGAGAGAAAAATGTCAAATATTGTAGTTCTTCCTCCGGCTAGTACGGTCAAATTAAATCTGAAGTGAACATACCCTTATGTATTGTAAATTTAGATTTTATAACTTGAAGTTTGAGAAAATGGTTCAGATTTTTAAAGAAAGTGAACTCGCTTCAACTAGTGAAACGCGCTTTGAGTCACGTGCGTTCAAGTAAAGACGCACGGAGATCACAGAATTTCACTTTCTTGACTTTATTTCTAAGCTTCAGCCCGCAGCTAGACGAAGATAGAAAAACGCCAGTATAAGTACGGTACGATTATATTAAAGCAAGTAGATATAGGTAACCACAAGCAAGATAGACAATGGGAGCTACTTTACTTTTTTTTCAATGAAGTGGTTGAGGGTATAGGACAATGTAACTATTAAATGCTATGTTCAAAAATAGGGACCGTTTCAGTTTTCATTGTATTGTGTTATATTAACTTGAAAAATTCAAAGTATAGAGGCATGAACTTAGTAGCCTAACACGCGAGTTTAGAAAACGAGGTACTAAGCTTACAAGAGCTAAGCAGAAACTTTTTGAAAGATATTACTTTAATTCTCGTTTTTGCATCTTTGTTTTTATGCCGATTTTACGTTTTGTAAAGTAACAACGCAAACAACAAAAATATGTTCTTACATCTATTTTTCAATATGCCGGCTGTTCAAATGGTAGCTCCCAATATCTTTAATGTACCTCTTTAAAATATATTATTGGAGCTACGCCACAAGCATCAATACATTTACGGATATATAAAATAGCGGTTAGTTATTGCTGGTACTATGCATACTTACAATAATAATCTAATGGTTATCTTACGGTTGCGTCTGTATTTATCTCTTACCTGAAACAAAAAAGAAAAATTAATAAAAAAAATACTCACAGACAGCTTCAAAAACAGATGACCAAGAGCTTATTCTATTTTAACAAGGGTTCTTCGGAACCTCTGTGAATAAGTGCCTAAATGGGGGGGGTTCCAATAAGTAAAACAATAAATAAAACAATAAAATGAGAGAATCTCATATCTGGCACAATATAAAATCACGAAGTGAACCCCACTAATTTTCAACAATAAATACAAGTTTTAATGGACAAATACATAACTAGCAAATAAATATCTAAGAAATCCAACCATACTGCAAGCAAATAGGAATGAAGAACAAGTAACATCTAGAGCAACAAATTACCTAGGACCACAGTCAACAAATACCTATTAGATGTTAGGTAATAACTCATAGCAGTCACCTCCTTTTAAACTAAGTATTGGTTACTGCCAAGGACACTGAGACTGGACTAATATTTCTAAGTGAATAAAACCGGTAGAAAAACTTATAAAAAGAAGAAATGAAATGAAAAGAAACTGTGTTCACGGTTTGCAGCTATTATGCCTCATCAAATATTGAAATCTTGAGGAAACCCTACATGAAATAAGAAGACAAATAAGATTGTAATGCAAAGTCAACACAGTAGGGTATGGATGTCATTGATAGTCAATAATGGATCGCTAAAAATGATCTAGACTAAGTCCAACAACTGTAGAATATAGACTCAAGGTTAATAACCTTGAAAATGACCTAGTAGAAATGTAACTGGAGCGACATTGACAGGAATCGTAGATGATGTGGCTGTGGTAACTGAGGCAGAAGAGATCCTTATGAACACGGCAAATACTGCACTGCAGCTTGTCGCAAATTGGATGAAAGAGAGCGATAAAGTGTCCAGGGGTCTGGCTGGATATGAAACTCACCAGATAAGTTGACAAACTACCAAACTAGAAAAAACTACATCGACTCTCTCAATGTCTAATATCGGAAATCCCCAGATGTTCAAAAGCAGATTATTATGTAGCGTAGCCCATCCACAAATACTGTATATCTGTCGTACAGTAACAGAGAATAAAAAGCTTACACAAACATTACTCAGAACACAACAAATGATGTCCATCACGATGTGCAGTGCTTATAAAATGATCTCAATAGAAGAAGTGCGAGTCATAGCAAGGAATCTTCCCATAGTTCTGTTAATCAAGAACAGATTTGACAGGTATAGTAGGACTGTTAGGAAACCTAATGTCTACATGGCAAGAAAATGGAATCTACGGAGGATGGACACCTGATACTTGACATTTAGACAATGATCAACAGATCCTATGATGAGGTAGACTACTTCCTCGCAAAAATACTTTTGGGATACGGATATATCAAAAAATATTTACACAAACGTAGCAGAGCTTAAACAGATAGGCGATGTTGATGATGTAGATGATGAGTTAGAAAAGAAGTCAAACTTAGATCAGGAAACACATTTAACGCTATGAATATGATGGCAAGTATTCTACCAACAGAAACTTAGAAGTACGCATATGGAACTGTTGAAGACATTATCGAAACAAAATAAAAAGAAAGTAGATAGTAAAATGACGAAGGAAATGAAAATACAGCCTCTAGCACCGAAGAAATGCGAAAGCGGATGTCCGTGCGGGTAGGAATAGTTTTAGTTGGTAAGAGTCTGACATAATACTGCACCTTAATAATAGAATAATTATAAATATTCAAAAGAATAGTTACAATACGCATTTGGTTTATTGTTCATTAGTTTTGTTCAAATTTCTCTGACATATGTTTCGGCCTTGCGACCATTATCAAAGAGTCTTAAAAACTGACCTGAAAGTAGTGGTTCACAGTATATATCTTACAAATCCTCTACCCACCTAGAGGGGGATAATAACTTGATTTGCTATTTCTTAAAATTTAACAATACAGGCCGGAACTACGGCAATAATTTTCTGTTTTTTTTTTTAGTTTATTTCATTATTTATTTAAATTATTACAAAAACATTTTTATAACGTGCCAAATATAGAAAACAAAAAGTGGCATAGTATAAATTATGTAAATAAGGTTAGCAACTCAGTATGTAATAGATTAAATAAATTAGGTATTAATACAATTTCAACGAATAGAAATAATTTAGGTCGCTTGTTGGTTAATAATAAAGCAAAGACAGAATATATTTAAAAATCGGGGGTATATGAAATAAAGTGTGACGACTGTGATGCCGTATATATAGGTCAGAGTGACCGTAGCATAGATGTGAGGTTAAGAGAACACAAACAGGTCTATTTTATATAATAAAAAATCGACTGGTATCGCCGAACATTGCATTGAGCAAAATCACGTTTTTAACGGTAGTAGTGTTAAACTTTTGCATAATACAAACAAAGGTAAAATCCTAGACATGCTTGAAATTTTAGAAATTAAGAAGGCTCTAAGAAACAATAAAAACGTTACAAATACACAAATAGAATTTATGAACAATCCTGTACTAGACACAGTAATAAAATTAAAATTAAGTTCGTAGTTCCGGCCTGTATTGTTAAATTTTAAGAAATAGCAAATCAAGTTATTATCCCCCTCTAGGTGGGTAGAGGATTATAGGAAGATATATACTGTGAACCACCACTTTCAGATCAGTTTTTAAGACTTTGATAATGATCGCAAGGCCGAAACATGTCAGAGAAATCTGAACAAAACTAATGAAACAACAAACTAAGTGCGTATTGTAACTATTCTTTTGAATATTTTTCATCAAGAACCTACCGCAGATTCCATCCAATTAACCTTAATAATAGTTAAAGTAAATTGGGTAGATATGACACTGAACTTATTTCCACTATATTAATTTACTTTCAACTGCATGAATGGTATTTAAAATTAACCAAATATAGGCAACTATTTTGTACGTAGTTGCCAGCACAGCAACAAAATTGCATTTTCAGACACTATGGCTATTATCTTCAAAGCATTTTGGGAAAGAGTGCCACTTTCAAAACGTGGGGGCTACTAAACTGTTACTTTTAAAACGTTTAAAATGTATTTTCGCGCTTTTCGAAAACTGCACAGTTTAAAAGTTATTTCCAATGGTACAGCAAATCAGTACCGTTGGAAAATGGCTGGTATTCACACGTCCATGTGCTGGTTTACGTACAATGCAGTAATAAATCAGTAGCAGCTATCAATTAGATCAGGAGATGCAAGAAAATATTCTACGAAATGCAGATACTGCGGAACTCGACGGTCTGATAGTGTCCGCCATAAAGCCGACATACATTGTCAAAGCTTTTAACATACTTGTGAGAAAACATTGACGATAACCGATAACTAAAAGGCTTGTTCTATGTTATTTCTCGCTTTAAACCGCAATCGTATTTGCAGATTCTTCTGGCGGTGCAATATAAAAAATATGTTTCATAATAATCGTTCATGGTACATCAGCAGTTAAGAAATACTATTTCTTTTCCCGTAATAGTTTAATTATCTTCAACTAACATTTAATATTTCTTTCATGTTCTGATGCATTCAGGACGGGTCAACTACCTATAACGTCAATCTTTATTATGCAGTAGGTATAATGTAATCAAGGAAATTACACGTTAAGGCTATTCGTCAGCGGGCTACTCCGTGTCATAGTAATAAAGTGGTAAATATGGTAGTAACATCCAACGACAGTGGTAGTAAACCTCTACAACTGTGCGCTTTAGGGCCGTTTGTACGATAGCAGCTCTACTACGGGCTACCCATGAATAGTTTAAAGCGGAAGATCTGAAGATCATTCTAAATTTTCGTTATACTTGTAGACCAGACAAGTCTCAATGCAAAATGGGTTCGGTGTGAAGTATTTTGGACCATTTATTTTTTATCGCAAAAGCGCATACATTCCCAAAAAATCCCATGTATGCTAAATCAGCCATTTAGAAAAAATGCCCGACGGAGACATATTCTTTAAATCACATATCTCAGTAGCCATTGCTGTGATTTTAGATCTCCTTTTTTGTTTTGTTCCTTATTTAACGTTCTACATAAAGTGTAATTACATCTGTTATGGTACACTGTGCGATGACTCAAATTTCAAATCAAATTTATTTTAATGTAAAATACAAATTAGTTTATATAAATACAAATTATTATAATTAAGAGCACTTATTAAAAAAGAAAAAGAAAAACCCTCATATTTTGATGTAATGATGCAAGCAAGATAAGAAATTGCCTAAGCATAGTGTCTGGATCGTTCTAAATTTATTTAGCGATGTAAATTCAGCCTGTGAATATTTTTATATAGCATTATATGAAATCCTTGATTCTTGCGTGCCTAAATATGTTTCAAAACCAAAAAAATATCCGCCCTGGTTCAATAACAATATTATTAGGAACTTAAAGGAGCAAACTAGAATCTGGAAGTTGTTTAAGCAAACAGGTGCAGAACATATATATAATAAATTTAAATCATTAAGTACTCTAAGACAGACAGAGATATAATGCTCATAAAATATATTTAAACAATACTCAAAACAATATTAGAGATGTTGTTAAATCCTTTTGAAACTATATTAATTCTAATAAAGGTGCATTATCCCCCAAAATTCAGTAGTTAAATAATACATAAGAAATTGTGGACGGATTTGCAAGATTTCTCAGGTTCAGTCCGAATATTAGTAATTTACATATTGATAAATTTTCTACATATGTTTTATCTGCCTTGAAAAAGTTAAAATATTAATTTACAAAAGGACCTGATACGTACCAGCTTTTATTATTAGAAATTGTGCACATGTTATTGTAGAGCCCCTCCCGTATATTTTTTGAAGTTTATTTATTTATTTATTTATTTATTTATTTATTTATATAATTCATCCAACGGGTGAAACCCAATTACAGGACAAATAACAACAGATTTAAATAAAATATCGATAAATAGAACAATATGGTGTAAGTAAAAGGTACACAAATGACACAAATATAAAATGTAACAACTACAATCAAAATATATACTCTAGTAAAATAAATATATATATATATATACATACATACACATATACACATATATATATACATATATATACACATATATACACACATACACACATATACATACATACATATACATATATATGGTATTTGGTATATTTTCAAATATATGGAAAAAATCTCGTATCTGTCCGGTTTACAAGAAGGACGAAAAAACAATATAGAAAACTATCGGCAAATTACTATAATTTGTAATTTCTCAAAAGTTTTTGAAATACTTAATAATACTTACTTAATAATATAATAATAATATTTATTTCCCATTTGATAGTACATGTATAGAAATAGTCACAAAACTTACAAACTAACGTACACAAAGTAATCAGATACAGAATAAAAGCATTTATTAAGTAAAAATTATTTTAGCCTAGATTTAAATAAACTTTCTCTTTTAATACATTTTATATCGTCAGATAAGTTAAAAAATTTCGGCCCTATAAAATTTAGGAGATTTGGCAGTAATTTTTAGCCTAGCAAAAGGAACATGAAAATTTTCTTTTTGTCTGGTATTAACATTATGATAGTGGCTATTTAAAATAAATTTTGTCTGATTTTTAAAAATATATATACACAATTCAAAAATGTACAAACTTGGTAAAGTTAGTATTTTATAATTTCTAAAAATGTCTTCACATGGATGGGTATACGGAACGCCTGCAATACATCTTAAAATACGTTTTTGCGCGATAAAAACATAAGAAGCAAAAGTGGAGTTTCCCCCGAAGCAAACACCGTATCTCAGTCGAAATTCAACTTGTGCATAATACAAACAGATAAGTTCTGTATAAAGAACCGTTCTTATATTTCGAAATAAATAGGTAATGATGCAAGTTTTAAAATTACAACCTCACAATTAAGATTTCCAGTTAAGGTTGTTATCTAACTGTATACCTAAGAATTTAGCTGTTGGTGCTTCAGTAAATAAAAGCGTATTGTTTATATTAAAATTTAGCAATTCACAATGTTTTTGATTAGTATGAAATCTTAAAACCTGGGATTTATCAGCATTAAAATATAATGAATTTTTAGAGAACCATTCACTTTTAAATAAATTGTTACAATTGAGTTCTAAAATTTCATCTGTTTTGTTTGAAATGATTAAAGATGTATAATCGGCATACATCGTAAAATTAGTACTAGATGAAACAGAATCTATTTCGTTTACGTATTATAAAAATAACACGGGGCCCAAAACGGAACCCTGTGGAACTACCATTGTTAAAAGTGAATAGTCAGATGTAACAGAACTTAAACCATTTGAATTTTTATATATTATATTAACACGTTGTTTCCTATTTTCAAGATAGGTTGGAACCCAGTTTAGCGCTATACCTCTTATACTCAGTTTATATAATAATCGTTTATGATCGACGCAATCCAATGCCCTGCTGAGATCGCAAAAAATCCCAACAGGATACTCGCCTGTTTCCAGAAAATTTAAAATATTATCATAAAATGACTGTATAGCAGTAGTAGTCGACATTCCACCTCGAAATCCATGTTGACTATTTGTTAAGATCTGATATTTTTCGAGATACTTCAATAACCGATCCATAAAACAATATTCAAGTATTTTAGAAAATTCAATAGGCACTGTAACCGGTCTATAATTTTCTAACAAATTTGGATCACTTTTCTTTAAAACAGGAACAACCTTTTCAGTTTTTAAGCCATCAGGGAATGTTCCAGTTTCAAAGGACATATTAACGGTATATAAATAATCGGTTCAATGATAAAATTTAAATTTTTTTTAATTATAAACATTGGTACATTATCTGTACCAGATGATATTTACTTTTTAATTTTTTCGTCAGTAATTTTAACATTTCTTCTGCACTAAATGGATTGAGAAATAAGGAATTGGTTTGCATAATCATATTGTCATTATTATTAGAAGAAATATTATTTACTTTTGGAATTTGATCGGTTATATATCTAAGTGTATTAATAAAATAATCATTAAAAAGTGAGGCAATTATTCTTGGCTCTTCATACAAGACCCCATCATTATTTATAGAAATATTATTATGGTTTTTATTTTTGTTACATAATTCAGACATAACCTTCTAAGCAGATCGGGATTGGTTTTCTGAATTAAAAATTTTAGCTTGATAATGAGTTCTTAGCTTTTTCGATCAGCAGCTGATGGATCCTTTTCTGGTTCTTATAAGCAGTCGACAATTCCGGATAACTCTTTCTCAAAATAAACAGATCTTTTAAATGTGAACTGTATACTCTTACTTCATCATTTGCCCATTTCTTATCTGCTCGTATATTATTACAAAATTTCCGCAGTGGAAAATATACATAACGTGCTCTATCCTCATATAGAGGGGCAAATTAGTGTGCACGGTTTCGTTAAAAATAGATCCGCGGTCTCAAACTTATTTTGTGTTACGCACATATCGCTCAATGTATGGTTCTAAAAGAAGATATTATTTATACGAACTTCTCCTTTGATAGAATTAACCGCAATATATTATTATATAAGCCAGATCTCGCTGGGCTCTCTATACTATTGCTAAATTTATTTATATCTTATCTTAGCCAAAGAACACAATATGTTGAATATTGGGGTGTAAAATTATTCGAAATATCAGTTACATCAGAGGTTCCCCAGGGCTCTGTTCTGGGGCCTCTTCTTTTCATATTATTTATTAATGATATTATAGATAATTTAGATGTATGCTATTTAATTTATGCGGATGACATGAAGTTGTTTTGCAATGTTAGCTCTGAGGCAGACTGCGAAAAATTGCGAAACAACTTGCAAATCGTGAATGTTTGGTGCTCATTGAATAATCTTCCACTAAATGTTGAGAAGCGCAATGTGATGTCTTACTGTAGAAAACAAGGTCCACTACTAAAAGACTATCAGTTAAATGGCAACATAAGTATATAAGAGATCTTGGGGTCATCTATGACAGTGAATTAACTTCTAATATACATGTCGATAACGTAATGCAATCTTCTTTTAAAAATTTGGGCTTTATAATAAGAAGAGAAATAAGAAATTCAACTGGCTTTATTAACGTGAACATGTTAACACTACTTTTTAATCCTTTGGTCAGATCAAAACTTGATTTGACCTATATCAACAGATAAGAGGCACTGCAAAGGTAGTTTCTTAAGTAATTATCCTTTAAGGAAGATAGGTTATATCCACCAATTGGAATACCACAAAGTCTTCTACTTTCTCGTTACCGCAACTGAAAGATCGCAGAATAAGACAGTAATTAATATTTCTGTATAAAATACTAAATAATAAAATAGACAGCCCTCAGGTATTAGAACAAATACGCTTTCATGTACCAAGAACAAAGGCTCGTAATAACATTATCTTCTATCTTGCCAAACCGAGGACTAATTTGTTAAAACATTCACCGCTTCACTTTATGCGCAATAATTAGAACAACCTGCAAGACAGAGTTGACATATTTAATTGTAGTATAAATAAACTTAAGACACTAAACACTGTGCAATAGTTCTTATTTTTTTGTATATTTTTGTTAAAATTATATTATGTATTATATATCGTTATTTTTATTATTTTGTTTGTCTTATTAATTTGTAATTTGTGATATTTCTTTATACACCTGTATTTTCCCATCCAGTAATTGGCCTTGGCTGTTGGTTGGTATGTAAATAAATAAATAAAGAAAAATAGTGTGCTTAGGCACTTTCTAAAAAAATAGTGGATATTCTCGTGCTTTTCTCTAGAATTTCATAACTGTTACAGCATTGGCAACTTAACCACTATACTGCTAGTTTAGCAAAATCATTTAAGCTTGAAAATATAAAAATTCCAGAAAATTAAAATATATTATTGACGATGGGTATCTGCTACATCTGATTGTTTTATATTTTAAAACATTTTGAAGTAAACCTGAGAATTGTATTTGATGGATATAACAGTATACCAAACACTAAATATGTGGCAATTTCTATTGAACTTGTTGTTATTGTTGGATGATCTTTCTAAATTCATCAGATTTACATCCTGAAATTTTTCAATCGCCATTTTGAAAATGGTGGGCGTAAGCTATGGGCTCCACCTAACAAATTATTTGCAAATATGTTTCGGTAAAATGAACAAAGTCTAGTGCTTTCTTCTAGAAACTCACAATTGTTACAGCATTGGCACCTTTGCTAAACTATAAAGGATTTAATGGCAATTACTATTTGTAGCGGTGTGGATTGGAGTCGGATTTCACTTTCGAAACATCACTTACTAGCCCACAATTGAAAACAGCTGGATGAATGTTTTGATAAGAGGAGTGACAAGTGTTTATGTATTTTCAATAATTTTTGATAACCTACTCCGTCGCCCTTGTACTTTGCAGTCACGTGCCAGAATAACAAGATCAAGAACTATTCGATAGCTGTACGTCATTAGACGTCTCGACGACACAAGTTCAAGTACAGAGTGGCACATTTAGAGGGCGCTTCAAATTCATGGTTTAGTTTTCGAACTATTTCAAAAATTTAAACATATATTTTGAATTTGAAAACACGAAAACAATCAAATATATTTTTCAAAATGTCTCGGTATATTTCACCATTCAAGTTGCCTTCAACAATGTGGGGACCGATAAGTTTGTTGCCAATTATTGCACACCACACGTTGACAGTCCAAGGACGCATATATTCATTTGTGCGGATTTTCAACAGTCCAGTAATTCATATGTCGATTAACCGTTTCGTGGTTTATAAAAGACGACTCGTAGAAGAAAAATACGTAACGAAAAGAATTGGGGTTTGCGTGCCCACTGACAAAAAAGTTACTCGGATATGCTCGATGTTTTCAGGACCACTTAGAAGGCCTAAAACCAAAAAGGTGACCCCCCTACTTTTGTTTCAGCCGCCATCTTGAAAATTTTTTGAAGTCTTATCTCGTGTTTTATTGGTCGCACGGAAAAAGTCATCGAACAAAAAATGTTGTAAATAAAATTCTACAAATTTTCGGTAATTGCCGAGATGCCGAGAAATTAATATTTCGAGCGGTAGAGGGCGCTGAAGTTACCAAAAACATTTTTTTGATAACAGTGTTGTTTAGGTAAAAATATTAGCCATACACACATATCCAAATAAATTAGATTCCATTGATTTTAAATTTCCAATTGTCTTTTGGTAAATAAAATAATATTCTAAGTTAAAATATACACAGGTGTTTATTTTTTAAAATTATTTTCTTTAATTCATAATTTTCAAATATTGAAGTTTTGCTGTTTGTAGATATAACTCCTTAAAAAAATGCAATATGCGTAATTACTTAATTTTTTCAAAGCGCCCTCCTAAATAATCCACTCTGTATTTATTACACTTCATAATGGTAATTATTAAATTTTTTAATTAGTTTGTGTGAATGATATAATTAAATTCGATACAACGCAAACAAAGGTATAAAGAGGTTTTGATGGAGCAGTTAGCAAATTACACAGAAAACAGTTGAAGTAGCAGTTATTAAAAAAAACGACAATTAGAGTTTTACATAAAATCCCTTTTAAAATCACCACCTAAACGTAATAGTGCATATCAGCCTCGGTAAATTAACTTATATAAAAGTTTTATTGCTCGCTTGCTAATAGCCACTAATGGCATTTTTAATTTTAAATATTTAATCCTTCGTTTTGCTTGTAAGTTAATTAATATTAAGTGAGTTGATTAGAGGAAGGAAATAAAAAACCTTTCACGGTTCGTGATTCTATAACATGTTATAATTATGTTGTGTACGCAAATTATGTCTGCATTTAGTGCTTCAATTTTCACGCAGGGCGTTTTCACAGACATCGGCAAAACCGAAGCAGCGCCGGCGGTGGACACCGGCGCCGGATGCAACGTAATCGAATGGAAACCTTCACACACATAGATCGGTTTGGTTTCTAATCGATTACAGTATATTCGGCGCCAGATTTTGAAAAACGCGATCGAAATTCATATTTGAGTGATTGATATATCTTTATTACTGACATTATGGTTTTTTGGACAATTGTTTATAAAAAATATTCCCACGACGAGAATAAAATATAAAAAATTAAATTAAAGTATTATTACGCAATAATTTTTGCTATAACGATGTCAACGGTCATTGTTTTATTGGTGATAATTTGTAGTGTAAAATTACTCAAGGTAATGGATTTACAGATACCTTCTTTATCACGTTTTGGTAGACGACATCTGGTGAGATATAGTTAGGTAAAACTGTTATTGGTATCGAATTATCAATATTTTGGTTTTCTGTAATGTATACCTAATTTTATTACAATGAGTTCAAATATGCTTCTAGAGGACCGAATATTAACAAAATGTAATATTTCAGTCACGAGATCTTCTATAAATCCTTATTTCCGTAAAGAACAACCAGATTGCAACCAACAGCTATTCTCCAGGCTATATGCCCCGCCGAGCGCTGAATTACGAATTGCAAGCCTTAAGTGTATTAATGACATACTACTACCAGAACGCTTACAGTTTCGACTGCGACAAACATCGGTCGAAAGACTAAAATACGATTTTAATATATGAGGAGACCAAGGTGAGAAATGGTTAGTCTACCAGTAATATAAATAGAAATGCAATTATAAACAATTTAGAAGTCATGTTACACATCCCTAAAAATGATTTATCCTCATAAATCTCTCTTAACATATCGGGTGTAACAGGATCATGGTATACCCCCTTTTCTCTTTTAGTTTTGGTATACTACGTACATAATAAGCGGCACTTTTTGACATACAATTGATTTTTCTTCATTTCAGGTTTCACCGGAAGTGGCACCAACTTTCGATTTTTAAATGGAACATCCTGTATATGATTGCATTTTTGAATTCTGCATAATCTTTTGAATCTAACCATGCCAAATAAGTGACATTTCAAACATCATTTTTTTTATAATATAATTTTTAGTTTTCCATTTAAATGCGCCATGGCGGTTTCTATTTATTCTAAATGGCCCGTGTAATGCTACATATACCATGATATATACCAAGGGGGGGGATATACCATGATCGTGTGACACCCGGCATATGATTTAAAACAGATCCACGCGATTCTTTTATATGTGGACAAAATGTAACTATTGTGATAGTGTATATAGTCAGTATCTTAATAGTGTTGAATAAAGCATTTAAAAAATTTCAACGTTCCAAATCTCCTAATGACTGGAACTATTATAAGGAAATTCGTAATTATATCACAGGTGCTATTAAGAGAGGAAAGAAAGCTTACATCCAATATGTTATACGTCAAAATAACGACAAAATTGTATAGAACACTTTAAGATCCCTAAATGTTATAAACAATAAAGAAATAACATCTTTACCACCTAATATCAATGATGTTAATTTAATAAATAGACATTTCAATAGTATTACTCATGTTAGCAAACTTCAATAACAATTAAATTTACTTGATAAGTATTCCAGACCCAATGTCAGTAACAACATCTTTAAATTCTTTAATGTAGAATCACATGAGGTATCCAAAGCAATTAATCGACTAAAAAGCAACTCCATAGGATCTGACAATATCTCGTTAAAGATGATAAAACTAATATCTAAATATTTACTTAACAACATCACATTTATTCTTAACACTGCGATCGATACGAATGTTTTTCCTTTCTCTTGGAAACATGCTTATATTTTGCCCCTTGCCAAAATTTCTTCTCCCACTGAAGTCTCACATCTTAGGCCTATTAGTATCCTGCCCACTATGTCTAAAATACTTGAATATCTTATGAAGGAGCAAATTTCCGCGTATGTTTTCGCTAACAAAATTATACCTGACATTCAGTTAGGGTTTCGTGACCTACACAGCACCACTACTGCTTTATTAAATGTTACTGATGACTTTTATAGGGCCATTGATAAAAATAATGTTTGATGTCTTGTTCTATTAGACTATAGTAAGGCATTTGATACTTTAGATCACAGTTTGTTGTGTAAAAAATTATCTTTCTTTGGCTTTGATGATACATCCGTTTCTCTAATACAAAATTATCTATCAAATCGCTCACATAGCGTTCTCTTGGATTCTGAGGTGTCAGAAGCTTTGCCTGTTAATTTTGGCGTTCCCCAGGGGTCAATTCTTGGGCCCCTGTTGTTCTCTTTATATATCTCGGATTTCCATACGTTTTTAGAAAAGTGTAATATTCATCATTATGCGGATGATACACAGCTTTACCTTGACTTTTTTCCAAGCGAATATATTCTAGCATCTGAGGCTATTAATAATGATTTTAAATCTTTATTAGATATTTCATTAGCACATAATTTAAAACTTAATGCTAACCAGTCGGCGGACTTGTTAGCATTGGACTAACTAAACATTAATTTAAATGGTGAACAACTACCTGTTGTTGATCATTATAAAAATTTGGGTCTTTGGATAGATTCAGACTTAAGATTCGCCAAGCATATTAGTTACTTGTGTCAAGTTTCATACTGCACACTGAAGAAATTATTTTCCCAAAAAGATATTTTAGATCCTAAAATTAAACTTCAATTATGTGAGAGTCCAATTTTCTCTAAGATATCTTATGCAGATGCTATCTATGGCCCTGCATTGAGAGTTTCTGATACCAAACGACTTCAATTATTACAAAATGCCTGCCTACGATTCTCAACAGGACTTCGTAGATTTGATCATGTTAGTTATAAATATTCTGAAGTCGTCTGGCTAAAATTAGACAAGCTACGTTCTCTTCATCTTCTCTGCTTAACCCACAAGGTTCTTGATAAGCAAATTCCGACATATTTGTTTGAGAAATTGTCACAGCTTAAATGTAATCAAGTGAATACACGAAAGCGGGATTTTCTGGCAATACCGAAACACTCCTCTGCCATCTTTAAACGTAGCTTTTCATATAATTCTAGCAAGTTATATAACAGTCTGTTCTATGACTTTAGGCACTACTCAATTTATAATTTTAAAAAGAGACTAAAGAGATATCTATTTTCTTCTTAATGGTCTGCGTATTATATTTTCAATGCTTTGCTTAATGGTACTTACTGTTTCTTCTTTTTTTTTTTTACTTTTTAGTCTCCATTTCTTTATGTCACGCGTGTCATTAATTTTAAGTTGTAGTTGTATTATTAATATGTATTTGCAATCCATGTTTTTCGTAATTATATTATTTTTAAATTTATGTATTTGTTGTTGCTCTGGTTAAGTTGAAAATCAGCCTTCGGCTTATTTTTGTTAATACCTATGAATAAAGACGATTTATTATTATTATAAGACGTATACAAATGGAGCAAAATTTATGTTTGCGACTCATTCATGCGGCATACGAAGAAAGCAAAGAATTACGCATAAACTAAGAGACTCAGGCTTTTGCCCAAAAACTATTAGAGATATAAGACCGTTTTTGTAGCAAATTTTACAAATTGCAATTTTGATAACCTTTTTTTTCGAAAAACTGAAAGTTTTCGAGATAATTACAAAAAACTACGTTTTGTCCACTTTCACTCATTATAAAATTAATCACAAAGTTGGTATCGATGAAGACTTGAGATGTTTTTTATAACATCAAAATAAATCTGCCCACAAAAATTCAGCTTACTCCTAAATTTTACCCTTTTGCAAGGAGGATAATATATTATGAACCAAAAAGGAAACGATTAAAAAAACTGTTGCCTTCCATAAAGGAATAAATAGTGTAAAATTATACATTTAAGGTTTCAATCGGCTGTAGACCATTGATTGTGGACACATGTGCTTATTAAAATATTTTTACATTAAACAGGGGCTTGGTCGAACAACCAATTGCGCCTAATTGTAACTAAACGTGTTTTAAGGCGTGCAATTGATAAATGTGCATCTGGTAATTAAATTTACATGAAATAACATCTTCGAAGGTGTTTAGACAAGAACGTTTTTAAATAAAGCTGTTTTTATGCAGTTGTGTGCGACCAGCCTAACAAAACTTTTTCAAAAGGTTGAGATTTCTTATAAAAACGGCCTCTTTTTAGCCTCTCAATTGTTCAACATACTTTAGACCTCGATTAGTATCTATGTAAATCTAAAAATATTGTACCCCGTATTTATATTTAGGGACCATTTTGTCACATTTTTATTTCACGTAATTGTTATTGATTCTAGACGATGTTTATATTTCTTATACGAAGGAATCATGTGGTTCTCAAAAAAGAGTAAAAATGTCGAAAATAAAAGGGGATGAGTTGCGATTTATTAGCAAAAACGACTTTGAACATCGGAAAAATTTGATATTGTCCTTTTTTCAATTTTTAATTCTTGATCCCTTCATACAAGAAATTGACTTGTATCGATATTAATTATGTGTAAAATAATCCGACAAAAGAGTGTAGTTTCGGCATAATCTATTATTTAACTAACATTATTTTAGACAAAGATATTATTCGACGTGTAAAGTATACTCTATCAAAAAGTATAGAGGTGCTAGCAAAGATGCCGATTTTGTTTAGAAATCACAATTCCTCTTTGAGGACGCTCTGGCACGATTTCCAAAACAATTCTTATTTCCTTTTAATACAATAATAATTCAACATTATTCTAATATGTTCAAACAGTAGCTGTAAACAAGTCACGAACATACAAATTAGGTATTTACCCTCAGGGATGATTAGTTACCTATATACATTATTATCTCGCACTTCTTAGAAGATACTATCCAACATGTACACATTATGCTGCTAAAAACAGGTAAAAGCCGACATTGCAATCATGCGATATACTATGAAAGAGATGCGACGGACAGGCGACATTAACTCAGGTCAGAATAAAAAAGTTAAGATTGGCTTAACTTTTAAGTCGTTTGATTCATCAGAAGATTCATTTAGAAGGACTGAATAAAAATTCCATTCAACTGTAGGAGCTCGTATATGGGACGTATATAACTTTTGGCAAAATGCAAAAAAAACTATTGGACATTGTGTAATCTTTTTGCTGCTATTTTGTACCACTAAAATTAATTTTGTACCCTGAACCATTTTCGAGAATACTAAAAACTGCTAGCGTTAGCAATAACCACGATATCTCAGTAGCTATTAAGCTAAAGTAAAAATTATGGTATCAGAATTTGTTACTTTCAAAGTGCTTCCAGATGCCAATAGAATATATGGCGGACTTATACTCACAATAAAAATCAAGAGCAAAGTGCAAAGAGAAATTGTTACATCGCTCTGATATGTACATTCAACGCACACTTGGACATCTAACAAGTTTTCAAATTTAAAATCTGTGTTATAAAATACTAACGCTACAATATTTTCAAGTGGATAAATTCAGTCGAGAAGACTTATCTTTATTATATCTTGATTTACTTTGAGAAGTTGCTTTAAGCTGATTAGAATCAGTCAATCGTCATCGGAATATTTACCCTCCTTTTATGCATAAACCTTCAAAAACTTTTAAATACCCAATTGGGGTTAGATTCAAGTTGGCGCTGACAGTATTGCCCTTATAAAAAGTTTGAAGGAATTATCTTCATTCAGAAATATTAGTACGTTTACGGATACTAATGTGGATACTGAAAGTGGAAATTAAAAATAAATAAGGGTAAAAGAGGATTGGATTTATAACACCTTTGTTTCTTTAGGTTTAAAAAAAATAATAAGAACATTTTAAAAGCTTGCTTTTCTGTAACAAGTCGTACTAAAAAGTTTTGTATGATTGTACGCATGATTGTTTCAAAGGGGTGAAATCATTGTATACATAGTGCCTTCATTCATGCGTACATAAAGATGATACATATACTTATATACAAAGTGCGCACGCCTTGGTTTTCTTGCATTCGTACATTAGTATTTTTCTATTATTTACTTTTTAGTACGACTTTTTACAGAAAAGCAAGTTTTTAAATATTTATTTTCCACTTTTTAGTCACACTTTTTGGGGAGTTTACCCCCTAGAGCTCGCTCAATAAAAAGTCGTTTCTTAATGATTTGTTTTGATTTCTCGCTCCTTCGCTTTATCGCTCCTTCGTTTTGCAGATTTTTCAATTTTCACCCCCGCGCCCCCTATGTATGAATATTTGCAACAGTAACTGTAGAATACTGTATTGTCATCCGATCTTAGTAACTGTGCAAAATTTAATCACTTGATTATGTCAGGAAGTGTGATAAATAAAGGATGCAGAATTTGAAGAAAATTTTCACTCCCGTGTCCCCTACGTGCGAATATTTGCAAAAGTAACTGTAGAATACTGTATTGTCATCCGATCTTAGCAACTGTGCAAAATTTCACCAATTGATTATGTCAGGAAGTGTGTTAAATAAGGAATGCAAGATTTGAAGACAATTTTCATCCCCGCGCCCCCTACGTGCGAATATTTGCAAAAGTAACGGTGAAATACTGTATTGACTGCCGATCTTAGTACCTGTACAAAATTTGAACAATTGATTGATTATGTCAGGAAGTGTGTTAAATAAAGGACGCAAGATTTGAACATAAACATTGTGCACGTATTGTGAGTTAGAGAAAAGCAAGTAATAATGTCGGTTCAATGGGACGCATGCAAAATATCGCCCCTAATGATGTCAAATGCGAATGAATCACATTTTTAAAAATATACCTGCCAGTAGCTAACTAAATACTAATATAAAAATACGATTAAAAAAAATTATTAAGTAACAACTTAAAAAAAAAACGTTCAGTCCTCCATATTGAAATCGACGGTTTTTTAAATTCATTTAACGTCGGCTTATTTCCGCTATAAGGCCAATCACCGACGCCAGGGGATAAGCTCATCAGTGTCTGTGTAGGCACTGGGACCCCTAACCTGGAAATTTTGCCGAACCCACACAGTTTTGCATTTCTTTCGAAAGATGGTGACGCGAGCAGATCCGCTCATCCACTATATCTCATCGACTTGCTGTTACCCGGTTTTGAACCCGGGCTGTCTACGTGAGAGGACGCGCCACTATCCATCACACCACCAAGCCGACAAGTCGATGCTTTATTTGTGAACATTATAAATCCAGATTCCTAAGAGATTTCTTTTTTCCCTATTTTTCAGTTAGATTTTCAAAATATTAGTCTGCCTTATCGAATATGCCATTTTGTTTTTGAAAATTCTAATTTCTAATCAGCGAGTGGTGTCGTTAGATTTGAGATAAAAAAATTGCCAGAACGCTCTTTGGATTTCTGGCCCTGAAAAAAATCAAATCAGGCCTTGAAGCTCTATCATTTAAAAAGAAATCGTCAGTGGATTTTTTTTAAAAAGATTGGTCAGAACTATAACTTTTGTAAACAGGGAGCGAATGTTTTTCCGAAATGTTTTGTTAAAAATGTGTATTTAACGTCGGCCTATTTTCGCAACTGAGGCCTATTACCGATGTTTGGAGACGAGCTATATCTAACCAGGGATTTTGCCGAACCTGTCCTCTGTCAAAAAATAAGAATTTTACCATGTTTAACATTTAATAGACAAGGGGCCCATAGCCTTACATACCTTCCGAAGGATGGTATACCCACAGTGCAATTCATGTCTAAAATTGCAGCTTCTGTGTATGTACACACTGATTATACAAGCCGCTAGAAAAAAGTCACACCTACTCTCGCCCCATTTCGAACTATTAATAACTGTTTTAATTTAAATTTTTAATGATGTAATTAATTATTTCAGGCGTAAAACTTATTGTAATAGGGCCTTCAGTACCCTCTTCTCACCAAGCTTAGTCAGTAATACACCTGTCTTATACCTGATTATTTTGGTCAGGAATTTTCTTGAATTTTTAAATAGGAGAGTGACAAAATATCTAATACAAAGTAAAAATTTAATATGCCACAAATAAATAATCATTACTCATAGACAATATCCAACGATATTTATACATCATAATTATAAAATGTACTATTATGATCGTTGCACATGTAATTTAATAATAGTCAGTGTTTACATTATTGTTACAGGATATTAGTCAGCAATTTATTGTATATTCGCCTTTCTTGTTTGCACTTTTTCTAAAGGAAGCACAATTCGCATGTCATTCACGCCAAATAAATAGCTTATTAAGAATGCAGTTACTCAGTGAGAATATATCACCTAGTATTTGCATTTGCATAAAAAACTAGATGTAAACATTATACTCGTCGCCGGTCCATTGAAGTTTTTATACAATTATTTAACATTGAATACGATACCTTTCGTAGTTTCTTGAAAACAAAATAATCTTTGGTACAATTGCTATATTTGTAATTTTAATCATTTCCTGGTGATACCAGTGTAGTTAGTGAAACTCTCATCAATATACTGAGCAATATACTTTGTTTTCGTAAAATCTTTTAAAAAATTGCAACATTCTTGTACAGGATCATTCATTATATTCAGGCAAACCTTTATTATCGTTATTATTGGGGATAGAAAGAAGTAACAGTTGTAAGGCTATAACTGAGCCCCTGTGCACAAATCGAGGGGTACAAGAAGCAATAATATTTGTTGTAAACGAAACCCCCTGTGTATTATTGGATTTTATGAATTATCTTTTTTTCTGATATCAAAAATATAACATATGACAGTTCTATCTTTAACCGCTTTTGAGTTTTTTTTAATCTTTTTTATTATTTTTTTTATACGTTTATTTAACGTCGGCCTATTTCCGCTACTGAGGCCTAACACCGACGCCTGTGGACGAGCTACCCCCAACCAGGAATTTTGCCGAACCTCTTCCCTTAAGAAGAGTAGGGATCTTTTACTTGCCTAACATTTAATAGACAAGGGACCGACGGCTTTACATCCCCTCCGACGGATGGTATATCTCCTATACAACCCTCGCCTAAGGTTGTATAGCTTCCGCGCATACATTGATATACAGGCCGCTGGAAGATGTGTGAGGCGAGGACGCGGTTTCCGTTGGAATGGTCACCCATCCAAGTACTAACTGCGCCTGTCGTTGCTTTACATCGCATACTGAAGTATGTACATAGTAAAGACGCACCTACGCTCGCCCCGTTTTTGAGTTATAAAACAGCGAAAGACGCAAACACAAACGTTCTTTCATGGGGAACGCGAATACCGGGGTACCTTTTCACGTAAACATGCGAACTTGACGGGCATTTGCGCCTGCCGCACCTTAACAAAGTACACTGTTTGTCCACTTAATATTTGCAAAATTCTCCATCATTAAAAACGTTTAAACATTCGCTATTAACTAGTAGAGACCTATCGTAAACTATCGACGGCGACTGCTGCCACTACTTGCTACTTGGCGACGGCGCACTAAAAATAAGAATCACAGGATCCGAATCCTCAAGTTAACTTCTGAATTATTCCTACAGTTACACTTATTATTTTCTATTTTAATATTATGGTGGATAAATTAATACTTTGTTTATGTCATATATGTAGGTGACTGATTGGTTAAATAAAAAGAAATTCATAAATTGCACTTTATTTTAACGTTAAGCTTACGTTATTGAATTGGTTGGGGCATGGTAAAAGGATCGATAAAATAAATTTTTAAAAAGTCGATGTTGCGTTTTTGTTTTAAGACATCCTCAGGACTATCTAATTTATGTTTTTCTTGTAAAACTCAATTTTAAAATTTGTATCATTACTAAAACACATAGAAGTCGACAGTATTTTAGGCATTATATTATATCGGCTAAAATTTAATTAATAGGCATTATATTCTAGTCAATCTTGGAATATTCTTTCCTATTATTTGGGTTTTTCTACCACATGTATTATTATCCTCTTCAAAACAAATCACCGAATCTACAAAATAATAGAATTATTGGAAAAAAGCCTCTGCGCCCGTGACGTTTACGCCAAAGGAAAAGTCAGAGGTTATGTTTTGCAAATAACATAAATCGGAATAAACACAGAAATAATGTATTTAGCTGACGCTTCGGAAAGTAATCTCTTTCCGTTTTCAAAGCTTTTTTTTGGAAGAACTCTTATTTTGCTGTGTATGTCAAATACACAACTTTAAGATTCTGTTAATGTTATTTCCATAGATACTTACTATCAGGAATTATTTTATATGAAAGAATTCGAATACCGCTTTCGAATACTCAAAAAGGATTCCAATCATGAACGATTTATCCTCTAGTCAAAAGTTAACCCTGTATTGAAAAACCGGACCTTACTCATTTAAAAAATTTACTGGGAATATTACTGCGTTGGAGCGGAGCGCCATTTTTTGGTCGATACAATTCTACATCCTTTCTGCTGCTACAATATGCGAAAAATACATTGTCTTGAAATGCCGCATGATCGAGCACATATTAAATTTGAAATTTCTTTGAATATAAATAATTGGAAATTCCAGTTATAGAATTATAAGTTACAGTTCACTACTCACGAATGAAGGAAAAACGATTAAACGATCAAACGTGTCCCTGGGGGACAAAAAAATTAATAATCGGTGCAGTTTTTCTTTTCCCTACTCCACTGCTACGGCGTACTAGGTGCCGAACTTGAACCCGCGTCCTTGATTGGAGCATTCACCTCGCCGGCGCGCCCGATAGCCCGCAACGCTCTGGGTTAGTGGACCCGTCGACGGCTGCTGCAGGTGACCCCGGCCGCAAACAACAGGATTAGGATAACCAGGACATTTAAAATGTGCAGATCTCATCATTATCATACCAGAACAATGCAGATGATGGTTTGTGAATATATACATACAGTAATGACTACGCGATAAATAATTCAAAATTTAGTCTAATGTCAAGTGCATTTTTTATTTTAATATCTTTACATATAAAATGTATAGGTATGTTATGGTTGTTATCTGGTCGTTAAACATAATAATCAGCCATTCTAATATTTAGGTATTTATTGTTGTTAATTCTTTTCAAGAAAGTAAACTTGTATTACTCAACGGGCACTTTCATTATTGGCCTTGAGGCAGGGCAGTGTGGGTACATACAGATTAAGCCAAAGTAGTTTTATATACAGTACGGGGAAGGCTACTAGCCATATAGTAGTGGAGTGTGTGTAGACGAACTTTTGCTATGCAACGAGAGTACCTCCCCCCCCCCCGTTTTCGAAGATGCACAGTGGTGCTGGTAGAATTTCTCTTTGGAGTTACGCAACCCTCCAAGCGGCCATAAACCACCCCCAAAATGGGTTAAGCGCTTATTACATCTTTTGCACCCACCGTTTTTGAGGATGCTAAACACGGTGGTGATGCTCAATATTTTTTCTGACCCTCCAACCCCTCCAATGGCTAATAATCGTTTTTTTTATATCACCGGCAAAATGTATATAATGCCCATTTTTGAGGATGCTGAGCATGGTGGTGATGGTCAACATTTCTTCCAATCCCCTCTAACGGATAACGAACACCCCCGCCGGCAAAATGTATATACTGCCCGTTTTCGAGGGTGCTGATACGGGAAAAATAATCATGTACTCACAAAAACAGGTTTATTGAATTATTGATACGTGCAATTTATTTTATTACAAAAAATGATAGAAACATTTATAATGATACATACAAATAAACTTAACTAAATTGTTACAGTCGACTTCCTTACATGAAAAATAATAGACTTTTTACGTAAAGATAAAACATGCTTACAATACATCATACCTTCTTGGCGCGAACAGATGCGTGGAAGCTGTGCCGGATGCTGTACTTCAGGGAACCAGAGTAACTTTGAATGTACTCTCGTCAGAAAAACATTCATCATCACCACCGTGCTCAGCATTCTCCAGGACGGACGGTACATGAATTTCACAAAAAATGTTAGTTTTTAGATTAATGTTTACAAAAAATTTCTAAGCGAATGCCCCTCGAAAGTTGATAAATGGCTCATAATTTTATGGTAACTTCTTCGGACACATTGCTTTTAGGTAATAGCCTGACATCGTAGGCGGAGGCAGCATGCTTTCGGGATTTGTGATATTATTTTATAATTAGCAACGTCCAGAATTGTATCAGAGATACACTATGTTTGGCTCAGTTTATTTAAGACACAAAATGGGACACAAAATCGAAGCTCTTTATAACTAAATAACTGGTTATAGCACTTCAGTCAAGATTACGTATTACAAGAGTTTATTTATTACGAAAGCCAAATTTGCTAGGATCAAATAAATCGTTTTCTTTAAAGAGACACGTAATTTTGAGTTTAAAAATTACTTCGAAATTTTTCTCCAAAATATTGGAATTAATGAAGTAAGTCTGTAGTTCGAAAAAACTCCAGCAGAGCCCCTTTTGAAAATAGGGATAGTTTCCGACAATTTCAGTACAGATGAAACGATATTTTGTCTGTCTTCACATATATGGGGCTTTACAAGCGAGACAAAGTTCAATGGGTGCTTAGAAAATGGGAGGGAGATTTTTTAATAACGTATTTGCTATGTTTGAAAAATATGTGTTAAAATCATTAGCATTTATAGAGTTGGTTGAGTTGTTTTTGATAATTTTCCACACAGCGACTGGTGTCATGGATTTTTATATAATTATTATCAATTATAACTTTTTGGATATTTCACAATCACAATTTGCAGCTATAAAATTTTACAATTTCCTTGGGTGCAAGAATGGGATCTTACCTGTTTACATCTATAAGAAAATTGAGATAATTTCGTATAGCCTGCATATGTTCATTGAACTAACTTACTTTTAGTGGTTTAAAACTATTTTGCATTTTAGGTTTTATTAGCAAGCAAGTGTCAATAGCATCTACAAACTTACGTCCAAAAAGTTATTATGATTTCATTAAATTTTTACTATCGTTCTATATTTTGCAGTACAACACTACAAACTTTCACTATAAAACGGCATGATACATTCTTAATTTGCTTACAATTTAAAAAAATATAAATGATATGCCGTCTCAGACAATGTTCCAGATTTCATTTAAAACACAATGGCACAATATGTGAACTGGAGTTTGCTCTTCCTCTTGACAGAACCTGCATGTTCCATGCTCTGCCAGGCCTATTAGTCTCATGTGTCTATTGAGTCGGCAGTGCCTAGTTAGGAGACTTAGTATTATTCTGATGGCTCTCCTATTTTGGCTTAGTAGATCTTCCGTGAATTTGGCCGAACGTTCTTTAATGAACTCTTTGGCCTGTCTCTGTCTTGGGGATTCCTCCAACATTTCAGAGATTTATTTTGCACCGATTCAGTTCAGGTCTTATTGGGGCTTGGACTGCACCTTCCTTGGCCGGTTTTTCAGCATTTTCGCACCTGGTACCAAAGCTAAGGTCACTCTGTTATGATTTCCTAGCTCTATAAGGGCCGTCAAGCAGTTCCGCACCAATCTTTGTTTTTATTCCCACTTGGCTGTCAGAGAAAATGGCAATCGACTGGTTGACAATACCTCGTCTTATTATCTCGCTTACGCAACAGTGTATGGTGATCACTTCAGCCTGAAACACGGGGTTCCGTATTTCCCTAGACTTATCGGAATGCTTTATTTTGTCCAGTAAATCCCGGCCCCGACCTCTTGTTCTGTTTTGGAGTGTACCAGACTGTTTGTGCTATTATGGGAGGACCCTTTTCCCAGTCTTCCCTGTCTGGTATTGCAGCCTGAAAGTTCTTATTGAAGCTATACCGTTACGTCCGTGGGCATGCCTAGAATAGGATCTGTCCTCATCTCTGAGTATAACTTCTGGTATTCCGTCCAGGGATTGTTAAAATCGTTACTTTTGCATCAAACCAATTTGTAATTTATTTCCACCAAAAAAAAATATACAAATTTGATTTCTTGATCTTTTGATTTAAATAAATCTAATGTAATGAATTTTACCTAATTTTCAGACACTTTATCCGTCTCATTGGATTTTAATGCAAATAACTGGTGGGGACCGCAAGCTCCCTTGGCTGGTCAATTTCATCTTATCAATTTTAAATGGTTAGGTGGAATATTGATTCTTACAATGAGCCTCATATGAAAATACCCCCATACTTAGGACTCTGACGTTGCGTAAGGTTATTCTTCTACCAGACGCAGAGAATTTTCAATTTTCAAGTTTCAGTAGCTTTTAAAATATTTCAAACCTTGGACGATGGTTGTTTCTTGATAAATTCGAAACTCCTTACACCTGGAAATTTTCTTGCTCTCTGTTATAGTCGAGTTCATATTCTGTTCCCGGCATTCGAAAAGCACAAGAAAAACTTTACGACCTCATTGAAATACCGGTATTCTCTGTAATATTTCGTTCGCAAATTGACTCGCTTATCTTTATGGGTTTTTAATGTGCATCGGCTTGTTTGGTGACAGCATGCCACTCGGCCCAATGATAATAATTATGTCGTACAGTTTTTGTTGCGTTTTTTGAGTGCCGGGAACAGATGAACTCGATTATGCTATAAAACTGTGTTATAGAAAGTGGTCTCTGAATACTGGCAATAAATAACATTTTATCAGTATTTGTATCGAACAGAAAATGCATTCTTACATTTAAAATTGACAAAAAAGGTGCCTAAGTATATAAATTTACAAAACATTCCTGAAACTACTTGATATTTTAGGGGTATTTTTATTTTTTAATCTAGACTGCAGTGAATGCACTCAAATCAATCAAGTGGACCAAATAATGAATTTCAGTTTTCTTCATAGAAGAAAAATAACTATAAACTGTAATTAGCTTCAACCACAAAGCTGCTGAAAACTAACAATCATTAATGATTAAGAAACTAGTAGCTTTTCGACACAAAATTAATAACCGTGTATCGTATAGAATGTTGGAAGAATTTGACTGAGCCGCTGTGAGAATATTACAATGCTATTTGTTAGAAAAGGAGTGAGAAAGATGAGAGCTTCTTGGAATTCACAAGAGGGAAGCCTTACTACACCTAATGCGGAAAACAAGGATAACGCAATGCATAACAAGGGACTTAGGAAGGACGATGGGCACACCTTTGTCAGATTAACAAGGTGGTGTCGTACAAACGTTAAGATAAGCAAAATAAATATCAAGTTGAAGGTAAATTTATTAGACAGGGCATTTTGTCTGTAGTATACTTACTAAGATTGTTCTCGAAAAAATACGACAGTCTTATATGAAACTGTATAGTGTGATAATAAAGTACGGGATAAATTCGTTGACTTTTAAAGTAGCGTTCAATTTCCCTTGAATACATTTGATTTAAACATTTATCCATAGAAATTTAGATGATAAAAAGGCAAACTTCCCTCAAGATCAATTAAAGTAGGTTTAAAACAAACCATCTTTTTGCTATTGATATAATTGGGGTCTTGCTCATTTCCTTTCGCTTAAACAAAAAATGGTCCTTCTTCATCTTTATCTAGGAATGATCTTTATTTAACAGCCAATGGATACTGAATGTTGAATACTGTTCATTACAATTACAGCAAAAATTTTAAAATTGATAACATTTTACTGCCTGGCAATATTATATTATATAATTTATTAGAAAAACTGGCATAAACCAAAATTATTCTTGATAAAAATATTTAATTCGTGATCCTGATTAACAATAGATATACAACGGCAACGTTTTCCTTTTTTTAATTGCTTTCCTTTAACTCATAACGTTTTTCAGTTTTCACTATTGTCCTCAAATCTTTTGCATCCTTTATTTAACACAATTCCTGACATAATCATTGGATGAAATTTTGCAGTTATTAAGATCGGATGACGATAGAGTATTTCACCGTTACTTTTGTAAATATCCGTACGTAGGAGGCGCGGGGGTGAAAATTTGATTAAAGATGCTATCCAACCGGCACCTCCGGCAAATTATGTAAATTGGATCTATACGTTATAAATAATTAAAGTATGACTAAAAAGTAGATTTTTTTTTTAAACTTGCTTTTCTTAAAGTCTTACTTGGGTAATTAAAAAACTGAACAATTATTCTTCATTCTCAGCTCGTACTGGTTAGAAAATTTAAGGTTTAAGGGTAACCATTAACACTACTGAAAAAGGACTGAATTGATAGGAAACGGTTCGTTCGAATGAATACAGCAGATAATAAAGAATTACTTATTCAATATGGTGTTCCATAAGGAACCATATGGGGACCAATCGTAATCACACAATATCTTAATGATTTGCTTGCACTGAATTCCAGAGAAAAAGTTATTAGTTTTGTCGATGGTACGGCTATATTATCTACCTAGCTCTTAGACACAATTAAAAACTAAAACTGAAATAAGTAGACCAATGAAACGTAAAACACTTTTTTGATAAAAATTCTTTGCCAAACTTTAATTGTGTACAGACAGGCAAAGCAAGAATGTTGAGATAAAATGGGCAATACGATTAAATATTTACGCGTTCACTTGGATTCAAATTTATTTATTTATAAATTTAAATCTATGAAAACTTTCTCGGCATAAAATCATCAAAAACAGTATATTACGAACTAATAAAATCAAGGCCAAGATATGGTACCATTGGATAGGGTAGCATCACTTAAGAATAAGAATAATACAACCACGTTTCCGCTCCCAGACACAATCATATTTTTGGATCTGCGACAATTATAGCTTTTGATTGTAGGTGCAAGACAATATGTTTATCGCAATGAATTAGAGCCCATCGACCATATACCTATGAAACGAGGTACAAGAAATATATAGTAAAAACGAAAGTAAAGGCGAAAGTTGTCGGACAAGATGCTATACATATTTGGCTCCTAGATTTATTTCCCATAAAATTCCCACTCGGAGACGCTGCCTTTAAGTGGGACATTCCAACTGAGACGTACCCTCTTATTCAATAATTACACATTCCATCACCGTGTTCACCACGTCAAGTTGGCAAATTTAACTGTTTCATAATATCAAAAAGTCACTTTATTTTTGCTAGAAATTTCAAAATTTTAATAATAATTTGTCTGTCATAAAGTTAGTCCAAATCTCGTTACTGTTACACGTGTCAAACCGCCGGATTTGCTTTGCTTGTGATTTGCTATCATTTTCCATTTTGCATTTCCGTGATATCATTTACTTGCCTGCTTTCACTTTGTACAAGTACCTGGTTAACAATATTAGTAGAAATTTTAATTAGAGAAATAAAAAAAGGGAGGAAAATTATAACTTACTAAAATTTTAACACTTCCGAAACTTGGCTAATTAAAAATTTTAATATATTTGAAATACCAACTTCTCTGTATAATTTTGCTGTTTTCCTGTAAATATATCTATGCACATTTCTTAAAACACATATCGTAAATTTGATATTAAACCGTCTTGTGTGCCTTATTTTGAGTCTTTACTCTCATTTGCATAAACCTGAAATAGTAAAACTGTTACAAATAATAAAATCATTACAGCTGCCCATTCCTTGAGAAAGGCGGCCTACGTTTCGACCCCTGGTAATAAACCGTTTTCACTGATTCTATCTGGGCCTCTATTATACTGTTAATAGAGCAAGTGGTGTTTCTACACTACTGGTTCTAAAGTGCAAGTTGCAGCACCGAAGTAGCGGCGTTACAGTTTACCTTATGCGTGACCAAGGTGTTTATTTGTTTATATTATAAACGTATAATATTGTAATATAATATATTAATATTATTATAACCTTTAAAGGACCGAAATTAATGCTTCGCCAACCAAAATAAAAGATCCTGTATAATTTAAATATGTTTCTTCCATTTCAAATGCAATTGTAATCAATCAAATTTAGAGCTATGACATAATTTGTATTATTAATTGCATGTTTTTGTTTGTGTTAGATAAAACATGTCTTGATTCAAATGTTTTAAATGAAGTTGTACAGACTCAAACAGGTGCTGTATAGAACTTCTGACCTATATGAGAATAGATGTTAAGGAAATAAAACTTGAGTAACGATTAATATTATTTTTTTATACATTCTTAATCACTTAGAAGGTATGTCTGCATAATATATCAAAAACAAAGACTAAAAAATAACAATTTAATTTGTCCAAATGTTTTGTCAGCAGTTCTTCGAATAGTCATAGATATAATATTATGTAATTTATAGGGCATTAATAGAAACTTTACATATATATCGACATTTTTAATGTTCATTTACGATTAATTAATTTTTGCCAGGTGTTTCTCAATCCAACGAGTTGATATAAAATTTTGAAGCCAAAAAATTAAAATATTTGGAATTTATTTAAATTAATTTGTTACTTATATGTATATATATTCGTTAATTGCACTAATCAAAACATTCCATCGTAGTGTCACGGTGAAATTAAAAAGAGAATATAATGTAGGAGTGAGATTCTCGTACTGCGGGAATTCCATAGTGGATGAATTGTAATAACGCCCATTTTTGAATTTCGCCATTAAATTCATTATCAGCGACCTGAAAAAAAACTTTAAATACCATCAGGGATGTTCGTTCAACATGAACATTAGTGTGATAAAAATTTAATAGTCATATACTGTCTAATGATGGTCCATTATTTTAAGTCTCTATATTTCGGTTGATTTAAAATACCTCTAAGCTAAAATTGAATGAATTGTAATAACGCCCATTTTTGAATTTCGCCATTAAATTCATTATCAGCGACCTGAAAAAAAACTTTAAATACCGTCAGGGATGTTCGTTCAACATGAACATTAGTGTGATAAAAATTTAATAGTCATATACTGTCTAATGATGGTCCATTATTTTAAGTCTCCATATTTCGGTTGATTTAAAATACCTCTAAGCTAAAATTCATTATTATGGTATTAGAAATAACTGTTTACAATGGTTATATAGTTATTTGTTCAACAGAAATCAATATAATGCTATTCAAACTTCAGAAATTATTGATATGTCAGCTACTCTACCTATTAATTGTGGTGTACCTCAAGGGTCCATTTTGGGCCCTTTACTGTTCTCCGTTTTTATTTCTGACTTGCAACATGTTGTTAAATATTGTAATATTTATATGTTTGCTGATGATATTTCGCTCAGCTATAGATTGTCACCTGATAATAAACTAAATGCAGTTTATGAAATAAACTCTGATTTATATATAATAAAGCAATGGACTATAATATGAGTAAATATCAACATATTCTAATCGGTTCAAATCACGACATAAATAAACTAAAAGGCTTTTCGATTAAAATTGGTAACGAGCACATTCCAACAGTGGAATATGTACGAAATTTAGGAGTTGTTTTTAATTGTCAACTTAAATTCACAAAGCATGTCGATAGTATGTCGCAAGGCCTACCTAAGTCTAAAACAACTTTTTCCATCCAAAGACTATTTAGATGTAGAAACAAAGGTGTGCTTGTTAACAATTTAGTTTTGTTACAGATGAACTATGGCAATACTGTATATGGTCTTTGCCTATCGGTTGAAAATAAAAATTAAATTTAAAGAATGCAAAATCATTGTATCCGGTTCTTAACAGATGTACCACGCTTCGCTCAGATTACTCCATTCATCCGCGACTTGGCCTTGCTTAGACAAAACGGAGGTAGGTTCGTACAATATGCATATTCTCTTAATAACATTTTAAAAACCGGGCTGCCTAAATATCTAACAAGATTATTAGACGTGATCAGGTTCATGAGAGACCCTTAAGAAATATTGCTAACCGTATCACAGTACCTTTACATCGTAGTGCAATTTTTTCGAGAAGCTTTTCTCTCATCTTATATTCAAAATAATTTACCTATGGAGTTTTCATAGTCTCTCAGTTACTACATTGAAGTCAAAGTTAAAGGAAGTTATTTGTCATAACATATTAAATAATATTGACCTTAGGAGATTTTCATTAACATAGTTTAAGAAGTGTTTATTTCTTGTAATTGTCTGTTGTATTTAAATATTGTCTTTTATTGTATTTGAAGTTTTATTTTACTACTGAGTACCTATATTTTTAGGGTAAGGTTTCAAAAATCATGTTAAATGCACCTTATCCATTTGCGTATGTTATTTTTGTCTATGCACAATAAATATTTTATTATTATTGTATGACTATTATTATTATTATTAAACCAATTGAATGCTCAACGTATATTTTTTTTATTATTATTTTCCCATCATAACTAGCTATTTAGCTAATAAGTTTTGGTTCTAAGCTTGAGTCCAAAAACGGAAGTTTTTTTGACCTTACGAGATTTTCATTAACATAGTTTAAGAAGTGTTTATTTCCTGTAATTGTTTGTTGTATTTAAATATTGTCTTTTATTGTATTTGAAGTTTTATTTTACTATTGAGTACCTACATTTTTAGGGTGAGATTTCAAAAATCATGTTAAATGCACCTTATCCATTTATGTATGTTCTTTTTGTCTATGCACAATAAATATGTTATTATTATTGTATTACTATTGTTATTATTAAACCAATCGAATGCTCAACATATATTTTTTTGTGATTTTTTTCTCATCATAACTAGCCATTTGCTAATAAGTTGAGTCCAAAAACGTTTTTTTTTTGTCGTTTTATAGGTTTCTCTTGTCGAGATTTTTTCGCGATTGGCGCGAGATTAGATTTGTTAGTGTTTAAAATGAATCTTGTACCCCACCATTTTTTAAATTTATTTATTTATCCACGCTCAACAATTCATTATCAATAAATATATTTCGACAGTTGTCTCTTCCTGTTAAAAATTTTCCGTAGTAATCGTAGTATATAATTTTGTGTTGTCTGGAGAGGTTGGGCATTGTAGGATGAGCCTCAGACGCTAACACCATACCTATTTAGGGATTCCGCTAGGCTGTTATATGTCAGTTAGGTACAGTTTATCAATGCAAGGTTAACTCGTAACTAGAAGATAAATGTCAAATACAATAATAGATACCTATTTTTTCGTTTGATATTTATCCTCTAGTTAAGAGTTAACCCTTTATTGATAAACCGGACCTAAGAGAGTCTACCTATTTAGTATACTTTTCAGGTTATAAACTGTATATATTAGTTTTCTTAGCTTCCCGTTTAAATAGTTAAAATGGTTATCCTATTTTATGTGATTATCGAAAATAACTATATAAATAATAAGGTATTTGACAGTAGGGTGTTTAGAATATAACTATTCATTTTTCCATCTAATTTGTTGCACCGTTTGGGGTAGTCCTGCCTTCGTTGGAGAATAGTTAGTTTTAACAAATTTGCGTCTAGCCAGTTTTTATCTTTACTAATTGCCTCAGCCGCCTTTTGTCGTGCTAAGTTCTAGGTCTCTCCCGAACATATTAGTACAGTGTACAATAATGATCTACATATGATATGATGTTGCATCCAAAGTTTTTGTCCAGTAAATTGTTGATAAACAGCAGGAATAAGGTAGGACCTAAGACTGTTCCCTGTGGGACTCCAGTTTTTATTATTTTCTTAGTGCTAAGAACATTGCCAATTTTTACTTGCTGAGGTCTATTTGATATTAATTTAATAAGTTGTAGGTAATACCTCTAATTCCCATTTTGTTTAGTTTGTCCAGTAACTGGCAATGTGACACCAATTTTATTGTTTAAAGTTAATAGTAAATTTCTTGTACGAATAATTGTTGAATTTAAATATAAACATGTATAACTAAGTTGAAATTAGTACTGCAGTAAGCAGTTTGTTTTATGTAATGATCGTTTCAAATTATATCCAAATTGTTTATTTGTTGAGTTAAATAAAATAAATAAAAACGAGTATCCGATTTTAATTTCAAAAATAAACGTACAAATTCTGCGGATATTTATAGTTTATGACACTACATTTTAATGTGTATGTGTAGTTTATCATAAAAGTTTTGTGAGAGGACATTGCGACGTATATTTTGCTTCTAAAACTGAGGGTATATGTAATTTAGTTGATTAATAAACAACCATTAAACCTTACGGTATTACACAGGTTTTATTAATTCCAAAAAAAAGCATCAAATAAAATCAACACAAAGCACTAAGTATACAGGGTGGACCATTAATAATAGACCATAGTTCAGGGGGAGATTCATTGGGTCAAAATATGAGGATATAACCAAATATGGTTTAGTAAAATGTTGCTGTGGATTAAGATACGGGGTTGTCAAAGTTAAAATTATTTGTTCATTTTTTTTGCAATAACTCAACAAAATTTTGCTAGTGGAACTTTTTTTATTCTATGAAACAATAATTTATGTATTACATTACGTTAGATTATAGAGGGCGCCGCAGGAACTGTATCTGATGATGAATTTTTTTGATATTTTTTTTTTGACGAAACGTTGTGGTACTTCTGACCAGAAAATCTGATGAAGGCGCCATTTCCACGTATAAAAGGTACACTTGGTAGAACTTGATAACTCCAACCGTTTTCGAGAGAAGTGCCGTTAAACATTTCAATAATTTTTTGAAGAACAAATTCAAATTTAATGAAACAAAGTGTATTTATTGAAAAGTGTGCTTTGGTCACGTTTTAGTTCTGTCATTTATGTCATTTAATCATTTTATTTTGTTCTTGCGTTCCTCGAGCTAATTTCTTTAACTTCTTTAATTACAGTGCCTAGACATAATATTTTTCAAATAGGGAAATGAGGGATATGATATGTGTTCACGCACAAAATAATTTTAGCGGGCGTGCTGCAGCGAGGAGATACTCATTGCAATATCTAAATAGAGTACAGCCCGACCATAAGTTTTTGTCGTTTGGGAGAAACGGGTTCATTTCGCCATAAAAACGATGCAGGACGACCGAAACGAATTACTCCAGATCAAGAACTAGAAATTTTAGATCGTGTGGATGAGGACATATCAACTCAAAAGGAAAAACTGTGGGACCAAATACAAAACGCAGCGAATTATCACTTATCACGTAAACACAACTAACGGCAAGGTCCTTTTAAGGCATTTAGAGTCCTTTATCCCACTTCTGATGTTAAATTGATTAAAATAAAATGAAATTTAATATAAAAAAACTGAAATTAAACTTCAAGTCAATACAATTTATTTGACCACCGGGTACTATTATAAGTTAACGTATGCGTATCGAAGGTTAAACCATGAATGCCCCGGACTTGTGCCTCTCGTACGTGTACAGCTACCCTGGATCAGCTGAGTCAGCGATTAGGCAGTCCCGTTCCCTGCACCCCGCAGAGACCGTCTCCAGAAAGTGATGCTAACAATTACTTCGGTTAATATTAATGCCATCGATCTGAAAATTTGATCTTTGGAAGATCAAGCAAATTGGAATTTTTTTATTATTTACCAAATGAACATACTGTATACAAAAAATAATTGAGGTAATTCTTGTTTATCTTATAGTCTTTCCTACTTTCCTTCACAAGTCCCATAACCTTCTATCCGTTGGCGTCGATTGATTGGTCTTGCACTGGGACTGGACAGAGTATGTTATTCTAGCATTCTCTGTCCCTAATACAGACCCATATTGAAAATAAAACAATATTCTAACCCTACATACCCTTTCCGTGAATTATCAGTATCGCCCCTTTGAAACTGAATCATTTGCCGTGTTGCTTAGTCAAAATACGCCAGATATACACGTATAGACATTGACAATTCTCCCGCGCTGTAATATAAACACGAGCTGCTTATTACATGTCGGTATTACAACAGTTGTTGCATATGTTCACACAATTTGTACACTTATTTATTATTTTTAACGTGTTCGGCGCGGCGGTGCGGTTTAGCCTTGCATCCTGATGTGGTCGTACTTTTCGACTGCGTACGGCACGTGCTGGCATAATGGGCCTGTTTCCGCTGCCCACACAGCACTTTTGTGTCTCCTGCTTCAAGAAAGAGCACTTCTGCTTTGTCTTATTTACGTTGGTCTCATGGTACGGTTGCTTTATTTATGTGATGTGATGGACGGTACCAGAACAGAGCGACATATTTTGGTCATTGTGTCAATGTTTGTCAGTGTATTTGTGTAGGTTTTTTTATCTTACTGGGACTGTATTAACAAAATCTCGATTAAATATATCTTTGTAAAAGTATCACTTTGTTATTTAATTTATCAATTATTTTATATATTTGACAATTTGGTACAATAATGTTTTCGTAATTCTGCAGTTTGTCCACTTCTCTATTTTTCGAGTCTTTTTTTGTGGGTACATTAATAAGAGGGTTATGAAACGTTTTACACTAATAAAACGTTGCGCAAATGTCATAATAATCGAAGAAATTGACGGGAAAGTGGAACGCATAGGGGAGCTGGATGGTTAAAAATGAGTGAAAATACGACATTTTTAGGTCACGTTGAAACGATTGGCATTGAAATAGTATATTATGACTGGTGGTCGAGAGATGAGCGCACTTGCCTCTCACCCAAAAGTTCCGGGTTCGATCCCCGGTCGTGTCAGTGGAAAATTCTGTAAGAGGGATTTTTTCACTATACATGGATATTGGGTATGTGTCCCTTGTCTCTAAATGTGTAGCCCCCTCCCACACAAAGCTCTTCTAGAGCCTTCCAGGATAAAGGGGGTCGTAATTACCTGTGGTGTTATAATTATCTGTGGTGTTATTATAATACAAGCATATAAGTAAAATTTTAAAGCACACGCGGGTGTAGGGCACGACGTGTATTGTACGCTATTTTTTTATTATACCTGCACTGCAGAGTAAAAATAGAAAAATTAATTAATGTAGATTCACTTTACAAGAAAATCTCTGAATTTTTTTAATCGGTAACATAGAGACGGCGCATTTATCATTGTTTAAAATTGGTTGGTACCTAAGCAACTTTAAAGCTCTAGTGCTTTAAATGTCCGATTTTGTACGCTTTTTAGTTTCAAAAACATAGATTATGATTCACGTATAATATACAAGTCATTATAGGGCAAGGGTAAATAAGATAAGAGTCATGGCATAGTATTATATTTAGTAAATACGTTTAACCTAACCTCTTCTTTTTGCAATGACCAATACGTAAATTACCCAACCCAAGAAGAAATTAAAATACGATAATTTCAGGTGACTTTCACATGAAAAGAATTTAAACAATCATTTGAGGTAACAGAAAATAAGTATCGTAATGAAAATTTGAATGTTTATTAGAGCACGACGGGATTCAATGAAATCAATGAACTGCAGTAATAAACAATCAAAATTATGCATGACTCTTGTTTACGCTTGCCCTAAAATGACTTTTTCAATGTTAATCGTTCCAAAGTGATGTACTTTTACTCGTTTTTACCCACCCAGCACCCCTATTCGTTAATTCGCTCCACTTTTTCGTCAATTTCTTCGATTATTATACATTTGCGCAATGTTTTATTAGTCAAAAACTATTCATACCACTCTCTTATTAATATAACCACAAAAAACTCAAAAATCGAGACGTGGACAACCTGCAGAATGACCAATGTTATACATTTGAATTTACACCCAGTTTAGAAAAGAATAATATAGACTATTTTTTAAAAAGTTGATATCGCAAAAAATATATATAATTACATCAAATATAACTTACATCACATCTAATGTGAAAATTCCTAGGAAAATTTTTAAAATTGTTTTCATTTATAACTTTTCTCAAAAACGCTATAAATCGTGTATCGAAAACAGTTGGGATTATCAAATTCAGTAATATATCAACATGTTATATTATTACCATTACAAGCAGAGACATACCAATTTCATGTAAAAACGAAATATTTATCATATTGTCTATAGTGTACTCGGCAAAGCACTTTTTGTCAGTGATTGGTACAGCTCTGGTCACAGGTAAATTTCAAAAAAACTAGATAATCACGTAAATGGCAAATCTTTTCATAAACGAAAAAGGAGAATAATGAAGAGGGGGCTTAGGGAGTTGGATGAAAGTTTGGCCAGGTATTCAACATAAAAGTACATTGGTTTTAAATTTTTGAATGGTTAATATTCGCAAACAAAACTTGTAACTATAACTTATTGTAAATTAAATATGGATATTACTTTTCATCGTAAGAATTTTAAAAAACTGCCCCATGATGGTATACGATAAGGTCATCCAAATAAACTAAATGGGTGGCCTTATGCCTTCTCCCGCAAGCTATTCATTTTATTAACATGGCTTATACTATTTTAATTATCCTGATATAAATAAGCATTTTCTATAATTCTTTCTACATGCGTACTTTTCTTATCAACAAAAGTTCCACGCTTCTTAGTCCAGTGTTATGATGACCTTGTTCTTGACAAATTCGTTTTATATATTCAGTTTGTCTGTCTACCCATAAATTTATTCAGATTATTATTAACTAAATCGTAGTATTCTCAAAACTACGTATTAATGAAGTCACATTAGTCACAGTTAATGACCTGATTATCAATCATCAAAATAAACAGAGAACACTTGGTACTGGATTGTTGATGTGGTTGTTGGCAACAACATTCACAAAATAAATATCATATAGGTAGACTATTTTTCGAAACATGTGTTCAGGGTAAGTCTGTTAAACGTAAATGATGTTCATGGTTTTTATTACAATGTAAATGCATAGCAATAAACTTGATAAATATAAATAAAAGCAATTTTTATGTCCCTGCAATAAAGCTGCAAGGGAAAGTAATGACATTGCAGTTAGCTTTAGAAATGTAACAGCTATGAATATATTTTATTTATGTACTCTCTAAGCAAACTGAACAAGTGAAGTATATGTTGAGGTACAGTGACGATAGCTTTTTAATTTTCTTTTATAAGACAGTAAGATAATATTGTTTTTTCTACTACGGGATTTTAAATTTGAGGTCCAATTTTCAGGCATTTCTAAAGTTTGAAAGTATAATTCAATAGCTAGCTGACACATTTGTAAATATCTGCCAAATTATTTATTTTAGAAATAAACATAATATCCAATAATATTTATTTTTTAATAAATTGCTGCAATGATATTCTTGAATAATATACTTATTTTGTTTTAACTTCCGTAAATTTTGTGAACTTTACCTGCGCGTAGATTGTAATTTTTAGACCGCTGCCATAGCAAAAAATAAGACTTAAAGGTAAAAACTAAGTTCTTATGTTAAAATAGTAAAACAGAATTTTTAAATTAAACTAACTGGCCAAACATATAAATACTTATTAACCGCCATCCAGGACCCTCTTAAGTCTAGGAGATCTAGATTTGTCTGAATGAGGGAGGCGGGGCCCTACAGTTTACAGTGGGATTCGAACCACTTATTTGGGATAATTTATAATAGAAAACTACTTCATAGTAGGTGGGGCTCAAACCCACCTCGCTAGGTATGCACAGAGAGAAAGCTAGACGCGCTAACCTACTGAGCTACCGTCCCCTTAACCAAGAGCCACTGAATTTATAACCTCCTTCAACTGTTGTGGTACATAGTCCTTTTTAAGGAAATAACCTTACGCTGGGTCGGACCCAGGCAATGCAGACATATTCGTATGACGACACAAATCAATATCATTCACATCTAGAAACCAGTGTTACAAAACGCCAATACATTTTAGTACTCTACTCGACGCGCGTGACCATGTCAACATCATCGGGAGACGAATAAAATTAATTTTCAGTTTTAATCGCCTCCTTATGATGCGAACATGGTTAAGTTGTGTATTCGAGTGTAGTGTAATAGCATTGTTTGCTTCCCAAATTGTTCACTAAAGGTTTCAATAAACGGGATATTTTCGAAACGCAAATAAAAAACTCTTCCGGCTAGAATTCTATGGTCAATGGAAACGAATTCAACCACCAATGTAAGGAAAATTTCTCGAGAAAATCACATTCCATTCCATCTGAAGTCCGTCGCTCAATAAAGTATGAACAATTCTATTTTTATCTTCAGAAGGCACAAAATTTGCCAAAAAATGACCTGTTCAATGGTGATTAATTACTAACAGGCAGGCAAGAAACAATTTTTCAAGGCATTATTTTCAATAACATTAACTTCATACTAACTGTTTGGTGTGAACTTGAAATTTATTTAATATAAATTATTTTAAGAAGACCCCGGACATGGACGATGGTTCGCCACAGCCTTTGAAAAAATGTTAGGATTAATTCATTCTCTTGACTTTCATTTTATGGGCTCTGTATGTAAACAAAGTTCACATCATTGATCTCCAGAGGATTCACAGGATCAGAATGCTGAAGTTACGAGCGGAGTGGGACGTGTATTTGTGAGAGAGAGAAGGGAGAGAAGTGGGAGGCGCTAGGCTCCTCCCCCGGCATCTCGCTGCACGGCTGCTGAATTGCTGCACTCGTTTTTATAAATGTATCACACGCGCGTGCAGGCCCTAATGAAGTTGGAGCTTCGGTGTAAAAAAAATCTTGAAAGATAATTGATTACCGTTGAAAATGAGCCGGCTCGAAGCCCCTAACTCTTTCCCTTGCTCTTCTACAGGGTAAAAACTTTGCGGGCCCTCTCCCCTCCTAATCGTCCGATCGCTATCTGGTCGGGCTTAAATCAAAGAGAAAAAAAAATCCACATTCGATGGCGAAAAAGAATCTCCCCCACCCCTTTATTTACTGGCGAAAAATGACTTTTTCTAAAAATTAAAAATACATGAGCATGACATGAGTACATAATGTCACGACTGTTGCGCGATTGGCGGAAAAATTGCGATAGTTACAGCAGTTTTATTTCATTTACGTTTACTCTTCCCCTCCCCTCCTAATTAATCTAACGACTAAAAATTTGGACACAGTACTTTAGGTCCTGAGTGTCTATCGGGGAAAGAAAAAAAAAGTCGCCAAGTCACTTTCTTCCCCGAAAAAAACGCAAAAATGGCTCTTGGTACAGCGAAGAATCCATATACAAATCCGTACTTTCAAATCGTCATATCTCGGAAAACGCTGGACCGATTTCGGCGAGTCAAAAATTCAATTTTATAGCACTTTTTCGATCCGAATCAAACTAAGCGGGTTATGTCCGAAAAACTGATTTTCCCTATCTTTACATGTAAATTTCCCCCCCCCCCTCGCGGAAAGTTCGACCGGAAAATTTTCCCGATGATAGAGGGGTTCATAACATCACAAAAAAAATCGAAAAAAAAACGAGTCCGTTTTTAATGCCAGATTGACCCCACTATAAGTGTGATTCTTATAGTATGTTGAATATAGATATGCGTGTGTAAAAGACATGGCTATTTAAAGAAGAAGAAGAAATTAATAAATATATGTATTAATTACTAGTGTTTTATTTTCAGGGTCTAAATAAACTAATAACATGTCATACCCCCGTAATTGCAGCAATTTGATGGCTTTAAAGATGAGACATGGTTTTACATAGTGAAACTACCGATTTTGTTGTCCATGAAAACGATAAGTGTATTATTTCCAGAAAAAAACATATACAAGTTTGGAACATTTACTAACCAGCTAGATCAGATCACCTAACCCCACTTGATTTTTCTGAAATTTAAAGTATATGCCCACTGTCATTCTGAATAAAGAGAAAGTAAATAAATAAGAAACATAACATCTCCACAATTCCAAAAAGGAACATGTAGAATGATACACCCAGTATGCTATAATAACATTCAAAATGTACTGGTTCGCATTCATTGGTTGGCATTAATCTCATTTTATATTTGTCTCTCTTCTATGACCAATTTTCACGCGTGCATTATTTACTATCAATAAATAATTTACTAATTTTAAACGTGTGCATATATTTCTAAACATTTAACACCGCAACTGACATGACTAAAGGTCTCCTCCGGATATAACTTCCTATTCTACTGAACATGAAAATATTATAGTTCAAATGTGCTTGTAGTGGGCGGAATATTAAACATAATATTTTTAGTCGCAAACTCCTCTATAAAATCCTTATTTTACTATAAGGAACGTAACCAGATTGCAACCAACAGCTACTCTCCGGGCTATGTGCCCCGCCGAGCGCTGAATTACAAGTGACAAGTCTGTCGCGTTAAGTGTAGTAAGTGCATATTACCATCAAAACGCTAATGCTTCGATTGCAACAAACACCAGCCGAAAGACTGATCCTACTTAAAGGAGCTCTCTTGCCAGTCGTCACACACCACTTGCAGACTGCAGTTTTGAGCTGTTGGCTCTCGTCAGTGCAAGGTAGGCATGTGATGACCGGCACGAGGACCCTTTGACTATTTGGTGCATCCCGGTATTTTTACAATAGCGACATGTAAAATAGTCGGCAGGCGCCATCTAGCGGTCCAGTGTCTGTTGCAATCGAAAAATGAATAGCCTGACTGGGCTTAGCATAGTTCAAATGTGCTTTTAGAGGGCGGAATATTAAACATATTTTTAGTCGCAAACTCCTCTATAAAATCCTTATTTTACTATAAAGAACGTAACCAGACTGCAACCAACAGCTACTCTCCGGGCTATGTGCCCAGCCGAGCGCTGAATTACAAGTTACAAGTCTGGCGCGTTAAGTGTAATAATTGCATATTAAAATCAAAACGTTAATGCTTCGATTGAAGACTAAAAATATTATGTTTAATATTCCGCCTTCTAAAAGCACATTTGAACTATGCTAAGCCCAGTCAGGCTATTTATTTTTCGATTGCAACAGACACTGGACCGCTAGATGGCGCCTGCTGACTATTTTATAAGTCGCTATTGTAAAAATACCGGGATGTACCAAATAGTCAAAGGATCCCCGTGCCGGTCGTCACATGCCTACCTTGGACTGACGAGAGCCAACAGCTCGAAACTGCAGTCCGCAAGTGGTGTGTGACGACTGGCAAGAGAGCTCCTTTAAGTAGGATCAGTCTTTCGGCTGGTGTTTGTTGCAATCGAAGCATTAGCGTTTTGATGGTAATATGCAATTATTACACTTAACGCGCCAGACTTGTAACTTGTAATTCAGCGCTCGGCGGGGCACATAGCCCGGAGAGTAGCTCTTGGTTGCAGTGTGGTTACTTGCCTTATAGTAAAATAAGGATTTTATAGAGGAGTTTGCGACTAAAAATATTATGTTTGAAAATATTATATATGTACAATCCGTTCATAATCATTTTATACAAGTCTAAATTATTTATCAGTCATATTAATGAAAATAATGAGGTTTTTGCATTAATAATTAACTATAAACTTTTGTTGTAAATACTACTAGTATGGCAAATATATAATGTACAAAACGCTCTACACGCTGGCTGCCGGGTTGATTATCGAGTGAATAATGATAAAACATAGGCTACGCCTTATTCAGCTGGGAAAAATCTACAATAATATTATAGGTTTGGTGGCATGCTGCTTTATACGTTTTCTTGCTAAACAAATAGCGACACAAATAAGAAACAAAAATAATTCTAGAACGGCGTAGCTTGCACGCCGTGTGCATTATAAATATTGCAAAATAACCAATTTAATAATTAATTAAGTACAACGAACTAAGGATTAATCGTTCAAAACAATCTCACGTCTGCTGCCTGCAAGTTTTTCAAAGCTCGGAGTAGCGAACTCGAAGAAGCAGACAGGAGACCGCAAGACAAAACATAGGCAGCGCAGTTAAAAGACCGTAGCGGCATTGCCGGTTATTCATATAAAAATGCTTGAATTACTTCCTTTCATGTCTTGAATTATGTATTTATTTATCTAACTTTATATTTAAAGCCGCATGTTCGTCAGAAAGTAAACCTAGACTTTATGATCGTTTACGTTTATCTGCCGTTTAAACGATGCGCGTACTTATCAAAACAAGCCATAATCTTGTGTCTATTTTAAATTTAAAAAATGAACAACGTACTAATTGCAGTTCCCTAGTTCTTCTCATGCAAGTAGCAAACTATAAGCCTGCCTCTTATTGAGAGAGAGGTGCTCAGTAACAAATAATCCGATAGGTAGTTCATACACCAGATAATGAATATGGGTACATATTATTTTAAATATGTTTTAAGTAAACCAAATTATATTATATGGGCTGGTACTATTGCAACCATTTCATAAGCAACAATAATTCTATGTGTCCAGCAGGTAAAAAGTTGATTAGGTGTGACTGGGAATTTCAGATGAATTAATAGCAGGTATAGATATACAGGGTGGACTATTAATAATAGTCCATAGTTCACGGGTAGATTCATGCTTTAGGAAAATGTTGCTGTGGAAAAAGACACAGGGTGTCAAAGTTCAAATATTTTTTTTCTTTTTTTGCAATAACTCGACAGCTTCTTGACTGATCTTCGCCATATTTGCTAGAGGAACTGTTTTTATTCTAAAAAATAATAATTTATATATTACATCATGTTAGATCAAAGAGGGTGCCGCAGGACCTGTATCTGATGAGGAATTTTTTTTCATATATTTTTTTTTTGACGAACCGTTGTGGTAAAAGGTATACTTGGTAGAACTTGATAACTCCAACCATTTTCGAGGAAAGTGCCGTTAAACATTTCAATAATTTTTTGAAAGACAAATTCAAATTTAATGAAACAAAGTGTTTTTATTGAAAAAGTACAAAACCGTAAGGGAAAACAAAATCGTAATAACAGCGTAAACTTTTTTTCGCTTTCTTATGAACTAATGGATTATTTTCATGGTATTGAGATAAATACATAAATCAAAAGATCGTCTAAAATAAGGGTCTAATTTTATTAGAAGACCAAAAAATAACGCAAAAGTTGATTTAATGACATTATAAACTTTCCCGCCATGCAAAAACCCAATTCCTGCAACTTAGAGTAAATGTTCGATATGGTCTCCACCTACATCTATGCCTTTTATAATTCTATTCATAAAAGATTTTCTTACATTGAAAAATACATTTTCCTGTCCTCTAATAAAATTCGCTGCGTTTTGTATTTTGTCCCACAGTTCTTCTCTTGAGTTGATAGTATTTGCATAGACTAAGGACTTCATATATCCCCACACATAATAATCCAAAGGATTATAATCAGGACTCCTTGGTGGCCAAGCAAACTCACTTCCTCGACCGATCCATCTGCGTGGGAAAGCCTCATCAAAATAATTCCTGACTTTAATGGAGAAATGAGGGAAGCTCCATCTTGCATGAACCACATTCTTTTCCGTATGTCTAGCATGAAAGCAAGTAATACATCAATAAAAGAGTATTTTGAAGAAAAAATAGATAAGACTGTCCATTTAAATTTGGAGGAGTGACAAATGGTCTCAATAATTGATCGCCGATGATACCACACCAAAGTCTAATCCTGAATTCTTGCTGAAAATGCCTTTCTTTAACGGCATGAGGATTTTCTACTTCCCAGTAATGGGTATTTCTCCAATTCAAAATGCCTTGGCGAATAACAGTTGCTTTGTCGGTAAATAAAGTGTTCTTAACAAAATTTCGATCCCTGTTGTGTTTATTTAGGACAAATTGACAAAATTGTACCCTTTGTGGAAGATCCCTTCGAAGTACAGAAGTGAGATGATATGGGTAGAAGCGTTCTTTACGCAAGACTCTTAGGGCATAATATTGTTTACTCACCCCTGTTGCCGCTGCTAAACGACTTGAGCTGACTTGAGGATCTTCATCCATCCAAAATTTCTAGTTCTTGATCTGGAGTCACCCATTTCTCCCAAATGACGAAACAGATCTTTGAAAATTTTATGGTCACATATATCCCTCATTTCCCTATTTGAAAAATTATTATGTCTAGGTATTGTAAATAATGAAGTTAAAGAGATTAGCTCGAGGAACGCAAGAACAAAATTAAATGATTTTCTTGTCAGAAGTACCACGTTGCGTCAAAAAAAAATATGAAAAAAATTTATCATCAGATACAGGTCCTGAGGAGCCCTCTACGATCTAACGCGATGTAATACATAAATTATTGTTTCTTAGAATAAAAAAAGTTCTTCCAGCAAATTTGGCTGTTGAGTTATTGTAAAAAAAAAAAACGAAAAAATAATTTGATAATTGAAGCACGGCGGCTTGATGTATATCTCGTTATATTATAACATGAATTAACTGTTGCCGAGTCTGGCTATCAAATGAATGACCAACTCGTAACCAGAGTAACTGCGGCTAAGGATTTGGTGTAAAATTTGATCAAAAGTTATTATCTTTTATTCCTCACATAGAACAGGTTTCTTTCTAATCGTACAATGAAGATGTTAGGTTTTGTAATCAGGAGCACCAAGAAGTTTCATAATATTGAAACTTTCGAAACATTATATTAAGCTTATGTGCGTAGTAAACTAAATAAGCTTGTGCTGTATATGGGATCAATATTATAATGTTCACATTTAATGTCTCGTAGACAATGCAAATTTTCTCCACTTATTTCTCTGTTGTGCTTATAACCACATTCATAATATTTATTATTGATATTTTTAATTGTTCTTTTATAAGTATCTCGTAATGTATCTTTATCTTTCTTCTCCTTTTTGCTTATTCTTTCCACCAATGGTAACGTGTATTATATTTTTCACATTAGCTTAACTATATTAAAATTTCCATTACTATGTATTACCGTAGTAATTTTATTGTATATTCGGCATTTTCTTTTACTTTTTTATAATTGCAGAAACGCAATATCAAACAATATTTATGATGCAATATGTGCAATTTGCCCACATTTATTTCCTGTCTGTATTCAGCATTTCCGCTTTTGGTCATTTCCCGGACTGTACACAACAACGAAATGTGTAAATTGGAGATATTAGGATTAAGTTATCAGATCAAAAATTGAAAAATTACTATTTATGACTTTTCATCGCGTTGGCAACATCGCTCGGTGCAACTTCTGCGGAGATTTACCACGCACGTCACAACTGCACAGGTGTTTTAACTGTACTCTCCAAGTGAACATTATTTTTCAACAAGCTATTATTATTCCTTCTATTGGCGTCATTGTCTAGTAATAGCCTGCAAGAATCCTCCATGCAATTGTAGGATTAATACTAAAACACGCCACCCGAAGTCGGTGATCCCTGACTAATCAAGTTGCAAAACTATTTCCGATTACCGGTACTGTCAGTTCTGCCGTTCTATATTAAGGAAATTGCAGTAAATGAATGATGATTGTGTTTTAAGGAAACCTGGGCAAGTAGAATTTTGGAGATCACGAAGATATAAAGTATGATAAAATGTATTAATAGCCAGTCTAAATTTTTATTTTTATGCATTAAAATATACCGACATAATATTTCCTTCTTTGTAAATCATAGAAACCCATTTAGGAGTATCACAAAAATCCAAAATGAGATTTGGCTTTTAAAACGTTGACCGTTCGTTTCTAAAAATGGGTTGAGGTAAATCTGTTCAGCTTAGTCACCCCAAAATTCCAATATGGAAATTTACGTAAATGAAAACAGCTCTGAAATAATAGAGAGGAAGGACATCATCATTTATCTTCGTTTTTTAAATATCCAGGATCAGGTGGTGTCAGAATGTGAAAGTAATATTTTATAAATTCATTGTTATCTGTTATGACAATTATCCATACGTTATTTATAAAATATTACACAAGACTCTAATTCATCAAGAAATATCGAAAAGGCAAACTGTTTATTTGTATTATTAACTCTGTCTGATGTTCTTTACATCGTAGTATTTGATTTATAAAAGTGTGTCTAACGTTTGACCTATATAAATTTTATAAATATGATTGAATTTGGTATGCTTGATAAACCCTCCGCGCGAAACTGGAAGTTGATCAAATATCTTGTTATTCATTTTTCGGCAGTGTCTCCTTAAGTTGCATTAATTTATGGATGCACAAAGGTGGGTTTTATTTGTTTGCTATTTGTCTGATTTATTTGTTGATGAATATTTAAAATTTCTGATATAGGACGGCCATGCCTTCAGCAAATAGGTACTTGCTTTTAAAAGTGACAATGTTTGTGATTCCTTTCGTCTAGGTCGACAATACATATTTCGAGAACAACGATCATACTATTTCACAAAATTTTACCCCTTAAACAATTAAAAGAATTAACTTTAGTATTTGCCTAGACGATCTGTGAAAACATAGTAAGCATAACTACAACCGTTGAGGAGCTAAGCCCTCCAGACGGACAGCAGCGTGAGAAAGAACAATAGGGGGCTTCGTTCGGATACGAAACCCTAAATAATAATTGTTACAGCGGTTTACTCAATACATTCTACAATTTCTGATAGTTACCTTGAATAAAATGAATTAAAAATTGTTTCCTGTAATTGGACAAATCCACAACTTGTGTGCCTGTATAGTGTTGAATTTAAAATTATAAAATCGTATGTAATAAAGCCTTTAAAAACCATTGTCGCCTAACCAAAAACTTTCTTATTTATAATTAGTTGCATTTCTATTATGTTGGTTGAAATCTTTCACGCTAATGAGTTTTAAAACGTAAATAAAAAACGAACTGTTTTATTTTAAGCTCTGCAGCTATTAATGTCAAACTCATATTTCGTCTCCCGCTTTGAAAATGCAACCGGCTATAATAAATTAACAAAATAAATAAAGGGCGATCCAAAAAAATAAAAAAATCAACATCATGCGTGATTAGGTCAATTGAATTTTAACTAGAGGCTCGACTGCGGCTATTGTGGGAATTTAAATCCACATGAAAAGTGAAAAGTAAACAAGGCATTCCATGAGAGAATGTCAGACGTTTCAGATAAACAAACAAAGTAAATAAAACCAAAAACAAAACGTAGGCACATATCCAAAATTAAAAGAGGCATAGAACTTTCACATATCACCTGGTGCGTATGTACACCTAGCATAATTTCTCATTTGAGCCCACGTGTTTGGCGGAAGATGCCAGTTTAAAGTTTCTCGGGTCCAAATGACCTTCTATGAGGTCCGTTGACCTGGCAGTGTCCTTTTCTTGCACGGTCAATTATTACTACACTATCTTTCTCTGTGCAGAGTCGTAATCAGACCCCTTCGTGTCTTTTTTGTTTACAAACATTTTTGGTCGCTTTTTAATCCGATTTTAATATTTGTTTTTCCCCTTTTTATTTGCAGAGCGACGGTCATGTATCTCAAGATTATTTTACATTACTTTTCACCCTAATATTGATATTCCTTTCCTTTTGACCGAACGAGATTCAAGCAGATACCGCAGCATACCATGTGTCATTTTACTGGAGGCAAATTAAAATTTTAATGTGAATTGTCTGGATGTCTGGTTAGGGCATTTTTTATTTTAACGTATTTAGCGGTTTACAGTCCAGTTTTGCAGTTTCAGCGAGATCGGCATATTATTCATTTAACCAACTGAATTTTTTAAAGCATGTTTTGCATCAATTTTCTTAAATATCTCGAGATCTATAAGTTGCACGAGACAAATGGAAATCTAAGATTTCCGTTATGAGTTGCAAAACTATATATTTTTATATAAATTCTTATTTCTCTGAAGAAAATAGACAAATTTAAATGAAACTTGGGGAAAATGTAGATCTACAAAGTACTATTTTCAATTAACATTTCAAATTAGGCGTTCGTTTGACAGCGTAAATCATGAAATACTGCTTCAAAAACTGTGCTATGATTTTAGGAGTGAATTTTTCAATTGGATTTAATCGTACCTGCCTCAACTTACTCAAGTTGTAAAAACCCTCGGCGAGATGTCGGATGTGGCAGATATTAACAGTGGTGTGCCACAAGGATCTGTACTAGGGGACATTTTATTTTCGCTATACATAAACGACTTAGCATAGTGGCATAGTAAAAATGTTAATAGTCTACGAGATAAAGTCAAATATATGTAAAGTAAAAAAAATAGTGTGATTCTAATTCGCTGGTTTTCAATATAAACAAACCGAATATACTTACTTTCAAGTTTATCTTTGCTTCGTAATAACCGACAAATTGAGAATAGACCCCATGCTACATTTCTTGGGTTACATGTTGATGAGAAGCTAAAATTTGATGTACATGTCTCTAATTTAAGTAAAAAGTTGGCATCTAGTTGTTATGCAGTGAGAATAACTTCATATGAACTGGGCTTCAGGGCTGCAAAAACTGCTTACTTTTCCCTGATTGAGTCCCATATAAGATACGGAATCCCTTTCGGAGAAATGTGTAGTCAACATTTCCTGAACACTGTGTTTATGTTACAGAAAAGGGCACTAAGATACTTACGTAAACCAAAACCAAGGGATCATTGTAAACCTCTTTTTATCGCTCACAAAATATTAACGCTTACATGCATCTTTATTCTAGAAACAGTAAGTATGCCTAATATATCAGAAAATACTAAACACACTACATATCGATCCTTTAACCCTGCCTTTACCCAACCCCATATTAGTTAGCTTTAACGAAGCAATCAGTAATATACGAAACCAAAAAATATACAACCACATACCCCTGTCTCTCAGAAATATGACTCAATTAAAGACAAGGTAATGAAAGACATATTGATTCAGAAAGCCTATTATAATTTCAGTGAATATTATGACGATTCATTTTAAAATGTTTTGTTTCTTGCTTCCTTCCATTTGTGATGCATATGTGTGCTCATGTGTTTATTTGTATACAGGGCGATTTACCTAAACATGCGGAAAATTATTCAGTGGGTTGTCCCCACCAAAAGGAGTTAAAAAAAAAGCCTATGACAAACCAATCTGACGTAATACGGTGCAACGAAATCACTTTCTTTCTTATGGGGTATGGGTAAAAACGATTCTTGCGTATAGGGTACTTATTCAAGGGTCTTGTTCTAGTAATTTTAGAAATTCTTCGTATACTTCAACAGGACAATTTACTATACACGTTCTCTGTCGCCTGGTAAACAAAACCCGGTGTCACGAACTCGTTGCAATACACATAAATTTTTTCTCTCATTAGGTTTGCGCCTATGGGGAAATTATCTCCCATATTTTTGTACAGCCCCTGCAAGACTTTCATTCATCGCACCATAGGTTAATATCATCTCGCAGTACTCTTGCGACGTGAACTCGATATTTGCGAATACAGTTTAAAATTTAACAAAAATGGGAAATGCTTTAAACAGAAGTAAAAGAGTCACTGAACTGAACAGTGAACGCGTGGCGCACTGAACTTAGATAACTAAGACAGCTGATAGTACCTGCTAAACAAACAAGCGACACGTGTGTGAACGCGTCGAGATAGCATAACTCACCCGTTCAGAAACGTATCTTTGCAGGTTGGAATGCAAAAAAATATAATAAATTACCTCGGATCGCTTTAAAATTTTACAGAGGCTTCCCCACATAACAGACTTATATACTATTTTATTTTCCGCATGTTTACATAAATCACCCTGTATACTGTAAGTGTTTTATTGATATTTCTAGTAATTTATTTTATTTGTTTATATATTTTCTTTATATTTCTACTCTCAACTATGACATGTACTCATTCGTTAGATGTGCATATGGTGGTGTAAAATATCTACTGTTCAATACTATTGTATTGATTTCCTTTTTATTTATTGTATCCTTGTATATATCTATGTATGTAACTTTTACTGTACCCTACACACATAGTACCTACCTTACTTTATTTTAATTTAAATTTAAAATTAACTATGATTCTGTATATGTTATGTTACATTTTATACATATAGCTTTGTCAATAAGAGTGCCTCATTTTTAGGCAATAAAGCATATCTTGATTGATTGATAATAAGCCTTGAAACAGCTGGAAACCGTAATTGTTGCTAGAATTTTACACCTTTGTGAAATCCTGCCATCAAACCGAGAAATGTGTGTGATAGCTCAAACCGTAGCATTTTAAGTTGCGAGAAGAATATTTCTTATTTCAATTTTGATCATTTTTTTGCGTTTTCAATAAATTGGTTATAAACAAATTAAATTTTGACATGCAAATAGAACTAAAATATAAAAAATTTAATTGTTTAAATAAACAATACGCCGACGTCGCCGAAACTGCAAAATTTAATTGTGAAGTCAGCTAGCTCCCCTAAACAAGTTAAAATAAAAATACAACCCGAACTAGACAATTCACATTTCGTATTTCTCAAATCTATATGACCACTATTTGTATGTTGATCAGAATTAGTGTGATTTGGACTTGGATTGAATTCGAATAAAACCAGTTTAATATGATATGGGGTTGTATTTTTTTCATTTGACTATTTAGTTGAAAGGCAAGTGTACTTTATTTTCGCCCAGGAGGTTTTGGTTTGATTCCTAGCAGTGGCATTGGGACTTCTTTTCTAGAGAAAAAAATAATCTCGGAGAATATTCAGTAGTTTTAAATATTTTAATAATGATATAGCAAATTCGAACATGAAAACTAAGCTAAGGCAACGTTAAGAAAATGTATTATTATCTTTTAAAATAAATAATAAATAAATAAATAACGCCTTTATTTGTTTTTCTTATAATGCAATATAAGTTATTATTTATTGTGATGGCGACGTTAGATTACTCGTTCTTCCACGCATCGATCAATAGGATATTATTCACATTATTTGAAAATAAAACACAAAGGGGTACAGAATAAAAATAAGAATTACGCCCTCTGTAGTAGTAGATATTTTTTACATTTTTTCGGAATGAAACAACGCTGGAGCATATTTTGATGTCAGGGAGGAGTTTATTATAGACTTCCATAGCATTATAAGAGAAAGATTTTTGGAATTTCGAGGTTCTGAGCTTAGGAACCGTGTGTAGATTGCAGTGTCAGGTGTTGCGACTATGCATGTTTGAGCCTCTCACTAGCTTATTGTACAGATACGTTGGTTCCTGATGTAAGTTTATTTGGAATATTAAGCACGATAAGTGAAGTAAGAACTTTTCTTATAATATGAGCCAACCTGACTGCAATTTTCGCGGATATATGATCAAACGTCCTAAGACTATAACAGTAACAAATATAGGAACTGAATTTTTTGTAGGCTTAAATGATCTCCCTGAGTTAGTGCTGGCCAATGGAGATCGTCACAGTAGGAAAGAGTCGACAAGATCAAGGAATCACAGAGATTGAATTTTACCCCAAGGTCTAGTTACAAAAAGTTTTAAGCTTGCCATAGGATTTTTAAATATAAGTAGTTTACATGATTTGTAAATCTGGGCCGCACATCAAAATAAATACCTAGGTTTTTACATTATTGTTTGGGAGTTAACTTTTGCCCATTTAGGACAACAATGGGTGATTTTTTATTTTTGAGTACAAGGGCTAATAACTCGTGTTTTTTTTTTTCGTTCAGAACCAAACTATGAGCTCTTGAAACATCAGTGATAGTATTAAGATCGAAATTAATATTATTTACTGCAGTGCCAATTTCAATAAAGATAAATTTGAGTATCGTCAGCATATTAATGGACACTGCATGTTTGGAGAAAATGACCGAAGTCAGAGGTATAGATAGAAAATAGAAGTGGGCCCAAAATACTGCCCTGCGGAACACCAGCATCAATGGATTTGAAACTGGAAAACAGACCATTATTTACAATACGATTGTCTACGACTTAAGTAGTTTTGAAAAAATAGTAAAGCGCTGCCGCTTATGCCAAAATATTTAAGATTTTTACATACAGTCTAATGATTCAAGGTGTCAAATGCTTTATTCGATATTTACAAGTATTCTGAAAAATAAGCGTTATTATCGCATAATGTGAAGAAACATTTTAAAGTTTACCAAATTTCTGTTAATTTGAGACTTTTCTTATCTATTTTTCATAATAATTGAAGGACATTTCAAAGTTATGGTCTTTTTCCCCCCTTTGGATTACGTTCTATTTTCAACATTTACTCGAAAATAATGCGTTCTAAGTCAAATACAGTTATAAATTTGCAAACTTATTTAAACGCCTTCAATTTAGACATGTCACATTCGTTCACGGTAGAAATTAACTAAGACATCCCAATATTCGTGATAATTCAATGTAACTCGTTTACAATGCACTTTATAAAAAAAATTAAAAATACTTTTTTTGATTTCTTTTTCGATAAGGAATAAGCAGTTTCTGAAAAAAAAAACTTTGACAAAAAAACAGTTTTATGAAGAATTGGTGCCTTTTTCATTAAAAAATGCAGTATTTTTTCTGGAGGTTAAAATTAAGAAATTTCTTAAATTTAAAATATGTAAAATTTACAGCCACTTCGACGGTCTTTAATTTCCACTATGCTCTCGATTCAAAGAAAAGAAATTGCTAGTTTTAATTTTTTTTCTTAAAACAAATTTTTATTCGACTAGATTAGACGTTTGCAAAGAACTCCTGTCCCTTTAAAACGCATTTTAATTTATTGTTTATGTTTATTATTATTATTTTTTTTTTCGGTTCCTCCTACGCCAAACCCTTCCCCTTATCTGCGATACGAAAATATTACAGCCACACCGCATCCAGCGGCGTTAGTTACTGTATATACCAGAACCGTGTGCCCTAAGGAGGCGAGGGGACCCCCAGGGTGACTATTTTCAATATTTGGCTAGCCAATCACACACTTTATATTTTCAGGCCGGTATGATAAGCTACGACGTATGAGCTCAAAATTCTGTGTATTTTCTTATGGATCTTCGTTCTGGTTTTCCAAATCATTCTTGTAAAGAGCCGGCAGAATATAGCAAGGTAAATGCGTTTTTACGATACGTGGTATTCTGAGTTGAAACACTCACAGCTTGTCTACTTATGATCCTTAATTATGTGAACAATGTACCAAGTACACCGATTATTAGGATGACCAAATTGATCGAGCAGCCTGGATAAAACACGTGGGGTTCATTTCCGTATTTGGACCGTTTTTTTCCTCCTCCGTCAAGGTGATGTTCATCTCAGTTGATGTCAAAAGAACGATGAAATACATCACCTTTTGCTTGATGGTCGAGGAGGACTATATCAGGTTTACTCTTTTGAATTTTTGGGACGGTCGGGAATGAATAACTCCAATAAATTCGGCATTTCCTATCCTCGATTCGGGTACTTAAGGCATCACTGGTTGATTTATCTCGTACGAGTTTAGTAAGTAGTAAAACAACAATATATACACCGATATCGCATAAATTGGACAATTTCTCCAAAATTGATCTCTTATTAGAGCAATATTTCAATTTTACGTAACAATGGTCTAGTTCTGGACTGAAATAAATTAGAGCACGGTATGGTAGCGCAGTCAATTAGAGCGTGTTGTGTGGCGAGGATACTTTGTCGGACCGTCCGAGTTCGATCCTCAGCTCCGACACTGACAATTTCTGTGGTTAATGGATGCTGTCTGATTCGTGTCAAATGTGCAACCCAACCGTTTCTGATGTGTTTATGTTTAAAAAAGTGCATATACATACATATACGTATATCTAGCAGAATATTGGGTAGATAAAATTTTTAGACAATAACTAACTACTTATGTTATAGTGGTCTTCAATTTTACCGGGCAGATAAAAAATGCAACAAAAACTTTACGAGCTCATTATTAACGCCGGTGAACCACTCGTTATGGCGTCATCAAACAAGCCGTCGTACATTTAAGAATCTATAAAGGTATGCGGGCTGAATAGTACAGAGAGTAACGGTATTTTAATGAGGTCGTAAAATTTTTGTTGCCTTTTTATTTGCACGGTAAAATTGCAAACGGCAAATTTCTTTCTTAATGAATCTTTAAATACATGATTTATTATTGAAATTATGTTACCTCCTTTCCCTGATTATATATTTTTGAGAAAGAATTGAGGCAACATATGCGGACGACTAGCTGGTTTAAGCCAGAGCAAAGAGTCGTAGATGCGGGGTACTTGTAAGAGATGTGAAACTTACCCTCTTTGAATGTATACCATACACGACAAATTTTTGTTTTGATCGAGAAAAAATGAATGATAAAATATATTACATAAATAAATAAATTTTAAAATGTGAAGTAGTTTAAAATATAAATTTAGATCAGATTTTATGTTTATAAAATAGTATTAACAGACCAAGAAAAATTAATGCAAAAAAATTAATAATGACAATTATACCAAACTCCTAGATTTTCAGACTAAGTATGGTTTAAGGTGGAAAGCTCTAGAACTGCAATTCGGGTCCCAATTGTCTTTTGGAATATGGAATCTAAAGATCTTTGGCAATTTATTCTTGCAATACTGCGTTTTTTATGTATGAAAATTGTAGAAATGATATAAAATCGAAGGCCTAAATACCTTAACAAAAGCATATAAACATTATCCAACCATGCGGTTTGGAAAAAAAAATAATCGCAGAAGCAAATGCGAAATAACCATAAAATTAAACGGAAATGACAAAAGTCTGCTAAGTAAATCTGCTTGATATGTAAAAGCAATTAATATGTAGTATTGCTTAATACATAAAAGTAAATGTAGAAGCAGAATTAAAATAGATGTAATTTATAAGCTGAATTAATATAAATTTAGCTGAAAATAAATTTAGAGATGAAGTAATATAAATTTAGAAGCTGATTCGCAAACTATAAATTGCCAAAAATGAAAAAGAAAAGAATATTTTATTACCATGTGGTAGATAACATGTAGTATTTAAATTATTTATTGAACTAAAAAGATTTGAATTTAAATTTATTTAAAAAAAATTAAATTGCATTAAGGATAAAATTGAAAATTATTGAAATTTAAATTACTAATAAATAAAATTTACCTGGCTGTGTTAAATAAACACACGAAATGTGGATTTGATTGTAATATAAATTACTGGGGATCTCAAAGAATGTTTGAACGTCTAAATCAGATCAAAATCGGCAGGCAAATGATCTCTTAGTGATTTTAACTAATAAGGTAAACTTTTTTATATTACCTTCTACAATATAATACCAATATACAAACTTGAAAAATATAGTTTTACTAATAAAAGCTGTATAGTGGTACAGCTATCGCCATTTGTTCATTGGCGATTTAAGCACACAACCTCGTTTCCTTACTAACAATTTAAAACACTGGCAGGTATACAATCGATAAAAGGAAACTTTAATCAATAATAGGTTGGCGTTAGTTGCATACCACAGATTAGATTTGCAATTTGTACACATAAAGAAAAAATACGAACTGTCGTAATAAAGTAAATCGTTTACAAACTGTTTTGTGAGAATTCAGTAAATATATTACGTTATACACTATATAACAGGAGAATGAGCAAGTTTCAAAGATAAAGAAAATAACGACATGTGCATAGTAACAAAGTATAAAAATGAAATATAAATGAATGTAAACAATTTGTAGACTTGTAGATAATTGATTATTGAAGAGCTGTAAACAGAGATACATGATAGTTAAAAATTTTAATAGCGTGGGGTGCATTTTACTATATTTTTATTGCACCCCACGCTTTTTACAATAAAATATTTAAAACATGTAAACATTATTTTTTACATTTTAGTTCGGTTTGCTATTAAAACGTGTTTTTTAGTTTTTTAAACTATAATTTTTTTTAGCCACCCTCTTGCCATTAATTCTGCTTTTCGAAACCAGTGAGTAACCGCTAGTAGTATATAATTAATATTACATCATAATGTATGTATTAAAGTTGGAACTAGCGTTTAACAAGGGCTTATACAACGGCAAATACGTTATATTATTAACTGCGGAGCGATCCTGATGATCCTGGTGAGGACATTAGGACAAAGTTGTCAAATTATTGTATTGTCATCGATTGTTGATAAGTGTGCAAAGTTTCAGTTTAATCTTAAGTCTTGGAGTGGGTGAGAATCACGTTCAAAGATTGAAAAAGTTACCTACATAGATACATACAAACAAACATACAGGTGAAGCTAATATAAAGCGTGTAATAACAAGATTAAGTTCCTAAGATACAAAAATAGGTATATAAAACAATATGAAATAATTTAGCAGTTATACAAAGAAAATTCTGATAGTTGAAACAGTCTCACTTACAAAAACTGAACCAAAATGCTATACAGAATGTGCTAAATATAAGTAAAATACCAGATATTATATAAAATTGTTAAATGGACATAGGCAATGTAACACTATTCTTCATTTTGTTAATTGCATCTTGGCCTACTGTTTGATTTCTTGTTGTTTAGAGTTGACCCATTATTTGGTCATTTTCTTAACCAACACGAAATAGTGCTTCGTAAAGCAGAGTTTCAAATATTAAAGTGACGACGAAATCTACATTGTATTTCAACAATGTATTACACAATGTAAAACACTGTGAACTCAAATCTTCCATTCTTCCAACTGTCAAATATTGAATGTAATAATGTCTTACATTTTTATTGTTTATTGAAAACTGGTTGAATGACGTGGGCCAGTCCGCGAAAAAAATTTTTCATCTCCTATATCTCATCCCTCCGCGGGCACCTGTTTAAATTTGAAAGGTTTTGGAATTGTGTGTATGTGTGTCAGATTTGAAGTATTTAGCTCATCGGGAAAATAGTTTCCATATTCGGACAAAGATACTTTTAATTTAGAGATTACCCTTATATGTTTTTTGACGCTCGCTGTATAATTAAATTTAGTATGGTATTTTAAAGGTAAAACGTTTATTATTAAATAAATTTTAACGCCTCTGAGATTTGAACACCCTTGAAATGCTATTTGTAGTCCAATCACTTCTATCTTGTAATTTGTAATACGTCAGACATTTGAAGTGACTTATAGAAGTACCCAGACAGTCGCAACATATTTTAACCCTGATAAAAAAAATGAAACTTTGGTGCTACCAAGCTAAATTGAGTAATCAGGTTTAATTCACTCAACTAGTGAAGAGTCAAATCTTAACAAGCAATTAAAATAATTTAGATGTCTTAATTAACACATGAAAATGGCATTCCCAGAAAATGTATGTCACTCTGATAAAGGGTACCAAAACATGAGGCCATTCTACTGATAAAATGAATTGCTTTGCGCTAATTTCCACATCTAGATCAGTTTGGAAGTACTTCACCACGTTTATATTATTAGAGAACACAATGGAATTCTTAAATGCCTTGGCACGGCCCTGTGCTTGCATATGCTTTGCCTCTATAGAGTCCTATTTAATAACACTTTATTTCACTTCGATGCTAGTGCCTTCTCTCTCTGTAGTAAATTGCAGTGTTATATTTTACCTGGCTCTCTCCTTGTCTTAACCTCTATGCACATACATGACACAAGACAGGGGGAATGGGGCGCGCATGTAAATGGGAGGATCATGTTACCGGAAAAAAACAAATGGACTTTAATATACTTATAATTTTGTTTGGGAGATGACAGTCCATGTAATTATTTCGCGTTGCAAGTGCACAAAAACCGTAATGCAATTTAAAGCGTTATTTCTTTGTATGGTAGTAGTAGTATATCTTTCATCAGTTCAAATTTATCGCGTTAAAAGGAACGTTACATTTATTGCGACATGTACAAATAATGTAAACATTATATTAAATGTTTGTTCATTATTTAGTAAGTAGGTAACTTCTCGTATTTTTTTACAATAGGTTATATATGGGACGTAGGATACTAGTCAGAAAAAGGTTTTGATGATTTGCAGAACAAATTTTCAGTTTACTAACTTTAAAAATTGCTCGAGGTGTCAGTGCCAAATTTAACAAAAACTAATAGTTAACATAATTCATGGCTTCGAAGTAATTTGATACCACTTACGGTTTAGCCAGAAATGACCCTAACTTTAGATTTTCAAATGGAACACCCTGTATATTATTACATTTTTGAATTCGCGATGAATTTTTGAACATGTGTGGTGGTTTTTATAAATTTCCAACCAGATTTTTATATAGCAATTAAATTTAAAAATACGTACTTTGTCGTTTTAGTTTCTACGGAAATATATATATATATATATATATATATATATATATATATATATATATATATATATATATATATGTACATAGTTACTATTATTAACTATTTCATAGGCGTTTTAATGCAAGTAATTTAGTTATTTTGAAATAATTCGATTGTTTTAAAATGGGACGGTAGTAGCTCCTTGTGTCCATTAAATTGCCCTTTTTTATATATCCATTGGCTTGGTTTTTTATGGACATTTATTCAAAGAAACTGTAATAACAGCTTGTAGTTGTAGTAAAGTTGTATATGCTCATTTCCAGGTGGGATAGGTTGAATCGCATTATAATTTTCCACATAATTTGTAATTCATATATTATTATCGTAATGAATATTTGTACGTAAAATATACGAAAAAAAAAAAAGAAAGTTGAGAATCTTCGAGCCACTGACCTTTTTTGATAATTTTTACATCTGTTTTCGTTAATTCTCTGCACACAAATTCTTTATCCATATTGACAATGAAAAAGAAATCCAAATGTAAACAGAACTGAACCACACTTACGTAAATGTCCGGTGCAAACGTAAATTCTATCAATGGTCCCCTAAAAATCTGTAAAACAATATATGAAATACTTAGAAAACCTCTATTTCACAACCTATCCGGCACGTAATCCGACACGACACTCATGAGTTTTTGTGATTAAACATTTCCATTTTTTACATCAGATAATTACAAATCTGTTATTTTTAAAGTTAACACAATTCATATTTTGGTGTTTGATTGAGCCAAAAATCCGATATCAAAACTGCACAAATGTGATTAATACTGTGTATTAATTTGACAGATCTCAAAATTCAAACATCAATAGTAATGCCTTGATAAGATGACAAGTTAAAGGCAGGTATTTAATTGAAAGGTGAAACCATAAACAACTCATTTCGCATGTAATTACCAATGCTAAATTATTATGTTTTTTTTTTTATAAAAGAAAAGAAACATTCACTTGTATTTATTTATCCACAAATTTATCCGGTGTTTGAATTAAGCAAGTTAACTTCCGTATCCGCCAATCGACGTCACATCCGTGTAGTACATTTTTATAACCGGAATGACAGATCTCAAAATTCAATAGCAATGCCGTGATAAGATGACACATTAAATACAGGTATTTATTTGAAAGATGGAACAATAACCAACTCATTTTACATGTAATTACTAATGTTAAATGCTTATTTTTTTTTATAAAAGAAAAGAAATATCCAGATGGCGCAGAAAGCAATATCTTGCTGTATATGAAGCCCGGTGTCGTTTCGCTTTCGCATGGGAGAAAGAGAGAAAAAGAAAAAAAGGAAAGTTTATTATTATTTAAAATTCTAAATCAAAGCTTTTTAAGTAACAACACTTGATAACAAAATAAAATTAAAATATTTACAATTAACAACACTTATAAATATTGTTCCAAGTGGCCTCCCCCATGAGCTATATATACACTGTCTTAGTCGATGTTCTCTCTCGAATAACCAACATTTCAAGTGTTTATAGTATTGAATTCAGCTCTTATTCTATTTTCTAGATTTCCTAATGTCAAAACTGGTGCTCCGTACACTTTATTCTTGAGATATCCCCATAAATAAAAACCCAAACAGATTTAAGTCAGGGGACCTGGCAGGCCACCTTATGCGACCATGAGTTGCTATCACTTGTTTACCATACGTGTGAAATAATTTTAAATCATTCTGTTATTGTGCGAAGGAGCACCATCTTGTTGAAAGTATAAGTTTCTAAACTGAGCTTCTTAAAATAATGTCGGGATGGGTGTATTCCTTCCGGTAATCTTTCACTATAAATTTCGTGTGCACGCTTTCCATTTTTACGACATTCCCCGTAAATAACAAACATGTCGATTTTCTCATTATTTGTATACACCATTGATAATTGAAAGTTTCAATTTGAGAACTGCCATTGGCTGGTTTTAATAAAGAGTTATCCTTGATCCAAGGAAAGAAAGTATTCATCAATAGTAAAATGCTGAATCAGTTTGATGCTGATAAAAAGTGTCTAACTGCCAGCGGACTGAGAAATGAAGGTACAAGATTTCTTCAACTGAATTTCTGAAGTGCTCCGTACCCACTCTATATCTCTTAACAAAATGGGTTTAAAAATTGGAGTTTTAATAATATCCTTACGAGTTTAAACTAGGCTTTGTAATGATACACGGAGGGAGATACTGATCTTTAGATCGTAAAGTTGGTCCCCAATTCTCGAAATATTTTTTTTATGCGAATAGTCTGCTCGTGATTGTTCGGCTTCTTTCGTTGCTGCTTATAGAAAAACTACAGGGTTGAAAATGATAACAGCCCCTCTTGGATCTTTGGTGTGTGATTCTTTCTTCGTCTACAAGCAATTGTGAATACATTATTTGATGCATACTTCCCTAACCATGTTAGCTTTACCGGGATTAATACGGTTTAATTATCTTTACGGAAAAAGTTTAGCAGATAAAAATGACGTCGGTTCGTTTTGATTTTAAAAGTTCAAGGAAATAAATCAGTTGCAGTGTACGTAAAACAACAGTTCTGTCATAAATAAACATATCTATTTAATAAAATTAAAACCACCTGTAACTACTTCTACTAACAAATCTTACACTTGTTATATCACAGAAAATATAGATAGCGAGCCACTGAGAAAGACACTAATAAATAAGAGTTGAACCGTTCTGACATGACATTAAACCGGCGGCAAGAATATGAAACGCAGAGGCAGATCTTGGCTTCAATTATTAATCTTTAACGATGAGAGAATATATAAGTAAATGTACCACCTGTCAAGCTGTAGCCTTATACGACAGGAGCAGAGGACGAAATTTATTTAACATTTTAATTTATATGACACTCGCAAGTTTTAACAATTTACGCGGATGACATATAAGTTATAAGATACAACATAAAAATAGAAATGTGTCTTCATAAGTGCATTTATTTAATTTTCTTTTCTAGAACGTTTTCCTCAATTTCTTGCCACTGGAACTAACCGACTTCATAGTACAATCCCAAGTTAACACATTTGGTCCTCTTATTATGCTTAAAGTCATGAATAATATATTACGGGAACTTATAGAGATTAGGTTAAATTATTGAAGCTTGAAGCAAACATTTTTTTGATCCCTGACCACACATTTATCAATTTTTAACGAGGTTTTTGTTTTGTTCTTGTATGGTCATTTTAATAACTTTAATTTAAACACATTATTTTCAATATACATACGATTGGATTCATGATGGAAATTGTTATGCCTGTTTGTATTATTGTGGAGAAACACATCATAACGTCAGTTAAACTATCAAGCCCTGATGCAATCTACGTAGAATAAACTAAACATAAGCAAGCTAGCCTTTCTGGAAGAAACTCAAAGACTCTTGAAGAGGCAGTGCAACAGATAAACGAGGCGATAATAGCTGCCTATCAGGGAAACTGTCCGGAGAAAACAAGGAAAACACAAAAATCACAGTCTTGTATAAATATGTGTAATGGTAGCAGGTAAACGTGCAGTCCTAGGAGTAGTTTTTATAGCCCCCGTGGCGCACAAGCAAGCAAGCCTTTGTACGCCACCTAACAGCCTTATTGCTCCCGACTGCCACCGTCTTAGTCCATCATACCACTGAACCATAAGTTATTATGGGTCTCACTACCCTGGTGTATAAACCACAGGTTCATTTTTGGATTTAGTCCTCAGTTTTTTTCACACACTTGCCTACACCATCCCAGGGCGATTGTTGCTTTCTGTGTCACTTTTTGCATGTGGGAGTTCCATGTTAATTTTTGATTAAAGATGACTCCTAAATATTTTGCCTCTCAGGCAAATGGAATTTCCACTCCATTGAGTCTTAGAGGATTTAGGCCTTCCAGTACTCCTCTTCGTGTAAAAGTGACGACGGAGCTCGATCAGTGGTGCACAGGTTGCAAGGCCAAACGCCAATTAGCCAAGAACACGGGACGGAGTACCGGAAGTTATACTCGGAGATGAGGGCAGATCCCATCCTAGGCATGCCCATGGACGTAATAGTCCCTTGGTATAACTTCAATAAGAACTTTCAGACTGTAATACCACACGGGGAAGACTGGAAAAACGGTCCTCCAATAACAGCACAAACAGTCTGGTACACTGACGGCTCCAAGACGGAACAAGGAGTCGGAGCCGGGATTTACAGGACAAGGTCAAAAGCCAGTATCCCGATAAGTCTAGGGAAATACGCAACGGTGTTTCAGGCTGAAGTGATCGCCATACACTGTTGCGCAAGAGAGATAATGGGACAAGGTACTGTTAACCAGTCGATTGCCATTTTCTCTGATAGCCAAGTAGTAATGAAAGCAATCAGCTCCATGCAAATCAACTCAAGATTGGTGTGGGACTGCATGACGGCCCTTATAGAGTCGGAAAATCAGAACAAAGTGATCTTTACATGGATACCAGGATACGAGAGACACAGAGGAAACGAAAAGGCTGATAAACTGGCCAAGGAAGGCGCACTCAAAGCCCCAATAGAACCTGAGCCTTTTGTGGCGTGGCAAAGCTATGCACACGAGCAGCCACTAAGGAATGGGTGCAAAATAAATCTCTGGAATGGTGGAGGAATCTTCCAAGACAGAGATCGGACAAAGAGTTCATTAAATAACGTTCGGCCAAATTCACGGAAGATCTACTAAGCCAGAATAGGAAGTCCATCAGAGTAATAGTAGGCCTTCTAACTGGGCACTGCCGGCTCAATAGACACATGAGTCTAATGGGCATGGTAGAGGACGCAATATGCAGGTTCTGCCAAGAGGAAGTGGAAACCTCAGTTCACGTATTGTGCCACTGTAAAGGCTTCACGAGACTGAGATTCCAAGTACTTGGAGAAGAAAAACCAAAGGCAGACAGCTATACAAAATTAAAGCTGTGGACTCTAGTACAAAGGACAAAGCTGGATGAAGTATTATAAGAAATGTATTCTAGGAGCACCACAATAGATCTGAAAAGGTCGCGGTGGTAAAGGCTAAATAACCAGCTCCTCTGTTTATCTATCTATCTAAGTTAGCCTTTTATTAACGTAAGCCCAGTTTTCGATAATCCAAATCAGAAAAGGATGCAACACTGCCGGCTATTACAACGCTATTTTATTTAACACTTAGCAGTTTAGAATTCGAAGTGGTAAAATAAGTCTGATATCGCTTATATCTTCAACATAGCGTGATAAAAGGTTAACTGTTGACTTAGTCCCAAGAGTTACAATAATGAAGTAGTAACTTCGTTAATGTAGATTCCTATAAAACTTTTAATATACATAAAATTCCTCTTTTCCAAATAAGGCGCCGAATTTAAAGAATGTCCTTAATTAAAATGTTTCATGTGTATAAGTAAAGAATAAAATTATAAAATAATAATAGGGTATTTTAATTGCACATAAAAGTAGTTAACATATATGAAACATATTACATAGTATAAAAAAAAACACACACGAACAGGTATTAAAATTCATTATTTTAATCGACATATTAATATTGAGAAAAGTACTTTAAAACGTCTTTATGATGGGACCAAGAGATGAAATATTAATTAACGAGAAGCATTTAATTAAAGCTATCCTATAAAATAGATATATTTAGTAGAAGTAGAATTAACAATCATCAAATACTACAACTGAATTAAATTCTTTGACTGTAATTGTACATTTTATCGCATAAACTACGAGGAATTGGTAATATATTTATTTATTTAGTATGCATATAATAAAGCAATCACAGAGCAGGAAAAATGACGCAGTGTAGAAATAATGTACATATAAGAAATAATATACTAACATAACTAAGATAAGATATATACATAAAATAAAGACACAATTATTATTAATAACAAAACAAATTTAAACAGCAAGACTAGAAGAAGCATGACTATTAAATAGTATTTTGTTTAAATTTTTGCCGCAAAACTATACGTGTGTTTAGATTATCTACCTTGAACTTAGTTAACAGCAAGTTTTGGGGTGTCCTATTGGCGGATACTTCTGATGCGAAACTTAGTGTTGTATCACCTTCAGTGCTCCTGGTTTCATTTTCCTTGTGAAGAGAACCATCTCCGTCTTCCTGGGATTGACAGACAGGGAGTATTCTCTGCACCATTTTTCGATTATTCTTAGGCCCCTGCATTCTTTCACAGAAGACTCTTTCGAATTTTCCGCTAAGCACAAGAGGGTGTCAAGAACTACCAGTTTCCATAGCAGTGGTGGTAATACACCACTAGGACCGCTGTAATTTTTGGAAAGGCGGTCCTGTCAAATGCACCTTCTATGTCCATGAAGACACTTAGGGTGGACTCTTTATTATCCAAGGATCTCTCAATCCGACACGCGACTGCATGGAGGGCGGTGTCGGTGGATCTTCCCAGGGTGTATGCGCGCTGGTTAGGATGTAAAGGGTTATCTTTCACTACAACATCCCTTATGTATCGTTCACATAGCTTCTCCTTCGTCATGCTGATAGGTCTATAGGCTTTGGGGGTGATATAGTCCATCCGCCCTGCCTTGAGATTCTAAGCAGTGGTCACAATAATTAAAATGTGAAAGAACTAGTGCATTTTTTTTCAAATTAAGATTTAATATATGACGAATAGAATATAACAACTTCAAAGAAGAATATACTTTTTGGATAAACATTTTTGCATTTCCTCTAAACCTACAATCAGTATCAATTTTTTCAATATTAATATTTAATGAATTTTTTACTTTATCTAGTTTATTTTCACTACCGAATAACATCAATTGGATTTACTAGTGTTTAGATACGAGTTGTGTTGCTCAGAATTTTTTTAAATTTTTTGTTAACTCATTATTAATATTGATACATGCTTGCTGATCATTTGCATTAAAATTTAAAAATAATTGTGTACCATCAGCGTAAGCTTGAACTTTGCTTGAAATTTTCAATGGAAGTTAAAATATCTGATGTGTATATAATAAAAAAAAATAAAGGACCTAAAATGGACCTTTGAGGCACTCCAGAGAGTATTGGATGAAGAGGTATTAGTATGAAAAATGTTCTGAAATTTGTCACTCAGATAAGAAGAGACTAACAGTAATGAGACATTGTCGAATCAAAAATATTTGAATTTTACGCATAGCAGATTATGGTTAATAGTGTCAAATGCCTTAGAGAAATCAAGCAATACCAACACACTAACTAACCCCTGATCGTACGCAATAAAAAGATCATCCATTACATTCATTAACGCTGTTGCAGTACCAAAGCCTTTTCGAACACCACACTGATTGTCAGGCAAAAGTTTTTATTTTATTAACTTGTTCAATACTAGTCATAATGAAACGGAAGGAATTACCTTCCGCTAGTAAATTATTATTATAAAATTGATTCTATCAGCACGTTTTGAAGAAATTAGGCAAAATATGCATTAATTGAGCTTGGATCAGAAAGTTCATCTGGTATATTGTATTATTTTTATGAATGTTACAGTTTTTTAAAGTAGACTAAATTTTACGAAGATCCTTTTCAGCACATATTGAGTTAAAAAAAAATTTTTCATTCCTTATTATTCATTTGCCTTATTTACATCTTATCTTAATAATAGGCTATAATTTGTGCAATACCAAGGTTAACGTTCAAACCTCAAGGTTCGTTATTGGGGCCATTAAATTTATTGTTAATAGATAGTATTGATGACTGTGAACTCTTACAACCTAATCTTCAAGTGGCGCATAATAGGTGTGCTCTGAATGACATCTCTAAACATTAAAAAGTCCAATGTATTATCCTTCTCCCACAAAAAGAATTCAATTATCTTTCCCTACACTATCGATTGCTCTGATCTCCAGCGTTCCAGCGTCCCAATTCCTTTAATGATCTGGGTGCTTTATTTGACCCTGAATCCTCCTTCAATGACCATATCTATGTAATTGTTGACGAGGTTAATACAGTATGGGTTTCGTTCAAGCGATACACTTCTATTTTTTTATTTCTGCTTTGTACGTTCGCGTATAGAATACTGCTCTAGCATATGGCATCCGAAATATAAAATAAAGGGTCATATGCTTAAAAAGGTGCAAAGAAAATTCTTATAGTACGTATCTTTCAGAGTCCTCTGTGAAAGAATGCAGGGGGCCTAAGAATAATCGAAAAATGGTGCAAAGTCTGTCAATCCCAGGACGACGGAGAAGGTTCTCTTCACAAGGAAAAGGAAACCAGGAGCACTGAAGGTACCTGCTCTCCTGGATATAACACTAAGTTTCGCATCAGAAGTGAAATACCTTGGGGTAACCTTCGGTGCCAAACTAACATAGAATGTTCACATATATAGAAGACTAAAGAAGACTTACATTTCTTATGAGCAGTGCCTCAGGACCGTGGGGAAAACCTGGGGAATGAAACCCAAAGTGGTTATGCGGATATACACGGCCGACATAAGACCAATGAGATGGAGGCCTGTGGAGCTGTGGTTTGGTAGCCTAAGAGCAAACAGACTATAACTAAGGTCAAGCTCAGCCAAGTGCAGAGAAGTTGCCTGCTTAAGCATAACCAGAGCTATGCGAACAACGCCAACGAGAGCTGTGTCTGCCACCACTAAATATATATCTAGGAGAAGTGGCTCTGACAACAATGATACGCCTCAAATCCGTTGGCATACAACTAAATGTAGGCTGTGGAGAGGTCAGAAGTCGCCTGTGGAATAAGGCTGTCAGGAAGACGCCTCTTCTACAGGTGTGCACAGATGGCATTTCTCCCGGTTTGTCTTTGACAAGACCTACATAATATAGACGAATAGTGAGGACGAGGCTGCTGGTAAAGGTGTGATCAACATCTTCACAGACGGATCAAAAAAGAAGGATGGGGTAGGATGTAGAATATACTCCAGAAGTCCGCCAAACCAATATAAATGGGCTATGGATGAGCGCGTCAGTGTAGTACAGACGGAACTGGCAGGCATAACCATAGCCGCAAAAGTGATTGTCCGCAGACAAACTACGGGCAAAACAATCAGGATCTGCAAAGATTGTAGACAATCATTACTAGCCTTGATAAGTTACAAAATTACCACATGAGCAATATGAGAATGTCACCAAGCACTTGTGGGTGCCTCCAGCATGAATAACATACTGGTATGATGGGTGAAAGGATAGACTGACCACGAAGGCAGGAGGCCTAAGTATCTTTGGACCAGGCCCGGCCAGTCTGTTACCGATCACGGCGATAACACAAATAATTAAAGAGAACACCCACAACGTATTCAAGAAGCTGTGGGATGAATCAAACAGCTGTCAGCTTGCTTGGTCACTACAAAAATATCTCAACAAGACTACAGCAATGGACTACCTGGCAATGTTCAGAAGGAACCTACGTCTTATAACAGGAATCCAGACTGGACATTGTCCGTTAAGAAAACATCCATATAATATAAGATTAAGCGAAACACCTCTCTGTAGAGGCTGTGAGCAAGAAGATGAAACGGTTCAGCATGTACTCTGTGACTGTTCTGCCGTCTCATCAATCAGAGGATCCATTTTGGGAGAACGTTCGCAGCATCACCACCTATTTCGCAAGATTAGGTTGGTTGCAGTCCTAGGCGAGGATGAGGACTGTATAATACATTGTCTGATGATTTTAAAAGTTTTAATATGAATAACTTCAAATATAAAAGTTTCTTTATTAGCAAACAGTAACATAATATTATCTTGTTTTCCTTTTGAGTATTGTATATTGTTCTTATTTCGTTCACTTTAGGCAATGTTATAGAATTTATGTATTTTTTAAGGTCTTTTGGCCATTTACTGGTTAAGTATGAATGGTTATAGCTAGATTTTGCCACTAGCGGGTTTTCAAACATTTATATCTTTGTTCTGTATACAGTGTTATTATTATTACTTCGATCTGTTTTCTGAATTTGTATTTATAGCATACATAATAAACAAAATTAAATATTTAGGAGTATATCGACAAGGTAAAACAAAAAAAAAATAGGTGCAAATTGGTAGTTCACGAATGATTGTTTCTGACTCCTCCATTGATTGACATATAAACATTTTTTTCCTAAACGAATTCAATACTGCCCTCCATTTTAATTAAAACTCGGCATAGGTTTGCGTTACACACATCTTGAATTAAAATAAATGAATAGTTCTGTTTAGTTAAATAGCTAAATTTACATATATTTTTTACTGCTAAGGCGGTAATTAAAAATGCAAACGAGTAAGGCAAGTTAAAAGTTTCAACTTCATGCACATGCACCACCTATATTGCCCACATTTAATATCCAGAAAGAACTGTTAGCCTTAGAGATCATTAACTCGTGTAAAATAAAAGATGAACATGTAATATTTTGCCTTAGTAGACGTATACCTAATTATTTTGAATACAGGACTAATTATGCACGCAGACCACGCTTCACTTATTACAAATGGCAAAAACTTTAGTTCTGTTACTCGTCGAGACTTGCAGGAGTAAAATCCCACACCTCTATTACTCAATTAGCAATAAACCAGTAAGACTTGAGACTACAAATACTTATTTATTTGTTCATATTACCGATAGTTACAAGAACTGAAGAATATCGGCGACGTTGTTACGTAACACAATCTTAACATGTCTCTTTAATAATAATTACGCAAATTAATGGGCTACACAAAGTCGTAAGGTGTGTTTTGTCTGGAAATAATTAAAATTTTAATAAAACCGATCAAGGTATGAACAATCTAACGAACACTAGCGTGAGACGAGTTGGTATTCTGTAAACATTACTTTTTAATGAATGGTTAACTAATTAGTTCGGTAGTATTAGGCATCTTAATATAAAAAAATCTCAGAGTTCCGTAGTTTGTGGGAGATGATTTTTGGTGTCGAGATAAAAGAATAGTAATATATCCAGTGCCCACTCTCGTTAGGAAAAATATAATAAATAGAACGTTTAGATAGGCACAACACACAAAGTTAGAACTGTTTAAGTCACAACTGCATCAAAAATCAAATACATGGTGTTTTCATAATTTAAAATTTAAGATACAAGGTACCCTAAAACATACATTCTAGAAATTCTTCCATATTACCAAAAACTTGTTCTAGCAGTAAGGTTAAATTTTTAAACTTTACTGTTAATTTATGTAATTTGGATTGTAGGAAAGATATTAATAAAACGCTACCTTGCCTATGTTTCGTTTATTCTACATGAACATCTTCAGGTCCTGAAAATGTTTACTAATGTTTGTCCCTTTTCCGCCAATCCAATCCAAATCACATAAGTTTATGTCAAGGATACAATTTATTTTTCAATTTACTGTTAATATGTTTTATATAAAAATAATAATAATTTATTCACTACTAAATAATTAATTAATTACAAAACACTATATCATGATATGCAATAGTAGCCCAATAAAACGGGAAAAAAATTATAGGTAATAAAAACCCACACAATATCGTTTTTTTTTAACTTCGTACGACCTATTGGAGTCGAGATAGATTTTTTTGAAATTTTGACAGTTTTGCGACGCACCGGAAACGCGCTAAAATCTCAAAAATGGTCGCTCAGATCGTAAAATGTTTCAAATTACAGTTGTAAAGAATTCGATTACAAACAATTTCCTTTTATTTTTCATTTCCATTCGATCAATGGATTTTCAAGCATCTTTATAGCGCGCTATCACTTGTTTCATGATAAAATCGATAAAAACTCGAAAACGATAGATTGTACGCATATAGTATATCAATGAAAGCTAAAGAGAATCAAATTTTGAATATGTTGGTGTATGTACAAAATCGTTTTGATAACGAGTGAATGGACATAAAAAGGAAAATATGAAAAATTGTCATTTTCAAGGGCATTTCGACAAATAGCTATTTTTTGATTGGCTTTAGACAATAATGACAGTAAAGGTTTTTTGAAGACAGTTAAATTATCTGTAAAATGAGCTCCAAGTGACCTTCATACCTTATTAGTTCACGAGTTACAGCTGTTTAAAGCCATGAGCAAAAATTTTTTTTATTATAAATTAAAATTTTCCTGCAAGAACTGTGTATAACAATTTTATGCAGGCCATTTATTCCAAGTTAAAAAACTCTGTTGATAATTCGAATTTCTGGAGGTAAAATGAATTAATACGGTTTTATTTTCATTTAGCAATAATACATCACTGTTAAACTTGGTGATAAAAGTATTATTCTTGATTATTGTATACTAAAGAGAGCTTCCTATTTGTAATTAATAGGGAATTTTCGTCAGCAAATATAATTAAACAGCATTCGATAATAAAGTTAGGCAAGTCATTTATAAATATTACAAAAAGAAGTGGTCCCAGAACTGGTTCTCGGGGGATTGCCGAGGTGGCTAATTTAGCAGACTTCCACGATCTACCGTAAAAATGTTGCTTTTGATTAGACAAATACGATTCTAGCTAGCCACCCAACTTACCTCAAAGATGACACTTCCTTAATTTTTCTAATAATAGAGCATGACTAACAGTATAAAACATTTTATTCAAGTTCAAAAAAACAGCAAAACATATTTTATTTTTGTCCAGATTTGTAAGTTCTACTTAGGTAGGTTTATGCTTTTTAAAAAAAATATATGTATTAAAAAAAGTTATGGGGAAAAATAAGAAATATTTCCTTATCGGACCTCTCCCTCTTGGATATGCCCACCTTAAAATACAATACTCGTTAGTTTAATTAAAATATGAAACTGACCAATTTCAAATAAATTCTACACCACGACACACATTCCAATATTATTCATTGACAAAATGCCTATTAAAAAATTAACTTACAATGTTCGCATAATATTTTGGTACATATTGGCAATTGATAAGTGGTAGAAAATTCTCCACTTAATCGAATGCAACTGCAACCGATTTTGTCTTTTATTGAACTATGTTTTGTTAATTTTTGAAAAAGGGATAAATAACTGACCTAGTTCCACCACAAGACCTAGATGTGTATATGTGATCTACTTTCAGAACACATTTAAAGTAATTCATTCACCTTGATAAAATTGATAAGTTTACGGGGTCAATGACATTTAAAATCACAGAAGAATAGTCGTCTACCTGTTAATAAAACCAACAGAATATACTTGGCCTCAAAAATTATTCTAAATCATAGTTCATAAATATATGCTTGGATCAAGACACTAAATTAGAAAAAATGTTGGTGCTAATGTTTTTGTGATCAAGGAACTATCAACAATGATTACAGTTGTTTATTACATAAAAAAAAACAAATGTGCCATTATGGAAAATATTGGTAACACTCCAGTGGGGAAAGCATTCCAGTTTGTGATTTTAGAAGCAAAACATAGTAGCACCAGTCTAGAAAAACCGAAAAACGTCATTCGTAAAAGTTTTGAATTGTTTAACAATCATTGCTCGCTTTTCCGTATTTCATATACAGTAAGAAATAATTTTTTCTTCTACTGTTGTAAATAAGTCCACAGGTAATTACGACCCCCTTTATCTCGGAAGGCTCTAGAAGTCTTGTGAGGGATGGGTCTATACATTAAGAGACAAGGGACACACACCCAATATCAATGTATAGTGGAAAAATTTTTCTCACAGTATTTTCCACTGCCACCACCGGGAATCGAACCCGGAACTTTTGGGTGAGAGGCAAGTGCGCTTACCTCTGAACCATGCAGCCTTTTCTTATTAAATTACTAGCATTCTGTAATATACGATAAATACGGCATTTGCAGTCATGCTAATATCATGCCGCTTTGTTACAGCATTCAAGGCCGCCGCTTTCGGTACCTTTTTCATATGAAAATAGCAAAAATTGTATTACGCTGGTGGGAATATTTTTGTCACAATGTTATAGCAGGAATCATAATAAATTATTAGTGGGTGTACTGAGTTGAAGAGAATGAGAGAATTTAAATATTTGCAGCCCCACGTTGGGCGCCAAAATTTAAAACTTTGATCTAGCCATCTCAGAAATGCTTATTGTACTACTTATAACTAGAAATATCATTAAGGGTCGCAAGTAACTTATTTTTCACCTGTTAGTGGTACATCAATTGTTTTCAGCATTATTTAAATAGATTTTTATTATTTATTTACATAATTTGAAATATATATATATACAGATTCGGAAAATGAAGTAGGTGATACAGGAAATATCGGGCACGTCCCCAGTCCCCATAATTCTTGAACGCAGGCACAGACTAGACAGGCGTCCGACTTTCAGGATACTCATGTATTAGGTTTTATGTTTTATGCATGCATTCGCGAAACCTCGTGGCGCAGGTAACCTCCCCTTATAAAAATAAACAGATATGGATTGACCAATCGCATCCAAACTAAAACCTCGTGGCGCAATTAGATAAAGACAAAATATCCGTACAAATAACTTGAAAGCGTTCCGAAAGAGTGGGACATCGAAGTCATCAAAGTGGTGGTGTGACCCAATGCCCTGCGTTGATTCACGACAAGGCGCGGTTTACCTGCGCTATTACACGTTTACATATAATGAACTACAATTTCCGATTCTGTATAGCCACAAAGAAAATGAAAACCAGTCATTTACAATTCCTTATATAATATGAAAAGGAAAAACACATTGTTGATAAATTAATCACAACACCATTTCAATCAATATTAGGAAATATTGAATTATACAACGGAATTCATAGCGTTTTAGGTTAAAAACAAACCGTTGTTATTTTTTTTTTAGATATATCTGCCACATGTGGTGTGTGTACCTAAAACGGAACGACTCGTTATTCTTGGCGATTTTAACGCTAGAGTAGGGAGAGATGCAGACCTGGCCAGGCATCATAGGCAAGAACGGTTTAGGCAACATGAACGCTAACGGTCAACTACTCCTAACTAAATGCGCCGAACATGATCTAATTATAACAAACACCATTTTCCGACAAAAGGATAAATTTAAAGGCACCTGGCGTCACCCCAGATCAGGCCACTGGCATCTACTATCGTACGTAGGAAGCATCTCAAGGACGTCCAAATTACAAAGGCGCGCATTGATAGCGAATGTTGGACCGATCATCGTCCTGTTGTCTCTAAAATGAAAATTGTTATGAGACCCAAACACCGAAGAACTCAAGTAAAACGTAGACTCCGTCTCTGTATTAGTAAATTGCGTGACCAACAAACCGTCGAACAGCTAAAGCAAAAAGTTCAAGATAATTTGAGTGCACTAGAAGAAACCAATTCTGTAGATGTCGCTGCCACCTGGACACAAATTAAAGACAGTTTAAAAAGTGCGAGTGAGGAAATTCTTGGCACTGCAGCAAGTAAAAAACAGGAGGACTGGTTCAATGATAATGAAGCTTTTATACAAGAACTTCTTGACCGCAAACATATTGCCTTCCAAAACGCTATCAACCACCCCAACGACTCATCAAAAGCAGAAGTTTTTACCCAATCTAAGTATGAAACGCAACGCGAAATCAGAAGAATAAAGAACGAGTGGTGGGCAAGCAAGGCCAGAGAAATTCAAAGGTACGCCGATTCACACGACTACAGGAATTTCTTTCAAGGAGTAAAAGCAGTGTACGGCCCCAGTCGGAAAAATATGTGCCCTATTAAAGATTTAAATGGAAATCTCCTCAAAGAAGACCAGGAAATAAGAGCCCGATGGAAAGAACACTACTCTAACATTCTTAACTAGCAAAGTCAAGCCGATCACGATATTATAAATCTTATCCCTCAATATGACACCTTCGAAGACATAGAGATAAACCACTAACAACGGAAGAGATCTTAACCGCCATTGGGCAGCTAAAAAATAACAAATCTCCCGGCGCCGACTCACTCCCAGCTGAGATCTTTAAAGCTGTGTCGTCAGAGCTCATACCCCACCTCAAAAAACTGTTTGATGTCGTGTGGGAAAGTGGTCAAGCTCCGCAGGAGTTTCGTGATACACTTTTAATCAACCTCTTCAAAAACAAAGGGAGCGCTGCGGACTGTGGAAATTACAGGGGTATAGCTCTCCTGGCTGTTGGAGGGGAAATACTCACGAAAGCGATGGCAAATGGGCTAACACCTGTTATGGAAAAGTTACTTCCTGAAACACAGAGTGGCACCGAGGCACATCGGACCTAATCTTCACACTTAAACAGCTTCAAGAAAAAGCACTCGAACATCAAGGAGAAATTCACATGGCCTTCATTGATTTAACCAAGGCGTTTGACTCAGTGGACAGGGAAGTGCTCTGGAAAATTATGCTCCGCTTAGGTATCCCTACAAAATTTGTGGAAGTATGTCGCAGTCTACATACAAACAACAACGCCCAGGTTATGTATAATAATGAGGCAACCGAACCTTTCCAAACCCTCACTGGAGTTAGGCAGGGATGTGTCCTGGCACCCCTACTCTTTAATTTGTTTACCACTGCTCTAACAATTATTGTTGACAACAAACTGACAGTCAGAGGAATAGGTCTCAGATACCGTTTTGATGGCGGTCTCTTTAACATAGGGCGCTTTAGAGCTTTTACGAAGACACGCACACGATTCATTTGTGATCTCCAGTATGCGGATGACTGTGCACTTTTAGCCTCTACGCCGGAAGAGCTTCAAGAACTTTTAGATGTGTATGCCCAGAGCTATGATTCCTTGGGACTTAAAATCAACATTGGAAAGACTAAGATTATGTCAACTCCTCATCAAGTGAACCAAATAGACATTACACTTAACGGAAATTCTCTTGAAGTGGTGGATCAGTTCAATTACTTAGGCAACGTTGTTAATGACAAAGCAAACATGGACAGCGAGATTCGCAATAGAATTAACGCTGCATCTAGAGCGCTCTGGGGACTTAGAGAGAGAGTATTTGACAACCACGACCTTGCTTTGTCAACGAAAATGGCTGTCTACAGAGCAGTTGTCATTCCAACACTGCTATATGGATGTGAAAGCTGGGTCACTTACCGTCGTCATGTGAAAGAATTAGAAGTTTTCAGCAAAGACACCTCAGAAGTATGATGAAAATCCGTTGGTTCCATCACATATCAAACGTGGAAGTACTCAGGAGAGCAAACAGCCTTCCAATTGAGGTGCTTATTTCAAGAGCACGCCTAAGATGGGCAGGTCACGTTCATCGTATGCATGATAACCGCCTTCCTAAATGTACACTTTATGGTGAATTGCTAAGCGGTAGAAGAAGGCGTGGCGGTCAACGAAAGAGGTTCAAAGACGCTCTCCATGAAAATCTAAAATCCTGCGGTATTGCAGACGAGCAATGGGAACAACTTGCAGCGGACAGAACCGAATGGCGAGGGGTTGTGGCCAGCTATCAAGGAAATGTTGCTGCAAGAAGGCCGAATCCAAGACCTAACCAGGTCTATGTTTGTCCTGACTGCGGTCGACATGTGCTCTCCCGAATTGGCCTCTATAGCCATAGTCGTGTGCACCGTAGATAAATGGGAATTACAATAGACTACACCTTTTACTTGTTTTTTATTGTACACAATTTATCGACTGTAACATTTTTATACTCGGACTCGAGTTACGGCTAATAATAATAATAAGTTTGTATTTATATTAGTAATTCTAATAATCTCTAGAGGATGCGAACTTGGTTGGGGAAAGGCTCATGGATATATTATGCAATATTTCGTTTTTAAAAACTCTTATCAAAGTTCTGTCCATGGTACATTTTTTTAAAAAACTTCTCAACTTTATACTTGTGGAAAACTTTTTAAACCATTTAGAGTTCTTCCTCTAATTAGCATCAGCTTTACTGTTCAAATTTCTGTTCATTATTAAAAAATGTATAAACTTTTATATTTATGGAAAAACTTTTTAAAACCATTTAGAGTCCTTCCTCTAGTTAACATCAGCTTTACTGTTCAAATTTCGACACGATCAAACATCTGGTTCTTCAATTATCGTACTTAAAGGAAACTGACAGACGGACATATAGACAGCCGGTCATGTTGAAAGCTGTTCAGAATTCAATAACTAACCCAATCATATGAATTTTTTTCCCTACAGGCGATACTAACAGTTTTAGAAAAATGTCCACTCTTCTGCATATTCCTTTAAATTTTGTACAATGTTTTTACAGCCCTTTTGTTTATTTTACTTCCCATAATGTCCGACGTCTCACAAATCATCCTTGAAAAACAATTATCATAATTGACTATAGGACGCCGATGTTAATCGGTGGCTTTTCTTACTCATTCTATAAACTAATGGTATTAAAAGTAATTGTGAAAAGACAACTGGCTGCTGATCTTAGAATTCTATTCGGTTGAAAAATTTCCGCGTGCCAATCTCAGAGGCTTGAACCATGAATTTGTTCCTCTCTAGGGAAATTAGTTAAAGGTATAAGAAAATTTCCATTATGGATTTAGTTCTTTCTACAGTGTGTTCTAAATCGGAGCTGCATGTAATTGCTCTATTTAGAGTAGAAAGATGATTAAATGGGGAAAGCTCTGAAGTTATCTCTGTTTTCGAGATAAATCAAAAAAAACTGCAGTGGTTTATTTTAAATAATGAACCGTATCTTTATAGTGTAAAAACCGGTGACATTCTAAAGAGTATATAGGAAAAGATATTACTCTTGGTTCGTTATGTGTGTGTGTGTGTTTTTGCGCACACATCGAAGACGCTAATCGAAAGGGGTATTTTTTAAAATCATATATTATTTAATATTCTCAAACTAATGAAATACAAGTATAGTGGCGCCAAAAAGAGTACATACTAGAACAAAAAATCAACGGCATTCTCGACAAAGGACTTAGCTGTTATTTAATACTGAAGAGGTATCTTGTTCTACCATAGAAACATATTAAATTTTATTCGTTTTTGCCTCCTACCAGAAATGAAAACCACGTCTAGGACATTATGTGTAATTGCCATAGTCGACCAAATGGGTTGAATATGTAAACGTGCCGAATTTATGCCCAATAAGTTGTTGACTGTTGTGAAACAAGCGGAGATTTTATAGACGAAGGTCAAATATTCGGATAGCTCGTCATCCAGTCGCACCACAGATATATTTGTATAGATATAAAATAATATTCTTCATATTCTATAAAACAAAAGAAAACATCCATCCATAATATTTTAATTTAAGACAAGGTAGCTCCTGCATAATTAATACAATCCGAAGGCTTTAATTTTTTCGAAATATTATGGAATTATGGAATTTACGAAATTAGTAAATCCGCACGCCCCTGGCTTTACTATTTACTCTTTTCGGCATAGTGATCTTTAATTGTTCAATACGGGTACCTGAAGTTTGCGAAATAAACATTTCTTCCTTCCAATAAAACATCACTGAAGCCTTGGCAGCTTTTATACAACATTTTTGCTGTCTGAATAAATCGAAGCGAGTCCTACAAGAACAGCCGAGACAGAAGAAATCACTTTCCTCACAAAACATGCTATTTTTTCTTCCTCAAATACTAATTTGTTTATAAATTGCTAATTTTGAAACACTTATAAAACAAGTAAAAATATTTTTGTAACTGCTTAAAATCTCCCAGTTGCTTTATAGCGTATAAAGTTTAAAATTGTCCCGAATACAAATTGCCTTTTTGAGCCCACTTGTATAAATGTTCTTAAGGTGAGCATATGCAAGAGAGAGAAATCCGATAAGGAAATATTTATTATTTTTGGCCATAACTTTTTTAATGCATATACTGGTAAAAAAAAGTATAAGACTACCTAAGTAGAATTATGACAGGTATAGTGATGTGATTTTTCACTCAATAATTTCAGTTATTTGCAAAATTTGTTAATTTAAATTGAAAAATATTGCCAATCTTCATATCTTGTAAAATTAACTAATTTTCAAACAACTCAAATTATTCAGTGAAAGTTCATATCACAACACCTGTCATAGTTCTACTTAGGTAGTCTTGTACATTCTTTTTACCAATATATGTATTAAAAAAAAATTATAGCCAAAAATAATAAATAGTTGCTTATCGGATTTTTCTCCCTCTCTCTCTCTCTCGGATATGCTCACCTTAAACACAAAAAAATATATTTTTTTAAACTTGGCTTTCTTACAGTCGTACTAAAAAGTAAAAAATAACTGCACGAAAAGCAAGGCGTGCGCACTTTGTAGGATTTGTACGCATGGTGCGCACGCCTTGCTTTTTCTTGCAATTCTCTTTATATTTTAGTACGACTTTAAGAAAAGCAAGTTTTTAATTTTCTATTTTTTTATTTTATACCTTTTAGTCATACTTTAATTGACGTAAAAGTCTGATCAGGCAAAAAACCCACCCCATTCTGTATTCTACGTTTTGCCGGAGGTGCCAGTTGGATAGAATATCTACTCAAATTTCACCCCCGCGCCCCCTACGTGCGGATATTTGCAAAAGTAACGCTGAAATACTGTATTGCCATCCGACCTTAGTAACTGTAAAATTTCATCAATTGATTCTATCAGGAATTGTGTTAAATAAAGGATGCAAGATTTGAAGACAAACGTGAAAACTGAAAAACATTGAACATACAGTGGACGCCCCTCACAGAGAGTAAAATAATAAATCACATAAGTCCTTGTGTTCTATCTTTTACCGTGTGAGGGTGTACTTTATATCGCTTTACAAACTGTTTGATGTCACTGGTGGGATTTTGCTCAGATCCGGACTTATGCAGTTTCAGAATTAAAAGAAAGTCTAAATAGTGAAATGCGTGGTTTCATTTAATAACACCACGCTCAACTTTTTTGTATTTATAAACCAGGTCGCTTTGAGCAAATTATGGACAATATTTTCTAACTATATAGATTCAGTTAAAATGTACCCATAAAATTTCGTAATTGTATGAAATTAAAAATTAAACTATACTACTTCGTCCGTGCCTGTAATTCTAAGAATATCTTGGGTTGGTTATCTCCCTTCAATTTGGTATACCTGACAAATACATTCAATAAAGGATGGATACTTGCGAATTTCTTGCCTATGATTTGTTTACAACGGAGAAAGATGATTCAAAGCTGTAGCTTTTTTTGATGCACGTTGTATTGAGGTTGGGGATTTTTAAAATACTTCTACATACTTGCGTTGACATCACTTTAAAATTGAATTATTACACGTTCTTGAAAAATGTTTACATTTTTTGATGATTTGAACGCATAGACTTTATTTCCTGTGTACCTCTAAAAGTCCAATGGACTAAGATCAGGAAAACTGACTGGCCGAAGAATATACCTCTGTAACATAGTGACACATCGTTGAAAAGAGAATTTAGCACCATTCAACCATAAAATAATAATCCATTATGGCGACCATAATAAAAAAAAAATAGTATTAACTCAAAAACAAACGACTATTTAAATTTTTTTGTGAAGCCAATGGAAGCACCTTAAAAAAGTGTCCCAGTAAGTAACTTAAAAATTAAGGTAACTATGTCCAAATTAAAAGGCGGCGCCGGCGCCGAAAATGTCATAAAATCCTTCAAAATTTTCCCCATTTAATCATCTCTCTATCTCTAATAATAACCGAGACAGTAATACAGGCAGCCCCAATTTGAGACATTCTATACAATTTCACTAAAATTTGATTCTATTACATTTACTTTGTTTCATGTTAATAAATAGTGTCTTAAAGGAGGCTTTTTGTCAACTGAAAAAAAAAAAAAAAACGAAAACGTACACTTACATTTTCCGTTTCATGATCCAAACGATTTCCTAATGAACATAAACTGTTTAATCCAAGAGAACTTTTTTTTTATCACATACAATTACCACAAGAATATCACAAATAGAGATCACACGGTGTACTGAATGAAAATGCCATAATTAAAATTGTCTATATTTATAAAGGCACCCCACTCAAACAGTACAAACAAAACTTGAGAAAAAAGTACCGCACACATGAGGTCCCTTTAAGCGCGTGTTCTATTTTAAATCGCATAATGACAGCATGTAACACGCTCACATATGATTAACGATATCAATTACATTAAAATATTTTTTAGTTTCCTCTTCAAGCCGACGAAAGGTAGGATCGGTTCACTGCCATCATTAGTCGAAGTTTACGTATCTATTACAAGTATATATAAATACATACGCAAAAAATTGTTTGTAGTTTAATACGATATTTAGATTTATCACGTTTAAAACCAAAATAAAACAAAGATAACCTGGCACAAACAATAATCAAGAGCACTCCGGTTTAAAATGTGCTGCTGCTTCCTTTTAATTCTGACTATGGATACGTAAAGTTACTCGTACCCGAAAGATCCTCTGTACATTAGCTTCGGAGTGGTAACAGGATAGATAGGGGTGAACGGAACAAACAGTTAAAGATTTTCTTGGTTTCGAATTTATATAGCAAATAAATAAAATTCAAAGACCCGTGACAATTTATTTGAATATATATTTAATACAATAAGTAGTACCATTTATATTCGATATATAAATATTTGTTTACGATGCGGCGTATGTCATCGCCAAACTATAAAGACGGGGAGCCTATATGAGGTCATCTTCACCGAGCCAATGGTGAGGATGGCTCAGGCGCAATTCCTTTCAAATGACAGAAACAAGGAGCGACTCATCAGCTTGCTTACTGATGGATTGGACAGCGAAGGTATCTCAGACAAGCAAGCTCGTGTGGACGTTGACCATATGATCGTCGCCACAACCATCGAAGTTGCCCAGAGTCATGAGAAGGTTGCTCTAGTCGACGAGAACACGGATTTGTTGGTCATCTTCACTGCTCTAACCACACCATCGGCCAACATTTATCTCCTCAACCCAGGAAGAGGAACAACACTACCAAAAATATTCGTCCACCACAGTTGTAAACTCGCCGACGACCTCAAAAAGGCCTTATGTTCCTCCACGCCATAAGTGGTTGCAATATCTATTTGGCTTCCCTACCACCAACCACGGAAGCAGCTCGCCAGCATTGTTTCAGAACCTACCTTCAAGTTCAAATGTGGTTAGGGAACCAGATGGATCCGCCCCACTGGGGATGGCAGCAGTCCAATTTTGGGCTTGCCTCTGTTCCTACCTCCAAGGAACCAGCTCCACAGATTTCCTGTGCCCCAAAGGGTGTGCAAGTTATTATGGATGCAGAAAGGCAACGGACGAATTGTTTGAAGATGCCGAAGATGATGTGGATGGAGACCTCGCCATTATGACTGACACTGATAAGGAGCCAGACATCGAACAGTACGACGAGCCAAGCGGCCCAACGCGCAACAGCAGAAAAACGTCGAAGATTTAATTTTGTTTCACCACATCTATCCTGTAATAATAATGCTTATACTTACTCATATGATTTTTGTATTTAGTGGCAATTTTTCATGTTAATATAAATATACTAATTTTATATCATATATTATAGTTATCCTGTTTCTGGTCCACTTCTACTTATAACTGAAGTTGAAACAACCATTTTAATTGATGTTGGCAATTGGTCCATTCATCAGTTGTGAAGATATTTTCTAAAACCTGAAATTGAAACCAACTTTTTTCATTGACGTTGACAATTGGTCGAACTTTCACCTGCTGTAGTTCGGTAACGGGAGTTTAAAAAAATTCGCTCTTGGTCTCATTCGACGCCGAATATAATGCTCTAAAAATTTTATATAAAATACTTTTATGATAAACACGTTATTTTCGAAGATATGAGAAAAAGTGACATTGAAACGAAAATTGTTCGTAAATGTGGAAAATTGGTCCAACTTTAACCTACTGTAGTTTGGAGGCGAGTGGTCCAAAAAATTGAATCTTAGTCTCATTCCACGCAGAATTTAATGCCCTACAACTTTTATATTTCGAGCACATTTTCAAAATTTTAATTAGTTTATGAGATGTAAGTGAAAAACCGCAAAAACACCTTTTTTGGGGGTACATTTTACCCACCCACCCCTTCTCCACAACCCCGCCGAGGGGGAAAACCTAGCATAGTCATATTGTATCACAAATGAAGCCATTAAAACGAAAAAAACCTTTTGTAGAAATTATTTCCGATTTGAATGTTTAACGCTACTGGCCTATTAGGGAGACCCAAATCTTTTTGATTGGGGGTGGAGAAAAACTACTCCCATTCAAACTATAAAAGATGTAGCATCTTGAAACATTTTAAAAATAATCTTTTAAAACTGTAAAAATAGTTCTTTCAAAAAGCATTGTTTCTGTAAGAGACGGGGTGGGGTGTTCATCAAGATGTGGCCAGTGTTATGGGTTCGTCTACAATAATGGTTGCAATGAATAAGTGGAAGAAGAAATTCATGAAGCAAATATTTTTCAATAAGATTTGTTTTTCTGAAAACACTCGTAGTTATGATAAATTCGATGCCTTTTATTTTTAAATGCACTTGATTTTAATGAATTAAAATAGATATAACACCGTTATTCTTGAAAGATCATAAAAAAGAGGTAGAGCAAGAAATGTGTAATATTTTACTCTAAAAAAAATATTCTTAATATTCATGTTGTAGTGGTGAGAGGTGACTGAAACCTCTTAGATGGTCAATGCTACTTGTCCGTCGGATATCATAGATAGTTTTAAACCTATTATGTTTGTCACAAATATTTTAATTGTTTTCGGACAATAAAGTATTATTAAATATAGCCTATATATTTTGTTAATTATAACATTCAATCATATTATTCAATAGCAAAAAAATTACTCTCATTTATCTTTTTGTAGTGGTAGTTTAGTCTGTTTAGTGTAAAGATTTTTTAGAGGTTGGCTGTATGACTAATGGCCAAATGTAAAAAAAAAATCTTAAATCACTGTAAATTAATTTAGAAAAAAACGATTTTAGAGATCGGAAAATATCGGAAAAAATGCACACTCAAATTTGTCATGCTCAGAGTTATCAGAACTAGAAGGTGTAAAATAAAAAAATGTGACTTTCTCCTTTTGCTTCAGCCGCTATCTTGAAAAATTTTTGAATCGCTTTATCTCGTGTTTATTGGTCGCACGGAAAAAGTTGTTGAACAAAAAATGTTATAAATAAAATTCTACCCATATTTGAAAAATGTGACAGTAAGCCTAGGCTGAGAAATAATGAATTGACGATACCACTATCTCATGGTAAACAGTGACTATGCAATACAGATGCACGCATGTAAAACACCCACAATACCTTGTATTACACACCCATAATACAATTGTAAAATTGGACAACGAGAGAGAGAGAGAGGTAAAAGAAATATTAATTTAGTTAGACATCCAAGAGAAGCATTACGAAGGCACTTTTAACTAAATGTTGATAAACCAGGAAAGTGAGTAATTTTATTTTATTTTATTTAACTTTTACCATTCAACAGTATAACACCAATTACTGAATGGGTACAATACAGAGTTATGATATTTATAACAATACTCAATAATCAGTAACAAAAGAGAATACAAAAAGTGCTAAGAATTAAAAATTAAAGTGCCGCTAAATTATTAGTTCGGATATAATAAACGTCGGTACACACTATAGTTTTAGGTTTTTTATCAAGGCCACATTGCAGCTGAACAAATCGAACTTGGTTTGGACAGAGTTATAATTGTTGCAAATTTGATGAAGCTGTGAGAATTTCAGTACATTAATACGGGGTGTTTGGAGATTGAAAGTAGGAGATTGCCGTAATATTACATGGGGAATTGAGAAATTCAACTGGCTGAGAATCTCCTCACTGTCAATGTCATTAGTTATTAGATCGCGTAAGAAAACTAGTTGGGCAATAATACGGCGATTTTCAAGAGCGTCGAAAGAGTGCCTAGACAGTAATTCTTTATGCGGAAATCCAATTGGTGGATATAGATTATCATTCTTGAAGCTGAGATATTTTAAAAAACGTCTCTGAACTCTTTCCATATTTTGCACATGAATATTGTAGTGAAGACACCATATGATGGAGGCATATTCAACGCGAAGTCTAACAAGGGCGCAATATAATAACTTGATGGTATTCATATCATTAAATTCGCGTGTATTCCATATCACAAAGCCAAGAGATCTGAAGGAGTTTGTTACTATATCATTTATATGGTCTGTAAAGGATAGGTTAGAATCGAAAATTACGCCAAGGTCACGGATAGTGTTAGGTCTATGCAGGGAAACTTCGTCAATGGTATAATCATATTTTATGACATTGTGTTTCAGAGAAAAGGACATTACGTTACATTTGGAAGGATTTAGAGGCAGACTTTTTGATGTATAACAGTTATTGATTTTGTTTAATGCTAATTGTAGCTTATTACAGTCATCAGAGCACTTAAGAACAGTGTATATTTTCATATCATCAGCGTATAATAAACAATTTGCTTCCACCTCATATCTGATATTATTAATGTATATATTAAATAATAATGATACCAGTATAGACCCTTGAGGGACCCCAGAGGTGACAGATATCTCAGTAGATTGTTGGCCGCAACACTGTACAAATTGTTTTCTGTCTTCAAGGTAAGATTTGAAAAAACAGCAGGTTTTTTGACAAGCCAAAAAGATTTAATTTGTTATGTAAAATACCATGATTGAGTCTACCGAATGGCTTCGAGAAATCAGTGTATATAACGTCCACCTGCAGACCGGTGTCAAATGTATCAGCTATGAATTGCGTTATACAGAATAAGTTCGTAGTTGTCGATCTTCCCTTCATGAAACCGTGTTGTTTAGATGTGATTTTGTTTTTCAAATGAAAAAAGAGGAAATCATGAAGAAGCATTTCAAGACACTTAGAAAAGTTATTGATAATAGTAATGGGTCTATGATTTTCAATTTGGTTTTTCCCTTCTTTCTTGTATACAGGTATTACTTTAGAGAACTTCCAAGAAGAGGGATATGTAGATGTGTTAATGGAGAGATTAAATATTATGGTAAGTGGTATTACAAAAAGACATGCACAGTCTCGTAGAAAAAAAGCAGGTATTTTATCCGGGCCAACAGTACATTTGGGTTTAAATTTTTTAAGACTATTAAGTACTTCAGTTTCAGTAAATTGCTTTAAATGTAAGCTACCGGTTAGGGTATTGTGAGAGGTAACTTCAAAATAAGTGATATCTGTATAAGAACTCTGAAAAAAGTCTGCAAAGGTAACTGCAATATTTTCTGGATCATTTCAAACTATTGTTATATATCATGTTGTTTGGCATACCATTATTATTTTTTTCATTGTTAAGAAATTGCCACAGTTCTTTGGGGTTATTTTTTATATTGCTTTCAATACGACTGCAATATTCTTTATACAAGTTTTCTATATCGGCTTTAATAACGTCATATACCTCAATAACAACAAAAAATCAAATTGATTGGGCTGATGCAAATGCCGCATTGTTGCATTATTGTGTAGGCATGAAAAACTTACATACTTATATCTAAAAACCACATTTATTCCAGTATATTATAATAATCCTGTTATAACGCAATAACTTCCTTGTTAGTGCCCAACTGTGCATCTAAGTCATCCTTCTCAGCGGGCTAATAATTAAACTCTAGCTTATTTATTTATAATATACATACAACTTAACAATTCGCATTTATTACATCTTATATCGTCTATAATGAACTGATTACTGCGAATAAAATATCACCTACGTGTAAAATGCAAAAATATGTCCTCACTTCTGTAACTAATTGTGTTAAGCCTCGTTCCTGTGTACTTGCTCTGAACTAATAATATATTCGCCCGCGTAAGGTGCATGATTATCGCGTGAGATTACAAAATGCACTGCCCGGAACTAGAACTTAAGACTGAGGGTGTTAAATGTACATTTCCGGATGGCCACACCCCCATTCTATTTCTTACCCTCAATTCATGTCTGTAGCCGATAATAAATGTATCTCAGTTTTCTCACAAATTATTAGATTACCGGTTAGTGGGTAATTTTTATACGTATACATTTAAAGACCGGTTCTGTGTCACATTTTCCTGACGAGACAATTCATTAAAAATGCATCGCTTTATATCATTCAATTCCTTTTACTAAATAGAATATTCTCATTATTCATTTTTAAGAAGTAATGACGAGTTTGTCTAGGAGTGGTTTGTACGTCAACCAATTACAACATATTGATTGAAAATTAAACATATACAAGAATCCTAGGTGCCCAGCCTGGAGCCGTGGTAACTGAAAGGCTAGACGGATTAGAGCCGGTTCGACACAAAGCAAACTTCAGTGTCGGAGATCTCTTGTCTAAATCAAGGGTGGTCTCGTCTCGACTGAGTATAGAAACACCACTTTTCTCTATCAGCGGGATGATAGAGGGTCGGGGTAGCTCCAGTGAAGAACGGTTTTGTCCAGTGAGTATTGTTACACTTATATATTGAAATTAAGATAGTCAAATACTCAATTTTTTTAATTCCAATTGCAGAAAATCATAAGAAATATTCACGATTTCAATATAAAAAGTAGCTTTTGCAATATAATGTTGTTTTCCATTTGGACTCTAGTGCCTTATGCATTTCGTGTGTACATGGCCATTAATATATGTTCATGTTTACTGGAACTGATAAATTATATTCGTTAATTCTAACTACATATATACGTCTTTATTATATTTCTTGATATATTACACAGACAATACTTAACAATATTATTTATTATGTAGAATATAAAAGGCGAAGTTTAATGCGCCACAATTATTTGCCAACAAACAATCATGACCATCAGTCTTCCACTGATATGTTAGTCATATTCTCGTATAAATCTCAATAACTTTAATAAATAGGACTGGTTAATTTGGGAACCTCTGTCTGTGGGTCAATCGACGTGTAGTTGTGAAGGAATAGCGATTTCCACTTTGCGGTTTGGTTATCATGACAATTAAATTTTACGGTCCAATAAACCAAGATACTACAAGATATCAAAGTGATAACGTCGTACATTTGTCCATTTGATCAACTCTCCGTTAAATCTAATTGAAAGAACAGAAGTCGGTGATCCTTACGCTTTTTTTATCAGTAATAAATTCCGATACATAAAAACGACGGCAGTATTCAAATAGATCAAGTGACATTTATCTGGTTGTAACGGCTCATTTTTACCGAGTGTAAATTTTTTCGTTAAAATATATAGTCCTGGTGGATAATTCTGGTGAAAACGATATACCATTTGAAAGTGACGGAGTTTTGGAGATCGCAGCTGAACATCGCAAATAAGTGATACTGTGCAGCTGGAAGTTATATTGAGCTACGCGGACTTAGATTGTAATAAACTTTATATAAATTTCTTGTTCACCTTTTTATCGTTTGCAAATAATTGAGAATATTTTAAATTACAAATTTTGACAATTAATTTCATTCTTACTAACAAATTTTATTTTAAACTTAATCATTATCCAAATTATTTTATTCTAGTATTTATTTTATTTAGCTAGATAGGGAATTTTATCTTTTAGTTGTAAAAAATATTGTTCTCGCAATACATTGTTCAGTTTGATTTGAATATGTTTTATTGTTTATTTGTGTTTTCTTTAATGATTCCGAACTTTCGACCTTGAGAATTAAATTAGAAATTATTTTCTGTAATATTTTAACCGTCATTCAGGCGGATATCATAGCAATATGTATTAAGAAAACGTTATGGCCAAAATAGTAAATATTTCCTTATCGGATTTCTCTCTCTTGGTGTTTTATCGATAATTATGTAAGCATTAACTTCGCAACATTTTCCTATCTGTAACAACCAGTTGTTCTAAATTCGAAATTAAAATTATCAGTAAAGTTGACTACCAAAGCTTATTATAATAATACCATTAACATTAAATAAGATAATTATCTATTTCGCAAAATTAAATGCGATGTGGATTTAGCTGTAAAAAGTAACTTAATATGCAATTTTGTAGGGCGTCTGAACGAACGATCTTAATGGCCACTTAAACAGTTACTTATCTACCCTAGGAACGGTCGGTAGTGTAACAACTAAGTGATATAGTCAGCATAAATCATATTTACAAACTTCCTATATAGAGCCGAAAACTATTTTTCTGCCTCTCCCTACTACCGTAGTAAATCAAATACGCTCTGTAGAAGTATTGTCAAGTATCTGATGATAACGGCATATGAACTTTTTTGCTCGGTGTTACTACTTTCATTTTATTTATGTACTAAAATGTTACTAAACTTTTTGAACAAAAAAAACATTACAAACTCCAGCTTAAATGTCCGAATATTTGGAGTAGAGAAATTTTGCAAAATGTTAACCCAAATATGTTCTGACACAAGCTCATTGCAAGAAATGTGGCAATCGTATATCAGTTGCCACAAACAATTGATATACGATTACCGACCGGATATTGAGGACTTCATACACGGTTTCTTGTTTATTGGTTGTTGTATAGAGCTATTAAAAACTAATTTGTATTATGTATTAATTTCAGTTTATCTATTTACCGCATTTATTAAGTTGTAATCATTAGTTATTTGCGAACATTCGAGAGTTATTATTAGAAGTGCTGTTAAATACGGCGTCTGTAAGTAGATTTTAAAGCGTGTAACGAATTTATAAATTGATCGTTGAATTTTATTTCATTTTATGTTATTTTGTTCATTTTCTCACCATAAGTTGAAACCCATTTAGAATTGTCTGAAAAATCTACAGTATCATCTTCCCGAATCTACTTTAAAATTTCACATTTAAAATGCATTCCAATTTAAAGGGAACAGATAATTTATCACTCAAATGTAGCCGACTAGAGTGCTACATCTGCTATAATCTGTGGATATATGCTAAGAGAAGCAATCATTAAATGTTGATTTTTAAAAAATAAATTAATACCATTGGTAATAAAATCTTGGAGAAGTTAAGCGTAACTATTTATATGAATACAAAAACAATTGCATATATTTTGTTTAATATTCTAGATAATTTTATTGCTCGTTCATTTCCTACCCAATAACATGCTAACTTTGCATTCGAAAAAGGCATTCTCAAAGAGAGACAATTTCGAAGGAAACATTGTATAGTATGTACCATACATAATACAGCGATATAAATAAGCTCGCAAAAAACGTAAAGGAGACCGAACGCATATCAGTTTTAGTTTTGTTATAAAAAAGGCATAAAGCAGGTATTCGGCTTTTTTAAATATCGCAAAACATGGTCATACATCTCTAACAAGTTGAGGACGTAGGCCAATACATGTTCTATATAATTGCTTGAAATTTGTGTTAACTAATTGGTGAATGAACTTATCTAGTCAACGTGGGATGGACTAACTGTTTCCTTGCAATGAAAGTTTAATAAAAAGTTTTATCGAATTTTCACATTATTGTTGAAGTAAATAGTTAAATTATTTCAAACCTACCCCGTCACAACCTCCCCCACTGCATTTTCTAGGAGTATATCCATGCCAATTATGTGATAAAATCAAAATCGTTTGAGCCGTTTGTTTTAGAGAACAAATTATTATAATTTTTTGTTACCGATTTTTAGGGGCTAACTCCCTTCACAACTGAGCTAGGACCGATTTTGCGATTTCGTCTCGAGGTGTGGTCGTCCTGAAGTCGATCTAGTTGTTTGGACGCTAGGTGCGACCACATAGGACAACAGATATTTTTTAAGAATCACTTTTTTGGGTTCTTTCGGTGACTGCCTACGTTCCTGGAACTTACTTGGCTGTGTATCAATGATATCGTGACTATGTGGCGGCGACGTAGTAGCCGTTACTCTCGCGGAACTTTAATTCGTATTACTCGTTCTGTCTTACAGTTGATTTCGGTGTCCTTATAGTTCATTCCTCCATGAGCTTGTCTATTTCCCTAAGTGGCAGAGTAAGTTTTCTCCATAAAAACAGCGTACGTCGAAAAAATAACTTTGAAGTCGTTTTCACCAAACTATGCCACTTCAAAATAATTCCTACTAAACGAGACGTTAAAGTAGTGGCAAAGTTTCTGACACTATAAATTGTATTTTGCAGTCGCGACTTCCGTCTAGGAGAGGGACGGTCACAAGAAGTCCTGACATCAACGACAGTGGCAACTGTTCAATTCCTCATTTTAGGCAAAATAACAATAATGCCGTAGAGGTTAGATATATGGAAAATGTTGGTGCCGTCGACTTAGGTTCTTTTATTTTGAGAAAAAAAACAGCGATCTTATTAGTACAAATATTGTTGTACTTCACAACGTTTCACATGAAGAGAAGTGATTTAAAAGATCCGTGTTGGATTGTTTAACATATAAAAATTGAATGTAGGAAGCCAGTGTTCAGTCTCTGTAACAGTGCTGAATTTTAGCTCCTTTCAGAGTTATGTATATTATAAATGTTATACTATTTAGATAAATATTAGTATTAGTATATACTGAGCATTTTTGTTGTGGTATTATCTTTATTTATACCTCTTGCTGATTCTTCTTAGGAGCAGTAATGAAAACTTATGATAATAAATATCTAGACCAGAGCAATACAATGAGAAACGAGGAACCATCTGAATCACCATTAATCACCTGGGAGTCACTGGCTTTTGCTAACGATACTGTGAATCCACATTCTGAAAAATGGATATGTATGGTAGCAATTATTTCTAAAGTAGCATTTAATTTGACAATAATATGAAAAACATGGTCCATAGTTAAAAAATATTTCTTATTTTTTCAATAACAAGTTTTTATCCTCCAAATTCATTAGAGAGGACTTCTTTTACTCAACTACAAACAAGCTGGTTGTGACCTTCAAGAGTTCTGAATGCTTTGAACTCATCCTTTCTGTGTACCTATGTACTTCTCTAGAAAGCGCAACTTCATAGTTTTTTTTTTATACATTTATTTAACGTCAGCCTATTTTGGCTACTGAGGCCTAACACCGACGCCTGTAGACGAGCTACCCCCAACCAGGAATTTTGCCGAACCTCTTCCCTTAAGAAGAGTAGGGATCTTTTACTTGCCTAACATTTAATAGACAAGTAACCGACGGCCTTACATCCCCTCCTATAGAACCCTCGCCTAAGGTTGTATAGCTTCCGCGCATACACTGATATACAAACCGCTGGAAGATGTGTGAGGCGAGAACGCGGTCTTCATTGGAACGGTCACCCATCCAATTGACTTCATAGTTCCATCTGGAACTTTAACCACTATCCATTTCCATTCTACCCTTTAACCTCACATATTGCGCTTTAGACTATAGATTTTCTGTACTTATAGATCTAATAAAACGTATATCAAATATGCAGATAAAGGTTTAATTGATGAAAAAACCTATAAGTACTGATAATCGGTTGATTAATTTGAAGAAATTATGTTTGTAACCAACCTGCCCCTTTGTAAATAGGCGCTATTATTTTTGACAGTGACACTTATATTTACTAGACAATGCACTTCATAACAATGGAAGGTATGAAAGTTTACATTATTGAGGATATAGTGAAAAGTTCATGATGAATTTAAGATGACGTCCACTTTGTAGTAGTTGTACACTGTGACGTTAAGTTCTGCAAGTAGCGTTCACAGTAGTGAACGCTACCTACAAGTTCCATGAAAAAGATAATGGCAGCAACTATCAAAGCCGCTACAGCTTTCAATTCGATTTTCAATAATATAAATTTCCATTGCCTGCCCCTTTCATGTTCTAAATACTTTAGGGTTATATCCCCGGTAACTATGACGTCCCCAAGACTGGAAAATCTACCTAGAAGTTACATGTATAACTATAAGGTAACAAGCCAATAGGCAACTACGTGGCAGCGACTGTAGATTTGTCAAATGAAGTTATTTATGCATGAAAGCCGCAAATTTAGTAGCGGTTACGTAATAGTTACTCATTCTCCTATGTCAGTTGTTGTTAATTTGGTATTAGTTGGCAAGCGTATGCCGTCCTATTTATAAAGATAATAGAACACTAACCGTATATTTTCTAAATACGAGTGTTTCTGTTTGTATGAAAAGATATAAATCAATTTCCGAAATGTAAGAAACATTAGTAGTTATTGTCCTTAGTCCTTACAGGCTGCCAGAGGTGTATAAATGATCACTTCCATTAATGTATCGTCTTCTGAATAAATTCCACGCGTCATCGATTTAAGCTCACAATAAAAAAATTCTAACAGATCAAGCATTTTACTTTTTAGACGAATATTTTAAGCATCAGGAATAAATAAGCAATATTATTATATGTATTAAACAACCATGAATATTTATGTTACATGCGTTGTGGTTCTTGTTTGTTATGCTTATATACTTGTAAAAATCTATATGGAAATAAACTATTGTTATTATTATCAAACTAAACTGTCATACACAGGAAATTTATACACCCTGTGTGTACATCTTTCATGCGGAAATCCCAATTCCATGAACCATAAATTATCAAGTTGTATCTAGACAGCTGCGATATGATTTCCTGAGCCTCACAGTAATCATCCTCAGCAAGGGATTGAGTTGGTGCCTGATATACACACACTATGTATCTTTATTTTTGGATGCCACATGCCCGCAGATGAACACATGTTACATAAGACCTAATTCACCAACTGGGTACGGGAGTGCAGTGCGTCGTTGCTCGTACCCGGCTATCTGATTTTATCTCGCCCCTCTCTAATTAAACCTCCGTGTAGACACTTAAAACTTACAAACCAGTGATGTAAACAATTATGAAATCTGCAAGTCAAATCGTTGGCTTTTATTGTGTTTAACAACGCGACGCACTCCTGCCACCGTTTTACGCTTAGGTTAATATTTACCTAATATATGGCAGTAAATTTAATATGTAACACACTTCCCTATAATAGTGCATGTTGGCCCAGAATTCCGTAAATATTTATATCTGCTTGCACAAAATTTACTTACGGTAAAATAAAGTAGTTCACATGTGTATTTCAGATGAAACTGGTACATTGGCAAAACAAACAAACCTGTAGTTATTGGAGTTAAAGAGCATTAATTTAAGTTCAATAGTCAGTAGATCACTAAACTGAAATACAGAATATACTAATAATTTCCCATCTATCTCATTAGGTTAATTGAAGAGTGCGCAGCAATCGATATTCTGGATCAAAATATAGTATGTATATACATTATGCAAACTGTGAATACACTGAATTTAGATATTAGGTGTGTCTATAAAATGATTATTTTCAATGTAGTGTGCTGTCGTTTCTGTACTCTTATTGTTATTTAAAACTGATTTTTGTGTTTTTTAACATGTTTACAAATACTCTGATCAATATAGTTACATTTAATTCCATTTATACCAGATTTATTAAGTTTAAATCATTGTGAACTTAATTTTTCTCAAAGAAGTGAAGATGATAAAATTTCTTTCTGTTCTGATCCACATACAAAAAACATTGTTTACATAGCGGGGTCAATAAAACGCGTATTAAGATTGTCATTACTATTAAAAACTGAGTTTTCTAGATTTGCTATGAATCTTTCAATTAACAAAAGAGAAATTGGTGAACCTGTTAAAGAACACGCCAAAACCCTCGATGAACTTTTCGAAACTGTAACAAATTCCGACTCTTGAAAACGCATCAAGGAGTGTAATTTTAGAAAGTGTAGTAAATGTCGCTGCACGGGGACGTAATGTCGCCCCGACCACCAAAATTTAGAAAGTGTAACAAAAATCGAATTTCGGAAATTTCAAAGTTAAAAACCCTTTTACGAATCCACGTTGTGCAGCACTGCAACTCATGCGTTGTGTTAAATATGAGGACAAGTTAATCCAGTCTCTTGTCAAAGTATTTCGAGAGTTTTGGCGAAAATAGCCTTTAGCGACAATTCATTTTCTAGCAGTCGATTTTGACGGGAAAATGATGGATTTTAACGGGATTTGCCCTAAACCGGTTCCTCAGCGATTCGGTGTCAGAAAAGTATCTTTACCATGAACGTATGAATATATAATTGCCCAAAATCATTGCGATTTAGGCATTTTTAAGCTCCGAGGAGCGAACCAAATTACTATCGAATTGATAATAAGTAAACAGACAGGCAAACAAAAGCTCACCAAAAATTTATAAACAATGAACTTTTCTTGAATCTTTTTGTGTAATCGTTAGCTATGAATCGCACATTGGATGGTAGTTGGTACATTATGAGTCATTCCATTCCTCACTATGTGTTGTACACGGGTCAGACTATAGTTTGTCAATACATTTTTCTTGAACGTTTTTGTAAAACATGATTTTTTAAAGATATTTAATATACATTTTTTGAACTTTATATTGTCTTTTTCTTGTATTTTCAAAATTCCTTTTCAGGTTTAAATTTAAAAAAGTGTTCGTATTTACTGTGTTAGATTTATAGTGTTACGACGTCCAATTGGTACCATCAGTGGAGCAGTTAAGCATAAACGAACAGTAAGTATAGATTTATTTTGTATTATTCTCCGTCTGAAACAGTCGTTTTGAACCCTTCTTTGTGAACGTTTAATATTCATTTTTGGATAATATAATAAAAGTCCTTCACACGCGAAAAGATGGATCGTTCACAAACCCACCGGTAAGCCATTTTTTGTCTATAAAATAAAAATATAAATTGAAAGTAATTTTGTTCAATGCAAACTTTGGAAAGATTTTTTCTTTCTATTCTCTCATTTGAACTAATTCGTGAAATACCTATTAAATCTTTTTAAATTTTAAATAATTACTGTGAATATTATTTCGAGTTTTATCAGTTCGGGTTTTATTATGAACTCAAGCGTTGTGAGAGTTCTATACCATCGAAGTTAAATGTAAATTTTTTCCAGATCCCTGATATTAAATCTTGCCTGTCTGTGGTCGACGTCTTCAAAATATTTAATTTCAGAAGCGAATCAAGGACAGTTTTGTTATTTCTCTTTCCCTACCGTTCGCACTTGATTTTATACGCAGTTGTTATTATTAAAATGCTAGAAATCCTCTCTAATCTATACAATTTTGCATTTATGGTATGGTGTTCAACAGGAATTCGACGTAACACTATAAAATAATTTTTATATTTTGCTGCTGGTGACATAAAAATAGAAACAAATAATTCAACGATGCACTTTAAATAAAATGCTTAATAAACAGGTAAAATGACAAGTGAAACTAAAGTAACTTTCGTAAAACGACAGAAATATAATTAATGCATGTCAATCAGTTTTCATTTGAATTAGAGCAGGCCATGGAAAATCTACATTTTGTTGGTATGAATGACATTACACGATAGTTTTACATACCAAAGTGAGAAGTAAAAAAATATAACTGTGAATTCCAATCAATTCTAATATGGATAGTTGCTAAATCAAGAAAATTATTTGATGCGGATTATAAATAATGCAAAAATTTAAACTCCCAAATTAAATAATCCATATTCCGAACGAATGTATGTATACCTACATTCGTCAGAAGAGTCGGACCTAACGCCAATATATAGTTTTGACTCAGATTCATCTCAAGAAATAATAAAAGGTAAAGATTGTAAAGAAAATTGTCCGCATAGCAGCTCAGTTCTCAAAATTAAGTTGTTTACAATGTTCATAGGTTTATTTATTTACATAACTCAGCAGGATCAAAATCCCAATACAGAATCGGAATAAGTAGCCTAATAAAGGTTTTCTTTAAATTTAATGCTTAATCGCGTCGAAACATTATTTATTCATTTACATAAACAAACCCAGCAGAATTTACATTCCATACATACAAATAGATTATGAAAACTAGAGATGTAAAGTAAAAATAGAATATACGTTATTATTGTATTGGTTATGGTTTGCTATAACCTAGATCTTAATAGATACCCATTAAACTGTTAATCTAAGAGAGTCTTTACTTAATTTGACTTAATCTAGTGTTAAAAATGTCGATCATTTGCAATAATTTCGTAATTATTACAAATAGAATACAGTGGGGAAAACATTAAAATATTTGTATGTGAATTAGGGAAGTAAAGCAAAGGTGTAGATCTGGTTGACCTGGTAGGTGCTCTAAAGTTGATTTGTTCAAGTAATTGCGGACAGTCAATCATGTTGTTTAGAAGTTTGTATAAAAGTATTTGCATCTCTCTCCGCTGCTTTATTCAATTGTATGAAAAACAGTAGTAATGAGTGATCATATCCTATAGGGGGACATTGATGATCAATTGTAAATGCCAGGAATTTTAAGAAACGTCTTTGAATACCTTCAATATTGTTAATTGTCTGCAGCTTTCGCAGTCTGATTCGTCGCTGATCTTCAAATCGTCAGCATATAAGAGAGATTTACAACTGCGATCGATGACGATATCGTTAATGCAAATGATAAACAGTGAAGGACCTAAGACCGACCCTTGTGGAATTCCCGATTGAGATATAAATTCGATAGATCTATGACCCTGATATTGTACAAATTGGCTTCTGTGAACTAGAAAGGATTTTAAAAAGGTCACCGTCATCTACAACTTCAGCTAAGTATTGTGTTATACAAAGTAGGTTTGTTGTTGTTGAGATAAAACTATGTTGGCTGTTGCATATACTCTGACCAATCTCAGTATAAAGTGCCGTATGCAGGACGATTTTAATAAGTTATTTATGATTGTAATAGGGCGAAAACTTTCTATATCCGATTTGATTTTTTGTGTATAGGACAAATTTTAGATGCTTTCCATTTATCAGGATATGTACGCACAAGTTTGTAAAGACGGGTTGAAAATATGTGCTTGCGATGCAGCCAATATACCTGAGCAGTCTTTTAAGAAAAAAGCTGGTAAGCTTTCGGGTCCAGCCATAAGTTTTGGTTTAATGTTTTTGAAAGGTTGATGTCCGGTAAAAGTTTGACATTATTTTGATTAAATAATTCCTAAATAATATATTTCTCTAATAAAATCATATTACTACCAGATTCGTTAAAACCATCAGCTTTTGTGTGACACCATCATTTACTGTACAAATAAGAATTTTAAATCGACATTAATACTATATTACAAGGTACCTAGGTAGCAAAGAATTTCACGATTTTACATTTGCCATCTTATTTTTATTTTGGTATTGTCAGAATAATGTGACGAACTTTTAAATAAATAAATACTAAGATACTATAAAAGCAACATCATCACTAGTACATTAATATCAAGAATTCTGAAAGAGTACATTGCACAAGATGTGGCTATGACGAGGGTTCTCAAAAATTTACTTTAACAACATTATAATAGAAATAACTAATCACTCATGTCAAAATAAAATGGTAAGGGGAATTCAAAGAAGGAAACTTGTTCCTCAAATGATCTGCCTAATCATTACGATTAAGGATAGGGGAGGAAATTTTATAAGAATAGGAGCCTGACATGCAATACTGAAGACACTAAGTTATGTTTGTGTGTCTAAAATTTTATAACGATAAGAATATTCTTTCTTATTAAAAACGAATTTGCAAGCAGTAAATATTTTACATAATCATTTAATGCTTAAGGTAAAGTTATCTTTGTATAATTAATTTAGGTCCGCATCGAACTGCCTTTGGTAACATAAGACAGATAAGGGATAAGATAGTTTAGTGCTTCCAAGAGTCAATAATATGGAACAAGGGAACAGGTTTTTCCAAAAATGTCGGGACAGTATCTAAGATTTTAATATCGTAAATAAAGGCGCCTCTTCTTAAACAGTCATTCCATATCTCTCTCAATAAGTTTTAAAGAAGTAATGTAGAGACTTAGCGCATAAAAATACCTTTTAAAAAGTTTCTAAATTAAACAAATGTTCGATAAATTGCTATCAAACACTAAAAGGAAGTCAGTTCAACATAATTAGCGGTGTCAATAAAATAATTATACTTTTATATGCTTACACGTGCAATAATACCCAATAGACCACGAAACATTACTACATTCTCTATTAATAATCAGATCATATGCTCAATTAATCACACCAAGAAATCAACAGATTTAAACAGATAGTTTGAAATTGTGGGAGACTCACGACCACAAACATTCCATTCCAGCGGAATTATACTATAAATCACCGTTCGTCCAAAAGGGCTTAACAATGCAGTAAGAAATATGAAATATATGTGTTGCACAGTTATTAAAAATAAATTAAAATATAATTTTAATAAAATTGGTTACATGCCAAGTTAAAATAAACGACCCGAAATAGCTCGGAAAAACTTTCCCATATCGGAGTTGGTTAAATTTCCGAGAAAAATTTGAGTAAAATACGTTGGCTTTCCGTATTCTATTTTTACATAGTCTCATCTGACGATAAAGCCAAAGCTAGCTGGTATGTTGTGAACTTCGAGAAAAATATTACTAAAATATCCATAGAATCTAATATAAATTCCAATTACTTCAATACATTTTTTGCAACGATATTATGATACTATATTATATGATCTGACAGAGTCGTAGTCGATTTTCTTAATTTACAGAAACCCATGTGCTCCTTATTTTCTCAAACCCACCAGTCATCAGAAAACAATAAACCTAGCTTAAAAAATTCTTCTTTGGACGTGATAATAGCAGTGCTGTATTGAAGGCAACTACCCATATTATTGCTGCGCTACTGTTCTGTTGTGTAATGCCTGTTTGTCCAGAAAAGCTTTAAAACGGTGACATGACTGCTATATTATCATATCCATTTTTAGAATAGTTCTAGATATTGTATTAAAATCTAAACCATTTAATTACTTTGAGTCGAACTCATTACTAAATGAGAGACAATTTGGTTTCAAAGCTTTCAATCATTCACGCTGTCTCTAGAATCTTTGGTCAAAAAGTCGATGTCCTTGAGGAAGGTAATGATAACCATTATTATCATATGTGTGAATGGTAGCTCAGTGTGTTAAAGCGACTGGCTAGCAAACTGAGTTGCCTAGCGTAGTGGGTTCGATTCCCGCAAGGCGAAACAATTTTTCATTAAAAAAATTGCCCCAAGAGTGGTTCGGAGTCCACATTAAACTGTAGGGCCTCGTCTCTCTTTGCCTAGCACAAGATCCTTGAGATCTTCCAGGGGGTTGCTTCGGTAACTTGAGAGGCAGTTAAGAAAACAATTTTAAATAAGGTTTTTGATGGTGTATCACATCTGATAATAGGGCATAAACTAGGGTATGATCTCGAGGAGAGCTGTACAAATCAGTGTGGGAGATGCTTCTGTACGAGGAACAGTCGCGAGAGGCTGTCCGCAGAGAGGTGTAATATCACCACTGCTATGGAACCTAGTTCTTGACAGCCTCTTGTGCCGCCTCAATTTAGAAGAATTTCACGTAATTGCCTACGCAGATGATCTAACAATAATGCTTAGCGAAAAATTAGAAGGAGTCCTTTGTGAAAGAATCGAAAAATGATGCAGAGAGCACTCTGTGTCTGTCAATCCCAGGAAGACGGAGACGGTTCTCTTCTCAAGGTAAAGGGAACTAGGAGCATTGAAGGCACCTGCCTTTCTGGATACAACACTAAGTTTCGCATCAGAAGTGAAATACCTTGGGGTAAACTTGCCCAAACTAACATGGAAACTTCACATAGATAGAAGGCTAAAGAAGGATTACATTTCTTATAAGCAGTGCCGCAGGACCGTGGGGGAATGAAACCTAAAGTAGTCATGAGGATATACACTGCCATCATAAGACCAATGATAACATATGCAGCTGTGGTTTGGTGGCCTAAGAGCAAACAGACAAGGTCAAAGGTCAAGCTCAGCCAAGTGCAGAGAGTTGCCTGCCTAAGCATATTCGGAGCTATGCGAACAACGACAACGAGAACTATGGAGGTAATGTTGTCTATGCCACCACTAGATATATATCTAGGACAAGTGGTTTTGACAACAATGGCATGCCTCAAATCCGTTGGCATACAACCAAATGAAGACTGTGGAGAGGCCAGAAGTCGCCTGTGGAATGAGGCTGTCAAGAAGACGCCTCTTCTACAGGCGTACACATATGGTATTTCTCCCCGGTTTGTCTTTGACAGACCCTACATAATACAGACGAATAGGGAGAACTAGGCTACTGGCGAAGGTGGGATCAATAGAACGAATCTAAAAAGAAGGATGGGGCAGGATATGGAATATACTCCAGAAGTCTGCAAATCCAATATAAATGGGCTCTAGATAGGAGAGTCAGCTTAGTACAGACGGATCTGGCGGGTATAACCATAGCCGCAAAAGAGATTGTCCGTAGACAAACTACGGGCAAAACAATCAGGATCTACACAGATTTTAGACAATCATTACTAGCCCTGAGAAGTTACAAAATTACCACAGGAGCAGTATGGTAACGTCACCAAGCACTTGTGGGTGCCTCCAGCATAAATAACATACTGGTATGTTGAAAGGACATGCACAGTGTAGTGGCAACAAAATAGCCGACAGACTGGCCAAGAAGGCAGCAGGCCTAAGTATCTTTGGAACAGGCCCGGCCAGTCTGTTACCGATCACGGCGATAACACAAATAATTAAAGAGAACACCCACAATGAATTCAAGAAGCTATGGGATGAAACAAACAGCTGTCAGCTTGTTAGAGAACTACTAAAATACCCCAACAAGCGTATAGCACTGGACTACCTGGCAATGCCCAGAAGGAACTTACGTTTTATAAAGGAAATCCAGACTGGACAATGTCCGTTAAGGAAACATCTACATAATATGAGATTAAGCGAAACACCTTTCTGTAGAGGTCGTGAACAAGAAGATGAGACGGTCCAACATGTACTTTGTGACTGTTCTGTCGTCTCATCAACCAGAGAATCTATTTTGGGAGAACGTTGGCCTGCTTTGGCCGATGTAAGGGAGATGCCTCTAGGCAGCATCACCACCTATTTCGCAAGATTAGGTTGGTTGCAGGCCTAGGCGAGGGTCTGCCTACAGGGAAGATGTACAAGGGGCCCAATGTGGCTTAAGTGCTGTAGTTCAATAATTTTTATTGACCGCCCTCCCAACCAATTCCAGATTCCAGGGCATAAGCTAGAATTCTACGTAATAAGAGGGACTCCAATTACAATCACAATGAAACATATTAATTAATAATTCTTGGGATTACAATAATTGATATGGTTCAAACGAAACGGTTATCAAATAATATTTAAAGGATGACATCATCGCCTCATATCCATCACTGCATTTAAATTATTTCAATATTATCAAAAAAATATACGTTAGATTTATAAGGTATATAACAGTTCCTAATCAAGTTAGATCATATTTATCTGACACATTTCAAACGTATCTGCAAACAGTATGAATTCTAGTTATTAAAGTATCAAACATGGGTTACCTCAGGGATCTGTGTTGAGGCCTCTTTATTTTTAATCTATATTAATAAATTGTTTAAGTAACAGCAAAAGTAAATTGTTCGTGGATGATACGACTCTATTTGCTTCGATAAAAATGAGCTAAATCTCGCACATAAACTGCTCTAGTTGAGAATACTGTTGAGACATGGTCTTCTACCAATGAATTATATTTAAATCATGACGCAAAACTGGCATTCATCTTCAACGTGACTGTAATAAGTTGTTCATAGTCAAAGCGCATAGTTTTTAAGGCCAATAATCAGACGCAAAGAGACACTGATTTCGATTTGTATTGCATTCAACCATCCACACATTAATTATGGGACTACTTAGTGATGAAATTTCAATAGCTTTCAAAAGGTTTTTGAATTACAGAGGCGCGCAACTAAAATTTCAATTTTCAGATGCAATATTAAAGGCTTAATTTAGGAACCTTGGCAAATTGTTTTTATTGCATGAACATTTTTAACTACTTAATAGATATACACAAAAAGAATGCTTTCCTATGCTTTCAGATATTCAAAGGTACAACATTTGAGGCAAAGATAATTTAATTAACTCTAAATTTTTATTGACTAAATTTAATAACAATTCGCTAAATCTCGATGGTACAATAAATTATCTATACGGTGGAAAAATTTTGATTTCCAACATATTCTCAAAATGTTTATTAAAACTTAAATTATTAAACTTTGATTTTGCTCTGTTGAAAAGTATATAAACTGAGGTTATTATAAAGCATCCTCGTTCACTTGAATTTTTGTATGTCTGTGACTACCAGTTTTATTTATGTATGTATAACTGATATATAAGTTTATAATATATTTTATATGTAATGTGGTTCAATAAAGGTCTTTCTAACTATATTAACGATAGAGTGAGATATAGGGGATGAAAAATATTTCTTTCATGGACGACGTCGGGTTATTCGGTCTTGTATTCCATCTACGCAGACAGCGGAAAACTTCAATTGTTTCTAAAGAATTCGTATGCATAATTCAATAAACACAAGTCAATCCATAATAAACTCTTGCATTTAACTCACATTCTTCAATATCGACAGGTTGTTGTACGATTTAAAAGAAAACAACACGAGAGTCCCATTAAAGGCAAGTGGTTAATGAATAAAAGTTTACAATGAGACGAAATTCTTTACCGAGCTCCGATTCATTAAAAAGAGTAAACAAAAACAAATACAAAGTAAAATGCTTTTGAAGTTATCAAAGAGGATCACAATAAGTAAAATGACAGTTCATTTTCACAGTTTCAATCATCTTAAGAAGACTTATAACTAAATAAGTAGCAAGCCCACTAATGCTGATTCTTAACCCAATTACTTTTACTGTGGAGAAAATTATGTATTTATAAAATATTTCGAACAGAAACACGTCCTACCATAGAGTTTGTTATTCGTTCGTATAGTTTCTAAAAAATAAACAAATGGATTAAATTAATAATTCGCAAATAATGTGAAAATGTTTAACAATGATCATAAAATATCAACTTAAGGTTTAAAACTATGTGAAACACCCCTAAGCATATTGTAATTTTCCAGAGATTTTTCACTTGACCATCTATTTTATTTTAATTTTATTATACACTATCCAATAGAACATATTGCAATTACAGGGTAGGAGAAAGACACTATACGTAATAACAAAAAAATACTTAATATTACAAAAATGACTTATTAAAAGCACATACATGTAATGAATTAAATTAATTCTTATAGTAAGTTCTTACATCTGCAACACTGCAATTAAAAAGGCTAATATTATCCTGAATATTATGTCAGTTATGACACATACACCGGTGAGAATCTTAATAGATTTGTTCTCGGTGTGGGTATGTAAAAAAGATTAGTTAGTCTTGTTTGCACCAGTGGCATATGGACAAGCGCACTGGCTTTTGCCAAGAGTTCGGGACATTTTATTTTATTATTGCCAAGTTTATGTAACAACATGAGTGAAGAGACCGCCTTCTGACTAAGTTCATCCTCCATGAACCTCTCTAGCAGTTTGTCATGTGGAAACGATATTGGTGGATAGGTTTTGTCCTCTTAAAATGTCATAAATTTTAAGAATCTCTATGAATTTGTTCGATAGCTTTACTATGTACAGCGTAATTAGGATTCCACACGACAGAGCCGTACTCAAGTTTAGAACGCACAAAAACGTAAATAGAATTTTTAATGAGTCGATGTTGTTAAGCTCACCGGAATTTCTAATGACAAAGCCTAGGGTTTTGTAAGCTGATGATACAATGATATTTATGGGCTGGTTAAAGATCAGCTTACTATCAATAGTAATACCTGGATCTTTAAATAACTCTGGTTTTTGTAAATATACCTGATTTATAGCGTATTCATACTGCACAGGGTTCAATTTTCTAGTATATGAACAGGTGATAGCGTTACATTTGGCGGTGTTGAGATGTAGGAAGTTTGAGGTGCACCAGTCGTTTATTAGATCTCACACAAGGCTCTTCTAGAGCCTTCTGGGATAAAGGGGGTCGTAATTACTTGTGGTGTTATAAATAGTTTGCAGTAGCAAACAGTCCAGAGTCATCCTTCATAGCCAATACAGTTTTAGGGCATCCGAATATAGTAGACAATAGCAATTCAGACCAAGTACGATGTCATTTATAAATAAAATAAAGAATAACGGACCCAACACTAAGCCTTGTGGTACCCCAGTATAAATAATACTTTCAGATTTATGCCCACGATATTGAGCGTATTGATTTCTACATTTTAAGTAGGAGGGCAGAATAGAACTAAGTCTAGGTTAAAGCCGAAAGCGAAGTAAAAATACCGTGGTCAAGTCTGTATAAATGACATCTACCTGTCCGTTATCATCCAACACATCCGAAATAAATTGTGTAAAACAGATCAAATTGCTGGTTGTCGACCGGCCTGCTACAAAGCCGTGTTGGTTAGGGCAAATTTGTATGTGGAGCTCCTCGTATAGAGCAAATTCAGAGGCTTTACTAAAATTATTAATGATAGTGATGGGACGATAATTTTCTATGTCAGTCCGATTATCTTATTTAACCACAGGCATAGTATTGGAGATTTTCCATAACTCTGGGAATGTGCTTTAAGGGCTAACTTAAATAAAATAAGCAGCTATTGTATATATAATCGGATACCTTCTTACCTCAGAGAACTCTCTCAATGTAAATTCCAGGAATAATTTAAAAAAATATTATTTGAGGCTACCGCCAAAACCCTTCGCTACCGTTTAGCTTTCGCCACATTGTTCTTGGTACATTTAATTATTGTTTATATCTCAATCTCAGATCTTTAATTTTATATTAGTTTTAACTAACTGGTAAGTGGAAGAGCAGAAGGTTTATTTGTAACCCTGTCTGAATTTTACTACTCGTAAATTTTTCGACTTGTAAGCTTACAGTAAAAATGAACGTTAATTGTGGCCTATTCGATGTTAACCAAATAGGTATTTGTAGTATTTTGTAGTCGGCCACGTCCAACTATAACTTGCATATACATCCTTTTATTTTAACCATAATAACATTAACACCTTAGTGAGACTTTAAAACATTTGAAATGAATTTCAAAAAGGTTAAATAGTTGAATACAAACATTATTTACAGAAAGATTTAACGTTTAAATTTAAAACGAATTGTAAATTGTGTACAAATAATATAACAAGAAAACTGTTATGTATAATATACATTTTTTTACAATGTGTTTTATTATTTTCTTCAATAGAGAGTGTTATAAAATATTAATGTTTTAGATACTTATAAACTCAAATACAAATATTTATACATAAAATTCATAGAACTTTAAATATTTAACCTATGTTGTAATCCATCGCACACCTCTGTCATAAAATTCATGAAATCAGGATTCATTATGTGTGATGTGAACAAGTGTTTTCACTTTGGCTTAGTAATTTTTAATGTTACTGGCGAGTATAATTATAATAATAAGACGAGAAATGCATGGTAGACAATATACAATGAGTGTAAAACATCTGGCACTGTCAATAAAATTACTATTTTCTTCCACAAAATCACTTTCATATATCTCCCTAATTATTTTTAATTAGGGAGATATGATTTTCTTCTAATAAATCTTTTAGACTTCTTACAAACATTTTTGGCCTATATAACAGCTAGTGTCATCGAACTTGTTTAAAAAAATCTCTTATATTCTTGACGGGTTTCAATGTGCTTTCCAATAATTTATAAGAGTTATAGATTATTTTATATATAGGACACAATTTTAGAATCACACCATCTGGAAAAGAAAGGGAGTAATAAATCACACAAAGATTGCTCATGGACAAGGCGGCGGTTGAGACAGACAGTAACGTCACAGCATTGGCGCCATGCCGGTAAGTTCTGCATTACCGACCGGGGAGGTAGGTTCATGGGGTGTCATGGATGGTTCATGGGAGTGTCATGACCTGTTTGAAAACCGTACAGACCTGTTTATTTTTCTTATAGTCCTGTACGGCAGGTCTGGCAGTTTTCAAACAGGTCATGGCACCCCCATGAACCATCCATGGTGGGTAATATTTTCTATATCGAATTTTTCTTGTCCACTACATTAAGAATCAATGAATTTTTTACTTCTGTAGAAAATATCATTGACCAAGTGAGTAAAGTTTGTTGTTAACTTATATAGAAGTATTTAGGTATTATTATATTATAATCTTTTATACAAACTAACATACAACATACATATACCTACCTATCATTTCACCACTTTCAGTCATCATTTATTTGTTAATAAGTCCAAAACAGTGTATAATAAACAATTCTTTAAAATATTGCAGGGCATGCATTGGGTTGCAAAGTAAGTTACGTGCGCCTATGGTTGGCACGCGTCGAGGTCGATTTACAAAGGAATGCCGGGCTCTTGTTTTTTATATTGTTTCAAACTAAGATTGGATAAATTAAGTGAATTTCGACTTACAGTTACGAACTCCGAGATCCGACTGTGAATTCCGAGATACAGATCTGAATTCAGATATATAATTGTAAGATTCGAGAAACAATTGTGAATTTCGACTTACAGTTATGAATTCCAAGATGCAGTTGTGAATTCCAACTTGAATTACTAGATACAATTATGACTCCAACTTACAGTTATGAATTTCGATGATTTTTATGCGTTCGTAATTTGATTATATCACATTACAATGGCATGTCAACTGGATGCAAAATATAATTTAAGCTCTTAACACAAAAATTTTAGTATGCATTTTTGAGATAATTATTAGTCCTTTCGACAAATTATTGTAGACTGCTTGGAAGGCGGTAATTTTTTTTCCTACAGGGATGGGTTTGAGATAGTTAGAACGTGAACATCCCAAAAGTTCCCGACCCTAGGAGGTGAGCTTTGGAACGGCTTCCGGAATGCATTAAATTTTAACTTTTTTTAACTACTTTTATTTACATATAACAGCTACTTTTCTTTATATATAATTAGCTAATTGCTAATTAGCCAATGCTTCTGTTAAAGAAAGAAAAAAAACGATCGGTTTTCGGACGGTGGAATAGTTTATGGGGTCACCGCACCAGCAGAAGAGGAAAATGAATCCTCCAAAGAAACTATTGTGTCATCAAATTCTTCATCCTCCAAATTCTCTGTTATGGGGACTCCATGGTGGAGTTGCCCTAACAGTTGACGCATGCTGGTGAACAATTTAATGATGCCTTTCTGCATCCGCAGTTTCCAGTGTCACAATCTTTTTTGCAACAACAAAATATAACTTGCAAAATTTCGTCGGGGGGCAGCATTTTTGTCTGTTAGTTTTGACACCATCTCCCCATTTCTCTCCTCCCAGCCAGGAATTCCTAAACCCCGCAGATGTGAAGGCAGTATGATTCCCATCCATAAGACTACCAAGTTTATATCTTCGCCTATTGCTATTGAAGAGAAAACTGACTTTTCTATGGCTGTGGATATAATTGCCACATCTACATCATCCTCTGCTTGGAAGGTATAATCCGATTTTCCTCCAGTTTTTTTATCAACAGCTTGTAAAAATATAGGTATGATTTCAAGCAATAACCCTATGATATTACAGCAAACAATCTTGAAATCCACTATTTCAGCCATTAATTATATGTAGAACATATAATTTTTAAGTCAATTTAATCCTCTTTACTTGATTTGGTTGTATTTTTTTTTAAAAAGAAGATTTGGGGTGTTAGGAGCAGAGTTTGACGAAAATTGTGATCCGAAACAGCGATATCCGGATATCGGCGATTTTCAGAAGTGAGTGACTCTATAACGGGTGAAGATAGAAACATTTAGTTGGAATTAAAAAATGTAGGAAATTTTATCAACTTTCAATAAGGTAAGAATAATTCTTCCTCTAGGACCAATAGTTTTCGAGTTATTAGTGAGAAACCAAAAAAAGTTAAAATTTAGAGCCTTCCGGAAGCACTCCCCGCAAAGCTCACCTCCTAGGGTCGGGGACTTTTAGGATGTTTACCTTCTAATTAGCCCAAACCCATCCCTGAAGTCAAAAATTTTGCAGCCCTCCATGTAGTGTACACCCCATATTGAAAAACTCGTTGACTGGACTATATCGTGATGCGAATAATTTGTTTTTTATCAGGCGCATATGTGTTAAGTCTAGATAGTGGTCTCTTATTCACGAGCCTGGGAATTACCGGAATATGAATGGCATAACAAATTACATACAAAATTAGAAATTCACACAAAACTGAGATTATTTTCAAAACTACAATTACGTATTTATCCCGCTTTCAATTTAACTCGAGTACAATTCCCTTGAAAAGTTATTTTTAGCGCGCGTTAAAATTGCAGTATTTTTATTTGATAACTTGTAGAAAGTTCGAACAATAAAAAAAATGTTAATGATCCTCACGCTACGCCCTTGCAGCAGCGCCAGCGTAGAGAACTTCAGAGCAGGAACAGCTGAAGTTTTCCGGAGATGTCAGAGCCGAATTGGTGAGGAATTTCCGCGTCTATCGCATAATGTTGTAGGGTACCACCGAAGGGTATTGATCGGTAGGCTTGCCGCTGGTACACTCCCTAGCCCTAGTACACTCAGGCTCTCTGCATAGCTTCGCATGTACATTGAAAATATCCTTCACCCTACTGAATGATGTCTGTCCTGATATTGCCACGTATTCCCATATTTTTTTCCATTTTGGTTTTGCGGTGACAGATTGGAGTTTCATTGTTTTTCGGTTCTGGGATTATTTGATATATGGCTTGTGGTTAACGTAAATTTATGGTTGGAATTAATACGAACTGTGATATGGGCATGTCGAGGCTTTTCGCAAGTTCTACATGTACACTCTTATTTTATTTCAGCCAAATTGAAAATATCGACGTAATCAAACCCGATGTAAATTCCATTGTATTTACAAACTCTGCAAAGATTTTAGTAATGAATAAAAACAAATATTAAATGAATATAATAATCTAAGAATTAGCACACTTTTTTCACCATTAATTTACATCAGGCTGAAACTGTATAAATCTGTTAGTTAAGTACATTGGTATGAGATAGTTGGAGTATGGGCTCCATTAATAATCTAACTTAAGCTATTGCTGTAAATTCAAATACAGCCCTTTGTTGAGGGTATTCAGGAAGTATTTCATTGAAATTAATGCTTTTCTTTTCATTCTTGAACGGGTAACTTGTACTGTTACAACCGGTCAGTGTTTAAGCTGCTAGAAACTGACTTCAATATACGAGGTCGATTTTGCAGCACGTGTTGTTAATTTTTTAATGATCTCGTTACAAAATATAGTTACTTAATTGTTGAAGAGATGGATAGCAATGAGAAAATAAACGAAATTTAATGTCTAGCCTTCATTAACAAGCGCGGAAATATTCTCCGATAAAAATAACAGATATCTTTTGCCACAATTGGCAAATTATTTCGCTAAAACTGAATTTTAACTTTCTAATACTTATAAAATCTATACAATATTTCTAGAAATAAAAATCGGTCCGTGACAATTCTGACAAACTTTCCAATTTGGGAATGAATAAATGTTAACATTTTTATTTTAAATTATTGTAAAGCCGAACTAACACCTGTTCCCGCAATAAATTTTTATTTTGTCAAATTACCGATATCTTTCAACCAATCCTAATATAATATTAAACACACAGTTTTAAAAGACACCAACAATGGGACCTTACAGCTGGAGGGTCGCAGATTTGAATCATTTTTTTTTTTTCGATCGATCCCGAAGTGGGTTCTAGGGAGGACTTCCGTACTTTTTAAATGTTAATAAAATTGTTTTAATTTTTGTTACCGTTTGGCAACATTGATTATCATAATCCGTACTATCTTCTGAACCGATTCCAGCAAACAAATTTAATCCGACTTGGATTCGAAGCGACAGCGCCCATATCGCCTAGTCTAATACCTACATCTTAACGAATATTTTAATTTTTCAGAAATAATTAACAATCTGTATATCGCATGCGGTTGGGCCTAAGGGGACGTGTTCTGTAATCAGGTATATATCAGCAAACGTCTTAATGAAAAGAAATTTACATCAAAAACTGAGAGTGCAAAATTCGTAAATTATCAGCTGCCAATGAGCATATGTGGGATATATATATATACGAAGAAATATGTACTTAATATTGCCATATTTAAAATAGATGGTCCGATGATGATATAAAGTGGTCAAAAATAGAAACGAAACAGTTTGAAATTTTGTTGGAAGTGTGATCTGGTAAAGAATACTGCAATTTATATTTATGTTAATGTAGAAAACGTATCAACCGATGATTTGGAATCGACCCTTATAAGCCTAATTACAACACTAGATGGGTTGCAGAAACACTTTCTTCTTTACGCTTTCCACTCACAATTTGGGAATGAATAAAATTTCCATATTCGATTTTTGTTTTTGCGATTACTGTAAACCATAGCGCATCAGGTAAGTCCTGTGATGATTCGTGCGGAGGGAGAAACCACTCATATGGTCTGTGAAACAAGACAGTAAATGTAGTCTTGTGTGATCCTTTGTATTTTTTGTGTATTATATCCACTGCAGGCCTACTATGTTGGAATATTTTTTTTAAAAGAAACCTATAGTATTTGAAGATGAATATTTGTACAGAAATTAGTCCTAGGAAGACTTCTTGGTGACATTTATGCGCGGAATAAGATGACGCTTTTATTTTCTTTCAAAGGATGAGGTTAAATTCATAAAGGGGAAATAAAAAATTAAAATCACTGGAGAAAGTAATATATTTTTTTCAAATAATTACCCAATTGAATTGTGTTTCTGTTTGTTCATTATTCTATAGCCAAATTTGTTACAAAAATCATTTTTCCATCTCTATTGAGCACAATATACGTATCTATGTGTGTGTCTACCAGCTAAAAGTTGCAACATTTCGCCACGTGGTGGTGTATAATCAACTGAAATAGATGGCGACGAAAAAAATGATGTATGGTTAGTTTCTGCACCATAACGCGGGGAAAACGACCCTTTCTGCAATATAATGTATAGGATCTTTTTACGTAGATAATTACCCGATTCCTATTTCTGACAATATACAGAGATATTTTGTAAATACTCATTATTGGTACCTATTAATGAAATTCACGACTATCACAAGGGATATGAAAACAATATTTTCACTCATACATTTAATCTATTCAAAATCATTTTCAATTGGAATGAAAATATTCATCAACTTGCCAGATATTCTAAAAATTAACAGATTTATTATTACGTTTAGACAACTCATTTTTTATTATTTTCAGAAAAACGAATTCTAAAACGGAGGCGAGTTTGAGTTTAAAAAATGAAAATTTGCAAGCACCCCTGTCTACACCTACATCATATTGTTTTTTATTTTCATCAACATGTACTGCGCAATACGACTTTATTATTTTACCAGATAATAGCATAATAGGTTATAGAAAAATAATATTGAATGTTTTATGGATTTAATTCGAATTTCTATCTGGCAATATGTTTTCGGTGGAACCATTTATTTGGTCTGTCACCGATAAATTACACCCAATCCTGGGTGTGCATTCAAGTAATGGGTAAATCATAACACAAAATCCAAAAAAATTCAGACGGCAGTACAGTCGAATCCATACATTATGCAATTGTAGAATTTATAAATAAATATATATGAACCGAGTGAGGCATATAAGTCGAGTTAACCTTTGTTCGAGAACTGTCTTGGAGCGATTCGACCATTCGAAACAGAAAGAAAGTGTTAATAAAAATTAACTATGGATTTATTTTGATGTCTTGAACAAATGATAACAAGTCCAAACCGGTTTTTCAGTATCAGTAACTAGAGGATAAATGTCCAGAGATGCAATAATATCTTCTAATTAGAGAGCCTTGCAGATAAACCATCAAATTTCCAAATAAGTTATCTTGCCTGCTACCTGCCATTTTTGCAAATACTTACACATGGGAATATTTTGTAAGCTTCTATTTCATCCATACTAACCTGAAACAAGAATGAAATCAATTAGCATCTATTCTATAATATAAGGTAAATAAAAAGACGTGATTTATGTTTCGTATCCACAGAGATGTATTGTTTAGGTATACTATCGGTTTGTTTGGATAAAATAGTTTTAAACATTAAGACGGTTAACAGACATTAGTCACCATTATTCTATTATTAACATCCAATATTTTAAAGAAACCCATAGATTTCCCTCTATATACAGAGTGTTAGCAAAATAACCTTCGTTTATTTAGGAAATGACTACACACAATATAGTATAAATGGATTATACCTAATATAAAACAAATAATGAAAATTAATATCATTACAAAATATTCATTTCACTCGTATGCAAACTAAGGCTAAATGGGCGTATTACAAATTAACGAGAAATTTTGTTACAGCATCTATTTTTCGAGAAAAGCAAGCTTATGTTCAAAATGTATTAAATCGTAATTGTATAACTTCCAAAATTATCTAGCAAACCTTGGATAGACTAAATATACATAATAAACATTGTTATAATGAAATCCCTGATCAGTGAAAGGATCCTGACACAATAATCACATTTTTCATAAATTCAGCAGGTAAGTAAAACATCCGCTAACCATGACGCACGAATATGTATAATGAAGTGAATTCACAATCTTATTGACATAAAAACAAATGCTATGGGAGTTGATAGAATTTCATCTGAATTGCTAACAATGTATATTTTTTACTATAACAATAAAATTTTTGAGGGTGTGCATACATTTTTCTGCCTCTTTGGTCATAACTTATCTAATTTTGGTCATGCGGAGATTTAAAAATTTGCAGTTTTTTCAAAAAATACATCGTTGTTGAATAAAACTTAACTACAATAAAAACGCGTCATCAAAGTTGAATTTTTAGTGTGCAATTTCAAATGTAATTTATCGTAAATGACACATCAATTAGGGGCATTTTTATACATGAGTTAAATTTTCATGGAAATTTTTACTTATCCTAGCTTTAATAATCAACATTCAACAGTTTTAAATATTCCAGTGTTATCGGAATTTGACCTGGGCCTAAAAGACATTGGAAATTACATGTGCACCACGAATTTGCCTAAGTATCAAACGATGGGGCTTACGTCAATCAGATAAGAGATATTTTTTCCTTTGCCGTTTTATGTCCAGGTCGTTTATTAACATTTATAGGTGTATAAATGAAAGCTTATGTACATAGGATGGTAGTATTCAGTGACGACATACGATACGACCTCAAAACTGAAAAGGAAGTAAACTGTTCAGTTTCACAAATAGGATTAAAGGGCCGGAAGAACGATTTTATCGAATTGTTGGAGCATCAGAAATAATTGAAACTTGACACGTTTATTGTTTCAGCCCCCATCTATTTATCTATAACCGTACACATTGCCTCTAAAAATTCGTATATATATTTTACTTTTATCCTGATAATCTTCCGGAAGGAAGTACATTGTAGTTAGTAGTTTATTACCGCCCGTTAAGTTGTCGACAATATCAAATTATTTGGTAATGGTCAGAATCAAATAATATGATTCAAGGTTTCCTATTCAACCCGACTTAGAAAGTAAGTAGAGTGCTTATAGGTCTTAAATCAGTTAGAGCATCAACTTTTTCTTTTTTAGGGACAGGTATTACAAGTGTGTTTCCAACAATCAGACATGACGTTTATTGTTAAATAACTTTTAAGCGAAATGTTTAACTGAAAACGTGTATAGAAGATCTTGAATCACTGGATTTATGTATACACCTTTCATTTGTTTCTCTTAATCATGACATATTGAGAGACGTTTGATTCTCTTCTCCAATTGTATTTTTTAACTCTGACGACACAGAACGGGGTTATTTGTGTATTTGTTTGATTGACTTTCATCTTCTGTCTTTGTAAAATATAAATCGATTTAGATTCAGATGGATGCGCTGCTGGTCGATGACATGGTTGGGGCTTGGTCAAAATTCTGCTGCTTGAATATAATATATGGCACCTGGGTTCGGATCTCAGAGTGGACACTCTGCTGTCGATGAGTCGCTCTGGCCGACTGCCAACACGCGACGAAATTAATTATTTCCTTCGAATACTTGCCCGCAGGTGTAGGCGCCAGATGGATGCACGGCTAATCGATGACGTAGTACGGATTTTGTCACAATTCTGCTGCTCTGAAATATATAACGCTAATCGTTCGGTTCTCGGAGTGGACAAGTCTGCTGCCGATGAGTCGCTCTGGCTGACTGCCAACACGGAATGAATTTAATGATTTCTTTCCAATACTTACAAGTGGGAGAATGGCGGTAGTAGATGAGCGGTGGATCGACGTGACGTCAAACGGACTTAGAAAATATTTCGGAATATTGTCGACTTCGTAAATTAATTCAATCACTATTGAGACTGAATATTTTCTTCGCAGACCTGTACACGGAGAGCTCCACGCATCTAACGTTGGGAACGGCTACTTGTAAACTGACTAACGGACGGCTTCAATTATTACCTTTACCGAGAGAATTACGTCAAATGAGTGACGTCATATCGACTTTGAAATTTTTTAATTACTTTGCTTGTTGGGACATTGAAAACTTCGCGTAAATTGATGCAGAATGGAGAGTCTTACACACCCACTTCGCGTGACTGTTGACCGGCTACTGAAATATTTACTATTGGTTCGCTTGCCTATATAAGTTCCCCCACATCGCTTTCTCTTTACCTGAGTGCATCTGTGCTTTACAACTACTGGTATGTCATTTGGTGTCTCTATAAATTAATACTGGTAAAGGGTGGCCAAAAATTATTTTTCAATTAAGAACATTTTAAATTGAATTTTCTCAACCTGTATATTTTTCGACGATGTGATATATAAATGAAAAACGAAATTTTTTTTTAACTGTAACTTCCATAGGGCTAATTGCAACCAATGTCAGACAGTTGTCTGGTCACTTGTTCGGTTGAAGGGTGATGCAACTCAAATTTTCGATCTTTCGCGGAGTCGCGTCTTCGTAGGGGTGACAATCATAGGTAATCTTCTGGTTGCTATTCTATTCAATTACTATAGGGAGATTTACCCAGCATTCTAAAAGATTTTACGTGATTGTAACCTCTCACCTCAGCAAGATTAATATGATTATCTGAACGATTGCTCATACTCTAATCTCAATCAATAAACAGTGTAGTCAATTAAAGGATATTTCCTCAACATTCTATGATCTTTTAGATTTTCATTTCTCACTTAAATTCTATAATACACGAACATTACATGATTTTTGTCCTCTGTTTTGCATTAAGTTTTGTATTCATCATATCTTTTGCCAACACCAAAATTTCAATCACATTTTAATCGGCTAGTTGCCGCATCCTTGATTACAACTGCAAAATAACACGGCGTACACGATTATATTACCTGGTTCTTGTTATTGTATAGCAACCTTGAAACATGTATAGTATGGTCATTACTAATATTACTATAGAGACGTAAAATTTTCCTATTATAATATTTAGACAATTGTCTCAAATATTTGGATTGTTTTCACTTCATGTTCGGCTATGGCCGCATCAATTATTACAAAATGAAATTGGGTTTTTGACAATTTTTTCCTATCAATTATTGTGTTTTCTTTCAACTTTACATTCCGAGCCATACAAATAATAAACTACCTAAATGGTTTCATTTCAAATCACATAAAATAGAAAACAAACTTCAAGTATAAATGTACAGTACAATCTTAAATAATAAAATACCACATAAATAACATATATAATTAACTAGGTATCTCAATTAATAGCTAGTATGTTCAGGTTTACCAAGTATTTAAATTAACAGAGTGATTAATTATCTAAGGTATTAGTATCAGATAGAGGCAAGTAATACTAAACTTTATATAAAAGAACCTGTGGTAAATAAAAAGGGTTACTACATACACAACGAAATTTGGGGTCCTAAATTAGTAAAATTAGACGATCACGTAATTGGCCAATTTGTTTATTTATCTTGATATAAAAGTGAGAAAAATAATTACTGGATAGGATTTAAATAGGTTCTTGATTGCCTCACGATCAAGAATTTTATAACGGATTTTTATTCATAATACACCGGGGTGGAAAAGGTTACAATTGATTGACCTATTTATCATTTATTATTGCTGCAGTCGCTAAAAAGTGTTTCAAACCAAAAAAGTACCACTCTTTTTCTAAAAAATTTATAAACATTTATTGTGGTTAAAAAAATTCCTGACATGAATAATAAAATGTAAGTTAGGCCAAGAGGGTAAATGAGCTTTTTACCTTTAGCGACTTTTTTTAAGCCGGAAACTTTTTTTGATCGCGGCTGCACATAAACGGGGAATTAATTAATTTTTTTTGCGCTCATACCTATATTTCCTGTATATAACTATTTTTATTACGTTATTAAAATTTACCTGTAACATTTAGTGATTCTTTGTATCTTGGATCTATTTGAAAACGCAGATTAGGCGTTATATACGGTTAGATAATTAATTATACCTTCTACAAACTGTCCGGAAGTATCTTTAGACTTGTTAACTTGGATATTAAAGCGTCTAATTGCTGTGGGTAATAGTTTACGAGTTTAAATTTAGATATATTTTTAAAGTTATTTTCAGGGAGATTTTGGTAATTGCACGCTTTATATTAGCTTCACCTGTATGTTTGTTTGTATTATACATGTAAATTTTTGAATCTTTGAATGCGATTCTCACCTACTTCAAAACGTCAGATTAAACTGCAACTTTGCACACTTATCAAGGACAGACGACAATACAATAACTTGACAACTTTGTCCTAATGTCCTCACCAGGATCGTTCGGATAAAATAAACAAATGACTAATCTATTGTCGACATTTTGCCAGAGGCGCCGGGGTTAATATCGGACTTCTGGGAGGGTTGACCGTTTAATTGTCCATTACTCGTGGGAACAACAATGAAAAATGAAACTACAACATAAAAATAAAAGAGGAAATTGGCGAAAAAAAATTATAGTTTAAAAAACACGCTTTAATAGCAAACCGAATTAAAAAGTAAAAAATAATGTTTAAAACATATTTTATTGTAAAAAAGCGTGGAGTGCAATAAAAATATAGTAAAAAGCACCCCATGCTTTTTTCAATAAAATATTTATTAAACATTATTTTTTTCTTGCATTAAGCCAAGTGTATGCACCACATGTCATCAAAAAAATTTCGATGTGTGTTAATTTAATATTTTTCAAAGAGTAACAAAATGTAAATGTAGGAATTATATGTAATAAGAAACTACAAAATATATAAGTTCAACGAAGCAAAAGATACTCTATAATTGGTGTTCTGATAGATTTTAAAGTGCTCTTTATCAATTTCAACATTACCACCGCATATTTTTTCTCATAAAGCTGCCATATTGGAAAAAAGGCGCCCAAATGGGTTATATAATGTAACCTAGACAAAATTTCGTATAATTTATGTCGTTTCCTTTTTTATACAACGAAAGGTTACGCCGTTTCCGAAGTTAAATTTTGGTAATGGTGATAAAATTTCTCATAACCCTAAACCTTAAAATGGCTTTATTACCATTTTTAAATCTTACCTTCTGGAGATGAAGAATTATTATCATTCCTTTGTCCTATATTTTTCGAACGGGCAGAAAATTTTATTCAATCTCTGAAATGCACAGCCCATCCTTGTCTCTTTTAGACACCAAAATTGGTATTGAACTTGAGTGGTCCCTCTTTTGTCGCTGTTATTGTTTGTTGTTTGATAATCGATAATATTTCAGGTAAAGAATTATGAAATATGAATCCAAAACGATCACATCCATTTCCTTGATCGATTGTTTGTATATTCTGTAGTGTACAGGTGTGATTGCTTTATTTGTCTTACGTTTTCTCCTTTATAAATTATTGTTTCTTCTGCAGTGATTATACTCAATATTGGATGATTTGTACTTATTATTTGAAAGTTTCTTTCTCTCTTCATTATGAATTTTTATGGCTCTTATTTTGCTTAAATTTGTATGTATGACTTACAGATGTAATATTTTCAGGTTTCAATTTCACTATTTTCAAGAAAGCATTGCTAAAATTGTGAAACTATCCATTTCTTTTGGTTTAGTTCCAGCAACTATTAATTCAGAACTTATATTCTGACGAAGCAAGTAAATGAAGTACGTGGTCAAGTAAATTCATATCAATTTGCAATTTCAAGTTTAGCAATTACTTTCACAACAAAAATTGTTTCTATATTTTTCCGTTGTTGTCCTTTTCTATATAGTCAATTAATTCTCATTCATCATGTAATGATATTATCCGAAATTTTCACACATTGTGCCGTTCACCATAGAAAGCTTGAACGAATAAAATTGAAAATATTCGTTAATTCATACACACATACTACTTTTTCGCATAATACTAACTTTCTCATAATACCTGGGCCCATAACCTGTTGTAGATTTGGATTAATTAATAATTTGCATTGCCTGTATATTAATAACAATATACAGAGAACTAATTTTAAAATATTCCTTTTTCATAAGAATTACTTATCTTAATGCCGTAAGGTTATTTATTTAACGCCGGCCTATTTCCGCTACCAAGGCCAATTACCGACACCAGGGGATAAGCTCATCAATGTCTATGTAGGCACTGGGACCCCTAACCTGGAAATTTTGCCGAACCCCCACACTTTGTCGTGGGGTAGGAATCTTTAACGTGCTCACATCGTAGATACATAGAACCCACAGTTTCAAATCTCTTTCGAAAGATGACATTCTTAATTCTCAGAGCCATAATTTATAATAATACATGACTAATGGCGTCAACATTTTATCCTCTATCAATGCACAAACAACAACAAAATGTTACATAAATTATTTTTTCAACTAACCAAATAAAGGTAACCCTAATGCATATGGATGCAATATTATTGTTATTCATTAGTTATTTCAAGTAATTCGAAAAAATAAACAAATGTACATATTTATTAATTAAAAGTATAACTATTACGTTTTTATATTATAATTATATATTTTTGTATTCTTCTTGGTTCTAGAATTCTGACAAAACCAATATTGTTCAAATTATGTAACAAATTTATGGTGAATAAATTTATTCTATTTTATTAGACATTTTTAAGTAACTGATAAATGATAAAATCATATTTTTAACATACATTTATGTGATAAAGCTTAAGAATAATAGATAAACGAAATATTAAACTATCCTTTAAATAAATATTAAACTAGTATTGAACTCACAATAAAGAAATAATCTTATGGCGGAGGTCTTGTGTTCTTAGCAGAGCAAATAACAGATGTAAAATATCCATGAAGTTTCTAACTTTATATTACAATTTATATTAACACCAAATAGGAAAATCACAAAAAAGAAATAAATAACACTTTTTGTATTCTTTACATTATACTAGCAACTTGCGGCGAAGGTCTATCGCAAAATAATTGAGATCAGATTATATAACGGCATGTGAATGAAATTCGTTTATTAAGATATTACTCACTTGTTTTATCTTTTATAATAACACTGTCCTTGCCGCAATGAAAGTCATAGAAAGTAGCGAGTAAATAAATAATTAAACCAGTACCGGAATGCGTGGTGGATTTGTTTGTATACATTTACATAAAGTCTTAAGTAATATTATTGGAATCGATAAGTTGTAAAACTTGTTCGTATGTTCTAAATAATTACATTTTAACTCCGAGAAATGCTACTAGCATTAAACACATCATTATTAAAGTGTTAAAGTAGAAACAGATACCATATATCGTTAAAATGAATCTCTGTCGTAACAAGTTTTTTCAAATATGCAGATTTATTCAAATTATCTCTGGTGCAATTCTACATTATTTATGTGTATCCTGAACAATTATTATGCACTTTTAGTGCTTTTCTTTCGAAATGTCGCCCCCGTTAGTATAAAAGTAATGCAATTCCACATTTCCGCGTGAGGAATATAAAAAAAGGCTTAATTGTTTTTCCTATTTTTATGGTTTATTAATTATATATGACCTTGGTGCCTAGTCAAGCAAAACACAGACCATGTAGAATAATCAGTAGCAACGTAACAAGTGACGATGACATTGCTGATTATCATTCTTCTCTGAATACTTTTTGTCATTGCACTTGCAAATATGAGTGTAGGGCATAAACTGAATTTCCAAGTAAAAAAACGAGTTAAAATGGCATGAAAAGAATATTCGATGTTATAGTCACTATCGTTTTGAAAGGGTTGAAAAAATTGAAACATATCAAAACGTTTATTTATTTGCTACACGGTCCAGCAGGTTTTTGACCCAATTAGAGGACAGGGAGTTACAGTAAACTAATACAGATGTAACTAAACAATAATACTAACATATAAAAAAAATATAAAACAAAGACTCTAGTAACTAATCAAAGACATATTAAAAAAAATAAAACAGAGAGTATGATTTGCGGCATTGTATATTATGAGATCATATAGAAAAGAAAAACAAACATGTTAAATCAGTGCCAGTGGTAGGTTTTTAGGGTGTTTACTGAGCAGTTGAAAATGTCTATATCACCGCAGATTGCTTTGTGATTCTTGCATATTACATAAATAGGTGAAAATTTCAAGATATTTGTGCGAGGCGTAGCTAGATAAAATATTAAACTATGACGGGATATCGTTCTGGGAATAATAAAAGACAGTTTTGATACTAATAGTGGTGCGTCAATAATGTTGTTAATAATTTTAAAAAGAAATATTTGAGATATGAATTCTCTCCTACGATGTAAACTAATTAACGAGTACCTAACCAGCAGGTCTTCTTGCAGAAAGCCGATTGCTGAATAAGTACCTTCTGATCTAAAATACATAAATTTCAGAAATTTACGTAGGGCCGATTCTAGATTGTTAAAATGCATATTATAGTGTGGGGCTCAAACAAGTGACGCATATTCAAGTTTCGATCTAACGTAGCAACAATAGAGTACCTTCATGGTACCAGGGCTTGATAAATCACAAGAATTTCTAACTATAAACCCTATGTCTTGCTGGCTTCCGAGACTATGGTGTTAATATGTATATTAAAAACAGAGGTCTTGTCAAAGATAATGCCTAAGTCACTCAGTGTTTCAGACCGGCGAAGTATATTATTATTAATGGTATAATTGTAGGAAATTGAAGACAATCACTAATGGTATGAATTCTAGAAAAAGCTGTAAATCATCAGCATGCATTAAATAGTTAACCTCGTGTCAAATCGCCCGCTATGTCATTAATAAATATGATGAACAACAGTGGCCCAAGAACTGAACCTTGCAGTACTCCAGAGGTAGCAACATATTCGACAGACTTAAATCCATTGAAGGTAACATATTGGATTCTGTGACAGATAACATCTGAATAGAATTATCAAATTTCCCGGAAGGCCAATATCATTCAATTTTTTAAGCAGTATAGTATGGTTAAGTCTATCGAATGCCTTGGAAAAGTCAGTATGAATTATATCAGTTTGAGACTGATCATTGATGGATTCCGAAATAAATTGCGTAACACAAAGTAGATTGGTAGCTGTAGGGCGTCCTTTCATGAAACTGTGTTGATGACTAGTGATGTCATTACTAATTTTATCATAATAGCATCATACAGAAGAAATTCAAATACTTTGGCAAAATTACATATTATTGATATGGCACGAAAGTTGGTTATGTCAGATTTGTCTCCTTTTTTAAAAATCGGACATGCTTTAGAACGTTTCCACCTATCTGGAGAATTACTATTTTTTAATATTAAGTTAAAAATTGTCGTTAAGGGTGCAGCAAAAATACAAGCGCAGTCTCTTAATAAGAAAGCTGGTTTATAATTCAATAAAATTCAAACTAGACAACTTTACATCTTGTTTATTATTTGTCCTGGTAGAATCTTTTCAAAATGTTACACCGATGTGACTCTTAACGCTGAATTCATATTGGTCTTCTTCGTCTGGTTCATTACAATTTTGATATGTCGTTCCCTTTAGGAACTATAACGAGACTCAAGTTTAATTACATTTTTAGGAACTGCAACGAAGAAATTTTTCGTTATTACTTTTAGAAGCTAAGTACCCCAAAAAATCACATTGTGATTAGAAATTCTACTACCTTCAACTACCTTAAATTCTAAATGATTTCAAATTAAGGGCCCTGAATAGGATTTTGAATATTTCTGGTTATTATTTTATTTTGGGCAAATTCAGTCTAGATTGGGTTATGGTATTACTATTTGGGGAAGTTCTTCTTTAATATATATCATTTTTTAAGCACAAAAACGAATAAGATGTATAGCGGGAGCACCTCCCACATTCATGTCGCGATTTTTATAAACAACACGAAATTCTTCCGTTTCCAAGTCTATATATCCTGGAGCTATTAATGTATGTGTACAAAAATCAATGTAGGTTGGAAAAAAAATGAGGACATTGATTTTTATGATACCCATAGAAAAATTAATTTTCATATCCCAAATAAACGTCTAAATATATCTACAGAAGCCCATAACATCTTGGGATTGAAATTGTATAACAAATTGCCACTAGCATATAGAAACTCAAAAAACATATTTATCTTTAAGAAACATGTTAAAGATCATCTTTTAAATTTATGTACATACTCTGTTCAGGAATATTTTGAATATTGTGGGAATATTGTAATGAGTTTTAAATACTGCAATTGCCAACCTCTTTCTCTTGACTTGTCCAATAGCACTGCTCTGACTGGATTAATAAATTGATTTGATTTGAAAATATCTCTCCATTTGTCCGCCCGTTTCTTTAAGTACGATCACTGAAGAACTTAAAGTTATATTGTATTGAAATTTGGGCACTTAAGTAGAGTTGGCTAGAGGAAGAACTACTTATTTTGAAAAAAATCTATTAGTAAGTACATAATTTTGAAACATTTTAAGAAAAAAATGTACATCTCTCGTCTCTTTTCCGGCTGTTAGGGTACTCTGTATTAATTTATTCTTGTCTGAGAAGAGTCTTATAAAATTATCCACAATTATATATAAACTTTAATAAATCGGCGAAGAGTGTAATGTTTACGTTTTTCACGCTATTTATAATCGTATGTGGGCGTCTTATGCATTTACATTTCACACTAAGCAACTAAAATATCACAAACATACAACTCCAGAAGAACCGAAGACGGTAAGATTTAAAGTTGTTTTAATTATAAGGTACAATCTAATAAATTTTTTAACAAACTTTCTAACGTAAATGCAAGAGTGACAGAGGAAACAGTACTTGTAAGTAGATAAGAGACGGATAAGATAAAGAATTGGATAGACAGAGGTCAGTTTACCAAGATGATAAAAATGTATCTATATTACTTCCTTTCGGTTGTAATTCTAAACCTGTTATTTTTTCACACACACTACATTAACTACTTGTCTAATTTAGCTGTGTTTACTTCTCTTTGTGCCTTAATATTTTCTAAGTTGGTTTACGTGCAGGTGTTGCAAGTAGGTATGTTAATTCACAGCTGTATGGTTATGTTGCTTGTCCTTTTTGTACTTATATAGGTAGAGGTGATGATATTAAATAACGTTATGTTAAACTTTGAGAGTATAAAAGCAAGGGACATATAATTTATTTATGCGATGCATTCCAGAACAATGCCATAGGTATGCATATTAAATAATGGAAAATACTTTTATGTATTAATATGAAGGATATGGAATAGAGACTAAAAAAGCAACAAGGAAAAATACGATAGATGTAGAAGATGTAGATGTAGTAAAATGAATGTATGGAACATGAGGATAAGAAGCCATTTTAATGCTTTCGTCGTATTGCTTTGAAACAAATAGGAAAAGAAACATCCATCTATTAGCAAGAATTGAAGTGATTTGGCTTTATGAAACTCCTCTCTTGATAGCCTAGTTGCCAGGGTCATAATTAATTGTTACCTCGCTAATTTTTTCATGAAAGGCTACTTTTTGCTAGTAGAAAGTGGCTCAAAAAAGTTTACCAAAATCTACCCCTGCGAACACTTAAAAACAATCCTCTGAAACGGAAACAATCAGTTTTTTGATAATATCTCGAATAATAATAATAATAATAATAAAATACGGATAACACCACGTGAAAAAGCGGGAAATTTTATATAAAAATAGTATAAAATATTTTTCCTATTATTTGGGTTTTCTACCACATGTATTATTATCCTCTTTAAAAACAAATCACCGAATCTACAAAACAATAGAATTATTGGAAAATAGTATAAAAGTTTTTTTAAATAAATGTTTCCCTTAACATGAGAAATTATTACAGTTAATATTTCAAGCGCATCACACAGGCAAATGAAGCAGTTTTTGACCGCCGCTACATAATAAAAATAATTTGTACCCATTAAAAACGAAAAGAAAGCATTTTAAAGAGGAAGAATTCAGCTTTCCAACGGTATACTTACTTTTAATTTTTTAAATTTTTATTTCTTATAAATTGCGCGTGAAAGTTAAGCTTTATCATTTTTTTCCACTCTATATTAAAACATAAATATTAAATAAAATACTAATTTTAAAAAATCCTTGTAGATATAGCTTGTTTATACCTTAAACTTCAATCTAAGATTATTTTTTATGCTTTAGAGTATCCAGGGTAAAAAAATTAAGTTTAAAATCATTGCTATTTCTTCCATGCTTGTAGGTAAAAAAGGTAGGTTAGTGTATATGACGTCCAGTTGTAGACCGGTGTCAAATATATTAGCTATGAATTGCGTTATACAAAATAAATTCGTAGTTGTGGATCTTCTCTTCATGAAACCGTGTTTAGTTGTGATTTTGTTTTTAAATGAAAAAAGAGGAAATCATGGAGAAGCATTTCAAGACACTTAGAAAAGTTATTGATAATAGTAATAGGCCTATGATTTTAAATTTGGTTTCTCCCGCCTTTTTTGTAGAGAACTTCCAAGAAGAGGGATATGTAGATGTGTTAATGGAGAGATTAAACATTATGGTAAGAAGATATGCACAGTCTCGTAGAAAAAAGTAGGTATTTTGTCCGGGCCAACAGGATTTTTGGGTTTAAATGTTTTAAGACTATTAAGTACTTTAGTTTCAGTAAATTGCTTTAAATGTAAGCCATCGGTTAGGGTACTCTGAGAAGTAACTTCAAAATGAGTGCTATCTATATAGAAACTCTGAAAAAGTCTCCAAAGGCATCTGCAATGTTTTTTGGGTCGTTTATCAAACTATCATTATATATGATGTTGTTTGGCATGCCATTATTTTTTATATTACTTTCGATACGACTGCAATATTCTTTATAAGAGTTTTCTATATCAGCTTTAATTCTTGGTCTCAAAAATAGTTCTTGTAATGCGATAGAGGATCTTTATATCTTTTATAGTCTCTTCTGGCTTTATATTTAAGACGGATACCACTAAACCAAGGTGGGTACATTCGTCTATGAGGTTTGGTTTTACATATGACGGTATCAAGCAAGTCATACAGTTTTGTATAAAAAGCGTCGCAAAAACTGTCAACATCGGTATAACTATTTAAGAAGCTCCAGTCTATATAAGTTAAACTTTCATACAACCCTATGAAATCTGCCTTACGAAAATTGTAAAATATATTATCTACTGTTCTTTTCCTCTCTAGTAAGACTGAAATATACCACGATCGCTGGATGATGATTTTCTTCTGGTAGTAATGTATCTAACGCTTTTTACATGGCACAATATATATTTGACAATACCAGGTCTAGTACTCTCTGGTTCGCATTATGTTAAGAATTAACTTTAGTTATATAGCGTTAATTAAAAAAATGTTAATAAATCTATTCATCCTATTAATGGTACTAGTAGTTAGGGTGAGGTCGGCGTTCGGTAAATAAACCTCAAACGGTCCCTTCATCTTCATTCCTATCGTTCATTCGAGTATATAGACCGCCAACTTTCTCCTTAATTTCCCAATAATAGGATATCATGCCATTCAAGAAGCTCATTCATTTCTATTCATTGTCCCGAGAAACAATAGGAAATTTCTGCATTGCATCCACACATTGGATACGTAGGATCTAACATATTTCTTAACGGAGACCGGTGTCTCTTAAGTTTACATTAGTCTCTCAGAATTCCGATCAGTTGATTCGGTCTTCCGAAAAGCTGACCTTAATTTGTCGGTGGCTCTCTCAGATTAAGAAAGAGATATAGATAAATTATATTTAGACCAAAGGTATTTGACTGTGACTTGTTAAATCTTGCTAGGAATAATAAAAAGGAACTAATGTACTTTGTTGCCGAACCTCTGTGTGAGAATGGGAATGAAGTTATTCGTTTACAATCTTACCACTATCAATTCAACGCTATAGAGTTAATTTGGGCTAATACAAAATGGTGTAATGATAAGCATTTAAAAATTAATGGAACTGGAATGGAAGGGCGTTTTAGAAACTTGGGAAAAAGCATTAAAACAGAGCATAAAAAAAGATGGACGAAGTGTGTCGATCATACAGAGAAATTAATAAAGCGATGATGACAAACAGAAAAACTTTTTAGATGTTCAAGTCGGACCACTAATTATTTATTACTTTTGATGGTCCTGATTCTTCTAATAGTGATGATTAAGGTTTTACATATTCTTAATACACCAATCTTGACACGCGCGCCGAAGAAAGTGTTTGAGTGTATAGTGTTTGGTGTTTGTGAAAGTGCTTTATTGCTAGTGTTGTTCTGTGATAATTGTTTCAATTGCAATATTTACATTTTAATACACGAATGGCGAATCGTGAGCCGAGAGGATAAATTGTTCAAGTGTTTTAGTGTTCATAAGCATTGCGTTGTCACTGTGCTCTTCTTTGGGAATTGTTCTACTTTATTTATTTTAAAATTATTGTTAATTTGTTATTTACTATCTATATCTAAGAATTTTAATTTTTGTTTTACCATAGAAATTGGTAATTTTTTTTAATACTAATTTTCTCAATCAGAATTTTCGTTTATTACCGTTAAGAGAACAACTTATTTTCGTTACTTCTAACGGAAATTTCATATTTATTTTTGTTATTACATGAAATTATTTATTCTACTAATATCCTATCCCCTATTAAAATTACCATCCTCTCCTTTCCTGGCAAGAAATACCGATACCTCTCCGCGGTTCTTGCTGGACTGTAACAAGTTTTCGAACAATATTACTTCTCGATTATTATTATTATTTTAATTAATAATGCTATTGATTGAGTTGAGCAATTAATTTTTCGTCATCAGTTTCGTTTGTGCCCGTTTGTCATCAGAATTATACTAAACAATGGAGTTAGGAAATTAATACTTCTTAACAGTTATTTAGCGATTGCATCGGTTATCATTCATGAAGAGTTTGAGAACCACTGGCATTTCTGACCCTACCAATACATTCTTAGTTCAGACAACGAAACGACCTTTGGATCCACCACATTAAAATATACTTATGCAAATGTGTAGGCAGCGATTGCAAAAAATTATAACGAAAAATGTTAATTTTTATTTATTTCATTATGTTTTATTAACCATAAATGTGTTTTTATATCTCACATTTATTGTTTTATTTAATAATTTACAATTACTGTCTATCGTCGCTAAAAATAAACATGACAAAACTCAACACCTCTTGCTACAGACTTTCTCAATAACTGGGGAGAGGTGGTATGAAAAATAATGCACAATTAAATTATCTTGGAATATAAAAAATACTGAACTGAACTTCCACAACTTATATCCGGTGGCAAAACGCGGTCTTCATATTTTTCAAACTCATTTCCTGTGAGATTCCGGTCTATAGTTGTGAACAACGTGACATGAGGAACATGTAATTTTTTTTAATCGGCTTATTTATATTTACGTCCTGGCGGAATTTAGCATTAGAGATTCCACTACTCAACCAGGACACATACACGCAGATAATTACACAACAGCCATTAACTACAACATTGCCATCTGTTACAGCTAAGACTCGAACTCAGGAGTGCTACAGTGACTAGCCGCGTTGCCCCTCACACAATTCCGTCTTGTCATTGTTATTATACCAACACATAACGCATTAAAAACCTCACTAAACATCTGTACCTTAGCCAAAATTCAAACCCGAGATTCCATGGTCTCAAGCCTAACATGTTCTTGTATACAGAGAATCAGAGAGTACTTTTAGGTACTAACTTCCCATGCTCTCGCATAATTCAAGGTGACTTTCCACAGGCCTATCTAGATGAGGATGCACACCGTCCTACCAGAGAAGGAAGGTGCCTGGCCGGAAAAATATTCACCTCCAACAAAATAAAATGGGCGGTATCTACCTTCAAGCACTTTAAAACACAGGGCAGATATGACATTTGAGATATGAGAAGTTATTTATATCAAGCTACATACTTGGGTATATTCCTCAAGCTTGGAAGGAAGTTAAGACGGCGTTTATTCCAAAATTAGGTAGACGTCCACCAGACGAGCCTAATAATATCGTCCCATTAGCCTCATTTGTCCTAAAAACAATGGACAAACTATCAACGTATCAGAAGTGAAATCCTTATAGGAATACCGCTTCATTCTAAACAATTTGCCTATCAACAATAAACGCTTTACATTTCCTGGTCCAAGGTATTGAAAAGTCATTTATAGCCAAGGAAGTGGCTATGTGTGCTTTCGTAGACATAGAGGGTGCTTTTGACAACACCTCCTATGAATCCATACATACAGTTATCTACAGTTAAATAAATGACCAGAAGTGTGGGCATGAGTCGGCTACGGTGCCTGCAGTCAGGGGTTGTCCACAAGGCGGAGTCCTATCACCCTTGCTGTGGTCAATGGTGATCGATGATCTTCTCCATAAAATGAGCAATTCCAGCTTCAACGTCCAGGGTTATGCAGATCTGTCGTGACTGTGAGAGGCAGAAATAAGGTTATGATCTGAAACCTCATACAAATTACCTTAAACATAATATCCAAATTGTGTCATCGGAGGGGCTTAATATCAATTCGAGCAAAACAACTCCGTTCACCAAAAGGAGAAAACTTAATTTTAGAATTCTTATGCTGAACGGAACGATGTTAAACTTTTCAAGTGAAAAGGAGTAATCCTGGATCAAAAACTTACCCGGAACTCACCTCTGGAAAGGATATTGACTAAAGCAACATCGGCAATATGGATGTATCGTGTCGTAGGATGTTTGGTAAGACTTGGGGTCTGAGGCCGAAAATTTAGAGCATATGAGAAAGGAGGCAGCACTTAGTGCCCTGCGACTGCATCAGGCACATAAATTTAAACCAGGCGATCTGATTGGTCACCTAAGGATTCTAAATTTAGCACATTTGGAGTCCCTGACCAAACCCACTGACTCAATACCAATCAAACAGGACTATGACTGTCCGTTTGACGTGCTAATCGAAAGCCGTCAGACGAGCAAAATGGAGGCACTGCGATTGGAACTTGTGTCACTCATCTGGTATACAGATGGATCTAAGATGACCGAAGGAGTAGGAACCCTCGGTAATACGCCACCATCGTCCAGGCAGAAATTCATGCCATAGATCTGTGTGCCCAAGAATGCCTAAATAAAGGCATTCGAAGGCCAAAGATCTATATACTGTCAGATAGTCAGGCAGCATTAAAAGCTCTAACTTCCTATACCTTCGAGTGTCTGGGAATCTAGACAATCCCTAAAGCAACTGGCTACCATCAACAAGGTTACCTTGGGTGCCAGGGCATGAGAAAGCTGAAGCACCATTCATTGGACCTGAACCGTTTTGTGGCCTGGCCAAGGGACACATAACGGAGGAGGTCCAGAAATGGGAAAAGGATCAGAAAAACTCCTACTGGAGGAATACTCCAGGCCAATGACAAGCGAAAAAGTTTATAACTTATTCGGCAAAGGATGCCACAAGGCTTCTCGAACTTGAAAAGTTCGAATTAAGGCTGATAACAGGCCTTCTAACTAGCCACTATCCCTTGAGATATCATCTCAATGATATGGAGTAGACAACAAATGAAGATATAGTGATACTACAACTGAAACTGCGGAACATATACTTTGCGAATGTAAGGTGTTATTCGCATTAGGCTAAAGTTCTTAGAGTAAGAGGAATTAACGCCTGAAGGCATATGGAAATTAGCTCCAGGAAAATCACAATGAAAAGTCTTGGAATCCTGGGCAACAACTACATGTAGGGTAAATCACAAAAGATCTTTTATGTCGAAGTAAAGTATAAAGGTTACTCAGAGCCAAGCAACCCCTAAGACAACCTACAGTCTACAATACTCGTGTTGTAGTTTGATATTGTGTAAAAGTGCTTGTGTATCAATAAAAACATTCCCGTATATAGCATATGTGTCATAATAAGAGCATAATGTGTCATTAATAATAAATAAAACGAATTCAACTATGGAAAATTCATCGTTGTTGTTAATTTTTAACAGTCCACCTGTATTTTAACATTTTTTAAGCATCAATTCGTAAAATAATCGCTCAGTCAGGAAAATTATTAGCGCCTATCCAATTTTAAATAACGCTGTGTGTTCTAGCTAAGGTTAAATGGCTGTATATGCGCAACGGCCAATACTCACTTCCTGGCCGTACATCGCGAAGGCCCAGGGGAAGGCTGGCCATTTGAGCTTTAATTTATTCCATTTAAACGATTGCCTGTTTGGAGCTTCAATTTTTGATATTCTGTATTTTCGGTCCAAACTAGACATGCCTGATGGTATGTGTAATACATTATTATTGATGAACGTTTAATAAATCAGGCAGATGGTACTAAGTTAAAATTCACTCGGCTCACATGATGAAATATAAAAATATAATGTAGCAGCGGGGGTCACGCCTTGACAAATCCTAAAAAACTTTTCTAATAAACATAAATTATAAAAGCATTAATATTTCGTTTTAATAAACATTGACAACATAAACGTAATTTATAAAAACATGTCCTCTGAAAGCGACAATTGATGATTTATTATCAGCTTTTTAATTATACCTTGTAATAATTCGTGTGGTGGTTTTTCAACAATATACAAGAGTCCACGATGAAAGTAATAAATTGATAATATTTTCTTTCCGCAAAAACACTCAAATTCGTTGATTCCAGTAGTATTTTTTTGATCTGTACAATTATTCAATCCGGTTTTGGCGGAAATGAAATACAAAATTCTGTATATTTAAGTCAGACATGTATACCGCTGTATCAGACATCCCTCAAGGATCTAATATTGGACCTCTCTTATTTTTGTTATTTATTGATGACCTTACGAGGGTTATTGACTGTGATAAGCTTCTGTTTGCAGTTGATTTAAAAATTTATCTGAAAATTAACAACAATAGTGTTTCATCAGTCTCAAATTAATTCACTTGAGGATTGGTGTAATACATTTAGACTTAAACGGAAAGTATAGGAATGTAAAGTAGTTAGTTACTCACTTAAACTACCTCTTGAATAATCAATTACTGGATAGCCAATACTCTACTAAAGGTCTAGGTATATTATTTGACAATAAATTATATAAATAGCCTAACCTAGCCTAGCTGCATCAAGCACATCAATTTTAGGCTTTATTATTTGGAACTAAGTCTTTTAATAACAACATTGCATTGAAAACATTATATTAATCACTTGTACATTCCAAACTGGAATAAGGATATTTGATTTGGTATCCAATATATTATGAAAATCACTCAACATCTCTGGAATCTGTTCAAAGAAAATTTTTAAAATCTTTAACATTTAAGAATATAATGACGGGCTTGTAGATTGTAGATCGTTTTATGGGGTTGTTTGGCTTCGAACAGCCTTACTTCACTTCGACCTAAAAGATCTTTTGTGATTTACCCTACATCTAGTTGTTGCCCAGGATTCCAAGACTTTTTACAAAGCTTGTGATTTTCCTGGGGGCTAATTTCCCTATGTCTTCAGACATTAATTCCGCCTGTTTTAGGAATTTTAGTCTAGTGTGGACTAACCTCATGCATTCACAAAATATAAGTTCCGCAGTTTCAGTTGCAGCATTGCAATATCTGCATTTGTCGTCAACTGCCTTGCCCATGCTCTCGAGATGATATCTCAAGAGGCAGTGGCCAGTTACAAGGCCTGTTATCAGACTTAATTCGAACTTTTCAAGTTCGAGAAGCCTTGTGGCATTCGTTGTCGAATGAGTTATAAACTTTTTCGCTTGTCTTTGGCCTGGAGTATTCCTCCAGTAGGACTTTTTTTTGTTCCTTTTCCCATTTTTCGATCTCCTCCATTATGTCCCTTGGCCAGGCCACAAAACGGTTCAGGTTCAATGAATTGTGATTCAGCTTCTTTTTTGCAAGGCTGTCGGCAAGTTCAATACCTTGTACTCCATCATGCTCTGGCACCCACATCAAGGTAACCTTGTTGTTGTTGGCCAGTTACTTTAGGGATTATTTACATTCTCAGGCAATTTTAGACTCAAAGGTATAGGACCTTAGAGCTTTTAATGCTGCCTGACTATCTGATAGTATAGACGAGGCAAGAATTCAAGCGATGCACGTCACGAGTGATCTCATTAAAGAAATTTTAATACCAATATAATTTTTAATCATTAATTACGTTAAAAAGAGTAATTCTTGACACCCAGTTATTAAGCTTTTTTCAGAAATAGGTACAGTTTAATGGGGCTTCATGATTCATAATAGTATTGTTTTATTTATAGAATCGATCTGTGACGTGCATCGCTTGAATTCTTGCCTCGACTTTATATAGATCTTTGCCCTTCGAACGCTTTTATTTAGGCATTCCTGGGCACACAGATCTATATCATGAAATTCCGCCTGGAAGATGATTGGGGTGTTACCAAGGGCTATTGATAGCCTACATTTCGGTCCTGCTACACCCGCTCCTACCCTTTCAGCCATCTTAGATCCATCTGTATACCAGATGAGTGATCCTTGTTCCAATCGCAGTGCCTCCATCTTGCTCGTTTGACGGTTTTCGATCAGCACGTCAAACGGACAGTCGAAATCTTGTTTGATTGGCATTGAGTCAGTAGGTTTGGTCATGGACTCAAAATGGATTAGCTCCAAAATCCTTAAGTGACCAACCAGATCGCCTGGTTTAAATTTGAGTGCCTGATGCAGTCTTAAGGCATTAAGTGCTGCCTCCTTCCTCACATGCAAGTGCAAAGGAAGTAGGTCAAGCACTGCCTCCATTGCTGCTATGGGACACGAGTGCATTGCTCCTGTAGTCCCTAAACAGGCAAGTCGTTGCAATTTTTTCAACTTTCCTTGTGCTAATATTTCTTCTGTTTTTGGCCACCATAGACATGATGCGTAGGTCACCATAGGTCTCACAACCGATAGGTAGGACCAGTGTATCATTTTCGGCTTTAGGCCCTAAGTCTTACCAAACATATATATACCCAAGTGTATGGCTTGCCATAAATATACTTCTCAGGTATGGGATAAGCTTTTCAATTCCATGTTGAAGTAGGGCAGGGAAAATGCCAGCTCTGCCCAGTGATTTAAAGGGCTTGAAGGTAGATACCGCCCATTTAATTTTGTTGGGGGTGAAAATTTTTCCAGCCAGGCGTTTTCCTTCTCTGGTAGGACGGTGCGCATCCTCATCTAGATAGCCCTGTGGAAATCCACCCTGACTTATGCGAGAGCCTGGGAAATGAGTGCCTAAAAGCACTCTTATGTTTTCCTGCTGACTCTCTGTATATTCGCCATCAGGCTTTTTGAGTAGTCCTATTCCATTTGAGTGGTCTTTTGCAAGAACTTTTTGTAGACGGACTGCTGAGGCTAGTTCATCTATCCCTTCGCAGAACCGTCTCCATGATCTTCTTTTAGACGTTCTCAATTCTTTATTGTACTCCATAAGGACTTTTTTGTAGTCATCCCAGTTTCTCGAATTTTTGGTTTTATTAAAAACTTTCCTAGTCTCAGCCCTAAGACGACTGAGATCCCTATTCCACCAAGGCACATCTCCCTGGACTGCCTTTTGTTTAATGGGACAGCTTTTTTCCATAACATGAAGTCATGATGTTTTGTAGTTGATATGAGGCTATGTCTAATTCCTCTATTGTGTCGATGGAATGTGTTACACCTTCCATCTCCGTCCTTAAGTGTTCTTTATAAACACTCCAGTCCATCAGTCTAGGTATTCTACATTCCTCGAGGCTTGTTACAGCTGTCTCCAAGTCGAATCGTATGTGTCTATGATCCAACATGGAAGGCTCATCTGAAACGTGAACAGCAGAGCTGTTCTAGGATAGTCAAGCAAGGTAGAATAAATTAACTTACATGATTGTGTAAGGAGTCCTTTGATATGTCCTCTAAGTTCCCAGGGCTCTTGGATGAGCCCTATGTTTAATTTACCACTAATAAATGTCCTGCTAAGCACACTCGAGGCTGCCTTTGCATGGTGGAGATTTATTTGAAGGCATTTAGGGCCATTATGGCGGCATGGAGCCATTTTCGTGACCTATTTTAGCTGTCTTTTTGCCCACACTGTTAGTAATTAAATTGGGTTTCATGACAGTCCCAGGAGTAGCGGAGGAAAAGCAAGTTACCTGAGATAGTGCCCCGCATGCCCCAGGCAGACATTTATTTAAACCAGGGTGCGTCAGGTGTCCTGGAGTCCGCATAATAACGACTAAGCTTCCCCCTAGCCACGCAGTCATAGGCTTATGCTGTTCCACCTTGGAGTTGGGGGAGTTTTATTATGGCTCCCATCCACTTGATCGCCTGGTTAAGGCAGACCCCACGTGGAGCAAGCAATCCTCAACAACCACCCACTTGCTCCACACGGTTTATACCAGGCAGGTTTCCAAGACAGAGCTCCAGCCCTTCGTGCGCCCGACTGAGTCTCCGTCTCCACGCTTCTTCTTCATATTATTATATGTATTATATAATGATTTTTTTATAATTATTAATTCAGTTAGCAATTTTTGTTACACAGTTTGTTATTAATTATGTCCTGTAAGTGGATTTCTGATGGGCAAATAAATAAATATTATTATTATATTTCGTTTACAGTGAACTAACATTTCAGTCAGAAACTATGAATCAATTCGAGAATTAAAATAAATTTAAAAATAAATATTGTTGATTCTAAATTTCGTACTTTTGATATTGCTTTTTACCTACGTCTTTTGTTCAATATTGATATACCTGTAGAATCGTTTTACTGTTTCTCCCAACAGAAAACTGGAAACAGCTGCCGAATAACAAAGAACTATTTATTGTCTATTCGGACAAGCAGGAAATCGATCTCCTTATTTATTATTACAAATTGGCACAATACGTTGAGAAATTCAATTCGGTTCAACAGATATATACGCCCATAAATAGTGAAATATTTCAACCGTTATACCTGATTATAAAAATGTACAAGAAAACAGTAAAACTAATTAAAATTAAATATTTTAACGCATTCTACGTTATAATCATTAAAGAAAGAATTTTACCTATTTGTCTCTGTCAAAAAGTGTGATTAGTTACTACAACGGAAAAGAAAAAATACTTCCATACAATTATTTAACCACAATTCTATAATTTACAGGGCGCGTCTTGGAGAAGCTGGCGCCTTTGGTGTGACACCGCATATGAACTAGTTTGTTTATAACATCAAAACACAAGAACAACCACACTCAGCACGCAAATTGGCACCATCCCAACAGAGAACATTCTGAGCATATCTAATTAAATGCCAAATAAATTTTTTATGGACCATATGCTTAGAATTTCCTTGAATATTCTCAGCATATTCTTTCGTACATGGGGGTAAAACAAAATTAAAAAACCAAATACGACAATAATTAAATGGCTCTTCAATAATACCTAATTTTAACTAATTCATAGCCCAATTTTTATCGAAGCTTTAACAACTATTATTGTGTGGAAAATTGTCACCTCCGAAAGAGAATATTAAAATTTAATCGCATCTTTATACACACAGAACAAAAGTAACCAGAATAAATCTGAGGGAGGAATATATACTATTGTATACTGTGTGGCGAGTATACTAATACCATATATAAACTAGAGTTTCTTGTGACTTCTTGGTATCCGACAGTACCGACTAGATGAGCAACATAAGCAAATTTCTCCTTGTCGTTATCGTTGTAGTTATTGAATAACATTAATTAACCAACTAAAAAAGAGAGCTTTGATTTGCAAGGACAATTTGCAATAATATTCGTTAAGAGAGAGAGATTTGATAAGGAAATATTTATTATTTTTAACCATAACTTTTTTTAAAATACATATATTGGTAAAAAGAGTATAGGGCTACCTAAGTAGTACCATGACAGGTGTAGTGATTAGTGATATGAATTTTCACTCAATAGTTTAAGTTGTTTGCAAAATATTCTTTCTTTGAGTTGAATATACATATGTAAATTTATTTATTTAAGATATCCCATCCAACAGCTTTCGTCAATTAGAGGATGAGAAATTTGCAAATATTTAAATACAAAAGTTTATATGTATAGCACAAACAAACATAAAATCGTTCAAAATTAATAACATTTAAAATACACATACGAATATACTAAATATACATTCAAAGTTACACATTTTACTACACAAGATATACTGTGTAAAGTGCTTTAATAGATTTATGTCGAAAGGCAGAATGTTTCTTAAAATTTAGTTGCGACTATTGTTACCTGAAATCTGTTTTGACAAAATGTCTGCGCAGTCATATCAAACTGAGAATTGAGAATCTACTGAGGAGTAAATTATGTGGAGTTCCAATTGGTGGACATATACCCCCATTCATTCAGTAACAAAAAATTCAAGAATCTCCTTTGAACATTTTCAATGGTGCCATTATATTTTAAATACCCCGACTAAACTCGCATATTCTAATTTAGATTTTAGTAATGCGTATAAATAGCATACATAAAACACTTGAGTGTCTGTAAAGCCATTGACCAAGGGAGTTCTTATCTAAGTTACAATAAGGATGACTATCCCTACAAATTCTTTGAGTAATGTCATTCAATAAAGACACTTGCGTAAGCTATATTGCGGGCGGCCAAAAAGTCAAAACTTATAATACACAGATGGTGTAATGTACCTGATATAGTACCTTCCCGAGACCACAGAAATGTCGCCGCAAAAAATGCCTTTAGAAACTTCTTCAGATGCTGCTACTAATTTAGAATTATAACGAAGACCGCGTCCTCGCCTCACACATCTTCCAGCGGCTTGTATATCAGTGTATGCGCGGAAGCTATACAACCTTAGGCGAGGGTTGTATAGGGGATATATCATCCTTCGGAGGGGATGTAAAGCCGTCGGTCCCTTGTCTATTAAATGTTAGGCAAGTAAAAGATCCCTACTCTTCTTAAGGGAAGAGGTTCGGCAAAATTCCTGGTTGGGTGTAGCTCGTCTACAGGCGTCGGTGATAGGCCTCAGTAGCGGAAATAGGCCGACGTTAAATAAATGTATTAAAAAAAAAAAAAAATTAGAATTATGTAGTCGCCAGCGACGTTGAAAATGCCTTTGAGAAGAATCTTAGGAAGAATAACGAAATGTTCATTATGGAACTTAAAAACGAATCTAACATGAATTCTTAAGAAGGACTATGAAAGTTGGCTTAGCAAATTAAGTTTTATTGTAAACATGTCGGAAAACGCCTTTGGAAAAACTTATCGGGCGTCACCAAAATTAAAAAAAATTTCTGGTTCGAAAAATATTTCGAAGAGTGTTTTAATTTACGCCACTGTTGATGAAATTCGCTTAATACTCCTTCAACCTCTAAACACGTAAAATTCATCTACAAGACGTCTTGTCCTGGAAAACGTAGGCATTTCTCAAAGAAAGTTGTTCGTACGTCAAGACTCATATTTAGGATTAGTTATTAGAATGACCTTGCAATTCTTCCATTGATTCTAAAGCGTTTCGTCCGGCAATAAAAACTCGTGCAGCGATGTTGTTCAAAATAATGTTTGGCGGAAAATTCGAAAGAGTAATTTGTGAAAGAATGCAGGGGGCCCTAAGAATAATTGAAAAATAGTGCAGAAAACACTCCCTGTCTGTCAATAACAGAAATATGGAGGTGGTTCTCTTCAAAAGAAAGAAACTAGGAGCACTGAAGGCACCTGCCCTCCTGGATATATCACTAAGTTCCGCATCAGAAGAGGTTGTGAACAAGAAGATGAGACGGTCCAACATGTACTCTGTAATGCCGTCTCATCAATCAGAGATTCAATTTTGGGAGAACGTTGAACCTTGGCCGGTGTAAGGGAGATGCCCCTAGGCAGCATTACCTATTTTGCAAGATTAGATTGGCTGGAGGCATAAGCGAGGGTCTTCCTACACGGAAGAAGTATAAATGGCCCAATAGGGCCTAAGTGCTGTAGTTCAATGTTTTTCAACCAATTCCAAATAATCAATTCTGGCGAATCATTTCAAATTCATCTTTGCGAATTTTTAAAGTTAGACCCAAACAAGATATTTGTATTATTGTTGTACTTTTCTACATTTATTTTTTTTTAAATGCTAGAGAGCATGTACGGGACATGCACTCTATACACAAAACCAACTTGCGCTGATTGGGATTTTGGAGATGGTTAAAATGTGTTTTCTTCAATCAATAATGTCAGTTCTCGTAAATTACCTAGACTTAATAATAGTATTAAAACTATGAACTCTTTCTAAAATTAGATATATTTAATACCAGCAACCATGTATATTAATCGTACAAGGCAGGTGGTAGCTATTGGGGGTCAGTTTTGATGTTTATTGCTCACGGTTTGATCGCACAATGATAGAAAACAATGTTTCAAAAGGGTTGTTATAACAGTATATCTTCAAACAATGAATTCTACCCCTTTCAATCCAACTGTTTGCCGTTTCTGTTGTAGGAGATTTTCTTTTTATTTAATATTTATTTAGATTTACAGTCGTCCGCGAGAAACAGTCGACTCGTATTTCGTATTAAGTGATAAGTCAAAATACTGCATAAAATGTATTACTTCTAACATAACAATTTCATATGCATTTGATGGGAGCATCGTAGAGACATAGACAAATCTGCCACATCTTTAAACGATAAGCTAAATTGACATAAAATACAAATAAGAAGTTATAGTCGGGTACTGGACAGTCAAAAAATGCAACAAAAACTTTACTCTCTGTACTATCTCGCCTACAAATTGAATCACATATCTTTATAGATTTTTAATAATGTGCGTCGGCTTGTTTGATTAGACCATGCTGAATAGTTCACCGGCGTTAATAATTAGCTCGTAAAGTTTTTGTTGCGTTTGTTAACTGTCTAGTAAAAACTGTACCCGACTATACCAAGTTAATATTTCAGAATAGTAGATTAAAGGTAAATTAGGTCGTTCAAAGGTAAAAGAGATGATATCCAACAAAACGATGAAAATTTGTTTTTGTATAATGCAAATGGCTGTTCACTAAAAACCTCTAAACAAGTCGAGGTTTTATCGATGATTAAAGAAAAGCTTATTTTCTTTAATCATCGAGCACGGTTGTCGCTTGAATGCGACAACCATGCATGTTAAGCACAGCATATTTTTGAAATACATGCATATATTTTTATTTGAGTCCTTATGTAAAGTGGAAATCGATACGTTTTTAAATTTAAATCACGCATTTTTGAAAGTGCATTGTAAGTCCATAATCTCTTAAATATTACGCAGCCGATATAAAAGTTAGTTCACCAGGAACACACGAATTAGAAAGCTATTGTTGGTGGAAGTAGAAGAATTTTCTCCTAACAACACAACAACTCGTAATATTTGTCCACTCAATGTTTGTGTAATGCAATTGTTAAAAATGTAAAAAAAATAAATTACTTGTAACAGACTACGCTACACTACTGCTGTTTAGTTATTTACGTGCTTCACTTCATATTGCGCTTGGAAATGCGTTTAAGATACGCAACGAGGTCACGGTTAGATGCATAAAGAGTCTCGCAAAGAGTACTCTATGGTAACAATACTCAGATGCAAATTAGATAATTTAATTTGCAGATTACAAACTTTATTTTCTCGGTTATTTTTGAGCATTTTAACAAATAAATATTTTTACGTAGATCAGAAAGAGGTAACTATTTATAGGTTAGAATATATGCATGTATTTTAAAAACACTCTTATAGTGTCGTCTGTAACATTGGAGTACAATGGGCTTAAATTTATAGAATTTTTAAGTAATCTGTTACACTACATAATTATAAAAACGGACGTAGTGTTGCAATATTAAATAAAACTCTACAAATAAATACTGCTAGTATACTGAGAGATCGTTTTACTTATTATCTGCCATACTCGATCATTTCATGTGAGATTCTAGCCATACCGTGAGCTTGTTGGGAGTTGTCGCAAGCCTATATCAAATTTAAATTTTTAATAAACGTTACCGTCTGACGGGAAGATTTTTGTTCAGCTTTGTACATGATTTATCAAAAAGAACAATACGAGATATGTAATTAAATCTTCCTCTTGCTGGTATTATGATCTATTTTATCATTTAAAATCATTTTAAAGTGCTCTATTGTTGCATCTACGAACACGAAGCAAACAGGTTCGGTCGAAATTTGTCAGCCGAGAATGGGATTCTAAATTATAACCTTTGACACTTGTTTTTCTATTGCTTCCGCTGACTTACGAAGTAACTTTTTTTACTTACTGTTGAATTTACTCTGTAGCATCTTTCTTAAACCATCAGGTATATGAATTATACAGAATTACACTAATTAAAAAAGTCGGCTGAACAACAAACTAGCCGAGCTGATAAAACTCGATATACTTCCAGTTCAACGGAAACCATTGGCCAATATCTTCATGGAAGCATTTGAAATGCATGCCCTGGACACCTACGGCCTCAAACCTAAATATTGGTTTAGATATGTGGACGACATCTTCATTATCTGGCAGCATGGACGGGAAGAACTGGAGAATTTCAAAACCTACCTTAACAATCTTCACCAAAACATCGAATTTACCATGGAAATTGAGAAAGATGGAGAGCTCCCGTTTCTAGATGTACTCGTATACAGAAAAATGATGGAACATTAAGACACAAGGTGTACAGGAAACCAACACACACCGATAGGTATCTAAATGCGCGTTCTCACCACCATCCAGCACAGAAGTAGGCCGTCGTCAACATGTTGGTACACAGGGCAAAACAAATATGCGAAGAGGAACATCTCCAAGAGGAATACCAGACTCTAAAGACATCTCTACAGAAAAATGGATACAGACCCAAGGACATAAACAACGCCATCAAGAAATAGAGCATAGTCAATACGAAAGAAGAAAAGAAATATACAGCGACAATTTACCATATATACAAGGTTGCATGGACAGGATTGAAAGAGTGCTAACAAAGAAGAACATCAAAGTGATCTACAACGCACAACAAAAAATCACATTTTCACATTTTCCTAAATACAATCCACCAGAAGAGCCCGATTCACTAGGAGTTTATAGTATTCCATGTTCGTGTGGAGAAATCTACATAGGAGAAACCAAGAGACATATTAATATCAGGCACACAAAGATGGAAAACATCATTAAGTCTTCAGTTGCGGAACACACTAAGGGAACCGGCCACTGGATAAAATTTGACGAGACCAAAAGATTGGCAAGCACGAGACACTACTCGCCCAGAAGATACAGAGAAGCCATAGAAATACACAAAAATCCAAATAATTTCAACCATGGCGCCGGACTACAGCTACCATTAACATGGAAATCAACGTTCCGGTCCACTTACCATGTGACATCATCGGAACTAAGTCACGCCTCCTGACGATACATATAAATAGAGGAGCTCAGGCCAACAGAGCTCACTTTGCTTCAGAAGAAGACCACGACAAAATGGTCGAAGCGTCAAGTATTCAAAACTATCAACGCGGAAGAGAACCCAGAAACCTAACTATGGATTATCATCAGCTCCGCGAAAGGCTTAGAACCAAATTATTTGAATATAATTTTAGGTAAAATTTATGTCAATAAAATTGTATCAACGAAAAAGAATAATTTAATACAAAAAATAATAGTGAATATGATACCAATCTCCTAGATTTCCAGACTGAGTATGATTGAAGGTGGAAACCTCTGGTACTGCAGTTCAGGCCCCAATTGTCTCATAGAGCATCCAATCTAGATATATCTTTGGCAATTTATTCTTGCAAGACGGCGTTTGATTCAAAGGGAGTTTAGATGTAAAGATTGTAGAATAGTCTCTTATCTATTTGATTCGTGTAATTAATACAAGATCGCAGGCTTAAACGCCTTAACAAAAGAAGAGAAATACTATGCAACCATGCGGTTTGGAAAAGTAATAATGGCAAACGTGAATGCAAAATTACGTATAAGTAAACGTAAATGCTTAAAGACTGCTAAATAAAACTGCTTACTGAGTAAAAGTATATTTAATACAAAATAGTAATTGTAATACGTAATAATAAATGGATAAATAAATTTAGTAGTAAATTTTAGATGCTGATTTGCAAACAATAAATTGCCAAAAATGAGATAGAAAATAATATTTTACTACCATGTGGTAACATATAGTATTTTAATTACTTATTGAATTAAAAAATTTGAATTCAATTTATTAAAAAAAATTGAAATTTCATTAAGGAAATAATCGAAAATTATTGAAATTTAAATGACTAATAAATAAAATTTACCTGGTAGTGTTAAACTAAACACAATGAAACGTGGATATGAATGTAATATAAATTACTGAGGATTGCACAGGTGAACGTTTATAGTCTCAATCAGATCAAATTCGGCAGGAAAATGATCACTATTGAAGCTATTTTATATTACAATCTGAAATACGGTACCAATATACAAACTTGAAAAACCTACTTTTACTAATAAAATTGAAAGCTGTAAAATTGAGTGTTGCCATCTGTTGATGGGCGACTTAAGCGCACAACCTGGTTTCTCAGTTAGGTTTCCTTCATCAAACAAACTACAGAACCGACTAATAGAATCTATAAAGGGAATCTATAATATTTACATAAAACCTTGATTTATTGCAAATATAACCTAAGAACGAACTGCCCTAATAAATAGTAAATCGTTCACAACTGTTTTGTGAGAATTCGGTAAATACATTACATCATATAGGATGATACACTGTATAACAGGAGAATGAAAAAGTTTCAAAGGTAAGGAAAATTACTACATGTACATAGTAAACAAAGTATAAAAATGAAATATAAATGAATGCAAATGTTTTGGAGGCTTGGCATAGACAATTGGGTCTGAAGTGCTGTAACAGAGATACATAATAGTGTTTAAAAAACATGACTGAGTTGCTAAGGTACAATGATAGGTACATAAAACAATATGAAATAATTTAGCAGTTATACAAAGAAAATATTTGATAGTTGAAACAGTCTCACTGACAAAAATTGAATCAAAATGCTATCCAGATCGTGCTAAATATAAGTAAAATACCAGTTATTATATAAAATTGTTAAATGGACATAGGCCATGTAACAGAGTATCTGGTGTAATTTATAAAACGATACATATTTTCTGCTTCATATAGTAGCAATTGCAGTGTCATTTTTAACTAAATAAACCACCTGGCATTTCAAAGATGTTATTCAATTATTTTTCGACACATTCTTACATACGTGACATACGTGAAACGTTGAGCCTCTCAGCTCAAACCGAGCACGTATTAACGTTTTAATAACATAACTGACGTTATCTATTAACGTTAAATAGTTGTTGCCATGCCCAACGTCAATAAAAACACTATTTAAAATACTTTAGTAAAAGTAGTTAAAACAATTATGCTTATTTATGATAAGTATAGAGTGAAACACATGTAAATAAACGGGAATTTTAAATACATTTTAAAATAAAAGTGAGGCCGAGACGAACGTTTTAATGGTATTACGCAACCCACGTAAAGAAAGAGGATTACATTTGTATACACAACCTTAACAAAAGAAAGAAAACAGATCTCTAGACATTTCATGGCAGAGTTCCAAAGTTATCGACGTGTGAATACAAACTTATACTGTAACTCTTTATACCCGACCTAATTTTGTATATTCAAGATGCACTTTGGTATTAGCTTGAAAATTAAATTACACGCGATTAAATCAATTGCAAATAGACCAGTCTGAGGGCGGTTAAAGTTGGGAGGGCGTTGGAGGTATTCCAAGAAAATTAAGAAGCAAGTTAATTTTTATGGCTTTTGTTTGCTTGAGTTTCATACAGGCAAGTGTTTTTTTTAAACTTTTTATCAACTCTTCTACGACTCATAAGATACTTCGAAAAATTAAATATGAATTAGACTTACAAATATTATCGAATATGAATTGGACAAGAATGCTTGAGTACATACTAGAAGTTAGTCGCAAAAAGCTAGTGTATCTAGGTATTAGTTGAAATGAAAAAGTGGGCGTGGAGCTGTCAATAATTAGAATTGAAGTAAAATAAAAAGTTTTTATTATTTCTTATTTTAAAACTGGTGCTTATTTGTAATATCAAATAAAATAAACTACACCACATCACTAGTTGAAGCAGAGAGCATAAACGATTTGCAGCAGCGAGCCTAACTGAAAAATAAAAGGAAAGTAGAAAAGTTGGCGCCTAACGTGGGGCAATCTTGTTTTATAATTTCTCAAATATAAAGTTTCTCAGTTTCGCTGTTGCAAATTGGTTAGGTTCTCTGCTTCAGTTAGCTTTTTTTACAAATTCATACCCGTTTTGAGAAATATTTTTTTGTTTCACATCAATATCCGTTATTGAAAATAACAGCCGCCTATAGTTTTATCTCAACTAATACCTAGACACTTGTAAGTAGCCGGCAAGTGCAACATATTAAACAACACTTACTTTTTTCTTTCTTCTTAATTGTTTTTATTTATTTATTTACATACTCAATGGAAAAATCCCAATTCCAGGATATGAGCAGAACATACATTATGATAATAATTAATATTAATGTATATTTGGTTGTATTGTGGGGATATTAAACGAGATGAGGTAGTCTTAAATTTATTAAGCTTAAAATTATTTCATATTTGTTATTGTGATATCCTCCATGTTACATATATTAAACCGTGTCTTCTCGTAGGGTTAAATGTAAGGACAGCAATTTGCTTAACGTTCCTCCTGCCGATAACTATCTGAAGATTTAGAACAGGTAATGGTACTGTACTATTTTTATTTGTCAGATGAAATTAGTATTAATATATTTCTTTCTGTTACTCCATTGATAGGCATGTCATATATAATTTATACCAACCGGTGGTTGATTTTCTGAAATCTCAGGAATACATTTTCTCCTCTGCCACCTGTAAACTACATAATTATTCTGTTTGTGAGCTTGGAAGTCTCTATGTACTGTATTCTCCATGAAGTTTCCGTAGCATGAAACGAACGTTGTTTTCATCTTAAGCCATAATGACTTGGATCGTCCGCAAAGTGTAACGTATATAGATCCGTCTCTTCTATTGATGGGAGCACATATTCTTCCCCAGTTCTCCAGGGCTCACCTAAATAGAACTTAAAGAGCGCCGCGCCGGTCGATGCGATACAACATTCTTGCCTTAAGCCTTTCGCTACTTTGAACTCATTGACACCTTTTGTCCAAGTTTTATGCAGCTCATCATATTATCATTCAGTTCTTTTACGACATGTAAGTAGACGTGGAGTTTCTTTATGATGTAATACTTGCTACGGCTTACTTAACGGAACGCTATGTAAAATGTTATATAAAAATTTCAGAGAAAAATATTTGAAAGGTTTTTTAAGTATACTAATAAAATACTAAGGAGTTTCTTTGTAAAGCGAAATTTTTTATTTTAGTATGAAGTAAATTGTGGTATATATAGTGGTAGAAATATTTATTAACTGCAATTAATAGTCATCAAGCAATTACACACAAAAATGATAAATATAATGGTTTAATGCGGTGCTCTAATAAGGTCAGTATATCAGATCTGAAATTTTTAACGTCTAATTTTTTAATAATAATAATAATAAGTAAACACCACAGAAATTAGACAACCTCCAATTCCAGAAGCCAGGGCTGGTGCGGAAGGGGGTTACACATTGAAAAAACGCGGACACAACCATTTCCTCCGACAGTGCCAGAGACGGAGCCAGGATTCGAACCCGGTGATGCGATGTCCGTGTGACTAATCGCGATTGCCACTTCGCGCCTTAACCCACTCGGCTATCGACCAGACTACTGAAACTACTAGGAAAATGATACCCCACATATTGCATTTTGTGAACAATTTGATATTATATTTCTGCTTAAAAAAAATTCAAAATAATAATAATAATGTTTATTGTCTGATAAGAAAGAGATATACATAGTTTACAAATATAAATTTAACTACAATAAACAAAGTCTGAAAGGAATAAAATACTTGCGTAGACTATACGAATACAATTTAAAAATAACTAGCGGATAAAATATTTAAATAACAAAAAAAGTAGAAAAGACTAGTACTAATATAACAACAATAATAATAACATGGATATAAGAATAGGAATATGCTATGCATACTCACATTTACTTTTAGTGCAAAAATTTAAGACATATAATGTAAAGTATATACGATTGGAATTGAAACCGTATAAAAACTAAAAGCCGGCAAAAACAGTCGGCATCTCTTTATTGTACATGGGCGGAGGTAAATAGAAATGCTTGTCATGACAAAATGATAAGATTTTCGGGCGTTATTATATTATCCCCTGTTTCAAATGGTCTCCAGAAAGCCATGGTAAATTAGTAAATAATTAAAATATTTTACCTTTTATACAGTAGTAAATATTTATAAATATGAACAGTAACTAACTAAACTCCCACGCTTGATATTATAATAGGTATTTATGCGCTGCACTGGCACATAGACAGCACGATATTAGACTTCCACGATCCAAGATAAAGAAACAATTTACGAGTTTTTTTGTGCTAGTAGGCCTGTCCGTTTTACTACTTTAAACCAGTGCAGTCGTAGATGGTTCATTCAGGCTGATTACATTGCCAGTCTCGGACTCGCCTGTACAGTTTCAACTACCGTTCGAATCTCAATACCATTGCCAAACATATAGGACAAAATATCAAGTTCAGTACGCACGATCCTGTGCTTTAAAACTGACCAGTTTCAATTCCAATCGTATATACTTTACATATGTTAATAATATAGTTTAGTATACTTTAACTTGGCGTGTGTATGTATGAGTTAATATTTCCGTACGATTTCATTTTCTCTTGTACACAAAGATCCAGAAATATTGTCCACGTAGACAATGTTTCTAGACTATCGCTTTAACTTTGTGTACAATATGGGAGAAAATGAAATCGTACGGAAATGTTAACTCATACATACACACGCCAAGTTAAAGTATACTAGACTATAGTTACTTATTGTATAAGTGTTTTGCATAGCGTTTTATGCACGCAAGATAGTTTAAACTCGAGAACGAAGTCCGAGAGTTTAATTTTCTTGAATGGATAAAACGCGGCTAAAACACTTATACGATACAACGTTTTATCCACAATCACGTCATTTAGAATCAGATTTCATCAAAAAATGATTTGACATTTCACTCTGTCAGCGACTGTAACGTAAAAAATTATTGAAATTAATTTAAAAAACTTGGAAGGTGTTGAAACTTCGACAAGCACTATGCGTTCTGAAACCGATTACACCTACAAGCTTGTTATTAATGGAAACGAAATATGATAAAACAAATAAGGAAATGTCTATTAATATAAATGTTAATATTAATATTATTAAAAAGAAATAAAATGTAATTGATTTAAGATTGCATTTTTCATTATTCCACTAGTGGATATAGTGGTACTTTGTATGCTTCATAAGTGTGGATAAAACCCCAATTGTAATGTGATTGCGGATAAATTTAATTAATAAAATTATTATTAGATACGCATATTTCACACATATTCAACAGTTAAAAAATATATGTGTTTAAATATAATTAGATTTAGTTTATTTTATTTTAATTAAATCAAATCAAATCGTGTATTTCTATTCGTTGCACTGAAAGTGTGTATATTTTAATTTGTGTTTTAAATACATGGGTTTTTTGCATTCTTAATTGTCTATGGTAAAAGATTGTACAGTTTTGATCCTGGAAAATAATAGTTTTTTGGCCTATGGTTTTAAACATAAAAGAAGGTAGGTAACTTTTACTTTTTTCTAGTATTGTAATTATGTTCGTTTCTTTTTAGGGACGACCTATTTTGGTGCTGTCTTATATTGCAGTGGACAAAATAGAGTTGACGTGAGTCCATTAAACCAGTTTTTATATATAAAAGGTCAGTAGGGTAAGTATTTTCTCTTTTTAGTATAATTTTTATTATTCCTTATTGTATAATCATCAATTTATTTAGTGTTTTGCCAATACCTCCCAAACCTAATATTCCATAAGTAATATGGGATTCTACTAATGAATAATATAAAATTATCATAAATTTAATATCATGTACGATTCCTTTGAGTTTTCTAAATTTATAGATTAGAGTTTGGAGTCTTTCTGTAACATAATTAATATATGCATCCCATTTTAAATGTCGATCTATCATGATTTCCATATATTTGACTTCATCAGTGGCGATTGTACAAAACTCGTTATTCACATTGACGTGATTAAAGTGTGGTAACCTTATCCTTTTACAGCTTAACGGCAGATAAAAAGTGTTTGCAGTGTTATTGTAAGCAGCTTAACGTCAAACCAATCTTTAATTTTTTTGATATCTAATTCGACTTCAGTTTTTAAGAAATTCCAAGTATCATCTGTGTATAAATGGCGGTATCGTCTGCATAGGTGACAATTGCACCACAGTTTTGAACAGAGAACAAGCCATTGAGATAAATATTAAATAAGATGGGCCCTAATACTGTGCCTTGTGGAATCTACATTGCCTTGATAAATGCCTGAAATGTTTCTAAGCTAGTGTCAACATTTCTATCGACAAAAATTAATTGGAAACTCATATCAAAAACAATATCAATAGTAACGTTTGGGTCAGAAATAAAATATCAAAATCCAATATGACACTTCTTGTGTCTAAGACAATCTTGAAAACTTGATACAGAAGCCATAAAATGAAAATGTTGTATGATTATCCAAAATATGTTGATTTATTTACCAATAATATACCACGGTTAAGTCTGTCAAACGGTTTGAAATCTGTGTAAATAATATCAACTTTTCATCACACACAAGATAGCACAACGAAGTTTGCTTTGACTGAAAGTTAGGCGGCAAAATTATTCTATTTATTTTTTAAATAGACATTCATATAGAATTTCCTAAAATTTTTCGTCGTACCTACACTGTTTGACCTCTTACCGGAAATACTTACAGATTCTCATCCAAGTGGTCCCATCCTACATAAAATAAATTCCGAATTATAACGATAATTTCATTAAATTCAAATATATCTTTTATTCGTTCTAATAATAGAGTAGCGTAATAACCTACTGCTGTGCTTGCAGTGCCTCGTAACTACATTTCTACTTATTTATTAATAATTACAATAATAGAACTCTGACCACCCAGGTAGCCGCCTGCCTCGTTTGAGCCAAATAGTGCAAGCGGTATGTCGAGAGAATGTAACCATTGCATTGATGCAAAAATGGAGCCACTTGGCCACTTCTTTATTTCACACTTTTTTCTTTATTTTAGCCACTTGTTATATAAAATACCATTTTCCTAAAACGTCAAAAAAACACGACTTTTATAACAAGATTTTTTTTTAACTTAAACTGTCATTTCTCTGACACTTTGTCTGACCGGTTTACTTAGTCTCTTATTGCCGCTAACGATCTCTGAGCGGCAGTAAAATTGCCGTACTGCCGTTCACGAGAGGCACTAAAAGTATTCGAAGAAAAAATAGGGTGTTCTATGTGGACTAAAAGCTATTTTTTGTGCCTCAGTTGTTCTTCCCGGAGTTACTTTGCAAATCTTCAAGCCAAAAATTGTCATTTTTGCAAAATATAAAAGGTTAAAATGTTAATGAAAAAGTAAATTGGTTAAAGTAGGCCGCTCTTGTGGGAAGATACATAACCGAAAACACACGACGATCCACCGTGGATGAACAAATCACGAGGAGGTATGTTCAAGTATTGACAAGTAGTGAAGAAACACAGCAACCTGCCCGAAATGGACCTATCACTAGGAGTCAGAGGCGAGCACTGACCAATCAAGGAGAACAACGGCATTCTGCGGCACCGATTGGACACGAAGATGCCCGACCACCAGCGAGAAGTCACGTGGAGCGTGTCATTTCAGCGAGACCACTTGTCGGGTTGGCTCAGGCGCCCGCTACGCCTACCACAGGTGGTGGGGGACCGGCAACACGTAGCCAAACGCGCAGGCACGCCCTAGACTGCAGCATATATAAGGAGCCGCACAACACGTGGAACGTCAATTCAGTTTGAGCAACGAGGAGCAGCAGTAGGCAGCTTTCAGTAAGAACCTGAAGATCGCAGATGAGATTCTGCCGAAACGTCGTTTAGACAACTGTGACTCGTGAAGGAGTCGACCATCGACGCGGAAGAGCACCCAAAAGCACAATAACACACATTATATATATATATATATATATATATATATATATATATTGCTATTATACATGATTTGCAGGAAACAACTACTCAGCGGTCAAATACCCCGTCCTGCATTGAATTATACCTTACAAGTCATGAACGATTGGTAGCCAATGTCATTTGTTAATTCCCTGACCAGACATAGACCGGTTTCGAACTTATTAGTTCTCATCAGTATGGCATAGGTCATGGAACAGACAAATGACAGTAGCCAACCTGCTAGTTATATACAGACTAATGTAAATGGTGTAGTGGTGAGAGGTAAGTGAATCCTCTCATGTGGTCTAATGTTACTATACACCAGACATCATAGATGTCTCCATGGTATATAGCGACTTGCCATTTTGCAAGTTCCGAGAGCGGCGACCTTCAGCCCTTGGTGAACTTAACCTATATACTGTTATTATACATGATTTGCAGGAAACAACTACTCAGCGGACAAATATCCCGGCCTGCATTGAATTATACTTTACAAATCATGATATATATATTCCGAACGGAAATTATACATTTACGGAAGCCTTTCACAGCCTTTACGTTCCTTGCCTTGACGCTGGATGTTTGAATAGCTTGTATTTTTTGGAATGACTTCCGAGCGTTTGCAAGGCAATGAATCGAGTGCAAAACAATAAACTTCTACTTGCTATAGGAACCAGTAGCAATCTTATTTATAGTATCGTTCAAAGATTGCCTGCAAATAAAAAATGCACCAAAGACTTTACGACTTCGTTAAAATACCGCTACTCTCTGTACTATTCCGCCGGAAAATTGAATCACATTGTTACGAGCCTACCGCGAACTAGCCACGTCCCATAAAAATATAATACCGCACAACCATAGGCAACCCACTGTACCTCATAATGTATGTAAAATAGCATAATACCACATCGTTGAACATAGAGGAATCTGAATAACTTCTCTCTCGGCACTCTTGGCCATTATTCATTTGATTTCGCCTTGAAAAGCACGCGGCCGTATTCTCTCCCGATTGCCAAAGTCATCTGCAACCATCCTCGTCAGATTTGTGAATTTAGGTGATCTTCAGAAGTTTTCCCATATTTTGGATATTGATTTATTTTGTAGAACTAGTATTGAGATAAAATCGTCACTACTTAGTAGGATTTTACGCAACAATACGGTAAGCATGATTTCTCCATTCTTCTGTTGACTTCCTGATTCCTGGTATTGTAGGCCTTTTTTTAATATCATTTTTGGTTCATTTCCTTATATTCTTTTGGGTACGATTCGAAAAGTGCATTCGCCGCCGGCCATTTAGGACCACCCCACGGTCGTCACCTGGGTCAGACTACGTTTACGAGGGCCTACGGAATCGTCGAACATCCTGTCGTATCTTTGGGGCCTCGTCGCTGAGGATTCCAGTTGAGAAATACTGTATGTAAAACTTGATTTATATCCACCGAATTTCATATTTTACTCGTTGCATTCTACATTAAAAGCACACCTGACAGACCTTGGGAAATTAATTGCTGCTCATATTTTTTTTAACAAATTTAATTTAATTTAATCATTATTGCTGTACGCCAGCGACAGCTACCAAACGGAAATCTATAATTTATATTTTAATATTTTTAATCTCATAGTACAACATAACCTACAAATTACATCTTGTGTGTCACATACATTGTTAAATTGAAATTTATAGTCTTTCCCATGTCAGTTGTCGCAGCAATATAGTTTTTGTATTGAGAGTCAGATATTTATTTTATTGTCACGCAACAAAAGAGGCAGCAGCCACTAATTCATCCCGTAAGTACAGATACGCCCAGAGATTACTGAGCTAGATTTTTATTTTTTTGTCGTGCGCACTACACCACAATTCCTTGCTAACCGTGCCACGACTGTGCTACACTCTGTGCCCTGATTATAGTTAAAATCTACCCTTCCAGCATCACTCACGGTAACGGGGAAACCCCTATAGCAACTTACCTTTATAGGTACGTCGGCTTGCTTGATGACTCCATACCGACTGGTTCGCCGACGTTAATAATGAGCTCGTAAAGTTTTTGTCGCATTTTTTATTTGCAGGGAATCTTTCAACGATATTATACCAAAACCTGTTTTGACTCGTCATTATACAGATATTAGGCAACTATTCTATAACGACCTATTTCCTATAGCGTATTCAAAGGGCTCTATATTTTGGACAACCAGATCTTTAATTGGAACGTATGTGCAATGTTTCAGTTCAGTTCGGAGCTACTATCTAGGGAGTAGGTTGAACGAAAACCCTGTATAATGTTTTTTTTTTTTGTTGTAATTGTAGAAAATTTATTGTCAGTAGTCCGACTCTGTAACTGGAACTTTGTCCTGTTAAGTTGTGTATATAAATAAATAATTATTACTAAACGATAATAACAATTACTGTTTTGCCGCTAATTATTTTGTTAATGGCGATAGTATTAATTGATAAGATTCCGTTTTAAAGCATTAATAAATAATAACAATGTCTGCAAACTTAATCCAAACGTCACATTAGATTCTAGACTTCTGACCCGACTTTTTATTTATGTCGATATCACTTTCCATAATATCTCACTTCGTCATCAATCTCATTTGAATAACTTACAAGTTACAAGACGTTTAGTAGTTGTTGCGCGTACGTCGGTAGCTTTGATTTGTTTCCACGCCTATTATTAATCTAAATGGAAGTATTTCCAATTTTTTATGTTCCATTTACGACCATGCTAAAGAATACTAACGTTTATTATATCAATAAATCCAGAAAAACTTTCAATTCACCGTTATTCAAAATGGACTGAATTATTTTCCATTATTTAACTTAAATTGTGGTCTTTGAACGCCGTCTTTCTCTCGTCGACATTCTTGTCATATATTTACCATAATTTCTTGCCGGTTTTGTCATCAATTTAGTAATTTCGATAAAAAATTAGATTGTTCTTGGTAATAAATTTTCATTAACTTTTGAATTTCGATAGTGTTCCTAGTTTTTGTTGTAAATGTTTATGGTAGATCAATTTTGATGTATTTATAGATACATTTAAAATAAAAAAATAAAGCTCAAGGTCAGCTACAGGATAGACGACTCATTACAAAAAGGGACAAAAATAATGGGCACAATTAAAGTATTCGTCGAACGTGTAGAGGGGGACAAAGGCAATGGCATGCTTAAAAAAGTTCGAATATCATATTAGACGGCTAAGAGCCATAACAAAGTCTGAAATTAGATGTTGACTCTTTAAGTGCATCAGGCCGTGGGACGATTTTATACGTATTTTATGATGCTTAGCGTCTCAACCAGTTGATCGATCTTGTTTACATTCTATAGAGTAGTTCTCTTAGAAATATCTGATATTTTTTTCATCTGCTCTTAAATTTAAATATAGTTTTCAGCTCGAAAAATCCTATTTTCTCGAGACAGTTCAAGTTTTTGCAGAATTTTTTTGTCACACTTCCTAGCTGCTAGCGGCCCTTTATTTCTCCTTTACATTGTTAAATATAGAAAAAAAACTACAATGGTACCCCATAGCTTCACTACAAATCGAAGACCAAGTTTTTAAATGCCTTCACACCAGCACATTCGTCATTTTTTCGTATGCACAAACCTTTTTTCTAATAACTTCGTAACTACACAACCGATTTGATTTCTAAGTTGAAGAATGTTGTTTCACTTTTAACTTTTTAGTAATTTACTATGAAATTAGGTACATTTCTCAATCAAACTTCAATTTACTTAAAGACCTCACTCGTTTAACAATTTATCGTCAGAAAATATAGACTTGATTGTTTATCAATCATCTTTAAATGTTCATTTTAGGTTATACTGTCTAGAGCAGTCTAAAGCATGTACATGTATTTGTAATTTCTCCAATCAAACCTTTCATCTAAACGTTCAGGGGGAATTCCGTTGACCTAAGACGTCCGAAAACTTGCAATCGTTTTCGATGTACTTCTTTCCGGTATATTTTCCGTATTTTCTTTTGAAGTATACACAAATATCAATATACGGAAAATATCGAGAATGCGGAAAACGTCTAGGCCAAATATCTCCGTTATTTGAAGAGATACGAGAAAAAATCTAAGGCGAACATTTTTGCAAAACAGAGTGTTTCAACGAGGTTTTATCTAATTTTTTTCAAAACCGCTGTATTTTGAGATTTACTCTTCAGGCTGTTAATTATTTTGGAACGGACGGGAAATGGCGCCATTAAATAGAGTATTTTCCTCCCTTTTCAATGATATATCACATGCCATATTTATCAAAAAAAAAGAAGAAAATTCGTCATCAGCAACAGGTCCTGCGGCGCCCTCTATAATCTAACGTGATGTAATACATACATTTTTGTTTCTTAGAATATAAAAAGTTCCTCTACCAAATTTGGCGAAGATCAGTCAAGAGGCTGTTGAGTTATTGCAAAAAAACGAAAAAATAATTTGAATTTTGACACCCTGTATCTTTTTCCACAGCAACATTTTACTACAGCATATTTGGTTATATCCTTATATTTTGGCCCAGAGAATCTACCCCTGAACTATGGGCTAGTATTAATTGTCCACCCTGTATAATATTTAATTTGACGCCATTATATTATTTCTTAGAAATTATTTCACATAAAATTGATGTTGTTATATTGATCATACTAATTAATTGCTATTAACAATTACAATAAACACTGATTGAAGTTTGCACGAAGAATTCCGTATAATATATAAAATCGTAAGATGAATTCCGTTGATGTCTGTAATTCGTACATCATCAAAAAATAATGAATTATAAATTAAATTTGACAGCCGAGCAAAACACTTATGCAATTATTTTAATTTAAATATGATAGTGTAGCCTCCGGTAAGCCGTCTATGCAAATTTACGGTGGCATGTGAATAATAAGCCTGATTTCTCAGTTTCCATAAAACTACATAAAACATGTAAAACGTCATTGTTCAATTAGAGCAATTGTTCTTAATAACAGCCCTCTAAAATTATAAATTATTATATAAGTGAAGTTTTCCTGTAATTTTAATATTTATCTACACATCATTTAAAAGATATCACATAAAGTCGACTTTATCAACTTTAATATCAAACCTTTAGCAGGTGCTTACTCAAATATGTATTTAAGGTGTTTTATAAGGAGAACGCGGTTGTATGAAATAATTTGTAATGTTATTAAACCCATTATTGTAACATTTATTACCATGCACAAGTGTAAGAATATTTTGTCTATTTTGTCCACGGTTGAGATAAAAAGTATAAGGGGGAGTATCGACACATTAAATCATTCTCAAGTTCTTTAGAAACATCTTTCATATTCGTGCGCACCATTACAAGGCGAAATTTATCGAAATAATACGGCATGAAGAGCGGCAGACCTTTTTCAATATTCAATACGATTTCCCCTTTTAATGCCACTGTATTATTCTCCCCATCTCGTTGTTCTCATTAACCTAATTGCCATTGCTATCATCAGAGCCTAAACCCTCATCATATTCATAACCAAGATTGTAACCGTGAAAGATTAAATGTAAGAAATTAAGTAACAATGCTTGTTAAGTTTCTTTAATACACTTTATTAATTGACCCATTCTGATTCGATTACTGAAAGAAGTGTGAAGTGTTGAAGGTACTTTCTCGGTTTGTTTGAAGAGTGCTTACTTTACACTTTGACTGATTAAAATATTTGTCAATTTTTCTCCCTCTTGATGAGGGTTGAATTGAATAAAAAGTAGCAATACTGACTATATTACACTCTATAACAGGTGTTAAACGTTAACGTACCTTTATAAAACGGTTGAACTTTCATGAATATTGTTCAATCGGACAATGAGAAGGTAAAATTGCAAAGCTAGAAAGTTTCATAGCTATCCAAAAATACGATAGAAGAACGTTACTTAAAATATGTAATAAGTATACAATAATAACTCTGCCGTGGTACTGTAGAAAAACTGAGTAAAATTAATGTTTATAGCTAGTCAAACAAGAAGACATAATTGCCGGATGGCTTAAATGTACCAGATTACGTAATAAACCATATTCCGCAGGACAGTATAAGTAATTTCGATCTAGATAATGACACCACTAATTTAAAAATTGGCACATTATTTACATTTCAAGCAATCCCGGAATGTTGTTTATAAATATTTACTGAGATTTAATCAAATGCTACAGGTGCAGATAAATGAATATCGAGATGCTATAGTTATGTTGGCTATACACATTACCCTATATCACTATATTATTAGCTAGTACTGTCTTTGCCTTGCCCAGTATCTTCTAGCGGCTTGTATATCAGTGCATGCGCAGAAGCTATACAATCTCAGTCGAGAATTGCGTAGTGGACATACCTTCCTTTGGAGAGAATGTAAAGCTATCTGCCCCTTGTCTATTAAATATTAAGCAAGTAAAAGATCCCTACTCTACAAAAGAGGTTCGGCAAAATTCCTGGTTGGTGGTAGTTCGTCTACAGGCGTCGGTGATAGATCTCAGTAGCGGAAATAGGCCAACGTTAATTAAACGTATAAAAAACTAGTACACTGAGAGTTTCAAAACCCAACTATAATCATTACCTATCCTCCACATTCAATTATTCATTTTAGTAATAATTTGTTATATACCAAAGGAATTCGTTAATCTTATAATACCCATTAAGGCTAAAGCTAAAACCAAGGCTTTCTATGGGAGATGTTTAGCCTTTTGTAAATTATCTAATAATTTGTTCTTTCGTTTATTTGCAACAGGCAGACGTCATTTATACAGTTTTCTCAAAAGCGTTCGACAAAATTGACCATAGTATTCTACTTAACAATTTTGCTTCCTTCGGTTTATCGATGCCACTTTTGCATTTTTCCAAATCATAACTTACTCATCGGAATCAATACGTTCAATACCAAGGTACAAGTCGTAAAGCTTCAATTGACTGTGCGGTGTTCTGCAAGGATCGGTTCTTGGTCCGATGCTGTTCAACATAATTATAAATTATATTGTGCTTGACCTTCACTGTCTTATCTTAATGTACGCTGACGATTTAAAGATATTTAATAGCATCACTAATAGCTCCGGGCTTAATTTTACAGAATAATGTCACTTCGATTCAAAATTGGTGTGTGAAAAACAAGTTGGTGCCGAATATTGAGACATGTAACGCGATTACATACTCGAAACATCAACTTACCGTTCAGCATAATTATTTTATATTCGATATTAATTTGAATAGATGGTACTTTTCCAAAGATCTAGGAGATACTTTCGATCATCACCTCAGTTTTCACTACGTCTAATTTTAGAACTCTTGTTATAAGAAATACTATGGACATGATAAATATAAATACAATAAAAATTGTATAATACATTAGTTAGACGTGAACCAATATATTTCGGTGTAGTTGGAATCCCTATTACCACATACATATACACGTTGTAGAAAAGATTCAAAGATGATTTTTGAAATACCTAAGTTTTATAGAAGATCGTATTTTTATCCACCTATTGGAATAGATAATAACGTACTGATTAGCAGGTTTTCGTATACTAGTTTTGAAAATTGCAGACAGTTACATGACAATCTTTTTATATAAAATTTTACACTCAGATATTGCACATCAACTCATGTATCAACAATATTCTGCTTTAAAACCACTCGTAAGAATATATACACTACTATTTTCTCTCTATATGTAATATGCTGAAACTATTGTTAGTTTATTTAGACTGTGAAAATAAAACACTTTAGTGATTAATATTTTACATTGATTTATAAAAATTTTGTTTTCAATTAGTCATCTCATTTACAGACGCATGTCTATATTCAACTAACTATAAGAACCACACTTACAAAGCACTTAATTTGTCAGCATATTGTAACGTTCTCGACCTAAGACGAAAGCATAAACAATTCATATCTATGCTTATAAAATATAAAATATTGCAATATAATATTGTACTTTATTACGAAGAATATTAGTTTTTATAGACATAAAATACACGGGTATTCCAACAACTATAACAGTATCGAAAATCAGGTTGATATTGTTATGTGCTGCACTCTAACGGAGAGAGATGTAATTAGTCCCTGGTTAGTGTGTACTAACGCGTATAAACTTAATTATTGTAAATCAGTGATTTATGAGAGTTTTTGTTGCAATTTATCGAACCTACATACAGGGTGTTTACTGGAAGGTGTGGAGGGTGCAAACACATAACAATATATTTGATTGTGAAATATCTAACATTGTAACTCTGTGCTTAAATAGGTATTGAATTTAACAAAAAATTTTTGATATTTTGTCCATTATTAATGTAATGAATTAGTAATAAGGTTCCTTTCTTTGTCGATTATATTTCCGACCTCATAAACGTAAGGTATCTGTAAGGTATTGTGCATAAATAGATAAATAAATAAATATCCTGCAAATAATCTTTAATAATGTTACTATAAAGGACTATTTTAGGAGTCTTCTATACAAAAAGATGTATTCGGCTTTAAATCCAATTACAATGGCCACCGACATTCAACCATATATATTCAACATTTTTCATTTAAGGATACATCCTGGTAGAAAATGATACATTAAAAATGCATCCACTGAACTGAAGTTAAAGCAAACAACACCAGCTTAATTATAAAAAGTACATCTGGCGCCGACACGTTAATAAAAATTTAGTATCCCTAATTCATTACGATCTCATGTCCTCCTTGGTAGAGCCTAAAGTTTTTTCTGTCTAGAAATTGATTATTTACGTATTACTTCATGCATCCTTCCATACTTTGTACGACAGCTGTGAACTGAGAGGGAGCCAGACTGCTATTCACTAATAAATGTTGCTTTATTTCCAATTTAGGGGAGACTTCACCCTCGCCGAAGCCATTCTTCCAAACAACGTCATAAAGGCCGTCAAAAAATCTCGTCCCACTTTACTGTGTCACCATTTACATAGATTTTATTGCCACTTTGGAAGTGATGAGTGAAAAGTGGTTGTTAAGATTGACTTAGGCAACCCCATAAACATTGAAAGGTAATAATATGAAACGAAAACCATTAAGCATTAGGATCTAACAGTTAAATAGTTATGTCTCTGCTCGGCAGTAATAATGATAAAATAAGATTATTAATGTCAGTTACGATTGAAAAATGGAAATAAAAAATATCAGATTTACAAAAATTTTTTGCTGGTCAGTAAGTTCTGTTATTGTTAGTGTTAGAAAATATTTAACCGTCTATTTTAGTTCTTACATTAGAGCCCAAATTTTAGCGATAATAATAATATTAATTAAAATAGTACTAAAAACAAAAAAATAATTGCAAGAAAAGTAAAAAAAATATTTTATTATTTTCTATTTTTAGTCATACTTTAATTATTTATAATGTATAGAACCAATTTACGGTATTCCATTATGTCACCGGAACTAATATTGTACCATTTGTAAAGGAAAAAAATGGACAGAATATTTTGTATTCTACGTTTTGCCGGAGGTGCCGGTTGGATTGTTTATTTAATCTATTTTCACTCCCCCCCCCGCGCCCCCTACGTGCGAATATTTGCAAAAGTAACGGTAGAATACTGTATTGTCATCCCATCTTAGTAACGTGCAAAATTTCATCAATTGATTATGTCAGGAAGTGTATTAAATAAAGGATGTAAGATTTGACAATAAACATGAACACTGAAAAAAACTACATTATGACTTAAAAGAAAAGCAAGTAATAATTGTCGTATTCATTATTTTTATAAGTAAAATGCAAACACTGTATTTAAAATATATGAGATGTTGGTGAGGGTGTTTGGTCAGATGGTTTATTTTTTCGAAAAATTCCTCAGTACATTTTGTGAACGTGATAATTAGCAGAAAAATAGAGGGAATTAGATGTATATGTTTTGGAAAGCAAATTTTATTGGGAACCTGTTGAAAAATGGGCATGAAAGTGTCGAAAACAAGATTTTTCACGTTTTTGATCCAAAATAAATTTATTTTCATACAAAAAATACTACGAAAATAGTTCGTAAAAAGACGAAAAAAATTATGTTTGACAATTGAAATCGGTCAATAACTTTTTGCACAAAAAATGAAAAAATGCTAAATATGGCTATTTTTTTGCCATTTAATTGCAGGGACAGTCCCTGTCTGTGCCTACCTACTCTAAAATTTTCATGCAAAAATATTAATAACTTTTACCGGAAATAGCAACACTGTGTGGTGTGCAGGATCCGCCTTTGGAACTTTTGGGCCGCTCTTCTTTGAGGAAAATGAATTGACGGTTACTGTTACATCACAACTTATCAACAGATATTGCGTAACTTTGAACAATAACTTCGTAATGTTGGTGGACATCGACTGGACGGTACGGTCTCCGGATCTCTCAGCTTGGGATCTACTTTTATGGGGCTACTTGAAGTCAAAACTATTTTTCGACCGCAAACTTTGGAACAACTAAAATATAATATTCGGGGAGAGATTAACGCAATCCCAATTGAAATGTTGAAGCGGGTGATGAAAATCTTTCGTGCTAGGCTTCAAGAGTGTCAGAAGCGTGGTCATTTGAATTATGTAATATTTAAAAAATAAAATTTCCGTATTTACTCAAGAACTTTGTGTTTGTAGATTGTTTTATGGGGTCCTTTGTCTTCGAACAGCCTTACTTTTGACTTCGACCTAAAAGATCTTTTGTGATTTACCCTACATCTAGTTGTTGCCCAGGATTCCAAGACTTTTTACAAAGCTTGCGATTTTCCTGGGGGCTAATTTCCCTATGTCTTCAGGCATTAATTCCGCCCGTTCCAGAAATTTTAGCCTAGTGCGGACTAACACCTTGCATTCACAAAGTATATGTTCCGCAGTTTCAGTTGCAGTATCGCAATATCTGCATTTGTTGTCTACCGCCTTGCCCATATTCTTAAGATCATATCCCAAGAGGCAGTGGCCAGTTAGAAGGCCTGTGATTAGTCTTAATTCGGACTTTTCAAATTCGAGAAGCCTTCTGGCATTCTTTGTCGAATAAATTATAAATTTTTTCTCTTTTCTTTGGCCTGGAGTATTCCTTCAGTAGGACTTTTTCTGGTCTTTTTCCCATTCTTGGATCTCCTCCGCTATGTGTCCTTTGGTCAGGTCACAAAACGGTTCGGGTCCTTTTTTTGCAAGGCCGTCAGCAAGTTCATTTCCTTGTACTCCCTCGCGCCCTGGCACCCACATCAAAGTAATCTTGTTGTTGTTGGTCAGTTGCTTCAGGGATGCTTCACATCTTGTAAGTTCATCATTATTTACATTATAAAATAATTTACATTATAAAGAATGCCATGCTTTTCTCTTTTTTAGTAATGCACTCAAAAATGCTGTGTAGCTCAAAAGTCGAAACAGATTGACGAATGTGGCTTACGCTACCACTTGTTTGAGGAGAAAACTACAAATCTCTCCAATTTGATCCACTACGTACATTAATAGAAGTTATTGGTGAGGTACAGCAATTTGGCAGGAAAAATTATTATTAGTTATTTAAAATTAATCAATTTAAATTGACGTAAAATCTCAGAATTGTAAGATGTTGTTTTTTATAATAAAATGGTAAACCCTATAGATACAAAATATTTCTTGGTTTGTAATGTGCCTTTTCCCAACAAACTAACAATTTCCAATTACGCCCAATGGCAATCCAGGGTTTATATGCTAAAACCGGTGGACAAGATTTATCGCTAGTGCTATAAATATTTATATTTAACGCATTAATCTTAGTCAAAGCGCTTTAACGCTTTAAGCCCTTTCTTCATAAATAAACTGTTAATCATGCAAAGTGTTTTGAAAGTCGGATACTTTTATTGTGGGAAAGAAAGTTTTTAACTTTACGTTAATCCGCTGGTGTTTTACAATTTTCGGTTTATTCGTTGTTGGCCATCAGTAACGGCAGTTTTCATCAAAACAACGGATTTTTAATTTTCATACGTTTCTTTACTCCGTAAAATATACTAAAAGGTAATAATTATTCTAATAACTAATAGATTGTAAATTAAATTATTTAAATGTGTTCATTCAATACTAATATTAAAAACGAAATCACCACTACATTGAATTGAAGAAATAATTCACTTCCTGTTAGAAATTACATAAAAATTAGAGCAGAATACATGTAAACGTATTATATATTGTTGTCCTTTAAAATATTTATACTAATTAATAAATTTCTTCATTACAAAATCAGAGTGACCTACACGATTAAAAGTTTTTCTAAAATCCGTACACACAGTCTAGTTATGAAATTTGCTATAACACTTCTGACATTATCAAAACAATTTTTCCACTTTTTCGTTATTAGCCGGTATTTTTACTTGCTTTTCTTTAACTCACAATGTAGTATTTTTCATGTGTGTCCAGATCTTGCATCCTTTATTTAACACGCTTCCTGACATAATCAATTGATGAAATATTGCAGTTACTAAGATCGGATGACAATACAGTATTCCACCGTGACTTTTCTGAACATCTGCACGTAGGGGCGCGGGGGTGAAAATTGATTAAATATATTATTCAACCGGCACCTCCGGCAAAACTTAGAATACAAAAGGTTGGTTACTCGCTTCATCAGAGACATCTACGTCCGTTTTTTCCCGTATAAATGGTACGATATTAATTCCGGTCACATGATGGAATGCCGTAAATTGGTTTTATACCTTATAAATAATTTAAAACATGACTAAAAAAGTAGAAAATCAACTTTTTTTAAAAAACCTTGCTTTTCTTAAAATCGTACCAAAAAGTAAAAAATACTTGCAAGAAAAACAAGGCGTGCGCATCATGCGTACACGCAAACAAATTTTTATTTTTTTCTTGCTTTTCTTTAACTCACAATGTTTTTTACTCAGTTTTCATGTTTGTCCTCAAATCTTGCATCTTTATTTAACACACTTCCTGATATAATATAATCAATTGATGAAATTTTCCACTTACTAAGATCGTATGACAATACAATATTCCACCGTTAGGGGGCGTGGGGGTGAAAATTGAAAAATCTGCAAAACGAAGGAGCGAGATATCAAAACTAATCAACGTAGGCAATGTATGATAATAATTTAAATAGAGTGTGACTAAAAAGTAGAAAATAAAAATATATTTTTTTAAAACTTGATTTTCTGTAAAAAGTCGTACTAAAAAGTAAAAAATAATAATGTACGGCTGCAAGAAAAGCAAGGCATGTGCACTTTGTATAATTGTCCGCATGGTTGTATGAAAGGGATGGAATCGTTGTACACATATTGCCTTCAATCATGCGTACCTAAAGAGGATACATATACTTATATACAAAGTGCGCACACCTTGCTTTTCTTGCAGTCGTACATTATTATGTTTTAATTTTAGTACTTTTTACAGAAAAGCAATTTTTTTTTTTTTAAATATTTTATTTATTTTTATTTAATTTAACTGCTGACACAACCTCGTCATCCAACATCAAATGTCAAAAGCTTTTTCCTCTACAACTCTGTTCTCTATTCCTATGTTTCTGAAATATCAGTCGGCTTTTGGTTTGTCAAAACACAAGCGTCTTCTTTTGGTTAATGTATGTACTTATTGCATAACAAGCATTTAGTGCTGATTTACAGTTGTATGTACAAGATACAAGGACATGCATATATTAATTAAATGATTCAAGGTCGAGGTGTAAATAGCTGTAAGCACCGTGTTGCTCAACTGAACTTCGGTCACTTCACTTTTTTACCTACAGATTTTATAATTTGTATGCTGCTTTTTTCCCTATTCTTTAATAAAGATGTTTTACAAAGGGCCGGTTTATCAATGTACGGTTAAAATTGTTGGATAACCATTTCGTAGTTAACGATATCCAGCAAATAAAATGGTAAAGTGTAAACGAACTTAATTGAAACTGTATAAAAACTAAAAGCCGGCAAAAACAATCGGCATCTCTTTATTGTACATGGACGGAGGTAAATAGAAATGCTTGTCATAAGAAAATGATAAGATTTTCGGGCGTTATTATATTATCCTGTTTCAAATGGTCTCTAGAAAGCCATGGTAAATCAGTAAATAATTTAAATATTTTACCTTTTATATAATAGTAAATATTTGTAAATATAAACAATAACTAACTAAACTCCTACGCTTGATATTATAACAGGTATTTACGCACTGCGCTGGCACATCTCGGAAGTCCACCGTGACTACAGAGAGACGATTTACGAGTTTTTTTATGCTAGTAGGCCTGTCCGTTTTATTATCTTTAAACCAGTGCAGTCGTAGATGGTTCAATCAGGCTGATTACATTGCCAGTCTCGGACTCGCCTACGCAGTTTCAACTACCATTCGAATCTCGATACCATTGCTAAATATATAGGACAAAATATCAAGTTCAGTGCGCACGGTCCTGTGCTTTAACACTGACCTGTTTCAATTATCCTCGTATAAAGTATAGTTAAAGTTGGTAACGTTTATCAAGACTACCTTTTAATTTCAAAAATTTATTCGTAAGTTGGCTGCACTAATAATTCAGCAAAACTTTGTGATTGGCTGGCTGTACTTGGTATGATTTGACAAAATAACCTGTGCCGTTGCAATGTTCTTGGTTCAATTTGTTGATAATACCTGATTGTGCACCGGCAATTCCCCGAAACTCTCAAGTAAGTGCTGAAATTAAGTCAAAACGAAACGAACAATACGATGAGAGGACGGGAGAATTTGATAAGGACCGGCGGATTTTTTTCAAAATTGATTTTTTTCTCTTTTAATCCTCTATAAATATAAAAACTCATAATAATGTCTGAACTCTACAAATCCTCGCTTCTTCTCACTGGGAATTAGTCACCGATTTATAGATACGATCACTTGAAATTCCCCGATATCGCGAAATTCCCCACCAATCGGCAACCCTGGACATTTGTCTGTTATTTTTATATTTTCGCTTGCGTTTTGATTTACCCTTTGGTTATTTCATTATCCACTACTTCCAAGTTAAGGTTATTTTATCCAGCACTTTGAATATCACTTTTGACATTGATAAACAGATTAACCTCGAGAACGACGCTATCTATCAGATAATGTAACGTAACCCAGCATTGATAAACCGGCCCCAAGTGAACTTTGGTATACTATATACGAGGACAATTGAAACTGGTCAGTGTTAAAGCACAGGACCGTACGCACTGAGCTTGATATTTTGTCCTATATATTTAGCATTGTTATCGAGATTCGAATGGTAGTTGAAACTGTGCAGGCGAGTCCGAGACTGGCAATGTAATCAGCCTGAATGAACCATCTACGACTGCACTGGTTTAATGATAATAAAACGGACAGTCCTACTAGCATAAAAAAACTCGTAAATCGTTTCTCAGTAGTCAACGGTGGACATATGAGATGTGCTGTCAATGTGCCAGTGCAGTGCATAAATACCTGTTATAATATCAAGCGTAGGAGTTTAGTTAGTTATTGTTCATATTTATAAATATTTACTACTATATAAAAGGTAAAATATTTTAATTATTTTCTAATTTACCATGGCTTTCTGGAGACCATTTCAAACAGAGGATAATATAATAAGGCCTGAAAATCTTATTATTTTCTTATGACAAGCATTTCTATTTACCTCCGCCCATGTACAATAAAGAGATGCCGACTGTTTTTGCCGGCTTTTAGTTTTTATACGGTTTCAATTAAGTTCGTTTACACTCTACACATTTGTGGAAAATGTGTATGATATATATTTAAAGACTATCATGTTCTCCTTCTTGTTCTCATTATGCTTTTAAAAGCAATATTAAGTATACGTATGTAGTGTATTCCTTAAAAACACCTCCCATCAGGTGCTAAATTTTGCACTCGCATTTTTCCATAAATCTTTTTGCGTGACCGACCTAACACTTGCATCATATGGCCGCTCATGCATCGAATCATCTCCACTGGCAATCCTCAAACAATAGAGGGATTAATTTTGCACACGAACAGGCAATCTGTCTTCGTCTACCTAGCGCGCAGTCTTTGTTAAATAAGGACAATCGCCTAGACCTGTTTGCCCGCTAAAGGATAACGCAGGGTGGAGTGAACCGTACCGTGCGTTAACAGATGAGAGGGAATCGCCCTTACACGTGACGGGTCGGGGAGAATCGGAAATTTGGCGTTCGTCTATTAGTACGGTAAATTCTATTTTGATCTGTTGCAAAAGCAATATTTAAATTAGTTATTTTTATCACAATATTAACATCTACTAAGATAGTTATCAATGAAGTAAAATGAAGCAGAAAATTATGTGGTGCCTTCTGTTTCACTTTTAAAAGTTCGCGAAATTTAGCTGGGATGTAAAATATGAGGTTTATTGTTCTCGTGAGATGCATAAAAGAATCATATTAATTTGATATTATTCTAAGTTTTAACCATTTGATTTACCGACAAAAGTGGCGACGTGGCTATTTATCTTAGTTATAAAGCTTTCTGTTTATCTAAATATATAACAACTTTACCACAATTCGTAGCTAAAATGTTCTCCCTTTATAACCCAACAGACGTAGATTGTCGGAAAAGTAGGGAAGCCGTGCTTATTCTGCTACTTGATGCTGAATTTTGAACACTAGTTTTACTTCTTCTGTTGTCACCTTTTCTTAACAAATCTTTCATAAAAAAAAATTCAATTTGCGGTAGAAGCAACATATTCTTCTTAAGCCGTCACAAAACTGTCACACGTTTACATAACATTAACAAAAATTTAGTAGTAGAAATCCTGGATCAAAGGACAAAGGATATCTTACTTAACAAGAAACTGACTATTAATATTTCGTTATTGCACCATTTCTATTTATAACTTCTATAAGTCTGTTTGGCATAGAATTAAATAACCTTATACAATAATCATTAGTAATAATATTTTCACATGCATTATTTACTATTTCCAGTAATTCTTCGGCATTCCGTGGTCTCACATTTCGTTTTTGGAGACTTCTTACGAGTACTCCCCATACTTCTTCCACAGGGTTAAGATCTGGACTATGACTGGGCCAGTTAAGAACATTGATGTTGTTATCTTGAAACCAGTTAGTTACGGTATGAGCAGTATGAACGGAACAATTGTCTTGTTGAAATATGAACTCATTATTAGGAAATAATTGTGACACAGAAGAGTGCATAATATTGTCTAAAATCCTAATATACGTTTCACTATTAAACCTTCCTCAATATGCCACAAAACACCAGGACCACGTGCCGATATCCAAGCCCACATATTGATGGAAAATCTACCACTTTTATCTTTGTTAGATATATATTTCTCATCGAATCGAGTATTCGGAGGACGGTAAACACGAATACGACCGCTGTGTGTTGACTGGAAAGTTTTTTCGTCTGTAAAGATTACATTGTTCCAAAAATTTATATCATGCGCTAAAAATTCAAGCGCAAATCTTATTCGAGCTTCTTTATGTTCAGCTTTAAGTAAGTATTTCTGTGCTGCTGCATGACAGCGTAGCTCTGATTCTCTAACGCCGGCGACCAGTACTATTCGATCCAGGAAAATTCGTTTCTTCAGCAGCCTGAATAACTGAGTAAAATAAATTTTCTACTAAAGCATTTACCAATGAGGAAGTTGCATCATTTTTTTTTATATCATAGATAGATAGACGACAGAATAATATGCTTCCTCGTATTTTTTCTTTTTTGTTAAAATTGAGGGTGAAAAAAAATATTTAATTCGGTTGAGAATTTAAAACCATTAAAACGCTCTATCCCTAACGAATAACGTCATTCGTAACCTGTAGCGTCACGTCGTTATTGTTAAAACGTTGAAACATCTAAAAAAAATGCTGTGGTTATAGATTAACACATTAGGGATGTTATGAAATGATTATCCGTCATATTAATCAATAATTAATATCAAGATTAAGAATAACAACGTAAATTAGCAAATTCAGGTTCAATTAGTGACGTCAAAATGACGTAAAAGCAATATTATAGCGTTTTCAGTCACGTGGTTTTTTTTACACAAAAGTTCAAATTTTAATGTGGCATATTTACGAAAAAAAATTTTTCTATGAGTTTCTTTTATTATACTATCAACTTATATAGTACATATTATGGAAAAATAATAAAATTAAGCATTTTTAAAATCCATGCATCTTCCTCATTGCAAATCTTGTTGTTGAGTTGATATCCTTCGTCCCCCTGATCCAAGATTTCTACTAATCGTACCATTTATTCTCCACTTTCTTAAAATGTTACACACCGAATTTTTGTCAATATTATAACGCAGTGCAATTTGTCTCATTGACCATCCATCTTCTGCTTTAGCAATAACTCCAGATTTAACTAAATCGCTTATTTGTGGCATATTAGTTCTTTGCACACTTGCAATAAATTATGACAACTAACTGACAATGTCACAAAAATTAAAGTTAGATGTACACAATTAGATTTTAGTAAAATACCGTTATAAGACTTACCCTATTTTTTTTGCTCACGACTGTACATAACTTCACTCGCTTGTCTAAGACATATAAGACAAGATACGTCAGCTGAATAAGAGGAGACTAATCATCTAACAGTACAATACCATTTGAAAATTGCTTTCGTAATTTGTTTGTCAATATTTTGTTTATCGGCTGACGATGGAAATTTAAAATTTTGATAACAACATAATCAGATATATTATATATCTCACCAAATTTCAATTTTTTATCTTAACTCGTTTCGGAGATATTTGGAAAAATCATCCTCAAGGATCTTTGGAGGATTGTATCTGCCCCAGGAAGCATTCTTCGGGTCATGTTCACAAGAACTTTTCGTCCTATTTTTAGTCATAAAATAAGCAGTTTAGAGGTTTACACATAATTTCGGGACACCCTGTATACGTGTATGTATGTATGTATGATAGTGTGAATTGTGGATATCAAAACAAAGCTTTTATTATCATTCTTATTATTAAAAATTGAAATGGTCTGATGTGTTTATTATAATAATTAATTTCGTCGAAATTAAACTTTCACAATAGTTGCTTCAATATTTATGACGACATTTATGATTTCTAAAGTATTTCAAACCCCATCTCATCTCGCTGGATGTGATAAAAAATTATTCCAATAGATTTCTGATGTATTTTGTTGGCAATAGTTGTCACAATATGTATGACGAAATTTACAATTTTTAAAGTATTTCAACCCCTATCTCATCCCGTTAGACGGGCTGAAAAACGATTTCAATAGATTTATCCGACGTACCTTGTTGTTCTTCATAAAACCACGTCAACATTAAACTTTGATGCAAAAGATGTAGTGCTATACTGCATACGCTATTTGTAAAAAGTATCTAAATTATTAGCTAACTTTTTCACCCAACCATCGCATTTTAACAGTCCCAACGGGTTGGTGATCGTTTTAACTGTACTACAATGTTTACTGCGGTGGAGGATTATAAGGCCAAGGATTCTATTCTCTCTCATTCAGATCGATATCGAGGGCGTATAGTATAGTTTACTGTGGAGAAAAACTCACTATGTCAATGATGGTCATTGGGCTCGTCATTGGTTGTATTTCAAAACTGAACATATGGCCAGGGAGACTTATTTACTTTATAACAAAAGGGCGAGATGGGGGTAATCAATGCTGGGAGGTCCATCGTTCTTTAAGTTATGATGAGTCAAGATGCAAAAAATGTATAATTACTATCGTTCAATATTTAAGACTTATATGTATACAAACACTGGGGTAAATTTTCCTATAATTGAAAAGCAGCTTGCAAAAAGGATATAAATTACAGAGATTATATTGTTTAACAATTTCGTATTGTTTTTAATAATTAAATGCAATATAATAATTACATTTTTAAAATCTGTAGAAAAATAATAGTCTTCTTTGGGAAGATTTTATTAATTCAATGCAGTGGAAACGAAAAAGGACACCGCCACCGTATGAGACTACTATCGATCATAAAAAAATATTTTATAGGTACTTTTTTTTACAAAAATTAAACATAAAAGCAATAATCCTTTGGGTAAATAAAACTCCATTTTTTGTACTATACAAGGTGTTTCCTTTTAGGATAAATTTACGTTTTATATATTTTCAATTAATTCCGCATCCCACACAGTGGCTTCTATTATGAATGCAAATAAAAACCTATCAATTGCGACATATTTGCATGTACGATTTAAAAACATATTCCACCATTTAACAATATAGTTCACTCCTGGAGAAGTATTATTAACTTAACATTAGTTTTAAGTTAATTGTATGGATTAAAAATATAAATTGCCTCATATTCTCAGGTATTACTTTACCGTATTGAGTATATATTGTAAATACTAGAATTTGCTTGTTAGTATAATTTATATCTGCAATTTATGAGTTTAGTTAATATACATTGATTGGTTTACTCGGTACTAGACCAAATTATAATTTACTTGCCATGTTTACTCTATTCTAATATTGGAGAAAATTTCATAATTTGGACTTGGAGATGAAGGGTTAATTTTTTACTCCTAACCTGAGTCGATTTTAAAAATCCACTGTTAAAAATTATATAAAAAAATATTTTAAAAAAAAGCTTTCATTTAAATGCTCTACAAAGTAGAAATTTTGAAGTAAATCAAACCCATAATTTTGTTATATTATATAATTTTTATGATATAAAACCTTGCCGCGAGATTTTCCTCTGTAAAGGAGATTGCTCGCGATAATCTTTTATACCATAAAAAAATGGGTTTGATTTACTTCAAAGTTTATTTTCTACTTTTGAGAGCATTTAAATAAAAACTTTTTTAATTTTTTTTTTTTGGGGCGAGTGTAGGTGCGTCTTTACTATGTACATACTTCGGTATGCGATGTAAAGCAACGACAGGCGCAGTTAGTACTTGGATGGGTGACCATTCCAACGGAAACCGCGTTCTAGCCTCACACATCTTCCAGCGGCTTGTATATCAGTGTATGCGCGGAAGATATACAACCTTAGGCGAGGGTTGTATAGGAGATATACCATCCTTCGGAGGGGATGTAAAGCCGTCGGTCCCTTGTCTATTAAATGTTAGGCAAGTAAAAGATCCCTACTCTTCTTAAGGGAAGAGGTTTGGCAAAATTCCTGGTTGGGGGTAGCTCGTCTACAGGCGTCGGTGTTAGGCCTCAGTAGCGGAAATAGGCCGACGTTAAATAAATGTATAAAAAGAAAAAAAATTATATAATTTTATTTTTTACTTTTTAGTCTTTTGATATGCTACAATCCCCAGATATCGATTTTGAGACAAATCGAATCATAAACGGTAAAGTCGTCCGTCATCTTGAACTAAATTTTTTACTAGAAATTCGTAATCCGCGACCCCAGATATTGATTTTGACCGATTTGGTACTAAATGATAAAAATCATCAGCCATATTGGTGCCGCCATTTTGAATTTCTGAATTTTGACTAAAAATTCATAATCCGCGACTTAGAAAACCCCCACATATCGATTTTGAGTTGAATTGGATCTTAAACGGCAAAGTCGTTTGCCATCTTGAACTCGCCATTATGAACGAAATTTTTCACTAGAAATTCGTAATCGGCGAACCCGAAAACCCCCAAATATCGATTTTGAACGACTTGGACTATAAATGACAAAAGTCGTCCGCCATACTGCCGTCGCCATTTTGAGTTTCTAAATTTTGACCAAGAATTCATAATTGGCGATCTCGAAAATCCCCAGATATCGATTTTGAGTCGAATCGGATCATAAACGGTAAAGTCGTCCGCCATCTTGTTTTTTCTTATATGAAAATGTTAAAGTGTATTGTCACCGGACTTATATACATATGCAAAATTTAAAAGCTCTACCTTAATTAGAACTAATCAAAATCTTGATTGCAAGATTTAACCTAAACAAACTAACAAACAAACATTGGAAGTTTAATAAAAGCTTTTAATAAAAATTAAATTAAATATTTCATTTTTAACATTGATAATTCTTAATTTTCACTAATTTTATTTTTCTATGCTCTACACTCTAGTTTACTCTATAGCCATTAATGTGGGCATATCCAAGAGAGAGAGAGAGAGAGAGAGAGAGAGAGAGAGAGAGAGGGGGGGGAATATTTATTATTTTTGGCCATAACTTTTCTTTAATTAAATACATATATTGGTAAAAAAAGTACAGGACTACCTAAGTAGTACTATGACACGTGTAGTGATATGAATTTTCACTCAATAATTTAAGTTGTTTGCAAAATAGTTAGATTTAATTTTAAAAATTATGTCAATCTTCGTATTTCCTAAATTTAAGTCTAACTATTTCGCATTTGTTTGAAATTATTGAGTGAAAATTTATAACACTACTCTTACTATAGTTCTACTTAGGTAGTCTTATAGTTTGTTTGCAATATGCGTTGGTCAAAAATAATATTTCCCTATCGCATCTCTCTCTCTTGGATATGGCGACCTTAAGGCACGTGATGGCCATCAAGAAGTACTGCTTACCAAAATGTTGAATAATCTCGCAAACACTAACCTGAAAAAAAAAACAGAAGGTTTTAAAAAAGTTATAATATTTATAATTTTGATTTGATTTAAACAATAAATCAGCAGTAATGAAAGAATAAAGGTTGTGAACGAATCCTTCGTATTGTTACACGATCTATAAACAATGCCGAAGTGTTCTGGCATGACGTCTAGCCAAGCACTGGATGTGAGGTAAAGGTGACATAAACAGAATAAACGGCCTTAATTATGAGTTCAAATAAGCACTGATGAGAGCCAACAACTCGAAACTGCTGTCTACAAGTAGCCTGGAACGGCTGGCGTGAGTGCTCCTTTAAATAGGGATTAGTTTATCTGCTGGTGTTTGTTATAATCGAAGCTTTAAACGTTACATTCAACGCGTCAGACTTGCAATTCGTAATTCAGCGCTCGGAGTGGGCAAATAGTCCGGGGAATGACTGTTGGTTGCCGTTTGGTTAATCCTTTAAAAATAAGTTATTTGTAGAGGAGCTTGTGACTGAAATATTATGTTTAGTTGATCTTATGTCATATTTAGCGTTTAGTAAGGGCTTCACGAAAATACTGGGTTCCTTACATTGCACCACTTTTGTTTCTTTTAACAGGAGAATGAAATTTTAAAGGAAAAACCCCGTAGATTAGGTGATAAATCAATTTTATTATATAAAGTCAGTTTAAGTGAAACTGATCAGATAACTAGTCAGATACCTTTAAATAATTCCTATTTTCCGATATTATTTTTTGTTGTATATAATGACTTTGGTTCTTTGGTCTCTTCGGCAGTAAAGCTAAGGGTATTGCAGTAAGGCACTTTTCACCTCTAGGGTATTATTTCTGAACTGACAAATTAACTGAAGCTGATACTCAACAGATAACTGAACAACTGCCTTGAACTATGTTTAGACAATCAGTTGTTATGTTCAGTTTCAGTTAACTTGTCAGTTAAACTTGTGTGTAGAAACAAGAAAATGTTATGCCCAACTGAAACTGATACGGCAACTGTGGTTTGACGGGTTAGAACTTACTGCATCATTTACCAACTAAATTATTTGCAAACACAGACTTGTCCATTCACGACTTAGCTTTTGTAACGACTACGACTTGGTTAAAAGCACATCTCCATCAATATCAAAGAACTGTGGACTTCATTCGTATTTATCGGAACTGTCATGCTTACGAAAAAACTGTCATCTCTGCGTTTTACCAGGTCTCCAACGGTTAAAGCAAAAATTAATAGCTTCCATTCAGCTTATAACAAACAAGTTAAAAAAAGTTAAGGCATTCTTCGCCCAAGACAGGACAACTGATTAGTAGATTGTGCGAGAAAATAATAAACTGTCGTATGAATATACCATCCGTTTCTGAATTGAACTGAGAACAATATATTTTCGCCCACTGAAACGGAATATGACATTAGTTTTACCCCTATATACGAAAGGATTTTTGCCAAAAATTAAGAAAATCCATCATATCACAGATCTCACAATTTAAAATCAAATTCCGTAGCTTCCTCAACTTCAAACAGTCAAACTAAGAATCCCAAAACCTTTTTATAGTAATCCCGTAATCCTATACCTGCAAGCCTCATAGCCTCATGATCCAATAATACATGGGACCGAACGAAGAATATATGTTCTTACTGAAAAAATTATGTAAAAAAATTTGCAGCAAAAAATTTTTTTTTTATAACCCCCGTTATCCATAAACTCATAACCCCCATAACTCACAACATCATAACTCTATAAACCTGAAAATTTAAAGACTCCCATAACCACATGAATCTGGGACAGAAGAAAGAATCAATAACATACGTAATCCAATTACAACATGGATCTTCAATTCCGCACTTGGAAATTAGTTTGATGAGTTACCCGAAACTCACATCTAGAAAGGACGCTTACTTAAACCAGGCAATCTGGTTGGTCACTTAAGGACTCTGGAGTTAGTTCATTGGGAGTCCTTGATCAAACCCACTGACTTAGTGCCAATCAAATAGGACTTTGACTGTTCGTTTGACGTGCTGGTTGAAAGCCGTCAGACGAGCAAGATAGCGGCACTGCGATTGGAACAAGGGTCACTCATCTGGTATACAGATGAATCAAAGATGGCTGAAGGGATAGGGTGGGCGTAGCAGGGCCTGAATGTAGGCTATCCAGAGCCCTCGGCCACCAAATCTCTCACTGCATCGGTGCGAACTAGAGCCTGCGATTCAATGTGACACTCGTATGCAACTATGTTGACTTCACGGGAGTAAGTCATGACTTTACATTTGAAGATGTTCAAATTGAGACGATTTTTGTTACACCAATATACAAGCTCGGCTTGCAGTAAATTAAAGTCGTCAGCTGATTTAATTGATGAGAATATTTTTAAGTCTTCTGCGAAAAACAATTTGACAATGAATTACATTACTCAGGTCGTTAATGAACAGACAAAATAATAGAGGGCCCACTTTATATCCTTGTGGAACTTCTGAGGTAATCTCGTATTGACTTGATTTAAAACAGTTATATGTAACACACTGGAGACGATCTGTCAAGTATGAACGAAAGAAAGTGAGTAGCAGCGCAGAAAAACCGTGTTCTTCTAGTTTGATTAATAGGATTTTGCGATCAATGCGATCAAAGACTTGCCCCTTTTGATCAACAACTTTAGACAGTAGTTGTGTGAAAATTATTAAATTTGTATTGGTAGAGCGTTTTTCCATAAAGCAAGCTGATCAAATGATATAACACTTTTAGCGAGTGGGTAAAAATACGATTATATAAAGACGTCTCAAAAGCCTTTGCGATGTTACACAGTAAGGTGATAGGCCGATAGTTTATCACCGTTTTACAGAATGGGACAGACACTAGCAGTTTTCCAGGTTTTGGGAAAACACCTTGCCTCGGAGATAAGTTGAACAGAATTGTTAATGGCTGCGCTAAGACATGTGCACAGTATTCAACAAAAAAGCTTGGAATCCCGTCCAGACCACAGGTCATTTTATTTTTTAAACTCTTCATTGAAAGTACTATTTCTTTCTCGCGCAATGATGTAACATTTATATTGGGCATGTTGGAGTGGGTTTCATCGATGTTCATATAAGAGTCGCCGTTGGGAAGAAGAAAAACGCTTTTAAAATAATTACTAAAAGCATCAACTATAGTTTCAGGATAGTTTAACTCTGCATTGTTATAGCGCATGCTCCCAGGTATTCTAGATTGGCCTTTTTGCTGTTTACAAAGTTCCATAGATTCTTGGGACCGGTTTTAAGCGAGGTTTCAGTGTTGCTAATAAAATTCTGATAATCCCTGTGAATGAGTGATTTCGCTGATGCGCGAGCTATTTTAAACTTGCGTAAATGCTCAGGTTTTTTATGCTTTCTATACGGTTTGAGATAATGCTCTTTGTTACAGATGGTAGATTTTAGTTCTAAACTATACCATGCTGGATACTTATTACTTTTTGTTGTGTAACATGGTATATGAACATCCAGTATAGAATATAGTTTAGTATAGAACGCGTCGCAAGCTATTATACTTACAATAACTAACGCATGCCTAGTTAAATATGCTGTGACTCACATTCGTACCTGACCCATAAACAAATGGTCAGTTAGTTAAATTTCGGACATATTTTTCCTTGTATTATTCCAGCAAGTAAAGATTCTGATTAATTTCCAAACCTTTGTTACTATAAAATTTAATTATTATATACACATCAATTCACTTGTATTATAGAAACGGAACACAGTCAATTAAATGTGAAATATACGTATGATATGTAGATATTCTTGCTTTGAAAATAGATAATAAGCAACAAACATAACTAGTTAAAGCGTAATTGCAGCAGAAAGAAAAAAGTACTTGCAACCACAATTACAACACTTAATTATTTACAGGTACGCTAAATGCATAGATAAGTACAATATGTAATATGAATGTTCACGGTAGTTGGACGAGAATAATGCCATAGACATGAACTCTGTCCTTATCTATGTTATGTTTTTGCATTTTATAAGAAAATCAAAATAACAATCCAGCACATTTTAATGATATACTTGCATGTTAAGGAATCTTATCTGCAAGAGGCGAGTGAACTGTATTGTGTAGAAAAACTGAGACATTATTTATAACAAATTTAACAAATAAAAGTTTTATTGTTATATAGCGTTTTTGGAGATATGGTAATATGTGAAAATAGTATGGGTGCATGGGCGAGGTTCACCTAAACTCGTTCTGAATAATTTATGCAGTTTATTGTTTTGTTTTATTTGCTTCGAAGTATTATTACCAACAAACACTATTATAAGTTAATGAACCGAGAAAAGTAATCGATACTATATTCAAGGTGCATTATTTATTAGGATAAAAAGAGATACGTGTTCCACAAACAATGAACGCACGTAATTCCACAGATGCTGAAAGCAAATATGAAAACTATTATTAAGTTAACGTGATTGGTATGGATTTTCAGAAGGGATTTAATTAAATTTACCACTTATGTGTTATTTTATAAATTGTGTTGTATTGGTTTTTCTGAGAGACCTATTTAGTTACTCTTTTTAAGTCCAATCTTACTGATTTGTGAAATACGGAAAATGTCAAATGCGTTAAGTATAGAGCACCCCAGATGTCCCTAATAGCCACTTTACAGTTTGCAATTTATTGCCGGCAATTTCTTGCCGGCAATAAATACTCTTGCGAGTTTGCGCACTACTACGTGTTTTGATCAGCTGTTGCAATGTTCCTTGCATTGCAGAAATTAAAACCTGTCCTAATTTTATTGTATTGCAGTTCCTATTCTGGTGATATTTTTGGTGATTTTTATGATGCCAAAGTTATAGAAATTAGAAAATTGGTAGAGAAGTTTTGGTAACATTTAGATCATTGCTACGTATAAATTCTTGGGGGTAAATTAATATTGCCTCTTTTGCGATTTAACCAAGGTTTCACACACCACCTTCTTTCTCTCCATTTTTTTAGTAATAGTCTACTACTTGATTATATGGTACATCACGGAATTTTGAAGATCTCGAAATATAATAACGTCGTTGGACACGATCTAGTAGTCCAGTGTCTATTGTATTTGAAATAATAACCTGACTAAACTTAGTATGAGTTTAAATATATGCTTTTAGAGGGCAGAACGTTAACTAAACGCAATACTTTAGTCATAGGCTTCTGTATTAATCCTATATACATATATAAGGGTTCTATTTAAAATAACAAAGTCGATGTGAACTTCCCGTGCAACGGGAAGTGATAAAAAATCGAAAATATTTTAGAATGGTGTCTATTCCTAAAATAAATTAAAGATGGTTATTGCCGATAATCGATAATCTCTTGGGTCTGATTGGTTTCAATTTGAGAAGACATAGTTAAGTTAACCAAAATACCTGTATTTTTATATCTGAAGTGGTTATTTTTTGTTTTATAATGGTTAACGAGAAAAATTATCTCAAATTAAATTTGCAACTCTACAAAACAAATTTAATTTTTTTTATACTTATTTATACTACAACTACTTTGTAATTAATTATTTTGTTTTCAGTAACACTACTTTTGAGGTTGATTGTTTATCTAAAACTTCTTTGTTTTGTTGTCGGGAATATATTGTAGATAAAACTATTATTCTGACCCATAAAGATGACATCAGATAATACACATTCAAAGTGTAATAATATTATTAAATAATCCATTTCCTGCATTGGTCTAATCATTATTCCCGCTTTCAACAGAAATATGAGATTTATTTCATTATGAAACGGTTGCTTATTATATCGAACATTGTAACTTTATTATATATACAGCTATCGATTATATTATTGTCGCGGCAAACAGTATAGCGATGTATGGACTAAGTCCCTCCCCGCGATCGCATTCTGCATTCTGCTATCCTCGACTATGCCTGTGAATTATAATGTAAAAGCCTATTAAATACGATGAAAACATTTAGTTAGCTCATCAAGGAAATGTACCTGTCAATTAGAGCTCTCCATGAGGCCGTATGCTTCTCAATAATTAATTATCTGAAATGTTATAAATAATGTGACTTTTACTATACAAACATATACTGACGTGAGAAGGCATGAAACTAATCAAATTCTATATATTTTTCATGGACATACTTTTTGTACAAACATAACTGGGACGTTTCATTTGATAAAATTGAATTATGAAATTTCGTAGTTTCGTAGTTTACGTAAGTTGAAGGGTGAAAATTCGGAGAAATCTTGGAGAGCGATTTTCACGTTTACAATATTAAAGGTATTGAGAACAATAACCTTCATTTGTGCATTCATAATAATTATTAAAAAATATCATTTGGGTATTTAGCAGATAATATTTAACTCGAAAAGGGAGAAAAAATAAACACCTATTCTATATACATACAGCTGATCCAAATTCTGATGATGCTCCCAAAATACAATATTCAGGGTATATAATCCGTTCATTCAAATTCCCGTCTTTTTCCCTTCTTGCTAAGGTTCAATGATAGAGTAATACAAATAATAATGAAAAAGTAATGAACAGAAATCAGATTTCTCTAGTTAAACAGTCAATAGCTTCTAAGGTACAAGAAAAGAGAACGCATTGCATAAAAAATATTGTATCATATTTTATGCTTTACTCCCCACAATAAAATATATTTTAAACAGCAAATAATAATATTTATTTTACGTAATGACCCTTATAATAAAGAATGAGTACATAAATATACTTAAGGTAAAGATAAAAAAATGTAAAATAATCAATGTTTGTAATATTAAAAGCAACGTTCATACTACAAGCAAGAAACCGAAAAGTGTTTACTTGCGAATTGTCTTTAAGTGGTCTTCAATGATTTTAACTTTTCGTAATTCAGAAATAATTTTTCTCTTCTTACTTTCATGTCATTAGTTGAACTTTACGTTTTTCTGCAGCTATTTCCTGTTCCGTTGTGAATCGAGTTTCTTGGTCGTCCAAGGTTTGCTTCCATCTGCTATTGCCATTCCGCATTTGTTTCGTTATATCAATAGCAAAAATGTGACCAGCGGCCATTACTGAATCATAAACAAGACGCTGGGTCACGATGGAATCCTTTTTTACAAGAACGTCACCGTTGATCAGACACCCACTATCGAAGGTACGCAACCTGAGACAAAGTAAGAAAGTCTCTGAGTTTTGCTTCCCAAAATAGACATCCAGAAACCATCCAATAATTCTTCCTTGGAATAGACCTTCAGTTCGTTAATAACTCCATCTTTAGATATGAGGTTTCTATACTTTATATCAGCATTCGAAATAACAATGGAAGTAAAGAAATTAGCATTCAATAGATTTCTAGGGCTGTAGTTAATTGCTGCCCTATGTGTGTCTTTTGAATATGCCACCTTGTAAGGATTTAAAAATATAAGAGTTTCAGCGAAGGGGTATTCGAGGGGACATCTTTCTAACACCTTAAAATATTAGAAACCAAGAACTGGAGGCAGGTTCGACATTCTTGACGGAACACCAGCACATCCTTATCTTTGAATGCTTTACACTTTCTTAAAGCGACTCTATACAGAGGAGTAGACGACAATACATCAGATTTTACAAACATCTCCATGCAAATCTTCAGGATATGCCTAAGATACTACCATGAAGAAAGCGGACCAAAGGTGCGTCAGACTGAAATTCACTCAAAAACGGTTCCTGATCATAAGCAAGTGATTGGAAAAATGCAAGTTTTGGTGGAAAAATATTGTCCTGCGTAACTGTTCCAACTATTTTGAAGCTATTACAGGAAGATTCATTGACATTACCCCGAACAGAATTAACGTACCGTTTTAGATGCGGAAGTAAAGCCTGAGATCTCTTCGCCACATCAATATTTTCAAACCAACGAATTCTGAAAATCCAGTCACTGCTCTGAATAAACCACTATAACATACTGTGGTGCTTTCTGCATATCTCTTCGAAATTCTATTTTAAATATGAAGTAGTTTTTTGTTCACATTGAGTCCATTCATAGATATCTGTAATAATTTCAACAGATCCAGGCCATTCAACCACATCTTGCATTTCCTTCACACGTTTTTAACCCGTGTTATTTTGCTGGGCAAATAATACTACAAAACAATCTACCAGATTTCAAGGGGGAAAACGTTTACAACAGAACTGTTAGAATGAAGGTGCATTATAAATTAGAACCTTAGGCGAGGGTTGTGTAGGTGATATACCATCCCTCGGAGGGGATGTAAAGCCGTCGGTCCCTTGTCTATTAAATGTTAGGCAAGTAAAAGATCTTTACTCTTCTTAAGGGAAGAAGTTCGGCAAAATTCCTCGTTGGGGGTAGCTCCTCTACAGGCGTCGGTGATAGGCCTCAGTAGCGGAAATAGACCGACGTTAAATAAATGTTAAAAAAAAATTAAAAATATCGTACATAGTACTTAATGATGCAAGCAGCAAAAGCCAATAAAAAAACGTGTTGTTATTTAATTAACATGTAAACAATACAACTGTTCTTCCCGATGAAATTAATCATAAATGTATTCATTACAAATAACAAATATGATGAATATCTACATATTATATTATTAAATAATTGACAAACATCGTTTTTGTCTTTATTTACTTAGAAGTTAATTTAAACAGTTCCATTTTGAGAGTGCCTGGATTATAATAAACATTTTAAGTGTAAGTAAAACCATGTGACACAATATCGAGATTCTTTGAGGTTGCTGATACAATGTTCTCAATATGTTTTGAACAAGACAGCTTATGATCAAATGTCACTGCTAGATCGCAGAAATATTCAGGTCGCTCGAGAAATGTTTCGTTCAGACGACAAGCGAACTCAAAAGCATTTTCTTTTCTGTGGTATGAGACAACCATGCACTTTGCAGCATTTAACGGCAGAGCATTTTTGTTGCACCACTCTTGAATCTTATTTATTTTGTATCCTCTCACAGTCATCAAGGAACTCTGTACCTACGTCAGTACAGTTTTAGATCGTCAGCATTTAACAAGTATCGTCAGTCTGTCAGGTTAACAATAACATTAATAGAGATACAAATAATAGTGGACGCAGGACAAAGCCCTGGGGTATACCATAGGTAGTTGAAGAAAGACTACAATGTTCAACATACTGTTTCCGTATATAAAAATATTATTCAATAAATATAAGAAGTGAAGACGACACTCCCATAATATTTAAAACATATTTAAGAGAACTCCATAGTTTAGTTTGAAGTGAAGTCGGTATGGATTATGTCAACCTAAACATTAGCTTGACGTAGGCTGCTCTTGAACGTGGGAATAAAGTGGTTCGTGCAAGGCTATCTCGAAGACTTCCTGCAACAGCACTTGATTTTCTGTAGCTTTGCTGTGAGTCCCCTTGATTTGTAGACTTCATTTCCCCAACGGTTGGCTACCGTTATCACCAATTTTGTGGATGAAAATAAAGCCAAATATTATTCAACAATGAAAGACTATATTCGTGAGAGTTATTATTTATATTTCTAAATTTCTATAATTCGCCTATACTTTGCCAAAAAGTAATGGAAACAGCGTGGATTTGTCGCACAGCCATAAGTGGCCATTTCATTCTGGTTATATTTGATGAAGAATTTTTAACCTCAAACAATATAATTACAAAAAGAAGTCCAATATTTACCATTATGTTTAATACATTACTGACCCTCATATCTGTCAATGTAAATCGTCCTATTTTACGGCGAATGTTATTAAACCAATAAATAATACGGTCGGTTTTTACTAGAAATCGACTAAGGTTACGGTCTTAACAAATAAATCTATTACTATCTATAAGACATAACTTTAAACCTAACCAAACACAATCATACCACAATACAATACAAAGGATGTTGCATCTACCCATTTATTGCATATTTACAGAGTTAAATTATGTTCCTGACTACACTCAGTTTACAAACAGCAAATGTTGGATCCCCTGGGACGATTGGATGTCTGTGAGCCCTTATGTTTGAAATATTAACACCTGTTGTTATCAATATAGCAAATATGTATTATATTTTATCTCCAGTACTTGGAAATGTTGATATTTTATTTTTATGAAGATAAAAATATTACATGTTATTAGTGAGCTGATAATCTACTACAAATACATAATTTTGTGTAAAGTTAAATAGGATTTCTAATAAACACTTAGTAATAATAAATGTTGGAACAGATTATTTAACGAAACTTTCATGAAACGAATGGCGTCGAATACTAATTTGATTCAGATACGGTTGCACAAGAAGTTTACATGAAACCATATGGACAGAAAATAAAAATTCTTTATGGAAGGATTGATAACTAGCACAAGATGATTAGAAGATAAAGAAGTGTGGTTTATTCGTTTAGATGAAGTCAGAAAAATTACAGTTTAAGTTCACAAAATCTGCCATAAAAGTCATGTTTCTCGATGTTTCAGAAAAATTTGCTGTAATTAATTTAGAAATGAAAAGTTTCAGAAATAAGTTTTTTATAATGCGTTGGTTTTCCCTATATTTTGGAAAATTGTGAAAATCCATACGTATACTTTTTTCTCCAAACGTCAAAAAACCACACTCTGAAAAAAATAATTTCTCTGGCGATTTTCACTGCTTATCCTGTATTAAATGTCTTTATTTATTAACATGCATAATTTGGTTGTGAAGAAACGAGAAAAACCATGTTAGTTTAACAAGTGCTTGGCTATAGGAACTAACAGTATTCTAAACCTATCACGAATACCGCGTATTATCTGGATGCGCACTCTAATTACTTCAAATAAAACATCCAGGTCGTCTAGATATACTTTTGATGATGTGACCGATCAAATTTTGCTGGATTTGTTCTCATAAAATGGGAAGAATACTTGACAAATGCATAATATCCTCTGCGGCAAGTTGATGATTTTGAAGTTCCACATATGTTCAATGGAATTCAAGTCAGGAAAACGCGGTGGAAAAGTGCCGTGATCAATTCTGAATTTCAAGGACGTTGAATATTTGCTGAGCTCGTTGCTGAGTATGATGTAGCTTGAGAAGTCATCACAATGTTATTGACAATATCACAGGATGTATATTTATTTATCTAGGCATGGTCCTGATGCAGATGCACGCGTCAGTCCGTCCTCCAACACATACCATAACACTACCTTATATTCTCTTTGATTGTATTTCTTCCTAGCACCCTCCAAACATGCCATGCAAGCTGCCTATTTTTAAATTGGAAGATAAAGTTTAAGAACACGCCCAATCAAGTTGAAACAATCAGTCGATTCATTTTTGTAAATGTATCTAAGATGGTGAAAAAATTGTCAGCCGTTGAGCGACTAAGAGAAAAATCTGTATATTGCATGGTTTTGAAATCTTGAAAAAAGTCATGTTCTCATATAGCCAAAAATCGCGTGTCGCTTGGATGCACTGTCAATTTTAAAAAACTTGCAGAACACGAAAGTACTGCCCTAATATAACAGGTTGCATTCTGGAAAATTGTGGTAAAAAAAGTGGCGGATCAAAGACGGCGGCGCACGACTTTTTTAAACAAATTCTGTCTCCGTCATTTCAGAACGGATTTTAAAAAATAAAAAAGCAAGTACTCATTTTTAAGTACACCTTTTATAAAAAAAATTGTACTGTCATAAAATTTCTTAGATAAATCAAAATATCAGAATTAATTTATAAAGTTATTTACTTTTAGCGGAATATCCATTGTAGTACATGAAAAACTCTTCAAATATAAGTTGTAAAGAATTTCATGCTGGTTTTAAATATGTCCCCACTTTTGCGTTTACTTTAAACAATAATTGTTTTAAATGTCAAAACTTTGCGCGTGTCGTTATCCGAAACGAAATAATCTGACTGAGTAGTAGCGGTTATAGATATATTTAATAGCAGCAGTTAACTTTTTTTTAAACTTTTTAAAACAAATTACTTCTAACAGATGGATTATTATCTATTACACTCGTTATACATAATGTAGGATTATTAACTATATATTTACACAAAAACATTAATAATTGTTTTTACAATGTTTTAAATTAAATATTTATAATTCAATAATAAAAAGTTCAGTATAGCAAATATAGAAAATTTCAAGCGTAATATAATTAATTCCATCAATATGTATTTGTTACAAATTTGGTGCTACCTATTATAAGGAAATTTGTTGTTATCAACTGAAAAATCATAAATAGTGTCGAAATTAGAAGAAAAGGCTAAACGATTTAAAGATCCTGAATCTAGCATTGAAAGACCCCTTTGATTACAGAAAGAAAAGTTTTATTTTGATTGACGGCATGGCACTGGTTCAATCCATGAACAAAGCACATGAGATAAACCTTTGTAGGGACTTTGCGCAAGCGTTTTTAAAAGAAGTAGAAAATGATTATTCTTCTTTATAACAATATATATATTGTGTTCGACGTTTATAAAGAAAACTCATTAAAAAACCAAATGAGAGGAAAAAGATCTAGAGGAAAAACATATTAGAGAATAACTGATAATACATTGATCATGATCAAAAACGTGAGTGTTAAAGATTTCTTATCAAAACAAAAGATGAGTTAACAAAATATCTTGGTCAAAAAATTATGGAACATAATTTCAATTCAAACAAAAATGTAGAAAATGTAGTCGTATCATATGAAAATAAAACATATTCGAAGTCTTCTTATATTCCCCCCGAAATTCTAGCAGAAAGTAACAATGAGGAAGCTGACACTTTACTTGTGCACCATACAATAATTATTGGAGAAAAATACGATAACAGCATCAGTTTAACTGTAGACAGTTCCGCTACAGATGTTTTTATTATTTTATTAAATTATTATAAGGTGTTACCTCAAGAAATAAATATATTAACAGGACGTGGAAAAACAAGGACGATTTGGCTGAAACATATCACCGCTACTTTAGGCACGGTTATTACAAAAGCTAGCCTTGGATCCTATGCATTTACTGGAACCGATATAACTGAAAAATTTTTGAGGAAAGATCGGTTTGTATGTTTTACAAATCCACAACGATTACCTTTGTCAAGGAATTACGATGGAAATTATATTCTATAAAAGGTCAGCAAGGAAAGAATTTCCACCTAAGCTTAATGCTCTTGAACAGCATAATCTTAAGTAAACATGTTAATTTAATCGAAAATTGCGCTATTTAGTAATGTTGGATTTTTTATATAGGAGAAATTTTATAGCGATGGTATGGAAGTTAAGTCATACCAATATTCAGAAACTTGCCAATTCAGACCTATGTGGATGGAAAAAATAGAAGAAAATTTATATGCGACAGTTCCAATTACAAAGCCATCTACTCCTGACAGCCTACCGTTTTTAATAAAATATGGCTGTAAAAAGGGATGCGCCAGCAAAAATTTCTTATGTTGTACCGAAGCTTGTGCATATACATAATTTGAATGTTCCAATATTGAACCAATGCCCATATCTGACATAAATGTTAATGACGATACGGGACTTGATATATTTGAGGGTGAATCGGGTAAGATCAATATATTTGAGGTAAAAACAAAATAGCTTAAGTAAGAATACAATTCTTTCAGAAAAATTTCGCTCTGGCTGATAGCCGCAAGAACTTTCATATACGACATTGCTGAAAATTTTATATTCATAAAGTATTGTTTTTATCTGTATTTAATATCTAATAGATAATGTTTATTTTTCTCTCATACTTTTTTTTAGGAATGATTCATCTATGGAGAAAATTTTCAAACTTGTTTTTAAATTACTAGTGTCCATAACTGAACTGTGTCTGAACTGTGGTAGATTATTTCGATCGAAAAACGACACGCGCAAGGTTTTTGACGTTTAAAACTATCATTATTTAAATTAAAAGCAAAAGTGATAAAATATTTCAAATCAGCATTAACTTCTTTGCAATTTACATTTAAAGAGTTTTCATGTGCTATAATGGATTTTCCGCTAAAAGTAAGTAACTTAGTAAATTAATTCCGATATTTTCTAGAATCTACAAAATATCATGATTTTATGTGGTAGTACTAATTTTTTTATGAAAGGTGTACTTAAAATGAGTACTTGCTTTTTTGTTTTTTAAAATCCGTTAAGAAATAACGGAGATAGAATTTGTTCAAAAAGTCGTGCGCCGCCATTTTGATCCGCCATATTTTTTTTACAACAACTTTCTAGAATGCCAACCTCGAAAAAATTGTTATATTAGGGCAGTACTTTCGTGCTCTGGAGGTTTTTTAAAATTGGCAGAGCATCCAAGCGAATGTCCATAATCTATTATAAATGTAGTAGAATTTCTTTTTAATTGTTTGTCGACGTCGTGCAACAGATATTTATACCAATTTATTTTCTGTAATTATTGTAAATTTGTATTCTAATGCATTGCACCATGTTGATTAAATCCGAGATTAAATCAAATAAATCTTAAAACCAGAAGTAGAGTAGGACTATGATTTGATTTTTATCATAAAAATAATGTAACGAAACAGAAAACACTTCATTTTTCATTTTCTGTAATTGTAAAGGTTCTTGGAAAGTTTAAGAAATAAAAAAAGCATATTGAAAACCCTCACGAGTATTTTCATTAAGTAGATGTCCATACACACATTTCATTTTAATGAAAACGAATCTGTATACTGGTCAACACCGACATAATATCTGATAAAAGTTCAAGGAACAATAGCAAAATACGTGAGACGCAAAATAACGTTAGTTCAAAGGATTACTTCCGAGAAAGCAACACAACACAACAAAATATCTTGGTTAATTACATAATGTTCTTTACTGGGAAAACTTCTTTAAAAAAATGAACAAAATGAACACAGTTTGTTCATTTTCTGGTGTATTATAACTTATAACATATATAGGTAACATTTATAATTTTTATAATACCCAAAAGAAAGACAATTAAAAAATAGCTTCCGTGTCTGAGCATTGACTAAATTTGTTCAATTTATCCTGGTAGAGTAGTTCATGTGGTTGAGCGTTGAATGTGGTATGTAAAACAATGGGAGAGATCATCACAGAGAGAACACGATAAATAAATATGGGGGACCATGGTCATTGATTTGGTCATGGAAATGGCAAACAAACGAAGCTGTACAAGGAATATTCATTTATTTGAACAAATTATACAGTAGGTCCTCAGAACCGCAAGACTATCGATCATTATTAATCCACTAGTAACCTCTGGTTCAATGTGTCGTTACATAAAATGCGCAATACTTTGGTTAGAGTCAAGTTAATCTGTAACATAACCAAGCTGCTTATGTTTAACATATTGCAAATCCGGGTGATAAATCTGGAGACGTTTGGAGATTATTAAATTCACTTCAGAAGCACTTCGCTTACAAGCAGTTATATAAAGGTACATAAGATACTGAGAACAATTCCTGTCGTTGCTGGCCTTTCTTTCTTAGACCAGTTTCCAAGTATGAACATTCCAATGCAGCAATCGCTCTAAAAAATCACTAATACGTTGAAATATATGATCTGTTTAGTAAGAAAAATAAAAGTGCAATAGACATAATTTTGTGTTCTAACTTCTTATTTAAAAAATAGGAACCAATATGTCGGCGTCTATAATATAAATTCGGATTTAAACGATATTATACTTCAAGGATTTTCATTGGGACTAATACGTCTCATTTATCAACTTTTCTGTCCAATAAGAACTCAAACTCATTGTTAATATTGTCATGTAAGTAGATAATAAAAATCTAACAATCGCATGAATTTCCTTTAGTAAACCTGTCCTGGTAGACTTGTGCCAACAAAAATGTTGCGAAGGTGCAACAAATGTTCACTTCTTCGAAAACTTTAACACTATTCTTGGAGAGAGGAAATCATTTTTGAACATTTTCTGAAAATAGTAGATATGGCTTGAATGTAAACACAATTGCAAACACTAATTTCGTTCATATTTTGACATCTAGGTTGATTTTAGCTCGTAATTGGCATTTGAAAATATAACTCCTAAATTAAGAATGGTTGAAATGTGAATTAGACTGATAAGTGTATAGTATGAGAACTTACGTGTTTTTTTTTACTTTTATTAATCGGCAATTAAGAGAATACAAGCTATTTGAATTTTTTAATAAAATTGGTTTTTCGGTCATGGGGTGGGGGTGCAATTGCCATCATTATCCCTTGTCATAACAATAAAATGCTGCTATCTGTCAAATCATCTTGTAAATCTTTAGAAACTATATTTAGTACACAATTTTTAATTTAATTTCAAAAATAAAGGAGAATATTATACATTGCTACTAAGTAATGATTTTTACTTTGACTGAGAACAATATTTACATAAAGCGAGTTTATTTCTTTTCACCCCTTTATTTTACAAATTCTGCTTTTATATTGAGGCCTCCTTTGTGAATTTATTAACATCCCAATTTCACTTTACATTTACATTTGGACCGTATTCTTCGATGGAGGGTCTAAGAAAAATGCAGAATAACAAAAGAAACAAGTGCAGGTTATTTATGTAAGTTTAGTGTTTCTAAGGTGGCCTGTATATATTTAAATATTGCACGGCTACTTATTCCTGTTTCTTTTGCTTTATTATTTATAGCTTTCAAGTTGCAGTTTTTATATATATATATATATATATATATATATATATATATATATATATATATATATATATATATATATGTATATATATATATATATATTATATTAGAAATATACCATGATATATAATATCACTGAGACAGGCTTAACCTTCTCAAACATATCATGTTACAGATTGCGTAACAGCTCTTCTCTAATAACCGCTCACGTTGGCTGAGCTTAACGTTTCTTTCTTGGTAATCTCTTATCATGCTGAATTGCCAATTTAATGTTCTTTGTTCTCTGATGTTATAAATACAACAAACAGACATTTGTACCTTCAGTCTTATACTCATTTTCGATTAAACACATTCAAAATTATTATTGTTATTTTTTCAAGAGTCAAGCTTGACTCCATTATAAGTGAATAAATCTTTTTAAAAAGTTAATCAAACAATCCACTATCTAACATTGGTGCAGTCGTGGCGGATCTGAAGAACACACACAGTTCGGGAGCCTAACCAGTGGAAAACATATCGGAAGGAACAAGGAGTTCATCTGGAAAAGGTGCCTAACCTGAAGAAAAGAGCCCCTGAAAAAAGGAGAAATTCCTTAGCTGTCGTGATGGATCCCAATCCTTTATTCAGAAGAATCTACGTTCACAACGAAACAATAATAATAATTCAATAAGCAGCAAAGCAACATATCAATCAATCAGCAAATTAGCAAGTAAGGATTCATCCCAGTCAAGAAGTTGGTGTCTTCGGCAGTATAGGAGACCTCCGTGGAAGGAATACCTGGTAACGCCCCTGGCAGAGAAGACCGTACTGTAACAAGTTTCACGGAGCAGCATTCAACTTCAATCCAGACGTGTGGAATGGAAATTTTAATGTTTTTCCTGCTGTTCGGATCAGCACTTGCTCAATTTAAAATAACACCAATTAACAATACGATTGGAGTATACTATCACCGAGACACAGACATTGTGATTTCTCACAAGAAATGGACTTTTGGTACACAAAAACATATCTACTTTTAAGACAGCTTTCGACAAAAACGACAAGATCTTACAGACACTATACAACACACTCGACCCAACGTATCATTACATGAACGTCTTTTTAGGAGATGTAAAAACTCACCTCAGTTTATTGACACAAATTTCTCAATCAATACAATCAAAATTTGACGAAATTTACCTTGACACGAAACGATACAAACGAGGAATACTAAACGGTATTGGAACATTTTCCAATCAATAACTGGAAATTTAGATGCAGAAGATGGTCAGTATTATTCTGATTGCATCAACAAATTAAATAATGACGAGCACCAACTCGAAAATTTAATAAAAAATCAAATATCTGTCACAACTTCAGTAATCAAAAATTTCAACGCAACCATTCAAAAACTGCAAGTTGATGAAGAAACTTTCAATAAAGATATTAAAGAAATCGAAACTTCGATTCTAGACATGACTAAAGACATAGAAAATATTCACGCAAAATTAAAATTTATAGAAATCTGCGAACAGCTCATGGCAAGCTATCTATTTATCGAAGATAACTTGAACGATATCCTGAATTCTATCACTTTCGCGAGGCTCAAAATAATTCATACATCGATCATAAACCCAAAAGACTTGGTAAACTCCTTACAGGAAATCTCACAGAACCTACAAAGGAATAATTTGCCACTTCCAATCAAATTATCAAAAGTTGCACAATATTTAGACATTATAGAACTAAAAACTTTTCAAACAAATTCAGATTTAATATTCGTATTAGACATACCTTTGGTAGACCCTCAAACCTACTCAGTATTTCAATTATACCCTATCCCTATTTTGGATAATAGAACTGGCTTATATCATATCTTGTCAACCTCTCAAAAATATATCGCGAGAGATGATGATTCTTTAATGTACTTAACCATCCCGGACCTCAGAGAATGCAAGCCAATCTACTTCAACACTAAATTATGTCTAAATTTATTTTCATACCCCATTGATGATAATGCCATTTGTGAAGCCCGTCTCTTCAAGAACCTCAAAACTCTGCCAGGAAGCTGCCAGACGTCATTCATCATCAGCCAAGGCTACAACGTCCAAAAGATAGACGAAAATACGTGGTTAGTTATCAACGCAGAACCATTACAGGCAACCATCAATTGTCCAGAAAGAAGTTCGAAAACTGAAGTCACCTACAAAAACTCAGTAGTGAAATTACAACCTAATTGTTACGCCTTTATAGGCATCACAAAAATCCAAGCCAGTACTAACGAGATAACCGACGTAAACAACGACACTCATCCCATCCAAATTCCATTCGAATGCTGCAACAAAATTCCATACAACATTAGAGCACCAAACCTTAAACCATTAAAATTAAACAACCTTAACACAGAAGATCTCGAAATTGCCAAACACAAATTGGACCAATATTCCAGAGATCTAGACGATTTAATCAACGAACCTTTCATAACAAAACACATATCCTGGTTCACCTACTTCATCATTGTGCTAATATTTGGACTATTATTTCTGTACCTATTTTGTAAGTGCAGAACAAAAAGACGAAGACTAGCCATCGATGTTTTTGCATCACCCCCATCTCCACCGAAGCCTAGCAAACCCCACAAGACATTTGCTAACCTATTCCCTTCCCGAAGACGACCTACCTTAAGGAGAGAAGCAACGAAGCCGATGACATAGAATTTACCTAAAGACGAACTGTTTTGTGCCTTTTACTGACTTTCAGTGCTGGACTCTTCAGTGAATTTTATTTCATTCATTTAATCATTATAATTGTTACGCCTTTATAGGCATCACAAAAATCCAAGCCAGTACTAACGAGATAACCGACGTAAACAACGACACTCATCCCATCCAAATTCCATTCGAATGCTGCAACAAAATTCCATACAACATTAGAGCACCAAACCTTAAACCATTAAAATTAAACAACCTTAACACAGAAGATCTCGAAATTGCCAAACACAAATTGGACCAATATTCCAGAGATCTAGACGATTTAATCAACGAACCTTTCATAACAAAACACATATCCTGGTTCACCTACTTCATCATTGTGCTAATATTTGGACTATTATTTCTGTACCTATTTTGTAAGTGCAGAACAAAAAGACGAAGACTAGCCATCGATGTTTTTGCATCACCCCCATCTCCACCGAAGCCTAGCAAACCCCACAAGACATTTGCTAACCTATTCCCTTCCCGAAGACGACCTACCTTAAGGAGAGAAGCAACGAAGCCGATGACATAGAATTTACCTAAAGACGAACTGTTTTGTGCCTTTTACTGACTTTCAGTGCTGGACTCTTCAGTGAATTTTATTTCATTCATTTAATCATTATATTTCATTATTTTTCTTACCTTTGTTAATTTCAATTATATTAACATTTTTACGTCATTTTTACTCAAACCTATCATGCTTATATTTTATGCTTTCACAGTAAAGCTACATTTTAACCTTGGGAATATTTTTATATTATCCCATTTTACAACAAACTTATTATGTTTGTATTTTACGCTTTCTTGCTAAAGCTATATTTTAACTCTAACATTTTTATGTTATATTATTTTATGAATCAAGCTTATTGTGCTTGCATTTCATATTTTAGACGCTAAGGTTATATTCTGTATTTCAAACCTTATGACTTAACATTTTTGTACTCTTTATATTTTTCCCAATTGTACCATTACCTTTCATATACATTTTATATTCATTTCAAAAGTTGCTGCATAAAACACTAACTTTTTTTTATAAGGGGGAAGCTGTTATATTAGAAATATACCATGATATATAATATCACTGAGACAGGCTTAACCTTCTCAAACATATCATGTTACAGATTGCGTAACAGCTCTTCTCTAATAACCGCTCACGTTGGCTGAGCTTAATGTTTCTTTCTTGGTAATCTCTTATCATGCTGAATTGCCAATTTAATGTTCTTTGTTCTCTGATGTTATAAATACAACCAACAGACATTTGTACCTTCAGTCTTATACTCATTTTCGATTAAACACATTTAAAATTATTATTGTTATTTTTTCAAGAGTCAAGCTTGACTCCATTATAAGTGAATAAATCTTTTTAAAAAGTTAATCAAACAATCCACTATCTAACATATATATACATTTTAGCAAAGAGAAATTAGCAACATATGTCATATACAGAAGAAAAATAGGTAAATTAAATGTCAATGAATTAAAAACAAAACTTTCTATCACTGTAAGCATTTTGGTAAAGCCAGGAAAAATAGATCTGTTAAAAATTAAGATGCAAAATTTGTAACATTTCGAGCAACTTTGTCGATGTTCTATAATTATGCTGGGTAATCCTGCAAGGATTTTTAAAACTCGGCGTCTTGACTCGTTGCACTCGTAGTGTAATAATAGTAAGGCAGTAACAGTATCTATATATAGTGTCAGTCGTGATGTCATAGCTGCACGTGGTAATAAGCAGGACCGAATTAAAGCTGCAACAGCCTGAAAGAAGAGAGACTTCATGCTACCTTGTCAAAAAAGGGCAAATGGTCAAAAAATTGACCGAAACTTGTGTTGCCGCGGAAATATTAGCCCAGAGATCAATAAGAGCAACATTTAGAAGATACTATAATAAAAATAGTAGCATTTATTCATCCATTGGATTATTACAAATAAGATAGGATGCCATAAGGTGTTTTCCTTTCATTGTAAAATTCATTTCACAATGGAGTTTGAGCAGAATAGTCAATTAAACTTGTTAGATATTAATATTAAAAACATAATAATCAGTTAAAATTCAGTATTTACCGTAAATTTACTTACCACAGATACAGTCATTCATTATAATTCACAACAATCGTGGCAAATTAAGCTCTCACCTTTCCATAGTCTAATACATAGACTTACAAATTTTCCTTTAGACAAAAACAATTTCGTTAAGGAATTGAATACAATTAAACAAATTGCAAGAAATAACGGATACAGCGAATTGTTAATAGATAATGCGGTTAAAAACAAACAACGAAAAATTCTAAAAAAGGAATTTTCCAACGCACCGAACAAATCAACAAAATATATATTTTTTAATTATATCTCAAAATATGGTGGCAAAATTTCTAGGACACTAAATAATTTAGGTATCGCTACAATAAGCGTGAATAAACGAATTTAGAAAAAGTATTGGTCAATAATAAAGAAAAATTAACTAAACTTAATAAATCAGGTGTATATGAAATCAAATGTAAAGATTGTCTATATAGGTCAGAGTGGTAGAAGCATAGAGAACAGGGTAAAAGAACATAAAAAATCAATTTTAAATAACAATAATATGGGAATGTCAACACACTGTATTTAAAATACCCATTTCATAGACACAGTTAACATAAATTTGCTTCATACAGAAGGAAAAGGTAAACGTCTAAATCTTCTAAAACAATTAGAAATTAAAAAATCTCTTAAAAACAATCCTTTTATCACGAATGACCAGCAAAATTTCTTAAATACTCCTTTACTAGATAAGATGTTAACAATCATTTGTTGATTTACATTACTACGTCGGGTCTACCCGAAAGATTCCCATGACTAAGGTTTGAGTCATAGATATTTTTAGGTACCTATATTTTAGAACAACCACTTCTGTTACTTTAGTATACACTTTGTACTCTCTTGATAAAGGCCTAATAAGCCGAAACATTTTTAGAGAATTTTAAACAAAGTAACTTTATACATCTAAAAGCAGTGGTTACTTAAAACAAAAAAATAAAAAGTGAATACATACATACATAAAACTTACCATTATATAATCAAAATTGAATAATAATAATAATAATAATAATAATAATAGTTATTTGTGTATCAAGGCCGTAAAGTTGATCTTTCTCGGCTGAATCCGTTGCGGCCGAGACACAACCGAAGCCAAGCAAACTTCGGATAACGCTGAGATATATTATTTGGTCGTGGTGAACACAATATTATTCTTGAAAATTTTAAATTTTTGCCAATTTTTAATAATGGTTAGACAACAAACAGAAATTCAGAAGATTAGTATTGTTTGCAAATTGGAAAATGGATGGTCTATAAGAGCAATTGCTTCGGAATATAACATAAATAAATGCAGTGTAATAGTTAAAAAAAGATGGGAAAATGAAAGGGCTATATACCGCAAGCATGGATCTGCTAGCCCTAAACGAAGTAATGAACAACAAGATGAAGGTTTTATAAATTACAATCAGGGAAATCCATTTAAGACCGCAGTTAATGCAGTTTTGGAAACAAATTTTCCTGCCTCAATGTCTACTGCCGGTAGATGAATTAAAAACAGCAATCTGAAGTCAGTTCTGTTGCTAAAAAATATATATTAACTGAAGAAAAAAAATGATATAAAAAATGTTTTAAAAAGCTTTTATTTAAATGCTCTAAAAAGTAAAAAGTAGAAAATAAACTATGAAGTAAATCAAACCTATCTTTTTGGCATTATATAATTTTTTTTTTATATATAAAAGCTTGTCGCGAGATTTTCCTGTGTAAAGGAGATTGCTCGCGACAAGCTTTTATATCACAAAAAAAATTATATAATGTAACAACATGATGGGTTTGATTTACTTCAAAGTTTATTTTTTACTTTTTAGAGCATTTAAATAAGAGCTTTTTTAAAAAATATTTATTTATATAATTTTATTCTTTACTCTTTAATCTTTTGATATGTTGTAATCCCCAGATATCAATTTTGAGTTGAATCGGATCTTAAACGGTAAAGTCGTCCGCCATCTTGAAGTCGCCATCCTGAACGAAATTTTTGACTGGAAATTCGTAATCCGCGACCCCGAAAATCTCCAGATATCGATTTTGATCGATTTGGACCATAAATGACAAAAGTCGTCCGTCATATTGGCGCCGCCATTTTAAATGCCTAAATTTTGACCAATAATCAATTTTGAGTCGAATCGGAGTATTAACGATAAAGTCGTCCGCCATCTTGTTTTTATCTTATATGAAAATGGTAAAGTGTATTGTCACAACAAGGATGGATCATCTTTGCAATCAACCATATGTTGGACAATGAAAATTTTTGGTCAAAAGTAATATTTTCTGATGGAAAAGTTTTCCAATCGTGTAATAATGGATATATTCTCATTTATAGGCATCGTGAGCAAAGATAAAATCAAAATTTTACATTCGATCCAATTAAATCGGGATGTTTTTCTGTTAATACCTGAGTATGGATTAGTCAAAGAGGAATGGGAATATATTGGTTTATTGATGGTCATCTTAATTCTACTAAATATACTGAGATACTTGAAAATGTTATGTTGCCGTCAGTAAGGGAACAATATCCATATGATAATTGCTCTCTCTATACAAAGCAATGGCTCCAGGATACTAAGGTGGAAAAGCTACCGTGGGCTTCTAAAAGTCCCGACATTAATCCTATTGAGAATGTTTGGGGAATTATGGTGAATCATATACAGAAATTAAATTATCGCCCTCAAAATGCTGACAAATCGTTCCATGATTGAAGATGAATGGGAAAGTTTATATAATGTCCAAGTTGTAGAAAATTTAGTTTTATCAATGCCTAGGAGGCTACAAGCAATTTTAGATGGGATAGAGCTAGATGATTGCTATTATTTATGTTGTAATTTGTTCTATTAAAAATAAGCAATTGGTCTTCTGTATAATCCATTTTCCAATTTGGAAAGAATACTAATCTTCTGAATTTTAGTTAGTTGTCTAATCATTACATTATTAATTACTATTGTGTATGTTATAATTTGTTTATTTATGTTTCAAATTTTTATTGAGAATGTTATATTAAAATATATTTTTATTAAAAATAGAAGTGTTTATTTATATAGCTATTACTTAATATAAAACAACCAATATTACTGATAAATTTTTATATCACTGAACTTATTTTTAAATTTTTATCAACACATCAGTATCAACTTACGTAATTATAACTATAGATTAACATCTATATTTCCATTATTAACTTAATCTTAATAATTTACTGCCAAAAGAACAATTTAGACAAGTTGAAAAAGGCCACTTTCTTTTCTAAAAGTTGTATTACTTTTACTTTTCTTTGAAATCAAGCGTACACTTGTACAATTATACATAGTGTACACATGTTCTACAACTGCATGATTCGGTACTCTATGAAACCTACATGATTTAATAAAATTAGCTGGTACGGGCCTTTTAGTTATAAGCTGGGCACATAATGTATAACTTTAATGTTTCAGATTGCTACCTTCACTCTATATTGAGCCTTAAACTACATAGCATTGGTATTAGAGGCAACATTCTTTCATGGTTAATGTCATATATAGAAAATCGGTCCTGGGTTGTACATTTGAATGGGGAAACATTTGACATGCATGATGTTGAGCTTCGTATGCCTCGGGGTTCCGTATTAGGTCCTTTACTGGTCATGTTATACGTCAATGATTTACTCTCTCACATGAAAAAAAGTCATATGACAATGTTTGCTGATAACACAACAATTACTGTGTCAGCGGACACTCCTGAGAAACTTCAAAACCTTGTTTGTAATACAATTGAGTCACTAAGCACATGGTGCCAAAGAAACAAACTCATTTTATACGAAAAAAAACTGCTTTTAAATTTTCATCTTCAGGGACCTGTTCCAAGTCACCCTGTTCTTTATAAAAATATTACTAGATCAGAATCAGTAAAATTACTTAGCACATTTCTTGGTCACAAGTTATCCTGGACTAACCATGTTGGCCATGTATTTAGCCAATTAAATAAAACGTACATTACAATGTTACAGTTGAAATCAACTATTGATAAAGATGGTTTAGTTAATATTTATTACTCTATGGCATACAGTCACATATCGTTTAATATTATGACATGGGTCAGAACTATAGAATTACAGAGGGTCTTTATAGGTCAAAAGAAATTTATCCGATTGATTTTTGATCTGAAAGTTAATGAAACTTTCATAAATATGTAACAGGACATGGTGAACTCCTCAGTATTCCTTTCCATTGCATAAGTGCATTTAAGCGTTCCCCCTACTATAATAATTGCATCACTCTGTATAATGCTCTTCCTGAGGAGATTTGCAATATCTCGCAGTACAGAACATTTTTAAAAACCCCCGATGGCAGGAGCCAGTCGGAAAGGTAGATCTCGATATATATTGTTTTGCACTGCTTTAGGTCTTTATTATTTTAGCTAAGTATATCTTTATTAGAATTGCTCAACTTCAATTTATTGTCATCGATTTATGCTTCAAAATATAAATGAATAACGCTTTTGTTAAAAAAAAAATTCTAGTGTTTTAGCAAAAAATGCTTTAGACAAAAGTTGTAGGTCTAGATGAGTACTAGTGAAAGAGGAGCCTTTCTTTTGATAATGTTTTTAAAGTTTTGAACTGTCGCCATTTTGAGACCAAGAAGGCGATTCGGCCCATCTTCAAATTCAACAGAGATATGGATCCAAAGTATACGCCTGCCAAATTACGTTTTGATCCGTTGAGAAATGCGCCCTCTAGAGTGTTTATAAATTTCATCATTGAACGGAAGGCATTTTTGGGGTCTGGAGACCATAATCGAAGATGTTATAGTGAAATTTTCCCGTAGTCGTGACATGCTGCACTCTGCAATAGATAGATTATGTGAAAGAGTGCTTGTCTACAAATTATTTTTACACTATAACGGATTTTTTATGTAAAAATTAATATTTGTTATCTCTTGTTTGATTTGATCTTTCATTTTAAATATTCACTTAGTTGTAATTTATTTTAGTTTTATCTTTATATTAATTTATCTTGTTCGGCAATTAAATTATGTATATATTTATGTGTGTATATTAATGTATATTTATATTATGTATTTGTGTGTATATATTGTGTTTGTTTATTTTACAAAGAATGTATTTGGCGTAAAATATGTACACTTGTATCTAATTCTGGCCAGTAAATTATTATTATGGAATGAAAACTACATATCCTTCTCCAGTACAGCTTTTACAGGTCTGTAAAAAGCTGCACTGGCGCAGGGGGCGTGGTCTGGAGAATTGCTTAAACCCCTGCACGCAAAAAAGCTGTAGTCATAAGAGTATAGCCCTGTAAAGAAGCTAGGATTATATGAATGGCTACCTCAAGCGTCCTTATAGCTAGAACTGTTTATTCCACTTAAAAGTGTAAAAGTAGATACAATTTTTTGGGCTTTTAGAGCCAATTTGGCAACATATTGACATTTATCTACCCGCCCTACTAATGGACACATCGAAGTTCTTAGTAACTCATCCAATCAATACGTATTTGATAGTTCGCTTGGCCTAATCAACTCATTGGTTTGGAAACCCGGGAGGTTATATAGCTTGCTTGATCAGTCCGGCCCTGGTCAGTAATGAAACTAAAAGTACACAATGCACGTATAAATTGGTTTCTCGTTACTGCTGTTACTTGTAGGTTAAAACCTATCCTTAAATTGCAATAGCGAAAAAGTGTAACGATTTATCCCATAGAGGCCAAAGCGTATTACTCAACAACTTGTGTGGCATTGTAAGCCAAGGGTATTTCATTGTTGATCAATAAATGTACGGGAAATGCAAAACTGCACGGATTATGGTTAGAAGGCTAAATGCGCAGTTTTATTCTCTCATTGTTGCAACAAATGCATAGATAACTGGTTGCACTGGTAGTTGCCAATTATGGTGGGAATGATGTAAAGTCATGACTTTATATTAACTTGTTGATTTCCTCACATTTACTGCTGTATGTGTAATACAATGTTGTGCACTTAACAATAAAATTTTTTCAAATAGAATATGGTCAGTCAACATTGGAGTTATGTAACGCTGTAATCTTTTACTAAACAGAATACTTGTTTTATATTTATTGCTAGAATATGTTTAGCCTTGTTTAAGGCAATCAACGTTCTCGAATCATACAGGTTCATCTGAAAGATAACCACTTTACGGGGGCGACTGATTATTTCATTTGGAGTTTGAGGTATGGTGAAAAGTCTTTAAATAATACTAAAGAATTAATTTTCGTGACTCTAAATTGTGGCAGAATACAGTTACTCGCTCCATATAATCTAATAAATAAAAAGTTAAAGGGGTGTGTTGGGTAAATGAAGTAACCATGCAATTGGAACTCATTCAGTTTAACCTTGATAAGTTAATCGTTGTTTCCAGAAGTTCGTTACGAGTAGGAATATCACCATAATTAGTTGGAAACATTCGCTGTTTATTTTGTCAATTACAGTTGCAGTATTTCTTCTAGCTCTGGAAATTGTTTCTAAGAGTTGATGCACTGATGGTGGCTTATCCAAGGGGAAGCGGTCAAGTTCTGTTCGTTCTTCGTTTGCGTTTTCTTCTTCCTGCAATTTCTAGAGTAGTATGTATCTCCTCGTCTACTCGTCTCTACTGTTGTTTCTTCTATATTTTCTCAGATCTCAAAGTTAAATCATGTTTGACTTTCCTGTATAAATCATCAAAGGATGATTGAGATATACGAAAATAATTTAAATAATTGTGATCGTCTACTTTCAGCTGTTCATAAAGTGTTTAGACACCGCCATATAAATACATTTCATTATTATTTGTGGAGTACACCCACCATCTATGTTCACGTTTTCTTTTGACAGTAACCTTCAGGGCCAAGTAAAGAAACATCGCGAATTCGCTGTGATCCATATTTTGCCTGACTCTTCACCTATTTATGTGAATGATTCATGCTATGGACGTCTGACGGACGTTTTGCTACTCTTTCAAAAATGGATACTAATGTGGTCACCTGAAGGGTTCGATGAGACTGATTCAGAAAAAAAATGCAAAATTTATACTTATATCTTTTGCTTAACTGTTGGCACTAGAGGGTATCTATTGGACGTTGTGACACTGTCTTAAATTTACGCTTTCTTAATTAACCTGAAAGGGAAATTTGAAACACACTAAAAGATATTTGTAGTTCAAAAAATATATTGATCTTTTCTAATAATGTTGTTACAGATACAAGTTTCAAAGATATGTGTATAAGGTTAACGAATGTATAAATTTAACAATAACAGCGGTCCATACCACACAGGGTGAGGAATAGGAGGACTCAGACAATGTCTCCAACTGTCATCCAATGTTTTAGTTTTTAGCAAACGATTGACACAAAAAGATTCAATGTAAAAGTTGAATATTTACGATTTTGCTTGCCTGTTTTTTACGCATTTAAAATATCACAATAATAATTTCAGGCGCTCGATCTAGAGTTGTTCTGAGCCACCTGCTTTTAATTAAAAAAGTTTTTGGTAGATGTTCTGCTAACTTCCATGTGAATTTAGCAGAACATCCGAATTTAAAAAAAAAATTAACAACGATAAAATTGTTACTTTCACGATTAATTAGCGGCAAATTGACGGCAAATAATAGGCCTATGAGTTTTTCATTCTGAACGTTTTTGCTGATTTTAAAAAATGATTTTTTTGGTTTTACCGCCTTAATCTTTATATTTTTTTAAATTTCATTTTCCATTCGTTTACGGTTAAACACGGCAAATTCTGAGCCACCTGCTTTTAATTAAGAATATTTTTTGGTAGATGTTCTGCTAATTTCCATGTGAAGTTAGCAGAACATCCAAAATTTTTTAAAAAATTAACAACGGTAAAATTGTTACTTTCACGATTAATTAGCGACTAATTAGCGGCAAATAATAGGCCAATTGTTTTTTTAATTCTGCAAAGTTGTACTGCTAAGTTCACACAAAAAAAAAGTTGTCCTATTTTTTTTGCTCACGATAGTACATGGTAAGGATACGTTTTTGCCACGGAATCACTGAGAAACGGCCTAAGGGCAAACACGACGAAAAACGTATAACTTTACCGATTGCAAAAAATGAAAATGTACCTTCAAAAATGTTGTCACTCGAGCCAAATATTCCCTTAAATTTTGAATGCGGAACTTTTAACTTGTCCTCATATTTAATATGACGCATGAGTTGCAGTGCCACACAACGTCGGTTCGTAAAAAGAATTTTTATTAATTCAAGTCGATTTTCATATTAGTTGCTAAATTTTGGTGGTCGGAGCGACGTTACGCCCCGGGCAGCGACATTCATTATAGTTGTAAAAATTCCATAAAAAAGCTCGGTGGAGCGAATTTTATAATAGTTTCGCAAATTTAACAATTTCGTTGCAAATACGACAATCAAATATGCACGGAACGTCTTTTATTATAGTTACAATAATTACGTTCGTGGAATTGATTTTATTAATATTTCGCAAAATTGGATTTTCGACACAGTTATCTACGCAAAAATAAAACTTTGTTATAAACTAAAATTTTAGTCCTTTTTCGTTGTACTTCAAAAATTTCTTAAGACGTTGTTTTTACGTGGAGCACACGTTTTATGCGAAATATTTCGGATTTCGTTACAGTTACAAAAAATTTTCTTGGTGAGATTCTTTGCTGCTTTTAAGAGTGATGGTTTTAGATAGGGTTTGGTGTGTTATTTGGCATTCACAACTCACATGTAGCCACTCACGATCGTTGGACTAAAAAGTAGTACGACACATCGTACTTCAAGCAGTCGCCTGTGTAGCCTTAGCCTTAAATTTGTGTTTCCAATAGTCTTTTAAACTACCGCAGATATTATAGACTTATCGTACCTTTGTGGGGTGTTGTGGTGTGCGCAATAATAGGTGGCGGTTGTTCGACATTCGACACTACAAATTCACTACACTACACACTACATTCGTAGGTATTTAGCCTTAGGGGAATGAATCGCGGGGTAAAGCAAAGCACACAGAAAATACAAAAAATTTGTTAAACATGTTGTTGATAAAATAATTTGCCTTCTGATCTGTTCATATGCAATAAGCGAAAGATAATCTACATGCATTCCCTTATCTGCTAATAGAATTCACACCACACAACTTACCTTTTGTGGAGAATACTTCACTAGTTATAACGTGACAGAAGTTGTTAACCCTTGCTTCCTAGTGTCCACACATTAGTTGAAATAAAAAGATGCGGCAGTTGTTAATCTGTCGACAATTCTCAATTTAAAACCAACATTTATTTGTAAAACCAAATGAAAGAAGTTATTATCTACACACTAATTGAGACAGCGAACCTCACTGAGAAATTGGAAGGGGAAAGTATTACATGTTATAAAAAAAATTCTTATGGTGTACTTACTGCACTTATATGTTAATTTAAATGAATGAATAATGAATATATTTCCTTTTACGATCTTTACATTGCCAAGTTTAGTTTTCTGTATTTACCTGTTTTAAATAAACTGATAAACTTATTTGCCATGACGTTTCTATCTCTTGAGATTAAAGATTAGATTAAAACCTAGGCTTTTACAGCAAACAAGAACATGTGAAATCTACGACGGCAGGCTGTATGTGTGAATTTACTTTAAGATATGTAAATTCTACTATTGAACGATTTCCTCTGATCACTTATTTAATGACGCATCTGTCTGTCTGTTGCCGGTGCGTCTTGTAAATGACCGAACCATTTGAATTTCAATAGAAGCATGTCCCTTGGTGCATTATTAGCAATCAATGAAAGGACACACTTTTAGGATGAGACATATCTTTTACCCCTTGCTTCTCCCTCTGCCTCGAATATAAACGTACATCTTAAAAATAAATCTGAATTATTTCTTTCCCATATTAAATTGCGCGACTTAGGGGCAGTTTCCACCCCTTGGGGACACCTTACTGAAACTGAAGGAGATACATGCTATTACAAAAATCACCCATAAAAGAAAATAATTATCATTGCATAAGAAGACATTATTAAGTTCTGCATCTTTTCATCTTTAGACATTGCACTATAAAGTCTTTACGATACTCTATTGTTATTGTATTCTTATTGTTATTGTCAATGAAATAATGTTAACGTATATTTTTGTAGACTATTGAAATCAGTGGACACACTTTAAAGTTTCTAAATTAATACCTTTGTGTCTGGTGGTCCGATCATAAAAGGCCCATAATAAAATTCACATAAAAAATTTCATAAAAAAATTATGACATGTTCAAGTTACAGAGATTATTCGAAAGACATGCCTATTCCCTACCTAACAATTATTCGTCGAGCGAGTTAATAGCTTATTTATTTCATTGTTGATGGTAAAACATTATACGAGATATTTATGAGATAGGAATGGGGAAATACTTCCAATTGGACAAGCTTTCTTCGACAGAACAGAACAACACAGAGATAAAATTGAATTTTTCAAGATACTAGCGTAATCTTTGGAGAACATCAAAACAAGATACGAAAAAAACTAGAAAAGTACTGTAATGCCACCATGAAGCCGAAAGAGGATTGTTCTTGCATCTAAACAACATTGTAGACTAGAATGTAAAAATGTAGTGATAAAAACTTCAATATAAATTAAAAAAGCATTATGGTTGGAACTCCAAACAGGAAATAAACTGTACGGCATTCCAGTGCACAAGACATTGGATAATAAATGTTTAGGATTCCCCATTTTTTATATATTCTTTGGACGTGAAACAACGTCTATTTTATCATTATTTAGCTTCGTATTTGAAAACTCTGGAAAGTCGGAGACGTACAGGTTACAACTTTGGTGACAGACACGATCCTTGCGGGACTCCCACGCGAATATTCCGCCGTGTTGACAGTTTGTTATTTATTCGAAACTGCAGGGATCTGCCCGTCGAGAACGAGTGAGAAGTAGGTCGGAAAGTTGTAATGCTGTGGTTTTTAGAGTAACCCCGGGATCCAGACGTTGTCAAACTCCTTTTCAATATCGAGGAGCACCATGGCGGTGCTCTTTCCGAGGTTGTATTATACTTTGACGTTGTTAACTATCCTAACGACCTGTTGTACCGTGCTTTTAACCCTCCTGAAGCCAAACTGAGACTCATCGTCGATGTGGAGCTTCTCCTGAGCAGCATCTAGCCTAGTCAGGATGAGGTTCTTCACCAACTTTGAGGTCGCCGACAGCAACGAGATGGGCCTATAGCTGCAGACGAACTTCGCGTTCGCGCGTCCTTGTTTGGCTTGAGAATGGGAACGAACGACCACGGCGTATTTTCACTGGCTAGGCCAGTGCTGCAGCCGCAGGATCGCGTTAACGATGTACGTCAACTGCACAATACCTTTCCTCTTTGAGTAACCTGTACTCGACGCCGTCCTTTCCAGGGGCTTTATTGTTTGGTAAGTCCTTGACAATTTGTGCTATTTCCAAGGGCTTGATCATGACCTTCAGAAGTTCTCATCCTGAAATTCGAAATATTTTATGCTAAAAAAGTGACGCAAGCAACGGATTCCAAAAAATTTCTCGTAAGAGAAAGATATCTGCCCCCCTTTGAACTACCACCTGGCTACCAATTTGTCACGTAAAAGGTCACTAATCTTTAGGCCAAAATGTTGCAAGTACTCCAGAAAGGGCCGAAAAAATTATATTCTTAACGCTAAAATTTCGACTTTATAAAAATGCTTGGGGCGTGAGGGTGGACAACACAGAACAGTAGAAGATGGATCTCATCTTAAAAAATGTTCTATTGTTCATTGACGTACTAAATATTAAAGTAATTAATATCGCATCAATATATCGCCGCGTAATATAAAAAGATATCGATTTTTATTTTATTTTACTACTCACATTCTTCTGTATACGTAATAAATATGATATTTCTCGTAATTTATCATCCTTATCAAGTATATTGACTCCTGCATTATATCACAATCACACATTGTAAGCATAGCCATATTACAAAATGAAGAAAATAACAAATAAATATTGAGAAGAGTTCAATATTCTAATAGTATGTAGTATCTATTAAACCAATGTTTATTTCGATGCAATCGTTGGTTTTATATGAAGGACCTTTTTTACTGCTGAAGCAAATTCATGCGTGCTCGAATTTAAATTACAAACCCCTATCTAAACGTTAATAAGTGTTCTAAATTTAAATACTAGGGTGATAAGTGGGCCATCTGCCCTGGCTGAAAATTTAGAGACGAGATAAAAAGTGAGTCACAAGAGTCGACTTCTTTGTTTCGGATAAATTTGCATATTAAGAGTTAAACAATAACCATCAAATATTTTCACACAATATGAAAGGTCAAGATTCGTTATTACTTGTATGTATTTATGGAATTTTAATATTATCGAAAAAACTTGCATCGAGTTCAAAATTCATTCTCGCATTAATACACAATTTGCGAAAATAAAAACGTATTCTGCGAAGTTTGAGGAATTATCGTAGTTAAATATGGCCAACAAATGGAAATATCATCTGGCATTTACAACACACAAGGTAATATTCACCTCAATTCCAGCTTACATCAAATATTTTAAATAAAGCGTAGAAATCCTTATCGAGTAGTTTATTCTTCACAATCCTAGATAACGATCTTACGCTTTTTATAAAGATTTGCTTATAACACAGTTGTTCGTTACAACTCTTTGCCGATTTATCTAAATGATTTATTTATCCATCTCACGGTCTACATCAATATCAAAGTTCTATATTCTTCAAACTCAATACATTGTTAAAATGTTGCTACTTATATATGAGTGGATTATATTAGAGACTGAATTAAGATGGGCATATCCAAGAGACAGGGAACTGATGTAAGCAAATATTTATTATTTTTGGCCATAACTTTTTTTTAATACATATATTGGTAAAAAAAAGTATAAGGCTACATAAGAAGAACTAGTAAAATTTGTTAATTTAAAACTACAAGATATGAGGATTGGCACTATTTTTTAATTTAAATTAACTAATTTTTTAAACAACTGAAACTATTGAGTGAAAATTCATATCACTACACCTGCCACAGTTCTATTTAGGTAGTCTTATACTTTTTTTTACCAATATATGTATTTAAAAAAAGTTACGGCCAAAAAAAATCGGCAGCTACTGTAAGCGGCTGGAACCTCCCCACTCGGTGGATCTTTGAAGCCGAATAGAGCATTAAATTGTGTGACAAAACAGCACTAAACGTAATCCGATCTTATCCAAAACCTTTTCAGATCTTCTGGGGCACTAAAAAAACCCTCAACTTAATGAATTTACAACACTCGCCTGCGGTTCGTGCTGCAAATTTCATCTATGCGAGTTATTACCTACATTATCGCTCGTTGAATAATATACTATTAGGATATTAACAACTTTAACATCACTTGAACGGCTAAGAAAGTCTAGTTATCCTAAATACTACAGATTTGTAAAGCAACAAACTGAAAATTGGTAAAGTGATAATCTATAATAAATTCACCAACGAAGGTACAAAAAGCATATGATATTGATATTGTTACATCTACCTTTAAAGTTTGTGACAATAAACTGGTCCAGTGACTAAAAGTTACAAATATGCCGAAATCTTATTAACATGTCATGACACCAACGTTATCGGATGGAAAACGATGACAATGACAATCGTCAAAATTTGTTCATTGCAATCCGATCGCTCGCGGCTGTCTTTGTTAAATGAAACATTAGTATTTCAGTAATTTTACTAGATTTTAGAGGAATATTTGTAGTTTAATTCTTCGATTTGTCTGTATATATATATATATATATAATATATATATATATATATATATATATATATATATATATATATATATATATATATATTTAAAAACGGCACTAAACGTAATCCGCTCTACTTCTAGAGCAGTGAAGAAACCCTCACATGTGAATTGACACGTGATGTGACGAGTTTCACAACGTAACGGCTACGCGCATCGATCATGTCACGTGAAAAGTGATATATGCTTCATATTTGCTTTGTTTTTAATTATTTTCACGGAAACCAAATCGAAAGGGTGGAAGTGTGATATATCGTTGAAATCAGAATTTTAACTGCTTTTCAATGGTTCCATTGCAAGTTGAAAGTAATTATAAAATAAACAAATTGTTGCACCAAAACCGCACTAAACGTAATCCGATCTCAACCAAAACCTTTTCAGATCTTTTGGGGAACTAAAGAAACGCACATGCAAGTTTCATTCAAATCCGTTCAGTAGTTTCGGCGCTATCGTGCTAACACACATACACACATACACAAACGTAAAGATTTGATGTTATCTCAATTTTCGTTTTTGAACCAATTTTAGTAACCTCTCACAATTTTATTGTGGTGAGGTTAACAATAAATATTTCCTTATCGGATCTCTCTCTTTCTCTTGGAAATGCCCACCTTAAATAATTTTAGATCATTCAGAAACGTTGAAAAAAAACCGCCGTCCAACAAATCACTACTTCCACATTCGATCCAAGTCTTATATACACTAAATCCCAATATTTTATTCCCTTTAATAATAGAGTGGGGGCGGCTAATGTAAAAAAAAAATTTAGAAGCCCTTGGTTCTGGTATACACACTAAACCCCAATTTAATTTTTTATTGCCTTAAACAATAGGGTGGGGATGGCAATGGGTGTGGTAGATGGGGTAACTAATGCCAAAATAAATTTTAGAGGTCCTTGGCTCTCGTACAGACACTAATTATAATATATTTTTACTCCATTTAATAATAGCGTGGGGTGGCAATGGGGGTGGTAGAGGAGGTAGCTAATGCCAAAAAGATCTTAGAGTCCCTTGGTTCTCGTATACACACTAAATCCCAATTTAATTTTTTACTTGAGACGTTTTGTTTTTTTGTATACACACTAAATCACATTTTAATTGTTTTACTCCCTTTCATAATAGTGTGGGGTGGTATTGGGGGTGATGTGGGGGCGGGGGGGTGGCTGATGCGAAATTTTTTTTTGTGACCTTGACTCTTCGTACATGCCCTAAATTGCAATTTTATGGACTCTTACCTGCTTGCTTTGCCTATTTACCCTTATTTGCCCCCAAACCCTTCAACGGAATTATATCAAAATATAATCTAGTTCCAGATCTCATTATAATACATAAGTCAATATCCTAAAACGGTTCCTGAGTAAACGTGCGCACAAAAAAGTTACAGACAGACCGACAGGCTGGATGTGGAAGTAATAATTAAATAAACATTACAAAATTTTATTTTTTAATCTTTCGAGAAAATATTTTTGCTTATTTTCAAGGCATCGCCAGAGCCTCATTATTTCATTTTTGGTTTAATTTATTTTAACGGATATTGTTTTTAAGAATCAATTTGAATGGATAATTGTTTCCAAATATTAAAAAAAAAATTATATTCTAAGTACTCATTAGGGGCGAGCTTAGGTGTGTTTTTACTATAGATATCTGTCGATATGCATAGTAAATCAAGCCAGGCGGGTTTAGTATTTGAATGGGTGACCATTTTAAAGAAACACGTGTCCTTGCCTCCCATATTCTAGCGGTTTGTGTATCAGTGTATTCCCAGAAGCAACGCAATCTTAGGCGAGTAGTGCATATACCATCCTTCGGAGGGGATGTAAAGCTGTCGGTCCCTTGTCCATTAAATGTTAGGCAAAAAAGATCCCTACTCTTCGAAAGAGGCTCGGCAAAATTCCTGGTTGAGGGTAGCTCGTCTACAGACGTTGGTGTTAGACCTCAATAGCGGAAATAGGCCGACGTTAAATAAATATATAGAAAAACTTCTAATTATTAACGTCCCCATAATAAAATTGCGAGAGGTTACTAAAATTGGTCCAAAATCGAAAATTGAGATAACATCAAATCTTTACGTTTTGAGGTCCCAAAAACCCAAAAAAGTTCGATTTGAAAAATGTCTGCACCTATGTGTATGTATGTCTGTTAGGACGATAGCGCCGAAACTACTGAACGGATTTGGATGAAACTTTGCATGGGGGTTTCTTTAGTGCTCCAGAAGGTTGAGATCGGATCAAATTTAGTGCCGTCTTGGCACAACAAGTTGTTTATTTTATAATTACTTACAATTTGCAATTGAAAAGCAGTTAAAATTCCGATTTTAACAATATATCACACATGCACCTTTTCGATTTGGTTTCTGTGAAAAAAGAAATAAACAAAAGCAACAACAAAGCAAATGTGAAGCATAAGATCGCTTTTCGCGTAGCACGGTCGATGCGCGGAGCCGTTGCGCCGTGGAACTCGTTACATCACGTGCATTCCTTAAAGATTCACCAGGTGGGCAGCTCCCAGCCGCTTCCAGTGGCTGCCGATATTTTATCTTTCCATATTATAAACAAATTAGTGCTTTTAAATTCTTTGCCTGCTTAACCCAGTCTATTTTTTATTTTGTGTCTATATTATTGTATTTCTTCCTTTATCTTAAAATTAGGAACTTTTTCAGAATCGGTTTTAAACATTCAACATTCAGATTCGAACAAAACATTGCTCAATGCCTAAATGTTGGCCTAGTTTTTAGTTAAGTAAACTCTTCATCAGTAAATGTTTCTTTTCGAATTACTTGTAATTAGCATTTCATCTAATGTTCAAGAGTTTTACGATATACGCATTAATTAATTATCCAACGTGTTCATAACATGTAAGCGGTCAGCAAACATTTTTGTTTAGTCTGCCGTACATCAAAAAATAAAAAAACGTATATTCTGTCACACCGAATAAACAAACAACACTCGCAATGAAATATGCGATACAAAGTAACCTTCTGAAAGTACTGATCGGTTATTCGGCAACGGACGATATTCAGAGCAATGAATGGCTTTGTGTAGAACAAGAATGACTGAATGAAACATTACATAAACACTTTTTGTACCATTATTAAATTCAATTCAAGGTTATCAATCTTGATAAACCGATAAAAACGCTCTTTGAAGTTTTGTATGTATCAATAAAAATAACTTATTGATATATTGAGACTTTTGTTCCCTTTCTGCGAATAAAGCAACAGTTAAATATCCATAAATAGCAAAGTACATTGCATAACACTTTTTTGTCATCGATATACTTCCATTCTTTTATTAAAATTTGAATATACGTGAACTTTGTTAAGATCAGAATGAACTAAAATCCTTTTGTAATGTTTTCAAATAATTTTTAAGCTGGAAAACCTTGGGCAACATTACCGCCGCCGACATCAGCAAGAGCTGGGACTCGAACCCAGTACCATGATAGACAGAACATAAACAAACACTTCCCATACAGTATTAGGTATATGAATGTTTTATTTTATTATCTTTTGCATAGTACAAAATTGAAGTTTGTTGCTTTATTTATATACAATAGTGTATAAGCAATCATTTAGGAGTTAGAAGATAATAGGGCTATGAAGGTGAAACGGAAATATTGAAACTTCCATATAAAACTAAAAATTGGCAAAGCAGCTAAGGTTGGCAATATCGAGGCAACGGCTTTTAGGTTAATTGATTAAGATGAAACGAAAATTCGTCAGAGAATATGTCAAAAGCATGGAAAACAGGAATTTCGTACAACGACAGGAGAGCCTAAATCTTCAAGAAATTACATAAAAACGAATACAAGTATCTGTGACAGATTGCTGACAATAATGTCATACGTAAGTTTTGATATATAGGTATATTATTCTTCAATCCAGATTTCAAAATCTTAGAAAATGTCTCCTGAGAACAATTGGATGTGGATAGGCCACACATTGCGCAGGGAAGGGCACAATATTACTAAGAGAAGAGGGCACTGGAATGGAATCCATACGGTAGCAGACGGATAGGAAAGGTCAAAGATGATATGGTAGATAACACTGGGGTATAATTATTGGAATATGCCAGTAAAGCAACGCAACAAGCAAATTTTAAAACAAACTGATCTCAAAAGATAAAGGTCACCAAGATTTAAGATCACAAAATCACTTACTATCTTTAAATGCAAGGCCAGCTACAATATTACATATGAAAAAAAAAAAATCATAGAAGACATTTTTTCAATCAAAAAATTTGTATTAACAAAATTTGTTTGAAATCATTCAAAAAACCCTGAATCCGAAGTTTAGTTGAAATCTAAAAAAATGACGTTTGATGAAAAAAATCTTTTAGGTATTTTAATAAAAAATCATTTCTAAATTTATTTTTTCAAACAATACAGGGCGGATATCTCGAGTGCCACGATAGCTAGAAATTTTTTAAAAAATTGCAAGTAAACTAGATAAAAAAAACTCTACAACTGGAAATTATTTTCGAACATACGAGCCAAGACGAAATTACAGGACCATGTGACTTTTCTTAAATGGAATGCTATGTATATCAGCACATTTTTTTAAACCTCTTTCTAGGCTCTATTCATTCCTATATTAGCATTGAATATCTCCCAACCACTTGGTGTAATGAATCTTTTTGTTGAAATAATGCAATCTGCAGATGGATATTAAAAAAATCACCAGTCACAATTATGGGTTTTAAGAAAAACCTATGTGAATACCAGTTACAAGACATCTAGTTAATGTTTTTCAATCATTTTCATTTCCTAAAAATGTACAGGATCGCCAAAAATTATGTTTCAATTAAGAACAATTTAAATTCAATTTTCTCAATTTTTTCAAATGGAACACCCTGTATATTTTTCGACGATGTGATGTAGAAATGAAAAACGAACATTTCTTGTCAGTACTTCCCTAGGGTTAATTGCCACCAATTTAGTTTTATTGAGCAATAATTACAAAATTCAAAAATAAACTTAAAAAAGATTATAATAAATGTTCCACATGTTCCCCAATTTGATTGACACATATCTCTATGCACTCTTGAAATGAGGTTCCCACTGTTCCTAAAACTGCCGGTGTGATAGATGTAAAGGCAGTTATTATTCTTTCCTTCATATTTTGTACTGTTGTTGGTGTGTCTCTATAAACAATTTCCTTCACGTATCCCCATAGAAAGAAATCCATTTTTGTAAGATCTGGGGAACTAGCAGGCCATTTAGCGGGTCCATTTCTTCCAATCCATTTAATAGGGTAGGTATTATTTAAGTGGTCTCTAACTGCATTTAAATAATGTGGTGGAGCACCATCTTGCTGAAGCCACATCCTCTTTCGAATTCTTTCAGGGAGATTTACCAATAATTGTAGCAGATAGTTTTCCAAAAAATGAAGATAATAGCTCCAGTCAATGTACCATCAAAGAAATGTGGCCCTATTACATGTTCTCCAATAATTCCTCCCCAAACGTTTATAGACCATCTGTGTTGGTTATCAACTTGCATAAAAAAGTGAGGATTTTCCGAAGCATAATAATGGAAATTAACAAATTCATGTTTATGCAAAGTTGCCTCATCATTGAATAAAACAGTATTGAAGAAGTTGACATCATGTTGCATTTCACCTCTAGCTCAATTACAAAATTACTTTTTTATATTCGATATTTCCAGTTTCTAGATCTATTGAGAAGGTTTTGGAAGCTGCTAACGTCAGGAATCCTTTTTTAAGGATAACGTTGGTGATAAATTCTATTGGCAAGTAAATAATTTCTGTCTGATTCGCCCAAAACAAAAGTCATGTCTACAAGTTCCGCTTTATTAAAATTCATATTGTAAAATTCCAAATATTTTAAATTCAATACAAATTGTAACGACCGATAAGTGTGATAAATGCTCCTTTGTACACGACCATTTATACCAAACTGAAGTTTTATTGCTTGTCGAAGAACGAAAACAGCAAAAAAAATTACAAAAAAAACATTATAGTATAGGATCGGTTAAATACTATTTACTCATTTCAATGGATTGGAAGAAATGGTCCCACTAAATGGCCTCATTTCAAAATTGCATAAAGACGCGTGTCAATCAAAATGGGCAACACGTCGAACACCTATTACAAAAATTTTCTAATGAATTAATTGAGGCAATCTCTTTTTTTAAGTTTATTTTTGAATTTGACACTTATTTATTTATAAAAAGAAAATGGTTGTAATTAGCCATAGGGAAGTACTTACAAAAAATGTTCGTTTTTCATTTCTACATCACATCGTCGAAAAATATACAGGGTGTTCCATTTGAAAAAAATTGAGAAAATTCAATTTAAAATGTTCTTAATTGAAAAATAATTTTTGGCCACCCTGTACATTTTTGGGAAATAAAAATTATTCAAAAACATTAACTAGATGTCTCGTAACTGGTATTCACATAGGCTTTTCTTAAAATCCATAATTGTGACTATGGTGATTTTTTTAATATCCATCTGCAGGTTGCATTATTTGAACAAAAAGTTCATTACGTCCAAGCGGTTGGGAGATATTCAATGCTAATATAGGAATGAATAGCCTCGAAAGAGGCTTCAAAAAATGTACTGATATACATAGCATTCCATTTTAAAAAAAGGCACTTGGTCCTGTAATTTCGTCTTGGCTCGTCTTGTATGTTCGAAACTAATTTCCAGTTACAGGCTTTTTTTAGCTAGTCTACTTGCAACTCGATATATACCTGATTTGTTTAATAACAAATGGCGGTCTGGTCCTATGCACTCCGTGGACACATGAACTTTGTAACTATCGAATCACCAATTATTATGATATCTCTACCATACATTTACTTTCAGCAGATTTACTTGAAAAATCGCAGTAATTTTGATTTTTCAAAAAACTTTCACCCACCGATAATACCCTTGCAGCTGAAGCTACGTGAACACAGCTATGGTGCCCATCTATGATGCCCCCATGTCGAAATTCTAGGACCGCCACTGACAAAGATGTTATTATTATAATTAAATATGCACACTTTACCTTGGACAAGTCCAAGTACAAATTTGGATTTAATACGTGATTCAAGTACTCCGACTATTAACAGTTCTATGGAATAGTACAATAAATAACGTGGGAAATAAGGAAGAGACATGGTAATAATTCTTTGCATTTATGCAAGTAAATGGCGACTTTTATCCAGTTAAGGAATTACATAATACGTTAGCTAATTCGTAGCTACAAGATGATGTACTCGCAAAAATATTTGTCTATAAATTTGATGTGCTCTAACGATGGCGAATAATAGTAAAATTAAATTTCAGACATCTATGATTTCCTTCCATAAATTTTGGTGGCTATTTCAGTTTGCGCAAGAAACTCCTTCTGCTTGCGGGCGCAGTCGTAAATTACTGTTTGTTATAAAGTAAACAAGCATACATCAAGCATGCCACCATAAATAGATAGCTAATAACAAAAGCAGTTTCGCCACGGAAACAATTTGTTATTTTGTAACGTAAAATGTAGTAATGGACATGCCTGCTGAACCGTCTTTTCAAAATAGTTCCACTAGCGGCAGATTTAAAGGGCGGTAAATGAGCATTTGCCACCAGGGTTCCTATCGTAAAGGGTCCCCGGGCCTGTATGCTACAGGTGAGATATATGCATTAAATTACATGGATATATTTGGATCTATGATTACTTAAATTTTCCTAAGTTGCACACATTTATCATGAAAATACCAAAAGATAACCGAGAATCTAAATTTTTGAACATTGTAAACAATTATCCAGTACTAGATGAGTACCGCGGTCAACGTTCCAGTAACCCTCAACTTTTTCGTCTGCGCATCAATTGGTAAAACAACCAGTGAGTTGCTAGTGCATGTTTACAGCTCTCGCCGTGATAATAGCGAATTATTGTTTCCTAGTCCTAGGATTTCGCCAACTTTGACTGTAATAAGTCGCCAGCAAGTTGCAAGTTGCGGACTCCTCTTGCCTGTAATTTAATGGACTAAAGCATATTCAGATTTCAGATTCATACGATGTAAACAAACACATCGTCAGTTTATGACCGATCGACAAATAGCAATGCGACATTCAAGACACACGTTGATATTTGTTTACTTCGTATGAATCTAAAACGAGAATATACTTTAGAAAACAAGTTCAGGGTTATTGTGTGTTCGCTTATATCGTACTGATGAAAGTTAGCTCGAAACTAGTCCGCGGTTGGCGATACACATAGCCCTGCATTGTATTCCTTTTTTTAAGGGTTAATCTTCCTGCAGTCAGACTTTATTATTAGTTTTCCTATCGGAGACGTAATATGTCGCAAGTTATAAATTATATTGGAATCATACATTGTGTATCTTGATGAGTGGCAATAAATTTAGTTCCTTTAATAGGAAATAGTGGAATTTTTTAACTTTCCTAGTAAATACTTACTACACAATTATTTTTTTATTATTATAGGATTAAATGTCACACTTCTGCATCCAAAGAGGAAAAAATTAACCAATTATTTGCGTACGCCACTGAGGTTCGGCTTGATCGTTAGCGATGAAATTCTGATCATATTAAATAGGCCACACATCAGCCAACAAATTTCGTGACAAGTTCGGTTGTATGTGGACAGTCGCAAGTTATTAGGAAAGCACCCAAAGGCATCCAAGTGAGTCGATCATGCTGCTTGGTATGTGACGCTGCTAACCAATTGCTGCATGTTGACTGTAAGTTTACGTAGATACCCCATCGCACACCATGTAATTCAGATGAATTACATGGTGTGCGACGGGGTTTTGGAAAGAGTTCTTCATACTCGCCATGTGTGGTATGAGAACAAAATAATTGTATCATCTATCTTTTATATCTACATCTTTTCCAAATTTCTGTCTTTTAGTTGGTTCTAAGTTTATGCTTATTCAAGAAGTAATTTTTTAAAAAGTATCTAAACAATAAGAAAATCGCATGAAGTAGTATAATTCTAAGAAAGTGCAGTAAAGCACTTCACGTCGTCTACAAGGATTGATCTTTCACAATAACACTACCATAATGAAGTAGAACTTAACGGCTGATGTGTTTCAATGTCAAATAACATTCGACATGGTGTGTAGTCAATACGAGATATGCACATAAACAAGTATTGATATTTGTTATTCTTTTCCATTTTCAATTTCTGCAGGTTGTTACTCAGCGGGCATCAGATGTCAATATCTCTCTACTTGATGAATTGATTTGGGCCGTACTTGATGAAAATCCATGAGAGAATAATGAGAACTTCACTACTTTTTTGATTTTCACTTTATTATTATTATTATTCCACTCTTCTCTGCGTATGCTGCGAAATATTTACCTTAATCCCGGGAAGTAACATCAGCCGAATAAGGCTTGGTCGCATATTCCTCTTTTATTGTTGTAGAAATTCTTTGGCTATTGCTGTTGTTTTGAGTATGATTGCTTGTTGAATATTTATATGAATGTATGTGGATATATTTAATGTTTTCATATGATTGGGGAATTTCTTCGTTGTAATGCCTGTGACTGACATATTGATTGGCATTATTGTTACTGATTCTTGTTTCCAGAGCTCTTTTATTACAACAATAAATTATTATTATTACTTTGTTTCGCACCAGTTTTCAGTAGGTTATTAAAATATCATCGGCTTTCCAGCCAGATATCTTTAAACGGGAATATTAAGAAATGACCTGACTATAGATGTGGTTCCAGCAATAACTGCCTTCTGTATTTGGTTATTTACACTATCTGAGATCCCTAGTTCCCGGAGGTTCTTTGTCAGCGTTTTTGTTATGGTAGACAATTTCTTTGGCAGAATCACCACCTTTTCTTGCCGCCCTAGATCTTTAATTTTGGCAGCCAACGGAAGATATTTGGTGATCTTTTCATTATAATATTGATCGATGTCCATCCTGTTTACTTTATCAACGATGATAATGTCTGGCCTGTTATTGGGGTTGGGTCTATCCGTGGCGACTCATTCGGATCGACTGGATTTGGCGTGTACTGATAGTAAGGCACTGTATCCCGTACTAACCCATATTTTAGTGCCAACGATTAATTAAAATCTTTGTCACTTGGTTATGGCACTTAAGATATTCGGAGGCGACCAGAACTTGGCATGCCCCGATTATATGTTGGATAGTTTCAGCAACCTGTTGATATCTTCTACATATATCGTTCTCTGCATCGGCAATATATTTCAGATAATTTTTCATGGCAATTATTATCATTATTATTACAATTCTCTCATCTCACTACTTGAGGTGTAAGGGTGGATGCGGTCAAAAGGTAGATGATAGATCTGTCTTAGTATAGCAATGTTTCATTATTTACAAAATCTGACGGCGACTACTTAGTTAGTAAGAAGTTCAAATTTCGGTGCATGATCTTCGCCACCTCATTGTGTATTCCTAAGTACATTTATGCAGTGAAAGCAAGGTTGCGACCAACAGGGCTCTTTAATTTTGCATGGTGTTTTGCACTTCCTGTAGGTCTCGTTCACTCCTGGAACATTCACAAGCTGTCTCTCATAGTTTATGATATGGACGATATAGATGGCTATTATAAATTTCTAGGTATCCGGATTTAGCTTTTCTTCCTACTATTGTTATTCAGATTGATTGAGCGTAAATTGCTCACCGTGGACTTTTCTTTTTTACTTTAAGAAGTGTTGTTTGTACTTTGTACGAAATAACTATATAACTGTATACCTAAATGATATTCGACGCTCAAATACAGAAATATTATTACAAATGTTGCAAAGCATGGTTCCAATAAAAAAATCCTGAATATCTCCAACGCTGACATACATTTCACAAACTGTCGACCACAGTATTCAACATTCTGGATTCTGTTCATGACGTGAACTAAAAACTATACATGAATGATAAATATGTCTAATCCCCAATGAGTTATTTAATTGGACTAGACGTAGACGAAGCAAAACAAATAATAAAACATGAACTAATAATAATTAATACAAATTACCGACTATGACTTGTATTATAAATATCATTGCATTAATTTAAGTGAGTACCTTTAATGAAGCCAATTAATTAGATCAAAGATAATATCGGGTGCAAAATCTAATGGCCATTACGGAAAATAATAATAAAGGAAGTAGTTTATTTCCATACTGAAGATAGTAACTGTAGTGGATAAACTAACAACACGTTTTGATTAACAGCTTACAGTGGTACTAAATATGGTGCTTACCGATTTTCTGTCAATTATTATTAAAATAAACATTACGAGTGGGGATTATTATTTACATAAAACAACACACATTAATAGTTGTTCAGTCGTTTTTTTTTTATATACATTTATTTAACGTCGGCCTATTTCCGCTACTGAGGCCTAACACCGACGCCTGTAGACGAGCTACCTCCAACCAGGAATTTTGCCGAACCTCTTCCCTTAAGAAGAGTAGGGATCTTTTACTTGCCTAACATTTAATAGACAAGGGACCGACGGCTTTACATCCCCTCCGAAGGATGGTATATCTCCTATACAACCCTCGCCTAAGGTTGTATAGCTTCCGCGCATACACTGATATACAAGCCGCTGGAAGATGTGTGAGGCGAGAACGCGGTTTCCGTTGGAATGGTCACCAATCCAAGTACTAACTGCGCCTGTCGTTGCTTAACATCGCATACCGAAGTATGTACATAGTAAAGACGCACCTACGCTCGCCCCGTTCAGTCGTTGAATCGTAATATTAACTACATACTAGAAAGAACTAAGCTCAAATGCATATGCCATGCAGAGTGGTGAATACATTTTACGACAGCGAAATTGACGAGACGATTTGTGAAATTTCTAAACTGCAAAAAATTGGCACTTTTTATTTATTTGATTTTCTGGCCACCATCTTTATCGCTATATGCATTCCATTAAAAGTATATTAGGAAGGCAGACATACGAACGGACGGCCGGCTGGACAGATAGATAAACAGCAGGTAATTTTTGTAATCTACACAATCTGAAATGTGAAAAATCCGAAGAAATCCCATAGTAGTATTTCACGATTGTTTAATTATTATCTACGATGGCTTGCATGCTTGTTTGGTTGTTTTATGTTAGTTGGATCATATTTATCTGAGTGATTGGAGGATAGTGAACGAGAGCTGATTACCAGCCAGGACACTGACTAAAGTAGATGGCAATGTTGATGACTGAATGTAACGAGTCAGTAGTTCTCCCACAACAAAATTAATATACATTAAAAGAAATGCAAAATAAAGATTTTCACCTAATAATAACAATATTAGAACTGCGGTTGAAAAAATCAATCTTGCTTGCTTTATTTCAATCAGATAAACGCGTATGACGTCATATGCTTGCTGGCTCGGCAGGCGCCAAATCATCTGTATGCTGCGTTAGGTTTATTCCGTCTCGTTCTCGTTAGAACAAAGTTTGAATTCACAGCATGGAAGACTATAAAAAATTTCATTAGTGTATTGGCCCTACGAATTTGAGACCCCGCCTATTATTGCCAAGTAAGAAATCTAACAATATTATTGACATCATAAAAAAAAATAATAAAAACACTTCGGCAATAATAAATCATGTGGTTAATAAAGAAAAACCACTTTAAATGTTATTTTATTTTGATGATGTATATAAAACCTTGGGAGATGATTAAAACTAATTTTAATCATCTTTCGATGAACATGGTTAGCGAAACGCACATATAGTAGTGTATTAGAGTGCAGTGTTTAAATACTGTTTTGGTATTTGTGGAAACTACGTCAGAGTTAGTGTTCGAACAAAGATTCCAGCTCTTTCCAGTATTAAAAAAATCAGTGCCCCAGGTAAAAAAACCTTGAGGTTAATAATAATAATACCTTTATATTAATTTTGATTTATTTTCGCCATATTTTGTGTACTTTTGATCCTTAATAAATATAGTACTTTATTATCCAGTTACCTAAACTGTTTTTGTGTGGATTTTCTATCTATGTCTGTAAATGAGAGGTGATGTTTGTCGAAATGAAAACTATCTTTATAACACAATTCGTGACAACGAAAAACGATCCAGTATCTTCTGACTTGTTGTTACGTTTCAAACATCAACGATAGTCAAGTTCGAAAGTACTATAATTTTATAAATAATTTAGTATTCAAGGTCACCAAGTCAAAATACAATAAACAAATCCTTCACTGAAAATCATCAAAAACCACAATTTTTCACAAATAATTCCGAGAAAATTCATACCACATCGATAATTCATAAAGTCTAAATTTATCCAAAAAGTCATTCACATATCCAAATTAACCCATTTAGAGCCAAAACATTACAAATGATTGCCCGAAAAAACATCGCTCCCTCATCTCGATTCATATCAACACCACTCTCTAAACTCCAAGTCAGCATATTCTAATTCATCAAAACTTTCTTCCCGATATGCTGATGTCAAAACTCATTTCCACTTTGCTTCACTCTCAATATGGCATTAATATGAATATTAATACAGCTTAAATTACAACTTCCAAAACTGCTTTACGGGACCAATTCAATTTCAGCAAGTATTCAGACAGTTATCACTCATTTTTCAAAAACCAATTTAGATTCAAGTTTCATTTATATATAAAAAAATTCTATTTTCATTGCCATATTCATCATACATCTTTCAGTCCTGAATTTTAATATTTCATTACTATTGCACAACATTTCATAATTTCGAGCCCCATAGACTATCAGGGGACATTTCCAGCTCTATCCAGACCTCTGCAAGCCAAGTCTCCATCGAACCATATAAATAGCCGAGAATGACGAGCTCAGGTGAAGTCAGTTTCGGTGTATCTCAAGTTAGTTTCTGCGTCCCGCGAGTGACGTCTCTAAACAAAACAGTGTTTAACTCTTACCCGGCCAACCTTAAATCTCAACGAATCGTGGGCCGTACTTTCTTGGCCGAAACCAAGTAAGAAAGATTATTAAATTTAAACTACCGTTGCGCATACAATACTCAAGTGAATTTTCTCAGACTTTAAAATCAAAATAAATCAAATCAAGTAAAATCTTCTCTAAGGCAAAATTTCAAGTGCCGAAACGTTAAAATTATATCCCATGTAAAAGAAATTTTAAATAAAAATAATCAACTCTGTTCTAATGAACAGAGCGTAATCGCTAAATAAAAATATTTTTTAATTTTCTTTAAAACTAAGTGTTTTAATTTCAAGAAAAATAAATAGGGTGTAGCTTTTGACCCTGCCATAAACAATAAATTTAAACAAAGTGTTAGTCGAACTATAATAAATAAATAAATATAAGTGTATTACAGCTCTGAAACATATACAGGACGAAGCATTTCCGTTCCAATCGTTTAAGAACTAACCACCCCAACTTACTAAAATCAAAATTAAGTGCACCTATCGCCTCAGAAGTCTCCACTCAAGCTCTCCACAACAAACCTTTTATTTTTTCAAACACAAGAGTCTGGTATGTGTTAAATAATTTATAAAATTAATTAATATCCTTTGAGTATGCAAAATAATAATTCTAAAAGGCGATTCATTCAAGTGTATCACAGCTCTGAAACATATACAGGACGAAACATTTGGTCCGTTCCAATCGTTTAAGAACTAACCACCCCAACTTACTAAAATCAAAATTAAGTGCACCTATCGCCTCAGAAGTCTCCACTCAAGCTCTCCACAACAAACCTTTTATTTTTTCAAACACAAGAGTCTGGTATGTGTTAAATAATTTATAAAATTAATTAATATCCTTTGAGTATGCAAAATAATAATTCTAAAAGGCGATTCATTGATGTATTTTATATCGGTTATTATTAGCAAATATAGAATTATGTTTCCTGTATAGTGCCGTAAAAATGTCACATTCATTATGTAATTATGAATAAAATACATGAGGCCGAATACGTAATTAACGGAAAGTCTGGTTTTTATGATCGTTGAACATTCACATTTTACTATAATAGTTCAAAGTTCAATCGATTCTTATTTAACGGGCGTGATAATGGCATGTTTACTAATAAATTGTTAATCTTTTAATTACTTTAGAATATTTACAATTAGATAAGAAAATCGAGCGTGTTAAAGTAATTTCAAAACATGTTAATACATAAATGAAAACTGAAAACAGGGACCATTACTCGCGCACAACCAGATTCACGAATCTGTAATGTCACGACATTAATAGAAAATTCATATTTTGGGTACAGGTCCCACTCCATGAAGTGAACATACAGTTTTACTGAAAAGTAAAAAATAAATTTTCATGTACGACTGCAAGAAAAACAAGGCATGCGCACTTTGTATTTCCCGTTTCATACAATCATACAAAGTGCACGTCTTGCTTTTCTTCCAGTCGTACATGAAAAATTATTTTTTACATTTTAGTACGATTTGTCAGAAAAGTTTTAAAATTTGTTTCCAACTATTTCGTCTTACTTTAATTAAATTATCATACATGAATATTGTGACACTCCCCATAGAAGTTTCTCTAATCAGACGAAAACGTTTTGTATTCTACGTTTTGCCGGAGGTGCCGGTTGCATAGTATATTTAATCAATTTCCACCTCCCGCGCCCCCAGCGTGCGGATATTTACAAAAGTAATGGTGAAATTACTGTATTGTCATCCGATCCGATCTGAGTAAAATTGTATCAATTGATTATGTCAGGAACTGCGTTAAATAAAGGATGCAAGATCTGGACAAACATGAAAAATACTACATTGTGAGTTAAAGAAAAACAAGTAAAAAGAAAAACATGGTATCGAGCTAGTTAATTTTACAGAATACAAGGATGCATACAGATGACAGATAAATAACATATAATAACATACTACATAAATCAAGAACGCTTATACGAAACAAAAAACCCGTAAGTGAATAAAATAACATAAATAGTAGAACAAAATAGTACATATTAAAAATCAAAGTTTAAAAATTCCTGACTGCTGTAAAAGGCATTATCTAGAAGTAGTTGTTTCACTTCTTTTTTAAACTTGACATTGTTAGTTTATTTTAAATGATTGGGCAACTTATTGAAAAGTTTTATACCCATGTATTTAGGGCTTTTCTCGTAAAGGGACAAGGAATGTATAGGATTTAATAGATGAGATTCCCCCCTTGTATTATAATTGTGATTATAGTTATTTTGCAAAAGCAGTTCAATATTTAATTTTGCAAGAGTAACAATCACCAAAATGAATATACGGGGAAGCGGCAAGATTTTCGACTTTCTACATGAGGTTGTCTTATTAATTTCTATTATATTTCTTATTGCTTTTTTGCATTTTGAACACTCCTTCAAAATGACATGAAGCATCCCAAAACTCTATACCATAAACAGGTCTAGAGTAAAACTATGAATAATAGTGGCTCAGCAAAACTTCCGTGTTTGTAATATTTCTTAATCCATACAGCGCGAAACACGTAGAAGATAATTTTTTGCACAAATTGTCGATATGATATTCCCAATTAAGGGAATTGTCTAAATGAACACCCAAGAATTTTGTGGTGTTCACCTGTTCCAAGAACTTTCCATTTCTTTTGAGTAAATAGCTTTCAATATAGTTTAACGTTCTCCGTGTGAAATAGATGAAGACAGTTTTCTTCTCATTTATCAGCAACTTGTCATTACTAAACTTCATGACCAAATCGTTAATTTTAGTCTGGGTAATTTCTATTAAATTATCTACATTATCATCAGTAGTTAAAAGTGAAGTATCGTTGGTAAACATAAATAGTAAACTCTCGTTGGCAATACCAGGTAAGTCATTTATAAAAAGTAAAAATAAGAATGATCCCAATACTGAGCCTTGGGGAACTCCACAGGAATTAGTCCATGCACTTGACCTTACACCCTCTATCTCCACAAACTGCTGGCGATTGAACAGGTGCGACTCAAGCCAGTCTCCCGCTTACCCCTAATACCATATTACACCAGTTTTTTTATAAGTAGAGCATGATTAATCAAATCAAACGCCTTACTTAAGTCAACTACAACAACAACTAAACATTTTTTAATATTATTCAAGTGTTCGTGAAGTTCTTCGAGTTAAGGCAAGAATTGCTGGCTGAGGTGACATGCCCTTACGATATCCATGCTGCTCATCATAAATAATGTTATATTTAGAACACAATTTTTGCATTCTATTGTAAATTGTTGTATCTAGTAGGTATTTTAGAAATTGTAGATAAAAGCGAAACGGGTCTTTAATTATCAATCGAAGTTGGAATGTCGATAGCTGGATTACATGATGTATAACAGATATTAATATATTGCTATAGATATTGTTCATACCGGAAAAGTGGGATTTTTATAATTTAACAATGATATTAAATATTTCTGTTTCTATTACTAGTTCAATATACATTTGGGGTAGACTTTATCTCTGTATTAATATTATTGTTATCTGCATTGCTAAATTTTTCTGTCAGTTTTGAAGGCAGGTTTACAAAGTGTTCATTCACATTATTTGCTACTTTATTATTGATTTGTATTTCCTGTAGATTGCTGGACTTACTTCTATTCTTACCTAGATCTGTGTTGATATTTGACCATGCAACCTTGAGGCTTTTTGTAGAGATTGTCATTATATAACAGCTTAGCGGCCTTTATGACTTTTTCATAGACTTTTTATAAAATTGATAAATATTTGTGTCCTCAATTCGTGTAGTTGATGTCATAATTTTATGGAGAAATTTCAGTTGCCCCGAATTGTTTGCTCTGCCTTCAGTTCACAAATTTAAGGAGAAGTTAAAATCTTTAATAACGCACAATTCGTGACAATTATCTATAAATAATTATTATGTGGTAATTACTTGTAGTACATAGTGTATATAATTACGATGTAAGATTTTCAGGCGAAATTGACAAATGAATTTGGCGAATCTTGTCCTTTTGATTTATTTAATTATCTCCACTCTTTTGTAATATCACGTTTCAATTTTGTAACTGCTTTAAACAATAAATATTATTATTATTATTATTATTATTATTACTATTATCATATAACTTGGCATTTGTCTGCGGTACAGAGAATAGCAAATACGACGCCTATGTATTTACAACCGAAATTTGATGAATATTACGGAAATCCAGTCATGCTACCTCGTGTAAATGAGAAAAGTCAAGCGCAAGTACGTCTACCAAGTACTTTCTTGAGTTCCATGAGAACAATAAAAATACAACAATGGATACGTTGACGGCGCCTATTATGTAAGTGCAAGTAATTTTTTGTGTGTGATATATCAGTAGGTCTCGTAGTAACCTACTTTATTTACCTATACTGCATGTCGGAAAAAAATGACATTTCTATCCCACACGTGTAAATGCCTCTCTCGTATGAATGCAATTTTCTACGGTCTAGCGCTGAGTGTATTAAATTTATTAATTCCTTATAAAACCACTTCAATGTTGCAACATTAATATTTGCGTGTATGCAGCTGATTAAGATTAGAATGTTTACATTAGGCAATTATTTCGTTATTTACAGTGTTTATTTTTTACAATTAGTTATTTAAATAAAGCTTAACATTTGTTTGTTTATTTTATCAAGTTTAAATGAATTATTGAGTCTGTGAGCAAACGTGAATAATGTTTTAATCCTCAAGCTAAAATTAAATAAAAACATGATTGCATTGGAGGGCAAATTAACGTGTTTAAGACGTTCGTCAAGTTTGCATTACCATATCATAATTTTGCATTGTCAGTATATGGATTAATTGTCGCTTTTTGTCATAAATTTGCTGTGAAAAGAAAAAATTTGTCGCGCCTTATTTAAAAAAAAAACATGGTAATTGCCAACTTGATAGTTAAGTGAGCATTATCACGTTAAGAAACGGGCTATAATGGTGGAAAAAGGGCTCTAAGCATCAAAATAAATTGTCGTGAGCAAATAACATGCGGAAATCCACCCCTTAATGAGTTACGGAAGTGGTAGTGCTCAGTACAAAGAAAAATGTATTAATTCTACTATTCCTGCGTAATAGAAATTCGTGACATACAGTTTTCTGACACGACAAATTCGTAGGCCCCCCATGACAAATTCCTAAAAAGCATTAGTACAAAAAGCACCCCTTGAGTACAAGATTATGTAATAATTGCCCTGTTTCTGCGTGATATAAATTTGCAATTTTCATAATGCAGAAATAGGAGAATTAGTACTACATTTTTCTCCGTACTCACTACCACCCTTGTAAATAATCAAGGGTAGTATTTTGAACCGATTGTTTTTCAGGAATTTGTCGTAAGGGTCGTAGCAATTTCTCGTGCTACGAAACAATTTGTTGCGAATTTCTAGTTTGCAAAAATAGTTAAATTAGTACATTTTTGCCGAACTCAGCACTAGTACCCCCGTAAATCATCAAGGGGCGGTTTTTTGAGCTTATTTCTTTTCAGGAATCCATAGGAGACGTAGGAATTTGTCGTGCCTCCAAACAATTTGGCACGAAATTCTATTACGCAGAAATGGATAAATTAATACGTTTTTGTCCGTAAATCAAGGGGTGGTTTTTTGAACTGAACTCTTTTTCAGAAATTTGTCGTTCCACGAGACAATTTGTCGCGAAATTGCATTACGCAGAAATAGGGTAATTAGTACATTTTTAACACTATCACCCCCGTAAATCATCAAGGGGTAGTTTTCCGCATATTATTTGCTCACGACAAATTTACGACAAATTATTTTTACACTCAGAGCCCTTTTTCCACAATTTTAGCCAGTTTTAGAATGTAGTAATGCTAACTTGACTATCAAGATGGTATTACTATAGGGTTTTTTTTTAAATGAGGGCCAACAATTTTTTTCTTTTAACGATATAATAATATATAAATACAAGTTCATTAGAGAAAATATACGTATTTTTCGATTATCAAATCAGATTAAATTATTTCGTGCAACAAAGACATTTGTTAGAAAACAACGGTCAACAAGCAGATAATTATTTGCCAATATTTAAGTTGAATGTCTTTAGAAGTGCAATCTCAGGAAAAAAGATATGAAAATCATAGGCGTTCATTCAATACACTTTGTTGTCCCTTCGCAGCACAGATATTGATTTGATTAGCTCAAACGTCATTAAAGAAGTTTGTTACCTGTTTGTCATGCAGATAAGCTCGTACTAACCTGAAACGAAAATAATAAATTAGTGATTTGTCACAATTCAATTCAATACAATTTTATTATCTTTAAGGTTACAATAAATCCCCCCCCAGAACTCGACGCGGGGACCGACCGTGCAATATCCGAAAGGGTGCGCGTCCGATGGCGTTGCAGGATCGGCGAGGTATAAGTCGGGTTCGGCGAGTGTATTTATAAAACTTAAAACCTAACTCCTGTTGAACAAACAAATTAAAAATGTAATATGATTGAAAACAATTAAAACTTAACACTACTAAATTTATCTGCGCACTGATTTAATTTTGATTGCTAACACAGGAAAAATCTTAACCAAAAAACCTGTTAGAAGCAGCCGATGCAGGTTGAATCCCAGAAAGTTAGAGTGTATTTATTTCTAAAGGGCGCATTATGCTGCCTAGTTTGTGTTATGTTTCTAGTTAATGGACTATCAGCAAGTTTAGGGATATAAAATTTTTGAGAGATTTTTTACTATTGACGTTATGTCGTTACAACGTGCATATAAGTCTCTGAAGGAGGTGTACCTCTTAGAATTCGCTGGGGCGCGTAAATTTGTATTAGCTTTTCTCATTATAGTAACCAATGTTTTTTATTCTGTCTGTTAGGTCTGCTACCACAGATCGTGAGCGGGTACGGACTACAGACTCCAGTGGACCTCTATTCTATAATTATGGGGAGATTGAGCATTCATCGGGCGAAGCGAGAGCTCACATCACACGTATCTCACCCGACCGTCCTAGACTGTATTACGTAAGTGCAGTGAATAGATGGTGAACGTGAACGGATTCAGCGTCCGTTAAGGAAACATCTACATAATATGAGATTAAGCGAAACACCTCTCTGTAGACGTTGTGAACAAGAAGATGAGATAGTTCAACATGTACTCTGTAACTGTTCTGCCGTTTCATCAATCAGAGAATCCATTTTGGGAGAACGTTGGCCTACTTTGACCGATGTAAGAGAGATGGTCCTAGGCAGCATCACCACCTATTTCACGAGTTTAGGTTGGTTGGAGGCCTAGGCGAGAGTCTGCCTACTGGGAGGAAGTACAAGGGGCCTAAGTACTGTGGTTCAATAATTTGAAGGAGGTGTACCTCTTAGAATTCGATGAGGCGCGTAAATTTGTGTCAGTTTTTCTCATTGTCGTGACCGACGATTTTTATTCTGTCTGTTAAGTCTGATACCCCTTGTCCTGAGCGGGTACAGACTGCAGACTCCTGGACTATCCCATTTATGTGGCTATTGGTGGTTAGTCGTTGGTCAAGTCTAATCTGATTAAAATTTCATTTTATTATTATTATTTTAAATGAAATTTTATCAATATGTGTAATTAAACTTAAGTTAAATGTTTTATTAATAACAATAGCAGTGTAGCTATGTGTGTGTGATCGACCATTAGGAACGTATTAAGTAATTTTCCTGTCATGTGTTTCGACGCAGTTTTATCAAATTAACCTCAAGTTAATGTCTTGAGATAAATTTCGCGCACGTGACGTATGAGATGGATCAATTTCCCTTCCATGTGAAATTTCAAAAGCTTGCTTATTGTGAGAATTCACAACTACATATCTGTAGACGATGAACGACCTTGCCCACAATTTAAACTCGTCAAAATAAACAAACTGTCAAAAGTATTAGGTAGAGAGATTTTATAGTATTTGTGTCTCTGTTGTTTAGCTAGGTTAATTAGTAGATATAAAAGACTTATAGTTATAGTTCTCTATTAAATCAACCTTCTGGAGTCGAGCAGATGTTATTTGTGACTACTTTTACATTAATTAAATGTTTTTGTAATCAGATGTGGGTGAAAATTGCCTATCAAATATGCAAAAAGCCCACTCAGCTGTCCCTAATAAAAAATATGTAGCAAATGTAGCCATTGTATAATTTGTAGCAAACTATATTAGGATGAATTTGCAAGATGTATGTATGCTCGACGTCTATTGATGCCCCCATATGCCTCTTATAAATTAATTGAAAACATAATGAACGTTTCCGCGACATGGCGGTCAGGTGAAGCGTCAGCATTACGGCCGATGATATATTTTTTTCTCATGTAATCAAGGTTTCAATAAAATAATTAATTTAAGCTAATGCGGGTTACATTATTTCTTATACCGTCCATCTAAGAGGAGTTCCTACCAGCAGCAGCAGGTAATATTTTTTAAATTATACCTTTTTGTAATACAGGCACGCATGAAATGTGTGGGTACCGTGCGGCACGAAACTTAGTTGATGTGTAAATAGGCGTAACTTTCTTGTGCTGCCACCTGTTTGTCTGTTTTGTTCGGATAAGAAAAAAAGCGCCCCAAACAAAGAAATAAAGTTGAGAGTTCAAACTAGACCATGTGTGACAAATCATTGTTGGAAAAAAACGAGTTGAATAATAATGCATGCGTGTACAGGGCGTCTCATTAAAATGTTATCCCCTTATTTCGACCAATTATGCACGAAAATTTTTCAAACAGTAAATTTACGAATGAGATTTGGCAGTTTTTACAATACAATCAGTTCAATTATCTCCTGAACAAATAGAAGTTGACCATGACTCAAAGTTCTTTAAATAAACAAAAAAAAAGTATTGAACCATTGGTTACAGAACTGACTAATGACAGAGGCTTCAATCACGGAAGTGATTATAAAGGAAAAGAAAATATATTCATGAAAACAAACGGCAAATATCAAAAAATAGAAAACTAATTAACTGTAGTGACGTAAACAATGTAAAAAACAATGCTATAGTTGAGAAGCCAAAACTAGAAAATCTGAAAGTAAAAATGAACCAATAAGGTGGCCATCTGGATCACTTTGCTTAAATCCATTAGATTTATATTGTGTGAGACTTTATAAGAAACAAAACATACTACAACGAGGTTCAAGATGAATTACGCAATACAATTGTTAAAGTTTTCAATCAAATTACACCAAATATGATTGCTGAAGTTATTAAAGAGATATCTGAAAGCATATCTTATATCTTTGCATTCAGAAGAAATGCGATCGACAAGTTGAAATAGACTTATTATTTGGTGCTCACTCTGAGTAATAATATTGAGTTAACAGCTGTTCTTTAAGTTATTAAATGATGGAGTTTTTAAATGATGGGTTACATCTTACATGGCTTAACAAAAAAAAAAGTTTCGTGAATGGACAAGGTAAACAGAATGAATGATTATTTTCCTGACGAAACGTAGTAAAATGGTCAAGTGCAAATGCATCGATTGCAACAAACACCAGCCGAAAGACTGATCCTACTTAAAGGAGCTCTCGTGCCAGTCGTCCACACCACTTGCAGTTTCGAACTGTTGGTTCTCGTTAATGCAAGGTAACTATGTGACGACCGACACGGAAATCCTTTGACCATTTGGTACATCTCGGTATTTTAGGATAGCGACATGCAAAATAGTCAGCAAGCGCCATCTAGCGGTCCAGTGCCTGTTGCAATCGAAAAATAAATAGCCTGACTGGGCTTAGCATCGTTCAAATGTGCTTCTAGAGGGCAGAATATTAAAACATAATTTTTCCGAGCGCTGAATTACAAGTTACAAGCCTGGCGCGTTAAGTGTAATAATTGCATATTACCAACAGAACGCTAATGCTTCGATTGCAACAAATACCAGCCGAAAGACTGATCCAACTTAAAGGAGCTCTCGTGCCGCTAGATGGCGCCTGCTGACTATATTGCATGTCGCTATCCTAAAGATACCGAGATGTACCAAATGTTCAAAGGATCCTCGTGTCAGTCGTCACATGCCTACTTTATACTGACGAGAGCCAACAGCTCGAAGCTGCAGTCTGCAAGTGGTGTGGGACGACTGGCACGAGAGCTCCTTTAAGTAGGATCAGTCTTTCGGCTGGTATTTGTTGCAATCGAAGCATTATCGTTCTGTTGGTAATATGCAATGATTACACTTAACGCGCCAGGCTTGTAACTTATAATTCAGCGCTCGGCGGGGCACATAGCCCGGAGAGTAGCTGTTGGTCGCGGTCTGGTTACGTTCCTTATAGTAAAATAAGGATTTTATAGAGGAGTTTGCGATTGAAAAATTATGTTTTAATCTAATGGATAATTGAAATATTACATGAATAAAAATTTAAAATCGATTTTTTTAACTTTTTTTCAAGTTTAAATTTTCACCATCATAAAGTGCATAAAAGAACCTATATTCTTTTAAAAAAAGAACCCTATACGATGAGATGCACAAAAGTTTTTAGCCAATCAATTTTAAAATTTGAAGTCAATTTATGAGACTCGTAATAGAAATTTTGACTTGAAATTTTTACCAGTTATTGTTCACATTATAAATTATAATTTATTCAAATTTCATTTACAACATGAGAAGTTATAACCAAAAAACCAAAATTTAGCAGTTCTTTCAGTTTATATTTTTTCTGTGGTTATGTGTGCAGATAAAAATTTCATATTGTAACCGCTGATAGTCTATATCATAACGAACAGCCTCAATTTTTTTAGCTTTTTTGGACCTACACATACCGAGATATACTCATCTATATTTAGAAAGAACGACCAAAGTGGTCGATTTTTCACAAAATGGCCGATAATTTGCGTAGCTGCGGTTGCTAGAGGTAGAAAATGTCCATTTCGTATAGTATTCCATGTAACTAACATGTTAAAAAAAATTTGACACTGGAAACAATTCCTTATGTTTTGCTTGTCAGTCTAATTACAAATATTTTAAATAAAGAATTTTTAAAAATGCAGGTCCGTATTTAATGAAATAAAGTTGATGGTGGTCCCGAAAGGACGAAACGCTATAATAAAAATTTGAATGCGGTATGTTATACTTAGTAAAATTAATGTATAATAAATATTCTCATAAAGTTTTTATAATAACAGCTAGGTGAAAAGAAAATAGAAAATGAGCTATATTTGAACCAAAGGAGCTGGTATTAAGCACTAATAACATAACAATTTTGTACACACGTACGTTTTTTTTTTACTGTTTGTATTGTACAATCATTTATTTTAATTGTTCCACTTAGACTAACATCCTGGGGGGGGGGGAGCAAAAGCTACTACACCACTTTCGATCAGGGGACATCCGCACAACCATTACATCTGCCGCAGCTGAGACTCGAACTCGGGAGAAGAGAGCGACTAGTCGTGTTGCTTCTAACACAATCGCGGTCTAGCGCGCTGCTGATATTTAGGTAACACATGAAAAACGCAATTAAACATCCAAACTCTAGCGAAGATTCGAACCGGGACTATCTCAAGTTTAACATGTAGGTAGGCATTACTAAGTCACTGAATAATTTTTACTTGTGAATATTCTACTTTATTTTGAGATTGGCATTATAAATACATAGTTCTACTTGGTATAGTAAAATAATTTTATTGTTGTTCATGGCTCGCATACAATTAAGGGCTTACCATCGCTATTTTAGGTTAGCGGCTGAGTCTGCTAACATAATTATACGTTGTGGCATACATGTTATTTTTAAAAATGTGTGAATTGGTTGGACGTCAAACACTAAACAAAAAAAAATAAGGATCGTGGGCAAACCTTAGTCTTCTTCTACATTTCAAATATTAATATGAAAAAAACGCTTTTAGATCCAGCTGGATGCCGTGTCAGGCAGGTGTAGATAGTAAACCGTCATTTAATTTTTTTAAGAGAAAATACCATTAGTAACATGTAAATTTGTTTAAGTAACCCTACTGCGCCAATAACGAATATTACAAATGGGTGACCTACAACCTTTTACAAGTAGATATTTGAATAATATAACATTTAAAAGCTTGATGCAAAGACTTCGAATAAGTTCTGTTTTGCTATTAAGGAAACAATATAACAAAACACATATATAAAAGGTCTGAAATTGCATACCTGCTCAAATAAATATTTAGTTTCTTCAGGAACTAGCTGAGAGCTACAGTGTAATTTTACTATTATAAAATGTTTGTAGAATTTGTAGAATAAGTTCTGGCAAATTCTGCAAATGTTTGATGGTTCGAGGAGCTCAAGAATGTCTCACGAAATGTTGTAAAATTGTGAAAGAGTGTCAAAGTGCAAAATTGAGTAATGTCAAAGTTATTGACGGCACCACAAGAGTATGTTGCGATAATATATCTAGTTCGATATGGGATGCCGTCTCTTTTGATGCTATGCTATGTGTATGTGAATGGACTTGACTCCACTTCAGCCAAATATAGAAAAGCTTCGAGAGAAAAACATCATGTATAAGGAGTGGCCTTTCTATGATTAGTTGAGATCAAATAAATAGTTAATGGGTTAAAAGATAAATGTAATAACATTATAAGTAACTGTCAACCTTCTTCAACCACCACCATTATATGTTAATGCAGATAAAACTCAGGCATTTCAATTCCATAATCGACTGAAATCTATTCTTCTAATTATTTACAAATTCACTTCTGACAGTCACAAATGAATGTGTCAAATGTTGGAGGTTATATGTTGATGACGTTGTAAACTGGAAATCTCACTGTAAATATCTCATATCCAGATTAGTTTCAATTTCTTTTCTGCTCAAATATTAAAACAACACTACTACTTAATCTGTATTATGCCCAAGTATAGACTCTAAGTTAAGAGATATGGTGTTTGTTTCTGGAGGAACTCCACTCTCTCATAGAATGTGTTGTGGCACAGCGAACATTTAATTTCATATCAGTGTGGTAAAGAATTTGATGAAGAGTACAAAATCTTAACTTTACCAGCTCTATTTGTCTTGGAAATATGTCTATGTTTTAAAAATAAGGAAATATTACTATGAATGAGGAAGTACATCGTAAATATGGATAGTCGATATGAAAGTTAAATATTACTGACAACTCCCTAATCAAAATGGAAGTTGGCGAGGAATTTTTTGACCTTAAAAGAGATTTTAACGAGGATTTTAAAATGTTTTTGCTTTCAAAATGTAATGTATGATTTTTTAAATTAGTGTTTGACGATTTCTTTACAAAATAACGTTGTTTTATGGAAATTTTATTATTATTATTGTGTTTATTATTATCACATTATTGTAATTTTGGATTGTTTTCAACAGCAACATTTTGAATTAAATTTTTAAAATACAGATGACAGAAAACTGTAATGAGTTTCGAGACGAAGAAATTCTTCTGTTGGTGATTTTACTTCCTGCCGTTCGTATAACAACCCCGGTCCACTAATAATATATTAATATTCACTATTCTACAAGCCTGAAAAACCTGGTAAATTATGCAAATCGCTAACGCATTACACGCTGCAATGGGCTCTATTTCAGTCTAAGTTGTCATTATCTGATATAAAACAGCACCGGGTTGTTAAATTGCTTCAGGTTTCACCTTTTTAATATTAATCAAGTTCAAATACTTAAGTGCCGTGATTTAATAGACGGACTGATTCGACATAAGTCCTTATCATTTTATGCTTGCAACCTGTAAAGGTTTTACATTACGGGCTTTATAAAGGTCTCATTTACATCTTTGACACATACAAAAAGGTTAAATAGGAGATAAGATCATTTCTTAAGTAATCTGTAATTATTATTCGTAGATAAGGCTCTAATAAAATCACTGAAATATGGTGTAAGCGACTGAATTATACGCTTACAGTATACGGGGATTAGCAGTAGATTGGGTGTCCTCATTTTTAAAACATCGAGCCTAATATGTCAGCATAAAGTTACTCATCAAATGGTGCTGTAAATAGAGTAAACTGAGGATTGAAAGGAGTTAATATGGGAGTTCCACAGGGTTCGATTTTGGGTCCTATATTATTTTGGACACATATAAATGATCTTGACACCATTACATGCAGTTATACCAATTCTTTGTCATGTATGATGACGACAAGTTCTTGCATCTGTCAGATAAATCAGATGATATTTTAGAAACTAAATTTAACAATGTTTTATGTAATATTGGTGATTGGTACCGTTGCCCCTTCCTGTTATATGTCGCTTGCGTATTAGGCGACTACAAGAGCAGTACATTTAACCTTAAAACTCGACCCGCACTCAGCGTCAATTGTGGCGGTCAACGGGCCGTCGGTCGTAACAATTGCGTACGCAGCTCCTTGGCCAATTCATTTTTGCAGTGAGAGAAATGTATCAGGGACTCGAGTACATTATTAAGATACTGTTTAGTGTGAAAATATGCAATAGCTTCAGCCTTTTCAACTTTCATTTGGAAATTAACAAATCTCGCGCTGCTGGTCGTGTATCACCTACTTGCTCAGCGACCAAATTGTAATAGTAAATGTTCGGTGATATTAGAGATAAAAAGTTATTGTAGGTTTATATTAAGCATGTGCAATCCATGATATTCTTACAGTTAAGTTGAGTGACGGCCAAGCAAATGAAATGTTTCATATTGTCACGACCCCCCTTTGGGGAAGCCGTAACTGACGGCCACTTGGCTTGTGAGAGAGGGAGATTGGGTAGTCAAAGTAGAAGACGAGTTTAAAACATATATAATTTATTGACAAAATAACAACAAACAGTGTCACAGTATCCAACAGGCACAACAATAATAGTAACAAATTGGGGGCTCTTACCAATATCACTGATGTGGGGAAATGCGTCAGGATAAGGAGTCGCACTTCTTAACACTTAAAAATAGGACTGTCTTAAGAATTCGACTGACGCCCGCGTTAATAAAATTCGTATTTATAATTTTACTACATGCTTATTTAGCAGGTTACGTATTGAGTACAAGTTCGTATTTATTGTTTGTCTTTAATAATTCAGTGTCAGGTCTCGTTCTCAATATTTGTTTAATATTATTGCAAAGTATATCAATTTAGAATTTGGAAAAATAATTTGTATCAATATGTAACCTACTAAAGCTGATTTATAGTTTTCTCCTAAAATATGAATACTCCTTACGTAACAATATCACGTGATTTTATTTACGTTTGCTCACTAACGCTACGTCTCCGTTACCACTTAGGTAGAAGGAAGGAGATAATTGAGCATGTGCACAAGCATCGTTCACCTTATTCTAATTGCGTGTCACCTTACTTCGCTGCGGATAAGGGACATTGGGTTACTCACCTTAAATGGACCGTAACACTGCTTATTGGTCAGAAATCCTAGCGTATTTGGTTTTAGATTTGTGGGTAGTTATGCGGTGCTCGCACTGGCCACGTAGTTTTGCTCTTGCTAGTGGTTGTTTGATGTTGAGAGTCAAAGTTAAACCTGTCATACTTAGTAGATCACAAAAAAGAAGGTTGTCGTGGAAGATTTGGCATTGATAAAGTCTGTATCAGCGCATCTTCCACTTCCACCTCATTCTCCAAATGCACAACTAAGTTTAACACATCTTCTTTGTATTGTTCAAAAATGTGTTATATATAATCCAAGTAAGAACTTTCCGAGACATAAAAAACGCAACAAAACCTTTACGACCTCATTAACATACCATTACTCTTTGTGCTGTTTCGACCGCAATAGATGCTCTTATTATGTCGTAAAGTTATTGTTGCGTTTTTTATGTCTCGGGAACTTATTACTTGAACTGTACATACCCAATTTTATATGTTATAGAAATCTAACGTTAATTGTCATTGCACACCAAATCTGTCAAATAGCGCCCACCGTGCGAAGCTCGTGCAAAAGCTATTATACAATAACCCCCGTATTTGGCAACGTGACATTTAAGGTTAATGCGGGTGGTACTAAAGGAGTTGGAAAAAATTCCCTATTTAAAACAACTGTGTTACAACACGCAAATTTCTATAGGTATACTTTCTTATTCAAGTAGTAAATATATAGGTACATTTATTTTAAATGCAAATTCCCCATTCCTGATTTATAACTTCCCTAATACAGAATATTAAAATATACTTACAATTAATTAACTAAGAATATGTAACAGTTATGAAGGGAGTATTATTAATAAGGAAGGCCGAACGGGGGTTGAAAACTTTCGAAGTTTCCTTTCACAAATGTTATTTAAAGTTATTAATATGAATTAATGTTATAACATTAGTATTAATAAATAAATAATAAAATCAATAATAAATAAGCAGTAATATTCGAGTAAGTCTTTTGAGAATCATCATGAACTCCTCGTTTAAATAATAATTGTAACAAAGAAGACCCGGCACGGGTTATAAATATTTATTTTAAGGGCTAAGGGATGTCAGGCCAGTCATATCTTACAAATAATAAAAAATTTAAAAACGCAAAACGCGATGTAAAGCTGAATTTTTGGTATGTTATTTGGACTCGTCAAGGAAGTGTGGAACTACGTACTGCAAGCAAAAAAAGTTGTGCTACCTGCGTAATACGTGAAAAACTGCAAAATTTTCGAACTTCTTTCAGTTTTTGCACCTTAACTCACAAACTATGCGTTGACATTAGTTATCATTATCATTTTTAAAGTACATTAACTTTGTGACAATTTAAGCAAACCCACAGCTCCGCATTTTTTCAAAAAAATTAAATTTTTAAATTTTGCTTTTGTTTTCAGCCAAATATCGACACAACCGCTCATCCTAGGAGAAAAATTATAAGAAACTAAGTTTTGGCACATTTAATTACCGTTCATGTAAGCGTAAAACGGGGTCAGTAGACCTTTTAGTCGAATTGCGAATATAGAATTTTTAACATATGGGCCTAACTAAACACCTATAACATGAAATTGTGGGCATTAGACGAAAGAAAAAGCAGGTAAAAAGTTGTTATGTCTATTGACATTTATTATGTTACAAAAAATAATTAGAATGTTATAAAAAATTTAATTTCATATTTTTTTGAGAGGGTCCCGGTTGATCATCTTGTTGAGACAACATCTCCTTCAAAGGTAAAGACTTGACGATGTCTTCGTTGTCGGAGTCGTCTATTTCAATAGGCTCATTTAATAAGTTTTATTTACTAGTTGTTATTTCTTGTGGATAAAGTATTACTTAAAATTAGGCGATATTGAATATTTCAGATGAATCCAATAAGGGGTTCTCGAAATATACGACTTTCAAAGAGCGTATTTGTAGCGCGGTGCAACTAACATCATGACGTCACACAACAGCAAACAAAACGAAATTTAGTTAGGGAGATTTACGTTTGTTAAATAACAGGTTTATATTCTAGAATTGTATATTTTTAGAGTTTATTCAATGACAAGAGACTTCAACTTCAATTATACTTCAGTTGATATACTATCAAGGGCTTACCGTGTGCCTATATTGACACGCAAGATTTCACAGGAATGTTTTGCCTTTCAAATTATTGTGGGAGGTTTCTTACCGGCGACTACCTGGTTTTCTATGATTGTTTAATAATGATCCGTCACTTTAATTACTCTACGAACTACAAATTATACAGGCCAGCGGTTAGTGCTTGGGCCCATTGGTCCGGTACCTTGCTTATATTCTAGAGAGTTACCTTTTCGCCGAAGCTCTAAACCGGGACGTCTGTCTGTTTGAACTACATCAATCAACCATGGGTAGGTTGTTGAACAATCATACACAATTTGGTAGTTGCCGTTTGTGTAATCAATTAAAGGATATTTCCTCAACATTCTATGATATTTTACATGAGTATTCAATTCTCATTTACCACATAAATTCTATAATACACGAACATGACTTGATTATTGTCCTTTGTTTTGCGTTAAGTTTTATTTTCATCATAGCGATTGCTATCACATTACACTAGCCAATCAGAATTTAACCGGCATATTTGCCGCATCTTTAATTGCAGCTAATTACACGGAATTACTGTTGTATAACATAGTTCCTGTTATTTGCAAAACCAACTCTGAAACATATACAGTATGTCATTACTAGAGCAGCGTAAACTTTCCTATATAATATTTAGACAGATTGTATAATTTCATGTTTGGCGATTTTGTGCCTATTGTCCCTACAATTACTGTCTTTTTCCTTCAACGTTACTTTTCTAGTACTACAAGTAATAAACTAAATAAATGATTTCATTTCAACCAGATAAAATAGAAAATAAATTTCAATCATAAATTCACAGTGCAATCTTGAACAATAAAATTGGTAAATAAATAAATAATAAACACTACAGAAATTAGGCAACTCCCAATTCCAAAGGCTTGAGCGGACATACAACCATCTCCTCCGACAGTGACAGTGCCAGAGCCAAAGCCTCGTGCCTTAACCAACACGGCTATCGGCCAAATAAATTACATAATTGATTAAGTAGGTTTCTCAATTAATAAACAGTGTGTTCAAACTTACAAGGTATTTGAATTAACAGAGTGATTAACTTTCTCAGGTAAATAACATCAGATAGGAAACCGTAATATCAAATTTTTCATAAAGAATTTGGGTAAATAAATATAAAAAATATTACGCAACGTAATTTGGGTCCTAACTTTATAAAATTAGACGATCACATAAATGGCCAATTTGTTTATTTATCTTAACATAAAATTGATATAAATAATTACTGGGTGGAATTAAATATACTCTTGATTATTTCACGATATATAACCTACACTAAATCGACCTTTCGAGATTTTTAATTAGCGAATTCTTCAATAATTAATAGCGGACAGACCAACGCTCGTAAGATATTATTGATACTCATAATAATTAAATAATTGGGCCTATACCTTGGCTCATAGACGATCTTAATCTATTTTTTGTCAATTTTGGTTTTGAAAATGGTATGTCATCAGTAGAATTTGTGGCCATTATTATAAGATTTTTTAATAACGTCTCCACATTAGGGAACGTATCTTTTAAATTTTTATCTACCAACAGCTGATAGAAGCGAACTTCATAGTTAATTTTTTTGCTCATCATCATCTTCAGAACGTGTTGGTATATTAAGCATGGGCGATATAGTAGGAACCGCATGCTTAACTGAAGGGCGGGAGTTTGATTTGTCATTCCAAATTTCGAAAGAAATAAGAAATCATTGATTTTTTTTCATTTTTAATAAAATAAATTTTCAAGGCAACTTGGTGGGAGCCCCATTTTGGTTGGTGCCCTGAGGTAATGCCTCATTACCTTGGGTTTAATCTAGCACTGTATATAGGATATTATATATAATACATAATAATTATGGATATGGTCTAGTACTACACTATACTGAAAATCTATAAAAATTCTATGGTCTCTAAAACACACCTGCAACCCATGCAAGTTCTTTAATAACAAAAGCCGATCTACGCAGTTTTTAAAATGTCAAATGTAGGAAATAAATTAATTCGCCAAATATTTGACGGAAAGGTGATAAATTATGTAGGCGGAAGCAAGGATATGTCTACATTTTTAACATATCTTTAATGTCAACAAAATTCATTGATGTCTAAATACGAATCATTAACAAATTTTTTGCCTTATGACATGCTTATCCAATTATATATGATAATTAATAGAACTCCGTCAAACATGTTAAACAGCTTCTTCAAGCTAACTGTACTCTTGGTATGCCAGACAACTTTTTATTCAACTGATTTTTTTTTACATATGTACTGCTGTCATATTGTATTACGAATTAGTGTTCATTGATAATATCGAGTTAATTTAAATGACTAATTTTAAACCAGTAGTTTCACATGTCGATAATAATTATTTATTGTGTTTAAGGGGACTAATACTGTAGTTTTGTTTGGCATACAACGGGACAAATACGCAAAAACTGATAAAACAGAGGTGATTATTATTAATTACAATATCCAGGCGTAATATTGATACAAACACACATACACGTGTGACAGGTGTCCAATAAAATAAACTGCAGTGAAGGTCACGCATAATAACCAGTAATAAGTAGATAGGTGTGTAACAATATGTAAGAGACTAGGTTTTTATAGGCTTGCTTAATGCAGTACAGTTACATAATTTACAAGCGGGTACGCTACTTATCGGCATATAAAATTTATGTTTTAATACTCGCGAAACATCTAGGATGAATTAAGTAAACGATTTCACAAGGCAGCATATCGGTATTAAAATTATAAAGAGTTTGAAGATAGCAGAAATGTTTCTACAACCTCTTCAAATTGGAAAATGTTGTCATCCGGCATCATTATGCCGGAGCCTGCCTGCTATATTTTTGTATCAACGTAATTTTTTATCGCCAATCAATGAATGTGATGTACTATAACTAATTTCAGTTGAGAAAGCGTTGCTACTGTTAAAGAATCTATAATCATGTACAAAAACCATCTTGTTCATATGCCATGAGAATCTTTCTCAGTGACAGGCAAAAATGTCAATAATTAGAAGAATAAAAATTCTACTTGGAAAATAACAATAATACATTTATTGTCGATCAAAATTACAAAGTTAGCTAACACATATTATGAATGGCATTGTGTTCTAATTGAGAGACAAAAGGCAAGTATTCAGTCATTTGCGTACGGTAAGATAATTTGTCATGGAGATTTATATTTAATGATTTTATAGAAAAAATATGCCATGTGTAACTTACGATGATTATACACATTAAGCCATTTAGTGTCCTTAAGTTATACGTAATATATACGTTGTCTTAATCTAATACTAAAAATTAGCCGCAAGTATGAATTTTGAACTTTTTGTATCCATCTGGTGTGGACACTGTCGAGGCGGCAAGGACCATAAACACTGTCAAAATGATTAAAATGTGATAGTACCAGAGAGTAGTATAATAAAGTTTTAGTTTCCTTCCCCAAATAGTGTCTATGACAATATATTGTTTTAAAGAGGTGTAACCTGTTTTAAAATGTAAGTTACATAACCCTTAAAACACATGTCAGAGTCAATCACAAGTCCAAGGCTTTCAGAGCTGTCGCAGTATGGTATTAATGAGTCACCAATTTTAAACTAAGCTGCTGTCCTAACGGAATTAGTTAAATTCTTATTTTAAAACAAAATAACCGATGATTTACTAGAATCGATTTATAGAAGGTAATCATCGGAAATATTATAGAGGATATTTAAATCGTTATTATATTAGAGGCATATTCAAAATCTTCAGGCTTAAACGAATAGTATAATTCCGTATCATCCGCATACAGATGATAATTACAAAATTGTAAGGATTCATGAAAGCAAGAGAAGAGGTATATATGGTGAATAAAACTGGACCTAAAATGCTACCTTGCGGCATTCCAGATCTAAATGTTAACGTGTTGGAAATCTTACTACCAATTTTTACTTGCTATGTTCTATCAGATAGGAATGAGGCCATAAAATCTCGAGCGCTATCACAGAACCCTATAAAACGTAACATATTTAGTAAAATATCATGATTTAACATGTCAAAGGCTTTAGAATACTCGAGTAATATTAAAGTGCTAATTTTATTGTTCACAGGCTCTGAATATGTCATCAGTTATGTCAAAAAGAGCAGAGGCACAGCTGAAGTCTGACCTAAAACCAAACTGTTTTGGGACTGGTTTAGACTTTACTAATTTCGAAACATTTAGGGAAATTGTTGATAATTATTAAAGGTCTATAATTGTCAATATTAATTGTTTCAACTTTTTTATATAGAAACTGGTTTTAAAACATCAGGCAATATATTTGATTGAATAGCCAGATTAAATAAAAATGTGAAAGGAGTTGAAAAGTATATTTGGGTTTGATTTTTTAAAGAGAATTTAAACTTCTTGTTCAGTAAACCGCTCAATTGTTAAAAAGTTAATATTTTCCTCCACAGGAGTGTCCTCAACTGAAGTACTTGAGGTGATAAATGAACTGCCAAAATATTCTACAAAACCAGTTACCAGTGCTTTGTTGCCGTTGTAATGTTTGTCAGTTTGTAATACATAGCGGTTGGTAAGGTATTATTAGTTTTCTTACAGTTAGTAAACTGTCAGAAAGGATTAGGATCGATTATATTACATATATATTTATTATTTTGCACACAGTCCACACACAAAAAAGTATCTTGAGCGGTGGACCACGCCGCATACCCTTATATATATATATTGATACACTGAAGTCCACTCTGACGTCAGATTTACTTCATCAGGTTACAGTTTTTTTTTAATCTCAAAAGAGTGTTATTTTGAGGGATGATTCGCTATTTGAGGTTAGACCCGATAAAGCAAATCTGACTTAGAATCAAATCCAGGGCACCAAAATACATAAAAGGGTATTGTGGTCTAGTCATCAGACACAACACTTTCGTGTCTGCCCATGTAATCAATAGTGTGATATGTAAAAAAAATTAATTACCTAGTTTAATTTAACTTTATTATAATTTTATAATAATCCCGCACAGTTATTGGACAATAACCTTTATAAGTGACAGGAAGGCATTTCAGTAGGTAATAATATTTTATCGCTACTCATATTAAATACTTTAATCCCATTTTAGTATAAACGGACGTAGACGCAAAGTATTACAACGGACAATGTAACAACTTGGCTCGTCGGTGTGATAATGAATTTAAGGCCTTATCCGGTTTATTGCAAAGTAAAAAATTTCACTCAAATATGGCTCACATTTCAGTAATTTGATATAATTACCGGTAGCAATGCCTGGTTTAAAAAATTAGCACGCTTGTGTGCATTGTGAATTGTGAGGCTAATTAAATTTTGTAGCCGGTACCAATATTAATATATAACAGGTGTAATCATAACGAACAGCTAACAGGTCGGTTGGAATTGAATACATTGTTCCTATACACTTTTCAAGCGACAAAATATGTACACGGTGAACGATTTGGATTAGAGCGGTTCAACTGATTTTAATTTTATTGTAACTGCATATCAAATTACGAGTAAATTATGTGTCTGTAGGTACAGCTTATAATGAGAGTAAAGTAATTATTTACCAGTATTAATTCAAACCATTCTTCAAAATAAAATCATCGTTCATCTTAACCTGTCTAATTAAGAATGGTTCTCTAAAATAGTTACTGATTAGATTTTAAAAAATTACAAACCACACTATTGTTTCTAAGGTACGGTTTATTAATGCAGGGTTAACTCGTAACTAGAGGATAAATGCCAAAACAGTAGATACTTATTCTTTCATTTGACATTTGTTCTCAAGTTAAGAGTTAACCCTGTATTAATAAACCGGCGCTTGATGGGACTTTTTAAAACAGTAAGAAAAAAAATTAAAGATCAACAAAAATATTTAACTTTAACTTACTTGGCAACTATCAAAGGTTTTTACAACAAATAAATTAACCGGTAAAAAAATTCAAAATATGAGGATGGGTAACGAGAAGTGACGCTATGTTACACGGCCTATATCCATTTAACAAATTGATATATCTAAACTGTTATTTTACTTATATTTAGCACGATCTGTATAGCATTTTGATTCAGGTTTTGTAAGTGTGACTGTTTAGGAATTTTCTTAGTATAACTGATACATTATTTCACATTGTTTTATGTACCTTTTTCTGTATCTTAGGAACTCAGTCATGTTCTTTTAACACTAAATTATCTATCTCTGTTACAGCACTTCAGAACCCATTGTCTATGTCGATCCTGCAAAAACATTTACATTCATTTATATTTCATTTTTATACTTTGTTTACTATGTACGTATATTTATTTTCCTTACCTGTGAAACTTTCTCATTCTGTTATATAGTGTATCCTATATGATGTAATATATTTATTGAATTCTCACAAAACAGTTGCAAATGATTTACTATTTATTAGGGCAGGTCGTTCGTAGGTTACATTTGCAATAAATGCCATTTAGTAACTCTCAAACTTATGTAGATATTATAGATCCCTCTATTGATTCTATTAATCTGTAATTCTGTAATTTGCTTGAGTAAGGAAACCTAAGTAAGAAACCAGGTTGTGCGTTTAAGTCGCCCATCAACAGATGGCAACGCTTTACAGCTTTTAATTTTATTAGTAAAATGTTACCTCCTTTCTCTTATTATTTATTTTTGAGAAAGAATTGAGGCAACATATGCGGACGACTAGCTGGTTTAAGTCGGAGCAGAGAGCCGTGGGTCCAGAGCATTCGTAAGAGTGGAGAAACTTACCCTTTCTGACATATACAGCATAAGCGACAGATTTTTGTTTATTTCGAGAAAAGGAGACAAAGAAAAATTGATGTTAAATTGGGCACCATCTATAGTAAAATAAGCAAAATTATCTCTTTTTCTCGAATAACCAGTCTACTATAGATTAGACTGAAATTGTTGGTAAGAGAAATAAAAAGATAGTTTAAAATGAATGTTAAAATATATTACATGAAAAATAGACAAATCGGTGTGAAAGACAAAACTGAAATTTAAGAGAAAAAAAATATATATATATATATATATATATATATATATATATATATATAAAACAAATTTATACCAGTATCCTAGATGGATTATGGTTGAGGTGACTGGTTCTGGGACAGCAATCCAGGCCCACAATTGTCTCTTGTTGCAAGAATGAATCCTAAAGTTTCCTTGGCAATTTACGTCTCTCAATGAAATGGGGTGAAAGTTGTAGGAAATTAACCAACTATGTGGTTTAATGTAAAGATAACGAAATTTTATCTATGAAAGATAATAAACTGTGCAAAAACTATGCAGGAATGTAGAGGAAGTATCTCAGAATTTAAGTATCTAAGAATATAAGCATCGAAGCATGTAAATATCTAAGCATGAATGCATGTACAAAATTTAAGCAAGTTAAATGTACAAATAAGTTAGCTGTACAAAATTTAAGCAAGTTAGCTGCAAGAAATATTTAAGTTAGCTGCACGAAATTAATTAAGTTAGCTGCACGAAAGCTGATTTCATAAAAACTATAAATTGCCAAAAAAATGAAAAGGAAAGAGAAAAATATTTTTAAAACCATGTGGTACATATAGTATTTTAACTACTTATTAAATTAAAAAGAATTGACTTTGAATTCAAATTTATTTTAAAAATAATTGAAATTATATCAAAGGCAAAATTTGAAGATAATTTACATTTTAAAGGAGTAATAAAGAAAATTACCTGTATATTAAATACTTTGTAACTGGGATATAAAAATTGTAATATCAATTACTGAAGTCCACAGTTAGAAATTATATTCGTTTGAATCAGTACAAAGGCTGCAAGCAAATGACTTCCTGGTGAGTTTTACTGATAAGGTAAACTTTTTTGTCCTAGTTACTGGAAAACAACGCTACCAATCTCTATAATAAAAGTTTTTGTTCCATACCAATGTCTTTGGCTCAGTTTGTAATTTCCATTTTATACATAACCACAAATATGAACAGATGTAAATAAATAGTAAAACGTACTGATAACAGTAAATATATTACATGTTATAAGATTTACTATATATAGAATGAGAAAAGGTAAGGAAAATAACCATATGTACTCCATAGTAAACAAAAATATATAAAGTGAAAAATAGATATCTGATGTAACTAAATTTTGTAGACAAATTGTTAATTGTATCCTGGGATGCTGTGTAGAACGAAATACATAATAATTTAGAAAATGACAGTTCCTAAGATATAAAACTAAGTACATAAAACAGTATGAAATGGTTTGGCAGTTATACAAATGAAATTCTGTTAGTTGAAAACAGTTTCACATACAAAAACTGAATTGAAAACTGTTATACAGGTCGTACTAAATATAACCAAATCACTAGTTTTTAAATAAAACTGTTAAATGGACATAGGCCATGTAACAAAAAGTAGATTTCTCAAGTTTGTATATTGGTACCGTATTTCAGATTGTAATATAAAATAGTTTACCTTATTAGTTAAAATCGCACAGTGATCATTTGCCTGCCAAATTTGATCTGATTGAGTCTAGAAACGTTCAACTGTGCGATCCTCAGTAATATATATTACATTAATATCCACGTTTCGTTATGTTTATAACACTACCAAGTAAATTTTATTTATTAGTGATTTAAATTTCAATAATTTTCACTTTTGTCCAATTTTTTTAAATAAATTAAATCAATTTTTTAATTCAATAAATAATTAAGATACTACATGTTGCCACATGGTAATAAAATATTCTTTTCTGTCTTATTTTTGACAATTTATAATTTGCAAATCAGCTTTAATTTATTTTATGCAATTTAATTTATTTTAAACAATTGAGGTTATTTTTATACATTATTTCTATGCATTTATTTACCTCTATGTAGCATTTACTTCTAAGTATTAAGCAGACTCTTATTTAGCAGTCTTTAAGCAATCTTTACACATCAACTTTCTTTGGAATCAAATGCCGACGCCGTCTTGCAAGCATAAATTGCCAAATTACTTAGATTGGGTGCTCTACCAGACAATGGGGTCCTGAACTGCAGTACCAGAGCTCCCCATTTTCAACTATACCGAAATCCAGGAGATTGGGATCATATTCAATATTATTTTTTGTATTAAAATTACTATTTTTCACTGATATAATTTTATTTAAAAAATTTCACCTAAAATTACATTTCAATTAACGTACATATTTTTTTTGATATTATAAAATTTATTTATTCATGCAATATATTTTATTATTCATTTTATAATTTTTTTTATTTCCCTTACCATTAATTTCGGTCTCGTCTATAGGAGAATGGTTTTACGGGAAAAAGAGACAGCTTAACTAATTATCAACAATAGATGGTGCCCAAACAAAATCAATTTTTCGTTGTCTCCTTTTCTCGAGCAAAACAAAAATTTGTCTTTTATGTCATACATTCAAAGAGGGTAAGTTTCACATCCCTTGCACGTGCTCCGAATCCACGACTCTTTGCTCCGACTAAAGCCAGCTAGATGTCCGCATATCTTGCCTCAATTGTTTCCCAAAAATATATAATAATGGAAAGGAGGTAACAGCTACTATAAATACACGCGGTGGATAGCTTGCTTACGTTTACAAACCAAAAAGTATTTAAAAAAAAATATATGAAAGCCATAGACAAACAACAATGGGAGCGGAATATAAATGAAAGTTTAGCATTTAATTTATTTCAAGTGGTGAAAGGAAAGAGGGAAACAACAGAGCGATTAAACCAAACCTTATTATTATACAAATGGATATAAATATTGTATATGTGTGTGAGGATGTATATATGTGTATTATTGTGTATACATAAGAAACAACATGTACACGAGAGGATACAAACAATTGCAACATTGAACTATGAAACTGGAAGAATATAAAGAAATCCAGAAAATGCAGAGTATAATTCGAAAACAAAGAAATTTTCCCAATAGAACAATGACAAATAAATCTTCAGAAATTTGAGAAAAGTATAAATGTGGTGTATTATTTATATAAGTGATATATTTTTATAATTCTTATTTTTTAAATTTAATAATGCAATAGCTTTTGTTACAATATTAGAATTTCTATATTATTAAAAAAAATGTTTCATATCCAAATCCAACTAGTAAAATACATTGTTCTGAACAAAAAATAAGAAAATTTGTTCAATTTGTGCAACAGCTTTGCATATAACAATTTGTCGTTGAAAACCCACTATAGCGAAATCTTGCGCAAAAAGTTTTTAAAGGTGTTGATTAGGAATATCCAACTGATTTTTTCTTAAACAGTCTCCAATATAAATTTTCGGAAAAGTCATCCTACCTTAGCCTATGGAAAGGTACGCCCATGATGATTCTCAAATCTTACTACATCATTAAGTGAAACCTGTGTCACGCATATAAATATTGCTATTGGCTGAATGGAGCTATCAAAATATTTCAACTTTTTAAATCAATGTCACTTACGTTTCTATTTGATATAAATAAATACTAAGTATGGGGCAAAATTAATTGTCAATATTTAGTAAAAACTAAAGCTAACCCTATCTCTCTTTCTTCACTTTTATCTGACTATGTGGAGTACGGTACCATTGAAGGTTATTTAGTGATTTTTTACACCGACTAAACCTTTGTGGCGAACTATACATCATGGAACAGAAAATTTATTTTGCCACACTGATGTCAACTATTATTGACATGCAAATACACTACTTACGATTACACTATTCTCAAAAACTTCGCACGATTTTCTTATTAAAGCGTAACTTACTACCGTAAAATTACACTAATTTACTAGAAGTAATAAAAAGTTTAAAGACTTATAGAGAATAATAATTATAGAGTTTCAAATTTCCTCTGGCATGCCATAAAACCTATCCCACCTAGTAGAGTGTAATGGTTTAATAATTACATACTAGAGAAAATATACGCGGTCAAGAAACTTCTGATATATTGCAGCAGCTGATTGTCAACTCCAAGCTGTAATTCCTCGAGAAAAAAGACAACCGTGTTATCGCAACTAGTTATGATCCATTATATGATAAATCCGCTTGAAAAAAGGCAGAATTTAATCCTTTATAATAGAGGTAGATTGCAAATTGAAAATGTATGTAATTATTTATTGCTTTATTACAGAGCTTTAATATTAGCGATAAAAACGGCTATAAATTAAAAAAGCACCAATTCATTTACATAATTATTTAGCGTGGCATGTGCTCATGTCAAAATGAGCAGGTGAACGTATTGTAAAATGTTATTAGCACTTGGTGTTTTAAAAAAATTTATAGGTACAATTAAAAATGATTTAACTAATGTGTGAACAATACCATAAAACTCTTAGTATTCGTGCCGTAGAAGATCAGCTGCAACGATAAAAAGTGCACATAATCGTGTAGCAACATTACAGGCTCATTTTTCGTATGATTAATGATATCAATTTAATTGTCGACACGCAGGAAAAAACACAAGGAAGTTAACTTCAGACACTTTGGCCACTTTTTATGGAAGGAATATCTTTCTTCAGCTTCTGTGCAACTGTCAAACATCTATTTAAATTTAAAATTATCGATCGATTTTTATGAACAATTTCTTTTAACAGTGGCGGTTTGTCTAAAGGAGTATGTGCCTCCGACGTACGTCGTTATCGTTTCAATAAAATGATCAATATATATCTAAGAATTTGCTTTAAAAAATTGGTGTGCACTACAGGATCGGATTGGCAATTGCCAACGAGGCCAAACTGCAATATGAAACAACATTAACAATTATTTGTTGCCTTTTTTAACTGGGAATTTAATCACCTAGAAATAACAAATGACCGCGTAGTTTTTGCACACTTATTAACACGCTTTTATAGCTCGTCGTGTAATCACGTAACTTTGTATGCGAACAAATCTTGCAACTCAAATTTGACCCAGTTTCAATTAACCGATTGACTTGAAATTAAAATAGTTTAAAAAACAAAAAACACGCTTTCATTACAACGAACTAAACAGTATAAAATAATTTTTAATGTGTAACTATTTAAATGTAATAAAGTGTCGGGCGCTCAACTCAATGACTGATAATTTTTTTTAACTTGCTTTTCTTAAACAAATTTTAATTTTTTTATTTTCAAATTTTTAGTCATACTTTAATTATAATGTTTAGAACCAATTTACATATTCATTGGAGCTGGGTTCAGAGGAATAAACCTAACGGTATTCCATTATGTCACTGGAACCAATATCGTACAATTTGTATGGGAAAAAACTGGGCATCAGGCGAAAAAAAACTAAAACTTTGGTATTCTAGGTTTTGCCGGAGGTGCCGGTTGTATAGCATATTTAATAAATTTTTATCCCCGCGCCCCCTACGTGCGGATATTTCTAAAAGTAATGATGGAATACTGTATCGTATCTCCAAGTAATAGCATTTTGTAAATTCCATAGAATTTGTGTACAGAAGAATAGCTTCTATATTCTATACAGGGTATCTCACCGGGAACTGATATAGAGAAAAGTACGCATCAGAAAATTTTGAAAATTTAGATAATTACTAATGTCGGTGTGGCCAATCCAACTAAAATAATTACAAGTAGCTGGCACTTCCGATTATACCGGAAGTCGATACAAACTTGCTTATTTCAAATGGAATACCCTATATATTTTAGTTTTTTAGAAAAGAGCATAAAATTCTGAGTCAAAAATATGTAGCGTATCATATACCTAAACCTAGCCGTTTCAGAGATATTTGACATTTTATAGAAAATTTGACAGGTGCAACGGTTTGCAAGAACCGTTATAACTTTCTTCGTGTAAAAGATCCTCATTTGCTTCTTGTCACATAAAAAGAACACAAGGAGAACTACGTTCTACAACTGAAATAAATTCAATAATATCATACAAAGTGTTGCGTTTTTCGCGTTACATTTCGTCAACTTCAAACCGCGAAAACTTGTTTAGGTCAAATGGAACACCCTGTATTATTTTACGTCAAGTTGTGTAAAATTGAATTCCCCTTCATTCTAGGGGCTAAAGTTACAACTTTTTGAAATATTTGCAATTTTATTAGAAATTCATGAATTGTTGTAACCATTTCATCAAAATAGCCATGAATAGAAACAATCAGTCATTATCTTATGTCAAAAAATGCGAACACGTTTAAATTATACTAATGAAAACTTTTTAAATTTGTTTATTATTTATGGAGAATGTGATAAAGTAATATCAAGAACTTGCAGCACATTTGCTACTCGATATCCACAAAAACGCAAAATAACACTAACACTGTAACATGCGTATTAATCAAATTGAAGATATGGCATGAACTAAAATAGCAGAGATAAGACCTATTTAAAATATGATTTCATTTTAATTTAATAATTGCTCAAAATTCCGCCCTCGAACCTCGACACATTTTTCGCACCTTCGGATTAGTTCCTCATGGGTAGCTCTTCTAATTGAATCGTGTGATATATTTTGAAATGCATTTCTTTCTCTTTGCATACAATCTTCAACGGTTGTTAATGGGCTCTCATAAACTTTATTTTTAATAGTTCCCCAAATGAAATAATCCAGAACTGATAAATCGGGCGAGCGAGGAGGCCATAAGAAAGGTCCATTATTGGCAATCCATTGATCATAAAAAGTTTCTTGTAAATAATTATTAATTAAATATGCGTTATGTGGGGGAGCACCGTCGTGCTGATAAAAAATGTTTCTATGTTCGGCGAGAGGTAAATTTTCTAAATAGTTATTATTCAAATTTTGTAAGATATTCAGATAGCTTTCACCTAAAAAAAAAACCTATAATTTACCTATACATATTAGCAGAAGAGAAAATTTAATTTACCGTTTAAATTTTCCTGATAAAATTGTAATGCCACCACTCTATCGTTTCTTATGGCACAGTAAACATTGAACTGCCAACTTTCCTGAAAGTTTCGTTCTTTGAACATATGAGGATTTGTGTCATTCCCATAATGCGAATTGTGTCTATTAAAAAGTCTATTTTTAGTAAATTAAATAAACTCACAAAAATTCTGTCTTCTTAGGAAATCTGTTTCTTTTAATCCTTCAACCATATGGAATGAAAACGGGTGAAACTTATGTTTTAATAAGATTATGTGAATTGAATCCTTGCATAGTCCCGATTCCAGAGCAGTTTGTCTTAATGACATCCTTGGAAATGCATGAAAATATCCCAGAATGACTATTTCAATGTCTTCGCCATCAACAATAAGCTTTCTTCTTTGCATTTTTGCCTTGGCAGAGCCATAATTTTTAAAACTTTCCAGTATGCGTTTTATAGTGTTTGGTGACGGTTTCCGTTTTTCTAGATATCGAGTAGCAAATGTGCTGCAAGTTCTTGATATTACTTTATCACGTTCTCCGTAAATAATAAACAAATTTAAAAAGTCCTCGTGGGTGTAATTTAAACGTGCTGGTATTTTTTGACATAAGATAATGACTGATTGTTTCTAATCATGGCTACTTTGATGAAACGACAATTCATGAATTTCTAATAAAATCGCAAATATTTCAAAAAGTTGTAACTTTAGCCTCCAGAATGAAGGGGAATTCAATTTTACACAACTTGACGTAAAAAAATACAGGGTGTTCCATTTGACCTAAACAAATTTTCGCGGTTTGAAGTTGACGAAATGTAACGCGAAAAACGGAACACTTCGTATGATACTATTGAATTTATTTCAGTTATAAAACGTAGTTCCCCTTGTGTTCTTTTTATGTGACAAGAAGTAAATGAGGATCTTTTACACGAAGAAAGTTATAATGGTTCTTGCAAACCGTTGCACCTGTCAAATTTTCTATAAAATGTCAAATATTTCTGAAACGGCTAGGCTTAGGTATAGGATATGCTACATATTTTCGACTCAGAATTTTATGCTCTTTTCGAAAACCCTAAAATGTATAGGGTGTCCCATTTGAAATAAGCAAGTTGGTATCGACTTTCGGTATAAACGAAAGTGCCAGCTACTTGTAATTATTTTAGTTGGATTGGTAAATTTTCAAAATTTTCTGATACGTACTTTTCTCTATATCGATCGATTCAGTTCCCGTTGAGACACCCTGTATACAAATTTGATAAAACACACGGACGTTCAATATTTAGTCAAGTTAATATTGGTCCGTTACAAAGCAACAGTTTGGTCAATTCTTGTGATATAAGAATATATAAATTCAATTTCAATAGAGAAATTCTGCGTATTTTTCGATCTTCAAATCAGGTTAAATTATTTCGCGCGACAAAAACATTTGTTAGAAAAAGACAGTCAACAGGTAGACACTTTGTCCATATTTAAGTTGAATGTCTTTAGAAATGGGTTTAAGTGCAATTTTTGGAAAAAAGATTATGGAAATTACCTTCTTCAATACACCTTGTTGTCCCCTCATAGCACAGTTAATTGATTTAATTAACTCAAACATCATTAAAGAAGTTTGTTACCTGTTTGTCATGCAAATAAGCTCGTACTAACCTGAAACAAAAATAATAAATTAGTGATTTGTCACAATTTAATTTAATACAACTTTATTATTTTTAAAGTTACAATAAGTCCTCCCCAGAACTCGCCCCGGGACCGACCGTCCCAAAGGTGGGGTGGCGGTTGCAAAATCGGATAAGGTGGGTCTGGTTCGGCGAGTGCCTAAAAACTTAAAACCTGACTCCTTTTGAACAAATAAATTAAATAGCTAATATTATTGAAAACAATTAAAACTTAACATTAATAAATTTGTTCGAGGACTGATTCAATTTTGACTGGCTGGCACACCAAAAAAACCTGTTCGAAGCAGCTGATGGAGTTTGCATCCCGGCAGCTTAACGTGTAGTTTTTAGATTATGGCTTAAATTAGATTGGGTTTTTTGGATAAATTGTGATCAGAAAAATTTAAAGATATGACATTTTTAAGTGAGAGGGTTGTGCAAGGCGAAGTTACAGAAGGTGAAATGTCGGCTAGAGAAGTTGCCGAAAGATGGGCAGCGTCTTGTAAGGTAGGGTGTGTTTAATTTGAAAGGGTACCAGCGTATTTTATTCTGTCTGTTAAGTCTGCTACCCTTGGTTATGAGCGGGTACAGACTCCTGGACAGGCAGTAGACCGTCCGTATACTGTCTCATTTACGTGTGTATTGAGAGTTAGTCGTTAGTCAAGTCTAACCCCTAAGTTCTTCACGCACCTCTTAGGGCTGGTTTATCAATACAGAGTTAACACTTAACTATAAACTAAATATTAACCGAAACAATGGGTATCTGTTGTTTTGTTTGACATTTATCCTTTGGTTATAGTTAACCTTGCATTGAGAAACCGGCCCTTAATCGGAATTTGGTTACCCCTCAGATCAAGTAAGAAACATAGATAAGTAATCCCATTTAAAAAACATCGAAGAAAAGTGGCTCATTGATCGTGTTGAGATGAAGGATAAGGCGAAGGGTGGAGAGGAGGGGGAATGTTTTGATAACTACTGCAATCAGAGGCGTAGACAGACGAAAGGGTTATAAATTAAAAAATAAAATGACTAATTTATTATCAATATGTCAAAAAAATTGTTTGCAATTATAACAAAATGTGCTATTGAATGGACAATAGACATACACAGGTTAGAGACTTCACATGTGTCCTGTCCAGGGTCCCACACAGCCTAAATGCGCCGCTGTACGATAAAAACTATTCTCAAAACACAAACATCATAACCCTAATCTACGCCTATGTGTAAACAAACTTATATATGAAATGAGCGAGATTCTAGTTATTCGAAAGTACTTAAAACAAAGTAAACAACTTTTGATCATTTTTGCAGATGATCAAACTACACAACAAGCATAAAATAGTTGATAACAGACATAAAACAGCAATATATAGTACTAGCAAATATGGAGGCAGAAGAAAATAAGCTAACTGTAAAGATATGCAGGTCATATGGAGTTGTTTACAACTACGAAAACCAATGAAATCGACATTTAAATAAAGACAATAAATAAGTTGTGTACAAGCCACACAATCCCTGAATGTTTATTTATCTTTATCTCTATCTTAGTCTGAGGTTATGGCACGGGCCATGTACGCATTCAGCGTATATTTGCTGCTTGCGCGTTGTGTGAAGGGGCGTACTTGGCTATCTTGGTATTCGGGAAAACTCTTGAGCCGTACAAGTTGTACATTTTTGGTGACAGGCACGACCCTTGCGGGACTCCCGCTCGAATGTCCTGTTGTGTTCTTAGTGTGTTATTCACTCGCACCTGCAAGGGCCTACCTGACAGAAACGAGTGAATGAGTTTCGTGATGTGGGTCGGAAAGTTGTAGTTGTGCATCTTTTAGAGTAGACCTGAGATGTAGACGGTATCATAGGCCTTCTCAATATGTGATTTGTCAAAAAGGAATTACAAATTTTACGTTTGAAAGTTATTAATGATGGAAAAAGTAAAACTGACAATCTTTTGTGTAAATCTTTGTATACATTATACAGAGTTGAGCGAAAGTTGAACATCCGTTAATTTGTCCCTATATATTTTACAGAAAAAACGCAAACATCTGAATGAGAGTTTTTATTAAATTATTGCCCACTTCGTGGCATAACATTATACCACATATTATTCACACACTACATCACCTAAATTTTTACTTTGCTTGAAGTCCTCCATCCTATTATGCAACAATTGGTCTCGAAATGATGCTCCACCATCCCCTTCTGTGATGTCACAAAAAGAGACGTTAAAAAATTCTCCTTTGAAACATATATACATAACAAATTCGACAGGGTTAATTTGTCCCTTTATTTCTAACATAATATCTAAACGAAAGTTTTTTTGTGGCATCATTTAGTGGCATAATACGATTTCACATTTTATTCACACACGTCACCCGAATTTTAAAAACCTTACGGAAACAATTTTTAAAACCTTTCTAATAAGCATTAGCCGATTGAAGAAACAAAAAATGGCACTTGAAAACGCAAGAATTGGTTTCGGTATTGAATATAAAAAAATCTTTCAATCAAATGTATGCGATTAGGATTTAGTGATGAAACGGGTACGATGAAGATTAATCGTATCCTGCGGGTATCACGATCGTCCGATTAATCATGCCGATTATCGATATGATTATTTAATGATCATTATTTGTTGTTATATTACACCTGTCGACACTTGTTTTGTGTTCAGTTTATTCGAAAAGGTTATTTTAAAATATTTTATGCACGATCGAGCTTTTTTGTTTATTCCCAAGATCTATTTAACTACTGCTACTACTACTATTTAACTCTATTTAATCCTTCATAGGACAGTTAATTGATTTAATTAGCTTGTTTGATGACATCATACCGAATGGTTCACCAGCGTTAATAAAGTGCTCGTAGCTTTTTTGTTGCGTTTTTCATCTGCGCGGTTAAATTGAAGACCACTATACATAATTATAAGATCGAAAAATAATTATGATGCTGAATTTGTCAATAAATATATTTTACAATGTTCAATGTATCATGAGGACTTCGTCTTTTCAGTGCTTTGCCCAAAGATACAATGGTTTTTGTTAAAAATGTATATAAATACCTGACAGTAATTATAGTTGCCTAACAATATAGAAGTGTAGTTATTCCTAGTTCCATTCTATGTTCATGTTCATATCTATATTATTATTATTTCTTACATTTTTTTGTATTAAAATAGCATTGTTTAATATAATGATAAATAATAATTCAAAGTCTCACATTTAACATGAACGACGTATAGTTGAGATCAGCAGTTCCCGGCACATAAAAAACGCAACAAAAACCATCACTCTTTGTGCTGTCTCGACCACAAATTGACTCGCTTATCTTTATAGGTTTTTAATGTGCGTCCGGTTGTTTGATGACAGGCATGAAGCATGGCCCGTGGCGATAATAATTATGTCGTAAAATTTTTGTTGAGTTTTTTGAGCGTCGGGAAGTGCTGACTTGGACTATACCATTACGTCTGGTTACATTTTCTGTACCTATTGCGTTTACATACACTTTTTTTATATTATTTGTTTTTCGCCGAACCGAGTGTGACTCGTCCATCTGGCTGGCTCCGGACTAGGTCTCGGGCAGAAGCGCAACTAGCCCTAATATTCGGGTGGGCGAGGCGAGCGAGGCGAACTGAAAAGCCCCTGAAAAAGAGGCGTGGTCTCAACGATTTTTTACGTATGCAACCGCTTAAAATAAAGCGTTTTTGATATGCAATATACGGAATAGGGCAACGCGTTGTAGGCGGATCAATTAGAAACTATTTCGAGAACAATATAAAATATGACATGACATTTTACGTTGTTGTTGTAACATAACCGTTTTCTTTTTCATAATCTAGTCTATGTATTTTACTGAGGGTTAACTGATTTATTGGGGGACTAAGCCCTCCCAGCCTCCTTCTAGTTGCGCCTATATCTTGTACATTTAAATATTAAATAAATTTGCGTTCCTTACTTACCTATTTATTTTTATTTCTTTATTGTCAAATTAGTAAAATTGTCATTCCAGTATATCACGTTATAGTTGCGCTGTTTAACAAACGCCGCGCCGTGACAATATCCAAATAATCGATTTCACTAAGGTCAGAACGAACAAACTCTATATTTATAAGATTTTTTTCTGTATGTCTTAGATTATAATTTTCAAAAATATTTTTCCTCATCTCTAAATTAAGGAAACATGTCCAAAATTCCATAAAAATTAACTTATAGGGCATTCTTTTCCAGAATTTGAATTGACCTTGCGTATGTTCCATTAGCCAGCTGCACAGGTTGCAATTAGTTTGTTTAGGTCAAATTTTGCAATCAAAATTTCTATTAGTTGTAATTAAGCTAGAGCTTTTAAATTTTGCACGTGTATATTTCCGGTGACAATACACTTTAATATTTTCATATAAGAAAAAATAAGATGGCGGCTTCAATATGGCGGACGACTTCACCGTTAATGATCCGATTCGACTTAAAATCGATATCTGGGGGTCTTCGGGATCGCCAATTATGAATTCTTGGTCAAAATTTAGAAATTCAAAATGGTGGCGCCAATATGGCGGACGAATTTTGTCATTTATGGTCCAAATCGATCAAAATCCATATCTGCGGGTTTTCTAGGTCGCGGATTATGAATTTTCAGTAAAATTCAGAAATACAAAAAGGCGGCGCCAATATGGCTGACGACTTTTGCCATTTAGATCCCGATATGTGGGAGTTTTTGCGGTCGCGAATTACGAATTTTTAGTCAAAAATTTAGTTCAATGTGGCGGACGACTTTATGATCTGATTCGTCTTAAAATCGATATCTGGGGATTACAGCATATCAAAAGGCTAAAAAGTAAAAAATAAAATTATATATAAAAATACTTTTAAAAAGACTTTTATTTAAATGCCCTAAAAAATAGAAAATAAACTTTAAAGTAAATCAAACCAATCATTTTGTTACATTATGTAATTTTTTTTATGATATAAAAGCTTGTCACGAGCAATCTCCTTTACACAGGAAAATCTCGCGACAAGCTTTTATATCATAAAAAAATATAATGTAACAAAATAATGGATTTGATTGACTTCAAATCATTTTCTACTTTTTGGAGCATTTAAATAAAAGTTTTTTTTTTTAAATATATTTTTATATAATTTTGTTAGAAAACAATAAAGAAAAAAAACAGACGCAACTAAGCATACACGTTAAAGGAAATTTACAATAGCCATACTTTTCACGCCAAGGGGCCGATCATAGCGACTTTAATAACAATACTACAAGTTGGTAGGCTACGGTTACTATAGTGCATTTACTATACAGTATACATATATGTGAAACAATAATAGCAACAGTCTTTTAAAAAGTTAACAGTGATCAATGCACTTGGTAGCCTAGTTTGAAAACATGTTAAATGGATAATTATCTGACAGCGTCTTTTAGAGCTGACATTAATGAGAATATGCCAAACTCATTAAGTGGACTAATTAACCGGAATACAAATTAGTACAGCAGCTTCCGGGCGAACGTTGCAAACATCAACATGAAGGAAAAATGTAAATTGCATCTCTTGGCGCCTACAAAATGGAACGGGTGCATACTTCATATAAATTACTTTCAGATTAAGGCCACATCCCAGGAAATTGGAAATGTCAGTTCCAAAAAAAAAAAAAAAAACTACAGAGTAGCAAGCAGATCTATGTTTGCATAAAATTTTATCAACTTATGCATAGAGTTAACTATGCCATATATAAACGACGTCCTCGTTAGTCCTCTCTATGCAGGGTGTCAGATATACATGCTGTTTTTGAAATACATGCTTATATTATTTTCTGTAGCTGCCGGATAGAATGTGGCGATTAATACCATTTTTAAAAATTCAAAGAAAAAAAATTTTTAGACTCACCTTTGTCCACCTCAATTCTAACGCGTACAACGTAAATTATTTTCTTATATATAAGAGTTTACAGTGTTGCCAAATACACACAAAATTATCAAATTATAAATACTTAAAACTGAAAACGAACACACACAAAGTTGATATTTTGTTATTATTGTCGTCGAATCTCATCTCCAGGTTGTCGGCCTTGCACTTTCTGCACGTGCTAAGAATGCAACCTCTATTCATTGAAAGTGCGCCATACTACAAATTGGGAGACTCCAATGTATGCAGAAAAGCTGCGAATACTTAGGCACTCCAGAATTTTCTTCGACAGCATCTAAAATTAGTGGTTTCGCATCCAGTGTCCTCCGAGAGCATGCACGACCCCTATAATGAGTAAAACCCTGCTGACACAAACGTTCTTTCATGGGGAACGCGGATACTGGGATAGAGTTCCGTGTAAACATGCGATCTTGACGGACATTTAACAATGTTTGTAAAATCATCCATCATTAAAAACTTTTAAACAGTAATTCGGTATTAACACGTAGATATTCATCATAAACTATCGATGGCGACGGCCACTGCTACTACTACCTGCTACTTAGCGACGGTGCATTAAAAGTAAGCAGCAAGTTCACAAACAGCAGCAAACACAGCTTTTATAAATGATTACAGGAGACGTTACATAAACTTCGGCAACCGACTTTACACTGAAAACCTCTAAATGTGTCCATATTCAATTTTGAAATAATTGCTGTAAGCTCTGTATTACGTTCAAGAATAAAAAATGCTTAAATGAAGCAACTATTATGTTTATTATTTACTAGGAGCGCACATCGTTGATGTCGTTCAATAACTGTGTTATGATAAATATAGCCACCAGACAGAACTATTACAATAGGTTTTTGATTAAGGCGAAAAATATTTCAATTAATTATATGAATATCGTGCGCAAAGTATAAATTAACACATCCTTATGAAAAACAATCACAAAGATATGTTGAAATGACATTTATAATTATAAAATAATATTGAAATTATTCGTATACAAATTATGAAACTTTCCCATATCAAATTATCCTGAAAATGAATTGTTATTCGATAAGGAGTAAACATATGTTATTTTCCAAACTTACCTAATATATTAATTAATATTTCTTTTATTTTCGACAATTTCAAATCTTTGAACGTCATTTACCCACGATTATAGTTGGATAACACATAATGTAAATATTTTTTAATAATTCTACCCTCTGTTGTCATTCACACACATTAATTATTCGTTAATTATCTTAAGTCGTACCTTCAACCTTTTATAAAATTATTAATATAAAATTTCCATAAAACTTGTCATGAAGCGACAGGTACCTTGCATTACCTCGTTTAATATACAGAGGGTCTCAGTGACTATAGATAATATTTTCTGGGTAGTTATCTAAGTAATTTAATAGAAAACAGTATTAGTAAAGATAGTTCTGTAAATTTACTTTACAATTTAAAAAACACAGCCGGTAACATTTTCTAAAATTAATACTCTAACCTCGTTTGGGGCTAAGAGGGGGCGCTCATCACTAACCTTACCCCTAATTCTAACAACATAGGAGTAACATTTTCTCGGCTATATATGCCCTTCCTACCTATGCTTAAATTGAAAATAACAACAAAATATTAGATAATAGTTTAAAACCAGAACACAAATGAGAATATCTTAAACTTAGAATTTAAAAACATTTGGTATTAGCGTAACAAGTGACGTCAATCTATCCAAATTTATGCAGTATAAAGAATTTGGAAAGGCGAATTTAATTAATGAAATTAATAATTTGGGCAAATAGAAGTTGAAGAAAAATATTTTGTTCAATGCCATGCTTCTTCTTCTTAGCGGTGCGGTAATAAATCGCGGCACTCAGGCCTCGTGGCCCATTGTGCTAGCTGGTCAATGTATATCCCCATATAGGCCGTACTTCAGACCAAAGACCAGAATCCTTCCCAGCAGCGCATTCTTTATTTCCTGCGGTATAGAGAAATCAATAACAGTGTTTATGCCTCAACTTTATGAAACTGGAGGAGGAGGTTAGCAGATGGATGGAAGCTTCCTCTGTTTCTCCACAGAACCTGCAGTCGGGGTTGTTAACCACTCTGATGGTGTGCAAGTGTTTCCCGAAAGAGCCGTGTCCAGTCAAATGACTAATCACCACCCTAATTTGCTTTCTGTCGCTTAGACGCAGTAATTGTTTTGCCCTCTTCCGCAAGGGTCCGGGAGCTTTGTTTGCCAAAGTCCTAGGTGGAGGTCCAGAGGCCAACGAACTGGGAATGAGTCCAGTCCTCTATCGGCCCTCCGGTATTTGCTTTAGGGTAAGCCAGGGCTAGCTCTGGGCCCCTCCAGGGCTGCCGGGAGCCCTCCCTAGCATAGAGCATGTTTGTCAGAACATCTCCCACAACTACTCTACTGTACACAGACCAAAATAGGCGAATATTTCGGTCTGGAATACGGTTACAGATTTACCCAGGGCGTAAGAAAATTTTGCCCTGGGTTTCTCGCTGTATATTCCCGCTCCGGAGCCTATATCGAATCTAGATCCGTCTGTGAACCAGACGATATCGGTAGATCCGAGTATGTTGCCAAGTGGGTTCCAGTCCTTAAAAGATACTGAGAAGGAGAACATGGGCGCTATACTGTCACTCCTGGCGTCCAGATTTGAGTGGTTCCTCACCGCGTCGAAAAGGGTCTTGTATGCCCTTGACCGCCGCACTTCAACCTGTAGGCCGCTTTCCGAGCCTCGGCCTCGATCAGCACGTTAAGGGGCACAAAGTCCAGAAGAGTCTCCAGTGTTACAGTGGGAGTATAACCCCCGTGGTTTCCAAACAGGCAAGTCTTTGAAGTTGCTCTAATTTCCGTTGAACGTGTAGTCTAGCAACTGCAGGCCACCAGACAACGGAAGTGTACGTTATCATGGGTCTTACTATAACAGAGTAGTACCACATTGCTATTCTGGGGTTCAATCCCCGAGTTTTGCCAATGGTCTTTCTACATACCCAGAGGGTGGTGATGGCCCTTTGTATTTGTCTCTCTATATGATCTTTTCAGAATAGCTTAGAGTCCAGGATGACGCGTAGATACTTCACCGTCCTGGAGTTCCATAGAGTAGTGTCGTAGAGAACGGGCTAGATAAAACCGCCCAGAATACTAGCCCAACGGCCCTTTATTTTAAACAATTTATTTTTTCAAATACGTTTTTTCCCACTTCTTGTTGAATATTTTTAGTTGTATTCATCATATGGGGTAAACAACAATGTGGGTTCAACAGCAAATAACGAGACTACCCCATGCGTGAAGATCAATAACTGAGAGGATCATGGACAAATTAGGAAAATTCTAAATACACTGGGAATGGACAGCAGAAAAATACCATAATGAAACCACAATGATATATGCTCAGCCGGAATCAGAAACAGAGGAAACACAAGACTCGAAAGAACAATTCTAGAAGCAAAAATACTAAAAGAGGACCATAAACACTTCATATCGCGACTCAATTCTAGCGTAGACGCAGCCGGCCCGACCGTGTATTAACCGGGAATGGCAGCTGGTAAATCAAATAAACACATAACACCAACAAGACTAAAATATATAGGGGAAATCAAGGTCAGGATACATTTTGAACTTCAGTTTAGCAAAAACGAGCAATAAGTCTTTTCCAGAATTGCACATTTCACGTTCAAAATTTTAATTGCCATAATTTAAGTAATTGTTCTATTAATTGTTATTGTTTATTTTTTTCACAAAAAACTGTATTGACTTCCTAAATATAGTTTCATTTTAAGACATTTACACATGAAAATCCCAATTTTTGAAAACTGCAACTTCTGCTTTCAGCTGGTTCATTTTGGTCCTTAGAATTGCCATTTGTTATTCTTCTGAGGAATTTTAGATAATAAGCGACTCACGTTATATATTGCCTGTAATAATTGCATTGATCAGTATTCAGCAAAATCCACATTATAATTGCGTTAGCAGAAAAAATGTTTTAGAAGGAAAATATGTTAAACTTAATTGGAGGCTTGGGAAAGCCCGGAAACGGAGAAACGTAAAAGCAGACATAAATGCCATCAAACAGGACGGATGGTGTAGCTGAAAGAAAATATATTGGAAGGCGAACGGAATCGCAAAGGTCAATAAGTCCTCTGACAGGTGAAACAATTATCTAGCAATTTCTGCCAGTAGATTAATAATGTGTATAGAAGTCAACGACAGGCAATTTCAGCATTCTTTTGAACTACATTTTTTATATAAATGTTCTGCCTGATCTATTCCCAGAGTAGGAAGTCTCTTATTCGAAAGAAAAGTGTACAGTATAGATAGAAAATGGTCTACAAGATACCAATCGCCGTCTTTTTAACCTCACCACAATAAAATTGTGATAGGTTACTAAAATTGGTTCAAAAACGAAAATTGAGATAACATCAAATCTTTACGTTTTGAGGTCCTAGAAACCCAAAAAAGTGGTTTTTGAAAAATGTCTGTGTGTGTATGTATGTTAGCACGATAGCGCCGAAACTACTGAACGGATTTGAATGAAACTTTGCATGTGCATTTCTTTAGTGCCCCAGAAGATCGGATTACGTTTAGTGCCGTTTTGACGCAACAAGTTGTTTATTTTATTATAATTACTTTCAACTTGCAATGGAACTATTGAAAAGCAGTTAAAATTCTGATTTCAACGATATATCACACTTCCACCCTTTCGATTTGGTTTCCGTGAAAAAAATTAAAAACAAAGCAAATGTGAAGCATAGAGCGCATTTCGCGTGACATGATCGATGCGCGTAGCCGTTACGTCGTGAAACTCGTCACATCACGTGTCAATTCACGTGTGAGGGTTTCTTCACTGCCCTAGAAGTAGAGCGGATTACGTTTAGTGCCGTTTTTAAATATATGTACAGACACAAATCGAATAATTAAACTACAAATATTCCTCTAAAATCTAGTAAAATTACTGAAATGCTAATGTTTCATTTAACAAAGACAGCCGCGAGCGATCGGATTGCAATGAGCAAATTTTGACGATTGTCATTGTCATCCGATAACGTTGGTGTCATGTCATGTTAATAAGATTCCGGCATATTTGTAACTTTTAGTGACTACACCAGTGGATTGTCACAAACTTTAAAAGTAGATGTAACAATATCAATATCATATGCTTTCTGTACTTTCGTTGGTGAATTTACTATAGATTATCACTTTACCAATTTTCAGTTTGTTGCTTTACAAATCTGTAGTATTTAGGATAACTAGACTTTCTTATTCGTTCAAGTGATGTTAAAGTTGTTAATATCCTAATAGTATATTATTCAACGAGCGATAATGTAGGTAATCGCATAGATGAAATTTGCAGCATGAACCGCAGGCGAGTGTTATAAATTCATTAAGTTGAGGGTTTTTTAGTGCCCCAGAAGATCTGAAAAGGTTTTGGATGAGATCGGTTTACGTTTAATGCCGTTTTGTCACACAATTTAATGTTCTATTCGGCTTCAAAGATCCACCGAGTGGGGAGGTTCCAGCCGCTTCCAGTAGCTGCCGATTTTTATTTATGACTTTGCTAATAAATTGCAATTTTTAATTCACACAGTTGCAGATTTATCAGTTATTCCACAAATATCTTTTGAAGATTTCAAAAAGAGTAACAATTTAGTTCTCAAGCAGCTAACAATTCAAAGATAAATACTTTGGAAAGTAAATTTTAAAGTCCATTTAGGGCTACGACGTGATTTTACCTTGATATGTTTCATATCTGTATATTGTACAGCTTTACATCAATAAATATCATTATTATTATCATATATTAATTAATTTGTATGAATACTATACTAATTTAAGCATTTCACCATATAAGTAATTTAATATATTTTTGCATCGGATCTCGGACTATAAATGCAACTTCCACCAACATTAATTATTACTATCGTCGTCATTAAGACACATTAAGCGTAATAAAATGATACAATTAAAGCCTTATAGATATACCAAAATAAACAATAGCTCCAGGCTGAGCAGGTTTACACTAATTTGCATCTTGTAAATAAGCATATCTACGTGAAAAATGCAAGTCGAGGAACATTTATACATTACGGTAATTAAATTTAATCAAAATAAATGAATCAATTAAATTAGTAACGTCGTACCTTCAATCAACTGCAGACAAAAATGAATAAATATTCACACATGCACAGGCACACTATCACTTGTATTTATTTGCATATTTAAGCGTGTACGGGCATCGCAGCGGCTTCAACCGGACGGCACAACAAAAGAAAAATGACTGCGCGCACGAAAATCTACGTTATAGCATTATTAATCATACTTTTTTACTCATAGCGATGATATGTTTAGAAAAAATTATTATAAATGAAGTGTGCGATATACAAAATTCCCACCTGACCGCAATACTACGAACCGTCTATACGAAGGATATTGCGGTTTTAGAAAAAATAGGAAAAGGATGTTTTCAATTACCCCACAGCTCACAGACATGTGTGTGAACTTGAGCTTCATAACATTTTCACAAGAAGAATGTTTGTAATATATCTATCTATGAATATTTAGTTTAATTCAGTTTTGTATAAGCTAGCTACTGTATGCAATTATCAAGATTTATGAGACGAGACCGTCATGTCCGTACCATGAAAGGTTTTAGCATCTTTCATTTCAAACTGACGCTCACCGACTTTTCTCTTCAAGGCTTTCCAGGACGTTTAAATAAAAAGCTGTTGAAATAAAAAAAAATATTTATTACCATTATAAAACGTTTACAAGCTTAACAAATGCAATAAACGTTAATGGCAGTTTTAACTCGAAGGGGAACGGAGTAGGGCATTGTTGGAGGCGAATTACCTGTTAAATAAACTGGGCGTTTTACTTTACAAGGTATATTTCCTTTTATTTATACTAAGGGCAAGTTCAAGATTACATTCCATGTGAAAAGTACATAATCGATGCCTTGATAATGTTACCTGTTTACAATCTCCAGTAAACACCCTGTACGAAGGTTCAATAAACTGCAACAAGAATTTTGACTAACTGTTCTTTATTTCCTCTGATCACTTGTTCGTTTAATATCAAACTCTGCCTTGCCTGCTCGATTTCGCTTCTTATATATACATGTGGAACGTACTGGAATCTCCTTCCAGAATCTGTGACGAATATGGTGGAAATTTCTATAATTTTCTAGGTGCTAAATGGTGGTTCGTCAGTTGAACCAGAGATGGCGCCACCCTACCGGTCGTCAACTAAACCCTTCACTCTGACCGGGGACTAATTACATCTCTCTCCGTTAGAGGGTAGCACATAACAGTAGACTATAATAAAAACTGTACCGAAATACAGAGATTACGATCGGGCAGGTGTCTCGTTAATGTCACGCGGATACAATCTTACTTTATTAGCCGATTCCAAAAAAGCTAGGAGTTATACCTCGACTCATATTTATTTTTTTAGTCGTTTATTCAGTCACAAATTTGTATCAGATTCTCAGATTTTAATGATTCTCTTTTGTCTGAAATAGCAATCTCCTCCGATGATCCTATACCTACAAATTGAAAAGAAAAACAGTTTAATCACCACACTTGTTGATTTCCAAAGGTTTTCTATCATGGCTACAAGATAGTCGCCGGCGCCGTTTCGAATGTACTAAAAGTATGCCGAATTGATTACAGACATTCCAAGTTTGTAGTATCTATGAAAGTGTTCCAGCAGAAAATGTTCATTCTACTTAGTGGAATGAAGGTTTACAAGGAAAAAACCATGGCACTAGTTCTCGCATTAAGTGGTCAACCATCAGAGTTCTTCCAGACGATTGTAATAGCACAACAGGGCTGAAAGTATCATTAGACTATTTGAGACATGGAGACCAACGCCTTGCAGAAGTATGTCGAACTCAGCCGAAGTCACGTAAATAAAAAGCTGGGGAGAGCTTGCAAAAATTTGAATTTGCTGTGGAGAGACTGGCATACCTGGCTTACGCGGATGCATCAAGAGAATTCCAGGAGCAATTTACAGTTGAGACCTTTAGACGGCATAATAGAATTAGGTGGATTCTTCGGTTATCTCGGCATGAAATAGCAATGAAGGACATGCGAAGCAAGATGCGCTGCAAACTGGCAGAGTGTACGAGCTGTGATTGTAGACGAGGCCCATTTATACAAAACGAATCTGGAATCTATATTGACGGACACATATAAAAAAACGACAAAGAGGTGGAAAGCCAAGCGGAGGTATCTGCTGATAAATGCGTCAAATGAGGAAGATGCATGGATTTTAAAAATGCTTAATTTTATTATTTTTCTATATGTACTACATAAGTTGATAATATTATAAAAGAAACTCATAGAAAAATTTCGCTTCGTAAATATGCCACATTAAAATTTGAACTTTTGTGTAAACAAAACCACGTGACTGAAAACGCTATAATATTGCTTTGACGTCATTTTGACGTCACTAATTGGGCCTGAATTTGCTAATTTCCTTTGTTATTCTTAATATTGTTATTAATTATTGGTTAATATGACGGATAATCATTTCATAACATCCCTAACGTGTTAATCTATAACTACAGCATTCTTTTTAGATGTTTCAACGTTTTAACAATAACGACGTGACGCTACAGGTTACGAATGACGCTATTCGTTAGGGATAGAGCGTTTTAATGGTTTTAAATTCTCAGCCAAAGTAAATATTTTTTTTCACCCTCAATTTTAACAAAGAAAGAAAAGAAAAAATACGAGGAAGCATATTTTTCTGTCGTCTATCTACCTGTGATATAAAAAAAATCATGCAACTTCCTCATTGGGGCATCTCATGCAAGACAGTCGGCAGCGGACTCCTGAGACACTCAGACAAGACAAAACTGACCGCTATGCTGATGGACAAACTCAAGTACTGACCGATTTAAATTTCCTACCAGAGTTAAAGCAGCAACGAAGCAGTGAAAGGGTAACTAGAGGTATCTGCTGCTTAAGTTAAGAATTTCTATACGTCTAGTGTTTTCCAGGTGCCCGGTATCAAAAATACCTCGGGAAGTGCATGATGGAACATTGTCGTGTAAATAAGACCTTGATTACGGTGCAAGAACTATTTTACTGAAGAAAAAAAAACAGTCGTTATGATGTGGAGGCTTAGTGTCGCATATCCAAAGCTTGTGCGGATGAGGCCACCAAGAGGTCACCTACAAGGAGTAGTGATTGAATCAAGGCTCGTTATGATTGTAATGTCAGTTCAACAGAATTGAAGGTGTAAGATCTGATTTGTTTGTATAACCCGCAGCGGAAGAAAGAAAGGTTCCCGAAGATTCATGCACCTTAAAGCAGTATTAATAGATACAATACTATAGGCAGTCACGTTAGAATTTAATTTAGAAGACTTCTACTTCCATGTTCTACGTAAGCGTTGCTAAATTAATTCTAAATCAGTTACGCAAATGTAAATTTTTTGTCAGTTATTTTAAAATCGTTAAGAATATGTTTGTCTCTAATTAATCTATATGAGAAATTGTGTGTAATCTAGTTTTAAGTCTGGCAAATAATTTACGCTCTTGGGCTTTTAGAAGTCAGTGAGATTATAAGATCGACTGAAAATACATCATTGTGTCTTTGATTGATTTGATGTTGATTGATTTTCTGTCGCAGGCTTTATCCTGGTGAAAAGAAAGGGTTTGAGGAATATGTGAGGGAAGGTATGTTTGTCATATCATGGAAATAACATATAAGCGAGCTATATTATATAAGCTATAGACTAACTAATTAAAGGATAATATTTAAAATAAATAAATTTTATCCACGACCACTAGATTAGGAAGGTTTAATAAGTCTGTTTTCCGTGGATTAAAGGTCCTTTAATACACTAGTGGATTAGAATTCATAATACCACTCTTGTTATAGAAACGGTTCAAAGGCCTTCTACTTTTTGCTCAAAATCAAAAGATTCTTAATCAAAATAAACTTGTCAAATCTGACGTTTTTCAAAATCAAAATTTTTCACGTTCTCATACGGCTTTCACGCTCCTAATTTGGCCTTGATCGTGGATAAAACATTGAATTACATTCAGGCACATTTTTTCTCGTAGATTAAAGGCTTGTTAATCGCCTTATATAATTAATAACTATTAAGATAGAAGAAGAAAATAAACACCATCACATACATTAGACAACCCCCAATTTCAGAAGCCCAGATTTGTGCGGAAGGGGGTTACACATTGAGAAAACGCAGACATACAACCATTTCCCCCGACAGTGCCGGAGCCGGGATTCGAACCCAGTGGCGCGATACCTGTGTGATTAATCGCGATTGCCACCTCGCGCCTTAGACAGCTTTTACAACGCGGCTATCGGCCAGACATACGGCTATCGGCCAAATAAACGTCTAAAATAATTAGTTACACCTTTTGATAAAAGTGAAAAAAGCCCGGAAAAAAGTAACATTTCGCTTTGGGAAGTTTATAGTTTGTTTCTATATCATTTAAACATTATGTGTAAATATCTACTTAGTTTACTCTCATTCGTACATCTAGGAGTTCTAGGAACCACCTAAAATTGGTGACCAATATTGTGATTTGCTTAGGCCTATATTCAACTGATATTTTTCTCAACAATATTAAAAAGAGAACTATGGAAACTTATATAATTGGTACATGTTGAACGGATTAACAAATATTTATTTAGTAATCCTTAAAGTTGTATAGAATAATGTTAAAGACATGTGAACAGACACAGAGGCAATTCATAATATTGTAAGCCCAATATAACTGTAAAATAAGAAAGTGTTGAACTATTGAACACCATAGAATCAAACCTTTAATTCTTCTTGTAATATATTATGCTGGGCGAGTCAGTGGGTAGAACATAAAACAAAACATTTATAATAATTTATGGGACACTTCGGAAATGTATATAAAGTTATTAACTATTTATTATATTTAGGAAGACTGTAGTAATCAACATCCTACAGTACTTGTGGTATTTCACGCTCTACTCTATAAATTTTTAAAATTTTATTATCTTTTTTAAAATAAACATTAATAGTGACAGAATTAAATGCTTATTCTTTTTGCGAAATATACATTTAAGGTCTTTAATTAGTCTTTGCGGTTCTAAAAAAATACCAAAGCGTCTTGAGAGTCTTGCGTTTACAGATCGGATAATATCTCCCTTCCGATCTTGGAACGTTTCTTGTTTTAGCCTACGATCATCTCCTCTTCTTTGCATGAGGTTATCAGATAGTTTTTCAGAACTCCAAATCTGGTGAATATACGGCAACACGCAGCATCCATGCAAGCTTACATGTGGTGATGTGGGGGCATCCGCTCCTTTATTGTTAAAATAATTGCTGCGAATCGCATGACGTTACTCGATATTGTTCCATAATCGCTCCACTATATTCCGCAATAGTCGCCGAGCAATATTTTCTAGCTATAATTGAACGATTCGTTTGTTTAACACACTTTGAATTAAAATATTTACAACTGATTTTGTAAGTCCTTTCGTTTAATCATTGGCGGAGATGTGAGGGGCGGGGGTACGTAGTGGTATAAGTTGTTTCGATTAAACAAAATTAGTGATGTGAATACTAGATACTTTTGTGTATTCGAAACTACTCGTTACTTTTTACTTAGTACTCGGCTCTCCGTACTAGTACTAGTAAATGAGCACTTCGATTACTTAATACAAGCTTTATATAGTCTGAGACATGAAATACATCAATCAGTAAACTCTAATTAGAAACCTTTGGCAATCTCTATAGATCTCGCGAAGGCTTTTGATACGGTGTCAGATACTAAGTTGATTGATAAACTAAATAATTATGGATTTCGTAGTATACGCAACGATTTAATAAGAAATTACTTGACAAACAGAAAACAAGTTGCATGTATTGATTCAGTTCATAGTGAAGAAAGATCAGTAGAATATGGAGTTCCACAAGGAACAGTACTAGTGCCCATTCTGTTTCAGTTGTGTATAAATATGTTAAACGTAGACATTTCTGGAAAAATCGTTTCATATGCTGATGACACAGTTCTAATCTTTTCAGATTCAAACTCGGAATTGTTAAAAGAACGTGGTCTTTTTAATATTACATAATGGCTAAATTCGAATTTATGAACCTTAAATACAAAAAAATATCACTTTCTCGCTGAATACAATGGTTGACCCATATAAATATCATGTCATGACTGCAACGATGTCTTAAATTGCAATTGCAGCAAGTTTTTACAGAAAATGGACCAAATCAAGTATTTAGGCATTCACCTTGATCAGTTCTTAAAATGGAATGAACACAGAATTTCTGAATAGCAAATTATTATATAAAAGCTCCAGCTCCAAAACATCTTTAATACAAAAACTACAATTAACATTTACAAAGCATTGACTGAATCAATAATAAAATATAGAACAGTCATTTAGGGATCAGCCTATGATACAGTTTTAGACAAATTAAAAATAATTCAAAAGCACTTTATTAAAATTATTCTCAACAAACCGAAACAATATAGTACAAAATTATTATTTGAAGTCAGAATTGTTAGATATTGACACCATATATATAATCTCGTCCTTAAACTACATTTTAAAAATGTAAAAATTTGCGAAATGTCCATCCACATTTATAAAGAAAACTCGATCTCAGACAAATAAAACATTACTAGTTCCAAAACCTACTAAAACAGCATTTGTTCAGTTTATAGACTAAATCATTATTTTTGTACTTTGATCGTTTATGTTAAAATTTTGATGAGCGCGGGAGAGTCGTTGAAGAATCATCGCTTATATTAAAATATAAAATCCAAAAAGAGTAACGAGCAACGAGTATTTCTATAAACAAATCTAGGTACTTCGGATCTCTCTTAGTAACAAGTACTTTGTAACGAGAATTTCCGAAATCTTCCACATCACTAAACAAAACTATAAAAGCCAAGGCATCAACACCGCCCAGGCCATGAAAAGGAGTCTTACGAATATTTAAATGTTTTACCTTAGCAAAAAAAATGTTTTCATCAACATATGTTTCATACTAACATTAGAACTTTTCTTTCATTGAATTTTTTGTTAATTTAGTCTTTTGTTCACAAAATAAAAGTATAAAATCTCAGTTAGAGGTAATTTGGGAACATCAGTAATTTATTGTAGTTTTTCGATCAAGAAATTAAAAGTTTAATTTTAGTACATTAAATTAGGCAATGTCTTCACGTTACTGCCTTGATGTAAACAACAATTCATAGTTTTGTACGCGACTTCTTTGTTCGACATTATTTTTGAATTTATTTCATCGATTTATTTTTAATGGTAGTGAATATAATAAATTTTTTATTGCTGGCTTACTGCAATCAACGACTTTTAATCACGTTTCATGTTGACGACTCATTTAAAATCATCCTGAAACGCTAGCATTGGATAGTAATATTATTGCCTTTATGAGCCGGAGATATAGGACAGTTATTAGTAATATTTTATTAATACTTTCATTAAATACTTTAAGCATTTACTTCCATTTCCCTGGAATCGATTTTTCACATTTCATAATTGTCAAATTGGCCTTTTGACTAACATTTATTGCAACAGACCTACAAGCAATGGATTCGCTGTATACATCTTCATTAGATTAATTTTAAAAGCTAAGATTGAATGTTTGTATGACCGCGTTAATCTCGTGAATTTCATCTTTCTGACAGCTTATCTCTGAGGAAAATTGTGTGTACAAAAATTTGCTTTTAGGGAAGACAAAAAGATTAACAAACATGCAGTTAGTCGGAGGAAAATTGGTGTTGACGCACAAAAAACTGGATGTGTTTTCAAAAAAATATATCGAAATTATTATATTATAGATAGACTATACGCTCGATACGAGTTTCAGCTTGAACCGGGTGTTCGCATGACGTCACTGGGAGGGATTTCTTTAAATCGAATTTGCGGCAGCTACTAAAATAGAGAATATTCAATACATTAAAATACCGTAGAGTTCTAACAGAGAGCTGGAATAATAGTAATAAATACTAACATTTGCTGGCCTCTCTCTAAAAGTATATTTAAAAATGTTATGTGCACGCCTACGTCCTCTTACGGAGAGAAGTTTAATCCCTACTAGTACACGGAGTAAAAGAAAGTCTGCCTAATGGGCAACCAGCAAAACATTAGTTCACTAGTCGGCCCAGGGTGGCGTTGCCTCATAGAATGCAATGGAAGGAGTAGAAATGCCTCGAATGACAGAGTGGATCAATCGAAAATAAGCGCCACGGATATATAAGTAGCAGAGCCAACGCGCTGGAGTCAGTTCAGTCAGTGTATTAGATGGGCAAGTGATCAGATAAGATAACGAACAGTAACAAGTTGTGAATTAAAGTAGTGAATCTATAGTAGATTAAAGTTATGATTAGTGTGCTATTATAAGGACTAATTATTGTAATTTAATGATTAATAAATCAGTGGTTAGTGAAAATTCGTGTTGCAATTATTGGACCTCCGTTTGGAGGATTTTTCTACAGGGTGTAAACAAGTAACAATAACATAAATAAAATTTCCATTTCAAATTTGGCATAGGTAAAATACAAAACACATATAGAAACGAAAATGCTGCAATAATGGCAAGATATGTGAAAAATTATTAGGTGTTTCGTATTAAAGCTTAATTACAGTGCTTGCTTCCCTCCACCGTGTCGCGTTCTTCTTTACCACATACTAGAATGTGCGTTAGTAAGTAATACGTACGCTCGCTGCTTTGCCTAGCTATTTGTTAATATATCATACCTATTTTCATTGTTATTTTATGTTAATGTAAATATTTAAAAATAAATGATTATACGTACTGGTGATTTTAATTAATTTACAATATCTCTAGTTTTGAAATAGAAAAATATGCGTGCAGATTTTTAAAATAACAGCTGTAGAATTTGAACATTTTTGTGGAAATCTTGAATTATCGGCTGTGTCCATATATTTTATTTTTTAATTATTATCTGTTCAGAGCCTTTTGGTTTTCTCCTCCATTTATATGTATATCTTTACCGCCGACGGCACAAAGCGGAACATGAGAATGAGGAGTAAGTTTATGTGTTTAATATTTGCTTGCCTCTATCCATCTTAATTATATTAATGTTTTGGTGGAGTTCATACAACAACCATTCCCTAAGAGACTGCCATTTGCCACAGCTAGGAGTAGAACTGAGGAGAGGAGAGCGACTAACCTTGTTGTTTCTCATACAAACGTGGTCTAGCCCACGCTACCATCTTGATAAAACGTGAAAAACGGGACTAAGCGTCCATACTTCAGCCAGGATTCGAACTCGGGTCTTCTTAATCGCAAGGTTAACATATAAATACTGAACCGGTTTAATTATTAGGTGTCCTTTTCTTCTTGTGATTAGTAACATTCCCGCTCTTGCTGCCATTGGTAGGTGCTTAAAAATACAGTTATGTATTTCTTAATGTTACATACATTCCTCTTTCTCCAGTCCTCTTTGAGAGAATGCTTACAGAAATTTTCTCGCATTAACTTTGGATGTTACATTCATTTTAAAAAAACGAGGAAAGATGTATTGTGACATATGTATGGAAAATATGTGCCGACACATAACCTATATAATAGCCAGTCTGATTATAACGCCATCAGGACGAAAATTAGCAGCTTATTAAACGTTATAAATAAAAACGGTTGGTCCATATACTAGTTTCATGGCTAATAGGAGCATTATTTCGATTTCGATTTGCAGGAGTTCTAAATAATAGCCGATTTTTTTTTATTGTAGGTCAAATTTTACGTCATGTAAGTTGAATTAATGAGTTTGTAGTGTCTGACAACCGTTAAAATGATGTCCTTTGGGCCTGTCAAGGAATACCGAGATGAAATCACCAGAAGTAGGTTATATGTATACACACTTAGAACTACGAAGCTGCGGCAATATGCGCAATTTACTTTTACCTGTCGAATGTTAGTCGACGCTTTTCCACTGCCAACAGTCAAGCATAAATTGCGCATAACTATGTTCGCGTCTTTCTGATTTTATCCTTATAAGTCACTGACCTACAAGGAAAAGTTATATTCATTTGTTTTAAACTGATCATTGAGAATAATCCATAAATCGGTCTGCGAACAGTGCTTCGTCAACGTGGTCCCCTTAAGGATAAGTCCTTTGCTGCAGGATTATTCTGATCAGCGATTTTAAATCGGATTGTCCGTTAATGATTCATTTAACTTCATCCTGAAATGCGCCACCATTATTTAGCAATGCCTTTAAGGGTACTTTCTGCACTTAAGAATGCTTTTTCATATGGGCTCAGAATCAGCTCTGAACACGGGATTTTAAAAGTCTGCTCATGAACAATATTATTTAATGTAAATATCTTAAATTTAACTTATATTATTGCAACACCTACAACTTTACGATAAGCAAACAAAGAAGTATAAGTAAACTGATTTACTTGTTGGTGAAGCAAAAAGTAAAAATTAAAATAGACATAATTACATTTGCCATTTATTAAATTTTATTGTTACATTTTGTTTCACATGGAGTTAATATAAATTCGATTTCTTGTGGTTATCTAGATGTGCATGTTTTGATTTAGCTAGATTTTGAAGATGTCTTTAAAGGTTTTCAATTTTTCTATATGCCTAAGTTTAAGTGGTATATTATATGCCAGGGTTGGAACAGATCTGGATTTGGCTCAACCACCGGAACCAAATATCCGGTCAGGTCCAGCTCCTATCCAGCCAAATCTAATCGATATATTTACAGTATGTCTTTTTATAAAAGACAATAGGTATAACAAACTGATTACCATGACTTTACAAAAACCATGCAGTAAATATGTAGATTTAACTTTTTAAAATAAGGTTTAAGGTTAAATTAGGTCAGGTACTGTATGTGTCAAGTGCAAGTGTGTATAGTGAGAGACTTTCTGAGTCAGAAAATATTTTTACTTGCCAGAGAAATCGGATCGATCCAGAAGTTTTGATGGTTGATGCTTATTTGCCGTTGCTTAATTTTGATTATAAATGAAATGTTATATGTTGATAATATATCAGACATTTCTCATTTTAGTCTTAATTGAATATTTTGTTGCTTTTGTATGTTTTTTACTTTGTCTGTTTTTAAAATTATCTATATTTTAAGTTTTAAGTGTTTTATCTTTATAAAAAAACTTTTAAAAACTCGTCGTACAAAAGAAATATTTTTATGAAAATTGTGCCTATTTATATAACCTACAAAATGATTTAAAGATATTTGAAATCCATGGCCTACTTTAAGAGTTATGATAGAAAATATCGAAATGGTCAAAATATCTCCGTTATTTGAAGAGATACGAGAAAAATTCTAAGGCGAAAATTTTTTGCAAAACAGTGTTTCAACGAGGTTTTATCTAATTTTTTTTTCAAAACCGCTGTATTTTGAGATTTACTCTTCAGACTATTAAAAAAAATTATTTTAAACTGGCGGGCGCCATTAAATAGAGTATTTTCCTCCCTTTTGAAAGATATATCACATGCCATATTTATTCATTGGTACTACCTTAGTAATTATAAAAACATTTTTTAAACCTATAAATTCAATTAACAGAATTAAGAAGAATAAAGTAAATTCAGGTAACAAAAACAAATTAATAATAAAAGGAATATAGCACACAGAACATTAATATTTATCTAATACTTAAAACAATTTTTAAGATATTATATCAAGTGTTCAAAGTGTCCACCGCGATTTCCTATGGACAATCGAGCGAGGCGAGGCACTACATTTAAAACATTACTCAGGATTTCGGACGTAACTGTAATACATGCCTGTTGAATTCGAGCTTTTAGGTCCTTTATATTTTGCGGTGTCGTCGAAAACACCTTATCTTTAATATACCCCCATAGAAAAAATTCGATTGGGGTTATATCTGTAGAACGAGGGGGCCATCGAATAAATCCATTGGTACCTATCCAATGTTGAGGCAAAATTTCGTCTAAATAATCTAGGCAAGTCTGGGAATTGTGGGGAGGAGCTCCATCTTGTTGAAAATATTGAAAGTTCTGTCGATTCTCTAAAGGTAGGTCATCTAAGAATTCATCAAATTCATTTCTCAAAAAGTTTAGGTACCTTTGACCAATGAGGTGACCATCATAAAAATAAGGACCTATTAAATTGGTGCCTAAAATACCTATCCACACATTTATTGAAAAACGATTTTGAAACCCAGTCGGTCTATGCCAGTGTGTATTTTCAGAAGTCCATTTGTAATGAATATTGCGAAAAAAAAATCCATTATTGGAAAAATTTGCCTCGTCGGACCAAAGTATTTTACTACATATTAATGGATCGGCACGCTTCTTTTCCAACAGCCACCTACCTTGGTTTGTCTCCCGCTTATAAATTGTGAACTTTTTTGGCTTTATAACACCGGTAACCATTTTTCTTTAAAATTTTTCTAGCACTTGTTTTATTTATATGACAAGCATTTTGAATTTCTCTTAATGTTGTTTCCAAACTTTCTGTATTTTTATTTCTTACATAATTAATAACTCGGTTTACCTTATTTACATTATCAGTAACACTGTTCAACCTTTTCTTCTTTAAAAATGAACCATTATTTTTCAGTTTCGTAGCTAATTTTCTGAACAGAGTTTTATTCGGCAGTAGTGCTTGTGGAAATCTGTTTCTATATTCTACTAGAGCGAATCCAGAGTTAAAATTGCATTGGTAATATGTAACGAACATATTATAACGATCAATGTGAGTAAAAATCATTTTTGAAAATTCTAAATTCTTAAACGAGTGTGATTGAGTGAGAGTTTAAGTATTAACTGAGATGATCTGTCAAAAAATTAAATTGTCAAGTTTGTTCATAGCCAACTATTTTAAAATAATTGAAATAATAGTGAAATCATGAAATACAAACAAATGGATATTATACTTAAATTAATTGGTAAAGACATTTTAACTTTCTGAGCAAGCAGTGACGCTTTTATAGAGGAACTCTATATACATTGGCATAACTGCGAATACTCTTTCCATAATTGCTCCATGTTGCTTTCTTGATTATTATTTTGTTTTTGTTACCTGAATTTACTTTATTCTTCTTAATTGTGTTAATGTTTTATTATAGCAAAGATTTGAACAATTATTGAATTATTTTATCGTTTTATTTAATCATATTTCTCCACGGCAAGTATAATGCTTGTTAAAAAAAAATTATTGGTTTTAAAAAAATATTTTTATAATTACTAATGTAGTACCAATGAATAAATATGGCATGTGATATATTTAATGGCGCCATTTCCCGTCCGTTTCAAAATAATTTTTTTAACAGCCTGAAGAGTAAATCTCACAATACAGCGGTTTTGAAAAAAAATTAGATAAAACCTCGTTGAAACACTCTGCTTTGCAAAAAATTTTCGCCTTAGAATTTTTCTCGTATCTCTTCAAATAACTGAGTTGTTTGACTTTTTCGATATTTTCCGCCATACCTCTTAAAGTAGGCCATGGATTTCAAATGTCTTTAAACCATTTTGTAGGTTATAGAAATCGGCACAATTTTCGTAGAAATGTTATTTTTTGTATGACCGATATTAAGTGAGATATTCTCGAGTGCCCTGATAAAATGGACAGCCTATAGCCTGTATATATAAATGTCACTTTTGACTTTTTGTTTATTTCTTAGAAATTAAATCATTTTAATTGAAGTGTAATTCAATACAATCGTGCAAAAAACAGTATGAGCAACACAAATGTTAAGGGTTGTACCGGTCTCCCGCAAAATTGGAGGCTTCGCGAGCGCTCAGCCTCCAAACATTGCCGTCAACCGGTAAACGTCCCTTACCGTTCTTGATACTCAATATACTATTTTTTATCTCCTACTTTTCAGTCATACTTTAATTAAATTATTATCATACATGAATATTCTGACGCTTCTCGTAGAAGTCTTTAACCAAGTGGAAAAAGTTTTGTATTCTATGTTTTGCCGGAGGTGCCGGTTGGATAATATATTTAATCAATTTTCACACCCGCGCCCTCTGATATTTACAAAAGTAACGGTGGATTACTGTATTATCATCCGATCTTAGTAACTGTGCAAAATTACATCAATTTGATTATGTCAGGAAATGTATTAAATAAAGGCTGCAGATATTCGTTCCAACCCTAGTATATACTTATGACTCCAGATTTGGCCAGCAGTTTTTATATTTCGTGATTCTAAGCAACTATTTTGTATGTTTCTTACCCCATAGTTATGTTTAATTTGTTTGATATTAGTTTTATTTTTGAATGTTTTGAGAGAAATTAAAATAATTGTTTTGTGTCAAATAATGAGCTTTCTTATGCAGTAACTCCAGGGTAATACTTTTACCAAATGTAATTCTTATGATCAGTTTTGGATAGAATTTAATTGTTTTAAGTGATACTCGTTTACCCCTCCCCCAGCCAACATACCATAAGAAAGTAGAGATTGAAATAATGCATTGGATATGCTTTTCAATTCGGCAACATCTGTTTTTAAGTAATTGTGAATAATAAATCTTTTAATTTTTTTAGTCAAATTGTTTACATGCAAATGCCATCTCAGATGTCATTCTATTATAACTCTTCAATCCGCAATCGGAGTATTTTCAGAAGATGCCCAGGAGGCAAGAAATAAATGTTCAGTAGATGTTTCTCATGAAATTCTTCGAGAATAAAAACAATAAGGCCATATTAAATAGTACAATGTATAGCGAAGTCCGGAGGCTACAAATGCATAGAGATTTGCCATCATCAGATCCGTGTATTCCCTCCGAAATTTTGAAAAAAAAAAAAATAAGAGTTCTTCAATAGTATTGATTTATTTATACCTTCAAATATTGAAAACGTAATGGAGAACCACTATGTAGGTACACTAAATGAAGCTCGGGAAGACATAAGAAATATGAGACTGAAAGTGGTTTGACCGAGGGTTCGACGGATAGTGAATAAGCAAAACTAGATTTTTTAAAAATATATTCGGCTAATTCTTCATTTTGACCTGCTCATATTACAAATTGCATGCACCCCAAGAATTAAATTCAGGAAGACAATGAAACTACTTTTGTTAAATGAGTAAAAATGTTATCCCACTTATCTGTTATCAAATTAGGTTAGCAACTACTTAACCTTTAATTCAATGAAATTTACGGTCTATAAAAAAGATGTACAGCAACGAAAAGGTAAATTAACGATTCTTAGTGTATCATTTGAAAATATCCCTCGGAAATTCTAGACAAACCACAACGGATCTGGGATCTAACTATACTATTAGATTAATAGGATTGTGGCCGCAGCTATTTTCTTACAGAAGGAGAACAAAAGTAAGATGGAGAAACTACATCTTGATACTAAGTGGAACCCCTGTTGGGTCCGCACGAGACGGCTCTCTCGGAAAGCGGTTGAACAGCTGTGCGGAACAGCCGGCGATGCTGTTTTTTTTAATGTTCTACCGACCCCGCAGGATTTTGAAGGCTTTTGTCAGCTGTTATTATGATACCTGTTCATTCTAAAGTCTCAAACTAAACTAATGCGTGACAATAAAAGCTGGAACTGTTAAAACACATCGGGTGTTTATCGAACAAATACGTAAATTCCAAGGTATTCTTAGATTATATGACAGAACACATTAAAATCCGCACACCACATTTAGTCTAGTTGTTATTGTTATTGTTATTGTGCAGAAATATATTAGTCCGGGCGAAATCAGTTATCGACCGGGAAAATTTATTCCGATGAAATATTTTTGTCATCTCGTTCAAAATGTGCTCCTTTATAAGAAAGTACAGTTTGACAGATGGAAATGTGATCAGAAATTGTTTAAACAAACTTTTTTTAAACGAATTAGAAAAATTGACTTTACTGTTTCGGAAAAAATATTTTCGTATTTTCCACACCAAACCAAACAAAAAATGTCCTTAAACATTTTTCCTAAAGTTGATAGATTTCGGGAAAAAAATTCATAAAATCTCAAAAAACGCAAAATTTGCGATTTTTGTGGCTCAAAAGCTATATGAAAATTAATGTTTTTTAACGTAAAAAAAATTGTTTCTAATCTTTGAAGCTTATACCACAATATACAGTAGATATGTTTTGTTATTCTTTAGCTTAAGTGCTTGTTTTTTTAATTGATTAATGTGAGCTCGCGCGCGCGCCAGTCAGCGTAGCTCCGAAAAACTATATTTACAATGGTTGGAGAAAAAAATTTTCCTTACATTAAAAAATATTAATTTTCATACAGTTTTTGAGCCCTGAAAGTAGCAAATTTCACGTTTTTTGAGGTTTCAAGATTTTCTTTCTCGAAATCTATCAACTATAAAGAAAAATGCCCGAAAACATTTTTTGTTTGTTTTGATGTGAAAAATACGAAAATATTTTTTCCGAAATGAAACAGTCAATGTTTCTAACTTGTTTAAAAAAAGTTTGTTTAAACAATTCCTGACCACATTTCCATCTGGCAAGCTGTACTTTCCTATAAAGGAGCACATTTTGAACAAGATGGCACAAAAATATTCCATCCGAATAAATTTTCCCGGCAAAAACAGTCGGCATCTTTTTATTGTACATGGGCGGAGGTAAATAGAAATGCTTGTCATAAGAAAATAATAAGATTTTCGGGCGTTATTATATTATCCTTTGTTTCAAATGGTCTCCAGAAAGCCATGGTAAATTAGTAATTAAAATATTTTACCTTTTATATAGTAGTAAATATTTATAAATATGAACAATAACTAACTAAACTCCTACGCTTGATATTATAACAGGTATTTACGCACTGCACTGGCACATTAACAGCACAGCAGAAGTCCACCTTTGACTATTTTTATGCTAGTAGGCCTGTCCGTTTTATTATCTTTAAACCAGTGCAGCCGTAGATGGTTCATTCAGGCTGATTACATTGCCAGTCTCGGACTCGTCTGCACAGTTTCAACTTCCATTCGAATCTCGACACCATTGCTAAATATATAGGACAAAATATCAAGTTCAGGGCGCACGGTCCTGTGCTTTAATACTGACCAGTTCCAATTATCCTCGTATAAAGTTGATTAAGCAATAACGTACTGGCATTTATATATTTCCTAATGCGCTGTTGTGAGGTGGATCAATGTTTTAGATTAATGCATCAAAGTAGGAATGATTTATTTTCCTTACATTATCAAAGCTCTTACTGCTCATTCCATGAGTCTGCAAACTTATTTCAACTAAATGTGTATCTACAGAGTGATTTGGCTAAAACGACCCGGGAGGTCGATTATTAGGAAACAAAAAATGATATGAATTTCTATAAACACCATTGAAGTTGGTAGGGAAAGGCTGAAAACCGATTTTATCAATATAAAGTCATTTTGAAAAGAGGTGACCTTAAACTATTGAAAAGCGCATAAGAGACGATTTAATCTGCCACCTACTAAAATGTTCTTGAAAATGTATTTAACGCAAAGTAATAAGTATACCTACCTACGTTGTTAATTTTCAACTTTAATGCAGCAGTAACTTTGAAAGTTGTAGGTTTGATCACATTCCGTACCTCCATTAACTATAGTTTCGTGCGCTAAAAATCTATCTCATATTGAAGTAGATTCTTCCGGGTCTTACCGTGGTCGTCGAACTTGACTTGACGTTTCGCTGATCATCCTGTCAGCTTCTTCAGAAGGTTTCTAAAGACTGCGAAACGTCAAGTCAAGTTCGACGACCACGGCAAGACCCGAAAGAATCTACTTCATTAGACAACGGCCGTGAAAACCTGCATTCTACTATCTCATATTGTTAATTACATTTCAACGAAATTTCAAAGTTCTCATTTTTGAATTACGGCCACATATTTTAGGTTTCGATCTACCGTGTAACAGGGTTTAAAGAAAATTATTGTCTTCGGTGACAAATCTCGCTTTTGTTTGTCGAGTGCAAGTTTCAGGGGGAGGTTTAAGAGTCATATGAAGCAAGGGAATTTGAATTATGTCTTATTGTTCCGTGGCTAGAGAAATGACCAGATTTGGCACGTTAAAATTGTGGCAGCATGTGACGCGTTTTTCTCCACCACGCACGATGACGTGGAGAAAAGGGCGCGGCCACTCTTTGACACACGAGCTCCGAAAACAAGTTTTCGGTTTGCTCGAGCGCCAGTCTTAGTTTAAGTGATAGGACGCACCACCCTCAAGCCGAGTACGTGAGGCTGAGTAGCTCAAGTGGCGAAAGCTTTACTCCAGAGGGTCAATGTATAGGAAATTAGACGTTTACACACAAACAGTCAAACTCAGAGTTTTTCAATAAAATCAGTATATTACAGTAAACCTAAAAGTACAATTCTAAATATTTATTATGAAAAAAATCTATAATTTATCAAATACCGGGAGGAGCACGCGTAGCGACGCAAAACCCCAATAGTACCAGACGACTCAGATGATCAGATTAGCAGGTTACTCCCTGTCCTTACGGTCGGGCACGTCTGCTTCGGTGGAGCGATCGTAGTGGAATCCCTTCTGCAGAGCTCCTCAGATCCTTTTCTGAAAATGAAACAACTTACTATAGGAGTGGGAGTAGATGCCTGATGGATGCGCTGCTGGTCGACTGGACTTGGCCAAAATTCTACAGCTCGAATATGACAGATGGCACCTGGGTTCGCTTCTCGGAGTGGACACGTCTGATCCTGATGAGTCGCCCTGGCTGACTGACTTCTTGGCTCCACAGGTCCTCTTCTAGCAGCGAAACCTCTTAACATGGGAGTGGGCGTAGGCGCTAGGCGAATGCGCTACTGATCGGTGACATTAAGTGGACTTAACAAAATATTTCCTTTATACTTTGGCCACTACGGATTTGTGGCAAATTTACCTTACTCTTCTACCACAGGACGGAGAGCTCTGCACATCTAACGTGGTCGGTGGCTGGGAAGGCACTGCTCCTCGAGTGGTTTGGCTTGCCTGAAATATAGACACTCTTCTCGTCGCTTCCCCAACCGAGTTCATCTGTACTTTACAATCTGGTCTCCCTAAACCAGGGAAAGAACTAATTTTCCCGTCTTCTTACAGGCCCATCAGCCTCCTCCCAGCCATGAGCAAGGTTGCAGAACGGGTCATCTTGAAGAGGCTAACAGAGAAGACAGAAGAGCTGAACATCATCCCGGATGAACAGTTCGCGTACCGAACAGGACATTCCACGGAACTCCAAGTGCTTCGCCTTACCGAGGAGATCACCAAGGGGTTCAACCAGCGTCAAGTCACCGCGGCGCTGTTCCTAGACGTCGCCAAAGCATTCGACAGGGTCTGGCACGACGGTCTCCTAGCTAAAATGATGAGTATGGGTTACCCCATCGAACTCGTCAAACTAGTGAGATCCTACCTACACTGCAGACAGCTAAGGGTGAAAATCTCGGACCAACTCTCCACCTACAGGATCGTGGAGGCGGGAGTTCCACAGGGATCTGTGCTGTCACCGCACCTGTTCGCCATCTATACCTCGGACCTCCCCCGGACCGACCACACAGCCCTAGCCCTGTATGCAGACGACACCGCCCTGATTGCCAGATCCTGGAAGGCCAGAAACGCAACCAGAAAACTCCAGGAAGCGGCCACACTCCTGGAAAAATGGTGCACGAAGTGGAAAGTCGCAGTCAACGCCGACAAGAGCCAAGCCATCCTCTTCAGACGAGTGCGGAAACAAATTCCCACAGGACACGTCTCCATGAACGGCGAGGACATCCAATGGCACGACACCGTCAAATACCTTGGCGTGGTCATGGACAGAAGCCTAACGTGGAAGCAAAACACGGACGCCATCACAGCCAAGGCCCGACGTACGAGAGCTCTCATCTACCCAATGACGGGAAATGGGAGCCGACCTAACTTGAGGAACAAGCTCACGCTTATCAAGACCCTCATCAGGCGAAGTCCTACATGAAGAGAATCCAAGCAGTGGAGAACATCGCCCTCAGGACGGTAGTTGACGCCCCATGGTACGTGAGAACCGCAGACATCGTCAGAGACCTGGAGTACACCACGGTCACTAAAGTCATCCGGGAACGAGCGAAGAAGCTGTACGCCCAAGCCGAGGAGCATGGGAACCCGCTGATCAGACAGGCCACTGATTATGACCCCGCCGACGCCCCGAGGCACAAGCGACCGAGGGTTCAGCTACTAGACAACGGGTAAGTATAACCTTTATTTCCCGCTAACAGAACTGTTTCAGATACGCCAGGACGGACCACCACTACCAGAGACATGACGTTTTCAACCCTAACCCAACCTCCTTGCGGGCGTCGGACAACATACCATCCGACGCCCGTTGTCCTACCTGCTCCGTGGAGACCGAAAGTCCTAAAAGAAGCACTTAGGTCTCCACACTCCCGAGCTACACAGCTCATCCTTACCTTTCCGACAATCCGGCGTAGGATATCAATTGATGTCCTACGTACCGGCAGTCAGTCCCAGCCAAAACTTCCTAAACCCAACTCGACCGATGACTACCCCCGGGGGCGACAAGCTGGCGAAGAAAGAAAACATCAAGACAAGAAGAGCGCCAGAAGAGACCTCAGCCAGCGAGGTTCAACAGCCAGGAACAGGACCACCGCAGAAAATACCACGACACATCTCACATTTGTCGGTTGTCTGGTAGAAGTACGCGGGCCCACCTATCACGAAGGCCGGTCCAGGTCTACAGATATAATCTAGGTGCAAAGAGTAATAGTCCTACTCGGCCCTAGTTATCGAGACCGACATCCAGCCAATGGATATTGGCGCGCACCTACGCGGTGTTTCTAGAAATTAATTAATTTTAAACTAATTCGCCTATAGCGGTACAGTATATTTACAAAAATAAATATAACAGAACCGTAACTATAAAATATTTTCAAGAAAATAATGCTATTTTATACAAATTTCGGTAACGAAAAACACTTCGTTATAAGCAGCGATGAGTTATCCCAAAAATTATTAGATTTCTCTTGAAAATATTATTGTAAAACCTGTATAAGTAAATATTTAACATGTGTTATTTTGAGCCGCTGCACTACAAGCGTGATACCTGCGGGCATATTTTACAACATAACTACCCCACCTTCCCAATTCTATCATCCGATCTCATGAATGGTATGTTTTGAATTATTATTCAAATCTAATTTGACTTTAATTCCTTTAGAACGACGCAAAATTTTGCTTAAAAAATATAAAACAATTTCCGTAACCCCAGGCAAGTTTAACAATTTAACAATTGCACCAACTGACATATGTCTGTTATCTTACCTGTAATTGAGGGCAGCTATAATGACGAATAATAAAAAACATTTATCTGGCTTCGTGACTGCAATGATCGTTAGTTTTAAAAACGGTCATTAAATAACAAGACTATTCTTATTCGTTCTTTGAACTAACCACAAACGCATGAAATGCTTAATAAAATATATACTATAAAATATATTCTACAGGGTCCTAATTAGGGCGGGCATTTACTGGGAACACTGGCGCTAATGATTACTTAAACTGAATTGTGATATAATACTGTTATGTGCATGCCCACGCCCTCTTACGAAGAGAGATTTAATCTCGTAATAGAAAGAAGATAGCGATAGGATAATAGTTCACCAGTCGACCCAGAGATGCCGCCATCGATTAAAAAGTACCGCGAATAAATTAGAAAACAGTAGAACCGTCGCGAATGACACACTGGAATAAAAGAGAAAACTCTAGAATAAGGGTCATGGAGTATGTAAGTAGCTGATCCAATGCGCTGGAGTTCAGTTCAGTTCTGATAGTAACTAGAGGTTAAGAATGTGAAGTGCTCGGATCGAGAGAAAGGACAGTGACAAGAGTGGGTTGAACATTGTAATTTGTGTTGTAACGATAAGGACTAATTATTGTAAGTCAATTTAGTGTAAAATAAATTAGTGGTTAGTGACAATTCGTGTTGCAATTATTGAAGCAACGCTTGATGTGTTTACTGGGTCGAGTAACCACGTAACAATTGGTGTCAGAAGTGGGATTGCAACGGGATTTCTGGAGAATTCTAAGAAGTTCCAGAGTGGTCTATTTGGATACCACTGGAGATAGCGGAGTGCTTTGAACTGGACAGAGATATAAACCGAGAAAATTTCTAGAACATCCTATTCCGGATTTTGTGGATACATTTGAATTGTACCTAATATAGGCTGCAAAGACTTGTTAGTGCTGTTTCGAGAAATTTTTTCAATGGAAACAAGAAATATGGTTGCTGCAAATGAAGTAGGTTTTATCAAAGTAGAAGATGAAACCTATACGAAAACAATGACGGAAAGTATCAAATTGCTCATGGAGGTACACGTTCCGTGCTCACTGATAATAACAGAACTAGAAGATAGGCATTATCCAGATCAAAGGCCAGAACGGCCCAAACTCGCGGACTGGAGGTTGGCCACCGAAGTTATAAAACCTGACAAAATCAGATGGGCAATTAGTAAGTCCATATGGCGGAAGGTGAGAGTCATCTATCTACCAAAAATAGGTAGATTATCGGACCAAATGCCCAAGTCATATAGGCCTATAAACCTATCCTCTTTCCTACTTAAAACGAACGGAAAGACTGTTAGATAGGTACATTAGAGACGAAGTACTAAGGGAGAACCCCCTGAATGAACGTCAATACGCATATAAGTCGGGGAGGTCGACAGACCGTGCGCTGGATGAAAAACAGACTACTGGCAAAGTTCTTAAATGACAAGGAAGTAGCAGTAGTAACATTTCTAGACAACGCACTCACTAACGAGAACATTATCAAATAGAGGAACCTCAACAGTGATCTACCGGTGGATTAAAGCCAGCCTAGAGAATAGGATTATAATATCCAATTTAGGTGAGGCCTCCATTGAGGCTAAAGTGAGCACAGGCTGCCCCCAGAGAGGAGTACTATCTCCACTACCTCCACTACTGTGGGTAACCCTGGTTGACGAACTCCTCCGGAAATTCTCCACCGAAAGCTTCCATTGCTTAGGATATGCTGATGATCTAGCAATAGTTGTCAAGGGGCGTTTCGCGAATACAATAACGGAGCGTTCGCAGAGCCCTAAATACCGGTGGATTAAAGCCAGCCTAGAGAATAGGATTATAATATCCAATTTAGGTGAGGCCTCCATTGAGGCTAAAGTGAGCACAGGCTGCCCCCAGAGAGGAGTACTATCTCCACTACCTCCACTACTGTGGGTAACCCTGGTTGACGAACTCCTCCGGAAATTCTCCACCGAAAGCTTCCATTGCTTAGGATATGCTGATGATCTAGCAATAGTTGTCAAGGGGCGTTTCGCGAATACAATAACGGAGCGTTCGCAGAGCCCTAAATGTTGTCGATAAATGATGTTGTAAGGAAGAACTCTATAAATCCTCAGAAAACTGCAGCCGTCACTTTTACACGGAGAAGAGCACTGGAAGACCTAAAGTCCTTAAGGCTCAACGGAATGGAAATTCCATTTGCCTGTGGGGCAAAATATTTAAGTCATCTTGGACCAAGACTTAACATGGAACTCCCACATTCAAAGTCACACAGAAAGCAACAATCGCCATGAGAAGGTGTAGGCAAATGTGTGGAAAAATCTGGGGCTAAACCTAAAATGAACCTGTGGTTATATACCAGGGTAGTAAGACCCATGATAACCTGGTATGGTGGACTAAAACGGTGCAGTCGGGAGCAATAAGGCTGTTAGGTGGAGTACAAAGGCTTGCTTGCCTATGCGCCACGGGGGCCAGAAAAACTGCTTCTATGGCTGCACTCGAGGTTATCTTGGACCTGCCACCATTAGACATATTCATGCAAGGCGAAGCTAGGTCAGTGGTGCACAGGTTAATGCAAGGCCAAACGCCAATTAGCCAGCAACACGGATCCCATCCTAGGCGCATGCCCATGGACGTAATGGTCTCAAGGTATAAATTCAATAAGAACTTTCAGACCGTAATACCAGACAGGGAAGACTGAAAAAACGGTCCTCCCATAACAGCACAGTCTGGTACACTGACGGCTCCAAGACAGAACGGGGCAAGGTCAATAGCAAGTATCCCGATAAGTCGAGGGAAATACGCAACGGTGTTTCAGGCTGAAGTGATCGCCATACACTGTTGCGCAAGAGAGACAAAAGGACACGGCACTATTAACCTGATTGCCATTTTCTCCGAAGCCAAGCGGCAATAAAAGCAATCAGTTCCATACAAATCAACTCGAGATTGGTGTGGGATTGCTTGACGGACAGCTGGGAAATCAGAACAGAGTGCCCTTAGCATGGGTACCAGGACACGAAAGACACAGAGGAAACGAAAAGGCTGATAAACTGGCCAAGGAAGGCGCGCTCAAAGTCCCAATAGCACCTGAACCCTTCTGGGTGTCGCAAAGCCATGCATACGAGCAGCCACTACGGAATGGGTGCAAAAAAATCTCTGGAATGGTGGAGTAATCTCCTAAGAGACAGGCCAAAGAGCTCATTAAAGAACGTTAGGCCAAATTCACGGAGGATCTACTAAGCCAGAATAGAAAGGCCATCAGAGTAATAGTAGGCCTTCTAACTGGGCACTATCGGCTCAATAGACATATGTGTCTAATGGGCCTGGCAGAGGACGCAACATGCAGGTTCTGTCAAGAGGAAGACGTAACCTCAGGTCACGTATTGTGCCACTGTGTAGGCCTGGCGAGTCTAAGTACTCGGAGAAGAAAACCAAAGGCGGACAGCTATACAAAAGGGATTTTATCAAAGCTGCGGAGTCTAGTACAAAGGACAAAGCTGGATGAGGTACTATAAGGAATGTAATCTAGGAGCACCACAATAGACCTGAAAAGATCACGGTAGTAAAGGCTAAATAACCAGCTCCTCTGTTTATCTATCAACCTATCTATGGCTGCTAAAAAACAAATGAAAGATATGTAAGAAAAATCATGCTAGAACAAGAAAAGAAACGTCAAGAAGAAAAAGAACTCGAAAAAGAAGAGTAAGAAAGGTGTCATCAAGAAGAAAAAGTAGAACAAGAAAAGGGACGTCAGTAGGAATTGAAGAAAAGGACAGAAGACTTGGAGATAAAATTTCATAAAGAAAAACAGGACGAAATGACGCTAGGAAGAATTGAGAAAAATGATACAGGTACAACAAGACGCTATCCTTTAAGCCACTGATGAAATCAAAAAAGATATTATACAACTGAAATTAGGAAGAAAAGCCTATGGCATTAGTTTTAGCGTTAATGAGCCAAGAATCAGAATTGCTTTAGATGATCTCAGTGACGCAGCAACAGGATTTTAAAGTTTAGTAAGCTGCATTCGACTTAAGATATGGTGACCAACACCTGGCTCAAGTATACCGGACTGAAATCGCTTAAGCAAAAAACTGGGGAAAGTTTACAGTAATTTGAAACTCCTGTTAAACGATACACCTGGCTTACCCGGATGCGGAAGCTTTGATCCATGCTCTCGAGATTGAAGCCGCTTATAAAGATACTCCACGTCAGAGAGTAAGGGCCGGGAAAATAGAAGAGGGCCCATGTAGAAAAAACGAACTTAGAATCTATAATGGCTAACCTGCATAAAATGATAAGCCAATTGCTGACCAAACCAGATGTTACAGAAAAACAGAGAAACTGACAAGGAGATGTAAAATCTATCCAATGTTACCGATGCAGCAAACTAGGGCATATGATGCGATATTGTCTGCAAAGGAATTCTATTTTCTGATATTTTACATTTTACATTGATATTATAATTTTCTGATAGTTTTAATGTAAAAAATGTGTTCTTGTAAAACGTGAGATTAATAATTTTTGGAGAAAACGGATCTGAAGCAATTATTATATCGCTCATCCCAGTCGTATGAACAAGAAAATGGCATCAGGTCAACGACTGCCCAAGAGTGAACAGAAAAGATTCAAACGATTTCAAATAATACACTAATATTTGGCAGATATTACTAGCAACTAATAAATTATTCCATTATAAATGGAACATTCAAGAAATAAAACAGTTGAGGGCGCGCACAATCATGTTACACTTTAATTAATTAATTTCATCCAAAGGAGTGAGAAATAATTTCGAACAAGAATAATTGTCTGCAAATGATAAATTAAGTGTTTTTAAAATTGGGTAAGCATTAATTGTTTCACTATATACACGAGTTACGGGAAAATATAGTCACGGTTACCATAATTACTAGCCATGGTGACCACTAATATCTTGACAATGTAATAATATTCCTCTTGTATGTTCATGGAAGTAATACCAGAACACCGCATACTTTATATATACGCGGAAACTCAACATTGACGATCGATGGTTTAGTTTAATAATTAGTTGATAATCAATTAAAATGGTCGTGCATGTGTGTATATCATATTCCTGGGCGATATTTTATGTTGTTACACCAGAAGTTATGGTAACGCTATTACAACTTACTTTAATTATTACATTCCCCATCGATGCAATTACTTTTTTATCTACATCTTGCATGTCCACATCCATTATTTGTTTCAGCTCATACATCGCGAGTAATTTGGTATGAGTGAATTGTTCTTAGTAATAAACTCTTTGTTTGTGTAAATTACATTATTTGTTGTCACAATGAATGTGTCTTCAGTAAGCAGCAAATGCAAATCGCTGTTAATTTTTTCTGACAAACAAAACGAGACAATCGAACTTAAAAAATAAAATGTAGGTTATTAATAAAATTACATACAATTCGATATCATCTTTTAACAAGTAATGTGAATTTGATTATTTTATTCGGACTTATTTTACCAACAGTTATTTTTCCTACAATAATAATAATAATTGTTTATTTTCAACAAATCTACACACAATTAGAGAAAATAGTAAAAAGTTAAATGCAACATTTTTAATTATTTTAATTTATAATAACTAATGTTGCCACACCCAAGGTTCAAGAAGAATTAATAACAGAAATTCTTAGTCTGAATCTCGCACCTTTTAATTCAGTATAAAACTCGTCGTTTAATGTCGTTATTACTTTGTAGTCGTTTATTTATTATTATCTATTTAAATTAATAAAGACATTTATTATTATATTTGACGAACGCCTCTGATATATACACCATACCAATGATATTTTAAAACAGTGCTATCTGTTAAGCATACTTTGAAAAAAGCCAAAAAAATATTGTGCCAAAGTTTAGTTCTACTTAAGTTAGCAATCAAATAGATACAAAAAACTGGAAATATTAGCTGTAGGTTCATTAATCATTTAAGTACGATCATGTAACTAAAGCTTTTGTAGATTTGCTATTAGTGTCTGAACGAGAATTATGCCCTCGAGTTGGTAAAATAAAAAATGGTTGAGCCGGAGAGCTTTAATAGAGACTCTTGAGGAGGTTCGTACACTTTATTTTGTTGAGAGAAGCCTTGGGGTTTGGTTTCTTGGAGTAGTGATTCGGGTCAAATGCTACACCCTCTATGTGTTTTTTGGAACTTTGTATGCACTTGGTTTTAAAATTTATTTTATTTAGTACTATTTGAGTTCTTATTGCTTCTAATATGGTTGAAGGCTACACCCTGTATATAGTATTCTTGAAATAATAACAAATTATTTATTTAAGTTTAAATTAACAGAGTTTCGAACGTAAATGGATTATTATATTTTTATTTAACAAGTTTTTTAGAATAGGTAACTATTCGACAGCAGAAATTCAGTCGTGTCTGAATTTGTGAAAACATAAAATTATTTAAATGGTTTATTTTTAAAAGGTTCTGAAAAAATATAAAAAATAAAAAAACTACACTTTTTTTACTTGGTTCGGCCAAGGAAGCTGGATTTCGACAGTTTTGTCTCAGAAAAAATTAGACTGTGACCGAAATAGGAAACGGACTAGACGGAAACTACAACTTAAGTTAAATAAAACCAGACCGATTACACTAGTATATAAACTCGCGAAAACTTGACGTACTAATTTCACTTTAACTTGCTGGCTATTTCGAACTTAGCTAGAGCTCGTTGCGCTCAGCTATTTATACGGTTCGTCGAGGCTTAGGTGTGTCGAGGTCTGGATATGTCTGGATAGGTCCCCTGCCATTTAGTGCGGACAACGATTGCACAATACTGCATCATTTAGGGGGAAAAACTGGAAATTCTGATTTGAAAATTGTATGACTGTCGGCTTTGAAAAGGAGAATTTTTTGATGTAAGTATGTCACTTGGATCGGTTTTAATTTATATGTTATTCATGAAAATGTGAGAAAAAATTAGTTAATTTTGGAATGATCCCGTCAAGTTGTCACGAAAGTCTATGCATGGAGAGTTAAAACCGACACGAAAGTGTGTCGATGGGTAACGGCGAACGAAAGAAGGCGAGAGTTGAAATTGAAAAGAGGTCCGAATATGATGTTGATGCGTTGTGAACTTGAATAAGGTACGATTTGATAAACGAATGGAAAATTGAATTAGAAGTTGAAAATAAGGTAAGATATTGTTGTGTGGGTACACCGAATTAAATGTTCTTCAGAAGAAGTTGTTTATTAAACAATACTTTAACAAAAAGTGGTTACGAATTTTAAGTTTAAATATACGAAGTGAATTGTTTGAGAACAGAAATATGACTGACCTCTTTTGCCTGCATTTTGGCGGTCTCTCTTATACCTCTCGAGGGATGGGTAAATGAGCGTAATTTTCAAATTACGGTTGGCTATTGTCGTTGGCCATTACTGCCTCCAGCCTGTCGGAATTTTAGCCTTAAAAGTATAACCTTTGTTACTTTTACGATTACGGTATTTCCGTGCTTAATTGTGAGAAAATGCGCCACAGATATAATAATAAATAAATAACACCACAGGTAATTACGACCCCCTTTATCCCGGAAGGCTCTAGAAGAGCCTTGTGTGGGAGGGGGCTACACATTTACAGACAAGGGATACACACCCAATATCCGTGTATAGTGAAAAAATCCTTCTCACGGTATTTTCCACTGCCACGACCGGGGATCGAACCCGGAACTGGTGGGTGAGAGACAAGTGCGCTCACCTCTCGACCACCCGTCACGATTATAAAATATTTGTGAAAGTGAAATAAAATAATTTGGATGGAGGTGTGGGAAGTAGTTTTGATACTGTTGGTTGTCAAATGGGAGCGGTATTTTTTAGGTTGATCTTTTGTAACGTTTTGTTCATAAAATGACAAACTTGAAGGTTGGAGGTTTGTCACCGGTGAATTTATGTTATTTATGAATTATCGAATATTCGCGAATTTTTTCAGATTTTGTTTACCTTGAATGTGGTTTTTTGGTAATTTAAATATCTGGATGACTTTTTTTTTCATGGGTTGCCACGGTGGCTTAATTATTGTATTTATTTTGTTAATTTAGCAATTTATTGTTTTTATTTTTTCGCTTGTGCATGAAATGTTCTATAACGTGCCCTAGCTTGTGTTAAAAAAAATGGGAGCCGTGGCGGTTTTCGTTAAGCAAGATCAGTAGAGTATGTACTTAAAGATATGAGTTGTCAATATTTAGTCTAAGACTTTCCACAGGTTTTTTCTAAGGTTATCAAATTCCGCATTGCATATAGACGCATGTTGCTTAATAACAGCAATATTACTTATTTTGCGTAAATGTTACATTCCCTTATATTTCATGTTATCATATGTTATTATATTAGTATTGACAATGTTTGTGGATAAAACAAACCAACATTCCGAATGATACGTCAATACATGAACATGGTGGAATCCATATTATTGTTTATTAGTGTTGTATGATAATCCTATTGGGATCTGCATTTAGCTGCACTTAATGGCTTTTGTAAATATTTTTTCCAACGAATCAGTTAAATTATGCACGTATGATACCATTGTATTTGCATCAAATGAATGAGCTGAAGTCATCAAACGAATTGTTATGACAAGATATAAAAAAGGTAATTGGGTTGTAAATAAATTTAGCAGTCCATTCACTGCATTAGGAGCAGATGAAGTCCTAGAACAACAGAATATACACTTGGAGGTTTTAGGAGGACTCGTGGGCATCACTCAGAATTCCAACGCGCTGACAAGATCTTTCCTTTCTGCTCTAGAATTAAATACAGAGGAATCGCAAAACAAGATTTTTATAATACAAGGTGCCGAAAAAACTAAACATCATCTGCAACCATCTCACACTGAAAGACACCACCGAAATGTTGAGGAGTTCCTTTATGCACTGAAATCAACCTGTAACCCTGTCACATATGAAAGAAATAATAAAACTGCTTGTCACTTTCAACTGTGTTTCCAGAGAAGGTACAAAATGATGTAGGTAGCATCTGGGAAATTGGGCAGACGGTTTATGATGATTTTGAAAATAGTAGAATTATAACTGTTTCTGAAGGCAGCATCTGGGCCACAATGAAGAAAAATAATATTCGGTTACTAAAAATTAAAGAAGATCGATCCCCTTGCACTCGAATTCCCATAGCCACCCGAACACGTCCCGGAATCGACTTGAAAAACATTATTTGAAAATATGAACTATCACCAATGCCTCGATCGATGTTCAATTCGCAAGGTATGTTGTTGCACTTTTGTTAAAAAAAAAGTGAATTGCTGAATTTGTTAGAAAACTTTCCTACTGAAAATGATGAGATTAAAAATCATTCGTAAGAAGCCGCTGATGTTGTAATTATTGATGCTGGCAGAACTCCAATGTTTCAGTACGAAAATTTTGTCGACGTGTGCTGATTTAGCCACAAATTTCTGCGATAAATTATTTACCAGATACAAGAAGTATAGTGAGATACATCTTGTGTTTGACACTTACAAGGACGGTTCTCTTAAAAAGGGGACTCGGGAAAATCGAAATGCAAGACAAGTGCGCTATTACATCACACGCACAATAAAAATTAAGAAAATTCCAATAAGAAAACTTTTATCCCATATTGGAACTAAAACTGAACTGATCGGTTATTTCGCAAAAAAAAAACTGTTGCGCAAGAGAAAAAGTGCTAAAAGTAGTAGTCTCTCCGAAGGCGGAAATTTTAATGTCTTTTGAAGCTGAATACTCTGATTTGGTCACCGATCAAGAGGAAGCTGATACCAAAATTTTGTACCACTCCTTACTTACGAAAAAGTGTATTCACATATTTTCACCAGATGACGATGTCTTTATTATAGTTTTAAGTCAGTGTGAACACTTTTCCAATGGAGACTATTTCCATATTGGGGTTGGAGAAAAGTATAGGATGATTCTACTTACTCCCATATAAAGCGGTTAGACCAAGCAAAGGGGCTGCATTATTTAAATTCCATTCAATATTGGGTTCAGATACAACCACCGGCACATTTTACAAATAGGGAAAGGAGACCTTTTAGACGGCTTTACATAATGAAGATCAAGAAGTTTTAGCAGCACTCAGATGCCTTCAGAATCAGAACGTATATGTGATAAAAATATTTCTGCACTAGAGAAATTTCATGTCAAGTGTTCTGTCCTAGAACTAAGGTTACTTGCATCGAAACACTCCGATGGCAGTTATTCTCGAAGAAACATATTACTAATGGCTTGCTTCCACCTATAAATGCATTACTAATTCCATACTTGAGACCAGCCAATTACCAAGCACTTGTATGGAGTAAGTGTAATTTGAGCTATCAAAATCTCACTTCTCCTGTAATTTACGGATGGAATTTTAAAAACAATAGCTATAAAAACTATTCTTTCTTCGATCAATACACTTTTTAAGTTATATCTTATGTTTCAGTTATTCACCAGTCTTGACCGAAAAACTATTAAATGGCCAATGGAAATATTTAATATTACACTAGATGTGCATGCAAAAAAAAATTCACCTCCCTACAAATGTTACTCGAATGAGATTGTTTATACAAAATTTATGTGCTTATGAGGGAGAAAACTTCTTCATCAATCATAGGTTCCAGGAGGATGATGATAAAAATTGAAATCATATCAATGTTTTTATCACTTTCTGTAGCTATTTAACTTATTTGCTTTAATTATATTGTTCTTATGTACAATTTTTTTACTACGCCGCTGCCTTTTTTTGTAAATAATGCTCTCATTTAAAATATCCTGATCATTCAATTATTATTTCCACTACAATCGATTAAAATTAGAACAACTTCAACTTTAGAAATATGTGAGTACTTCATCTAAATGGAAGATCTATTTTTCCAATATTTGCCTATAAAAATAAAGGTTATATGAGAAATTAATTTTTAGTTCATTTAAGCGCGGTTTAAGTAACCTTCCCGCAGCTGATTATCAATGTTTTTCTTCTAAAATTGAACTACTGCAGAAAGTTTTTGATATTTACAGGACAACTTTTCATTTTGAGGGTCCCAAAAGAGCCTCCCCTATTGTGTGTTTATGAAACGAAATTTTATCTTGGGGTTTTGCTAACTATGGTATAGGAAATAATTTCAGCCTAGTGCCATACTTCCTGCATGAAAACCGTCACGGTATGACAGTACCACCGTACTATATGTATAGACTAAGACAGACTAACAAGAGTTAAATGTAATACTATCCTTTAATGGCTTTTCATACAATTGTCAATGGCGTCAATGTTATTATTATTCATTATCCCAGTACTAACTGAAATGCTTACGGGGTACCCTGTTTAATTACTAAAAGAAATCCTGATAATCATGTCACCAGTAAATTCATTACTATTTATTTATCTGAAGGATAAACAAAAAAGATTGGCCATTTGCGTGATCGTCTAGTTTTGTTAGTGTAGGACTCAAACTTTGTTGTGTGTGTAGTAACCCTTTTTTAATTTACCCCAGGTTCTTTTATATAAAGTTTAATATTATTTGTTTCTGTCTGATACGATGTACCTTAGAAAATTAATCACTCTGTTAATTTAAATACCTGGTAAACTTGAACACACTGTCTATCAATTGAGAGACCTAGTTAATTTGATATATTATTTATGTAGTATTTTATTTCTCAAGGTTGCACTGTACCTTTATAGTTAAAGTCTGTTTTCTATTTTGCTTTTGAAATTAAAACATTTATTTAGTTTATTATTTATATGACGAAAAAGGTAAAGGTGAAAGAATAAGACAATAATTGATGGGAAAAAATAGAAAAAAAACCCATTTTATTTTATATAAATTGATGCAACAATAGTCGAACATGAAATCAAAATAATCCAAATATTTGAGACAATTGTCTAAATATTATAATAGGAAAATCTGCGTCGCTATAGTAATGACCATACTATAGATATACTGAGTGTTTTGATGCAATAACAAGAACTTATACAAAAGTATGCTGTGTTATTTTAATAGTAATTAGAGTGGTGGCAATGGCCTGATAATGATAATCTGTAATAGAGCTGTTAGCAATCGCTAGGTAATAATGATTTATAATTAATTAAAGTTGTTAGCAATCGCTAGATAATAATGATTTATAATTAAAGTTGTTAGCAATAGCCAAATAATGAATCGAATGCAAAACAAAGGACAAGAATCATGTCATGTTTATACATTATCGAAATTAAGTTGAGAAATGAGAATTAAATACTCATGTAAAAGATCATAGAATGTTGAGGAAAAATTCTTTGATTATACACAGTTTAATGATTGAAATTAGAGTAGGAACAATCGTTCAGATAATCATATTAATCTTGCTGAGGTGAGAATTTACACTCACGTAAAATCTTTTAGAATGCTGCTGGGGAAATCTCCCTATAGTAATTAAATAGAAAAGCAACCAGAAGATTGCCTATGATTGTCAAACATACGAAGCCGCGAATCCGCGAAGGTAAGAAAGTGCGGTTGCATCACCCTTCAATCGAAACAAGTGACCAGACAACTGCCTGAAATATTGACATATCCCTCGTTGTAACTGAACCCTATTGGAGAACAGAACCAGCCAATTGGCCGTAGTCAATGTTTCAAACCTTTGTTAACGCAAAGTACGCCGAATTCATGTAACTATAATATTTTATTGTAGGTAAATGTCCAACAATCAGAAAACCTTGTGGTTACAGTAGGAAAATATTCCTAGTGTGCTTTAAATATAAAGCATTCTTGAAAAACCTTACATGAGATGTGATGGAAACGAAAGTCCACTATTTGTTTTATAAAAACTGCAGAATAATGATAGACATGAAGTTTGGCTAGTCTGTGATAAAGTACCTTGTTATTGCATAGCTCTTGAATATGAACTTGTTATTTTGCAAACGCAAATTTTCCTAGTGATATTTAGAAAGTGAAATTTTGTGAATTAAAATCGTGAATGAAATCATAACTGAATAACTGGTAATATAATATTATATTTTCCTGTTGAAAAGCAAAGCTAATATAAAAAAAAATCTAATATTCTTTTAGTACCACAAATGCGCCATTTAAACCTTTTTTAAACACCCCGTAACCAGAATATGAATGCAATTGCAAATAATAAAGTAGAGTCTCGAAATAAGAAAGTAATCACCTTTAGAAATTTATGTCAGCTGAATTTAAGGGCGTTCTGAATAGCGTTATATCGCCGTGAATGCTCTCCCCCAGGTTCTTCATGGTTAGCGTACTCGTCGAGCATAACAGAGAGTTTAAAATGGTACTTCATAACGAGTACGCCAAAGAATGGTTGTCTGCGGCGTCAGTACAGCGAACTCAATGTCCAGCGATGTACTTAGGGTAAGCTTCAATTCAATCCCCAAGGTACAGCGAGCTCAATGTCCAGCGATGTACCCAAGGAGTGGTGTAATTGTAATCTCCAGGGAGCAACAGCGAACCCAATGTCCTGCGATGTAGCTCGAGTCTGATTACCCCTTTTCTTGGGCCCTGCAGTTTCTTTTATATTGTAAATGACGTCACAGTTTAAGCGTCCCCCAAGTCGGACGTGGGAATTGTTTACGTTAACAATTTCAATATTTGATACGGCGTAGTTTTGTGCAGTGTTTCAGATTTAAAACTTCACTCTCTATCTCCTCCTATAGTTAAGATAGAAAAGGGTAGGCGATTCCACACTATGGGAATAAACGAAGTACTTGACGTTTATCTGAATATACGATAAACAAACCCTGCGACTCGACTGGATTTTATGTAACTTTTTAGTTAAAACTGTAGCTTTTAACTTTGCTTTAAAAGAATATAATTTTAAAATGCATTCTGGTAACTTTACTTTGTTCAAATTTAAATGAATAAATAAATGTAAAAATGAAATGAATTAACTGCAATAATTACTTGAATTTGGAAATATAAATAGGAAAAAACTAAATATATATATATATGGGGTATATACAGGATGTTTCATAACTAGATTAAAAAACACAATACTTCCAATCTTTAATAGTACCAAGCTGCACGAATATTGAAAGAGTACAAGGATATACTTTGATATGATTCAGTGTTGTGGTTGAAATAGGAATTAGCTAGTCATAGTATGATTTAAAATTAAACCAACGCGCAATGGAAAAAAGAAACAAAGCCATAATAAACTTGGGAAACCCTCACAACATTAGTCAAACATTAACTCTAATTTTAAGGCAATCATGCGAGAACGCAAGACATTTTTTCAAATATTTAAACTAATTACTTTTATCACGACTTATCTCCCACGTACCACATATTTTTTGTCGTTTTTCTGCCTGCAATCTCGCAACATATTTAACCGAATATCACCTTGAATAGTTTCTGTGTTGTTCATCTTAAAGGTAGAATGAGGTCACCTAATGATAGCCAGATCATGGAATTATCATCATTGCCAGTGAATCTACAATGATTATGACACGATTAAATCAACTGTACTATGCAATAGTGAAACAATGCAACGGAAAGTATCCGCTGCAGTAACAGAATAGGTGAAGGTCACATGTAAAAGCGCAATATTTTGCAATACCTACTTATACAATTCACTATTGATGCAACTAATGCAATAAGTTTCGATACAGCAAATAAATTAGCAATTTATACTTGCGATAAAAGCTAACGAGGTGTTCCCGATAGAAATTAAATGATCGACAATAAATCATTTATTTTATACACTGGAATAGCTATAAATTTAATTTTAGATACTTTAGAGATTGTACTTCTGATATATGAATGGATTAACGTGCTCGTCAGTGGTACTCCTGAAGTTAAACGTCTATATTATATATAGCTTTGTTTGTGTGAATGTTCAGGTTTGAAAGAAGCTTAGTTAATAGTGCATAATGATTTGTAGGATGTAAGAAACTTAAAATAGTGAGCAGGAAAGAGATTTTGCCTTTATTCTAGTCAACCCTTAGTATTGTCATCAATACTCACAATGCAAAGCAAATGAAGGACCCGGAATTTGGACATATCTTGATCTTGTTTGATCGTACCCGAAACAAATAGTATATTTAATACGAGGAATTAAGGAGGCAATTTAACGAACGCATATCAAGGAAAGTCGGGGGGGTATTTGTGACAACAAATACAAGTTATAACAAAAACTGTTGTTGCTTTATTTAGACTGTGAAAATAAAACACTTTAGAGATTCATACTTTAAATTTATTTCTAAAAATATTATTTTTATACAGCCATCTCCTTTACAGATGCATACCTATATTCAACTAACTATAATAAGAATCACACTTAACTTAATTTGTCAGCATATTGAAATGGTCTCGAGCCAGGGCGAAAGCATAAACAATTCATATCTATGTTTATAAAATATAAAATACTGTATTTCATTACGAAGAATATTAGTTTTTGTAGACATACAATATACGGGTATTCCCAGAAAAACAAGAGAAAAGTTATGTTTCTTTTCTCAAAGCTATCAAAAGAATTCTTGTTTGCTATGCATGTTTTAAATACAGAGTTAAAATTAATGTCGAGGGCGAGCGTAGATGCGTCTTTACTATGCACATATTTCGATATGCGATGTAAATCAACGTTAGGCGCGGTTAGTACTTGGATGAGTGGCCATTTCAAAGAAGACCGTGTCCTCGGCTCACATATCTTCCAGCGGCTTGTATATCAGTGTATTCGCGGAAGCTATGCAACCTTAGGCGAAGGTTGTGTAGGTGATATACCATCCTTCGGAGATGTAAAGCCGTCGGTCCCTTGTCTATTAAATGTTAGGCAAGTAAAAGATCCCTACTCTTCTTAAGGGAAGAGGTTCGGCAAAATTCCTGGTTGGGGGTAGCTCGTCTACAGGCGTCGGTGATAGACCTCAGTAGCGGAAATAGACCGACGTGAAACAAATGTTAAAAAAAATATTTATGTCATATAAATAGATACTTGCTACCTACTTACACAGAACTGTTGATATATATGATATGATTTCAATTTGTATAATACTTTAAAAAAGGAATATACATCTAAATCAGTTGAAGCTAAAAAAGCTACGTATGATGGTTTCATCAATAATTCCAACAATAAGGCCCGCAAAAGCTGGAAATTGATTAATCTCGAACGTAGTAAATCAACATCTAATTCTTCTGAACACAGTATATCCCTCCCCAAAATTTTTAATACATATTTTTCTACTATAGCCGAACAGTTTATTAATGCCCTACCTGTTTCGAACATCTCTGCAACAGATACCTGAAAGAACTACCTACAGCCTTTTTTCTTGAACCAGTTTCGGCAAGGCAGTAAAAACATCAAAAGATTCTAATTGTACTGACATTTACGGTATAAATAGTCGAATTCTTTAAGAAACCATTGATATAATTCTATTGCCACTTACATTGCTTATCAATGCTTGCATTAGTGAAGGTCATTTTCCAGATGTGCTTAATATAAAGTTGCGAAGATTCTACTACCTCTGTTTAAAAAAAGGAGATATTAACACTATTAATAACTACCGACACATTTCTATAATTCCTATTTTCTCAAAAATTTTTGAAGTCATTCTCAAGAAAAGGCTTGTCAATTATCTTGAGATTAACAATATCTTAAATTGCGACTATTTGGCTTCAAAGGTAAATGTTCTACCACGAAACCGGTTTTTAAAACAGTCAGTGACATAGTCGAGGGCCTTGAGAACGGTAAGCATGTGACTGTAAGTCTGTATGATGTTTCTAAGGCATTCGGCTGTGCTCACATGAGTTGCTTATGGCATAAGAGGTTTACCTCTGAATCTGTTCAATTCCTATCTCAATCCTAGACAACAATCTGTTGCTATTAATAACTTTAATTCAAAACTTTTAACAGTAAGGCACGGGGTGCCTCAAAGCTCTGTGCTGGGCCCCTATTGTTTATTTTATACCTGAACGATTTCTTTCATTTTATGTTTCCAATAAAGTACCTTGCGTATGTCGATGACACCTCGATTTTGGATTTTAATTCTAACATTGGTAATTTAAATAGGAACAACATAAGTTCAGTACAGCAAGCTATTAATTGGTTTTCTTCCAATAATCTTAAACTTAATGACGATAAAACTCAGAGGCTCATTTTTTCTACAAACAACGTAGTAGTAAAAGGTGACAGCATAAAATTTCTTGACGTTGAGATACTCTCCAACAAGCTGTTAAGCATTATATTTCTGTTTCGTAGACTGAAGAATGTACTGTGTTTTAGCACCTTAAGAAATTGTTATTTCTCTCTATTCAATTTTCACATTAGTTACGCAATTTTGCTATGGGCTGGCTCAAATCATGCAGTAAAAATATTTCAGTTACAAAAAAGAGCAGTTAGGTTAATTGACAATGCCGGCTGGAGTAACCATTGTTAACCTATTGTCAAAAAATTAGGTATAATGCCAGTTCCATGTTTGCATATGTACACCACATTACTTTAACGAACATTGATTACTTTTCGACTAATTCTGATTTTCACAATTATGACACGAGGGCTGCCACTGAACTCAGAAAGCCTAGGCTTAGATTAACAAAATCAAGCAAAAATTCGTTAAATCTTCAACTATATAATCATATTCCTCGTAACATAATAATCTCTCAATTTTAATTCTTTTAAGTACAAAATTATACTGCATTTTCTAAAGTATTGCTTTTATTACGTTGAGACATTTTTTAATACCCAATTTTAAATTTATTTCAATTTTATTATATAGACAATTTTTGTATGGATTACTATAAAATTTGTCCTCGTTTGGGATGCTGTTTCACGTGTGGTAATTCTACCCCGCCTTTTTTTTTATATTGTATGTTGTTATATACATTGTGACTGTTCTATATACTCATATATTTGTTTACTTATGGTGTTCTGTACCATATACCTTTTGTGAGTTGCCAAAAACAAATTTCTCATGCCAGTCATCACACACCACTTGCAGACTGCAGTATCGAGCTGTTGGCTCTCGTCGGTGCAAGTTAGGCATGTGACGACCGACACAAGGATCACTTGACTATTTAGTATATTTCGGTATCTTTGGGATAGCGACATGTAAAATAGTCAGCAGGCACCATCTAGCGGTCCAGTGTCTGTTGCAATCGAAAAATAAATAGCCTGACTGGGCTTAGCATAGTTCAAATGTGCCTTAAGAGGGCGGACGAGAGCTCCTTTAAGTAGGATCAGTCTCTCGGCTGGTGTTTGTTGCAATCGAAGCATTAGCGTTTTGATGGTAATATGCAATTATTACACTTAAGAGTTGTTCGGTGTGTATTAGTCATCCATGCTTCCAATTTTAATTGTAAATGACTTCACGTCAATAAAATGACGCAGCCTAATGTGCGGTGTGCTTGGAAAGAGAGTGATAGAGATGTAATAGAATATGACATTGGACAAATTTACTATATCTAATCTTTAAATTTTTCGGTGCACTTGAGGACATTAAGGCTAATTTTATTTTACTTCTACAAAAGGGAAAATGTTTATTTTAATAATACCTATGCGGGATGATAAGAATTATTTTTGCAAATCAAAAATAGAAGAAAAACAAAATATTTTTTTATATATACTTTTTTCTCTCATCGTCCCACATTGTAACATGTTTTTAATGTCTTTTAGTGAAAACCGTTTTTTAAAATAATGATTTATATGAGAGTAAATTGAAGCGCCTTTCCGGCTTATATCCGAAGCGCTCTTAATGCGCCAGGCTTGTAACTTGTAATTCAGCGCTCGGCGGGGCGCATAGTCCGGAGACTAGCTGTTGGTTGCAGTCTGGTTACGTTCCTTATAGTAAAATAAGGATTTTATAGAGGAGTTTGCGACTAAAAATATTATGTTTTAATATTCCGCCCTCTAAAAGCACATTTGAACTAGGTTTTCTAACCAAAAGATACTATGAATCAGTGTTATTTTTCTCATTCTCTGCAAATAAAATCATTCCTGACGTGATGTGATTATAATAAATTACAAATATAAACAAAAATGCTTTTTATACAAGTAGTAGCAGCAAGACAGCAGAAATAAATTGAGAGTATTTTTGTTTACTATGACACATGATACACATAAACAGAGGATGGTACAAGCTGTCTCGGCACTGTCTGTCGGAAATATTTATACGATTGATTACCTTAACAAATCGAAATCGTAGCAAAATGTAGTGTTGGAAAATGTCCTTGCTCTAATTTTAAGTTTAAAGTACAATTCTAAAAATATGCTAATATTTACAAACAGTTTTATATTTACGGCGGTGTGAAAAACTTAAATGCGGCGTCCTTGAATTCGGTTTGAACTGTTCCTCTATAGTAAATTTGTACAAACGCTGTTGTTTTAAACATTTAGATACAATGACACAATTCTGAAACCGTTAATTGTTTGTTTATTCTAGCCAAACATATCCGCGGATCGTAGCGTAAAATGAGTCAATTAAATATTAAAGTACGATTACGTAAAATAAACGTACTGAATGTCCGTCGTAAATACCGCTAGAATAAATTATAATCGGTAAGGGCTTATTTAAATACCGCTTAATATTTAAATTAGTTAGAAGTTATTTAAATTAATGTAAAATAATGAATTAAAATATACATAAATGATAGTAATAGAATGATATAAAATAAATGATTCTTGTAAACGATTTAAAACTGATAATGAAAAAATGGTTTACAGGATAAATTTGAATACAGTAGTAGCACATTATATAATAAGGGTCGTAACTAGATCTTTACAGTACGCAAGAGAAATTCGCTCAAGGGCGATATAAACTATTACATAGGGTGGCTATAATTTTTTGTATTGCTATCTCGTAAACCACAGTTACAATGTTGGTTAAACGGTGGAAAAGTTTCTTACATTGTGAAGCGTTATCCCCTCCCCCTTAATTACTAAAGAAACTCCCTCTTGAGCGTGAAGTAATCAAGAACCCAATTAATCCCAACCAGTAATTATTTATCTCAATTTTATATCAAGATAAATAAACTAATTGGTCATTTACGTGATCGCCTAGCTTTACAAAGTTAGGACCCAAATTACGTTGTGTGTGTAATAACCTTTTATATTTACTCAAGTGCAAAGTTTGACATCACGGTTTCTTATCTGATATTATTTGCCTTAGAAAATTAATTATTCGCTTCCAATTTAAATACTTTGTAAGTTTGAACACAGTGTTGATTAGTTGAGAAACCTAGTTAATCATTTATTTTATCCATTTTCTATTTTATTATTCAAGACTGCACTATAAATTTATGATTAAAGTTTGTTTAAATTTTATATCATTGAAATTAAATCATTATCATTTATTTAATTACTTGTATTGAAAGGAAAAGCAAAATTAAAATTTATAGAAATCTGCGAACAGCTTATGGCAAGCTATCTATTTATCGAAGATAACTTAAACGATATCCTGAATTCTATCACCTTCGAGAGGTTTAAAATAATTCACACATCGATCATAAACCCAAAAGACTTAGTAAATTCTCTACAGGAAATTTCACAAAACCTACAACGGAACAATTTGCCACTTCCAATCAAATCATCAATTTAGATATTATAGAATTAAAAGCTTTTCAAACAAATTCAGATTTAATATTCGTATTAGACATACTTTTGGTAGACCCTCAAACCATTCGGTATTTCAATTATACCCTATCCCTATTTTGGGTAATAGAACTGGCTTATATCATATCTTGTCTACTTCTCAAAAATATATCGCGAGAGACGACGATTCTTTAATGTACTTAACAATCCAGGACCTCAGAGAATGCAAACCACTCTACTTCAACAGTAAATTATGTCCAAATATATTTTCATACCCCATTGATAATAGTCCGTCTCTTCAAGAACCTCAAAACTCTGCCAGGAAGCTGCCAAACGTCATTCATCATCAGCAAAGGCTAAAACGTCCGAAAAATAGACGAAAACACATGGTTAGTTTTTAATGTAGCCCCTACAAGCAACCATCAACTGTCCAGAAAAAAATTCGAAAACTGAAGTCATTTACAAAAATTCGATAGTAAAATTACAACCTAATTTTTACACCTTTATAAGCATTACAAAAATCCAAGCCAGTACCAACGAAGTAACCGACGTAAAAGACGACACACATCCCATCCAAATTCGAATGCTGCAACAAAATTCCAGACAAAATTAGAGTACCAAACCTTAAACCGTTAAAACTAAACAACATATATCCATCCACATTTTATTTTATAACAATTGTTGCAGCAAATAGCCAAACATGACGTTAAACAATCCAAATATTGAAGACAATTGTCTAAACATTATATAGGAAAGTTTACGTTGATACAGTAATTAACCATACTGTATACGTTTCAGAATTGGTTAGCAAATAACAAGAACCATGTTATGCAATAGAATTTTCGTGTTGTTTTGATGAAAATTAGAGATGCGACAATGGTCCGTGAACTGATTGTTATTGTTTTAGATTAAAGTTGGAGCAATCGCTCATATAATAATACTAATTGTAAGATAAATGAGAATTTACACTCACGTAAAACTTCTTTGAATGCTGGGGAAATCTCCCTAAAGTAATTAAATGGAAGAGCAACCAGAAAGTTGCAACTGATTGTCAAGCATGCGAAGAAGCGAATACGTGAAAAATCGAAGTTTGCGTTGTATCACCCTTCGATCGAACAAGTAAACAGACACAGACTGAAATATTAAACATCCCACGTTGTAACGGACCCAATTGAGAACCTAACAGCCAATTGACCATTGTTAATATTTTAAACCTTTGTTGGTGCATGATACGTCGAATTTGTGTAATTTATTGTAGATAAAATTTGGTAACAATCAAACAAACTTGTGATTACAGTAGGAAAATACTTGTGTACTTTGAATATAAAGCATCCTTGTAAAATCTCCCGTGAGATATGTTGGTCACGGGAACTACCTATTTGTGTTATTAAACTGCAGGATAATGATTGACATGAAGTTTGACTAGTCACTGATAAAGTGTATTATCTTTGCATAACTCTCAATATATCAATTTAGTGATAGTAAATCGTAATTCAACAAATGTAAATTTCCTCAGTAAAGTATTTAGAATATGAATTTTTACCTAGTTTCATTATTATTATTATTGAGAGTAACAGCAAGTCAATTGTAATGTAATTTTATCCTACTTTCTTGTTAAAAATCAAATATTTCATAAAAATCTAATGGTTCTTTTAGTACTACAAACACGCGAAATACCCATTTCCCATCCGAAACCAGAATGTAAATTCAATTTTTAAATAATAACTCAGAGTCCGAAACAAATTTACCTGAGACAATATAATCCTCTACGTCGTTCTCCGGGATCTATCGGCGCCCTCGTCTATGCTTGGTAAGTTGACATTTTATTGTTGAGGTGGTCGGCAGCGTCGCATTGAATATTGAAATGAAGTCGAAGTAAATACGTTCGTTATCGATGCTACGACGGGAATAATACGTGATAATAATAAACCCGAAGAGTAGCCTCTGATGTGCGAAAATGATAGATTATTTCCAGTTTGTACAAGGATTCGTTATGTGGAAATAACTTATCCAGCAAATAGTTTGGCAATAAGCCCGGAGAGGAAACACTCATCGACAGGCATGTAGTTCGAAGACTGCGTATTGCGTAATGAATGCAGCTCGCGCTTTTATATAATTAGCGGCAGGGAGGGAATGATCTTCTTTCCCTCTTTTAACACGCTGGTTATATGCACATTGTACATTTCTACTAGCCAGACTTTCTTTTGCGCGGGTAAACCACGCTGACCGACATAACGTAGGGATCACCTCTATTTTGCCAGTGGGTTGGTCTTGTTTATTTTAACACAATTTAGATAATAACTATGCTGAAGACAATTTTTAAACGTGACTTAAACTTTATATTCATCGAAAATTCTGCCTCGATATTTTAAAACATTCGAAAGACTGCTGTAATTTTGTTTTGAATTTAATTTCTTTTGGAATGTAATAATGATCGTTTAATCGTTGTTATCAAATAATGTTTACATACATTTGAAATGAGAATAGGAATTATTTTCGAATAGAAGCCGACCTAGTAAAAGGTGTTTCAATTGAAGGCCATTGCAATAGGTTATAGAGATTAAAAATATTCCGATTGGTTTCGGAGATATACAGTAAAATCGAAAATATCTCGTTTCTTACTTAGCGATGTTCTTACAAAAAATATTAAAATGCTTTATACGATTATTTTGTTGTACATTAACTTGGCTATAACTTACTGTGTTCAAATTTTTATTATGACATTTCGCCCCTTCAGGGCCTCTTAGTTGATTTAGACTGTAGAAATAAAACACTTTATTGATTAACACTTTATATATATTTCCAAAAATGTTATTTTTAAATAGCCATGTCTTTTACAGACGCATGCCTATATTTAACTAACTACTAACTATAATAAGAATCACACACTTACAAAGAACTTAATTAATTATATAACATTCTCGAGCCAAGGCGACAGCATAAACAATTCATATCTATGTCTATAAAATACTGTCCTTCATTGCGAAGAATATTAGTTTTCGTAGACCTAAAATAGACGGGTTTTCCAACAGGGCCACCATTAACTTTATTTTTTAAAATACTTGGTTTCAAGAGTGTCAGCATCGAGGAGGTCTTTTGACTCAGTGTAATATTTAAAAAATAAAATTTCTGTGTTTCCTTAAGAACCTTGTGTTTAAATTTTGAATAAAAATTTAGCCATGGCTAAAAACAACTTAATTTAAAATGGGTATCTCATTCTGCCGGACGCGTTACTAGAAATTACACTGAAAAGACACTATGAACCACTTGAGAAAGAGCTCTTAGTGCAAGTCCCCATCATTCCGATCATTTATGAATTAAATAAAAATGTCCCAAACCTCAGTCAGTAATGAGACCACAGGCATGAAATGAAAACAACTTAGAATCTATTTTACAGAAATAATTTTCCAAGTTTTCAAATTAATTATATGCCAGAGTGGGATATCTTCATAATTGCCCCATAATTAGAACCGCGGTAAAATTACTTATTCTTGTCCCATAATTTCAATAACAATATATCTTAGGTATCAATTATGTACGCTAGAGAGATTTTCAAAAACAGCTGGTATATATTTCAATAATTACCACTTACCATTAATACACATATATGTATAAATCGTAGTTTCAATACAGAAGGATTACATGCCATAAAATTCAAATTTATCACGAGCATTTTTTGCATTCTGATGGTGGACGTAATTCGTCAATTTCCGTACATCACTCAACTAATTCACAAAATTTTTCGATAAGCTTTTACAGCAAACTCGTTAGAATAATACTGAACTATTTTTTCTTGTGTGAAAAACAAAATATACTTGTTTTCTGCTAGGTTAGGAGGCGTAAAGCGATTCGAGCACACGGTAAACGCATTCTCGAAGTGCTTTTGATGATAGACGATATTTATACTTTTTTATTTCACGTGTAATAGCTTTTCCACCTATCCTCCGTATATCTAGAGCCTTGAAACTTGGCATAGTAACGTATTTTCGAGGGGGGCGAACGTAGATGCGTCTTTACTATGTACATACTTCGATATGCGATGTAAAGCAACGTTAGGCACGGTTAGTACTTGGATGGGCGACCGTTTCAAAGAAGACCGTGTTCTCGCATCACATATCTTCCAGCGGCTTGAATATCAGTGGATGCGCGGAAGCTGTGCAACCTTAGGCGAGGGTTGTGCAGGTGATATACCATCCTTCGGAGAGGATGTAAAGCCGTCGGTACATTATCTATTAAATGTTAGGCAAGTAAAAGATCCCTACTCTTCTTAAGGGAAGAGTTTCGGCAAAATTCCTGGCTGGGAGTAGCTCGTCTACAGGCGTCGGTGATAGGCCTCAGTAGCGGAAATAGACCGACGTTATATAAATGATTTAAAAAAACGTATTTTATATGACAATACAATAATCAATAAACGTTACTTTTACTCATCAATCAATTAAATAATAATAATAATAATAAGTGTGAATCTATTATAATTCCTTTATTAAAGCAAGGTAAAAACCCACGCAGAACTACAAGCTACCGCCCTATATCCCTAACTTTTTGAAAAAATGGTGAATACACGTCTTGTATGGTATCTTGAGAAAAATAACTTACTCTCTAATTATCAAATGGGTTTTCGAAGGAATAGATCCACGATCGACCAGCTGGTATTTTTAGAGAATGGCATTCAAAATTCATTTTTTGAAAGATCCCACTTGGTCGCTATTTTTTTCGATCTTGAGAAAGCATATGATACAAGTTGGAGGTATGGAATCATAAAGAAACTACATGATTGGGGTCTTAGAGGAAATATGCCTTCTTTTATAGAAAGCGTCCTCAACCGTCGCTAATTTAAAGTTCGAACCCATGATACAGAATATCACGCTTACAGGCTGGAGAACGGAGTCCCGCAAGGATCCACCCTCAGCGTCACTCTTTTCACTATCGCTGTAAATGACCTGACAGAGACGATAAATCCTCAATTAAAAAATCTGATAATGTTGTATTCCTCAAAAAGTATGGATGATATGGAACACACGCTACAGAGATGGATTGATGAAATCACGGCTATTGCAGAAAGAAAAGGCTTCCGTTTCTCTACAGAGAAAACCCACTGTATTCACTTTTGTAGGCTGGGTAAACCACACAATGACCCTGAACTTTTCCTTAATGGTTCACGCCTTGAATGTAGAGATAGAACGAAATTTCTGGGCCTTACTCTTGACTCGAAACTCTTATGGGGGCCACATATCGAAGACCTTACCGGTAGATGCAAGAAAGCCCTTAATGTCATTAGATGTGTATATAATATCTTTTGGGGAGCAGATAGAGAAGTGCTACTAAACTTATATAGGAGCCTTGTGCTTGCGAAGATGGATTATGGATGTATATTATACTCCTCAGCCCGTACCGCGCATCTACATGCTCTAGAGTTGATTCATTATACTGGACTAAGACTGGCTACTGGAGCCTTCCGCACATCACCCCTATCATCACTATATTGCGAGGCAGGAATGTCTCCTTTGAAATACAGTAGAGCACAAATGATTATCAACTACGCAATTCAAATTCGCTCACAACCTATGCATCCAAACTATGCCATCAAGACCTATACACTACCTACTTACAGAGACCCACAGTAACCCGACCGGTAAGTGTTCGAGCAACAGAAACCATAAGAAAACTCAAAATTACACTACCAGATAAACTTCCCCGCGGACAATACGAAACGACTCCCTGGACCATAAATTTGCCTAAATGTCATCTAGAATGCACCTACCACAGGAAGAATGAAACAAGTAATGTGATATATGAGAAAACATTCTATGAAATTCTTAGCAAAATACCCAAATTATATTAAAATTTACACCGACGGGTCAAAGCAGGAACAAGGAGTTGGCAGCGCTATCTCTGTATCAAATCAAGTTTACTCGTGGACACTAAATCAAGCATGCAGCGTATTTGCCGTCGAACTCTATGCTATCTAGCAGGCTCTATGATACTGCGATATGACGAACCACTATACATTTTTGATATGCTCTGACTCGCTAAGTTCCATCGAGGCCTTAAAAAACAGATTTTCTGAAGTTCCATTGGTGCAGAAAATACTTTCGTTAATTGACTGGTTACACTCTAACGATAAAACAGTTACTTTCGTTTGGACGCCAGGCCATGCGGGTATCAGAGGTAACGATCTCGCAGATAGAGATCCACGCGAAGCAGCTGTAAAAGATACAATAGATCACACACCATTACATCCTCAAGACCTGAAGACGCATGTGGATACTAAAATTAAGGAAGCCTGGCAAGGAGAATGGAATAGCACATATGCTAAATTGAAACCTATAAAACCATCTGTTAATAAGTGGAAGTTACCATGTGAATTAACTAGAAGGGAACAAGTCACATCATGTCGACTTCGGATAGGGCACACCAACCTTACATCAGTCCACCTATTAAGAGGGGAACAACCACCGATATGCCAAACATGCGGAATGCAACTCACCGTAAAACATATCTTACAAGAATGTGAAAGATACTTAGACTTACGATCACAGTTGTACATTCCAAATCAACTACATCAAATCTTAGCGAATGACAAAGAATCAACTCGGAAAGTTTTAAAATTTTTTGAAAAGTCCAACTTACCAAGTCGGATCTAATGAATGCAGTCAATTCCTGACTGCTTCTGTTTTCGTTTCTCTTCTCTATTCACATCGTATTACTCGGTGCCCACTCACACGTAACACGTATGCGATGAATGACACTTTATTGAGATGAAGCATAGTACATGTTGTTGCCACAGGTTAATTAATGGCATGGCAAATCTGTTTAGTAATGGTTCCATTTGTTTGCAGATGATATAGTTATTTATAAGACGGAGGAAAGTGGTGCGTCATTGGTGACTAGAATGAATGAAATCCTGAAAGATTCGAGTGAATGGTTAGAAGTAGACAAACTGAAGCTGAATGTGTCTAAAACAAAAGGTGTGATTGTAGGAAAACAAAAAATATAAATATGAAATAGAACAGCAAGGATTAGAATTTCGAGCTTGTGGGGACGTAATTGAAGTATATATATAAATAAATAAACACCACAGAAATTAGAAGTCGTCAAGGAAACTAAATATTTGGGAGAAATCATAGATGATAAACTTAAATCTAGTAGTCATGTCAATTATGTATGCAAAAGAAAAGATAGCTAAAAATAGTTGGTATTTGTCTATCGAAAGTAGAAAATTGGTATACAACACTATTATATCACCGCACTTTAATTATTGTAGTACTATTGTGTATCTCGCTAACCAGAGCGATATAATTGCAAAAGTTACTGAACTATGAGGATTATATTAAAATGTAGTATTTATACTAGGGTAAATGACATGCTGGAAGTATTAGGATGGATGAATGTGTATAGTCGAGTACACATTTAATGGACACTCAAAAATGCAACAAAAGCTTTGCGATCTCAATAAAATATCATTATTTTGCGTTATCACGACAACAAATTGACTCGCTTACCTTTATAGGTTTTTAATGTGCGTCGGCATGATGACAACATGCAGCATGGTCCAACGGCGATAATAATGAAGTCGTAAAGTTTTTGTTGCGTTTTTTGAATGCACAAGAAATGTGCACTCGACTATATAATTATGTTCTTATATGCAAGAAAATGTACAAACTTTTGAGAATTTTCACAATTATGAACATGTGCTAAATAAAGGACTATTATTATTATTGTTATTATTCCTATATAGGACGGAAGCGAAGAAGAATCATCCTAATTTGACTCTTGAATGCGTATGGAAAAAAACGATGACCCATTTATTAAAATGCGACTAAAATTAATTTTTGTAATTCGAGAACAGTAATAAGAAATTTATGTAAATTTTATGTATATTATCCTTCACTTGTGGATATCTTAATTAGTGGCTAAATATGAAGGAAGTGCATTTCAAAAATTATATATATTAAATGTCACTTAACGTCTTCATGTGATAACTGATCGCATTAATAACATTCTTAAATTAAAGAGATAGAGGCTCTTATCTTTTGATGTCTTCTGGAGATCGTGTTTTTACTATTAAATGAAGTTAATTATCGCTGAATACCAGGTATAATGAAGTTATTTAAAATTTGCTTCTGCCGCTATCAATATATTATTGAAAGAATAACAACTACGAGTGATGAAAGTAAAAGTTCCGCACATAATAAATTTTTATTTCATCTTCGCCCTATTAATATGCCGCATATAAATAACCATTATCCCATACTTCTTAACATCAACTTTCCGCTGCTTGCGTCTAGTTTAAAATGTGTCATGAACTTTTCAATAGTTATCCCCACAAATTGTATAATAGCTGGGTATTATTCGGGATATTATTCTACGCCAATCAAGTTATTTAATGGAACGGAACTAATTTGTTAGAGGTTGAAATCAGACAAAAATGCTCCGTAGATACCTTGTGACATCAGAAAAAAATTACAAATAGGCTGCGGCTAGCCGACTGCTAACGGCTGGACGTTCATTTAATGAAACGTCACAGACCGCCATCTTGTAAGATAGGTTAGTTATTGGATGCAAACTAAACTCTGTTATGCTTTATCCAATGTCAATTTGCACCGATATAAAAAAGAGCGAGGCATTCCTTTGTAAACCGACCTCGAACGCGTGCCATCCAGATGCGAGCGTAGCTTACTTTTCAATACATTCCCCATAAAATTTTAAAAATCGTTTATTATACATGTAACACTGTTTTGCAGAATCATTAACTAATAAATTATGTCCGAAAGGGATGAAATGATAGGTAGGTACATGTATACAGGGTGTCTCACCGGGAACTGAATCGATCGATATAGAGAAAAGTACGCATCAGAAAATTTTGAAAATTTAGGTAGTTAATAATGTCGCTGTGACCAATCCAACTAAAGTAATTACAAGCAGCTGACACTTCCGCTTATACCGGTAGTCGATACCAACTTGCTTATTTCAAAACACCCTATATATTTTAGGGTTTTCGAAAATATGTAGCATATCCTATACCTAAACCTAGCCGTTTCAGAGATATTTGACATTTTATAGAAAATTTGACAGGTGCAACGGCTTGCAAGGACCGTTATAACTTTCTTCGTGTAAAAGATCCTCATTTGCTTCTTGTCATGTAAAAATAACACAAGGAGAACAACGTTCTACAACTGAAATAAATTCAATAATATCATACCAAGTGTTCCGTTTTTCGAATTACATTTTGTCAACATCAAACCGAGAAAACTTGTTTAGGTCAAATGGAACACCCTGTATTTTTTTACGTCAAGTTGTGTAAAATTGAATTCCTTTTTTTCTGATATTAGCATTGTGCGGGTTGAAGTTACAACTTTTTGAAATATTTGCGATTTTATTAGAAATTCATGAATTGTTGTAATCATTTCATCAAAATAGCCATGATTAGAAACAATCAGTCATTATCTTATGTCAAAAAATGCCAGCACGTTTAAATTACACCCACGAAGACTTTTTAAATTTGTTTATTATTTATGGAGAATGTGATAAAGTAATATCAAGAACTTGCAGCACATTTGCTACTCGATATCTAGAAAAACGGAAACCGTAATTATGGCTCTGTCAAAATGCAAAGAAAAAAGCCTATTGTTTATGACGAAAACATTGAAATAGTCATTCTGTTTCATGCATTTCCAAGGATGTCATTAAGACAAGCTGCGCTGGAATCGGGACTATGCAAGGATTCAATTCACAGAATCTTATTAAAACATAAGTTTCACTCGTTTTCATTCCATATGGTTCAAGGATTAAAAGAAACAGATTTCCTAAGAAGACAGAATTTTTGTGAGTTTATTCTAATAAGGTCTGAGGGTCACGATTCTTATTTGGGAAATATTATATGGACAGATGAAGCAAAATTTACTAAATTTTAGTTCAATTCGCATTATTGGAATGACTCAAATCCTCATATGTTCAGAGAGCGAAACTTTCAGGAAAGTTGTCAATGTTTACTGTGCCATAAGAAATGATAGAGTTGTGGCATTACAATTTTATCAGGAAAATTTAAACGGTAAATTAAATTTTCTCTTCTACTAATATGTATAGGTAAATTTTTTTTTTTTTTTTAGGTGAAAGATATCTGAATATCTAGCCGAACATAGAAACATTTTTTATCAGCACGACAGTGCTCCCCCACATAACGCATATTTAATTAATAATTATTTACAAGAAACTTTTTATGGTCAATGGGTTGCCAATAATGGACCTTTCTTATGGCCTCCTCGCTCGCCCGATTTGTCAGTTCTGGATTATTTCATTTAGGGAACTATTAAAAATAAAGTTTATGAGAGCCCATTAACAACCATTGAAGATTGTATGCAAAGAGTAAGAAATGCATTTCAAAACATATCACAGGATTCAATTAGAAGAGCTACCCATGAGGAACTAATCCGAAGGTGCGAAAAATGTGTCGAGGTTCGAGGGCGGAATTTTGAGCAATTATTAAATTAAAATGAAATCATATTTTAAATTGATCTTATCTCTGCTATTTTAGTTCATGCCATATCTTCAATTCGATTAATACGCATGTTACAGTGTTAGTGTTATTTTGCGTTTTTATGGATATCGAGTAGCAAATGTGCTGCAAGTTCTTGATATTACTTTATCACATTCTTCATAAATAATAAACAAATTTAAAAAGTTTTCGTGGGTATAATTTAAACGTGCTGGCTTTTTGGACATAAGATAATGACTGATTGTTTCTAATCATGGCTACTTTGATTACAACAATTCATGAATTTCTAATAAAATCGCAAATGTTTCAAAAAGTTGTAACTTTAACCCCACAATGCTAATATCCGAAAAGAGGGAATTCAATTTTACATAACTTGACGTAAAAAAATACAGGGTGTTCTATTTGACCTAAACGTTTTCGCGGTTTGAAATCGACAAAGTATAACGCGAAAAACGGAACACTTGATATGATATTATTGAATTTATTTCAGTTGTAGAACTTAGTTCTCCTTGTGTTCTTTTTACGTGACAAGAAACAAATGAGGATCTTTTACACGAAGAAAGTTTTAACGGTTCTTGCAAACTGTTGCACCTGTCAAATTTTCTATAAAATGTCAATTATCTCTGAAACGGCTAGGTTTAGGTATAGGATATGCTACATATTTTCGACTCAGAATTTTATGCTCTTTTATAAAACCCTAAAATATATAGGGTGTTCCATTTGAAATAAGCAAGTTGGTATCGACTTCCGGTATAAGCGGAAGTGCCAGCTGCTTGTAATTATTTTAGTTGGATTGGCCATACCGACATTAGTAATTATCTAAATTTTCAAAATTTTCTGATGCGTACTTTTCTCTATATCGATCGATTCAGTTCCCGGTGAGACACCCTGTATTGTATGTTCGTTTGTATAAAGGATTATAATAACATAGTACTTATATACTTTTAAATAAACTAACATCAAACTTTACTCACTAATTTCATTCTCTTAATGTAGGGAACTAGTTATTATAGAAAATGTCGCCGTCCAGACAAACCCAATGGGGAGGTGTGATTAATTTTTGCCAGGATGGGAAGGGGAAAGGTATATATGATTTTAGTAAGGTGGGACGATAGAATAAACTTAACAAACCTGATAACAGTGATAACATTAATAACATAATTATAATATTGAAGTCTTGTTAAAACGATAAAAATAAAATAAACCATAATTCTCATTAAAACGCCGTTGTATTTCAAACAAAACAGAATTAGTTATGTTATTTTACCTCAATTAAAATAAAACTTTTATTAAAGTAAGAAAGTTTAAATAATAAAAAGAAATCATAGTTTCGAGAAAAAAATGGTCACATGGTAACGGAGCCATCAGTAAGCTCGCTACTAGAATCATTCCCTACCTGAATAACAATAGGCTCTACGTGCGGCAAAATGGGATACTATTTTTCTTTGTTTATAACGTGATTCAAGCGACTATTAAATAAGGCACAACATAAAATTTAAATATAAAAATAAATAAAAATAAAATTTAAACAACCTGCCTACTTATACAACAAACTAGTGAGACTTAATCAAATCCACGAGTGCGCTTTCAGACACGTCCCAAATACATTCGCCATACCTCACCACCGCACTCTAGTTTTTGCTCCAGTTTTTCTTATTTGGCACCACATGTGTACAATGCACTTCCAGCTGGACTCTTTCAAAAGTCATATATAGTGTTCAAAAAAACATTGTCTTATTAAAAAAAATTAGCTCAGAATCAATCCGAATCACTTTTAATATTTACAGCATGAAAGTTTTGACTACATCAACGTATTAATTAAATTTATATGTATTGTTCTTTTTAACACTAAATTTTAATATTTTGTTTTATATTTTAGTTCACATTTATGTAAGTATTTGCATTTTCTCTTAAGCAGCTAGGGTTAGGTTTAAATATCAGTTTTCACTGTGTACCTAATACCTTTTGTGTTTTTGTTTGTACATTTTGACACAGTAAACATTTTCCATTCTATTCTATTTTAAATAATAATACGAAGAAGGAATATATAACAAAGTTTATGAAATCTAAAAATATAAATATTCCTGAATAGTCCAGCCGGCAGGTACAAAAAAAGGGTTACCTGGACAAAATTGCGAAGTAAATGAAATTTTGGGGTATTGTTTGGGTATGGCTGGGGATGTTAAATCCGAGTTTTCCACCTCGAGGACCCTGTACTAACTTGAGGGAACCGAAAAACATAGAAATTTTTGGATTTTTCAGTTTTTCGCTTATAACTCGTAAACTATGCGTTTTTCGGGTTCTATCACCCTGTACAAAGTGGTAGAGCATTAAATGTCCTTCACACTTCAAATGTATTTTTGCCCCAATAATAACCGACATACAGCCGTTCAAAGATAGAACAAATTTGTCAATATGTAAAAAATATCAGAAAAATTCAGGTTTTTGCCTTATAATTTTTATATATCCATATATACTACACATACTATATATACCCCTGACTCCCTCTGGCAAGAGTGATAATTCATCATTGCTGTCCACATTCTCTTCCTCCGGGGGTCTAATTTGGATGGACTGGTCCTCAATTTCCTCGCCTGTGTCTTCATCGTTGAAGTCGGCCTCGGGCGAATTCTCACAAGGAGTGCCAGTGCAGTGCTTGCACATAACCGAGCATCGAAGATTCGATTTTTGCAGCTGCAGGCTCCCATACTGCGCCTTTTTGTGCACTTACAGCGAATGATGTTGAGTTGAGATCAATATGTACATCCCATTTCAGGAAGTCATCAATAGTTATGTCTATTTCCCTTAGTAATGGTCGTGTCAGTACTGATAACTAAACTTAGAGTTGTGTTTCTGTTTAATTTTAGTTTATTTGCAGAGAACTACTGTTCAGATTTTTGGTAGCTACGACTTCCTGATCTACAAGTTCTTTTATATTTTTAGAAGAGTTTTTTAGGGTTAAGCCGTCAGCAAACAACGTACATTTAATATCGTCAAGAAAAAAAGGTAGATCGTTAATATAAATAAGAAAAAGAGTTGGGCCTAATACGGAGCCTTGAGACACTCCATGTTTAATGATTTTAGTGTCAGATTTATTATTATTAAGGGAAACACACTGTGTTCTGTGTTCAAGATATGATCTAACTAAAGATAAAGGTAATCCTTTAATACCATCAAATTCAAGTTTCTGGATTAATATTTCGTGAGAAACACAATCAAAGGCTTTACTTAGATCACATAGTGTGACAGAAGATTAAAGACCTTGCTCGAGCGCTTCGATTACAATGTCTATGACACATGAAACTGCATTTAATAAGGAGCAGTCTTGTCTAAAGCCAAATTGACAACGGTTCAAAATGTTGTTCAATTCTAGATAATTGACTAGTCTTATTTTCAATAGAATTTCCAAAAGTTTCCCAAAAATTGGTATAATAGTAATCGGACGATAATTATCAAGAAGAGACATAACCCCTTTTTTAAATATTGGTGAGACTTTGGTTATTTTAAATGCGTCAGGAAAAATACCTTTATCAAAACAAATATTGAACAAATTGCTTAGAGGTACAGCTATAGTGTTAATAGTTTCTTTTAAAACAACAGTGTTAATACCGTAGATATCAAGTGAGCTGGTATTTTCTAAGTACTGTACAGCATTGATGACTTCATGTCGTGTAGTGGGGTATAAAAAGAAAGAACATCATGGTTTTAGTATATTACTCAAGAATTCTGTAGCTTCGTAACCCGTGTCTACAATAGAATTAACGATAGTGTCAGCAATAGTAACAAAGAAGTCATTATTTGTTAGATTAGTAATCGTCCCATTATTTGCCACATTTCTTTCTAAATTAACTATGTTCCAACTAGCCTTCATTTTATTTTTGAAATTTACAATATATGCACTGTATGCGTTTCTCTTAGTGTCCTCGATAGATTTTTATACAAGCGTATATATTTATAGAAATTGTTTTATCCTCTTCAGATTTAGATGAATTATATATTGTTTTTAGAGCCACTAATTTATCTCTCACTTGCCGGAGCTCTTCATTGAACCAGCGAGGTTGTGATTTTGTTTTAGTTGTTGAGCACTTAGTCAGAGGGAAAAGTTTATCAATGTGGTTCTGGTAAATTTTAACGAGTAATTGTGCACAACCATCGACACAACCACACAACCATGAGATATAGAATTAAGGCTACTCCAATCAAGCGTATTTAGGGATGTTTTCAAATTGTTTATCCTACGAGAAGTAAAATTTCTTCTGTAGATGTCACGTTTGTTACTCTTTCTTTTCCCTGCATTCAATAGAAAACGTTGGGCATAGTGATCCGAAAGACATGGATCTATTACACTGGACGTAAAGGGCCATCCATAAATTATGTCATACGTTAAGGGGGAGGGAGGGTGTCAACAAAGTGTGACAAGGGGGGGAACGAGTCATAAGCTTCGTGACGTCACATGTATAAATTTAAAGTATTAAAACTCTAAACTTCAACTCTAACAAAAAACTTTAAAATATTACCAACTCTCTATCAATATTGTTATAAGGTTTAAATTTATTTAAAATTATGATGTTGCTATATGGTTGGATGAAGGAGATGTTGACACATCGAATGTTTCCAACATTATCCAAATCGAGAACGAAGCGACTGCTATGCCAGTCATAAATAATATAAAGGGATGGGTTCAAAGTTCATGGACACAAGATGATTAAATTTTGTATCGTTCATTTGATTTATGTTTTGTAAAATTTCTAAAATGTTTGACTTATTGTCGATTTTATAAGAAAAGGTTTTTAATAGAGATATACAGGGTTACTGGTAATTCGATACATTCCTTTGGAGATGTGATGGGGCATGAGCTAAGGAGTAAATCTAGCCCTAACATACATTATGCAAAACTCAATAGTTTTTGAGATATTTCAATTTTTTTGTTTTTCTCAAAAAAGTTGATCTTAATGTCTTAAAAGTTAATTTCCGAAAAATCTACTGACATTTTTGCACAAACGTCAAAGTCAAGGTCTGACTGACTTAAATGAAAATGAACGATTAGTCGTTTAATAAATTCCGCCACTAGCATTATCTTTACTAATTTTTTATTAGAACTATTAAGGGTACAATGAACATTTGTGCCTTGTTAGATAGCTATTGAAATAAGGCAGTTTTTATAATAATTTATACACGTGTTACGTTAATATTTTTTTGAAAAAACCTAATAGGTAAATTTCATAACCGATTTAAAAAAAAATTTAAAGTTTTTATTTCAGATGTTCTCATGATCGAAATGTTTCCAGATATTTTTCATTCCAAACGGATATCTATAATATTGGACAAGTAATCCAGTAAAAAAAAATTTAAAAATTTTTAGGACATTAAGATCTACTTTTTGAGAAAAACAAAAAAAATCAAATATCTCAAAAACTATTGAGTTTTGCATAATATATGTTAGGGCTAAATTTACTTCTTAGATCATGCCCCATCATATCTCCAAAGGAATGTATTGAATTACCAGTAACTCTGTAGATACATAATTTTGGAAGTGCTGTTAAAATTTAATAATTTCTAAATTTATAATTGCAAAATATGTGACGTCACATCAGGGGAGGGAGGTCACACAAATGTGGCCACCTGTGACAAGGACTGGGGAGGGCTCCAAAAATCATGAAATTCGTATGACGCAATTTATGGAGGGCCCCTAAAAGCAGTCTCGTCAAAGTTTTGTAATAATATTGTCAACACAAGTTGATGATTTGTCTGTAACTCTAGTGTATTCACAAATAGTAATATTCAAACCAAACGTGCAAATTAAACAAATAAAATCATTTAACATTATAACTAAATAATAAACTCCGATACATAAAAAAACTGTGGTAGTATTCAAATAGATCGCCTGATATTTGTTTTTCTTTCACGTTGTTCAATTCTTATTATCGATGTAAAGAGGATATAAATCGCAAAGAGACTTTGAACTTGGCTTAGTTCGACGGCCGTTATTGTCCTTCTCAATATTTAAGTAAATAAAAATAAAACCCTGCATAATTCGGTAGTCGATCACAACTGCACCGTACGTTTTCAATAGCAAGGAGTTAGGCTAATAGCCCAGGCGTTATCTGCTTAAAATCACATATGTTTGGGTGAATGGGGTAGTATGGCAGATTTTTGGCTTAAGGTGGGCATATCCAAGAGAGAGAGAGAGACAGAGGTCTGATAAGGAAATATTTCTTATTTTTGGCCATAACTTTTTTTTAATACATATATTGTTTAAATGTGCTTTTAGAGGGCGACATATTAAAACATAATATTCTTTCCTATTATTTGGGTTTTCTACCACATGTACTATTATCCTCTTCAAAACAAATCACCGAATCTACAAAATAATAGAATTATTGGAAAAAAGCCTCTGCGCCCGTGACGTTTACGCCAAAGGAAAAGTCAGAGGTTATGTTTTGCAAATAATATAAATCGGAATAAACACAGAAATAATTTATTTTGCTGACGTTTCGGAAAGTAATCTCTTTCCGTTTTCAAAGCTATTTTTTGGAAGAACTCTTATTTTGCTGTGTATGTCAAATACACAGCTTTAAGATTCTGTTTATGTTATTTCCATAGATACTTACTACTTACACAGAACATAGAACTGATGATATTTTCTTTTAGATAATGTTGAGTTTGCCAAGTTCTTCTTTTAACATTCAGACAATATTTAAAACATAATATTTTTAGTCGCAAACTCCTCTATAAAATCCTTATTTTACTATAAGGAACGTAACCAGACTGCACCCAACAGCTACTATCCGGGCTATGTGCCCCGCCGAGCGCTGAATTACAAGTTACAAACCTGGCGTGTTAAGTGTAATAATTGCATATTACCATCAAAACGCTAATGCTTCGATTGCAACAAACACCAGCCGAAAGACTGATCCTACTTAAAGCAGATCTCGTTCCAGTCGTCAAACACCACTTGCAGACTGCAGTTTCGAGCTGTTGGCTCTCGTCAATGCAAGGTAGGCATGTGACGATCGACACGAGGATCACTTGACTATTTAGTACATTTTGGTATCTTTGGGATAGATAAAATAAGGATTTTATAGAGGAGTTTGCGACGAAAAATATTATGTTTTAATACATATATTGTTAAAAAAAAGTATAAGCCTACCTAAGTAGATCTATGACAGATGCAGTGATATGAATCTCCACTCAATAATTTCAGTCATTTGCAAAATTTGTTCATTGAAAACTACAAATTAAGAAGATTGGTTCTAATTTTTAATTTAAATTTACTAATTTTGCAAACAACTGAAATTATTGAGTGAAAATTCATATCGCTACACCTATCATAGTTCCACTTAGGTAGGCTTATACTTTATTTTATCAATATATTATGTATTTAAAAAAGTTATGGCCAAAAATAATAAATATTTCCTTATCGGATCCCTCTCTCTTAGATATGCCCACTTTAATCGCTGATAATTTTACTATGCGCTAGTTTGAAAACGTAGGCTTAATTTTTTATTAAGCAAAATGTGACAAAATTTCCAAAAATTCTGTTAATAATTTTGAAATAGCAAGTTATTTGTAGATTTAAAAAAAAATACTTATATTATACGTAGGACCTTCATACTTGGCTAAAGAAAACTATTTAATATAATAAATCTTCCCACTAAATTTCATGAAGATCGAACTTTAACTTTTTGCATAATCGTTTTGCAATCTAAACTTTTTTTTTTTTTTACATTTATTTAACGTCGGCCTATTTCCGCTACTGAGGCCTAACACCGACGCCTGTAGACGAGCTACCCCCAACCAGGAATTTTGCCGAACCTCTTCCCTTAAGAAGAGTAGGGATCTTTTACTTGCCTAACATTTAATAGACAAGGGACCGACGGCTTTACATCCCCTCCGAAGGATGATATATCTCCTATACAACCCTCGCCTAAGGTTGTATAGCTTCCGCGCATACACTGATATACAAGCCACTGGAAGATGTGTGAGGCGAGGACGCGGTTTCCGTTGGAATGGTCACCCATCCAAGTACTTACCGCGCCTGTCGTTGCTTTACATCGCATACCGAAGTATGTACATAGTAAAGACGCACCTACGCTCGCCCCAATCTAAACTTCGTTTTGAAAATTTGCAAATTTTTTTCACATTTTGTTTAATACAAAATTAAGCCCACGTTTTCAAACTAGCGCATAGTGAAATTATCATTTCTTATGATTTTTAGGAGCGATTAAACCAAAAATCTGCCGTACTACCCCATTCACCCAACCCAAAACAAATGCCGCCTGGGCTATAACTCAATTATAAAAAATGGCTTTATAATTCAAAACATCTAACTCGTAAAAAGAGCTATAAAAGTTTTATTTACGATTCATAAAAAAGTACTGAATGTTACAATTCAGTTTGTATGAATACGATATTTGCTATATTCAGACATTCTTGAAATAAACAAGGTTTTATTTATCTAATTTAACTACAGTAAACGACCCCTTTTCAATTATTTTTCCGCCTAATCGCAGTCTAAATAAAACAAATTTAAAATATGAGATGAAATATTCATAATAACGTCACCAGCACACTTCCATATAATGCAGTCGGAATGTTTAAAAAGGGAGTTTTACCTTTGTCGGCATTTCGCTAAAAGATTTTCAAAGGAAATGGGTGCGTCAGTGTAAATTTATTTTTTACGTTTCCTATGTGTTTTCGATTTCAACGCGATTCTTGTTACTGTACGTTGCAGAGTTCAACACAGGTTTCCACTTCAACAATTAATTACATAAAGACCACCTCGAATTGAATCTATCTAATTTACGTTGAGCATTACCGTAAAAGGCCTACAGATAAAGAACAAATTGTTTAATATACATTTTAGAGATAACAAAAGCAAGGAATGTATTTAATTTAGAGTGATTTTAATGGGGGCATGCCTCCTCACATTCAAAAACATTTTGCACAGGTTCATAAAATCAACAACATTGGCCTATAGAAACTGTTATATATGATTTTTCATTTCAGTTTATGTCAACGAATAACATACGTTAATTTTGAGTAATTGTAAAACGTACAAATTCATTAAATAAACGTTTCTTTTTAAATATTCTTATTAAAATTTTCAATCAATTTAGATTCGTTGTTCCTTAAATATAAATATTAATATTCAAATTTAAATGTTAATAAACCGTACTTCACTATATAAATAATAAAAGTCAACTACATCAACACTAGTTGTATAGGTTTATATTGTGTATGAAATAAACGTCCAATAAACGTAAACGTTTAGATTATAATACATACGGTATGTCTATTTTACGAGGGCCAACAAATATCTTGTTTAATATCTATTGTAGAAGAGTAAAATTTTAGAAACAGTTATCCGAGCAGTTATCCCATTTTCTGTGAGCTATATTTCAATAAAAAGAAATTTGAAATCCATAGCTTACTTTGTGATATATATTACGAAAACCTGAAAAATAAGAAAACCACAAACGGTTATAGCTTCCTTATTTGAGGAGATACGAAAAAACTTAAAGGGACGAAAGTTGACTGCAAAGACAATAAGAATAATAATAGACCGTCAGCCCAATGTACCCAAATCGGTAATGATTGATTATAAGCAGTATGCCCTTCAGGCTTATGATATTTTAGCGTATAACTGATTAAACATATTTCATTAAAAAATAATTCATGAAAACGATCGGCATACAAGTAGGGTGGGACCTAAGGGTACGTATCAGCCTTTACATATGTAAATAATATATAACGTTTTGAATAGTAAGTCAGTATGCCCTTTTGAAATTGAGAAGATTTTGTCATAACCTGCACAATGAAGGAGCATACTGCCTATTATCGTTTTAGTTTTTAAACTGTTATTATTGTACAAATAACAATAATTACATATTGAGTGATCCACGGAGATATTTTCATTTTCATTTTTCACAATCAGTTATATGCCAAAATATTATAAGCCTGACGAGCATACTCCTTATAATCATTGTCGATTTGGGTACAGTGGGCTGATGGTCTATAATGTGTATCAAAAAAATTCGAAAAACGAAGTTGGCTTTGACATACGCTCTTGCGCAAAAATGAAAATAACAAATCTCAAAATATACCATGACATCGTTAGTTTCGTTTATTTTTTCCTTTCCAAGGATATAAAATTGTATTGTCACAAAACTTTTAACCGATAGCGTCGATATTTAATATTTTACGAAAACCACAATTCATATCATTGAATCGTCAAAATCAGCTATGCCAAAATAGTAAAAATTCACAAATTGCGCACCATGCATTCTAATACACAAACGTGCTCTACGAGACACCTCACGCATTACATTTTGGAGCACTTCAGGAGTAATTGCCTCACATGCGTTTCTAATTCTAGTTTGTCCTCAATATTTTCAAGGGTAGTTTGAAATACCTTGTCTTTAATGTAACCCCAGACGAAAAAATCTAAGGGAGTAATATCTGGTGATCGAGCTGGCCATAGAATGGGTCCATAGGTGCCTACCCAACTATCAGGTATAACTTAATTTAAATAATTTGTACATATTACAGCAGTGTGAGGTGGAGCACCATCTTGTTGAAAATTTAATCTTTCTGCCATTGTTAATTCATAAGGAAATTCTTGAAATTAGTTTTGCAGGAAATGAAGATATCTACGAGCGGTTAATTCGCTATCATAAAAATAAGGTCCAATTACTTTAGTCCCTAAAAGACCCACCCAAATATTGAAATATGAAATACCCTGTATATACCCCATATACAAATTTAATTTTTTCTTATTCATTTTTCCAATTCAAGTAATTATTACAGTTAAGTCATTTCATTTTTATTTATTTGGCCATTTAACATTGAACACAGTAAAGTTAGAATGCATTTTAATCTACGTTCTTTTGAAACAACGATAAAGCAACACTTTTACCAAAATAAATCAACTAAAATAAGTCAAGCCATTATATTTGTTTACAATGTGAACGATAAGTTTCAAGTACTTCAGTCGCATCAAATAGGATGAGAAACTAGGACATTAAAATTTATAATGTAAACATTTCCAAGTGTGTGACCACAAATTCGAAGCTTTCTTGTAAATTGTGACGTCACTTTTACCATATAAAAATAAGACTGGACTGTTCACCTCGGGGAGATGCAATCGCAATCACACCCGAGTTACATCGCTGAATTTCACTGTTCACTGTACTCCTAGAAATTTCATTTGAACCACACCTTAGCTACATCGCAGAACTTCAGTGTTCGCTGTTCTTACTAGATTATTTCGTGGTCATTTTGCCAAGTAATTCCACACAAAATGCACTCTACGTCTACACCAACTTCTCTGAATGTTTAACATGCAATTGCACACGCCAACATAATTTGATAAGTATTTTTACTTGATTAATTCTCCGCTTATTATTCAATCTGCATTCTGGTTACAGGGTGTCTAAAAAGGGGTTTAAATTGACGCATTTGTGGTACTAAAAGAATATTAGATTTTTTTATGAAATATTAGCTTTGATTTTTAACTATGATAATATTATATTACCAGGTATTACCAGTTCAGGTATTTCATTCGCGATTTTAATTCATAAAATTTCACTTTCTGAATATTTTACTAGGGAAATTTGCGTTTGCAAAATAACAAGAGAGCTGTAATAATAGTCTTTGTCGACTTCAACTAATTTTATTTATTTAACTACTAAATTGTCAACGATGTACAATTTTCGTAACTACGAGAATGTAATTGTTTGTGAACTGTGTTTGCACAACATAACAGTAAAATAGGTGCATTACGGACTATGGGAGTTCGACCTAAATTTAAAATTAACTGTCAGCTGTTTTGAGGACACTTGTTTACGCAAATCTGTAAGGTCATCGGTCTTTTCGGCCACCCCATGTTAACATCTGTTCGGTGTAAAACACTTGCTATTGCTGTTTAATTTATCAGTCAATTGACACAAAATTAAATTTCAAGTGTTGTTTAGATTGTTCTTTCTAACATTATTTAAGCCAGGTGTTTAGGTGCAATCGATAATTATCATACTGTATCCTACTATCTCTCTTGTCTGTGGGCGAGAGCACAAATACAACAAAACTGGAAATTTCCACATCATTTGGTTATTTGAAAAGGGGAGTTTTTCCCACAGCTAGTGAGTATTTTCACTGAAACCAGGCTCCGTTGCTGACTACCACAGAAAGTACCAAATAACTTTTGTTAGTTTGAAACACCAATTCTCTGTTATGTTCGTAAACTTTGACACTGCAGTTGCATTCTCACTGTTTCGAAGTGACATCTTTGACGTTTGTTCACTTCGGTTATATCACTTACAGACTATTGTCACATCAGTTCAAAATAAGTATTATCTGCCGATAGCCGTGTGGATTGAGATGCGAGGTGGCAATGGCTATTAATCACGCGAGTATCGCGCCATCGGGTTCGAATCCCGGCTTCGGCCTTGGCACCGTCGGAGGAAATGGTTGTATAATTTCTACAGAGTTTAATTATTATTTACTTTTTATATAGACTATTTTCACTGCTCTTATTCTTGTCTAGATTAATTTCTCAATTGAGACATGTGTTATGTTTATTCAGGCCGTTGCCACAACTTTTATTACTATTAAAATACTACAGCATACTATTGTATAACACAGTTTTTGTTATTGCATCAAAATACTCAGCATATATACAGTATGGTCATTACTATAAGCGACGCAAATTTTCCTATTATAATATTTAGACAATTGTGTCAAATATTTGGATTATTTTTGATTTCGTGTACAGCTATTTGCTACGTCAATTTATATAAAATAAAATGTTTTTTTTACTATTTTTTCCCATCAATTATTGTCTTTTCTTTCACCTTTGCCTTTTTCGTCATACAGGTAATAAACTAAATAAATGGTTTCATTTCAAATCAAAATAGCGAACAGACTTCAACTACAGATGTACAGTACAATCTTGAGTAATCAAATAGTACATAAATAAAATAGATAATTAACTCAGTCTCTCAATTAATAGACAGTGTGTTCAAGTTTACCAGATATTTAAATTAACAGAGTGATTAAATTTTCTAAGGTATATATATAATGTCAGACAGAAACAAGTAATATCAAACTTTATACAAAAGAACCTGTGAAAGGATTACTACACACACACAACGAAATTTGGGTCCTAAACTAATAATACTAGACGATCACGCAAATGTCCAATTTTATTTGTTTATCCTTCAGATAAATAATTAATAATTAGTTTACTGGTGACATAAAGTACCAGTATGTTCAGGGTAATAAAATCACATACCCCATAACCTCTTCATTGGTACACGCGACCAGTATTTCTTTTAGAAAATATACAGTGGGGAGTTACAAACGTTTCGTTGGTGTCGTAGTGACCAGGATTTATTATTAATTAAAACACTGGGGTACAAACTCTTCAGAAAGCATTTAAAAATGAATAGTGCGTTTTTAGATTTTAAACTAACTTCCTAAACATAGTTCAATTTGGCTGCGGAGCAGAAATCTATCTCCGTAAACCGTAACTGCCATCTCAACATCAAAATTGCACTGACAATAAATAATGCCAATCATGTCGAATTTGTTATACACACTATAATTACTGATATAAAACTTGTCTCAGAACTCGACAACGCAACATACAACAGTGACAATCTGTCAAATTTGTTAATAACTATATACATTATAATATATGATTTGCAGGAAACAACTACTCAGCGGGCAAATACCCCGACCTGCATTGAATTACACCTTACAAATCATGAAAGGAGTGGTAGCCAATATCATTTGTCAACTCCCTGACCAGACATAGACCGGTTTCGAACTTATTAGTTCTCATCAGTATGTCATAGGTCATGGCTACCACTCTTTCATGATTTGTAAGGTGTAATTCAATGCAGGTCGGGGTATTTGCCAGCTGAGCAGTTGTTTCCTGCAAATCATATATTATAACAGTAGGTTAAGTTCACCTAGGACTGAAAGGTCGCCGCTCTCAGGTACTTGCAGAATCGCAAGTCGCTATACGCCCATGGAGACATCTATGGTGTATAGTAGCAATTGACCGTGAGAGCATTCACTTACCTCTCACCACTACTCAATGTACTATAGTTTGTATAAAACTAGCAGGTTGGCCACTATCATTTGTCTGTTCCATGTCGCGTTTTTTCAATGTGTAACCCCCTTCCGCACATGTCCCTGGCTTCTGGAATTGGGGGTTGTCTAATTTCTGTGGTGTTTATGTATTTATTTTATATAATCATTCGTGAACTGTTTGAGAACCACTGGTATTTCTGACCCATCCAATACATTCTTAGTTCAGGCGACGAAGCAACTTTTGGACCCACCAAGTTAAAATATATTCGACTGTGTTAAGTATATAAGGCAAATTGTTGTAAATAGCAAAAATTACTTTCAGCCTTGTAAATCATCCAAAACAAATGGTATACAAATCGTCTCAAACTTTAATACAATTGCTTCTCAGTTACTAACTTATTAATTTCCACAGGTTTTTCGTGCTGACTTGTAGCTTACCTGTAACTTTTACACCTACAGCATCTTAATCAACGCAACGTACCTGAAAAAAAAACAAAAATGTAAAAATATATAACATCAATGAAATTAATGTAATAATATATTACACACAATATCCATGAAGAAGTGAAGAGAATGCATGCCAGCTTGAAGATGTTTTATTCAATATTCGTTTCCCTACTTAAGATAATTACAACTTAAATAACCCAAGTGTTGTTCAACTGCGTGCACAAGCAGCGTGTAGTATATATTGCATGTCGCTTCGGCAAAAAAGGAAAATGGGAGTCTGGTAAAACAGTTAAAATAAACACGTAATTTCGTCTTCCACGTTTAAAGTACAAATGCATGCCGCTGCAATGTTATATTATAGTTATCATTGATGTTTTGTACAAGAAACACCGTTTCGATATTTTATTGAATGTGTACATAATACCGGGTATTTTATATTTCTTCAAAGAATAGTACAAAATGAAATATAATAAGAATCAGAACAAGCACACTTATTATTTCGCACAAAAGCTCTGTTATGTTATTTGATCGTTCTTTATCAAGAAATTAAGTACGGAAAAAGACAATTGTCCGTAATTAGAAGATTAGAAGAGCCTCAAAGCTTTGTGAACAGACAAGCTTAATGAAAATCCCCAAAACTAAAATAAATATAACACACAAATGAAAAACAAAGTGTATCGGGTCAAGAAAAAGTTAAAGCCCTCTATTTTTATTCCCTTAGTAATAATAATATTATTGTATATAAAAACAGATCTTACTATAGAGATTCATACCCACTTGTTACTGATATATAGCTAGGAGGATGTATTTAATTTGGGAATGGGAAATATTCAGAAAATCTGGTTAATTTCAAAATGCTTTTCCCGAAAAAAATACAAGGGCGAGCGTAGGTGCGTCTTTACTATGTACATACTTCGGTATGCGATGTAAAGCAACGACAGGCGCGGTTAGTACTTGGATTGGTGACCATTCCAACGGAAACCGCGTTCTCACCTCACACATCTTCCAGCGGCTTGTATATCAGTGTATGCGCGGAAGCTATACAACCTTAGGCGAGGGTTGTATAGGAGATATACCATCCTTCGGAGGGGATGTAAAGCCGTCGGTCCCTTGTCTATTAAATGTTAGGCAAGTAAAAGATCCCTACTCTTCTTAAGGGAAGAGGTTCGGCAAAATTCCTGGTTGGGGGTAGCTCGTCTACAGGCGTCGGTGTTAGGCCTCAGTAGCGGAAATAGGCCGACGTTAAATAAATGTATTAAAAAAAAAATACATTTAGGAAATGGTTCAAACTTCACTATAAACGAAGAATTTGTGAAGGGCTTGAATTTTCTCTATGTATTCTTGCTCTAAAGTCTAACAAACAATAACTTGGCGTGTGTATGAAATGACACTGCGCGTACGACTTCATTTCTCTTGCACACAAAGTTAAAGCAGTAGCACAAATACAATGTTCCCGTATGTCTACCAACCTTCTGTATCATCTAAAGAGAGACGGAAATATGACTAGTGAAATACTTTAGGCACTAGTGCGTAAAGTAGAATTTTTGTATTTCAATTTATTCATATATTTTAGGTAACTACTGCGGTAGTAGAAAAAATTGTGTATGTAACTTGTCTGTAAAGTGCCTTTTTTCACTCATGGGATTGACAACATTCCCATTCGAAAAAAAGTATCACTTTACACACTTGTTGCATAAATAACTATTATTGTAGCGCACGAAAATCGAGCCACTCCCACTTATTTTGAGAATATAAAAAGATGGAATCGATATTGCTAGCGTTTTTAAAACCAATTGTACTACTAGGGAAAGTATTTCGACATCTGTACCTCTGTGGACTTGGAAGTACTAGAAGCCTCAATCCCTTCAACCTTCTCTGTTTTGAGTAAATCGAACGTTGTTGGTTTGTGATCAGTTTACCTTCCACCCTTCTTCATCAGTCCATCCATCGAAGATATTCTTTTGTAGACGCTTCCTGAACCTCCTCCGTCTATTGACTACATCGTCAGCATATTCTTTGTCGCCAGAACCACATCAAAGGACTTGAAATAGCATAGTATAAAATTACATGATCTTGATAACTTAATACGAGCTTACCAGCTCATGGATTATTATTATTTCTCCATTTCTCTTATTTTCTCGTAAAATACTCATCCACTGGCCATCTTATACAACATACCAGTCTGCCAATGTTTTACAAAACACTTCTGAAATGTTCCTTAATCCTTCTAGGGAAATGAAATAATATAAGGTATAATTATAACATCACTATAATTTTTCTGATTAAAAGTGATATATTCTTATATTGGAATCTAACAGATTTATTTGCAACGCATTTACGTCAAAATGTGTATCTGTAAATAAATTTTATACGACCGTGACAAGTATAAGTACTTTTTAATAACACGTGAATGTTATAACATGCCTTTGGCTATATCAGGCGCTTACATCACGAATGCTATGCGCATTAATGGGAAATGCAATGTGCAATATGCACCGCAGAATGCATTATACCAACTGAAAATCATTGTAATATAATATCCAACTGGTTTTGTGGGATTTACATTTTTAATGACAGCATTACTGTAGTTTCTATCGGAAAAAAACATACAATTCATATATGCTGTTACTTATATTCTATAGATTTATTAATCAAGGAAAAATTAAGTGTTTTATTTATACGGTGAAAATCGTTACGATCTAGAATCGCATGAAAATACCAATCCATCTACAAGAGGAAAAATAAATATATTTTTAAATATACAGTTTATTGTAAAATTATTTAAATCAGATACAAATTATAATAATTTAACAAATGAAACAATAAATAATTGCAAATATTTTAAAACCAACATGTCTGTTTCGTATCGATGAGATTAAGGTGGGCCATGGACGTAAAAAATCAGTAGTTCTTAGTCTACGTGGTTCATGGTAGCTCATAATTCGAGTTGTGACGTCTATGATCAAGTTTCTCTCTTAATTGTAATAAAGAGTTACTTGCAAGTCGAGTTCATAAAATAATTAGGAACACACTACTAATGTTAGTTCTTCGAGTTTTTAAACCAAATGAGATAAGGTTTCATAATTTTTAAATTTTAATAAGTTGTAGATAAATCTTGATCCCCTGAGCATCCTTGCGAAACCCTAGGAAGTTGAATTAAAGTACGTCAATGTTAAAACTAGCCTAATAGGAGAGTCGGCATAAAATTTGAACCCGTAACGACTTTATGCTTCAGTGTAGTTTGAAGGGTTCCTAAAACAAATAATGCATTCGCTGGAAAAATGCCCGTTTTTTTGTTTTTCTTGGGGTTTTTGTGTTTTCAAATATCTCTCAACCGAACATATACAAAATAAGATAATGTTATTTTTAAGGCAAATCCCAAGAAATTGCAAATAAAGGGCACTATTTAATTTTAATGGTGCTGACCTCTACCCACCAGCGGACGCTTCACGGGCATACGTTTTGGGCTCCCAAACTACATTTTGAAGAAAAAAGACATTATGTTTAGCATCTCAAAATATTAACTAAGTAGATAAGGTGGCGGTTGAGCAGCCCCCCACCACTCACCTCTAACTCACGTTCCTTCCGATTTAGCGGCAAAATCGGTGCATTTGTACAAGTAAAAACAAAATCCTATCGAGAAGTAGCACCTGTAAATATACCGACCCGTACAAAAAGCAGCACAGTAGAGGAAGTTAGCCGTAGGTCGGTCTCCCCCCACCACTGACCTTGACCTTGACCGTGCACCTGTGGTCCGTTCCTTCAAGGCCACGGTGGCATCGTAGGTTCGCATAGCATATACCGTGACCTTGACCTTGGACGGCCGCAGTGCGTTTCGACTTCAAGGGCGCAGTGTTGCTGTTACCCAGAACGATCACTTGCTGTGACCTTGGCCTTGGCTAACACTATTAGAGAATGCAAGGACGGAGCTTCCTCCTTGCCACGCAACTCGTAATGTGCCGTGGTTTGATATTTTGTGACGTAGTATATCTTTTCTATAAAAGAGTGAAAGGAGTTAATATGGGATCATTCTTAACGTCAATTTCCTAGAGTAAAGAAGCAAATATGTATTCGTGCAGTTTTTGTGGTGCAAGCTTCACTCGCAGTGACAATATGCGACGTCATCAGAGGGAGGCGTGTAACAGTTTAAATGGTAATGGACCGCCAGCAAAGAAAGTGAAATTGGATTCGAATCCATCAACATCGGTAATTATGCAGACGTGTTATAGCTGTAATGTGACTTTAACAACTAACCAAATGAAGTCTCATAAAAGAACACTACAACACAGAACAAATTCATGTGTACGTTTGATGGATGGTACAGAAATTGTTCGCAGTGCTTTCAAATATAGAATCATAACATACCGAGTGCATAGTGATAATGAGAAACTGGACTATATAATATTTTTCAACGAAATTCGACATAAAATATTGAATTTACTAGAAGAAATATTATTACTTCATAAAACTGTGAAAGTAAACATGGAGACATTTGCCAGCTATATATTACAAGCACAAGAAATAGCTGAAATTAAATCGTTTAATACGTGTAATAAAATATTGGATCAAGGTGTGGATTTAAACATTGCACTCGACACTTTTATAGACATGATGGTTGCGCAAACTACTGAGTTCCAAGAGCGTGATTCTGGTATGTAAATATCTTCTGGTATGTGGAATAACAATTGACATTTTTTTTTTTATTTTTAGGGTGGGCCCTCGAACAAATAAAATTTGTTGAAATTAATATAAACAAGTACAGTCCAATGGGTGGTTCATCATATATCAAGTTACCAAAGTTCATCGCAAATAAGAAGGCCGTAGTGAATATAGAAAACCAGGACCAATACTGTTTTGCTTGGGCAGTCACTTCAGCATTGTATCCTGCAAATGGTGGTACATCTCAAATGTCATCTTATCCACATTATTCAAGAGTTCTAAATTTGACAGGTATGAATTTTCCAATGAAATTGAGAGACATTTCAAAATTTGAGGAATTGAATAATATATCTATTAATGTGTATGGGTTAGAAAAGAAATTCGAGAATAATAAAGTAAAATATGATGTTGTCGGACCTTTGCGTTATTCTCAGAAGAAACTACGTATTCATGTTAACTTATTATTAATTTCCGCGGAATGTGATCAGAATCATCATTGTAAATCGGATTGTGCTAAAACTCACTATTGTTGGATAAAAAATTTATCTGGATTAGTATCAAATCAAATATCCGCTCACGGACATAGAAAATATTTTTGTGATGGGTGTTTGCTGTATTTCTGTAACGAACGTCAGCTAATGTCTCACCAAACAAATGATTGTAATCATATTTACACTACAACACCATCGACACAATTTCGGGTTGATAAATATGGGAAACGTGTACCGGAAAATATATTAAAATTTGAGAATTTTGACAGACAAATGCAAGTACCATTTGTAGTATATGCAGACTTTGAATCCATTTTGAAACCGATAAATACTTGCGAGCCAAATCCTGAACGCTCTTATACCAACAAAACGTTTATTCATGAACCTTACTCTTTCGCGTATTACATAAAATGTTCCTTTGATAATAGCATTTCTAAATTTGAACTATATCGCGGATCTGATGCAGCAAAAGTATTTGTATCATGTATAGAGGCTGATTTAAGGGAAATTTATAATAGATATATGAAAGATGTAATCCCCATGTCCCCGCTTACAGCGATAGAAAGAGAAAATTTTGACAATGCAACCATCTGTGGTATATGTGAGAAGCCTTTTGCAGAAGGTGATATAAAGGTGAAAGATCATTGCCACTTAACTGGTAAGATACGATTCGGTGCCGCGCACTCGATCTGTAATTTAAATTATAAACTACCAAATTTTGTACCTATCATATTTCACAACATGAGTGGATACGATATTCACTTATTTGTAAAAGAGTTATGCGCTCATAAAGATAAAGTTGACGTAATACCACAAAACAAAGAAAAATATATATCTTTTACAAAACATCTTTACATGCATGATTACGTTACTGACAAGGGGGAAACAAAAAATAAATATTTGCGGTTACGTTTCATCGATAGTTTTAAATTTATGTCAGCATCACTACAAAATTTAGGGGAAAATTTAAATGAAGGTCAAATGGTTACAATGAAGAACTTTTTTACCGATAATGCAAAATTTATTTTAATGCGACGGAAGGGTGTATTTCCATATAGTTTCGTAGATAACTTAGAGAAATTAAATAATCGTGTTCTACCCACCAAGCAGGAATTCTATGACAGCCTAAATGAAACACATATATCAGATGACGATTATGAAAGGGCTAAAAATGTGTGGGAATTGTTTGAGTGCCAGAGTTTGGGTGACTATTCAGACCTGTATTTAAAATCAGATGTCCTTCTTTTGTGTGACGTATTTGAAAATTTTCGTAAAATTTGCGTGAATAAATATAAATTGGATCCAGCTCAATATTACACAGCTCCAGGTTTATCTTGGGACGCTATGTTGAAACTAACAGCGGTAGAACTTGAATTGTTAACAGATATCGATATGATACATTTTTTTAAAAAAGCTATACGCGGTGGTATCAGCCAGTGTACAGAAAGGAAGCATATCGCAAATAATAAGTTTGTACCCAATTATGATCCCTCAGAACCGTCGTCATTTATCACATATCTTGATGCTACGAACTTATACGGTCATAGTATGTCCCAAGCATTACCAACAGGGGGATTTGAGTGGCTGTCCGAAAGAGAAATTATCGACTTAGATGTTACTAATATTTCAGACGAGAGTCCACACGGGTATGTTTTTGAAGTAGACATACATTATCCGCAAGAGTTACACGATTTACATTCAGATCTCCCTTTCTTAGTAGAAAATATTATACCCCCCCAATCAAAATCAAAATCACCAAAATTAATCCCAAATTTGAATGATAAGAGACGATATGTTGTGCATTATAGAAACTTGAAACAAGCCATTGAAAATGGTTTAATGGTGTTAAAAACCCATAGAGTACTTAAGTTCAAGCAGTCGCCCTGGTTAAAAAAATACATCGATTTAAATACGCAAATGAGAAATTCAGCGACCAATAAATTTGAAAAAGACCAATATAAATTAATGAATAATGCAGTATTTGGTAAAACCATGGAAAATGTTGATAATAGAAGAGATATAAAGTTGATTACTCATTGGGAAAATGTTAGAAGAACTATAGGTGCAAACGCATTAATCGCTCGTCCAAATTTCAAATCTTGCACAATTTTTTCTGAGGATTTTGTAGCGATTGAAATGAGCAAATTGCAAGTAGTCTATAACAAACCAATTTACGTAGGATTTTGTATTCTTGAATTATCGAAGACGGTACTGTATAATTTTTTTTATGGTGTTATTAAACGTCAATTCGGTGCTAATGCTTCTTTGTTGTACACCGACACCGATTCCTTAATTATGAAAGTTTATACAGATAACTTCTATGACTTTATTGTACAAAATCCAGAAAAATTTGATACTTCTAATTACAGGGAGGGAAATAAATTTAATATTCCAAAAGGCTCGTCTGTGCTTGGGAATATGAAAGACGAATTCCCCGAAGATCCTATTATCAGCTTTTATGGTACTGGAGCGAAAGCGTACTACGTGCAATCGGTCGGTAATGAGTTGAAAAAAGCCAAGGGAGTAAAGAAATCTGTGATTGAAAAACAACTTACAATAGATGACTACAGAAAAATTGTTGAGCAGGGCGGGTTAATATTTCGTAAAATGAATACTTTCAGAAGTCACTTGCATGATATCTATACAGAGATGCGGAATAAAGTTGCTCTTTCTTATTATGACGATAAACGTTTTGTGATTCCCAATACCACTAAAACTCTACCCTGGGGTCACTCAGACATAACATTTTTTCAGAGTGAACCAGAGCAGAATTTAAAGTGGTTAATATCAGCCTTAAATAGTGTCGTTGAACGAAATGTTTTAAAGGATGATGATAAACTAGATGTGTTACTCAAAGCAATGAATGAGTTGAGTGATTAATTGTTAATAATGTTTCTACTTGTTAACGCAAAGGTCGACAATTATAATATTCAATTGAAAAATTCATTGTGATATTTCATGTTATGTGTAAGTCGAAGTAAGAGATATTTGTATGAAATAAAATGTTAATTTATAAATAAAGATTTAAATTACTAAATGGTATTTTTATTGTATGAGTACTGTAGGCAATAAGATAGAGAGAGACGATAGGAAGAGTGGGGTGGGAAGTAGGGGGTTAGTTAGAGTGTGTAGGGAAATAATTTGAACCAATAGGAACAAGAGTGGTAGGGAGTGGAGGGGTTAGTTCAGCGTTATGGGCTTCAGAGATGCTACAAAGATTCTTTCCGTCTCCAGCTCTCGAGTTGTAAGGAAGTGTGCAAAATAGTGCTGTCTGCTCTATTCCTAGCATTCTTTGTGTTCTGTGTTTTGTGTTTCGTGCCCGTTTCTCGTGTCCGTTTTGTGTTTGTTGTGACAATGGTAGGACAAAAAAAGATTGGTGTTTCTGGTGGTAGCGGTAAGGGAGGCGCTTTGTTGAGTGCTGTGGCTGCATACTTAATTAATTATATGCCAGGGCAAGACGACAATGGCGACGCTTGTCCGGGTAATGGTGTGGCGAACAATGGCGACGCTTGTCCGGGTAATGGTGTGGCGAACAACCAGACGAGCCCTGGCGTGGGTGACAATGGCGACGCTTGTCCGGGTAATGGTGTGGCGAACAACCAGACGAGTCCTGGCGTGGGTTTACTACCGGATATTGAAATCCCGACGGATTTGACCGATTTGAACGATGATTTGCTGGGTGATTTCGATTTCTCCGAATTGGACGCGCAGGCTTTGGCTTCAGATGAAGCCAGAGCTAGTACATCTAATGGAGAGGCCTACCCGAACGCCGCGTGGTCTAGGTTCCCTACGGTTACGGAGACAAATTCTGAGGACGAATTTCAACCTGCGCAACCAAAGATTTATTCGCAGAAAGGCCAAAAGAAGATGACGACGCATCCTTCAACATCTACAAAGCAGACGCAGGTAGAGAATACCGAGAAAGATGATGACGTGTCGATTCTTAGAAGAATTTTATCGGCGCAAGCATCTGTACCTGCTCGCCTGAGCCCTATTCCCGATGTTGGCTCAGACGAGGGGCAGGTAGAGATACCTGAAAAGCCTAAGAAAGCAGCAGCTAAAAATAAAAAGCCGTTATCGGGAAGGAAACCGGTGGTTAAAAAAGCTGCTGCAAAAAAGTCGGTAGCTAAGAAACCGAAAAAAGATGCTGCAAAAAAGCCGACGAAAGTGCAACCGGTATGTTCGAGCGCGCCGTTGCCAGGATGCTCTCATGCGGTGTTGCCAACGCAGGAACCCCGTAACCGTGCTCTGGTTGTGAATGAAAGTGATTCTGATTCACAATCGGAGTTATTCTCCCAAGAAGAGCAAAATGAAACTTTCAAAAATTTCTTGAACATGTATGAACAGTTGCAGCGGGAGGATAGGGAACTTAAAAGTGCAACTGATGATGACAGCAAATTAAAGGATCACGCGCAGTCCCTCAAAAGGAAGGCGGAGATGTTGAATTCTCGGGCCGATGAAATGCTCAGAGGCATTGCGAAGCGTCGCAAAGCCTCTGAGAGATGTACAAGGAAGCTAAATGCTATAAAAAAGAAACTGGGAATAAGGTAGTGCGTAAACACACTACAGAATGTTGCATTAAAAATGTTTGTACATAAATTTAGTATTAGGTTAGGGTTAAGAGAAAAAATGTAAAAAAATATAAAAGTAAAAATGTAAAACTGAAAAAAAATGAGGTTAGATTAGGTTAGAAAAATGTAAAAAATTTAAATGTAAAAAAATAGGTTAGGTTAGAAAAAATGTAAAAAAAAATTTAAATGCAAAAATGTGAAAAAAAAATTAGGTTAGGTTAGGTTAGGTTAGAAAAAATGTAAATGTAGAAAGTAATAACACCCCCCCCCCCCCAACCCCCCCCCCCCGCGTCACGCGCTGGGTTATGGTTAGTTCAGGTTTATATATTAAAAAAAAAAAAAAAAAAGCGGGTCAAAAAATTAAAAAAAGGTTTATGCGGGCGAAGCGACCGAAGGCTGCAAGCGTCGCCCCCGCCTCTGCCAAAACCCCCCGCGCCCACCCACCCACCCGGGGGGGGGACCAAGGTAGCGCAGTGGTATAGCGGAAAATTGTTATTTAATTTTATAATTATAATTTTATAACTCTATAATTTTATAATTATAATTTTATAACTCTATAATTTTATAATTATAATTTTATAATTCTATAATTTTATAATTCTATAATTTTATAATTTTATAATTTACGTGTTGAAAAAAATCCCTGCAAGTGCTAGGGATTGAACTACCAAACCTTCGTTCACAAAGTTTACAAAGCAAGCCACGTTACCACTGGGCTACCTTGGTCCTAGGAAACTCTTATACTTTACTCTTATACTTACCTATAACGCGAGTTTATATATATATTTCATGGAATTTTTGGTAAATTGTGTATTTAAGTATATAATTAGATTAGAACTGTTGTATTCATCGTAGATGAAATAAAAAATAAATTTTAATACATTTATTTATACACAAATATTGGACAAAAAAAAAAATATATATATATATATATAAACAACTGAAAAACTTCCAAAGTACACTCAGACACGCGTAAGGGGTCATTTTCGACTAAACTGACCACTGGGAATCGATTCCGATAATTTCCGAATCGATCCGAACACTACCGAACGCGTTATTCACTGTTTTGTCAAGGATTGGGGGAATAAAAAAATCAAAACACGTTTCAGGGGAGTTCACACATGCAAAGGCTGCAATTTTAAGCGAAAAGCCGAACTCATGCCGAACACTCCCGAAGTTTCCCGAAGCCACCCGAAGACGCCCGAGGACACGCGAGGTATCGTTTTCGACTAAATCGATCACTGGGAAGCGATTGCAACCACTTTCGGAGCGATACGACTAGCCGTTCCGGGAAAAAGTCTGCTGCGGCAAAACTAAAGGTCGGAAGTGAGTAGAAACGGTACTGGAGGACAACTGTGACCTCGATACACCTTTTGCAACACTTTTGACCGACAGTCCAAATACGAATAACCAATTTACTTAAATAAGTACCCCGTTATTTCTTATATTAAAGCAATTTTTTATTCTTTACTTTACTACTGTTATTTATTGTATATGAAATGAAATAAAAAAAGAATAACTCTTAATACATTTATTTATAAATAACAAAAATATATATACATAAAATAAAACAGAATTATCCGTCCGAATCATGCTCCACCAGAATGACTGCATCCTCATCTTCATCGGCAGATTCCTCCACCAGAATGGCTGCATCCTCATCTTCATCGGTAGATTCCTCCACCAGAATGGCTGCATCATCTTCCGAGTCAGACGATTCCGCTGTGTCCGTCGATGATTCCTCCAGAATTACTCCATCCATCTCGTCTTCGGAATCATCATTGGGCACAGTGTCCATCGACCATGTGGACGGAGACCTCTCCAATGGTTGGTATTCTTCTGGTGAGGTGGTGCTATCTGCTACACCACCCCTTGTCGCCTCTCTAACGCGCTGCAGGTAGGCACGATACCTTTCGCACAAAACGAACATGGTTGAAGTGGAAGATACAGTATTGTCTTGTACTTCAGACATGTTGGAGCGTAGAAAGTAAACTGAGGATGGTGAGGGCTTTCTTATGTATATATAGCCCCTACCACCACCCCCACCTCATCACTCCCCACCTCACTACTCACACAAATAAGAGTAGAAAGTGTCCTAATACTCATATTTTTAACACCATCAATATCAATAGCACTGTCAACATAAGCAATAATCGAAGTGAAACACAGATTTCTCTAGTAACATTGTGTTACTTACATTTAAATATTTAGTAAATAAAACAAAAAATAAGATTCAATTTAACGTTTATTTAACACTTAAACTAGTTATATAATATTTACAATAAACTAAAAATTAAATATATACATTTATTTATCACTAAAACTAATTACATAATTATTTACAATAAACTATGAGATATATACATATTTACAAAAAAAAACTACAAATTATCTGTCCATATTGCAAATATTGCAGATTTCCACTCGCCTAATCTGATAGAGTGGATCTCTGCAAGATTTGCAATATCCCCGCCTGCCTCTCATTATCCTTGTAGTGGCATGGTAGTCCACATGACGATGTCTCCCAGGATCCACCCTAGACTGGTATCCCAGAAAACATCCGTGGCAAAGATTGTATTCCATACCACCCACTACTTGGACCGCAACAAAGGTCATGGTGGTGCAGAAGATGCCATCCATCGGGTTCACCCTTGCTAAATATTCTGATGTTATCCACCGCTGCCCTCTTTGGTGGGGAACATCTACGACGATACCCTCATCATCACTTGAATCGTCTGCACCCTCTTCAGCGTCAAAAAATTCCTCATCGTCTTCCTCGTCGCTTTCCTCATCGCCTTCCTCATCGTCTTCAACTTCTACCTCGTCGTCTTCGGGAGCAGCCAAGTCGTCCTCTACCTCTTCAAGGTACCATATATTGTTGAGGACATCTAGGGATGCTAACCAGTCCAGGAATCTGAGGTTAGCCCAACCAGCAGGTACAGCAGCCATATTAATACTTGGAAACGAATATATAAGACAGTAGACGGAATGATCAACGTTGAAGTTTGCAAAGCAACTGATCTAACGTGGAGTTACACCTCCTCTTTTAAACATGTTGCTGGTGACGTCACATCATCTCTAACGACATACCATGGCTCTAATATCGGCAATTCCAGCGACTACTTAAACAAACAAGGCCATGAGGAGGAACTCAGTTATTATTCAGCTGTCATACCGTACACTTGTTTTTAAAACAGCAATGTCTTGTCCAAGAGAGTGGCAATCGAAACCAACAATCGCCGTATATCCATATAGTATGGATGGTGCAATTCTGTGCTATAATTGTTCCCAATTCTGGGCAAAGCAGCAAATTAATCCATGTACTGGACTATGTTCAAATTGTATAAAAGAAAATCCAGTGCCAGTGAATACCGTCCGAAAAGCAGCATCACGTGAGCGTCTGGAGCAAGAGTGCTACAAGTGTCTACAACCCACGACTCGTACAAATTTTGGAATTATCCGAGATGTTTGTGAGACATGCAAGGTGGAGCACCCATTGAGGCAGCGGTGTCTGGTTTGCAACAAGTACACTGGTGATTGTTGGAACAATATTTGCAGCAAATGCAGAGACGAGAAGACATACAGTGTTTTACTTTGTGAATATGTTGGACATATTTATGGAGGTGTGATGAAACACAACAGAGAATGTTTCTGTCAGGAAGCGTTACTGTCGAGACGGGGGGATTTCATCTGATTAATTCCATAAATATGTATTTGTATTTTTTCTGTATTATATACGTTTTAAATAAATATATTTAATCTATAATTCGTTGTAAATATTTTCTTCTCAATAAAATTTATTAAAATGATTTTCTTGATTTCATCTAATAATTTTTAGGAGTAAAAATTAATTCAAAAATTTTAACAAATTTGCATTTGTATATATTTTTTCGTTAATGTGTATATAATTACTAAGGCTTTGGAGTCTTATATGGGGAAAATAAATAAAACAAATATTAATGGAATACACACATTTTATTATGAAATTTCTAAACATAAGTAAAATATTAGTTGTTATAAATATACACATTTTATATAAAGAATGTGACAATATTAAATAAGAGCTGCTTCGTTAATCCAAGAGTTGTGGTCATTAGAGAATCCGAGCCACTTCACAAAAACCTTGTTCCCTCTCCTTCTTAAAACCTTTTCCACCAAGTAGACATCAGGGTATTTAGCTTTTTGTAGCTCCATTTCATAAAAGCACCCCTTTATTGGTTGGCCATGAATGTCCTGGAGTGTATATGTTGTGGGATTTGTTACATTTATTTTAACGATCTTGAAAAGTTCAGTTGAAAAATTTGGTGTGAACCCCTTTTCAAATATACCTTTATATTTACTGATTCGAACTATATCGCCAATACGAAATTTAGGTTTCAAAGCAATTTTAATGTGATTATAAGCATTTAAACGTGTAGTTGGTTTAACATCAGCAGGTTTCATACCAGTCGTACGATGTATTTTATTATTGTACAATTTTGTAATGTCGGATAGAATGTCAACCCATTTGTATTTACCTCTAGCTGAGAATTCTTTATATAACCAGGTTTTTAATGTTCGTATTACTCTTTCTGCAATTGCTGCTTTTTTCGTACTATACGTGGAGTAATGATTAATGATGTACTGTTTCATTAAAGCAGAAAAGTTTTTGTTGTAAAATTCCGTACCCTGATCGCTTTGTAGATTTTTAGGAGAATAATTTGATTCTTGTAAAATACTTCTCATAGCCTTAGTAATTTCAACACCAGTTTTATTTTTTAGAGGTTTAGTCCACAAATATTTTGAGTAACAGTCGATCACTACGAGAATGTATCGATAACCATTGTTTTCATCAGCGTATGGTTGCATTTCAGCTAAATCCATTTGCCATAAATCACCATAACCTTTGATTATTGTTCTTCTTCTACGGAAATTTCACCTACAAGCTTTATGCAATTCGTTAACAACTTGTAATTTCTCATTACTAATCACCATAATTGAAGTTTAAGTCAGGCGTTTATATAGATAATTTAGGTCTGTTTTTTCACTTTTTTCCTAATGTAGCAGCGTTGTCCGTGACTTCAGCCACTATTTCATCTATCACTTGTTGATTACGATCGTTCCTCCCAGCTTGTGCCACAATATTTCCAAGTGATTTCTGTCGCACTGTCATACCTTTCAGACGGGATTCATCGAGAATGTGGTGCACTTTGCTTATTGCATCATATAAAATAGTATAATTGTCCTCGGTTAATTTCTTAACTCCAGAAATTTCTTTATTAATGTGTTGCAGAGCGTCATTAATCATCTCGGTAATTTTGCTGTGTACAAACTTACTATATTCAGTCCACTGATTCTCCATAAAAGCAATGTGTGACTTTTTAATGTCTTTCATACATTTATCGATATTTTCGTCTACATAGTTACGAGTTACACCATCTTTTTGATTTATTGGTTCACCAATGTTCAGTAAACGCTTATTTTGCATATCAAATTGATTATCTGCGGTAAGTTTAAAACCAATACCTGGAGGTCCATGTACGATAATCGATTTATTATTCTTACTTCTTCGTCTACCGAACTTGTCAATTGTGTTGTTTACAACAGCCATTTCTGTTTACGTCTGACCCCGTTTAAGCATTTCACAATATTTTATACTAATTAAATAAGTGTGAAATGAATTTTAACTTCACTAATAGATTATCCTTTCTTCCCTCATTTCTTCCAATAAACTGACTATTTCGTTATTGACACCATTGTTACCAACCATTTTTGAGCTATAGAGCAGGCGTAGGCGGTCCACCAGTTCTTTCGGTTTATTCCAATATACATAGTCAACACCTCTATTATTGTATAATTTATTAATAGGAACACCTAAGCCAGTTTTAGATCTCGTCACAACTGTAGAAGATACCAATGGTTCTATAATATTAGTGAATTTCTTCCATTTAGCTTTATTCAAACCCTGTTTCATATCATAATTTTTATATGGTGCTTTTGTCTGTTTTAAAATCCCCCCATATAATTGACACTCTTTGTCGCCAATAATAGCCTCATTACTACGCGAAATTTGTGGTTGTTTCATAAATATCATATCATATAACTTAGGACTGCCAGAATACGTCCCCACCTTCTTAGTTCCACGCCACAATGTGATATTTCCATTAGAAAAGCGTATTTCAGCATTACCCATTTGTAGTTTTTCTGTATGGGGGTCTAAACGTACACCGTATATAGTATCATACCTAGCATTGTCGAATTTCAGATTTTCTAAATGTGTTTGCACTATATCACATTTTCCTTCTGCGCCACTAATAGAACTTTCTGAACATGGAGTGCTCATTAACGACGATCCCGGTGGTGTTTCCAAAAAATATTGTTGACTTGCATTTTTGTCACCATCTTCATCACTAGTTTCAGGTGTTGCTTTAAATGTACTAGTACTAGCTCTTGCACTTTCTATCGGTTGTGTTGGTTTCTGAGGTTGTGTTAGCGATTGGTTATGTGAAGCAGATGATATAACCTTTAATGGTTTTGTTATGGGTTCATAAATTTTTTCGAGTGTTAACTGATTCTCAACGTTTCTTCTCTTCACAGAGTTGAATTTTTTGCGCACTGAATCAGTGGCCTCAATCAATTCACGTTTCAGTCTTATTTCTTCTCTCATGTTTCTACCTATAGCACTACTGAGTTTATTCTCACCATTGTCATTCATGTCTAACAAATGCAGCCTCACTGCTGAAGTTATCCCGATGCTATCTGTAGACCAATTAAAATTTTAATTACAATACTTCATGGATATATGAAACTATCAAGTTCTTTGCGATATCTCCCTTCATTTACTTCTCTATCCTTGTCAATTACAAGAAACCCATATTTGTCTTTCCAGCACTCTGCACACATTTCTTGAAATTCTTTATAAGTCACATCCGGTGAGACATGGTCTGAGAAAATGTGGTGTAAATTCATATCATCCTGCTTAAAAATTGCTATGAAATTACTATTATCCCTTACCAACTGTTTAGGGACGCGGGAATACGTTTGTGCCAAATAGAAACAATCTACATGTTTATGACGCCCCATTGAGAAGTATGCTCGAATAACATCTTGCTTTTCACATATAACATCATCAAATATAAATATAGACTCAGGCTCAGCGTCGGATGGTTGCACTATTTCCGCGTTGTTACTGAAGGTGTAATATCCTAGCCCCGTAATCGGTGCTAATATATCGCGTAAATATTCATACTTGGGTTGATGTAAGGACTTTGAATATAAGTAAATGTTTGAAAAACGTAGCCCAAGTGGATGAGTAAGCAAAGTTATTAGTAAATTTGTTTTGCCACAACCACTTGGACCTATTAAGAGTCCGCGAATAGTTGAGGGAAGTAGCGGGCCATGGCGTGATTCGACTTGTAGTCCACACCCTACTTTTTCATCTAAATTATCTACAGCAAGTTTCTGTTTCTGCTTCACAATGCGCATCGTAGCACGGATGGATACTATATAAATAGATGTACGTATTGTGATTGTTATTTAAATGGTGTCAACCGAGAAGCACACACGTGAAAATCGTCGTGGTTTAAAGATTGGTAAGGGGGTAGCCAATTCTCTAATAAATAAGCTCCCATTTGAACTACACTTACCGGGAGGTTACCAGTATTGTGGTCCAGGCACCAAATTACAAAAAAGATTAGCCCGAGGTGATCCAGGCATAAACAAACTCGATGCTGCATGCAAGCAGCACGATATTGCATACGATCAAAACACCAGTAATTTAGCAGCCCGACACAAAGCAGACTATCAACTTGAACAAGCTGCCTGGAAACGAGTTAAATCAAAAGACGTAAGTTTCAAAGAAAAGGCCGCCGCGTGGTTAGTTACAACTATAATGAAGGGAAAGCAACGTCTTGGTATGGGTTGTACGTCAACAACACCCCGTACTACAAAGAAACGTATAATTAAAAAGAAAAACAAGAAAAAAACTAGAAATATAGCTTTTGGTGCTGGAATAGTACGTAAAGTACGTGATGACATACGTAAAGCCGGTGGTAAACGAAAAATCGCTAAGGACACAAAAAAAGTTACGCAAATTGCGCTTCAAGCAGCACGACGACACATGAGAGCAGCTGGTGGAAAACGTAATATTCGTACACCTAGGATAATACCAATACCGAAAGTGGGTGGAATTCTACCATTAATACCCATTTTTGCTGGATTATCAGCTTTGGGTAGTTTAGCTGGCACTGCTGCTGGTATAGCTAAAGCTGTAAATGATGTTAAAACGAGTAGAGAGGAATTAGCTGAAAAAAATCGCCATAATAGGCAGATGGAGGCGATTTCTATAGGAAAAAGTGGTAAAGGGCTATATTTAAAACCATATCGCAAAGGACTAGGACTTTATCTAAAACCACAAAGTTCAAAAAACTTCTAGATGCTCTACCCCGAAAACCTCTCACTAATATCGATCTTAAATATTATGCAGAGAAGATGAAAGTGCCCTATTTTCGGGGGATATTTATGCGGGACACTCTACCATATTCTGGACCACGTCATAATGAGTCGGCCATCATAAATCTAGACAGTATAAATGGCCCTGGAACACACTGGGTTGCATTTAAAAAACGTGGTAGTTTAGTCACATATTTCGATAGTTTTGGTGATTTACCCCCACCGACAGAATTAGTTTTATATCTGCGCAGAGGTTCAAAGTCGACCGACAAAATTTACTATAACTATGAACGCCAACAAAATTTTAACACAGTGTGGTGTGGTCATTTGTGTTTGAAGTTTCTCACTACAAAATAACTACAAACGCTTGTGAAATAACATCTGCAGACCTTGAAATGGATCGGGAAAGCATCAAGCAGATGGGTCAATCACTAATCGCATTCTCCCGTTTACGCAGTCTATTGAAGATGAGCAAACAACAACTGGCAAATATGCCTAAAGAAGTAATGATTGGATGTGCTGCACATGAAATTGCATTAGTATGGGACAAACTACCCCAGCATCTCCAGAATGATATTGATATTTTAAAATATCAATACTGTCAGGAACATTATCATGATGATGATGATGATGGCGGTGGTAGCAGTGTTGATGTTAATGATGGGCCGCCGCCTCGAAGAATATTTTGCTGCTACTGTAAAGTGCGCGATGTCAATGTTGCATCAAATAATGAGATACAAACGTCTCCGTCATCCAGCAAAAAACGAAAATTACACCACGATTATTGCTGTAGTTCACAATAAATTCATGAGAGAACACTAAATATCATCAGTCATGTCGTATACGTTCACTCTATCAAACCGATCTAGTGTGCTCAGTGCTGAGTTTTATCCTCCCATTGAATTAGATACTAATAGTCGATATGGGTTAGGATTAACAGGCTTCTATTCTTACAATTCTATATTCAATGTGGACGAAACCAACAATCGTTTTTGCTATCGAATTGGACCAAAAGTAGCCCCCACACTTATCCACATACCTTGCGGAGCCTATGAAATTGAAGAGATATATCGTGCAATACTGAAAGCTATGCCCGGTGATAAGAAAGAGGAAAAAGAAAAACTATTTCGACTGCGAGCGAACAACAATACGCTAAAGTGTGAGATTTGGTCAAAATATGGAATTGACTTTACACAAGCAAACTCTATTGGTAATTTATTGGGATTTGAATCGACTTATTTGCATCCAAACACTAATCATGAATCAACATTACCTGTTGATATTATGAAAGTAAGGATGATACGTGTAGATTGCAACATTATCTCTGGAGCATATCTGAATACCCTTAAATCCCATACCCTTTTCGAGTTCGACATAGACGTTGAACCAGGTTACAAACTTACCAGAGAGCCAGCGAACATCATATATTTGCCTGTTAGACCTGAAGGACGTCAGTTTATCGACAACATTACACTACGCATATTGGATGATAATGGAGATTTAATCAATTTTCGTGGTGAGAAGATTATCGTAAAGCTAGAATTGAAACAGTTTTAAAATCGCAAACACAATGGGTTTCCGATATAATCAACAACGATTAGCACACAATCGTTTCAATGTGATTGACGATAAAAAGACTAATGACTGCGGAAATCGACTCATTCAACGTGTAGAGCTTAAACGGTTAAGACATAACCTGCCAGCTAAAGATCGTGCATTTCTTCGATCCATCGGATTGAAACTGAGAGAAAAATAGTTAATAATGGTGACTTTTACATCTAGTGAAAAACTTGAGGTGTTCGAGGAACCTGTATTCGATCAGTCACTCGTTAGCTTACATGAGCATACATATAAACCACACGGTTCACCATATTATAGAAACTCTGATGAAGTACGCATTCCTGTCAATTTTCAGGACTTAATACTTGACATTACAGAGAGTTACATTTATATAGAAGGAAAATTTACCCCTAGTGATGTTACCAAGAAGTGTTATCTATCTAACAATGCGCTAGCTTTTCTCTTCGAAGAAATAAGATATGAAATGGGTGGTGAACAGGTCGCTGTCGTTAGGAAGCCTGGCATCACTACTACAATGAAAACTAGGGTGTCATATGGACAAACATCCCTCCCATCGCTACTAACTATAGGTTGGGGTCTCACCGAGAAAAAACAGGATATTTTAGATACTACCAGCCACATTTTCAGCGGTAAACTCCCTCTTAAGTACCTCATGGGTTTTGCAGAAGATTATACCAAAGGTATTTTAAATACAAAACAGGAATTAATTTTAATTATAGCACGTTCCTTTAAAGACTCTTACATTGGAGAAGTTGATGCACAGTTAGAAATTAACAAAATCGAATGGAAGATAAGACATATTGTGCCTGAAGTTAGACAAAAGGTTAAACTATTAAAGAAAATTGATACGAGCAGTAATAATGCTAAAGTTAAAATGGCTTACCGTATGTGGGATCTCTATGAGCTACCCACTCTACGTGATACTGCTTCTGATATATGGGCTGTTAAAACCACTAACAGTCTTGAGAGACCTCGATACATCATTATCGGATTTCAAAACAATGGCAACTCTAGTGACAGAACCAAGGACGCCGCAAGTTTTATACATGCAGATATAAATAATATTCGGCTATATTTAAATGCCGAAGTATTTCCATATGAACGTTGGAATTTAAATTTCGATAAGAAACTCGACTCTGCAGCCTACTACGCCTATGAAAATTTCCAACGTAGTTATTACGATAAAGATATGAGTGAACCTATGATGGACCTTGGCGAATTCAGAAAAAATCCATTGTTTGTTATTGATTGCTCACACCAACCAGATGCAATGAAATCATCCACCGTCGATATAAAAATTGAATTTGAGACACGGAAGACGAAGTTTCCCGAACAAACTCGAGTATATGCACTTATACTTCACGATGCGTATTTAAGTTATAGCGCATTAGATGGTTCAGTTCAGTGTGGCATTGCTGGTGCTAAGTAACGAATACCTATTACCATGACGTCATTAGGTAGCCAATTTCCTACTTTGATAGTTGACTTGCAGGGGTTTCAATATAAAACAAATGATTTTACCGTTAAAGAATTAGCTGTTCTATGTTGTAACACTAATCAGCAAGCACACTATTTCTTCAAACCACCAAATCCTTTCTCATCACTAACCCAAGGCGAACAGACTCACTACCGATGGTTAGAAAACAACTACCATGGGGGCATAAAATGGAGTGATGGATATATTCAACTGTCAGAATTCCCACTAATACTTCATCGACTTTGTCAAAACGCTGTTAATAATTTTCGACGCAACGTATTGTCAGAGGATGTTATAATTGTATGCAAAGGCAAATTAAAGAAAAATGTTCTACAGCATCATCTAAAATGGAATAGAGTTATAGATCTAGATGACTTCTCACCCTGCATACCCAATCTAAAATCGTTAAAGGTACCAAGATGTATGGAACACACCCAACCAAAATATAGTCACTGCTCTCTTGCAAACGTTCACTTTCTTAACAAATGTATTATAGATTTAAATATAGAGTTAAAATAAATATCTTTAAATATGTTTATATTTAGGATTAATAATTAATATTTTTTAATGTATGTCACCAAAAATAATTATAAATAAATTAATGTATAATCTAATAATGTGTTTCATTTATTTCAATTTTAATTTTAAAAATAAAAACAACTATATTTCCATAATAATAATTTTATTACACCATTTACATATTAATATTATTAACAGAAGAATTACAATAAGTGATTAACTACTAATTGAGTTGTCTTCATCCTGTTCTTCATCAGATTGGTCGAGTTGATACTTTTCAATAATTTTCTTAGGTAAGTATTTTTCTATGTCACATAGGAAATGTTTTAAATTTATTTCCACTAGTTGCTCACAGAATTCTTCTAAATTCACAATACCACGAGAGAATTTACCACATAGTTGTGCACCTCTGTAATACCTCTCAGAATCCTCATTAAGCTGTTTAACTTTTTCAGCATCGAAGCAGTAATTCAGATCATAATTTATTGCATGGAGTCTATCCATACTTAAGTCGCCTAGTACAGAAGATAGTCTTTCAATTGCCGAATTAATGTCTTCTGCCCTTACCCAACGTTCTGCTGAATATTGCATCCACATTCTTGCCAGTTATAGTGAGGCTAGAAATTACATAAATAAAATTAGAACAAGTTATCAAATATATGATAAAACTACTTACATCTCTACTACTATTGTAGTGTATTTATAATATTTCAGTCTAAGTTATACTTTCACTATACCTTATTTATTGGTCTGATAATTTAAAGTATACAAATATTTTAAATAGTTTAAATCACGCAATAATTTCGAATTTTATTAGTGACCTTGATTTAGCACCGGTATAAATGGGTGAATTCTCTCCTAAATAAATCAACGCATATTTACCACTAGACGAATTTATTTCTTCTATAAAAGTTATATTTAATAGTTCAGCAATACGTTTAGGCAAAAATGATTTAAAGGTAGTACTTGTACTTTCATCAAATAAATGTACTAATATCGATTTTCCAAAACGTGTATTAAGCATTAACATTTTTTTAATGGCGTAAACCTTATTTAAAATTAACGATGAAATAGGTTTTTGGTCTAAAACTTCAGTATCTTTAATAATAAGTTCATTAAGGGCTAATAAATCGATATTGGTAGTCATATTTAAGTAGTTGAGTACAGTGAAAGAATTACTAACCAAGAAATATTACAGAACTTTGCTTACTTAAAATATTTCAGATCACAACACTATGCTCACTTATTAACTGTAGGTGAACCAGACTAAATATGATTTTGTTCTAATAGTCCGTGCTTTTTTTATAGAAAAAGTATACTACGTCACAAAATATAGAACCCCACCACATTTTACTGTGTACGTATTGAACTAATGTAATTTTAGAGGTCAAGTTGCGTGGCAAGGAGGAAGCTCCGTCCTTGCATTCTCTAATAGTGTTAGCCAAGGCCAAGGTCACCGCAAGTGATCGTTCTGGGTAACAGCAACACTGCGCCCTTGAAGTCGAAACGCACTGCGGCCGTCCAAGGTCAAGGTCACGGTATATGCTATGCGAACCTACGATGCCACCGTGGCCTTGAAGGAACGGACCACAGGTGCACGGTCAAGGTCAAGGTCAGTGGTGGGGGGAGACCGACCTACGGCTAACTTCCTCTACTCAGCACATGTAGATATATAGATCTGTAAAAAATCTATATCTGTAATGAAGAGATCCATAGAAAAGTTGTACTCTTTGCCGAAATGAACTGTTAAAGGTCCTTAAATGCCCAAATTGACATTGAGTTTATTCTAACCTCAACAAGGTCAACTCAACATGTAAATAATTATCAAATTCGGTTCTGGGCCAGGGGATTTTATGCGTTGCCAACGGAAATTATTTAAACAAAGAGAAGAAAAGGAGATCCGCGGGAATCGGCACGTCATACCTACTTATATATTTGATCAAACCTGGTTTTAAATTTAAAAAGTACGAGGTCTTTTCAAAATTTGTATTTGTATTTTAGGAATTGAAAAGGCTAGATATAGATAGACATTCTTTTACACCTCTAATTTTAAACAATTTTATGCTTCGTCGATCCCCTCCACGCTTCTAACACAAACTAGTTTGAAAGATGAAAACAAAAAGGATTTATCTCAATTAGTCGCGCCAAATTTAGTTATTCCAGGACAAATAGAGAAACAATAAAAATCAAATTGGAAAGCTCCTTCTTCTGGGGTTTAAAATAAAATTTAAGTATATATTTAAAACATACGCATGCAATATATTTCTATTTAATGGAAAATGTTTAACGTTGTTATAAAAATTGCATTTTTTGTGTTTCGGCTAAAATTATTGAGACAATGAAGTAATAATCGATGTAATATTTGCGGTCATTATCCATTCTCTGGATAATGTGATTACAAAAGAAATGTTTGTCTTGTTTTTGTAAGGTTTAATCATTACCAACTTCCTCAGTCTCCATGGCCACCGCGATGATCTAAAAATTTCAATTACAAAAAACGTATGACTTAATTTGATACGTTCCGATAGTTCCACAAGAGTAAACATAGTTCGATAGACACCGGGCAGGGGATAAAAAGGCAAGTTTGATGGACTGTAACGAAATGCATTAAGCAAATGCGGTGTTGCCATATTGGTTCATTGAAAATATTGTTTTCTATATGAACTTACTTGTCAATCTACCTATCGACTACGCTAAATGACTTGCATTATCTTACCTACTAATTTAACACAAAGTAATTGAAAAGTAAGTAAATTTATTCTATTTTATTAATAATAGAATAGTGAAATAAATTGGTAAACTATTTATTCTATATTCGTCAAAATGCATTGCTCGCAAGCAGTGTAATCTACATTTCACTTTTAAATTACCTTATCCTTACTATCTTTCATAGCTTTATCAAATCCATCATCAGAGAAAACATTCAATTCCATGAGTATATAAAATGTACGTGAATGCAAACAATAAGAAAGGAAAAATGTAAACTATTTTACCAATCAATCAATCAATAAAACTTTATTTCTTATTTTAATATAAAACAGTACCTCCCCAGAACCCACACCGGGTCCGACCGTGCAACCACCGCGCTAATGTGGTGGCAGAAAGTTTTCTAGACTTTATTAGTGGGACATGAATGAAAGTTTCTCGACCTTCCGTCTCACCGCAACCGCATTCTACTATACCATTTGCCGCGACAATAGCGATGCCTTGCGTTGATACACGACACGGTGATAAAAATAATATTTCACGAAGTGTGCAGCGTACACAACCCCCAAATCCAACAAAGGGTGTCCGGAATGGGGTTACACATTTGAAAAAAACGTAGACCACGTAAACTACCCACCGACATTACCAGTGTCGGTGAAGGGGATTCAACCCAGAACACAGCAGATTATGACCAAGTGCGCTCGTCACTCAATGCACTTAAAAAAAATGTTTTCTTAACCGCCTCTCAAGTTACCGAAGTAACCCCCTCGAAGATCTCAAGGATCTTGAGTTTAATGTGGACTCCGAACCACTTTTGGGGCAATTTTTTTAATGAAAAATTGTTTCGCCTTGCGGGAATCGAACCCACTTCGCTAGGCAACTCAGTTTGCTAGCCAGTCGCTTTAACACACCGGTATCCGATCGCCAGTATAAATAGATTTATATAGCACATAATAAAACAAGTGCCTTTTTGAGAAATACATGTCCTAGGTCTCTCCACAAATTTCCGGAATGACATCCCGTCTAAATTGATTTGGCCTACTGCTGCTACTATCTAAAATAAATACATTTTTAGTGACTCATATATTTTGATATATCTATCAAACATTTGTCACTTTCGCTTACAGCTGGTGATAAGCGAAGAACAACATTTTTTTTTTTTTTTTTTTTTTTTTTTTTTTTTTTATTTCACCATGTTGGATACAAATAATGTACATATGGTAGGTCAGAAGTACAATAGTAACATATTAAAATAACAATAAAATTTATATATATTTCACATATATTATAGTACTAATAATACTATTATTATTGGTCCAATTATTTGATTATTGTACAATAAGTCGTCAGGTCAGAACGAAAATATAAAGAATATAATAAAGTAAAACAAAGTAAACTGGTACTAACAAAAATTTTAAAATCTATATACAGTTATAAATATATATTAGTATAACAAATATGACATGAATGCAAAGCAAAAGAAGAAGAAAAAAATGTGAATTTATCATCAAATCAAAAACTATCATTTAAGAACTCCCTGACCGAATAATACGCCTTTCCTAAGAGTAGCTCTTTGACGTGTTTTTTAAAAATATTAATATTTAAAGATTTTAGGTCATCTGGTAATTTATTGAAAGACTTTACGGCCAGATATTTGGGGCAGTGTTCATACATTGTTGTTCTGTGTTGAGGTATTTCTAAACGCTCGTTATTTCTCGTATTATAATGATGATACTGACTTAGGGTTTCAAAACTTTCATTTTTTGCATAAATAAGGATACTTAAAATAAATATTTAAAGCCTTAAAGTGCTCTTTGCAGCTATCTCGCGATTTTATGCCACACATATATCTTACTGCCTTTTTTTGTAGTTTAAAGACTCTCAAACTTTCATTTGAAAAACCCCAAGCAGTGATACCGTAAGAAAGAATAGAGTGAAAATTTGCGAAATAATACTTTTTTTATGACATCAAGGCTTACAGTATCTTTTAGTTGTTTGATACAATAGCAAACAGAAGCCAATTTTTTGCACATATGCTCATGCACATATGATCAATATGTGTCCCCCATCTACAATTCTCACTATATGTATAAGCCTAGAAATTTTGTTGACTCAGCCTGTCTAAGTGATTTATGTGAAATTCTAATGAGCAGGCTGCTATCAGAGGTTATCAAAGTGTTTTTAAACCTAATTAATACGGACTTGTTTGTATTTAATAAGAGCCTATTATTGACTAACCATCTATTAATGGATTCCAATTCTTCATTACTTCTAAGAACAACATTTTTCGGGCAATTATCCCCTACTACCACAGACGTGTCATCAGCAAACAAAAATATATTAAGTGCATTAAGATCGTTTATGTAAATGAGAAATAACAAAGGACCTAATATAGACCCTTGTGGGACACCAACTGTAGTATGAAGCGTTTCAGATCGACACGAATTAATGCTTACTAGATGTGGTCGATTTTCCAGATAGCTATTAAACCAGTTGAGTGCTAGTCCTCTAACCCCGTATTTAGCCATCTTATCTAGGAGAATTTTATGTGAGACCAAATCAAACGCCTTGCTAAGATCTAGAAAGATACCTATGACAATCTCGCCGTTATCCATTTTATTATGAAGTAAATTTAGAAATTTATTGATACAGCTAGATGTTGATCGTCCTTTTCGAAAACCAAACTGGTTTTTGTTAAATAGTTTGTATTTGTCAAAAAAGGCTATGATTTTATTTGCTGCATATTTTTCAAAGACTTTTGCAAAAGTGTTTAATAGTGCTATTGGCCTATAATTATTTATATCGTCAGTATCTCCGGATTTTAATATAGGTACGATTTTCGCAAGTTTTAATTTGTCCGGGAAAACCCCTACACTAAGAGAAACATTAATCAGGTACGTTAGTTGTTTAGTAACATAATCTTTACATTTCTTTAGCAAATTTGAACTAATTTCATCTATTCCGGCTGAATTGGAATTTTTCAAATTGAGTATAATATCATAGACCTCAGCTTCAGTCGCAGGTTCAAAGAAGAATGTATATAGGTTATTGTTAATATTATTTGATGGGTCAGAGTCGTTATGTGGGATGTTTTTCAATAGTATAGTTGGAATTTCATTAAAATGTGAATTAAAGGCATTTTCTAATTCAACAGAATCGTCTATTATTTTGTCATTAATATTAAGTTTTAAATCATTTATTTTATTCTTTTTATTAGGTTTAATAATATCCCACGCCACTTTAGATTTATTACTTGCATTTGTTAAGATACTGTCGTTATAGTTTCTCTTTGCTTTACGGAGAAGTTGTCTGTAAATGCATTTATACTTTTTATAATACGAGACTATATTAAGGTCCGTTGCGTTCAGTGTCAGGAAGTAAAGATCTTTCAATTTTTTTGATGATACACGTAGGCCTTTTGTTAGCCACGGAGTCTTTTTTTGGTATGTTCTAATATTCCTTGTTTTTTCAGGAAAAGCTAGATGAAGATAAAATAAAAAGGTATCATAAAAAGCATCAAACTTAGCATTAATGTCATACTCATTATTGTACATATCTTCCCAGCTTTCTTCACGGATCAATGAACAAAAGTATTCAATGTTATTTTCATTGTTAAGTGCTCTGTATTTAATTTTTTTGTTTTTTTCTGTTGGATTTTTTACTTCCAAAGATAGCATCTGACCATGATGATCAGATAGAGCATTCATTACAACTTTGCTTTCATAATTTTCACAGTTTATATTCACACAGATATTATCGATACAATTTTGGAGTCTTGTCGGTTCATTTATAGTTGGCTTAATGCAATATGAGCTTAAGAAATCCAAGAGATCTGAGCATTGCTTATTAATTGCTAAAAAATGTATGTTAAAGTCCCCACATAATATGATTTTAGAGTTTTTGTATTTACTTACAACCAGGTCGAGAATTAAGGTACATTTTTCATAAAAAATATTTAAATCACTATCGGGGCTTCTGTATAGTACAATTACAATCACAAAATCATTTGCATTAAAATAAGTTTTCAGTGCGGCACATTCAAAGTGTTTTTCAACAGCATGAGAGTTGATGTATTCCAGTTTTTCACATTTAATAGCATTTTTTAGAAAAATTGCAACCCCACCATTTTTTATAATATTTCTACAATAGTAACTACCAATATAATAATCTTTTATATATAATGATGGAAGCTAAATATTGTTTGCCCAATGCTCGGTTACACAAAAAATATCACAGTCGGTATCACATAAAAATAATTCTAAATCTAACAGTTTATTTCTCATGCATTGCACATTCTGATGAATTATGTGTAATTTTTTATAATTTGCTCCTTTACTAAAAAATTATTTTCCTCTGAACAAAGAAGAATGTGATCTGTGGATATAATACTAGTATTTTGTGTTGTATTTTCATGGTTTATTTCAACTAATTTATGAGAGTCTGTTATTTTATTTGCATCTGGAACGTGTACAGTCACGTAATCCATTAAAAATGTAGAATCATTGACTGCAGTTCAGCAATGAACTGTTTTTACCGTAAGCATTTGAAGAATTCAATAAATGAGAATTTGAACGAGATTAGGAAAAGCTACTCATGTTCCCATGGCCCTTTTACTCAGCCCATTTATACGGATTAAACATTTTTTTTTATATAACGCCCCAAATTCCTCCGTCCGGGCGTCCGTCATGCTAGAACGATCTCGCAGGAACATTCACAACCTGCTACCCAAACCGCAACCGTGAGCTCTTTGATAGCGGTTAAAAAATATTTAATACCTCCAACGGCAGGAATAGTTTCAACTTGCAACGGTATATATTTATTTTAAATTGTAGAGAAATTTCCTTAACAAATTCAAACATGATTATCACAGCTTTCTTTGAATGAAGTAGAATAAAAATATAGTGCATAAGTTTTAAAAAACACATTGACATGTAGAATTCTTATTTGAAAGTTAATTTATTGTCTAAACGGTTATTAATGTTTTGGCTCGAATAGAAGTTGTTAAGACTGTTTCTTTAAGGCAAGTTGGGTTTGAATTGGACATCAGTCACCAAACAGTAAGCCGAATTTTGCACAAATACCACTATAAATCTTTTAAATACCAATTGCACCAGCATTTGTATGAAAGTGATTACGAACGTAGGATGGAATATTGCAATTGGATTTTGTATAATAACGTGCAGCCAAACAATGATTTTTTGGGACTGATTTTATTTTCGGGCGAGTCTAGGTTTACAAATTTGGGATTATTTAACCGACAAAATACAAAATATTGGTCACAAGAAAATCAAAATTTATTACGGGAGGGTAACTTTCAAGTGCGGTTGGGTTTCAATGTTTGGCTTGGAATAATCGATAGTAGAATCATTGGTCCAATAATATTTGAAGGACCTCTGACTGGTGCCAGATACTTGAGATTCCTGGAAAATGAGATTGAAGACATTTTAGACGAGTTACCTTTAGATTTAAGACAGGGAATGTATTTCCGACAAGATGGCGCTCCTTCCCACAATTCAAGGATAGTAATTGTTTACCTTCAACGGAGATTCGGAGAAAACGTAATTTCGACGAATCGTCCAGTGAGGTGGCCTCCAAAAAGTGCTGCTTATTATGTATTGTAGTATATCCTAAATTTCAATCAATTATCTTCAAAACTAAAGGAGAAAAAGGGGCATACTATGATCCTGTTACACCCGGTATATACGATCCATTGTTAAACTTTTAACTGAATCTTTTTGTGCCAGCCGATTGCTCTAAGTAATTATTTGTGATTTGTGAAGTTGGAAAAGACAGCCTCACTAGGCTCCTCTTGATAGCCATAACTGAGGGTAAGAAATATACAGGATGTCCTAGCTCTATTTAGACAAACATTATCTCGGAAACGGTAAGACAGAAAGAAATGATTAATAGAAAAGTTATTCTGTTTAAAAAGAGGCATTTAACCATGTAATTTTCAAATGTACAAGAGCCTCAAAAAGACGGCAGGTTATGCAACTTTACTTCTGTATGTAAGGATGGTGTCCACTATTTACTAGAATTCTGTGCACCGAAGATTTACTTATACCAATCCCTTCCGCAATACTGCGAACAGAGGCATGTGGACTGATTACTATAAGCGCAAGAATATTAATGACATTTTGTTCCTGTCTTGCTGGACGGGCACTGGGTCTTGGAAAGAAACCAGTACGCATCTTTATTTCCACAAGACCTTGCCTGATTAGTTTAAGAATATGGAACATGACTGAATCGAGATTAAACCGTTGATATATCGTAAACCGTCAATGATAAGTATAGGACATGGTTAATAAAATTTGTTCAGAAACGAAAGGATAATCCAAAAATGTAAAAATATACAGGATGTGCCATTTAAAAAAGTAAAGTTGCATAACCTGCCGACTTTTTGAGGCGCCTTGTACATTTGAAAATTAAATGTTGGTTGGTTGGTTGGTTAAATGCATATTTTTAAACGGAATAACTTTTCTATTAAACATTTCTTTGTATGTCTAACCGTTTCCGAGATTATGCTTGACTAAATAGGGCTTGGACACCCTGTATAAGAGTGTACATGGGCATTAGGTTTAGTTTACAATAATAGACACTTAAAGCACCGACAAGGACGTAGACGTAAACGTTTAAAATAACAGTAACGCAAACGCAATAGCGAATTGTTCTACGTTTGTGTTGTCCTACGTACACCTAAAACGTATCGTGTCGAGCCGTTATAATATATAATTTGCAGGAAACAACTACTCAGCGGGCAAATACCCCGACCTGCATTGAATTACACCTTACAAATCATTAAAGAATGGTAACCAATATCATTTGTCAACTCCCTGACCAGACATAGACCGGTTTCGAACTTATTAGTTCTCATCAGTATGCCATAGGTCATGGAGCAGACAAATGATAGTGGCCAACCTGCTAGTTTTATACAAACTATAGTAAATTGAGTAGTGGTGAGAGGTAAGTGAAACCTCTCAAATGGTCAATTGCTACTATACACCATAGATGTCTCTATGGGCGTATAGCGACTTGCGATTCTGCAAGTGCCTGAGAGCGGCGACCTTTCAGTCCTAGGTGGACTTAACCTACTGTTATAATATATAATTTGCAGGAAACAACTACTCAGCGGGCAAATACCCCGACCTGCATTGAATTACACCTTACAAATCATTAAAGAATGGTAACCAATATCATTTGTCAACTCACTGACCAGACATAGACCGGTTTCGAACTTATTAGTTCTCATCAGTATGCCATAGGTCATGGAGCAGACAAATGATAGTGGCCAACCTGCTAGTTTTATACAAACTATAGTAAATTGAGTAGTGGTGAGAGGTAAGTGAAACCTCTCAAATGGTCAATTGCTACTATACACCATAGATGTCTCTATGGGCGTATAGCGACTTGCGATTCTGCAAGTGCCTGAGAGCGGCGACCTTTCAGTCCTAGGTGGACTTAACCTACTGTTATAATATATAATTTGCAGGAAACAACTACTCAGCGGGCAAATACCCCGACCTGCATTGAATTACACCTTACAAATCATTAAAGAATGGTAACCAATATCATTTGTCAACTCCCTGACCAGACACAGACCGGTTTCGAACTTATTAGTTCTCATCAGTATGCCATAGGTCATGGAGCAGACAAATGATAGTGGCCAACCTGCTAGTTTTATACAAACTATAGTAAATTGAGTAGTGGTGAGAGGTAAGTGAAACCAGTAATGGTGATTGGACCACTGATTGCACCCGACTGTATCAATGTAATGTCAAAGATGCCACATTCGCATAACCACCAGCGATTTTTCTTATTCTTGGCCTTTTGCAGATTTAAAAAAATTATAGGCCTATTATTTACCGCTAATTAATTGTGAAAGTAAAAATTTTGCCGTTGCTAATTTTGAAAACATTTTCGGGTGTTCTGCTAACTTGACATGGAAGTTAACAGAGCATCTACCAAAAATTTATTTTCATTAAAAGTAAGTAGCTCAGAATTTGCCGTTTTTTAACCGTAAACGAATGGTGAAAATAAAATTTTAAAATAATTAAAATTAAGGCGGTAAAACCAAAAAAATATTTTTTTAGAATCAGCAAAAACTTAGCAGAATTAAAAACCCATAGGCTTATTATCTGCCGTTAATTAGCCGCTAATTAATCGTGTAAGAAACAATTTTACCGTTGTTATTTTTTTTTAATGTTCAAGTGTTCTGCTAACTTCACATGAAAGTTAGCAGAACCAAAAAAAAAAAAACAAAAAAATATTTTTTTAAATCAGCAAACTAATTCAGAATTGAAAGTTACGAAAGAAAACACATAAACACGAGAGAAAAATGATAATCAAAGTCTCTGCAAAAGACTCGAGTATTAAATTAAAGATTTTTAAAGGAAGGACATTAATGAGACAGGCGAAACATCGTGAAATCAGAAACAAAGAACTGAATGAGACAAAACTGAATAACATGCAGAGTAAAGAAATTTTTGGAGCGAAACTTGGTAGATCATCACGGCAAATTTTAAAACGTCAACAAAATTATAACTAGGGTGAAGGAAAACTGACTCAAAGAAGCCATTTTCAAACGAACTTAATGGTCTTTCTATTGAATTTCGGGGAAAGAAAAATTAAATAATTGCATAAAAAAAATTGCAAAATTATCACGGGACGATTAATTAAAGAACGGGATTTTCTGAAGGAATATTGAGCCCCAAAAGTCATTATCAAGCGAACTTAACGACTGTTCTGCTGAGTTTCAGAGAAAACAAATCAAAAAATGTCAAAGTAAATTGTAAAGACATCACGGCAAATTCGATAACGACACGATTAATTATAGAAAGGGGAACGGTAATGGCCGTTCTGCCGAGTTTCGGGGAAAAAAATTAAAAATTCTTAATAAAAAATTGCATAATTCGCAAGACAAATTCGAAAATATCATGATTAATTATAAAAGCGGAAATAGAAAATTCCTGAAGGAATAGTCAAATTTAATTTCCTTTTTTGGTTTTCCCGCCTTAATTTTAATTTTTTTAAAATTTCATTTTCACCGTTCGTTTACGGTTAAAAACGGCAAATTCTGAACTATCCACTTTTAATTTAAAAAATGTTTGGTAGATGTTCTGCTAACTTCCATGTGAAGTTAGCAGAACACTCGAAAAATTTTAAAAAATTAAGTAAATTGTTACTTTTACGATTAATCAGCTGCTAATTAACAGCAAATAATAGGCCTATGGGTTTTTTAATTCTGCAAAGTTTTGCTGATTCTAAAAATATTTTTTTTGTTTTATCGCCTTAATTTTAATATTTTTTTAAATATCATTTGCACCATTGGTTTATCGTTAAAAAACGACAAATTCTGAGCTCTTACTTTTAATTTAAAAAAAATGTTGGTAGATGTTCTGCTAACTTCCATGTGAAGTTGGCAGAACATCCGAAAATTTTTAAAAAATTAACAACGGTGAAATTGTTACTTTCACGATTAATTAGCGACAAATAATAGGCCTATAGTTTTTTAATTCTGCAAAGTGTTTGCTGATTCTAAAAACTGATTTTTTTGGTTTTACCGCCTTAGTTTTTATTTTTTTTAATTTCATTTGCACCATTTGTTTACGGTTAAAAACGGCAAATTATGAGCTACCTACTTTTAATAAAAAAAAAATTTGGTAGGTGTTCTGCTAACTTCCATTATTAAAAAATTAGCAACGGTGAAATTGTTACTTTCACAATTAATTAGCGGCTAATTAGCGGCAAATAATAGGTCTATAGTTTTTTTAATTCTGCAAAGTTGTTCTGCTAAGTTCACACAAATTTCAAACAGTGCTTTATCTCAATTTAAGTCAAAATGTATCCTAGCATGGATTTACGTGTATTTCTGCGTTAACTTACGTACGCAGCGCTTGTGTTGCTTTAAGTGTCTAATTATTGCGTTCGATGGTCGTACGTAGCTGTAAAACCTTTAATAACAGATACGAATTAAAAATAACTATTTTAAATATAAATAAATAGTTACATTATAATGTAACCCCCCTTTGTCAGCTGAAACAAATATTATTCCATCCAATGTAGCCCTCGGCGTTTTAATCAACGTTTGGCAACACTGCCCACACAGTTGAGCGGTTAGGTTGCAATCTATTGAAACTATTGGAACACTGGAGCATGAAGTGACTATTTGTTTGGCACCGGATGACATCATTGATGGGTTGTCGATTTCGACGATAATCGTTATATTATCTCATAAAAAGGATCTTGTAATTGCTAACAATCCGCTATCAATACAGTTAAATGCACACCATTACTTACAGGGAATTCACACGCAAAAATATAATCAGCGGCGTTACCTCTATATTGTCCAGGTTACAATGTGAATGTTTAGATATGATCTAGAATACGAGTTAATTTAAAAAAATACTGTTCAAATTAAACTGTAATTGTGGTAAATTATATATAGCTGGACTCTTTGTTATTTGCTTTTGTGCTAACGATCTGCAATCATAAAACAGTGGTGTAGCAGGGGTTAGTATTTAAGGTACGAATAATTTTTAGTCACGGAATATGAAAGTAAAATCGTAGAATTAAATTTACTAATTGCTCCGTCACGTCAGGTTTTCGAGAGATTCTAACCTAAAAGTTGAGAAAACCCGTTCTTTCGCTATATTTGAGGTTATGTTATATCACGAGATAATTTTTCTTCACAAAACTCGTTACGGCACCTTAAAGTACTATATAATCTTTATTTAATCATTAATTTTGGTGTACTTTAGTATTTAATATCCCTTCCTTAATGTATTTCTTTTTGTTGTGGTTTGTAATCATCTACACTTTGTATTCTCTATACTCCATACTTATTATAGTTTGTATGTTTTACACAATATTATCAAGATCCAACATTTATTATTGCCAGATGCTTTCTCTGGGCCCTAACTTCAGCCAGACGCTTTAAAGCTCGAGAATCAGAATAAATGTGTAATATGTAAGTAAAAACGCATGATTACTTACTTTTACGTTAAAGTACCATAGCTGGTTTTTATATATGTATTACACAATATTATTAAGAACGGACATTTATTATTGCTAGACGCTCTCCGTGGGCCCTAATTTCCGCCAGACGCTTTAAAGCTTGAGAATCGCAATAAATTTGTAATATGTAGGTAAAAACATGTGCGTACTTACTTTTACGTATTTATGTTCGTATTAGTTATTTCAGTTGCTAATCGAGCCGAAATACGTCTCGTACAAAATGTAAAAGAGGCGACTCGAACCCACAACCTCGTGTGTGAGAATCCAGCAAGCAAGCAAAATAGATTTATTAGAATTAAATGGTACAGATCGTGCAACCACCGCGCCTTGGATATGCCCGCCTTAAGTAAAGTGATGAGTACGAAAACGTCTTACAAAATAATTTTAATTCTCCCAGATCCCCGTCTACGATACAATGAAAATACATGCACTGCACAGCGGTAGAAATTAAGTTATTTATGGAACAAATACGCAGTTTCGCAGATATGACTTGTAAGATGCAATGAACCGTAGCTATAATTTATGGTTTCTTTTTTTGGCATGTGCACAATTGTACAGCTTGGAACAATTTGTCCGTGGAAACAAATCAATTATACATATATGAACGTACGCGCTTACGTGACCGGCGAATCCTGGTCAGATATTTTTATGCAAATAAACTTTATGCTTACCGAGAAAAGCTATTACGGCGTTCGATTTTGCGTATGGGAAGGAAGGCTGGAGGCCGCTGCACCCGAGCGGAGTCGTCAGACCGTGCACCCACTGCAGTGGAATACCTGCTCTAGGCCATTTGCTAGCAATCTGTTATCGCGATGCATATCAAAATAGGTTGGCTGCTGAAGCGTTATGTCAAACTTAATCTCATAATAGCAAATAATCTTACTTCAATTCTGACGGCTAGACAGCCGCTAAATCTATTAATTGTTACGCTTCAAATAATTTCAAGTTATTAAAGATATGGGTGCGAGTGGTTTAAAATATGAAATGGATATCATTGCCCATTTTGTAAGAGGATCAGTCAAGTTGCTCCTCTCGGTGAAACTTTAGAAAAACTAATCCCTACAAATAAGTTATACTAGCAGTTTGCACATGTGAAGAGCTAATCTACTTTTTTATAATTTGACAATATACGTTACACTAGTGAACAAAACTGGCCAAAATTTCACGGTAATATTAGATAGGATGAATAATATTAGCTAAATTGCACACTTCTGTACAGGGTGACTTACGGGAAACAAACGGTCCAGAGCCTTAGTGTTGGTAAGATAAGGGAGGGGTCATTCGCTTCGACGTGGCGACTACCACTTCAATGGAGCAACGTACGATATCTTTGTTCGAAATTGTGAGTTTGTCATTGCAACATAGCTGATCTTTTGTCGCCTTTTCAATATTGGCCGAAATTTTTCTTGCTATGACTTTTTCCTGTCGGGATACCTGAAAAAACGTATTTATGTCCACAAACCCCGTACTTTAATGAAGTTGAAAGATGCCATTACAGAAGAAGTGCATTCGATTGACCGAGAACTGTTCCCTCGAGTTATGGATGATTATTTTCAGAGACTTGAAATCTGAATTCAGGAGGATGACCATCACCTCAGAGACATCAATTTTAATGCCCGGGTACGTTAAATCAAATGGTGGGTGTTGACCTTTCGTTTCATAAAAATAAAATATATTTTCTTTAAACTAAATTGAGTACCGTTAATTTGAAAAACGTCCGTTTCCCGCAAGTCACTCCGAACTATAGTTATTATTAGGCAATTTGTGAATTATAATTTTACATTTTCCAATTATTAATAATTATTAAACTTGAAAAAATGTCACAAACCGTGTCTTCCGATTTATAACTTGAAACGCTACTAAAATGAAACTAGGTAGAGAAAAATTGCATAGGATTTTTTTGTGGGCAGTAAATTTCCTACAAAAAGTCCAGGAGAGCATCTCTGCACAGCCCACCATTCAGGCATGGGAGTTAATTGAATCATCTAAGATGAGGCGTATAGTGGGGATGAGCTGATTTAAATCAAGCGATTTTTATAACGAGTAATTCCAATAAATTAGACACTTCTCATTCCCCATAACGGACTCAATATCCCACGGAGTGTAAGGCAGCACTGGTGTTTCGTTTGTCCGATACGAGCACCTTAAATGATAATACATCACTCGTAGTGCTACGTTGTGTCTGTGAATATAGGCCGAGATTGTGTATGTCGGACAAGCCAACAGTAAATGCACTACAGTCTCTAGCGCCCTGCGGCAGTCCCTGCAGCTGACATCAGGCACCTCCATACCCAAGACACGACTTCGATGGACGAGGGTGTTAAATATACCATTCTGGCAAGCCATTATGAATCACTCGGTCCGGGATTTCAGCCCGGCTGACCAAAAGAAGGCGAAGGTCAGCCTTTCGGATAAGCCGAGGTCTTCTGTATTTTTAAAGAAGGCCCCGTGCGGCGGCTTATCCTTATGGAGATGCAAAACGATATTGTGTTCTGCAGCTCTAATGTGGTTTTTAGTCGAACGTGTTCCAACTCGGTGAGTCCGGATTTACCCGCTCGGCGTCGAAGATGAGACCGAGTTCATCGGCTGCTCTCCGTACTGCCTTAAAGAGAAACGCTCCTACCACTGCATTTTAATGATCTCGGACCATGCAGAGGAGGGGATCCGAACTACTGATGACATTACATGCTCCATCCAGAACCATCGCGCTATGGAGACTCTCCAAGCTCAAGAGTCCACGGCCTCCCCGATGTCGTAGGAGATATAGCCGTGGAACGGACGATTTAGGATGCAAGCTACTATTGAGATGCATCTTCTTGCGGGTTACTACATCGAGTTGATGCAGCTCTTCTTTAGTCCACTTCACTACTCCGAAGGAATGAGAAGGATCGGAATGGCAAGCATCTTTTGTAGCAGACACCTTGTTCTTCCCTGACAGTTCTGAAGACCATATCTGCCGGAGTAGGTGCAGATACTTGCCGCGGAGAGAGTTTTTTACTACACTGACTTCTTGAGTGGAGCGTTGCTCGACACCTAAATAAGTGTACGATTCTCCGGCATCTAGATGGTGTAAGGTGCTTCTGTCCTCGGCGAGTCCTCCAGAGCGGCATCAGTTCTTATAAACATCTCACTACGGGATCGGGTACCGTAAGACATCGGAGCAAGTGAACAATGAGTTCATGCGTGATAGTCGATCCAGGCCATGGAGAGTGCACTGCTTCGCTGGAATGGGGTGATAATCCATATACCTCTCAATGAATGTACTGAGAAGATTTCAACTCATAAAGAAACCACAAAATATCGGTTGCTCCTATTACACAGTAAATTCCATACTGCGTTTGCGCTTGATTTAAAAGCTGAAATGGTGAGATATCTGTTTGTACAATTAATTCATCGCTATGTTTTGAAACAGCAGAACAAGGATTCTTAATTAATGGTAGAAATATTATTAAGACTGACTGATAAGAGAATGATTCTTTAGATATTACTAAAAGGATTGTCAAAATATTCTTTCCATTTGCAATCAATAAATCTCTTAAATGATTACCACCACAGTTGCTGAGGATTATTGATTTTAATTCCATTAAAATAAATTTCCAGTTAGTGGATAAATGTACGTAAATACGGCAACATTAGAACTCGACCCAAAGTTAAAAGATGCGCGTGCTTGTGTATCATTTTATTTCCGGCATCGCGCATTGCTGATATGGCGAATATGTTCTATCATCATAATGTTGGAATGATTTTCGCAAAAACGTTACCAGTCTGAACATATGAATAAATCGTTGAAGACTGTGATGACATGGCGATTAATATAAGTCCTAAAATCAAAACGAATGGATTTTCTTTTATATGCATTTTACACCGTTTTAATTACAATTTCGCCTCTTACAAAGAAATTATTGGAAACAAACTTTTTATCTCTGTTATGCCGCTAAAGTTATAAGTACCTGCTATAAATAATTTAGCTATTTTAAAACCTGTTGAGCAATTTAAGACGCATATACTTAATACGAAAGACATAAGTCACGTTAATCATCATAATCATAAATTTCAAGTAATCCAATCACAATATTTATATTCTGAAATATTTACACATAAAATCTTTAAAAATAATATCTAATCTTCTACAAATAAACTATAGAGCGAGGTAAGTGGTCGACCTCATATCATTCTATCGTTCCCAATGGAAACTTCACATTATCACAATCTTAATAAACTTAAAAATCGTGTAAATGTGGATCAAGATTATTAATTTTTAGAAATAATGTTAACGTAACCTCTTAATGCCACCTTTCTCTTATTCTGACGAATTACTATTATTAGTTTACGAACAAATTCAGTGTCCAGCTTGGTGTTTGTTTCGTTACAAATGAATACAGTATAGATATATTTGGATCGTCAGAGGGTAAGCATTTAAAGTAGCCTGGGAATCAATTTGGAATTACGTTGGGAGTCACCTTGACTGACTGAGAATACCTTTAGTAATTTGAAATTAGTAATATTATAGACCAGGGCCAATCCTGTTTAAGGTAATAAAAATTCTTAGCAGTATACGAATGGTCGGAAAATGTAGCTAATGGTGTAAATAATTAAGGAAAAATCGTCCACACTGAGTAAAAGTTCGGGAAGGGGGGTTAGGGTGGTAATATATACATTTTTAGGGGTTGGTACTTGTTTTTTGCGATTTGCGGCTAAACTATGCATCCTATCAAAAAATGTTGAATGTAGAAGTTGTAGATAATAAAAAAATCTAAAACTTTCTGATTGATCATTATTGACCATGACCTCAAAATTATCGAGAAAAATGCAAAAAACCGTTTTTTCGATGTTTTATGAAGAAAATAAAAATCGAAAAATTTGGTTAGCAAGTTTTCGATTAATGAACTTTACTAGTGCTCATTTTTTTCGTTGAAATCTCAACTTTAATATAGAATTAAAATATAATATTGTTTATATACAAAAATATCGTTAAAAAGCGAAAAACTGAAAAACTACTTTTTAAAAATCGAGTTTTCGGTGAAAATCATGAATTTCTTTTTCTATATTGTAAATAAACGTTTGCATTCATAAAAAGCGTCAATTCTCATACAATACTATGTTATACAAGTAATGTACATGTACCTAATTATTCTCGGCTTTCAAAGTCCCGAAAAGATTATTTAAACTGCAATTAAATAAGTAAAAATTCAAAAAACACAAAGGCTGTGAAAATTTAACTGAGAAAATTTGTTAATTATTTCTTGTGATTCGTAAGTATTTACAAATTATCACGTCAAAGTCTTATATTTGATTATAAAATACAAAAATTAAAAGTAAAATAATTATTTTTTTCTTAGTGGGCAATTCTTCATCGCCAGAATCGATCAAACTTTCGATTTCTTCACGTTAATTTTCTATATCTTCAATTTCTTGGAGTTCTTCTGGATTGTCCAGTTTAGTATCATTATTTTTATTATTATTTATTAGACAGTGGGTACTGTCTTCGTCTTCGATGTCCTCGAGATTACAATTTTATTCGTATAACGATTTTTCGGCATTAGAACATTTATCAGAACCGTGACGATTTGAGCACAAATTTGTGCACTTTAAGCCATGCTTGCGACACCCACATTTGTTATTTCCGCATCCTGTTTCGCAGCTGCAGCAGATAATTTTCAATAAATTTTCAGGAATTAATTCTTGTTCTGTAAATATAGGTACAATGCCATTAACGTGTTGTTTCCATCCCCAATCTGTAGCTGTTAATTGATTACCAAGCCAACTTTGTATTTGAAAATACACCCTGTAACAATGTTGCTTAGCTGCCCCTTCAGTTGGAGGTAATTTTTTCAAATGAAATGAGGATTTAACAGTAGCCATTCGGTAGAGTTCAAATCTTTTGTAAATAGAAGCTATTATTTTTAATCCATTTTCGATAATCGTTTGTTTGTCTGTATTTGTATTGTAAAAAATTTCTGCAAGATTAGGTAAATGTTTATCGGCCAATAATGATTTTATAATTGTTTTTTTTTCCTTTCCCAGCAAAGCTGGAAGTTGTATCGCAGCCAGAAAAACAATGCAAAAATGCTACAATATGTTTATGTGATTTATGTTTAAAACTATTAGAGGTGCAATAAGTATCATTAATATTTCCTGCATCAGGTTTGTGGAAATAGATATTCAATTCATGTGAACTGAATTGATTTAAAAGAACTAAAAGATCTGTGTCTTGACCAACAACTACCACTATTTTATCGGAATTTTTTGCTACTTCAAGGGATGTATTGATAATTAGGGAATCTGCATCTTCTTCATATAACTATTTTTTGCGTAGTTGTTTTGTACATAATGTAAATATTTTTGTGTTATTTCATTAATTGTATCGTTTTTTTGCCAGATTACTTTGTGTAAGAGAAACCCGCCATCAACAACGTATACAATATTGCTCGAAGTTGGTAACGAATCGATGCTCGCAAATTCTGTATATAAATGTGACTTAACATTTTTTCTGAAGCCATTCTCTGTAAACAACGACACAGGAAATGGAGCAAGTTCGTACTGTAAATAATTTTTCATATCATCTGTGCTGCTGATATTTCGCGAAATTCTCTGAAATAATAGTAATGGATCAATTGTAACAGTCTCGCCTCAGTTAGGTACATGTACATTACTTGTATAACATAGTATTGTATGAGAATTAACGCTTTTTATGAATGTAAACGTTTATTTACAATAAGGAAAAAGAAATTCATGATTTTCACCGAAAACTCGATTTTTAAAAAGTAGTTTTTTCGGTTTTTCGCTTTTTTAACGATATTTTTGTATATAAACAATATTATATTTTAATTCTATATTAAAGTTGAGATTTCAACGAAAAAATGAGCACTAGTAAAGTTCATTAATCGAAAATTTGCTAACCAAATTTTTCGATTGAAAATTAGGTCTTCTTTTTTTATTTTCTTCATAAAACATCGTAAATTAAATATTTCGCTTTAAAAAAATTTGGGCTTGTTTGAAACACAAAAAAGAACATTTTCATCAATTTTCATGAAAACATTTTTGCGATAGTTATAAATTAAAAACCGAAAAAACGGTTTTTTGCATTTTTCTCGATAATTTTGAGGTTATGGTCAATAATGATCAATCAGAAAGTTTTAGATTTTTTCATTATCTGCAACTTTTACATTCAACATTATTCGATAGGATGCATAGTTTAGTCGCAAATCGCAAAAAAAGGGTACCAACGCCTAAAAACGTATATATTACCACCCCAACGATATTTTAAACGGTTTGGCCCTGGTCTATTACTAGAGCAATTCCACTCATGTAGTCCTTTATATATAGCGTAACTTTTCGAAGGCATTTGACGAATTTTGTAAAAAAAAAAAAAATTGTTTATTGGACTATATTCATCTGTAATGAAACTATTTTTTCATTATTTACACGATAGGTATCAGTTTAGGTAATACCTTGTCGGAAGTTCCATAGGGCTCGGTACTTGGGCCGCTCTCCTGTAGTGTGTTCGTCAATGGCATAGTATCAGACTTGCATGTACATTAATGTATATAGGCGAATTTACATTAGTATAGCAAATGGGTTAGTCACTCGTACCATTAAATAGCAAGACAACAATTAATCCATGTAAACAGAAGAGAAAAATACTTGTACCTGTAGTGAGGACAGCAAAGTGAATAGCCTGCCAAGCTATTTACTATTTACTTACCTATTACCCTTCTCCTTCCACTGATTAATTTAATATCCGCACTACTAACCTATCAATTAATCCAATGTAAACGCTCTACTCGCTAACTTGCTAGTTCACTAGTGTTCCGATGGAGATACTGTAAAGATTGTAGAACTCTATCGTGAATATGAGTGTCTTTGGGACATAAGCAAAGCAAGTTATCGAAATATCAAATGAGAATGGGAGCTCTAGAAAAAATTGTACAAGAAATGGGGCTGGAAGGTTTTAATATTGCTGACGCTACACAGAAAAGAAAAGTTTGAGACACTTATTTTCAGTTTCAAAGTACAAACTCAGACTGATTAAAGGAGAAGGCACTTTTGTATGTAAACACCAACTTGCATACAGACACTATGTAAATCCGCCTTAATTATTATTGCTCTAACGTTGTGTGAGATACAATAATAAGTTTTAATTATACCAAATGTTTTATATTCTAAATAAAATTCTGAAAATTGAAGATCCATTATCAGATACTTGCCTCTTTACTACGATTAGCTCAGTCGACCCTCTCTCTCTCTCTCAGGGTTCGTTGCGAGTTAGCTGGTGCTCAATTTACGAGGAACTGTACGCAAGCTGCAATACATTCTTGTAAATCTAGTTGCCTACTCTGAATAAAATTTTGTTTTTCAATAAATATTTTTTTTTATTATGCTTTTAAACAAAATTGATGTGTCAAAAAAATGGCATCACAATCTTAAATTATGCCCTATAGCCCCCTTTAAGTTACTACTATCTAAATATTTACAGTGATCTTTTTTAGGTTGGCAACAACATAACAATACTAATTTTACTTATTACTAATATTGTCACTATATTTTTCGATAACCGTTTTTGTTGAAGGTTACAACGTTTTAATCGTACAAACAGTTTATTGAAATGATTTATTATTGTTCAAATAGTCTTACTTGGTGCTTTTATGACGATTTCCACTGCTGAATGCGAACCCCTGGTGCTGTGATAAATATCGTTGACTTTGGAATGTTTACTTGACAGGTTAGTATTTATTTCTTGACATCTGCTTCTTTTCTTTCATATACTATACTATTTATATGACTGATGGTCGAGAGGTGAGCGCACTTGCCTCTCACTCAAAAGTTCCGGGTTCGATCCCCGGTCGTGGCAGTGGAAAATACTGTGAGGGGAATTACACGGATATTGGGTGTGTGTCCGGTGTCTTTAAATGTGTAGCCCCCTCCCGCACAAGGCTCTTCTAGAGCCTTACGGGATAAAGGGGGTCATCATTACCTGTGGTGTGTTTATTATTTACTTACTTTCTTGCTTTATTTTCTTATATTTTAATTCTTTTCTGCCTCAATTTAAAAAATGACGCTCCTTCTCGAAATTTGTTTATTCACCTCTTTTCTTTTTTTTCAGGTCGCTACGGAGATGCCTTTTTACACTCCTATTGATTCTTTTCATGGCAAACCAGATATTGTCTTGCCTACAGCAGCAAAATTTCAATCTTATTCATTACCCCGCTGAAGATCTTCATGACACTTTATTTTAACACATTATTTACCTTTTATTATTGGCTAGCAGGTGTTACTACAGTCCTTAACCTTTATTAACTAAACTAAATCTATTTTAATAAATCTTACATACTAAATTATTGTAATTAAAATTCTAATGTTATTTTTTTTCTTTTTCAGAGTATTCTCTCTTGGACTTAAATTTTTCTGCAGCAGATTCGTCTAAATCGAAGTTTGCAACTAGTTTTATAATTTTAAAGTGATAGTGCGCATAATATTAATGTTGTTTCTGAGCTATCGCAGCTATCCATTATTGCTTTTTCAAAACTTATTAATTCAGTCAAATTAAACATGAAAAGGGGGTGAACACTGCATCAAATATGGCATTTTTGCTTTTTTGGTATGTTATTTATCATGAAAGAGGAATGTTAAATCCAAGTATTCAACTTCGACAGACGACCGGGTCATTGTAGATTTTGTAACGATTTGAAACTTGAGCGGTTATTCTAGGTCCAATAGTTTCGGAGATACAGCTTTTCAAAATTTGATCAATTTTTCAAGTTACACGATTTTTAGCAAAATTTCATCATTTTCTGTACCATTGAACTTTCTGAAGGCCTAGTAAACTAGATAAAAAAGTCTATAACTGGAAATTATTTTCGAACATACAGGCCGAGCCAAGGCGAAATTACAGGACCAAATGAGTTTTTTTAAATGGAATGCTATGTATATCAGTACACTTTGTGGAATCTGGAAGGGTTGCAATGACATAACCCCAATAGCAGAGACTACGTCCAGGAAATCTCCCAAAAATTCTACTCTTTCAAACTGGGAGATAGTCCGCTTACCGCAAACATTACACAAATTAGGCAGCAAAATATACTGTTTTGGATCAAACACACAATACTATACCAGACGTTACCAATCTTTCGGCAACCACTATAGCCAAACCTTCACCTACTAGAACTTCCGTATATAGCGATATTTCTACCTTTCGTATCTTTAGATCTTTCCTGTCCCCCTCATCCTTTTTGTTTGTCCATTCTGTTTCGTGTTCTTGATATATTTTTGTGCGTTTTTTGTCCTTGTTCTAGTTATCGTCCTCTTTTTGTGCATTTTTTCACTCAAAATTAGCTTCATTACAGAATTTGTAAGAAAATTAAAGTTTCCAAAAACCACAGTTTAGGCAACTTTGCGCAGTCCTGCAACAGTTTCGAGTTTGTGTTTAGTTTTTAAGTTTTGTTAAATTTTCTTTTTTTAAATGTGTTTAATTATATTGTTCTTTTTAATTCACATCAAGCAAAAGGAGTCAGGACTTCTCTCCCCATTTTCTTTTAGTTGAACCAGGAGTTGGTCCCCGGGGAGGCAACATTATGTTTTATCTTGAATACAATCGATAGCAATATCATTGTAGGTGTACTTACTAGGCAATTATGTTGAACTAGGCGTTAGATATTTAGCCTTTTAAAAACTCATAAACTGATCACATCCTAGGGTTAAAGGGCGAAAAATAGTACTCAAAAAAGTCCACCCGGTAGTAACAATGAAACATATAGGTCAGCCTCGAAATAATGACATAAAATTAAAAAAGATCCTTAGAGGCTTCGTTGGTGCACTGGCAGAATTATGTGGTTTTTACACTCTAATTATGCAAAGTAATGTAAAATAAACGAGTTTAGTCGAGTATTAAAATGATCCTGGCTGGTTGCCAGTAAAACATGCCACTGTAACAAACTTTGGCTAAGGAGATATCTTACGAGACCATGTTCAGATTAGCATTCCCACTGCGATATATAACATAAAGAAAGTTTCGTTGAAGTTTCCCCGCTCCATTATTCAGCATCGATTTCAATTCATTAACAGGTTTCGGTAAATAATAATTAACGTTTACATACTTGTTCGTTACAATGTTACAAATCAGACGGCGCCGGCGTCTAAATAACTAACATTCATAATGGGCACCTATAATTTATATAGAACTTTTTACCTTCGAACATGGGAGTGAAGAAATTCTTGTAACGGCGAAAAAATCGAATAGATATTTCCAGTGACTTACGACGTTTCATGCTCCCCGCCAAAGAACCTATCTAAACGTATCAAATATCATCTTACTCGAAGTCAGCAAAAATCTCCTTCGAAGGGATTTTGCGGAACTGCAACAAAATCCGATCGAAAATATTTTGCATAAAACTGCGTGCGACACATAGAAATGCTGTCGAAAGATATTTTTGGAAGTACTATGAAAGATCTCGAGACATGAGTGCAAAATGAAATTTTTGTAAACTATAAACAAAATTAATTTTTTGGAACTGCAACAAAAAATCCCCCACGTTTTGCCACGAGGGACGTTTTGTTACAATTTCTAAATGGACGGTTAGGACGTTTTTTGATGTGTTCGACTTAACGTAGGCAGACGTAAAATACAAAACTTATACTTAGATTTTGCTCAACGTAATTCACCAAATAGTATAACACCACCAACAATATATTTTATTCTTTTAAATAAACGATATTTCAAATACCGATTATAATACAGTTTCATAATTAATAACTAGCGTGCTAACTTTAGTTTAAAGGGCACAATGAAGCACCTAGCTCTCCTCAACAAAACAGCAACATACCTCATCAGTTCCTCCTAGAAAATGCAGGGATGGAGTCAATAGGAGGGAATGGGTAGTTATGATTTAAGAAGTAAATTATGGCTCCTATATGGAAAAGTTAGACTGAGCCGTGTCGGACAGTTTAATTTCAGAGGGGAATACATATTATTATGTACAGTGGAGTGTCATTAGACTAAAAAAAATGTAAAAAACTTGTTTTTCTGTAAAAAGTCGTACCAAAAAGTAAAAAATAAAATAATGTACGATTGCAAGAAAGTATATGTATCACATTTATGTACGCATGATTGAAGGCAATATTTGTACTACGGTTCCACCCTTTTCATACAATAATGTGTACAATCATACATAGTGCGCACGCCTTGCTTTTCTTGCAGTTCTACATTATTATTTTTTACTTTTTAGTACGACTTTTTACAGAAGAGCAAGTTTAAAAAAATATATTTTTTTATTTCCTACTTTTTAGTGATACGTTAATTAAATTATTATCATACATTGCCTAAGTTTAATTAGTAGGATAATTTGGATGTTCAAATGTCTTTCGCTTTCTTGCTCCTTCGTGTTACAGATTTTTGAATTTTTACCCCCGCGCCCCCTACGTGCGGATAATTGCAAAAGTAACGGTGGAATATTGTACGGTCATCCGATCTTAGTAACTGTGCAAAATTTCATCAATTGATTATGTCAGGAAGTGTGTTAAATAACGGATGCAAAATTTGAAGACAAACATTGTAAAAACTGAAAAATACACTGTGAGTTAAAGAAAAGCAAGTAAAAATAGAAAAACCTAGGAAGGTAAAAATGCTATCCACTTGTAGTAGATTTTTTTTTAAAACTGGTCTAACAATATTAATTACACTTAACCAACTCTTAATAGCAGAATAAGTCGGGATGAGTACTACTTCTTAGAAAATATAGAATAAAAACTGCGACGAAGAGGTACGAATTAAATAGGTTAGCTTTTTCTGCAAAACGTAATGATTTTGATTAAAATACATGAATCTTTTTAGTACTAGTATGTGATGATGAAAAGATTAGTTCCTCTTAGAAAATATAGGGTGGAAATCTATGGCGTGGTAGAGATTAAACCATTAATAAACCACGATGAACTGTTAAAACTTACATGTAAATAGAAAAAAATCATAGCCCGAGTTTTATTGGACTGTTTCTTTAAATCCTTTTTTATGATAAATCAAATACTTCACGGGTCATACGGTCTTCTTTAAACTTTATCTTGAACCAGCTGTCCTAACTTTGATGTTCTTACATAGTGCCATACATATCTGTAGTTAATGGATGTCATTAACTGGCTTTCAAAGTATCCCGTAAAATTTCTGACACAACTGCTAGAAACATTAGAGAAATATTATTATAGAAACACTCATATCATTAAAAAAACTTACGCTGTTTTAAAGATAATTTACTTCAATGTAATGGTCTATAAAATAAAGTACACATTATATAGTGCTTGGCTAGGTTGTTTTTTATAACATGTATTGCAATTAAATAATATTGTATTGTATAAACGACACTAGGGAAAATAAATAGTATATAAGGTAAAGATAACAATCAAAATCTATTATCATGTTAATAGAGGTTTGAATACCTTGAAAAAAAAAGGAGAATTTCCGTTTCACCAAATGCAACATTAGAGTTTACTGAACTATTCGGTAAAACAGTAACTTAAGCGTGACATTATTGTGTTCTATTACTTCCACGTCCAGTGGAAGTATAGTAACGCAAAAAAAAACATTTATTTTTTTGTTGAAATAGGCTTAAAATGTCATGAAACGTCGAGATTTTAAATTTGAGCGAAAAAAATTTTCTGTCTGTCGGTCGGTCCGTTCGTAACTTTTTTGTGCGCATGTTTACTCTTATGATATTGGCTTGAAATTTGGTACACTTATGTATTATAACGAGATCTGGAACTAGATTATATTTTGATCTAATTCCGTTGAGGGGGGTCGGGAGGTAAATAAGGGTAAATAGGCAAAACAAGCAAGAGTCCATAAAATTGCAATTTAGGGCATGTACGAAAAGTCAAGGTGTCAAAATTTTTTTTACACCAGCCACCCCCCTATCACCCCCAATACCACCCTCACACTATTGTGAAGGGGAGTAAAAAAAATAAAATGTGATTTAATGCGTGTACAAGAACGAAACGTCTCAAAAAAGTTTTTGGCGTTAACCACCCTCTCTACCACCCCCGCCCTATTGTTTAAGGGAATAAAAAATTAAATCGGGATTTAGTGCATATAAGAGAACCAAGGACCTCTAAAATTTTGTTGACATTAGTCACCTCCTCTACCACCCCTTTATTATTAAAGGGAGTGAAATATTACACTGGAATTTAGTATGTATAAGATTTGGCTACAAAGTCTGGATGTGGAAGTAGTGATTCCTTGGGCAGCGGTTTATTAAATCAAACAAGAGTAAGTGAAAGGTTTACAATCTTTTTTTCTTAACTGTATCATCACATTGACCCAGTCTAAAAACTAAATACAATCGAGAACGCATGTTTATATAGGAAATATACAGAGCTTTCAACAATGATCACAGGACACGTGATTTTTTAGTTCATCTTTTAGGCTTGTCATGTTTTAGCCATGTCAGAACCTTCCATACTAGGGATATTTTAATTCGTATGTATCTAAGGGTGCGTTTTCAAGTATCTTTGCTGACGGTTTTTTTTCGACGAAGTTTCAGGAAATCTCGACGCAACGCACAGTTTAATTGGCTCTGAAGCTGAACACGCCCAGCGGAACCAATAAGGCAACGGTTTGTCTACGCAGAATATTTAGCGCCGTACAGTCTTCTTGTAGGCATATCCTAACATTTAACTATTTATTTTAATCTGAAATGTCATATCATAGACGTAGTAGTAGTGTTTTGGTGGATATTGCATAATTATTAGTTCTTTTTCACGGGTTTTGAATTGTTTTAATTATTATTTGAGTACTAATCAGTTCTTTTCAGAACTACATAATTTACATCAGTTATCTTCTGGTGAGTAATGATAAAGAGAAAAAGAATGTTAGGCTAAGTAATGTTTTTTAAATTTTATTCTAGTCCTTTCTTGCCATGGTTTTTACGCCAGAGCAAGATGCCTTCATTTTGATGGTTCATTTTCGAAGTGGAACTCGCAACGAAGATGGATCATGGAAATATTCATTGCAATCATGCATCGAACAATTTATGGAAAAATTTCCTGACGCAAATATTCCATATGACACATTTTCAAATCGTAAATATGTACTCGTTGATCGTTTTGCAAAGACACACTGCCTTTGCAAGGGAAAATCCACTGGTAGGCCAACTGTTTTAACTGAAGTGGTTATGAACGACGTTCGAGAAAGAATGAATCAAAGCCCGACAAAATCCATACCAAAGTTGTCCGCTCAAACAGGTAGGTACTTTTACACTAAATTTTTTAATTACTGAATACATTACATACCAGTTAAATTTAGTTTCTTGAAAATAGACAATATGAATTTCTTTGGTGAAAATTATTATCAACAACTAATAATGATACCTATACTAAAACTCTTGTTTATATATAAAACCTGAATGCAAATAAAAAAATATATAAAACTGGGAATCGGTTCTCTTCAGATGTCTTAATATACCTAAACGACAATTCAACGAAATTTATTTTTTTTAGGTCTTTCAGTTGGAACAACCCATAAAGCACTCAAAAAACTCCATTTGCATCTATACAAGGTAACCGTTGTTCAAGAACTATTACCCCTGATTTTGAAAGTCGAGTAAGATATTGTCGTTGGTTCAACGGAAATTTAAATAACAACGATGTATTGGATTTAACCTATTTTACTGATGAAGCATGGTTCCACTTAACAGGTTATATCAATAGTCAGAACTACAGGACATGGGCTACAGAAAACCCTCACACTTACGTAGAAACAAGTTTACACCCCTTAAAAGTTGGTGTATGGGTGGCAATATCCAGAAGGCGAATTATAGGTCCTATATTTTTTCGTGAAACAATTAATGCCCAAAGGTATCAAACTCTTATTTTATAGCCATTTCTGGCGCAGTTGCATGATGATGAACTGCAAGATGGATATTTCCAGCAAGACGGTACTACTGCCCATACAGCAAGAGCTTCACTTGATTTTTTACGGGAGTTTTACGATGACCGATTAGTCAGCCAGGGACTATGGCCTGCACGGTCTCCAGATCTAACGCCCTGTGATTATTTCTTATTTGGACACATGAAGAACAATGTTTTTAAAAATAGATTACATACCATTGACGAATTACAAGAGGAAATAGAAAGAGAAATCCGCAATATTAGTGTTGATCAGTTACAGAACGTATTCGAAAATATGAAACGAAGAGTCCATGTGTGTTTAGAAACTCAAGGCAGCCATTTTGAGCATTTGCTATAATTTCTTGGCATTTCGTATTAAAATGTATTCATTCATCTTCTAATTTAAATCTCATGTAACAAAAGTTTTTATTATGTAATTTATTTTATTTACTGTGGATTGTTTGATTCGAATGTTTATATTCATGTTGTCTGTGGAAATAAAGATTATTTTGAATTAGATGTAACAATTTATTTCTTGCGAACATTTTTTTTATTCAGATATAGTCTACTATACTTTAACTTGGCGTGTGTATGTATGAGTTAATATTTCCGTACGATTTCATTTTCTCCCATATTGTACACAAAGTTAAAGCAATAGTCCAGAAACATTGTCTACGTGGACAATATTTCTGGATCTTTGTGTACAAGAGAAAATGAAATCGTACGGAAATATTAACTCATACATACACACGCCAAGTTAAAGTATACTAGACTATAAAAGGCATCCCATTTAAATTTGCTTTTAATATTAAAAAACTCTTAAATTTGAGGAATAAATGAATTATCATAAATTTTTTACCTTTAACTAGAACGCCAATGGATTTAGGGTATTTCTGTTTAGTGCAATACCATCGTGTATAGTTGGTTGTCTATATTTTTGCGGTCACGTGTCCTGTGATCATTATTGAAAGCTCTGTACTTTGCTAGTTTTTTTATCGTATTGGACTACTGAAATATATAATTGAATGCATGTCCTTTTTAAAACATCCAGGACAATTAAGACTAAAAATTGCCGTGTATCGAAAGGGATTAATAAAGTTTTGTTTGCGAAAATACTCTCGAAGCCATCAAAATTACACTAAAGAAAAGTTCCTACACCTACCGTGGTTGGATCGTCCCTTAAACTTGCGAAAACCACACCTAAAATCGATTTAATGGAAGATGTCAACCACGGTAGATGTGAGAACTTCTCTTTCTTCTGATTCCTATGTCTCTAATAATATTTCTGGCAAGTTATTAAAAATAGAATATGGGATTAAGGGTGTGTTTCTGAAACGTAAAATAAAGTTATATATTAATAAATGTCATAGTAACAATTGTTGCCACAATTGTAACTATGACAGTAAACGAATAATTAACTCTATTTAACGTTTCAGAAACTGGCCATAAAATTAATAAAGTATGATATGAAAATAACTGAGTTATATTAATTGGTCGCCAATTTTACGCATATTTGTCAGTCGGGCTTCTACAGTCGAGCAATGGATATGTTGGGAAATTGCAACAAAAACTACATATGCCGCGTGTAGATCATGATACACACACCTTTCTTTCTTTAGTTTTGAAGACAAATTATTGAAATTTGGTGCATCTTATACATTTAATAAACCTCAGTATTTCACATAAATGATTTATTTCCCACTTCTGCTTTAACTGACACTAACTTTTGATTTTTAAACGGAACGCCCTGTATATTATTGCATTTTTGAATTCTGCATAATTTCCTGAATCCAATACTATCACATAACTGACATTTCAAACGCCAATATTTATTTTAATTTAATTTTAAATTTTACATTTAAATGTTATGTGTGTATAGCGTATTACGAATAAATGATATGATTACTGTTAGCCAGGAAACATTAAGAAGTTTGGTAAAATTAAAGCCAGCCTTGTCCCTCATTCTCCATCTCTAACTGACTAGGCGTACGCGGCATCATTGGAGGTTTTTGTGTGATTCTTTACACCACCTGAACCGCTGTATAGTTTGCCCCATATGTAATTCAGAGGTATAAAAAACCTCGTAAGAAAACATAAAGGGAGCCGACCACTGGCGTTATATGGTAGCAGCACACAGGACCGGACTTAAAATATATTTTCAGTTTCAAGCAATGAATTAAGGAATTTGAACACTAACCAAATAACAAAATTATTTAAATACACCACACACACACATCACTTACCAACGCAAAAGCCATATATTGCCGGGCATTTTCATAAAGTGATCTACACGGAATAATATAGAGTTACTGCCCAACACCGCACCGAAACGGCATGGTCTACTTTAACAGTGTCGAGCGGTCTTTCACGGATTAATTAAAAATCGCTTCATCACACTTCCTTTTCATTATATATAGGGAACGTATTGTAATCGTGCAAAAAATCGACTTTGAGTGTTTGGTGGATTTACACATTATCAAATCCCCTAACCCAAAAAAGTGATTCTTAAAACATGTCTGTTTGTAGTTTATGTCTGTTGTCTGTAGTCGCATCTAGAGCCTAAACCACTAGATCGGCTTTGCCCAAATTTGGTATGCATATTTAAGATGGCGCCACCTCGAGGCGATATCGTATTATAATAATATATTTTTCTAACTCAAACAATTTTTATTAAATTTGTCACACAAATACTTTCTTAATACCAGTATAAAATGGTATGACCATGCTCCTAGAAAATGCAGGGAGGCAGGTTGTGGGGGGGGGGGGTAGATTTTAAAGATTTTTTTTTTCTCTGTAATAGCTGAACCAATTTTGATTAAATTTAACACACACAGATACTTTCATAGTACGAGTATAAGATGTCATAACAAGCTCCTCCTAGAAAATACGGGGGGGAGTAACGATTAAAGATTTTTTTTTCTAAAACGGCTGTAACAATTTTGATTAAATGTAACTCCCTCAGTATCAGTGTACGATACTAGTTGCTCCTAGAATAGGGAGAAATGCTGTAGAAGGTAAAATTTATAGAATTCAAAAATTATTTTCTCCAAAACAGTTCTTACTCCTAAGTGGAAAAATTTATCCGAGTGGTGTCAGACCGATTTTCAAGAATTGATTTTCTTGTAAAATTTAGTTTTATTGTTCAATTTCAAGATTCAACGAAAATTCAATAAAATTTTCATTAAACTTTCATGGCAAAGAAACTGTTAGTCCACCCCTGGAAGTCCACGTTGACTAGCTAAGTTCATTCGAATCATCAATTCGGTAGCTCAGAGAAGCAATTACATAGGAGTGGGAGTGATCTACGTCCTCAATTTGTCAGAAAATATGTATAACCATTTTTTGCGATGACTTAAAAGAGGCTAAACATCTGCTTTTTGACCTTTTTTTTATAACTAAACTAAAACTGATATGCGTTCGGTCTTCTTTACGGTTTTTTGCGAGTTATTTATATCGCTGTATTATGTATGGTACCTACTATACATGATAAAGGAGTACCACTTGTTCAGTGAGATTTGCAAGACCAATTAGGATTTAGGAAACAGAGCATGCGCGTGAATGTATTTCGTAGCTGACGTCACGTATTTTGATGAGAGGGGGCACCTTATACATAGCCTGACAGTGAAAGTTGTGACGGGAGTTTTGTTGTTTACAAACTGAAGTTTACTAGGAATTTCGTAACTAACAATTGATGGAGTTGTTTTCGTAAGCACCTAAAATTGTACGATACAGTCGAATTCTATAATCGACACAGGTTTAGCCAACCATGTCATCAGGAAATGACTAAAACTATTTTAACCACAGTACTGTCCTGAGCATAAAAAAAATAGGACAACTTTTTTCTCTAATGTAAATCTGTCTCTATTTGAATATGTAATGAGTATCCGAAATAAAACAGATATCACTTTTAATTTATTTTTTATTTAATGCTGTAGTTATTGCTATAGTAAATGATGGATGGTTAATGAGACAAATTGCACTCCGTTATAACATTAACAAAAATTTGGTGTGTAACATTTTAAGAAAGTGGAGAATAAACGGTACGATTAGTAGAAATCCTGGACCAAAGGACAAAGGATATCCTACTTAACAAGAAACTAACTATTAATATTTCGTTATTGCACCATTTATATTTATAACTTCTATAAGTCTGTTTGCCATAGCATTAAATAACCTTATACAATAATCATTAGTAATAATATTTTCCCATGCATTATTTACTATTTCCAGTAATTCTTCAGCATTTCGTTTTTGGATACTTCTTACGAGTGGTCCCCATACTTCTTCCACAGGGTTAAGATCTGGACTATGACTGGGCCAGTTAAGAACATTGATGTTGTTATCTTGAAACCATTAAGTTACGGTATGAGCAGTATGAACGGAACAATTGTCTTGTTGAAATATGAACCCATTATTAGGAAATAATTGTGACACAGAAGGGAGCATAATATTGTCTAAAATCCTAATATATGTTTCACTATTAAATCGTTCCTCAATATGCCACAAAACACCAGGACCACGTGCCGATATCCAAGCCTACATATTGACGGAAAATCTACCACTTTTATCATTGTTAGATATATATTTCTCATCGAATCGAGTACTCGGAGGGCGGTAAACACGAATACGACCGCTGTGTGTTGACTGGAAAGTTTTTTCGTCTGTAAAGATTACATTGTTCAAAAAATTTACATCATGCACTAAAAATTCAAGCGCAAATCGTACTCGAGCTTCTTTATGTTCAGCTTTAAGTATGTATTTCTGTGCTGCTGCATGACAGCGTAGCTCCGATTCTCTTACTCGCCGGCGACCAGTACTACTCGATCCAGGAAAATTCGTTTCTTCAGCAGCCTGAATAACTGAGTAAAATGGATTTTCTACTAAGGCATTTCTACTAATCGTACCGTTTATTCTCCTTTCTTAAAATGTTACACACCGAATTTCTGTCAATCTTCTGCTTTAGCAATAATTCCAGATTTAACTAAATCGCTTATATAAGGCATATTAGTTTTTTGCACACTTGCAATAAATTATGACGACTAATTGACAATGTCACAAAAATTAAAGTTAGATGTACACAACTAGATCTTAGCAAAATACCGTTATAAGACTTGTCCTATTTTTTTTTGCTCACGACCGTACAGAATGTAGGTACAATGTTTTGGTGTTTGTCGAAATTACATTACGCAAATTCATGTCGAAAATCCTCCAGGAAAATAAGAAACGTCATTCGGTACAAATTACTGGTTACTTTTTAGAATGAAATTTATTACTGAGATTCAAGCAAATATCAATTATTAGCTTAATAAACAAAACATTGACTATATTATAAATTGTCGCTTAAATTGACATTTGAAGAAAATCGACTGCTTTTTACAATTTTAAATAACAAATTTTATGAGGATATAAAATATAGTAATTGTTCTTTTAATTACTCAAAAAGTAATGCTTCTATTTTTTTAATATCCAAAACTACGGTTAGACTCATAATATACATAGAGATAGCGTTATCCCGGAGAGTTTATTACTTGCAGTAAAGATATGATGAAATTGTTATTATTAGTTTGTAAATGATTTTACTGAAGTTGAGGATTCAAATATACTGGCAATGAAAAATTCGCATATCTAAAATATGACTAAAATAGGTAATTCGTCTGTTTGACATATTACTTTTGAAATTAATATTGTTTATACCAATATTTAGGGTGTATGCATAAGAATTCTCGAGTTTAGCTAAGTACCACACTGTAGTTTTTGAGAGTACTGTTTATATTTCATTGACTAATATAGCCATTGCTCTTGAAAGTTTGTATGTTTCCCCTTAGTGGAATTATGTGTTTATTTTGTAAAACATGAATTTGACTAAAACCTCTGTGGTGACAATAGAGGTTTAGAAAACAGTGAGTAACTTTTCAATATTCAAATTTTATAACAAACGGACGTCTATATTGAATATACGAAGTGTTTTATAGACAGTGTTTGATTTTGTATATTAAAGCCCGTAGCTAATAGGCATATATCTATACTGAGTCTTTATGTAATGTGAAGATCAACGCCACCATACTATCTAATCCCGGGGTCCTGAATTCCTAGTCCTGGAGTTGGAATCTTACATTAACACTGACATAGTTCCCATGAATACCGAAAACACATGAACACAACCACGTTTAACTTCCTTGGGAGATAATTACTACTCAATTTACTACGAATCATTTAAAGTTTTAGACCAATATTTATTAAAAGTATGAAAAATCTAGCTTTGTTATTTCAGAGAGAAATTTTTTGAAAGAGACTATAACAATCTTATTTATGATGTATATAATATAACAATGTATTTATATACGCACCCACCCTAAATATTTCAAGAAAGAGGAAGCGACAGTTTCGGATAACGTTTACACTGTCAACGGTTAAATGAAGACTAATGATGTAGCAGTATTAGGTAAATCAGCTGTCAAATTTTAATAGAATAAAAAATTATCCACTATTAAAACCTAATAGATAATTATCTTGAAATTTAAATAATAATTCTTAGAAGTATAAAGGAAACAATCAAAGTATAAATTGAGAAATTTTCGCTATTCACGAACGATTAAATACTGGCAACTAAAGTACGATGAATTGTTAGCTCTATATCAAATTATAGCAAAATATCAAATATGACGACGGTATTTTTATTCCGAACTGTACAAAACAAAGCATCTGTGATGTAATATTTACAAAATAAACATACAAGTAGACTAAAATTACAACTGATTTGGATTCTAGATAAGAACATTTGATTATTTATCATTAACAGCGAGATAAGATAATTACGGTATACATTAATTAATATGCCTTCATAGAATATTTGAAATGAATTTTATTTTACATTACACAATAAAATACCTAGAAATCGGTTATGAACAAAACAGTGTCTGTCAAAATTGAACCGGTAGGCACTAAAACTTTTCTTTCAAAATGTTTTCCATAGAACAAAAATAGCATATTGTTTTATAGGAGTAAAAGTGATACTTCTGTGACGAATCCGCAGGTTCGCAATTACAGACGAGTCACAAAAGTGGCTTTTACTCCGAATATGACATGTTATTTTTTCTTCAAACGTCGATTAGCTATAAAAAATAAAGATAAAAAATTTAGTTGTGCGTAGAAAAAGTACTTTTACTTCCGTTGCTAATGGCAAAGCACAGTCGTCCGAAATGTCAAATTTTAATGTCACGAAATGAGTAAGAAATGTTATGATGTTTTTCAAAATCACTTCGACAAGGGCCTTCCCAATTTTGCTGTGAAATGCAAAACCGTATGGAAGGGGTATCTCCAGCATAACAATGAATTTTTGAATATTGGGAGAGAAAAATGTTTTAGATGATCAAATAATACGATAGAGAAATAGTCCACAATGTTACAGGTATGACGGGGAAAATGATCCTTACACCCTTGAGGAGGCGAGCCAAACAATGTTTGTCTTACCACATGCTAAGCAATTTTAAAGAAGGACCTGCATTTTTAAATAATAATAATAATAATAACAGTCATTGTGTTATACATTTATAATTATAAGATACATACGAACTCTACCCAATTAGGGATGCAGCGGATATACTGCCTGCAAACTGGCACTGACTAATCCGGACACTTTTACCATATATATATCCGGTGCTGACGGATTTTTCAAATAGATCCGGCCGGCAAGCCCTATTGTCTGTGTATACGTTTCCAGCCTCGGAAAACACTTTCTCACTAAATATGGAAACTTTTCAAGAGGCAATAACATCGCTATAATTGTAATCAGAAGCAACATTAATAGCATTAATAGGTAAAGTCGAGTTACCAACATTACTCTTTGACGTTGGTTCTGGCTTTAGCATTTCAAGCAGTTTTTCTTTTGAGATTTGTCTTTTAATCTTATTGTTTTTCTTATTGTCATCAAAGAGATTCTGATTATAGTGAGGATCTAATGATGTAGCGATTTGAAAATAATTATTTTGTTCTATGGTTCTATGTAAGCAAATCTGTCGTTTAATTCAGTTACGATAGTGTATTTTAATGTCCCTAATCCCCCACAGCGTTAGCATCAGTATGAAAATTTTTCAGGAGTTTTACCATAGGAGTAACATCCGATATAATACAATTTTCAAAGCTGCATTTTCGTGTTACATCTTCAAAAAGTTCGAATAGCTTAATAGATTCCACTGTTTGGTGTTAATGTTTGGAATGTCGTTTTCCGATAACTATATAAAGTAACACTTTTTTTGTTCTTCTAATCGCTTTAACAGATAATATGTCGGATTCCACCTCGCCTGTACATCTTGTTTAACTTATGTTCGTCCGTATTCGGCTCATTCTGAATTATTCTTAATTTATGACCGGCCAGAGTAGAGGAATGATTAAAACGTGACACTATACAACAACTGACTGCAAATGTCAATCACTGCTCTCTGGGATTCTAGTCCCTTCTCAATGACCAACTGTAACGAATGGATAAAACAACCTGCACGAGGCAATTTTACAATATCACATGCTTTGATTATATTTGAGATGGTGTCAGTTACGACTAGGGGGATATCTTCTTTCGACAATCGCCAGGTTTTTAATATTGGATCGAAAGCCTTTGACCACCGTTAAATCCTTCACAATTTTTCACAGTATTATACTGCTTCAAAACTCCCTTATCATTCATCCCAATCCAAAGGGCCGTGGCACTTATAAAACTCCGATTTGAGTGGTTGTATGTCCAGATGTCAGAAATGAAACTTATATCATCCTGCGCTTTGATAATATAGCCAGAGTTACGAATAGTAAACTACTTCCGGTGGATGCGTATTTTTGTATTTCCTACGTCATATACACACTTAAGATCTACTTAGGCGATGTTAATGTGTTAAGCTTTTTTAACGTACGGAAGTTCCTGTTGATTTGTGAATCGAACTCCAATATATAATCGTGATACCATTGCAAAAATGTCTCTCACCAGCCTTTTTTGCTGGCTATTTGCCAATAAGAGCAGGGGGAAAAGTAGGGGTCATAGCTGGGAGTGATCGGAGCGGTTATGTTTCTTATTATATTTGAATTGAAATTGGATATCGAAGGTTTAAAGGGCCTAAGTCGCCTAAAATGCAAAAATATGTTTTGCAAGGTCGTCAAAAGCAAGCTGTCCTTTGCAGAGGGTGTAATATCAGAACCAGTGGTCTAACTAAAATTTTTTTACTGCAAAAATGTTTGTATGGCTTTTAGCTAAAACATAATATACTTGACAGCAATTTTCCATGCTGTGATTTTACCCCATTAACTACTACATTTTCCCATGTATTAACCCTGCATTTTATTAAAAAATTTCAAAATAACCAAATTCATAACCGTAATTAGCTTTAATTACAAATTGCTGTCAAGTACTTTAAGTTTTAGGTTAAGAGCCATACAAACATTTTTAGAGTAAAAAAATCTTATTTAAACCATTATTGGTTCTGATATTACACTCTCTGTAAAGAACAGCTTGCTTTTGACGACATTGCAAACGCATTTTTAACACAATTTTATTAGCTTCACCTGCGTAACTTTGTCCTAATGTCCTCACCAGGATCATCAAGATAAAACAAAAATATTTAAAAAATGACTAGTCTATTGTCCACATTTTGCCGGAGGCGCCGTTGTTATTAATATATATTTTATTTTATATGAAAAAAATCTAGTTTTAAAAAATTTAAAAAACGCGCTTTAATAGCAAACCGAACTAAAAAGTAAAAAATAATGTTTAAAAATTAATTTTATTGCAAAAAAGCGTGGGGTGCAAAATGGAATTATAAAAATATAGTAAAAAGCACCCCACACTTGTTACAATAAAACGAATTTTTTAAACATTATTTCTTACCTTTTAGTTCGTTTTGCTATTAAAGCGTGTTTTTTAGTTTTTTTAAACTATATTTTTTTACGTACTTCATTTGCAATGGCACACAGAATAGAAAAATAAAAATTCTTTGTCCAATTTCGATATATTATAACATTTTTTCGGCATTTCAACCCTAGCATATATCTTTCTGTAAGTATTTATGAAATTATGCAAAAACATTTGAAAACCAAATCAATGAAGGAAAACGAGTAACAACAATCACTTACACCTTCCTAATGAAATCGCCATGGAAACGCACTGAAAACTGTAAACGCAGCCCGAACCCATTATGAGGCGACAAGGATCAAAGTCTGCCAGCTCTATAAGCAAATCTCCCCTTGATGCCTATGCAGGCTTCTCGTATTGATTTTGGTTATTTTGATTTACCTGCAACAAAAAAAAATCTATGATTAGTATCGAAGCAAATAGATATTAAGATTGCATCGCAAAGTTTATCAATTCTATTTGTGAAGTAATAAGTAAAACTAAACAACATAAAATAAATTAAACCTGCAATTGAGATGGCATGCATAGTCGTAAAGTTGCAATTAACCCAAATACAATTAAAATACATTTAAAACACACGCCTAGTCGTATTCTCCAAAATAAGCAATGACCGTTTGTAGAAGTTTGCATAGTTGTATTCTCATGGTTGCATCTCACAGAGTTGCCAGCTATTTTATTGAGTAATATGGATGGTAGCCTTAAAATAGTGCAGTACAAATGACTAGACAAACATATTTTTTCTTCAAACGTCAGAAAATCAAGACATTTCTTACTCATTTCATGACATTAAAGTTTGACATTACAGACGTCTGTGCGTTGCCATTAGCAACGGAAGTAAAAGTGCTTTTTCTTAAGCTCGAGCGAACTTTTACTTCCGTTGCCTATGGCAACGCGCAGCTAATAGCATATTGTTTTACTAGGAGTAAAGTCACACTTTTGTGACGAGTCTGTAGATTTACCGGACGAACGACGTGAGTTCCGCAATTAAGACGAGTCACAGAAGTGGCTTTTACTCTGAATAAGACATGGTATTTTTTTCTTCAAACGTCGATTAACTACAAAAAAAAATAAAGATAAAAAGTTTAGTTGTGCGTTGCCATTAGCAACGAAAGTAAAAGTCCGCTCGAGCGGAAGAAAAAGTACTTTTACTTCCGTCGCTAATGGCAACGCACAGCTGTCTGAAATGTCAAACTTTAATGTCATGAATTGAGTAAGAAATGTCATGATTTTCTGACGTTTGAAGAAATTTTTTTTATCTTTATTGCCGGACAAAGGAAGCGAGTCCGGCAAACCTACAGACTCGTCACAAAAGTATCACTTTTACTCCTAATAAAACAATATACTACTTCATACCAACACAAACCCCAAAAAGAAAGAAAAATTACGAGAATACCACAATTAACTTTAAAACAAAACATACTTTTGTTTGGAAGAGTTCCATGTAACCTATATATCTATATAAACAAAAGACAAAACCAAGTCACATCGCACTAATTCCCAGATTCCTGAGCCTGAAAATATTCCTTTTAAAATCTAGGCATGGGATGAGAAAGGGTATTGCAAATGCGACCTACAAAACCGGCAAGGTAGCTCAGCCGGCTAAAACGCGTTAAGTGGCGAACGCACACAGTCATACTCTGCTGTGTTCTGACTTCGATTTCCGGCATCGATACTAGAAATGCCGGTGGGTAACGGATGTTGTCTGTGTTTTTCAAATGTGTAACTTCCTTCTGGACAATCTTTGGCATTGGATTTGGGGGGTTGTCGTTAATGTGGTGTATTTGTTTGGATTTAAAACTTAGTCGAACTACTTCACTTGGATCCCACCTATCGCGTTATTTTTTTCACATGATAGATGCTAGCGAAGGTAGGGAAGAGTTGGAATATTGTCATTGCAGTCCTTGATTGCAAACTCCTTGTTATAGAATGGCAAGACGCAAAACTTTACGTTCAAACTGCCTCTCAACTTGAACCTCTTGGAAGGTCCAACGTGCAACATTTCGAAGCACATGTGATACAACTGAAGAACCGAGGTATTGAACATGATGCTCCAGGACGACGTAGTTCGAGGCTGATGCTGCCCTTTGCCGAGGATTTTAGGTGAACACTGCCAATCGTGTCAAAGGAACCCGTGCCGACGAAGTTAATTGCTTGAAATCGTCCTGCTTGTGCTCGAAGATTAAAATACCGTCTCTTAAGAAAACAGGAGAGTATATTCGAGAGGACACCTGGAGGAGAAAAAGTTGCTGAGTTAGAAGAAAGTGACGAGGGAAAAACTAAATTTATGTGATAGCTAAAGATATTAAAATATAATCCTAAAGGATATATCCTGATTTGCACAGCATAAATAGTAAACGATTTCATGATTGAGAGGATATGCCATACAGACGACGGAGTCACAGAAATTATTATTTTTTCCCTTGGAGACGTTCAATACTGTTTTCTTACTGTCTCGTAAGGTTCTGTGCACATTCATTCCTTCAGGGCTTTCTCCTCACAGATTCATCTTGGGATAGGTACACTTACCATACTATTAAGAAACTTATACCCTCTCAAAATATACAGCGGGAAAACTGCATGTGACGGCCTTTATGCAAATGTAACAACGGCAACAAGTACTCCTGTTATCCCGTCTGATTTTCTCTTTGAATTCGTGAAACTACAGTTTCCCTCAAAGATATGTCTGTCCATACTAAAAATAATGCTCAGTTGAGACTCTGAATGAGGCTGAGGTGGACCAGCGGTATGATTGTTTATTCATTATCTGCTACAGAATCAACCCATCATGGCTCTGGTCTATAGGCTTAAGGCTGTATATAAAAAATGCCTAAGTGTAGCATTTACATTCATTATTGCAGTCTACATGGCATACGGTGTTAGCTTCTCTTCTGGTTTAGGTTTAAGTTTTGTGTTAAAAAAAATGTGTAGTGTTATAAGGCAAAAAGTGTAACAGTACATATTATCTGCCCTATTAATTTGAAAGGGCGTATCTATATAAGGATTCACTGTTGGGAAATCTTATTGGGAGTTACAGGACGCGCTCGCGCAAAGAACAAGCCGATGATCTAAATGGAGCACTTAAAGACTGTGAGCTGGAATCTATCGTTATTCACTGGGATGGGAAATTACTCCCATCATTAACCGTAAAGAAATTGTAGATAAGACTTCCTGTGGTCGACACTAGTGAAGCTGCAGAACAACTATTGGAAGTTCCTGTATTACAATCAGGAACCACCGGAAGGGCGCAAGCACTAGCAGTTTACAAAATCTTTTGCGATTAGGGTCTTCAGGATATTACTCAAGCTATATATTTAGATACCACAGCTACAAATACAAGAACACCTGTGTTCTACTAGAACAGTTCCTAGGAAGAGATCTGGACGTCTATTCTGTAAAAGAGTGAAAGCTCATTCCCCTGAGAATTAGGCGGAGTTCACTTGAAAATGAATAAAAGTCTATTCTGTAATAACGGGAGTTGATCACCTCGTGTGAAAAACGCGTGAACTTACTTCTACTGGTAAATCGTCAGGGAATCCGTCAGTTTCCCGGGAGAACGGCGATCCTAACCGTCCTTTTATGACAATTTGCGTCGGCCAAAAATTATTGTTGTTAAATCTGTGAATCAGAATGGACATTGCGGATTTGCTCATCGCCAATGAGGTAATAATAATATAATTCTTAGCAAATATTACTATTACTCTTTTAGTTTATTATAGCCGTATTTTTAAATATATATTACCAATGAGGGTATATCCTTACGAAATTTTTGGTCGATATATAAATTATAGGTATTACGAGATCTTCGTAATGCCGAGGAGAATCTGGAAGGGGAACGGCAAGTTCCTCAGAAGATTAACCCTTTTGCATCATTAAGCGACCAAGCATTTCTAAGGAGATTCAGGATCAGCAAAGAACTTGCCCGTGATACAATCGAAGTGGTAACTCCTTTCATGCAAGCCGCCATACGACGTTCAGGAATCACCATAGAGCATAAAGTAACTATCCACCGATTACCCTCTACTGTTTTAATAACACCGGTACCAGGATAACAATTTATTCAGACACCTTTTACCTAATTAATGATATGTGATAACTTTTCACTTATATGCTCGAAGGTGACGACACTAAACTTTAAAAAGCAGTAACCACAACAAAACAACAATTGAACACTCAACAGCTATCCTCAGAATTACAGAATAGAGGCCCAGTAACATCTGAGTTGCCGACAACACTTTTACGAGATGAACTTTAGAGCGGCGTTCGAGAAAAAATTTGGAGTAATAAGCAGTTCATTGGTTCCAATTATTGAAAGGTTCTAACAAGAATGGGCCCAAATTAATCAAATATATTTCAAGGCTGGGTTTGAAGACCTGCATGTCAGCGACTAAATGTGCGAGTTAGGGAAAAGCCGCCAGCGTGGAAAAACTGCCGCCATCTTAAATTTTTCGGGTTTTGGCTATATTTTTTTAACTAATCGTCCTAGCGAAGTTTGAACCTACCACGTCGGAAAACACAAGAATTGCTGAAATAAAGGATACATTATACCACCTATATATCTAATTTATTTAGAAGACATTGCCTTGTGTTAAGAAAAACTGCAATTTAATATCATGCCTATATTGGAATTTTCCGCGAGTCGCGCAGGCGGGATTAATATCATGGGCGAATTAAGTGCGTTTGTGCTGTAAACAGATTGCGATTTAGTCGTGGTGGTGTTTTATTTTTCAAAATGGATAATTCGGTTTGTATTTCGTGTCAGGGCAAAAAGAGTGGTAAAGGTGCTAGGGTAGAACGAAGGCATTGACACTATTCACAGTTCCAATTTGTTATAACTGTCGAAAAGAGTATACTCGGCGACTTGGTGCTCCATCCAATGCTACGCACGAGGAACCTACCAAAAGAAAGTCCTGACCGACAATTTTGATTTTAAACTTCAATGCTTCTTTTGCGAGTGCGAGGTTACTACACCACATAATTAGACAACCCCCAATTCCAGAAGCCAGGGGCTTCTGTGGAAGGGGGTTACACATTGAAAAACGTGGACATACAACCATTTCCTCGGACAGTGCTAGTGCCGGAGCCAGGATTCGAACCCGGTGGTGCGATGTCCGTGTAATTAATCGCGATTGCCACCTCGCGCCTTAACCCACGCGGCTATCGACTAGACACTGACGAAATACATCCAGAACGACAAGCACCTTATAGTGAAGTTGCTGTTCTCCGTTCTCTGTCCTTGTTGCTTAACATTTCCAGAAATTTTCAGCTTGTTAAAATTTTGTTCGGATCAAAACCTAATTGCACTGGCCTAAGAGGTTTTTTACGACGTTTAATTTAGATCAGCAATTTCTGGAAGTAGACCCCTCTCTATGGAGAAAAAGGTATATATAATTAAACTTAATTTATACGTCTGCTGAATCATTATGCATACTATTTCTACATCCATCAATTTCCTTAAAAATAAAGTATTTAATTATTAACAAAAATTCTAAATATAAACATTAAAAATCTTAGAATAACACAAATGTAGCTCAGAGATTAAATCAAGCACAATGTTTCAGTCTTTAGTTCAATGAAAACATTGAACCTAAACAGATATAAAATGTAACATCACGGTTCGATAAATTTAATAATAATTGTTACTTTAAGCACATAAATCCACTGTTATAAAAAGAAAAAAGGCTCTGTTTGTTGTATAATTGTAATTCTCTGACGATTAATTAATAAACCGAAATATACGTAAGAAAACAAAAAAAAGTCACAGGTTTAACTACAATGTGAGAAAACTGGCAACGATGGTTGCGTGGACCAACTTGCATTATGCGGTCAGTGCATCGCTGAAGTTGCATGAACCAAACTTGTTTGTGTTCTTTTTACTATCGTGAAACGTCCTCTCACAGCTGTATTCGCCGTCTCGCTCGTCGCCGCTAACCGATTCTCCTTCCGACAAGGATGCACACTCGATGTGGCCGTCCGACGGGGTTTCTAAACAGGTTGAGTTATCCACGGGTCTTTGTCTAGGCAAAGCTGATTCGTGCAGATGTCACGTTTCTGATAGAGACAGGATGTCGCGCTTATCGAACGATAGAGACAGAGAAGTCCTCGTTTTGACGGGAACGACTTTTAAATCAGTCAGAGGATCTTTAAACGCAGTACTTTTGAGTTGGGTTCCACACAGACAAATTTGAAATAACAGTTGGAAGGAAGAATCGATTTTCAGTACTGTGTACGAGACACGAAATTTAAAATGTATGAAAGACAAATTACATTGTAATACTGGTGTGACATTTGCAGTTTCACGAGTGTTATAATGAGACATTTCCGCACGGGCATAACACACATTTTTTCTAGAATTTTTCATACCGCAAACCGCTGTATTTCTATAACTTTTGAATTACTTTAGTTGGGTATATCAGATTGAATTTTGTTAAATTTCATTTTCTCATTTGCTGAATCTAAATCAAGTTATTTACTTCAGCTTTGTAATGCATGATTACTACAGCAATAAAGCCTTTTATCGCGAGTTTCCGAATTTCACAAAATCTCAATTATTTTCAGGAGAATTTATTCAAAGTGGCGAAATCGACCGAAGAAAGGACGCCGTACGATAGTCCATGAAAAAGTTGCAAAAAGAGGATTAAAACACAAAAGTTCTGTGAGAGGGATAAAACATGGGTACCCCCCGTTTTCGAGGGCGCTGAGCATGATGGTGACATTTGTAAGGTCCTCACCCCTCAGTAACTACCCTTAAACTCGAAAACCACCCTATTTCGCGTTTTTCTCCATCGTAGGCATGAGGATCGGTATTTTGGTCAGGATTCTGGTAGGCCGTATGAAATTTAACCATACAACATCTTATCCAACTCCGGGGTTGAAACTAGAACCCCTCTCCTAATACTAAAATATCCCCAAAAAAAATCAAAATTCATGAAAATTTGTTTATCACGTTGGTAATATTCATTTCTCCCCACCCTCCACCAGTCACCCTTAAAACTACCCCACATGCCCAATATGAAAAGTCATTTTTACGAGCGATTATTGACAAAATAAATGCAGTAAATTAAGAGAAAGTCAACAAACTGATATTAACACTGACCATGCTGTCTGGGATCCGAACTGCCATGTTTATAAAGAAACACTTAAGAAATTCAAAGCAATATTATAGGATTGGGGATGGATTAGTAATTAATTTCAAATCTAAATCAACATAGACAAACTGAGAATTTAATACCTAAAGATAGAAACGGCTCATTTACATGTTACTATCAAAATGTAAGGGGCATTCGTTCTAAGGCGGCAGATCTCTTTAATGCCACAGCCAGTGTTCACCAATATGACATTATTGCACTCACTGCAACATGGTTGAATGAGAGTTGCTACAGCTCTGAGTTTTTCGATGTCAATAGGTATAATGTATTTAGATGTGATCGGGACTTTTTTACCACTTGTACCACAAGAGGAGGTGGTGTGTTACTAGCAGTTTGTAAAGAACATACCGCAACAAAAATCAATACTAATTCTGTCTGTGAGAAATTACGTGACCTCCAATTTATTGATATTTTATTAGTACAAATTAAATTTAGTCTCCATTCTCTATATGTACTTGTCATATACATACCACCCTGCACAAAATCTGAAGATTATGAAAAGTTAGTAGACTATCTTGTGTCACTCTATTGCACTATGGGTTTGACCTTTTAGTGGTAGGTGATTTTAACTTATCGGAATATGTGCGCTGCGAGATTCGGTTCGTGCTATTTACAATTTTTTTAAGTTCTTTGAACTGAACCAATATAATCATGTTTCAAATACAGATGGTAGAATTCTTGATCTCGTTTTCTGCAATAGCAACTGTTCTGTTCACAAAGCATCTGAAATTCTGCTTAAAGAGGATAGCTATCATCCTGCTATATTAATCCAGGCCAACTATCAAAAGTCTAGCAATAGTAATTTTCCTCAAAAAAACAACTTTGACTTCAATTTTAAAAAGGCAAACTTGGTGGACTTATATAGGGACTTGCAGCTCACTGTTTGGTCATTTATTGAACATTTCAGTGATGTGGATTTGGCAGTAGACGCAATGTACTCCAAAGTATATGTTATTTTTCTAATACATGTACCCAAGAAACAAAAAAGCTCTGGTGCTAACCCCGCATGGTTTAACGGTCAAATAATACACGATACTAAGCAAAAAGAAAATGTGCTAAAAATATACAAGTTACATGGCACTTCTGATGGTGAAAACGAATTTAGAAGGTTAAGGTCCAAAATTAAATCAGATATCGATAATGCATATAAATTATATTTAGCCAATATTGAAAATAACATTCAGGTCAACCCAAACAACTTCTAGAGTTTTATTAAAACAAAAAATAATTATACATCCATCCCTTCATCTTTGAAATATGAAAATCAAATTATCGAAGACCCGCAATTAATAGTTGATAGTTTTGCTGACTTCTTCTCAAAGTATTTTCTGAAAATTATTTGTGGCATTCTACGAATATTCTTTCCTATTAATTGGGTTTTCTACCACATGTATTATTATCCTCTTCAAAAACAAATATAATAATAATTCTATTATTTTGTAGATTCGGTGATTTGTTTTTGAAGAGGATAATAATACATGTGGTAGAAACCCCAAATAATAGGAAAGAATATTCCTCTCAAAATCCTTCACACCTCCCAATTCCGGCGACGATAATTTTAACGGCACACCTAAGAATAACTCCAATGTCTTAAATCTGTCTGTTATCACTGAGGAAGAGATCATTGAGGCCATTAAAAAAACTAAAGCCACTATGACCATGGGTCCCGATCTAATTCCTACATTTTTATTAAAGATTGTGCAACTGTATATGCCAAAGCACTATTAATTATATATAATCTAATATTAAGAAATGCAAGCTTTCCTCAGAGGTGGAAATCTTCACGTGTATGCCCTGTATTCAAAAAAGGTGATTTGAACGAGATTATGTACTATAGACCAATTACCATCATTTGTAACTTTGGAAAAATTTTTGAAGTAATTCTTCACTCCTCCATATATTCTCATGTCTCTGGCACAACATTTATCGATCAATATGATTTTATGAAAGGTAGGTCAACTGTCACAAACCTTGTGTGCAAAACACAATTTCTTTGTGAAAGTCTGGATAGAGGTGGTCAAGTTGATATTATCTACAAGGACTTCTCCAAGGCTTTTGGCAAGCTAGATCATAGTACTTTGATTAGTAAACTGGACACCTTCGGTCTTTCTTATTCGTTATTACAATTAATTGAATCATATCTGCAGGATCGAAATTAATTTGTTCAGTACCGAGGTTATAAATCTGGCAGTTTCTTACAAAAATCCGGTGTGCTACAGGGGTCGACACTTGGTCCGCTTTTTTTTGTTATGTTCATTAATGATATTTTGGAGGGTTTTGATAGTAACACCCATTTCCTCCTGTACGCAGATGATCTAAAAATATATCGATTTATTGACTCAATAGATGACTGTGTTAATCTTCAAAACTGCTTAAATACCATTAATACATGGTGCAATGACAACTATTTACCTCTTAATGCCAGCAAATGTAATGTAATGTCATTTGGCAGAAAAACCAACATGTACATGTTTAATATAACATTGACAGCGAAAGTTTACAAAGGCCTGAATTCATCAAGACCTTGGAGTTTATTTTGATCCAAAATTATCTTTTAATAAACATGTAGAAATGACAACTGCTTCCGCTTTTAAAAGCCTTGGTTTCGTGATACGTAACTGTAAAGGTTTTAAAAATATTTCCACCCATCGGCTACTTTATATAACTTGTGCTATGCTTCTATTGTGTGGAGTCCAATTTACAATTCCAATACTCTACAAATAGAGAAAATTCACTGTAGGTTCTTAAAATCTGCTGTGTATACACTTTACGGTGAATATCCACCCAGAGGATTTCCACAAACTGAATTGCTGGAAATGTTTAACTTGAAAAGTCTCAGCAATCGTAGAGTAGCTAACTCCATAATTTTCCTCTTTAAAATTGTAAATAATAGTCTGGACTGTATCAACCTATCAAATCAAATAAATTATATAGTTCCTAGAATTAGTGCTCGAGATAATCACGTACTTGCAGGGCATACACCACGAACAAATATCCTTATATCATCACCAATCTATCGAATGTATGCCAATTATTGTAAAATTGAACATATTATTGATATATTTTTCTGCAGCGAGAGTGCAATTAGAAAAACTGTTTTTGGCATGGATATTTCCTATGACGGTGATTTATTATATCATTATAGTATATGTTTCATTACATTTTTAAGTAGCTTATATTGTCATATCTATCATATTTATATATTTTTTATTTATATTGTCATGTGCATTTATATCTATGTTAGTTCCTTAGTATTTTATTGTATATTTGTCTTTTTACTCCCCACTTTTACCTCTTTTACTTAGATTTATTATATATTTGTGTAGATACTATATTTTCTGTACCTAATCCTGTAATTTTTTTTTTTTATAAAATCTTTATTTTCAAAATTTAAAATTACATAGGTACTTAATATCTAACTGTTTACAAGTTACACTTTGGTTGTTTCGGTATATATATAAAGCAATTGTGCAAGAACAATGTATCAAAAGGTGGAAGATGGATGTGAGCAATTTCTTTTCTACAAAGGAATTGCTACACAACCAATAAAGGAAATAATAGGGGCTTCGCCTGTTGGATTTTGTAAATAAATAAATAAATAAATAAAGCCTCGTATCAAAATATCAACATTGCTGACCTCAGTGGTGAATTATTTCCACATGGAAAACTATCATTCTATTTTGCGTTAGATCTAAATAGAAATTTTTTGTAATGGCTCTTAATATAGAAAAAAAAATTTGTGTCCTTTTCTGTGCAGAAATCCTAAAGTGATAACGAGAAAAGTCGGGGAGGGTCGTTGATTAAAATTTAAAAAATATATAATAGTTAACGCTAATGACTGATTAGTACGTACTTATTGTTACATAATAATATACGCTAAAAATAAAATAAATTAAAAACATAGAAGGGTTTGCTAGGCAGCTTTTCAGTAAGCTCACGCTTCAAGTAAGATACATATACCTGATACGCTCAGCTCTGCAAATTCTAAAAAAAAACCTAACAAAAGCCAAATTCAAACCCTTTGCCGACGCACGCGTCCAATGTGCGTAATTTGCATTTAAATCAAGTTAGTCTGGCGACGAGGAAGCCTGAATAACAAAGTGCAAGCGCCCAGCTACCCCCGTGCGCTCGGAGCTATTGAACAGTGAACACATGCACGCATCAAGTGAGCGTGTGTTGTACGGTATATTGTCGCGGACAATAACAAATGAATCATCCATCTCCCGATAAACGGATCAAGTAACACATGTCTCCCCACCTCCTATTGGGAGAGCTTGCTGCGGTCCATGCAGAATTACTGTACGACTTTAATTAAAGTGACACATCGCCCTTAACAAACCCTCGAGACTTGAACTGTGTACAGATTTGGCGCCAGGATACTCGGACCGTATTTTGATTGGTTGTGTTTCAGAAATGTGAAGAATGCCTGCTTCTAGACAACCATTCCATAGTTTACGATTTGTTGAAATAACTTTTTTTGTTAATTGATTTCTGAATGAACCAGTACTTAAGTTAAATCGCATTTAAAAATTGTTTAATGATCTGTATTTTTAATGTGTTTGCATACATTTTCTAACAATTCTATTGATCTATGTAGTTAATTCAGATGTCACCAAAAAATGGAGGTTCTCTTTCGAAAGATTATTTGCAAAAAATGGGGAAACGGAAACAGCGAATCAAAACAAAATTGTGTTTTTCGTAACTGTAACAATAGTATACTTATTAATAATTATTAGTTTTTTTTAAGGACTTATTGCTAAGTTTCCGAGTTGTTTCTGCACCAGTTTTTATTAGAATGATTTTTTAAATTTAAAGGCAGATATAATGCTTATGGCGAGGATAAAATACCCCGCACAATTACTATGGAAACTGACAGTTAAATCGTCTAAATTTTTTATATGTTGTAGACTTTCACCTTCGCAACAAAATTCTCGATGAAGTGAACCTCCAAAAATGTGCAGTTTTTGAGATATAGCTTTCCATCATTTTAAATCGTTAAGATTTCCTTACTCTTAAATCATTAACTTTGGAAATGAAATGTTTATTTAAGTCCAATAATGATATATGAATTTTCTCAGAATATTTTTTCAACATTTAGCAAATATTGAACAATACATGGCACTCCCAGAGCAAAAGTTGCGAAAAAAATATGATAAAATCTCTAAAATCTTAAGACAGAATCATGGAGTCTCAAATTAAACCGTTTTTGAGTTCGAATATCTTGCACAAACAACAGTCTGGTTTTAGGTCAAGCTTCAGTTGTGCCTCTGCTCTTTCTGACATAACTGATGACATATTCAGAGCCTGTGATGACAATAAAATTAGCAATTTAACATTACTGGACTATTCTAAAGTGTCTGACATGAAAAATCGTGATATTTTACTAAATATGTTACATTTTATAGGGTTTTGTGATAGCGTCCGAGATTTTGCAGCCTCATTCCTATCTGATAGAACACAAGTAAAAATTGGTAGTAAGATTTGCAACCCGTTAACAGTTAGTCAGATGTGGAGTACCGCAAGGCAGCATTTTACGTCCAATTTTATTTACCATATATATCTCTTGCTTTCATTAATCCTTACAATTTTTTCATTGTCATCTATATGCGGATGATACGCAATTATATTGTTCGCTTAAGCCTGAAGATTTAGAATATGCCATAATATGATTAATAACGATTTAAATAGCCTCTATAATATTTTCAATGTATGATCAGCTTCTAAAAATCAATCCTAGTAAGTCATCGGTTATTTTGCTTGGAAATAAGAATTTTACTAATTCGGTTAGGGCAGAGGCTCAGTTTAAAATTGGCGACTCATTAACACCATACTGCGACAGCTCTAAAAATCTTGAACCCGTGAAAACGAAAATGGTTGAAATTAGCCATAGGGAAGTACTTACAAAAAATGTTCGTTTTTCATTTCTACATCACATCCTCGAAAAATATACAGGGTGTTCCGTTTGAAAAAAATTATAAAATTCAATTCAAAAAGTTCTAAATTGAATAATCATTTTCGACCACCCTATATATTTCTAGGAAGTGAAAATGATTTAGAAACATCACACAGATGTGTCGTAACTGATGTTTACAAAATTTTTTCTTAAAATCCGTATGGTGACTATACTGATTTTTTTTAAATGCATCTGCGGATGGCATTATTTCAACAACAAAAATCAGTACATCCAAATGGTTGGGAGATAGTCAATAATAATATAGGATTGAAAGGACGTTTCTAATTATCACTGATAAATTTATACATTCTGATTGCAAATAAACATAATGTTTATTGTTATTATAATGTGACAATAGATTGGAGTTTGTTGTTACACTAGTTCGCTCTTATAAAGCGCTTTGGTTCCTATAAAAAAACCTGCACCGCTAGAAACCCCCTTGCGTAGGTAAAATGTGAAACGACCTAATATTCTAATAGTCCTAAAGAATTATTATTCTCTGAAACCAAAATGAAATAATAAAAATCGCCCTTTCCTTCAAAAGTTACTAAAAATGAAATAAATAATTTGAGGCGGGTCACGTGTTGGTGTATTTCTGTGGCAGCCATTTTGCAAGAATGGTGCCGGCCTCGCGAATTAACAGGCATTTTAGCCCGGCAAAGTAACTCTTATTTACGTCAAATTCTTTTATTGCTACATTTATAATAGCAAGTAAATGTTATGAAACTTTCAGTTTCACTGAGAGTTCACGCTGAAATTATTATTGAAGACTCCTCATATCCGATAATTTTTCTTAACGTTACCTATTGCTCAAACATACCAATAAATGGGTTACTAGGTTTCCCTTTCTCCAACCGACATGAGTCAAATTTGAAATGACCAAACAAGATACACCCACGACGAAACGTAGTTATACTTGTATCATTATTCTGAATGGGAAAGAAATATATAGGCGTGTGTGTGTGTGAGTTAGTGAATCTATTATACTATTATTGCTTTTCAATAATGTACCGTTGTGTAAACACATATAATGGGTTTTTAGAATTTAATTTGTCTGCAAGAATATGTTACGTATCGACATATAAGTCTTGTCTAGGATAAATTTATTCGTAAGGTAAAAGTTTATTTAGATAACGTCTCTAAATTGGTATAATTAGGATGTTCTGTCAGTTTACATAATAGCATTAACTACGTACTAGCACCTATTTAAATCCAGGTGTAAATAGCATACGTAATTCTTAACATTTTAACGTGCTAAAAGAAAGCTTGATAAAAAATAAAGACGTTCTAAATGAAATAAAATGATTGTTCAATGAATCTGATGGCATCAAGCAACTCAATATATATATAAGCGAAATAAAGTCATCTAGTATAATAATTGCATTATTAATTTAAAAAACAAGCGTCCCACAATCATAATTCATTTGCCGAGCAAATAGATTTTCTATACTCGTTTGAACTGGAATATACTAGAAATCACACACATTTTTCCTGATTTGGAACATTGCAGTATTCAATAGCTGCACTGTCCATGAAAAGTGTTTAGGAACCTATCTTTAAGACATCTGCGTTCAATGTTGTGAAAGCTTTTAAAAGAAAATATATAAACAATAAACATATATATCTAGTTTTTCTTGACAATTTTCTTTTGTCATTAAAGAGGATTAACATAAACAATATTTTTTATATGATCCCATAGAAAAAATGCAATGGGTCATGGCCGGAGAACGCAGAGGCCACAATTGAGGACCAATATTTGCAAAGCACTGATCACCGAAATTATTGGCTGAAAAAGTGTCAATAATTCCTCTACGGCGTGGTGGAGCACCATCATGTTGATACCACATTATCCGATGTTCTGTTAATAGGCACACGGTCCATGTATGGAGCAATAATATATTTGTAATATTTTCAAGACATTTCTCTCTTAAAATCAACGAAATCTCAATTTATGGTGTATACAACAGCATTTTGCATTTGTATGTCAATAGATTCATCAGTAAACTACATACTGCACGTAAGATTTCTACTAGTAGAACGACCATTTAAAAAAACCTAGTTGCCTAGGAGTCAGAGCATTCTTTGCATGATTTGATCATACAGGGCTGTCGTGCAAAAGAAATTCGAAAACCTTAGAAAAGTTGCATATAACTGTAACCAGTTTTGTTTCATCTTCATAAACTTTGGAATTTTTCTCTTTCTATATACTTAGGAAAGTATTGTTCTTCAAGTTAAATAGTATGAATTCCGGACTGGCAAATGCCTTTGCAAAGTCCCTCAGTATAAAGGCGGGGATACGGTCGGGTTCAATTGACAATTTAAGTTTGTTTTGTTTGATTGCCTGTAGTACTTTCACTTCAGAAAAATATCTGATTACTAAATTACCATTAACTCTCCATCTTTTTCTACCATCTTTCTCGTGACTAATGACGTATACTTGATGTGTTTGAGAAAAGGGTTTTATGAGATAGTCTACAAATTCATTGACTACATTGTTAGGACTATCTAGGGCTGACTCGTAGTACATTATTACGCTAGATATATCACTAGCTCCTTTTTGTACAGTTTATGTATGATCAATACTTATTAGGGTTTCATTTTATAGAATTTTCTATATGGGAGATTGATACAACTTCTAAATGAAATGTCTTTATTTATTTTGATTTTGAAATTCGTTATTGCGTAGATATATCTGATTTTCTTATAGATCCACCAAGTTTTTCCTTTAGTAAGCGTGATATATTTTTTTATATCGACATTAAACCTTGATGGAAAACTCCTGTTGCAGATACTGTGAATTTTTCGAACATAATGTTACGTGCTTACACTTTTCAGTAAACACTTTGTGGATTCCAAATAACTTGCAACAAGAATTTTCACAAACCACTGATTTATTTAATCACTAAAATTACACTAGCAAATACTTAAAAATCACACAACTAATAATAACTTAATCTAATATAATTTCACTACTTTTAAAACACTAAGCACTTTACTTTTCTTCTTAAACTTGTCAACTCTTGTCTAACCTAAAAACTCTCTTGTCTGTTTACTTCACTAAAGTGCATACTTCACTCAACTGAACTCTTCTTCTACAAACTGTCTCTGTAACCAGAACCACAGATTACCCAGAACTGAACTGGATACTAAACTGTTCCTTATTCTTCACTAAACTATACTGTTCTGTTTTTCCATCTGCTGGCTTCACCTCTTTATATACCCACTTGGAATCCTTCTAGAACTCTTTTCTAGAATTCTCCATAGTTTTCTACCATGTAATAGATGATTGTTCGCCAATTGGCTCATAGACGGCGCCACCCTACTAGTCAGGGAAGTAACTAAGCTTCTGAGGAAAACTTTGAACATGAACTTAATCACATCTTTCCTTGTTAGAGGGCAGCACATAACACTGCCCTCTCCTTAAGCCTGAACGTCCCGGTCAGGCAATTCAGATTCCCCAACATACTTCATACTTCGCCAACCTATCCAAGTGCACGATCTTCATCTTGGACTTCTTTCTACGTTGAATCCTATAAACAACGTCGTTGATCCGAGTGATGACTGAATACGGTCCTTCCCAGGGTGGGTGAAGCTTCGGAGATTTTCCCTTCTTTCGCTGTGGGTTATATAGCCAAACCAGATCGCCCTCCTTGAATCCTGCTGACGTTCCCTTCCGGTCATAGCTAGCCTTCATTCGATCACCACTCCCTGTAGGTGACCTCTTGGCAGCCACATTCGCACAAACCTTGCAACTGCGACACCAAGCCTCTACATCCTGACAGCTATTTACCCAGTAAAATCGCTCCCGTACTCTAGCCAAAGTCTTATTTCTGCTAAAGTGCTCTCTGGATATTCCCTCGTGCACTTCCCGAAGTACTTTTGGTACTCGGCACCTGGGTATCAGCAACCGCATGGTAACTTCTTTCCCATCCGGGCTCTCCCATGCTCTCCGTAATAGGCCATCTATAACCCTAAGTGAATCCCATTGCGCCCATAAAGCCTTCAGTCCAACACTTTTACTGGAAACGTCCTTCCATTCCGGGCGGATTCCTTTTTCTTTCGCCTTCAACATTGGTCCAATTTCATCGTCGTTCAGTTGTTCCTCTCTTAGAACTTTCTTTGACCAGTCCTTCGGAACCTCTATCTTAACTGCCTTCACTTCTGCTATATCCTGCTGCGTTTTTACATTCTCGGCATTCACTTCCTTAGGGCTCCTCTGGCGACAGTACCTCTTGACATGCCCCAATTTGCCGCAATTATAACAGCGGATTACTTTTGTCGGACCTCCAGCACTTCGCTGCTGCTTCGGCTCCTGTTTCGGCGGTTGCGGTTCCTGTTTCAGCTCCGGTCGCGAACTTAATTCGTTTAGTAATTGTGCGACCATTTTCTGTATGTCTGTTAACATAACAATCAATCTCATCTTATCAGAGCGAACTTCCTCTTTCTTTGCAGTGTTTACTTCCCCAGGATTCCGTTCTCGACACTGCCGCATCATATGTCCTGGTTTGCTGCACTGATAACACCGAATCACCTTCCTTGGCTGTCCATCGCTCTGTTCTCTTTCCTGCTTCCTTGGAGCATCTGGTTTGTTCATCAACTGGCTTATCATTTTGTGCAGGTCAGCCATCAAAGATTCCATATTTGACTTTTCTAAATGGTTCTCTTCTTCTACTTTCATGGCTCGTACTCTCGGATGTAGAGTCTCTTCATAAGCGGCCTCAACTTCGAGGGCATGGATCAAGGCTTCGCTACCAGTCTTAGCTCGAGTTAATCTAAGGACTCGCCTGATCTCCTCATCTCTTATGCCATCGATGAAAGTACCAACTATTAATTGTTCCTGGAATTCTTTGGGTGCATCCGGGTAAGCCAAGTATGTCAGTCGCTCAACAGCTGCTTCAAAATCTTGTAAACTTTCCCCAGCCTTTTGTGTGCGTGATTTGAGCTGAGTCCTGTATACTTGGGCGAGGTGTTGGTCGCCATATCTTAGATCTAGTGCAGCTTCCAAAACTTTAAAATCTCGTTGCTGCGTCACTGGGATACACTGAAGCAACTCTGAGGCTTGGCCCCTTAATGCTAGCACCAATGCCATAGCTTTGTCTTCATTGCACCAATTGTTTGCGTATGCCGCTGCCTCAAATTGTCTTTTATAGGTTGACCAAGAAGTTTGACCATCAAAGGTAGGCGGTTGTAATCGAGGACCTGATGATGATAATACCAGCTGGCCTCCTTGTTCTCTTAACAGTCGCTTAAGTCGCTCTACCTCTCCTTCAACTGCACGAAATTTTCCTTCTATATCGGTAACTTTCCCTTCGACGCCAGTAACTTTTCCTTTGACTTCAGTTACTTCCTCTTCAACCTTATTTACTTTTCCTTTGACATCACTCACTTCTTCTTCGACAGCAGTCACTTTTCCTTCGACGCCAGTCACTTTTTGTTCAACTTTATCTACTTTTTCCTTGACCTCATTAGTGGCTGACAGGATAGCATCTTGTTGCCCTTGTATAATTTTCCTTAATTCTTCTTTCTCTTCTAGACGTCGTTTTTCTTGTTCTTCTTTTTCTTCCCGACGTTGTCTTTCTTGTTCTTCTTTTTCTTCCAGACGTCGTCTTTCTTGTTCTTCTTTTTCCTCCTGACGGCGTCTTTCTTGTTCTTCTTTTTCTTCTAGTTTTTCTTTCTGACGTCGTCTTTCTTGTTCTTCTTGACGCCTTTCTTGTTCTTCTTTCTCCTCTTGGCGCCGTTTCTCTTGCTCTTCCTTTTCTTCTTGACGTCGTTTCTCTTGTTCCTCTTTTTCCTCTAGCATCATTTTTCTAAATGCGGCGAACATGTTTTGCATTTGTTTTTCAGCAGCCATGCTTCTTGTTTCCATTCAAAAACTAACAAACAACACTAACAAGCCTTATTTAAAGTCTATGCCAGGTACAAGTCAAATATTTTCTCACACTAACACAAATTAGTCTTGTCTAATTACTTCCCAGTTCAACTCACTTCACTATCTCCAGTGGTTTCCAAATAGAACACTATGGAACTTCATCAAATTCTTCAGAAATTCTGTTGCAATTCCGCTTCTGACACCATTTGTTACGTGCTTACACTTTTCAGTAAACACTTTGTGGATTCCAAATAACTTGCAACAAGAATTTTCACAAACCACTGATTTATTTAATCACTAAAATTACACTAGCAAATACTTAAAAATCACACAACTAATAATAACTTAATCTAATATAATTTCACTACTTTTAAAACACTAAGCACTTTACTTTTCTTCTTAAACTTGTCAACTCTTGTCTAACCTAAAAACTCTCTTGTCTGTTTACTTCACTAAACTGCATACTTCACTCAACTGAACTCTTCTTCTACAAACTTTCTCTGTAACCAGAACCACAGATTACCCAGAACTGAACTGGATACTAAACTGTTCCTTATTCTTCACTAAACTATACTGTTCTGTTTTTCCATCTGCTGGCTTCACCTCTTTATATACCCACTTGGAATCCTTCTAGAACTCTTTTCTAGAATTCTCCATAGTTTTCTACCATGTAATAGATGATTGTTCGCCAATTGGCTCATAGACGGCGCCACCCTACTAGTCAGGGAAGTAACTAAGCTTCTGAGGAAAACTTTGAACATGAACTTAATCATATCTTTCCTTGTTAGAGGGCAGCACATAACAATAACTTTCATATATCTGATTTAACACGTTATAGAAGGAGTAGCAATCTTCGTCTACGTCATTGGATTCGGGTAAAAAGTCTCCGTTAGTGTTGATAATGTAACAGGGAACAATTCGGCTTGCAAAAATTATAAGTATTGCCAAGGATGCTATTAAAAGGGTTATTTTTCTTTTGCTTTTATAAGATGAAGAATTTGTCGTAAGTGGCGTAGGTATTTCCCAAAAATAGAAAAATTAATAAATTTTTTTCCGAACTCAGCATTACCACCCCCGTAAATCATAAAGGGATGATTTCTTTTGACCAATTCTTTTTCAGGAATGTGTCGTAAGCGACCTACGAATGTGCCGTGCTAAAAAACAATTTATCGGGGAATTCTATTACGCAGAAACAGAAGAATTAATACACATTTCTCTGTATTCAGCACTACCAATCATCGTATATAATCAAAGGGTGGTTTTTAGACTGATTATTAATAATTCCTCGTACTCAGCACTACCACCGCCGTGAATCATCAAGGGGTGGTTTCTTGTACTAGATCTTTTATAGAAATATGTCGTAGGGGGCCTAGGAATTTGTCGTGCTAAAAAACAGTTTGTCACGAATTTTCATTACGCAGAAATGGAAGAATTAAGACATTTTCCTCTGTACTCAGTATTTACCACCCCCGTAAATCATCAAGGGGTGGTTTTTCGCATATTGCTCACAATCTTTTTTCTTTTCACCACAAATTTACGACAAAAAAGCGCGACAATTGATCTATGTATTGACAATGCAAAATTTCAATATGATAATGCTTGATATATCTGAACTTATTTAATTCCTATAGCATCATGTTTTCCTAATCTCTATGGTTCTCCCTAGCTTTCCATTTTGCCATATGTCACAGACTCAATTTTAAGTTACTTTCTGAACAGCAAGCCATTCACTATTAAGTTAATAAAAAGAAAATGCACGACCTTATAATTCGTTTATCTTCAAAAACACCTTCAGAGCTCAAGAAAATCATAACCATATCAGATAAACCAGTCCTAAATTACTTAGAGACTGCACATGTGTGTTCCAGGTGGATAAGGTCAAAACCACAATATTTGATTTTGATTCAAATATCTATTTCTGCTTTCCATATAAATCGATACAACACAAAGCAATAAGTAAAGTCGGTTAAGCATCACCTTAAAAAACATAATCCAAACGTTGTTTTGAAAACTACCGGACATATATTTTCGTTGCGCATATACGACATTCCTTTTATTATGTATTTAGGTTAGGGGGTGTGCTCAGCGATAAGGGGTGGACTTGCAAACCCAGTTTCAACCCTATTATATGATTACCACCGACTGTATATTGGCAAACTACACGGTTGTGTGAGAAACGAACTGATGTTCAGCGATTATAAATTGCATGAGGCAATAACGCTATGACGTGACCTTCCGACAGTGTCACATTAATTTTTACCCAAGCAATTCCATTGACATTACTATTCAAAGAAATATTTGAATTTGTAATTATCAATTAAAGTCCGGAATATTAACGACGGAATCAAGCAAGGTGGCCTAAAACTTGTACTAATTTGGATAAAGGAATAAATCACGCCGGTAATAACAGGGACATCCCACGTAGTCCGCCGTCTCGAAATGAAAATAAGTATTTTATTAGTAATTACGAGCCCAATTATTAGGCAATACAATTTATAATTTCTAGCTTTTGATCAACTATACAGTGAGTGCAAACAGCATTAATTTTTAATTCCTAAATATCTTATGTCTTAAAGAATGACTAGTTAACTATTTTTTTTTATACATTTATTTAACGTCGGCCTATTTCCGCTACTGAGGCCTAACACCGACGCCTGTAGACGAGCTACCCCCAACCAGGAATTTTGCCGAACCTCTTCCCTTAAGAAGAGTAGGGATCTTTTACTTGCCTAACATTTAATAGACAAGGGACCGACGGCTTTACATCCCCTCCGAAGGATGGTATATCTCCTATATAACCCTCGCCTAAGGTTGTATAGCTTCCGCGCATACACTGATATACAAGCCGCTGGAAGATGTGTGAGGCGAGAACGCGGTTTCCGTTGGAATGGTCACCAATCCAAGTACTAACTGCGCCTGTCGTTGCTTTACATCGCATACCGAAGTATGTACATAGTAAAGACGCACCTACGCTCGCCCCACTAGTTAACTTCCTAAATAACAATTTACTCTCTCGCCACCAGCTTGGATTTACAGAGGTTAAACATTGACGACGCAATGTATGAAGGATCATCTTGAGAAAAATAAAAAATATACAGCAGTCCTTTTAGAATTGGATAAAGCTTTCGATACGGCACCCCATGAGAAACTTCTCAGTGTTCTTCAACAGTGTTCTATGGTGGTGATCGTGCTGAAAGTCTTTAAATCATACTTAACAAACTGAACTCAGTGTATTAAAATTAGAAGCATATCAAGTGATCAAAAAATGCTCAGATTGGTATTCCGCAGGGTACAGTATTAGGACCACTACTTTTCAATGTGTATATTAATTGCTTAATCAATAGTAGTCATTCATATGAAGGTGATCCTGAACTAATTTTTAGTGGGACTACTTGGGAATACATAAGAGATCGAGTAATATCGAGGCGCAAAATGGAGCCCACGTAGGGATCCGCTACGCATTCATTCGCTACTCCCGGACACCCTCTTCAAGCTCGAAAATGGGGTCCTGTGCACTGTCTAAAATAATCCCCGTCGTAAAAGCTGGAGTACGTTAAAAATAACTTCACTTGGTACCCCTGTGGCTTCCTTTAAGTCTCGCATATATAACAATACCTACGTTTCTTAAAAATAAAATATTTTACTTTAGTTTTCCCATTACTTTTGGCATTTACAGTATCCAAGATGTAAACGGTATTTACAATCCAAGTGACGCGTGATGATTCATCTACGGGTTTCAAATGTGGATTGTAGGCTACCATACGATTCCAATTATTGGGCTCTCACTGCATTGTTCCTCATTTTGTCTATTAATATCTCAATATCGGTGAAGCTAAAAAAACTGACAAATATTACATGACCATTACATACCTATTGTAACCACTCACTGATCTTGTAATAACTTACGTTGAACAAACTCTATCAAAACAAACTGTTTCCACTTTCCTACATTGCCTCAGCGGCTGCGACACTATTGTTTAATTCTGCTGAACTATGGAATCGAAAGAATGATGCGGATTTTTTTGGGTGTTGGTGTCGATCCAGCTCGCCTCGATGCTGCATCAGAAATATTTATTCATCACGCCTGTACAGAGCCAAGCAAAGAAAGCGTCTTGGTTTGAATACTCTTAGGCTAGCTTCATCTAGTATATTTTGCAAGATTAAAAGGTACAGATGGCATCATTGTTTATGAATATTAAAGATTATTATTGCATATGGAATCTTCGGAAAATCGACACGAAAATAAATTTCATTTGAAAAAAATTAATCATCCAAATGTGTTTGATATCTACTGAAAAAAAAATGATCAGAGGAAAATATGTTTCTTTTACAACTTTCCTTCTAAATCAATTTAGGTTCAGAATATACTAAAGCTCATGCATGACACTGGTCAATGGCTCTCCAGTCAACTATACTCACAGTTTATTGTTGCCTATTATAGTGATTTCAGGTACAATTTTGTCCCATTATAAATCGTCGTGCTTTACATTCCTTGTAACACTACTGGACTTCTTCGAAACAATCTCATTTGGAAACAGTCATTACTTTTAATATGAAACCTAGATAAATAAGTGAATAAACCGGTCGCATTATTCCACTATATATGTGGTATATCTGGGTGATGGAGGTGAAAGTGGAATTAAGAATAGGAGTATTAATAAACCACCTCGACCTTTCTCAGGCTCATTACTCAAAGCTTTGAAATGCTTTCATTATTCACAGAACTAACGACTAGGTATGCTGATCAATTTGTCCCGAGAATGGAATGCCACTTTTACGTAACTAAAACCATAATAGTTATTTATTTAAATTTAATACCGAATATTTACATAATAGAAATCACGGGGTGCTAGATAAAAATATTGCTTGACAACACACCCTTTCATTTGTCAAAAAATACTGCATTTTCCAGGCGCGGATCCAGGGAGGGGCTATGCCCCCCCCCTAGATCGCAAACAAAATTAAAAGTCTACATTAAAATGATCAAATTCTCCAGCGCCCGGCGTCGCACATACGGTTTTAAACGACTAATTGGGTATCCTAAAAAAATGTTTATGTAGCGATACACAAAACCTTAGTAAGCTCACATGCAATAAACAGAGAATGCAATGATATCTTGTACTCCTTTAGTTCTTATAAAAGAGAAGCTGCTTCGAAATATTTCAATGCTATATTGACGGAAACTCAAAGTAGTCAAAATATATTGAAAGAACTTAATGAATTAACTCTACCTAGACTTACCAACAAAATGAGAAATCGTCCCAACCCTAACTTATCCCCAAATTCTCCTGAAGACCATTATAGAATTTCCCTATTTATCCCACTGTTAGAGTTAGATTATGTTATAAATGATCTGAAAGCAGATTTCCAGTGGAAACAATCCATTTAGCTTAAATATTTGTTGGCCAATAAATGTAATGAAAGCAACTGAAACAGAAATTATGACAGCTGGGAGGATGCTAACAGATAATGTACACAGTTATTTTAGGAAAGAAGATCCACAAATAGTAAAGGAGGAATAGTTAAAGGAGAATTTGATATTTGAAAGTTGAAATTGAGCGCTTACTCAAATTCCATAAATAAAGACATAAAAGCCTCGTTCAGATAGTTGCGGAATGTGAATTTTTTGGTGCGGATTTTTATAAAATTTGTTCTAAAACAGCGAAAAGTTCGTAAGAAAATTCAGTTACTTTTAACTAGTAGCTAAATTCACAGATTAAGTTTTCTTGGACCGCATATGTCGAATTTAAAAAAATCCGCAAGCGAAAATTCCCAATCCACAGCTATGAGAACTAATCTTACTTGTTGACGGTTTAGAAACATTACAATAGTGATGAAAAATTTTTCAAATTTCTTTGTACTCTACCTATAAGCGTTGCTAGTTCAGAACTGAGTTTTTCAACTCTAAGATGATTAAAAACGTGGATTATATCTAGAATGTGGGGCGAGCGTAGGTGCGTCTTTACTATGTACATACTTCGGTATGCGATGTAAAGCAACGACAGGCGCAGTTAGTACTTGGATGGGTGACCATTCAAACGGAAACCGCGTTCTCGCCTCACACATCTTCCAGCGGCTTGTATATCAGTGTATGCGCGGAAGCTATACAACCTTAGGCGAGGGTTGTATAGGAGATATACCATCCTTCGGAGGGAATGTAAAGCCGTCGGTCCCTTGTCTATTAAATGTTAGGCAAGTAAAAGATCCCTACTCTTCTTAAGGGAAGAGGTTCGGCAGAATTCCTGGTTGGGGGTAGCTCGTCTACAGGCGTCGGTGTTAGGCCTCAGTAGCGGAAATAGGCCGACGTTAAATAAATGAATAAAAAAAAAATCTAGAATGTCTAAAGGCCGCTTAAATGGATTGGCTTTGATGCACATTCACCGAGCTGTAGGTGATGACATTAAAATTACCAATATAATTAAACGATTTACAAACAAAAATATGGTGGAGTATCGAATTTTTCCTTTAAATTACTTAAGCAGGTATAGTAGAGTACATATTTACTGGGCACTCAAAAAACGCACCAAAAACTTTACGACTTCATTATTATCGCCGTTGGAGCATGCGGCATGGTGTCATCAAACAAGCCGACGCACATTAAAAACCTATAAAGGTGAGTCAATTTGCGAACGAAATAGAACAGAGCTGAACTTAAAATTCGCATATATTAGAATGTACATATTAATAATACTAGACCGCAGCGCGTTGTTAAAACTGAACGACTGACTTACTGATCTAAATATATCTTAAGCGCGTGCCTGGGCGCAATTACTTTTGCTATTAGTTTAACGAAATTTTAATGAGGTCGTAAAGTTTTTGTTGCGTTTTTTGAGTGCCCAGTAAAAGTGTACTCGACTATACCTATTGAAATGAATTTGTTATAACGTCTATAATTATAATATATATTTTTATTTCTTTAGTATTAGTTTATGTATTGTGTAAGTATGGTACTCTATGGCCCTTTTTTCCATTTTTTTTTTTTATAAGTAGAAATTATATTTTATTTTATGAAGCATAATTGCTCTTCTTGTCTTAATAAGGTTTTTGTCCTATTTTTTAGCGTATTCTATTTGTATGTTTCTCTCAATATGTTGTATGCTACAATTTATTAACTTGAAATTGTTCCGCTAAAATCAACCGTTTTCGAAATATTTCGAAAAAAACGAAAAAAGTGCAATGACTTTGGCGATTTTCGTCCCTCCTCAAAATTCCACGGGGTTTTTTTGTTAGATAAATTTAGTGTAGCACTACTGAACACCCACAAACAATATCCCAAAGTTTCATTAAGTTCGGAATTTTTCAAACGTATTAAGTACATGGCGACTGGATTATGGTCAAATTGTCCTACAAATTTTCTGGCCGGTTTTCCAGTCCTACGCCATGAAAGTGTCAGTTCCACGATCAACATGTTTAGCGACTGCGTAGAACTTTATGTACCTCTATGGAGAATTTTCACAGAGTAAAAAATTGGAAGACTCGTTCATCAAAACGAAGCCACTCACGAAAATTCAGCCTGTTAGTAATCACTTAAAAAAAGGGACGTAAGACACCAGACTATCAGCCAAGGCCTTCGCTTGAGTGAAGATCCAAATACAATTTTTTGTCGAATTAAGAAATATTTCCAATGAAAATTGTTCGTATGTAATATCACTAATGCTTAGAATTTTAGAGAATATAAGGAGTATAAATTGATAATTTATAATCTGCTTAAATCCCGAGCGAGGGATTTAATCTTTGATAATAAACTGTCAATTTACACGAATTATATTACCCTTGGCAACATAGCTCGAGAAAAATTTATACATAAGATTTAAAAGCACGAGTGGTATTTGGGGAGAATATTTCATGAATAAATTAATCAAATATATAAAATGAATCTTTAATATCAAGTTGTTTTATAATAGTAAACAAGAATAACAAATTATGTTAACGGATATTTTATTGCAACAAGTTCTCGTGCACCGCGAGTGTGTTTAACTCCTCTCTACCTATATGTACGTAGTTTTAAGTCATTTCTGCCGCCTACACATATATCTAATAATTGATTTGCCTGCTTGGGTAATTTCATAAAATAAAATACGACATATGTCAATAGGACCATGGCGTTTTTCACCAATAAAATTGTATATAGTGTTTTACAAAGATAAAAAAGCAAGTAAGCCAATTTAATCGTTATACTACTGATACTGACATGATTGGTGCAAGGATTTGAAAAAATGAATTTTCATTGGCTACCAGGTACTAGGTTGTTGAGTAAAATCGATATGAAATTTTGTATCGGCCAGGAATTGTATATATGTAGTTAAGGACGGGTATTTGAAGGCGGTGGCAAACTTGGTGATCATAGCATTAGCCAAGCCCGTAAGGAATTATACCTAGCAAAGGATAAGTAGTTGTCAATATTTTGAGGGCTCGTGGGGGATGTGAAGGGGGATAAACTCTTTTGTTTGTATGACCGTAACGTTATGTAGAAATGTTAATTTTTGGGCCTGGGGTGGAGCAGAGGTAAAACGATGTGAGCTCTCCTGACCTCTATTTATATACATCGTCAGGATGCGAGGCGAGGCGTAGGTATATTCAAATTCGTTGATCATGACGAACATTGACAGTATCCTGTTCCTGAATCATTGTTAAAGCTTGTATACATTTTAATGGCTTCTCCTGTATCTCCTTGATCAACAGTTTCTGATCTGCTAGTTTCTTGGAATCGTAAAATTTTAATAAACAGCTGTTTTTTTAAGTTCGGTAATCACTGAATTAGTCGAATTCTCATTGTTTGTGGCCAATGTCTTCGTTAAGCCCGGTGTTTATATGCCACTTAGTTTGTTCGTACATATATGGAACGCTTAGTTGTTCCTCTGGCGTTTTATATTATGCAACATTCTGTTTCACATTGTATTGCGAATGGGATACATTTTTATCCTCACCGAGCGACAGCTGCATATAGTAACTGCTGAACAATAAAAATAGGTATAGCGTGAATGTAGTTTTAACATTGATATTCAATTCACAAAAATAAAAAAATAAAAATGTTCTGTACGCCCTTTCTGTCTACTCTGATATCATAGTTTTCACCGAATACAACGTACAAAACCATCAGATTTTAAAACTTTTTCACAAGAAACATCAATTGAACTAGTGTCGTAAGTAGCATTTTGCATGGGACACCTTATAAAACACGTAAATAATAATCACTGACACGTCAAGGACGTCAGACCACCTCCAGCTAATTATTTTTAATGTTATCATACGTTTATTTAAACATAAACCAAATTAAAGTTATTAAACCAATTAAAAGCTACAAATAACATAAATTATCTGCCGTGTTGTTTTTCTATACACAATGGCAATTAAGATGTTAAATTTTGGACTTAAACAGTTTATTATGCCGGCAAATATTTAAGTGAGTGAATTAATTAAGCAATTATATGGAACCATTATGATTTCATGACCTACTCAATAAAAGTTATTTATACTGCCAATCATAAATTTCAATAACACTTACGCAACATTCTTCATTGTAAAAAAGCTTTTGTTTTGTTTAACCAAACAACTATTACTACCCACTCAACTCTCGGTAATATTTAAATTAGAATAGTATTACAAAATACAACGTACAACAAAACGTTTGTAAAACAATAAAGCGCATGGTAAAGTAAATGAAATAAAATCATTTTGTAAAAGCAAATTATAACAAATTAAATCATGCGAACGATTACTAATGTAGGGCTGCCAGGTGAAGTACTATATCACGTGCATTCCAAGATATGTCAACGTCAATTTTGCAAATGATATGACGTGAAGCGTGATTATCTCATTTTGCTATAACGACAAGTAAAAACCGCTAAGACTTTTTTGGAATGCAAGTATAATTTTATAATGAAGGGTCGAGTGGTAAACACTCATTAGCACCTAAAGAGTAGTCTGTTTTGAATTTGAAATTTTTCTAATATTACTTCAATAATGTTGAATTGGTTCCTATATTCTAAATTGTTGAGGATGCCTAGCGATTGTATACCACAGAAAAGATAATTAATGGTGATAAGGAGCAAATAACAGACAGATCAAACGGAGTTTAAATTATACACAGATACAATTAATCTGAGATAGATCATAACAATCGCATTTAATATTAGCAAGGTAATCAGCTGACGAAAAAACGCGGCAAGTGTGCAAGGACATTGCCCTAAGGAATTTATTTTGGGAAGCCCCAGTGAGTCAAGGCGAGTGACCTGACTCTATTCTAACTATTACGACATTCCCAGTATATTACAGTAACCTGCGTAGGTGTAGATGACAATATCCGGCAGAGATAAATAGGAGTGGTCGAAAATGAGATCAGAATCGACAAGACGAAGGTATGACAATAACTACCGTCCTATAATCCAGCTATCCGAAACACCACCAAAATACAACACGGTACATTTTGCTCTGTCCTTGAGGGTGAACTCCCAAAAACCCGTGCAAACACACACGATTAAAGCATTTGAGAGCAGGAGGCATGCCCGAATCGCCTAAGTATCTCATTCGGGAGAGGAGCTAACGACGAAGATTATTTTCAAATGACTAAGATTAATTTGTACCAAAACTATTAAACGTAACTTTGTTGCGGATATTCCCAAGAATGAGGTTAGGTTACGCATAACAACTTGGAAAAATAAATGTTGTATATTCCAAATTCTGTCCATAATATTTGCAGCCATTTGGGTCTGACAGGACATAGCTCTTACTGCAATTATTACATTCTTATACTGTTGGGTGGTGCGGTTTTTGGACAATTATACAAGCTTTGTAAGGAATTCCACGTGATTTTACCATATAAAGTAGAAAACTGAGCAGTTTCCTACAAACAGATTGGGCATTATGGAAGGAGGCAAGTAATCTTATCTAAGGAGGCTCATTTCAGTTTAAAGACATATGATTTGTTAAAATGATGGTTAACTTGTGAATGGCTAATTTAAAACATCATGTATAGAACTGGGTCATATGGTTTAAGCCGGCGCTACACGATGCTACGAACACCTTCAAACTTTGGACATTTAATAGTCTGGCATCGTGTAACCGTTCGGGTCAGTGTCGATATTTTTTACCTGAGCCAAAAGAATTCCTCCAACGTTTGAAAGAAGTCGTTCGACGTTTTGATAGACGGCTACATGATTCGATCATCTGTTCCTATTTAGAGATAACTTCCACCGCCTTCTGGTACCTTAGGGCGTTTGTGACATACTTACTCACTTCTTAGTGTTAATAATTCATTTTTATCCAGTAAATAATTGTTCTTGAATAAAAATACACAAATATTTTTAACTGGTTTTATTAATTGTGGCAACTCCATGAAATCGGTGACCCCGACGTGATCAGAAGACTAGTTCATTAAAATCTTAAAATTTAAACAAAATTCAAAGAGCAGAATACAAGAGTAGCAGATTATCTGGTTCATTGTCCAAAAAGATTTGGATAACTACAATTAGAAAAGAAATATAAATAAAGATTTGGTTACATACCGTTAGAAAAAGACTACACTGATTTGGATATAATCCTTTTTAGAAATTTGTTAAAAATGTTCAGTGAGTAAGTACGTTTTTCTACACAAATAGAAATGTTTGAAATTTTTCATAATCTTTTGTACGGACAACAAAAAATTATAACTAGTAAGTATTTTTGGCCTAAAATACATACAGATTGCATTTTATGGATCAAAACTTGTATTAATTATCAAACATCGAAAATTAACAGGCATATCAAGACTCTGATAAGGTAAATTCGATATACCATAGATTTGAACACATTCACATCGACATTGTAAGTTCATTACACTTTTCCGGTGGTTGTTCTCACATACTCACAGTGATTGAACGATTTTCTCGTTGGCCAGAGGCATATCCTTTACACAATATAACTGCATAAACAATAGCTAAAACGTTATTTCAAGAATATGTTTGCCGTTTTGGGGTTCCTCTCTATATAACCACAGATAAAAACGTGCAATTTGAATCACGATTATTTTCAGAATTTACAAAATTCCTCGGTTGCCATAGAATACATACAACCACGTACCACCCACAAAGAAATGGTATGATCGAAAAATTTCATAGAACATTGTAATCAACTTCGACAGCCAGAGTTAGTTCACGTAATTGAACTTCCAATAATTTTACTGGGTTTTAGAACCATTATTAAAGAAGATTTAAAATGTTCCTCTGCGGAAATTGTTTTTGGGCAAATTTTACGCATTCCAGGAGATTTTTTTTGTTAATTCACACGACGACACAGATATTTGTTTTTATGTCAAAATTAAGAGAATATTTTCATAACCTTAAACGAATAGACAAAACATCACTTAGTCGAAAAACCATTCGTCAGTCCTGACATTCAAAAATGTGAAAACGTTTTTTTTAAGAGTTGAAGGGTTGAAACCATCACTATCTTCACCATATGAAGGAACTTTTAAGGTCGTATCTCGTTCAGAAAAGATAATTACGATAACCAAACAAGATAGAGATGTTACTATCAGTTTAGATAGTGTAAAACCTGCATACTTGTTAGATGAAAGTTCAGTTTTAGATAATGAGGATGTTCCAGAAAGTGAGGTTTGCGATAGATTTCTTGGCTGGTTAAGCTTTTTTTTTAGGGAGAGGCAGTATTTGTATCGTTTGTGACGTACTTACTCACTTCTTAGTGTTAACTATATTATAACTAACCTATCACTACAGAAGGGCAACTATTTTATTTTTCTCTAACGGATGTCAAGGTAACCAAGGATATGGATATTGGAGTAATACACAATATATTTTTGGTTTTTAGGAATAATTAATTTTTAGCCAATAAATAATTGTTCTTGAATAAAAATACACAAAGATTTTTAACTGGTTTTATTAATTGTGGTAACTCCAAACGTCTTCTACGTTTCTTTTTTCAGGTAATAACTAGGAAGAGGGTAATAAATACTACCACCCCTGTAGTAGCAAACATCTCGTATCTTTCATTTTTAAATAATGTAATAGACAAACAGTCGTACTAAACCGTTTCCCGGTTCAAACATTCACCGCACCGTGCAGCAGAAACATTTGCCACGCCAACTATCGAACTCAGTTGACTCAAACGTTCAGTCCAACGTTGGAGTCAACGTTCGGCGCATCGTGTAGCATTGGCTTTACAATCGCGTTATTTATCCATTGTAAATATATAAAAACATTACTTCCAATTCAACGTGTTGTCGATATTATATTAGGAAGGTGAAGGGGTAAGGTAATGGGCAATTTGGATTTTGAACGCTGGCGCCGCGTAGCTTCAGAATAAGACCATTCTAGATGAGAACTATTTTGCTTTCTTAATTTCATTAAATTACTAGAAAATCCGTAACACAGTCATGATGCTTGAATCCACGGCATGGTTTCAATAGCCGGAAAAAAGTAATTATTTCGAGGTATCATCCCATTACAAATTAGACATCTGTTATTTTATTAAATTAATTTTAAATTTGTTACTGAAGTGAAACAAACTTGAAACGTGTAGGGAATGATTGGGGTCCATTACTCATCTTTGATCTCTCTGATCAAAGATAGACTTTAGAGAGGCAGAGGTATGTACAGCTCACTTCTTATGGACTTTTTATAGCCCCAGAAGGTAACAGTTTACTGAAGACCAGTTGTGGCACGGGTATTTTGAGTAAGTTTATTCTAAAAATACAGATAAACCATATAAAAACAAAGAATCGTTTAAAATTACACATAAGCAGGTCTTTTAGAGAATTTTTACATACGTTCTCTTTCTATTCCTTTGGCTCCCTTATTGATAATTTAAAGAACTATAAAATCACCTACCTATTTCAACCCACCGTGTTGTTAGATATTAGAAACTAAGACGTCGGCGTCGGAGACATAAATATTCATTTTTTAAAGATCAGATATAGATTATATTAATCTGTATCCGACACTTAGGCCGGACCCTTTGATGCCTTGTCACATCTTTCAGTGACTTCAGCTGATAAGCTGGTTCCCTTTAAATTGATATGCGTTTTAAGCCAGAGACTTAAATGCAGAGATAAATCCAGAAAACGATACTGTAATGTTTTTCGTATGGTTTATAGAAATTTTTATTTCGGGAAAATAAACAAAATAATAAATACAAATGGACAATTCACAAATTCACTAGAATATAGTTTATAATTTTTTTCAGTTGCAAGATTTAAAATGGGAGCGAAATAAAGCTTTCAAATAATGGTATCTAACCTGGTATCTAAAAAAATCTAAATCTAATTTAAAAAATGTTGGAAACTAATTTAAGTGATCTTCCAAAATTTTGGAAAAATCAGCTTCTTAGTAATTGTGCATTATAAAATGAAATGAAATGAAATGAAATAAAATTTATTAAGTAGGTCATGCCTAATATACACAATACATAATAATATCAAATTAAATTACATAACAGATTATAAGTAGTTATACATACATACGTACATACATACCTACATACGTACATACATACATACATACATACATACATACATACATACATACATACATACATAATAATAATTCATACACATAGTACTAGTATAATACAAATTATAGGGTCTACATAGTATTTTAATGTAAGTACACAAGTTCTAATGCACCCATATCATTTTAAGAAGTAAAAAAAAGTATGAAGAGGAACAAAGATTATAAACATTCAAAATATAATTTAATATATTTTATATACATTAAACATTATGCGCTTGATTTACCTTATTTAATAAAAAATGAGACAGTTGTCTTTTAAAGATTGTTAGCGTTTGAGCTGTTTTTATCTCCATCGGTAATTCATTAAATTGTTTAAGACCTTTGTGAAACAGTGAATTCATTGATTTTTTAAAATTAGTTCTTTGTATGTGAAAATTGTTATTGTTTCTTGTTTGATAATTATGGATTTCTCTATTTATTGTTATAAATCGGTTGAGATAAGCTGGAAGTAAGTTGTGATTTATTTTATAAATAAATATCATCGAAAAATAAACTAGTCTAGTAGAAACTGTCATCCATTGAAGAGCATCTAACATTAAACTAATTGGAGTGTATCTACTGCATTTCAGAATTATCCTCATGCCACGATTTTGTAACTTTTGTAGAGCATTCATTGAATTGTTGTCTAAAAGATATAAAATACTTGCACAATAGTCGAAGTGCGGTTGAATAATAGTCTTATACACAGTAATATTTGTGGAAAAAGAAAGCTGATTAGATATTCTTGAAAAAAAGTATAGTTTTTTTGTTATTTTCTTTTGTATATATAAGAAATGATTTTTAAATGTTAGAGTATTGTCAATAATTACTCCGAGATATTTAAATTCTTTAACCAGTTCTAATTTATTATTTTCTAATAGTATATTTATATTATTTACGTTAATGTTATTATATTTAAATTTCGTAGTCAAAATCATTGCCTTTGTTTTGTTGACATTTAGTTTGAGTTTGTTTATAGCTAAATACTCTTCAATTTCGGCTAGTTCATTATTCATCCTCATTACGGCATTATCTAAATTATAATCAACTACAGCAATTAAGGTATCGTCTGCAAATAGATTTAAAAAGTCACAAGACGTAAATTTAACAATATCGTTTAAATAAATTATAAACAATAGGGGTCCGAGGACACTACCCTGTGGCACCCCAAATTTATTTTCGACACGACACTATTCATTAGTATTAGTTAAAAAAGCAGTAAAAACCTCATTTATACCTGATTTTTACTGAAGGAAGCTACATACCGGGTGTCAACGGATCATGGTAGACCCTTTTTTCCTATTTTTTATAATATCAGAATAAAACTTGGTAGATGTATTATACGACCAAGAAGACACTTTTTGATATAGCTGTCATTTTTTCCTTCCTTCCGATTCCACCGGAAATGACCCCAATTTTTAATTTTTAAATGGAAACCCTGTATATTATTAACTTTTTAAAATCCTTGAAAAACTCTGAGTCTGGTGATACTCCATAAGTGACATTTCGACTCCATGAAAAAAAAATTATACTCGAAATTTGTTGGTGCATTTAGAGTACCATGACCCGAAAAAATTGCTTGTAATGGACCGCTGTGATGTCAGAAAAATCAAATCGAGCATAAAAATTTGAGAATGTGTATTTCGTGAGCAATCAAATTTGGCCTGAACAGTTCTTTTAACAAAACTTAATTTTTTCAAATGGAACCATAATGGTAGAGTACTACCATAAGATAGCGGATGTTATAAGGAATCCGTGGATGTGCCTAAAAACAATTATCAGTTATTTATTAGAATCTCATTCTTTTTTTTTAATAATTCCAGTTTAATTGTTAATATTATTTAAACATGGGTGTTTACACATTCTCTGAATTAACAGATGTAGACAATTTTGGACGAATTTGTACATATTCCCATTGAAAGACTCGCCACATAGGTACTACGTTTTTATGCACATAAATCGTAATCATCAAAAAAGTAGTTCCTTTGGCAACTTTCTATACTCTCCTATACCATTTGAGGTTCCCCATCTTTTTCTTAAATTTTCGTCTTTCTCCTGTTTTTCTCGGTTGGATTAAATTTCCGTCCTTTTCCCGGTTGGTAGACACTCTGTCATAATTGCGGTAAGCAGGTAAATTAAAACTTCAGATTCACTATGCGTTCCAAAGTACCCGCAATGCCGTTTCGGACTCAAGTTGAGATTTCCCACCTCTAATATTTTTAAATAAAATTTTCCGGAATTCCATTAAAAAAAAATCGCATTTCGCATCTGCCTGAAATAGGCTTTAAACTAGAACTGCACTCTACTAGTTATAATAAGACTTAAATAGGTCAAGCGGTGGCATAGACATTCCAACCCTTTCAAGCCGTTTCAAGCTTCTGAAGTAAGATGCCATTATCTAACCGATCAATGGCCTTGGAGAAATCTGTATAAATTACGTCCACCTGGACATTCATATCAAGATTCTGTGCAATAAATTGAATGATGTACAATAAATTTGTTACCGTTGATCTATTACGCATGAAGCCACATTGATTAATTATTATTATTATTAGCCGTAGTATGAGTATAAAAATGTCACAGTCGATAAATTGTGTACAATAAAAAACAAGTAAAAGGTGTGTCTATTGTAATTCCCATTCATCTACGGTGCACACGACTATGGCTATAGAGGCCAATTCGGGAGAGCACATGTCGACCGCAGTCAGGACAAACATAAACCTGGTTAGGTCTTGGATTGCCTTCTTGCAGCAACATTTCCTTGATAGCTGGCCACAACCCCTCGCCATTCGGTTCTGTCCGCTGCAAGTTGTTCCCATTGCTCGTCTGCAATACCGCAGGATTTTAGATTTTCATGGAGAGCGTCTTTGAACCTCTTTCGTTGACCGCCACGCCTTCTTCTACCGCTTAGCAATTCATTAATTATTAATAGAAATCTGTTCCTGAACATGCTGGTACAATACGTCAGGTAGTAAAATTTCAAAAACTTTGGCAAAATTACATATTATTATTTATAAGTCTGTAGTTCACAACATTATTCCTATCACCCTTATTAAACACGGCATTATAGCAATTTATGGAGGTTCCACCCTATTTTACCATTCCTTCTCTTACAATTGGTCTGAATAAAATTGTAAATTGAGGAAGTTCATTCGGAGTCAGCGTAATTTACATATGTATGTTTAATTTGAAGTCATTATACTTATAAAATCATAATTTTCTAATTAGTCATAATAAATTATTCGTAAAAAAGAGGAAGACTCCTAATTTCAATAATAAATCATAATTATAATCAAATAAAAATCCGCAAGTTTTTATACTACGGAAATGTGTATTGACCTCCGTGACCTTGTAAAAGTCTAGATAAAACATGTACAAGCCAAGCTCAAACACAAAACCATATGAATTCCATACAGACAGTAAGAAGCCAACATTCCTCGAAAATAAAAGTGAGACTAGTTTTTTCGACGGGCTTAACTGACAATGCGATTAGAGTTCCGGTGAATCGAAGTATTTAAAAGGCGATGGCTGAATATTTGGCGGCCAATGGCATTGGGGTACACGTAAACTCCGCTAACAGCTCACCAACAATTTACAATCCACCAAAAATTTAAAACAAACCAATTTTATATTTTTTCTGCCCTTCGACAAGTTAGTGTCAAGAAGAATCATTTTGTTAAAAACTAAGACATTAAAAACAAATCCCAAATCAAGATTGTCTGGAAGGATGTTTCATGTTTGTAAAAACGCATAGACATCCATTACCCATCGACAGCATCCCTGTCGTAGCCGGAGATCGAACCCTGTACATGACGTGACAACCGTGCTCGCCATACAAGTCACTGCGCTACCAAGCAGATCATGCACAAGCGACAAAAACAGAAACGTTTTCACCAGTCTCCCTGCCGGTGACGAGGAAGGGGTTTTCTGTTTTATCTCGGGCGCCAGTCCTAGTTAAGTGATGGGACACGTTACCCACAAGCCGGACACATGAGGCTGAGTAGCTTAAGTGGAGAAACGGCACTCCAACGGGTCAATTTGGGAAATTAGACGTTCACACACAAACAGCAAAATTTTCCAAATAATGTTAGTTTATTCAAATGAATCTACTATATACAAATCTACGTGTTTACTGAATGATCAACTAAAATATACAAGTTACTAACTACCGGAAGGAGGGCAACTATTGCATCGAATATATTAATACCGGATGAGTCAAGCGACCGGGATAGCAAGCAGCAAAATTATAGAGAAATTATATACAATACTTGGATAATTATTATTATTAATACTTCAGTTTACTTACTCCTTATGGATTTACTTCCTGTGGCTACGGTCGGGTGCGGTGGAGCGGTCGGAAGTAGTCGCCAGACGGATGCGCTGCTGGTCGATGACGTATACTTTACCGAAAATTGTACTGCTCGGAATGATATATGATACCACCGGTATCTGGGTTCGCATCTCGGAGTGGACACGTCTGCTGCCGATGAGTCGCCCTGGGACGAATTCAATTATATCCTTCAAATAGTTCAAAGCGGGGGAACGGTGGAAGCGGATGCGCAATGTATCAACGTGACGTCAAAAAGAACTTTTTTTTTTTGGACCAAAATTCTATAATAAACTACCTATACGTAACAAAGAAAATCTTTTACATTGTGAGCTTGAATTGCAAGCAACCTTGACAATGAAGTTATTTAGTTAAATTTCATTATCAAGATTGCAATTCAAGTATTCACTCACATCGTAAAATATTTTCTTTGTCAGGAAAGTTCTTATAGTGTATAAGTAGTTTATTATAGAATGTTGGCCCAAAAAAACTGAATTCATTAGACCGTTAGTAATACATTGGTAGGTACCAAAATAACGAGATCCCTAATAGCAAACGTGTTTTTTAAAATTGCATTAGGGTACATGTTGATCATGGTAAACCCAATTCAATTTTTGATACATTTAGATCCCTAAAACCATGGTGGAAACCATGTAGACGGTTTTTGTGTGATTACGTGATAACCTGTATTGATTTATAACGGTGGATTGGTGGCAAGAATTGGACTATCGAATTAACTTTATATTTTTGTTGTAATATCATCCGAGGATGGCACGAATTCGACGCTGTCTTACCACGTTACTAAGATCATTAACAAGCGTCAAGAACAAAACTAGACCCAACACCGAGCCTTGTGGGACTCCAGAATTAATTTCACTTAGTTATGACGTTATATTTTTAATTTAATGTATAAATTATTGTCTATTTAATTTGTAAGATCGACATTTGAAGTGGGAAGTTTCCTCAGTAGAACCGAATGTGATACAGGGGATCGTGGTGGGATAAATATTAAGTCAGACAAACATAATCTGAAAATAAAATAATATTCTGGCTGGTATCGTTAAACAAACAAAAAAATATAAAAAAATTAACAAAGAACAGAATTACAGCTATAACCTACATTTAAAAATTCAAATGTAGGCACATTATGTATTAAGATAATTCCACCACTGTAGTTTTTTATTGTCGTTAAAAATGTATTAAATATTTATTTATTATTTTACTTACAGAATATTGTAAATTTATTTGAATGTATCCTAAACTTACCTGCAATAAATACGGTGGCTATATTTCAAACTACAATGCATCCTGCAAGCTAATCAAAAACTAAATGAACATAAACACCTATCTGAATTTACTGCTGTTCATTTTTACAGCCAGACGTTCTTCCTTCACGGAGAACATAACCGGTCCAAATATATTTGACCAGTTAGTTTGGCCAAGGTATTTTATTTTTTATTGTTTGTTTTTTTTTCATCTTTTGACGAGAGTAGGTACCGTCGTACCTGGACACTAACGTATTAGAGCGTATTTGTTAAAAAGTGAAAACCAGTTGGTACAGTTACTAAAATATGATATCACGATATCGTTAACTTAACTGGCATACGAAGATTGTACAACTCGTCTTCGGCTTCAGGAGTGTAGACGACACACTAGTAGTTAACGTGCGAAACCCTTGTCGAAATAATTGCAATATCGTCTTCGATGTGAAGATCCATCAACGAGTTTACCGGCTAATGTTAAAAACTACTACAGTGCCCGTGTTCATGCCCAGTGGTCACGGATCATCTTGATTCACTGTACTCGTTACAAGAACAGGAAATACCATAGACATGCTTCACTTGAAAGACATTACATCCTTCGGTTTTTCCAAAGAATGTTTAATGTTGGTACTATTTTCTGCCAGGTTATATGCCGTCGGTTGAAGTTTGGATATGAACTTCTGAAATTTACGTTTATAAAAGCATTCATATCACGCGAAAATAAAGTAAAAAATAAGACATCGCATCATACAGATTCGGCAAAAGTAGTTTTATATATCCTGAAGAAAACGAGTGCGAGCGATGGTTTGCTCTGGGGCTATCTTTATTCATATATCATCATATTACATTACAATTACAGTACAATCGTATCAATTTCGCGTAAAAATTATATTTTTATCATAATGTCTGGTCAGAAGTGGCAAAATGTTTCATCTAACAAAATAACTAAATAATTTCTCATCAGACGTATAATAAATAGCTTACGTAGTGCCCTCTGTCTAAAAAAATGGAATCATAAATTGTTTCTTTCCTTACAAAACGAAACCACCAAATTTGGTGAAAATCAGAATAGAATACAGAATACTGAGTTATTATAAAAAAACAAATTTCTACTTTAGTTTACCGACGTTTTAGTCAACCCCTCATTTTGATCTTATTCGATGTTTCTACATACATCATTCTAGTAAGCACACGAATAAATACCTAGTAGCAAAGGGCATGCCACCGGTCGAGGCTCCGGCTACAGGCATTAAAACAGGGAGTGAAAACTCTGAGAAAGGGCCGAGAAAGATCCGTTCAGAGGAAATCACCCCAGATAGTAATTCGCAAAAGCGGAGTAAAGAACAAAAAAGGGCTACACCAGGGCCCTCAACAACACCGCTCGAAAGGCCCTCCTATAACCAGGTTACTGGAGGTATCAGCGTTGGGTTCTCTTCACTAACCAGCTAACAGACCTGCTGAGCACGGTGGAAACGAAAAATATCCAGGATTCACTATTGGATAAAATTCCGGGGCTACATAAAAAGACTGGTATAAAGCCCAAATTCCACAGCTCTAAATTTAGACTGGGTTGCCGGCCCTGACTTGTGCTAATAATGCCATTATACAGCAGCTGAAAGGCATAATAAAAGAGATAGAGCCTTGGAAAAATGAGTCGCTGAAGAGGACGAAATGCCTCTCTCAAGGATTACGGTGGCGAACTTATCAACCGGTAACCAGGACTTCTCAGATGAGAAAATCCTCAAACTTTTCGAGGCACAAAATGAAGGCCTTAACTCAACCGACTGGAAAGTGCTTGAAAGAGAAAACAAAGGCAACTCAGTCAAATTAACGCTCTCAGCAGACTTACAATCTGGCAAGATGCTCAAAACAATGGGTTATAGAACTAGCTACACGTTCGGTCAGCTACAGCTGAGAACTAAAGGCAAAAAAACCAAAAATCCCAAACAGATACCTCTCATTGAAAAACACCTACTAGGTGTGATGATCCCAACGAGGAAACAAATAAATCTACCGGAAAGCCTGAGGCAAAAGGCAATGACAATGCCTTGCCGAAGGTTAAAGGAAGGCCGAACACTCAGCCTACAGGCAAGAAGACAGCGAAGAGGGGCCATGAAAAGGCCCCTCGCTGTCATAATTGCGAGGAAGGAAATCCACCCCCAGAGGAAGTAAGAAACTTCATAAGCTGGCGCAGGAGAAAAAACAAACCCTGCATAATAGGTGGTGACGTCAAAGCACAACATCATACATATGTGGGGCAGCACTGATACTACCAACAGAGGTGAGCATCTGTTTGCTAACAACATCGACATTATCAATAAAGGTAATGAACCCACCTTTGTGAATGCGGCCAGAAAAGAGGTTCTAGATATACTCGCGGATTTAAAGATCTTTACAGAGATAACGAGTGTTGAAGACTGCTACCGCCTACAGCATAACCTTGACAGACTATCACAGTGGTGCCTAAACAACAAATTGCCATGAAATGCCAGTAAATGTAATGTTATGTCGTTTACGCGTAAATCAACTCCCCATGTGTTCAACTACCATCTTGACAATACCGCCATACAAAGACCTGATACTTACCGTGACTTAGGCGTAATTTTTTATCCGAAGTTAACATTCAATACCCACATTGAAAACACAGTTGGTAATGCATTTAAAACACTTGGTTTCATAGTGCGCAGTAGCCATGAATTTGCGAACATAAGCACTCTGCAAACATTATACTGTTGTTTTGTGAGGTCTAAGTTAGAATACGCGTCCCTTGTTTGGTATCCCTATTATGATATACATATTAACAATTTAGAAAATGTGCAACGAAGATTTCTAAAACTTCTGTTTTTTAAAACCAATGAAACATATCCTCCTATTGGCTACCCTCAACAATGCTTACTCGATACTTTTGGTATGGTTAGTCTTGATGAAAGAAGGCAATACCTTTCGCAAGTTTTTTTGTACAAGATCATTCATAATATTTTGGATTGTCAGGAAATAGTAGGGAAGTTAAACTTTATTGTCCCCAGGCTAGCTTCTAGACAGGAACTAACTTTTTATATACCAACGGCGGGGACTAATACCTTAAAAAATTCTCCTTTTTATTTAATTTGTGGCAACTACAACAAACACTGTAGCCGTATAGATATTTTTCACTGCAGCCTTAATGACATCAAGTCATATTTTAAACATTAGTGTATCAAAGATAATATTATATATAATTTTTCATGGTTTATATGTATTACGTACTATATTTCTTATATGTTACAATCTTATTGTATATGTCTTATATTTTAACTGTATGTATTAGTTTAGTTTCAGTTATATGTATTTTTTCTGTATTTCCTGTTCTGTAATTGGGTGTATACCTGTTGAACAGTGTATTTTTGAATAAATAAATGAATAAATAACTGACGTCGAATCATAGACACACAAGATTCGATCTGGAGGCAGCTGTAACAAGCCTCGAGGAATGTAGAATAACTAGACTGACGGTCTGGAGCGTTTATAAAGAACACTTAAGAACGGAGGTCGAAGGCGTAACACATTCCATCGACACAATAGAAGAAGTAAACATAGCCTCATACCAACTACAAAACATCATGACTTAAAAATGAAAAAAGCTAAGAGCTAGAAACAAGTTATGAAAAAAGCTGTTCATGTCCCGTCAAATAAAAGGCAGTCCAAAGAGATGTGTCCGGGTGGAATAGGGATTTCGGCCGACTTAGGGCTGAGACTAGGAAAACATTCAATAAAGCCAAAAACTCTGGAAACTGGGAGGACTACAAAAAGCCCTTACGGAATACAATATTAAGGTCTAAAAAAAAATCATGGAGACGGTTCTGTGAAGGGATAGATGAACTAACCCCAGCAGTCCGTCTACAAAAAGTTCTTGCAAAAGATGACTCTAACGGAATAGGGCCACTCAAAAAGCCTAATGGCAAATATGCAGAATGTCAGCAGGAAAACATAAGCGTATTTCTAGGTACTCACTTCTCAGACTCGCGCATAATTCAAGATGATTTTCCGCAGGACTATCTGGATGAGGATGCACACCGTCCAACCAGATAAGGAAAAAGACTGCAAGGAAAATATTTACCCCCAACAAAATTAAATGGGCGGTATTTACCATCAAACCCTTTAAATCACCGGGTAGAAATGGCAATTTTCCTGCCCTACTTCGACATAGAATTGAGGAGCTTATCCCACGCCTGAGAAGTATATTCATAATAAGCTATGTACTTGGCTACATTCCCCAAGCTTGGAGGGAAGTTACGGTGGCGTTCGTTCCTTAAACAGACACACGCCCATCAGAAGAGCCTAAATCTTACCGCCTCATTAACTTAAACCTCATTTCTCCTAAAAACAATGGAGAAACTATTAGATTAACAATCGGAAGCGAAATCCTGACGGGAAAATCGCTTCACTAAACAATTTGCCTGTCAACCTGACAAATCAAGAATAAATGCTCTACATTGCTTGTCCAAGGCACTGAAAAGACATTTGCAGCTAAAGAAGTGGCTACGTGTGCTTTCGTAGATATTGGGGTTGCTTTTGACAACATGCCCTATGAATCCATACAAAAAGCCGCGGAAAAAAGGGGAATACAGTGTCCTACAATTAAATGGATACAATTCATGCTCAGAAACACAAATCTTAATTGTTGTAAACTCACGCACCGCACTGCACTGTAGTGTACCTTTTTTTATATTGGCATCACAACTTAGCCTCCTGAAGTAGAGTGACGATCAATAAAACCCTTTTTAGAAGAAAAAATAATCGCATCAAAATCGGTTCAAAGGTTATGTAGTTATTAGGAAAAATACATACAGAATATATTTTTATACAAAAGTACGCTTTAAAGCATTAGTCATCCACGTAGTTTTAAAATTTTAATTATTTAAATTCCTATTGACTTTACTACTTCTAACGAAGTAAACGGACGTTGGATATAAGGATTTATACTTACACTTTTCAAATGCTTGTCATGTTATTCTTCTTGTAATTTAACATAACTCATGACTGAAGAAGATAAACTCAATTCAACTTTTACTTCGTACGAGTGAATGTTTTACTGTATGTAGTATGTATAAATTTATACTATTTATATGCAGACTACACGGCACACCGTGGATTATGCTGTGATTGTAAAGTAGGCTTACTAAAAAAAACAAAGGAAGTGATGTATCTACCTATAATTTTCAGAGTTTTAAAATCTGACAAATGGACACAGGATGGGTTTAGTGAAAGGCCAAATGAACTTGCATAATTTACGGTTTGACCTAAAATTCACTTCTGAGCTGTGGCGTTAGATGTTATAATAAAAAACATTGATCGCGTATTTTCGGGACGTTCAATATTGAAATAAATGATTTACTTATGACGATATCTCGGTGAATCTCCAACGTTCTACAAAATTGTTAATATGCAGTCTGATTTTATCTCGCATTAACAGATTCATCGATGCTGTGAAAAATGTCTTTAGTTTTTATATCGTAATTAGACTGACTTATAAGACTAACCTCAAATTCCGCAAATTATTTCCTAATACATTAGGTAAACTAATTTTTAGTCGGATTTTTTTATAAATATTCGTTTTGATACCTGTCCAGGGGTATCAAGTAATGTTTAACCCTACGCGGAACAACTTAAGTTTCCGAGCCAGAGAGCATTTATTACAGCACTTCTCTGGATATAAAATCAAATCCATATCCGTTACCACGCCTTGTTAATTCAAGATTCTTTGTTTCCCACTGCCACGAAATTCAGTTCATTCTAGTTGTTAGTTACAGAAGTAAAGACAACTCGGTCACCATATTTTGCCTACATCTTCTCCTTAATAGTCTTGATGTGAAGTTGTGGCCCTGAAACTTGTTGTAGCAGCTCGTTGAATGAAAATTGGCAATCGTTACTTCCTTCAGTGTAGCGGCAAATCTCTTCCATTGCTGTTACAATGTCTTCAACCTCAGGACGTCCTCTTCTCTTTGTGGGTGGTTCTGATTTAAGAAAAAACTTTGTATTACAATCCTATTGCATTTGTCGCGTGTAGGTCACTGACAGCAGCAATACGACCATGAACGATGTGGCCCCACTCATCCCCTTTCTCCAATGCTCGGACTGTGATTGTCAGTATGCAAGGCATGAACTCTAAAAACCTTACGGCGCAAATGAATGGACTTTTTTTTCATTCTCCTGAAAATCGTCTGGTATGTGTTCCCCACAAAACAAACAGTTACTTATGTAGTTGAATGTTGGTTGGAACGATCGCGACATTGGACCAACACGTGATGGTAGATGGTACTGCCGCATTTGCCACCGCAGACCCTACCGTTTGAGATGTGGTGTACGATTTTCTGCAATTTACATGAACAAAACCGAAAAATTCACTTTTCCCGTCATCTCGTATCGCGCTCGCTTTCACCAGTCCTCTGATCCCTTTCAATCCAACTTTGACCCCTTCATCTCCTTCCATATCACTTACAAATCAGGCATCGCACAGCGCTTCGCCCTGTGAATAGGACACAAATAATTTTTTCCACTTTTAGCGATATCAAAAAAATGTACGTAACATAAAAGAGATTTTCTAAACAGCTTGTTTTCACGTATCACGTTTGTATTGAGCATTAAAAAGAATTGGGAAATATTTAACAAAGAAATAACAATATCCAGATGCATTTTTTAGTTCAAATTTAAACGCGTGCCGTGCAAAAAGTGTTTAAGTTACTAAACTTGGCTAAGAGAAGAACAGCGCGAATGAGCGGACGGCGCATACTCTCTCGTGCTCACCATTGTGTCAGCAAATTTAATTAGAGCATTGATGGCGCCATCTAGAATTTTTGAGTGAAGCTACAACTGGATGCTTAAAGCAATCTGTGTTATCTGACAATGAGTCTAGTTAGCTTTTTCGCCGCAAGATGTCTCTCGCAGTACAATTTCATTTTTCGTTGAAATTAGGTGATACGATCAATTGACATGAACTTTGAACGGCAAAATCATAGTTTTTCATATTATTCGCATTTTCAAAATATCATACACCCTTATCTACTGCTCCTAGCGAAAAAATAGGGTGACCTTTCCCTAGGACGCTTAGTTTTTGATAATAACGAAAAACCTACAAACCGACCCTTTCCATCCCCCTCCCGCCTAACGCATGAAGTCCACGGCTGGGGACTTTTGGTATGTTACTCCTAAGGGTCAACCCTATAACTTAAAACAATAATCCGTTGAACACTGTTTATTTCAGAATTGGGGGATTTTTCGGTCTTCGTTTGCTGGCCTATAAATTTAAATACAAACTATTTCTAATTGAGAGTTTTATGAGCTTGAAATTATTATTATATTATTTATAGGGGTGAGCGTAGGTGCGTCTTTACTATGTACATACTTCGGTATGCGATGTAAAGCAACGACAGGCGCAGTTAGTACTTGGATGGGTGACCATCCCAACGGAAACCGCGTTCTCGCCTCACATATCTTTCAGCGGCTTGTATATCAGTGTATGCGCGGAAGCTATACAACCTTAGGCGAGGCTTGTATAGGAGATATACCATCCTTCGGAGGGGATGTAAAGCCGTCGGTCCCTTGTCTATTAAATGTTAGGCAAGTAAAAGATCCCTACTCTTCTTAAGGGAAGAGGTTCAGCAAAATTCCTGGTTGGGGGTAGCTCGTCTACAGGCGTCGGTGTTAGGCCGCAGTAGCGGAAATAGGCCGACGTTAAATAAATGTATTAAAAAAATATATTATTTATAAATAACATATATATTTAAGATTTGTTTCTGTATCAAATTCCTACTATCCTGAAAACCAAATATTTTAGTAAATCCTAACCTCTTCACCATTACTGAAAGCAATGTAAGTAAGTATTCACGTTATAATCCGCGAAATCCATTGATAGAAATAAATTGAATCACTTTCTTACAAAACAAAAATTGACTTCATAGTTTTTATCATACTTTTAGTTAACCAGTACCTCATCTTCTGGTTACCTGACCATAAGATAACCAAAACTTTGAAGTTAACCAGAGGTTGTGAAACAGACTTTTATAACAAGCCAATACTTAACCCTAACTATTAGTTAACCAACGATTGTGAAACTGGCTGTTAGTCATTTACCGATATTTTGGTCAATCCTATATGTTCACATTCTTAGCCCTTCAACTATGCAACCAATAAAATAATAAAAGCTGCAATAATGAACTAAAATTGTTATGTCGTTAGGTGTTAAGCGGCCTATTCGTATGCGAGTATAGACAGAGGATTTGTCCGACAGACAGATTTATGGTGAGCTATATATAGGACGATTTGTCTGCAGATAGATCTGTTGCTGCTACACATTCACAGACAAATCTCAATAGACTTGCAGTTATAAAGTTCGTTATATGTTATTTTCCTGTATCTCAGTTTATTAATTTATATATACATAATAAAGCTTTGAAACTACTGCTGACTTAGAGCTTTAGGAGTCCGGTCGGCTTGTAGGTATAGCAAAAAACGGGGCACTTTGAGCTGCACGCTTCAGTTTAACTTTTTATGCCAATTATAGAAATGTAAACAGTTTCGTATATGTTTCTTCCCAACTATACATGGGGTGTTATTCTGAAAAATATTGATGTGATATTAATTTAGTTTTATTTTTGGGACCAATACTGGGCCATTTTATATAGTGAAGAGTATAGGGCTCAAAATTATACCTTACTTACTTAATTCTACCACGTTCTATAACTTTAGGTTCACTTATGGTCTGGTCGATTTTAACATACTGCTTTCTAAAATATTGTCTGTTTTCTAGCTAACTTTTAAATAACTTCAAAGCCATGCAAGCTTTTGAAATTGCCGCGCCGTCAATACGTATAGTCGAGTTCATCTATTATCAGCACTCAGAAAACGCAACAAAAACTTTACGACAATTACTATCGCCGTTAGGTCGAGCGGCATGCTCTCAGCAAACAAGCCGACGCACATTAAAAACCTGTAAAGGTAAGCGAGTCAATTTGCGAACAAATAGTACAGAGAGTACCGGTATTTTATGAGGTCGTAAAGTTTTTGTTGCGTTTCTTGAGTGCTGATAATACATAAATTTGACTATACATATACACTGACTTTCAGCCACAAAATATCGCTGACAGGCGGTAGACATGCTGTAGAATTTTTGTTCAAATGTTCTCCTTATGGGAAATAAAAATTATTGTCGTGTACTTCTCGCACTGGAAATAAATGAATGTAAATATAGAAAAATCAATATTGGTCTAAAGTTGATGTTCCTTTAATATAATAAAAATTAACCTAAAAACCGACATTGTGCTGCATATTTGCATCTCTACTCCCAGTTCAAGAATAAATTCGAATCGAGAATAAAAACACCAAAATAAACTGCTGGCTGGATAACTTAAATGGCCGGTCATTGGCCATACTATATTTAGAAATATATATAACAGACTTATAAACAATGGAATTACTATTAGCAATATCGTATAATTATTTCTTCACAAAATTCGTGGGTGGGAATAAATGAGCTCATAATCGATCTTGACTTGACCTAGGCAAACACGCTTCCGTTTGATAATTATCTATTACCAGTTTTTTGCGTATGATGCAAATTAATTCGAGGCACATTAACAAGTATTCTTTTTCTAAGAATTACAAAATGTAAAGATGTGCGTATCATACTATAAAATTAGCTATATAATATTAGTTTAGCATATTAGCAAGTTAGCATCTACAGTATTCAATACATTAGAAAATATTGTAGAAGATTAAGTTATATTTTAAAAAAATACAAAAAAACTTGCTATACTTACAAAGTCGTACGAAAAAGTAAAAAATAATTTTTGATATACGATGCAAGAAAAGCAAGGCATGCGCATTTTGTATTTCCCCTTTCATATAATCATGCGTACAATCATACAAAGTGCGCACGCTTTGCTTTTTTTGCAGTCGTACATGAAAAATTATTTTTTACTTTTTTAGTACGATTTGTAAGAAAAGCAAGTTTTGAAAAGTTTTTTTATTTTCTACTTCTTAGTCATACTTTAATTACATTATTATCATATATGAATATTCTGACGCCTCCCGTAGAAGTAAGTCTCTTCTAATCAGGTGAAAACTTTTTTATTCTACGTTTTGCCGGAGGTGCCGGTTGGATAATATATTTAATCAATTTTCAACCCCGCGTCCCCTACGTGCGGATATTTGCTGGAATAATGTATTGTCATCCGATTTTAGTAACTGTGCCGAATTTCATCAATTGATTGTCAGGAAGTGTGTTAAATAAAGGATGCAAGATCTGGACAAACATCAAAACTACATTGTGAGTTAAAGAAAAACAAGTAAAAATAAAATAATACTATATACATTTCCAGTACGGCTTCCAAAGCGATCATGGTGCAGAATCTCTTTATACTACTAATGATGATGCTCCTATTGATGGCCATAATCAAAAGACAACATCTATGGTACCTAAAGATTTTGAACGCAATCCGCGATTAAATCACATTTTGTGTCCCTCAGGAACCTGGCTACTTTTCTATATACTAGATACAACTTCTAATATATTTAATCACTATAAAAAATTACGTTTATGCAGATTTAGAAAAGTTATGTAGTTGAAGTTATAACGTTTCCTTTACTCCATTAGAATTTAATTACTTGGAAATTCAATAAAAAACAATTGACAAATTTTTAGCTATCAATTGCAGTCATAAGATTACGCAAACAATAATTGCAAATGCAGTGGTAATCATATAACAATAATTGTTTCATCACCAAATGATGTTCTTTGAATGTCCATAACAACTAAATATTCTATGAAAACCTTAAAGGATCACTTAAATAATGCAGCATCTAGCTAATTATAAATTGTAATGCATTTAGAAAACTAAAAACGAATATTAATTACATTTTGCAATTCAATGCGCCCCAAACTTGGGGACAGCTTTAGTTCACATAAGAATATTTAAGTTTTCTCGGTGGCTCAATGTTTACGGGTTAGGTTTGGGACCAAGGAGTCCCGGGTTCGAATTCTAGCTAGGGTATAGATATATGTTTACTAGCATTTTTTAATATGTTACCGAGTTCATAGCAGTGGATTAGACGGGGTTTTCTGAGAGACAACACGGCTAGTCGCTGTACCACCCTGAGTTCGAGTCCCAGTTGGGGCAGATGACAAGGTCGTAGGAAATGGCCGTTGTGTAACTGTTTGTAGTTGAGTGGTAGAATAGCTAATGCTAAACTCCATCAGGTCTATTTATTAAGATTTAAGCCCTATTGGAACTAATATTAAAGAAAGCAAAACGTATTATATGCATTGTTAATAATGCAAATAAAAGATTAAAGGTCATATCGATGTCTTCTTTTCTTTTAGGTATATTATTTTTATGTATTCCCGCATCCTGGTTATTTCATTCAACATGTCAACCACTTAACTAACCCAGTGCTCTGAGATGCGTATGTACACTTGGATATTCTAAATCGAACTTCTGCTTTGTGAGGAGATTTGACAAAATTTTGTTAATTCAGCATTGGATAAAACATAGGTGTATTAATTGACTTATATTTAAAATTACCCTCGAAAATCGCCATCAAATTGTCCCCACGAACCTAGGTATGTCTTCTTCTGAGCTAGTCACATCTGGAGTTCCGCCAGGCTCCATATTGGGTCCGTTCTTATTTCTAGTATACACATCTGATATATCTAGCGTTACAAAATTTTCAGAAGTTCATTGCTACGCAGATGATAGTTAACTTATTTACACTAAGTTTAGTTACCAAGAATATGAGTTAGTGTACAAAAATATTAACGAGGCTTAGTAAAATAGTTTCTAATTGCATAAAACATAAATTAAAACTTAATTCACAAAAAAACAGCTATAATGTTATTCTGTACAAAAAATGAATATGAAAGTCTAAGTCTAACTTAAATGTTATACTGAATGATGAAAGGTTATCATTTATTGACAGAGCAAAAAACTTAGGAGTTATAATAGATGCCAACTTAAAATTCAATGAACATGTTAATAATTTAATAAAGTCTTATATAAGCTTAAAGCTGCTGTATGCAAATAAAATTATTCTTAATTGTAAAACCAGGAAAAACTGTGTGAATCATTTGTGTTGACAATTTTCTTCTATGCTGATATTGTATACTATCCATGCTTAGACTTAGACAAAAAATCACATTTAAAGAGTGCAGAACACCTGCTGTTGGTTCATTAACAACCTTAGAAAATTTGATCATATCACTGATAAATTTCGTCAATTAAAGTGGTTAAACATGAATAATAATTACGAATATGACTTACTTACCTTTGTACATCGTTTGTTATTAACATCTGTACCCGTATATTTGCGAAACAAATTGTTATTTAGGAATGAAATTCATAATCATGATATTAAGCATTGTCAAACTCTCACAATGTCAAAACACTACAGCAATATTTAGAAGGTCTTTTTCCTATAATGCAGTTGATTTATATAATAATGTTGAAATTTAGCTTAAACATCGAGTTAAGCACTTTTAAAACTAGGATAAAAACTAATTTGTTACAAAAACAGTAATTTTGTTATATTATGCATATTCTGTGGTCTGCTGTAATCTGGTTTGGCCTCTGTGCGGGCTGTTGATTCGCGTGTGGTTTCCTTTGTGTTGCGCGCATGACTGCTGCAGTTGTGTCAGGAACTTAAGATATAGCGATAGGATTTTCGACATTGTCGCGGCAACTTTATGCGCGACACGGATGGAATTGTGCACGGGTAGACGTTTTGTGCAAAGGTCGGGTTGGATTTGGGTGGACCTTACAAATGATATTATTATGTTGTTTTAAATTGTGTAAAATCCTGAAGGGTAAGGGTAAAGTGAAATGTATTATATTATTTTTTTAATAAAGAAGTCTATTATTATTAATGTAAACAAACTTTGGCAGAAATCTTGTTACTCGGATTTTAGGCAGTTCTCCAATTGAGGATGTCTAACTCCAGTTCTTCCGTGTGACAAATCAGTGTCATTCATTTTTTTTGTATAATTTGCTTGATTGCCTGAAAATACGAAAATCCATATCTGCTTCATTTATTTAAAGAACTTTTCACTTTTAGCTCGCGCATAGGCGACATTGGCGTGACAATGTTAAAATGTCTTAACATTTGTTGCTTGTGGGAATCAGCAAATTTAAGTGTCTACGCTGCTTTGAGATCTTAAAATAATTTGTATCTCGGTTACTTTTAATTGAAGAGAATAAAGTTCTAATAAAATACCATAATATATCAAAATATTATATCAAAGTGCACTTATATTTGTAAATTTTACTTTCTAAGATGTTTTCCAATATCTAAAACCTTAAATAAATTTGTATCCTAGCACACTCTGTATAATTAATCACTTAATGAAGTAAACACTTGTCTCGTGTCGGCTCAGCTGGCGTTGATATACATTTTTTGTTGGTAGGATCCATTGATTAACATGAAGGCAACAGTAAAGTTTAGTGTCATATGTCCTGTAATTATATTTTTAATACGTATAAAAACATTAATTCTAGTTTACTACTTTACATAAATATTGACAATTTGTTTCGTTAATACAAGAGCTGTTTTGCGGATCATTCTCGTCAATAACCGCAATCCAACAACAGCGATCCCACTAACATTTACGTTAAAGCGTAACGTACGTATAGATAAACACAAGTCAAAACTAAACATATGGCATAGCGAGTAACAGATTACAGAGCACAATCACGCAAACGAAACTGTGGGTGGCATGTCGGATTAACCCCATTTCACTATTCCGCTGACTGACAATAGCTAGTAAATGTGTAACCCAGGAGTTGGTTTTCTATTGAAACCGAAACTCGTTCCTACAATATAACAAACCCAAATAAAAAAACTACCCACCTTCAGGCGTATCGAACAGGTAAAGAAAGGTATAGTCAATGAAAAAACGATGTTTTACATTAAAAAGATGGATTCGAAGGCCCCCAGAACTTACAATTCACATCATCTGCTGTATCAAAACATCAGGTAAGCTGTGTGTATCCTTGGGGAGGTCTAGACTTTGTTCTCGTTGGAGCCACAAACGAAAACATTATTTGACATAAGTATCTTAGAAATCTTTTGTTTTACAATTTTTTAAACAAGTCTTAGAAGTTGCCATAGCAATACCTTTTCTCATTACAATTATGTATAGGATGCATCAAATTCGATGCGATTTGGAATCTTCGGGTTTAAAATAGTAAGGTACCAAATAAATAGGATCGTTAAAATCGTCTTGCAAAACATGTTCCGAAATACTCTCATACTAAAGGAGATACGAAACTGGGAAAAATAAATTAAAAACTTGAATAACACGAAAAAACAAAATGAGGTGGTTAAAATTTGGATTGCGCCACAGAATTTGTTTCGAAAAATAAGGCCATTGTTAAAAAAAAAATCGAAATAATATATCCGCTACGCAATACTCGCCTAAGATTGCATTATTTCTGTGTATCGGCTGATATTTAAATTTCCTAAAAAGTGTGACAAGCGGGCACGCATTGAAATACTAGCAGCGATTCCAATTGTTTTCATATGGAAATATAAGTTTCAAAACAGAATTACGCTCGCTCTTAATATATGTTTACAATTTTTTCTTTCTTGAATATTCTGCAAGAATCTTCTTCCTTTTTACAATTTTAGGTGGCCTCGTATCCTTAATTATTCAACAGTATAGGTACATTAACCACAAATTATAATTACTGTTAAGATATAGATGTGGGTCGAGAAATATGCTTTGCCTATTACGTACATATTACTTTTATACATTAAAAGTGAAAATATAGTGGCGCCTTGCCTCAATCTCAGCATGGCAGCGGCTAAACTACTGCAATATAATAATTATGATTCTTATGAATTGAAGATCTTAATTTCGCAATAGGACAACGCCTAAAAAAAACTTTCATGCATCGAAAAATATATATAGAAGAGACACACACTTGAAGATACGTATACCACTGCGATATTTACCAAAAAACTGGTTGGTAAACAAACGCAAAAAAAACCGAATGGAATAAATACAAGAAATAGACCGCCCTTAGACAAGTCATCATCAAAGAATCAATAGCTAGAAATAATAACTAAATTTAGAAGAATTATGACACAGGTAAAAAAAACTATGGGCATAGATCAATGTTCAGTTACACAAGTTACAAAAAAATAAATATTTTTCTGTACTAGCGGGTCTATTGAGAAAATAATGCGTCTAATTTGATTGAGAGAAATGACTCGCTCTAGTGTGTTTCAAAAGTACTGACATATCACTTTGGAGCTTTCGAGAGCTATCAGCAGAGAAACAGAAAGGCAGAAAAAATGACTACCTATGTATTATTTTTACTTAAAAATATATTAAAGTAATTCATTCAATATAATACATTGAATGTTGAAATATGGCGATTTAGTGCTTTTTTGGAAACATTGAAGTTTGTAGCTGAAGATGTCAAAATAAAATTAATACAATACAAGGTTAAGAATCTACTTTCACTCCAAGAAAAAAAATTGTTAAGAGTATCACATCACAGTACCACTGTCAATAAAAAAAACTCCTTTATATTAAGCCTTTCTTCAAAAAATAACTTCCTGGTATTTGACACGGAGTTCTATTATGTATTCATTACAGAACTATGGAACATATTAGAAATGAAACAAATACAAAAAATGTTAAAATAAACAAAACTAAAAATATTTCACTCGATAATTCACAAATGTTTGAAAATATCTAGAATAAAAATAGTGTTGTTCTAAGGTGCGATGGCATAATTTTATCAAAGTTAAATAGTCTTTTTTGGCCGTTTGAACGAATATTTTAACTTGAAATTGAATTAAATCAGTTTACGCAGGATCAGCTTTGTTTGCATTTGTATTACTTACTTTATTTATAAATCAATAGCTACTGGCTGATGGTTCGTCCAAAGCTAAGAGGGAAAAAAACCTGAAATTCTCTATGGTGGTTAAAAAACATCCATAAAGTGCAATAAGTATTAAAGTTATGTTTAAAAAAGACAGTATATATCTGCTTTCTTATTTCTTTCGAGAATACGTACGTCCAGTAGAAATCTCACGTACTTGCATTTGTTTGAAATTTTATCGCGAACAAATATCTTTTTTTGCAATATGACCAGAGATTAGTTGCACCTTTATTGTCAATGTTTTATTTCTACTATATCTCTTAAATATACTATACTGTTAAATCTTAGAAAGTAAAAATTAACGTGGCATCTACAACAGCAACTCGATCGCCGTCAGTTTCTTATTTATTTAGCAAAACTAGAGTTCTTTATTTAAATAAACTTAGACCCACCATGTTAAAACTACAGATGTATGTTATGTGCACAAATATTACTGAAAATATACACATTCTGTTGTAAAATTAAGCTTACATGGGATAGTTGCTTATATAGAATTGTATCCGCATACTGATACATGTTGCCACACACGTTTTAACCAATTAATTGAAATGTAAACTATTTCATATGCTTCATACTCATTAATACATACTAATAATAAATATCATCTCGGATAATTATAAAAAGAAGTCCAAAAGGAAACTAAAACCCTACTAGTTACATTAAAATTAATCAGTTCGAACACTTAAAACTATGTTTTTGAAGCTTGATCTACCATAATACGTAAAAGATATGTTGTTAACTCTACAATGTATGTCTCCTAAGATGATAAATGGTTAAAAAATGATTATTTCATCAATAATGCATAATGTGAAGTTCGTTAAAATTGAAAACTTGTCAGTTTCAAACGATAACGAGCCAATGTCATGTCGTTGAAGTGGCCTAGCGCATTGCATTTCTTTCCTTCTTTACCATCGATGCCAAACCAGTTGCTGTATTTCGAAAAAAAAAAATACAGAATTGTACATGAACTTAATAATTACAAAATCCAACTTTAAATATTTATGTGTTCCCATTTCTAGATATAGGCGTAAGGTTTTTTTACTCATTACGTTCACCGGATGACAGTTTTTAATTTTTCACGGTACTTATAAAGATAATAAAGTATCGCAAGTTTCACGACCGAATAAGGCATCAAAAGCATCGTATTTTACTTTAAAAATAGCAGTTAATTATTTTAACTTAAGTCTATCGCCATTTCAATATTCAAATGGTCAATTATTATTATTCATCTTGTACAGGAAAATATTGAAGGCAGCCCTGAATCAACCCGAAAAAGTTTCCCTGAGCCTCTTCTAGTTTAATTCCTAAACAACTGAAGTCAAGACACGAGATTTGATTTCAAAAATTGGCTAGAAAACCAAATGGATTTATTTATTTAAACAACATCTAACAGTACAAGGACCATTTACAAGATGGGAAACAATACATATTTAATATAGAGTACACATAGTGAGTAGCTTAAATATATATAATAAAGTGGGAGAAAAAGAATTAACATGAGTCTAAAATCTAAACTGACTAGTACTAGAGAAGCAAAGAAGACAAAAAAGGACCTCAAACGCGGACGGTGGCGTAAGTTGTTCGTCGTTCAGCGTATACTCGTAGTTATACTCAGAATCTCTAGCTGAAAACTACACTTCATTGCATTTTTGCACGTTTAACGATATATTGTTTTTAACACACCAGGAATTCAGATTAGCGATATTATTTTGCATTATAATGAAGTTGTTTAAACCAGAGATTCTGTGTAGAAATTTGTCATCTGAATACATTAAGAAGTGCACGTCTAAATTATTGCCTATGTCATTTATAAATATATTGAAAAGCAGTAGCCCAAGAATAGAGCCTTGGGGAACACCTTAGGACTTAAACCCATAATACGCGACATATTGAAGTCTATCAGTTAGATAAAGATCTAAAGGTTATAAGCTGGTCTGAAATATCAAGGCTGGAAAGTTTTGCAATCAACATATTATGATTAACCCTATCAAAAGCTTTCGTGAAGCCAAAGTATATTACGTCCGTTTGCATCTGCATGTCGATGGACTGAGATTGGCAGTAGTTGAGCGGCCTATCATAACGTGTTGCTGGCCGGAAATGACATTTTTAGCATGAGGGTAAATATAGTTATGTAATAAGATTTCAAAGGTTTTGCGAAAGTTACAGATCATATAGTTATTGTGTATTTTTGTATACCTGGCAGACCTATGAATAATTCCAAATATCAAGAAAACAGCAGCATTTAATAGATAAATTAAATAATATCATTAGTGGGTGAGCAAAGATAGCAGCACAGTCTCTCAGTAGAAATGCGGGAATCCCATCAGAACCCATGTTGAGCTTAGGCTTTATTTTTTTAAGTACCAATAACACTTAATTTGCTGAAAATGAAACTATATTAATGCTGTTGATGTTGCTGTCACAGAAATCATCTGACGAGATTTTTTCTGGATCTAAAGTTGAAAATGATTGTCGGTATAGTCATTTACAATATCATTTAAATTAAAAAATAGTGCCAATCGTCATATCTTGTAGTTTTAAATGAACTAATTTTGCAAACAACTGAAATTATTGAGTGCAAATTCATATAACTACGCTTGTCATATCTACTTAGGTAGTCTTATACTTTTTTACCAATATATGTATAAAAAAAAGTTATGGCCAAAAATAATAAATATTTGCTTATCGGATATCTCTCTCTCTCTCTTTCTCTCTCTTGGATATACCCACCTTAATGTATAATACATTAAAAGCAACCAAACACCGTGCTAAGTCAACAAAGATAACTATCACCGATAGATATTACCACAAAATCTGTTAAAATATGTGTTAGGAACGATAACATTGTTACTTCCATTTTGATTCGCTCGGCGGTTGTGTGCGAAAACCCCCGTAACAGCCGTTGAAATTCCTATTATTTTTTAAGGAGCAGCGAGCAACCGGCAACGATGTTTTCTGGCGCGGCGAGAGTTAAAATGTGTACGTATTTATAAGCACGAAAAGCCCCGACAAGGTTCTAAAAGCAGTTCTCTGTCAACCGTTCTTTGTTCTAACAATGGAAAATAATTAAAATTAATAAAGCATGCAGTTATCTCTAGGAACAATCAGTCAGCTTGATTGGGAAACCGAAACCGATAGCCGCACGATTCACTGAGTGTTTCGCTGCATTTTCACTTTACAGCAGTGAAAGATTATTTACGAGGGGAGTCACCGATATATTAATTAGATTTTTCAAATGTGCTTTTAGAGGGCGGAATATTAAACATAATATTTTTAGTCGCAACTCCTCTATAAATCCTTATTTTACTATAAGGAAAATAACCAGACTGCAACCAAAGTTACAAGTCTGGCGCGTTAAGTGTAATAATTGCATATTACCATCAAAACGCTAATGCTTCGATTGCAACAAACACCAGCCAAAAGACTGATCCTACTTAAAGGAGCTCTGTTGCCAGTCGTCACACACCACTTGCAGACTGTAGTTTCGAGCTGTTGGCTCTCGTCAGCGCCAATACCAGGATGTACCAAATAGTCAAAGGATCCTCGTGCCGGTCGTCACATGCCTACCTAGCACTGACGAGCTTTGACGCCATTTATCTCTGCCCTTCAATCTTTAATTATTACATCAAATTTTACTCATGATCAGTTTTATCTTGAGTTTTATTATCATTCTGTGTGAAATTTTGATTAGATTAGCCGGCTTTTAAGCGGCCACACGTGCCAGTAGTGATATTAAATTTAATTTATTTGGGAACCGATTCTTCAATGGCTGTGATGGGCAGAAGCACTTTCGTTCCATCCTCGATCTCGTGAATTTCTTTCATCAAATGCATGTGGTAAACATATAATAAGTCCAAGACGCTGCAGTGCCCTCGGTACAGACGACCCTGTGAGGAGGCAGCTCAGGTTGGGAGCCCATGAGGGTTTCCCCTTCTCGTCAAAAATGTGGTAAACATTCTAGTTTTGGCATCACGCTGGGGGTTCTCAATGACGTCATGAAGTTGATGGCATGTGTCGATCGGCAGACTTTGCGTTTAAAGACCTGTTTATATCTGTGGAAGACCTGTTTGAGACCTATTTATAGCTGTTTAAGACCTCGCACCCAGTCAATCTATCTTATCGTGGTCGTATGCACCTGGTTATAAACAGGTCTCAAACAGCTATAAACATGTCTCAAACAGTTCTAAACAAGTCTTAAACAGATATAAACAGGTTTTAAATAAATATGAACCGGTCTTAAATCACAAAGACTCCTGATGGACACATTCAATACATGACGTCATTCCTCTACTGAGTGTCCCAGAAACGGCTTTGCCTAACTACTCAGTTCTTTTTAAGTCGCTGCCTGTGGATTTTCGTCAATAAACTTGTCAATATCTTTAAAAGGTTGTTCCTGCTCTAGAAGTTATGATTGATTTGTTTTCCCTTTTCCAAATATCGTTGTTGTTCACATTTTTTAACACCATTGATGTGCAGCACTTGACGTACTGCCGATGCTACACGTGGCGTCGTGCGACGAGACATTTCGTCGTATTCTTTTGAAAATTATGGGGAATTTGGAAATTAGCATCAAGTGATCAATATTTTATTCGGGTTTTCTACCACATGTATTATTATCCTCTTCAAAAGGAAATCACCGAATCTACAAAATAATAGAATTATTGGAAAAAAACCTCTGCGCCTGTGACGTTTACGCCAAAGGAATAATCAGAGGTTATGTTTTGCAAATAACAGAGGGCGCAGAGGCTTTTTTTCCAATAATTCTATTATGTTGTAGATTCGGTGATTTGTTTTTGAAGAGGATAATAATACATGTGGTAGAAAACCCAAATAATAGGAAAGAATATTCGTAGAATGCCACAAATAACTTTCTGATCAATATTTTATCAATATTTGTACTTTACACTAAATTAACTGTCAGTGTGCCTAACATCAATAAACGTATGTAAAATAATACCTCCTACAAATTGAGTCTTATCAGGATTACCTATACATTATATAGGCACTTAAATTCTATCAACAAATAAACATTTATTTTTGTCATATATGTATGATTGATGCCGGAATTTGCCATACGTATTAGTGAAACAAATCGTTGGATCAATTTGCGGCTAATTCGAGGTTAAAGTGTAAAAATTATGTTTATCTAAATCCTATACCAGGTAAGTTACCTTATATTAAGAGCCTATCTTTACAGTGCCAGTAGATTATGTTATCATATCGGTAATTATGAATGGAATTATTCTGAAAAATAAACAAATAGGTATGTTAAATTATTTAGATGCATTTTATTTGTGTCAATTTTATCACGTCTGTATACAGATATATTTGTTATATATTATGTTGGGTCGTTAACAATAATAACCCATCATCGGCATGGTAGGTAATTTAATTTTTTAAATGTATACAGCTGTCGCAATAATACAGTACTCATATCAGAACGATGTCGAAAGTTGTAGTAGCCACGTTTTACTAAGCAACTAGGCCATCATCGACTTTTACTTATAGATTTGCAATTTAGGTCCTCGACTGCCCGCACCAAACCACCTCTTTGATCTGCCTGTCCGTCCTGGTGACGGATTGATGATATACTTCTTGAATAGATCTCTTCCGAAATCCTCCATCTGGACTTGTCCCACCGCCTTACTAGCGGAATAACCAACACTTACCCCGAGGGTTACCCTGTAGTCTCACTCATGTAGACAGTTGGACAAAAGTAGACGTAGTCTTGTATAGCTCCTTGCAGTTTTTGTGAAGTTATATTTTCGCTCCAGATGTAGTGTTGGACTAGCTACTATGATACTCATTTGATTGATGATTAAATAAAAATTATAATCACCAAATATTCACCTAAGTAATATAATTTTTGGGTAAATTTACACATTTTATGCCTCTTTGTAGTTTCATATAGTCACCATCTAGTCCTATCTAGTCTCACGTAGTTTGTAGCTTTTGGGACAGGCAATTTTCAAGTGGTAATCCCTTCGGGCTTAACAGTTCACTAAAGATCGTATCTAGAGAAGTAAGTATTTGAATTGTATTAAATATTTGAAATTAAGAGAATGTCTAAGTTAATACCATAAAGAATATCAGTGGCCCACAAACAAACTTTATAGAAGTTTAAGTGGGCCATCTGTATCATATATGGGTATTTTATATGAAAATTGTATTTAGATATCAATGTACTGTCTTTGAATAAAGTTACTTACTTACTTATGCTAACAGCCCACTGATTATTAAACTGCTCGCCTGTCCAGGTGACGGAGAGATAAACTGAACTGTATGTCCAGCAGATAGATCTTTTCCGAGATCTTTCGCATTGGGTCGTTCCACCACCTCATTAGCAGGTTAATGGTCCACCCGAAATTGCTTTACCTCGCAGCGTACCGACCGTTACATCAAATATTCAGTCATCTAAGCAGTGTTACAGTATTCATTGATCGAATATCGGAAACTGAACTTATGACCTCTACTCTGCTCGTAGATAAATTGATTGTCGAAATTCGAAATCAATGATAATAAGCATTAATGTAAATGAGATGTTGTTATACTTGCAAGCATTTTTCCTGGGTGGTAAATAGGTTTTTGACAAAGCCACGCGTTGTTTTGGTAGAATAACACCTGTCATCTTCAGATTGTTGCTAACAGTTGCTTAATACTGCTTCTCATTCAATTCGAGCAACGAACAATATAACACTAGATTTAACGACAAAGTTGGCTTTCAGGACCCATATGCATAAATACTGTTGTTTGTTTTGTATAAAACTGAATATAATTTTCTGCTCCATAGATAACGAGAAACAATTCTGTAAGCATAAGAACTAACGTGCCCAACCCAAACCATATCACTATTATCATTATATAAAACGACAATTATTATCATAAACATCACAATTGGAATTGGTTGGGAGGGCGGACAATGAAAATTATTGAACCACACCATTTAGGTCCCATTGGAACCCTTGTACTTCCTCCCTGCAGGCAGACCCTCGCCTAGGCCTCCAACAAACCTAAACTTGCGAATAGGCGGTGATGCCGCTGCCTTAGGGGCATCTCCTTTACATCGGCCAAAGTAGGTTAACGTTCTCCCAAAATGAATTCTCTGATTGATGAGATGGCAGAACAGTCACAGAGTACATGTTGAACTGTCTCATCTTCTTGTTTATAATCTTACAGAGAGGTGTTTTGTTTAATCTCATATTCTCATATTGTGTAGAGTTTCCTTAATGGACGGTGTCCAGTCTGGATTCCTGTTATAAAACGTAGGTTCCTTCTGAACATTGCCAGGCAGTCCATTGCTGTACTCTTGTTGGGATATTTTAGTAGTTCTCTAGCAAGTTGACAACTGTTTGTTTGATTCCACAACTTCTTGGAATCATTGTGGGTGTTCTCTTTAATTACTTGTGAATCGCCGTGATCGCTAACAGACTGGCCGGGCCTGGTCCAAAGATACATAGGCCTGCTGCCTTCTTGGCCAGTCTGTCGGCTACTACGTTGCCACTATACTGCACAAGTACTTTCACCCAGTATACCCATCTTTCACCCAGCATACCAATATGTTATTCATGCTGAAGGCATCCACAAGTGCTTGGTGACATTCCCATACTGCTCCTATAGTAATTTTGTAACTTCTCAGAGATAGTAATGATTGTTTACAATCTGTGTAGATAGTGATTGTTTTGCAAGAAGTTTGTCTACGGGCAATCTCTTTTGCAGTTATGGTTTTGCCCGCCAGTTCCGCCTGTACGCCGGCTCGCCCATCCATGGATTTGCAGACTTCTGGAGTATATTCCACAACCTGCCTCGTCCTTCTTCTTCGATCCGTCTGTCAACATGTTGATCACACCTTTGCGCCAGCAGCCTCATTATCACTATTCGTCTGTATTATGTAGGGTATGTCAAAGACAAACCGGGGAGAAATGCCATTTGTGCACACCTAGAAGAAACGTCTTTCTGACGTTGTCAGAGTCACTTCTCTTAGATATATATATCTAGTGATGGCAAACACAGCATTACCTCTATCATAACTCTCGTTGGTGTTTCGCATAGCTCCGGTTATGCTTAGGCCACCAAACTACAGCTCCATAGGTTATCATTGGTTATCATGACGGCAGTGTATATCCACATGACCATTTTGGATTTCATTCCCCAGGTTTTCCCCACGATCCTGCGGCACTGGTCATAAGAAATGTTTTCTATCTATGTGAAGATTCCATGTTAGTTTGGCAGATATTTCACTTCTGATGCGAAACTTAAGTGTTGTATCCAGGAGGGCAAGTGCCTTCAGTGTTCCTAGTTTCCTTTTCCTTGTGAAGAGAACCTTCTCCGTCTTCCTTTGATTGATAGACAGGGTGTTCTCTGCACCATTTCACAATTATTATTAAAGCCGCCTGCATTCTTTCACATAGTACTCTTTCGAATCTTCCGCTAACCATTATTGTCAAATCATCTGCGTAAGCAATTGTAATTGTGTGGAATCATTCTGAATTGAGGCGGTACAAGAGACTATCAAGAAGGATGTTCCATAGTAGTGATGATATTACATCTCCCTGCAGACGGCAGAAGCATCTCCCACACTCACTGATTTGTACAGCTCTCTTCGAGATCATGTTAGATATTCAGCTTCCCATTTTCGTAGGGACGTTCCCAGTGCCGGATTAACCCCAAGGCAATGAGGCATTGCCTCGGGCCCCCACCAAGTTACCAATAGAGCCTCCACCAACATACCTTGAAGAATGTAAAACAAAAAACTTTCTCATTTATATCTTCATATTTGAGTATAGAGAGAACAGAGTATTAATAGTAGTTCAATACGAAAGTTAGGCAATTTCTTAACCGCAATTATATCTATCTTCAATTTGTTGCACCTATAAATTGTCTTCAGACTTCAAAAGCAATTGACCATATAATCAGAGGCCCGCTATACGCAAATATCGACATCTTGCAACAACGAATTGTCTAATGCGGTCCTGTCCAAATAAATTCTGAGTATATCATCACCAATCTTGAATCTAATCTGTATCATCTCTAGTGAAACATGGGATCGGTATAACGTAATAAACATTACAATATGAAAATTTTATCATCAGGAATTTGGTCTGTTTAGAGGTAAAGCCGGCGGCACAATAATTAATCACTTCTGTTATCACACACACTGTAAAAATTATCAGCTTGTTTTATATAACAATTGTATCAACGTCATCTCATTGTTTACATACTTATAATTTTTAATAAGAGATATAAACTAATTCTAAATGTATTAATAAATATAACTCCTAAAAACGAGTCTTTACTTGTGAAGATTTATCATAAGAGGGAGCTATTAAAATTCACGTGTTAAACACGGTTTTAACAATTTGGATTAGCAGGATTGCATAGTAATTAATCAATATACGATTTTAAATCGCAATACAAATCAAAATGGTACATGATACACATTATCTGAATGAAGAAGATAGGGGTTGTCTTCTTCCCTAATTATTTTTTAACATTTTCAGCCCAATACGGCCATTCAAATAGATCACGATTTCTCCAAATAACTAATGGCAAACAAAAGGTCCCTAAATTGCTAAGTTCAATGTTTCCTCACAAAGGTAAAGTTCAAGTAATAAATTCCCGAGACAGAAAAAACATAACAAAAACTTTACGACATAATTATTATTGCCTGGCTAGTTGAAACAAATAGATGCCAGTAAATAAAAAACGCAAAAAAAAAATTACATAATTATATCGCCGCGGGCCATGGCGCCAAGCCTGACATAAAACATTCCCGACGCACATTAAAAACTTATAAAGTTAAGCGAGTCAATTTGCGAACAGGACAAAAAAGAGTACCGGTATTTCAATGAGGTCGTAAAGTTTTTGTTGTTTTTTATGTCTCAGTTTCTTCCTACTTTAACTATAGATGCGCAGAAGCAAGGGAATTATCATTTAAAGTGAGCAGGATCGGGCTGAAGTTTTCCTTATAGCAACACTCTTGAAGGGTTAAATAAAAAAAAATGTGAATTGAATTTAACTTATCAATTATTCAAATGAACAAGAATACTATCTCAATAGCAATGGCAATGACTAATCATGTGATGATAATGTAACGAAGATAAAAACTCGAACAATTGTCTCTTTACGACATCGGTCGGATATTTCACTGATCGCGTCCCACATGACGGTCGACGTAGCGTCATGATACCTCTCCGCATATATTTTAATTACAAAATATTTTTATATGAAGGTAACATTTGACGCTTGAGGCGCCATATAATAGTACACTGGGTTTCTTTTGATGTTTGTTCCCAGTGAAATTACACCGTTAATTTTTTTCTCCGTAGCGTGACCAAATTGTGAAAATTTCGATTGTGGAAAGTTTATTGCTGCATTCAATATAAAGTTGATGCCACAATAGAACTTTGTGGAACCACCACATTTGAGATAATCCGAGTCCAAACCTTGATTTAAATTAATCATTAACGATGTCCTATTTTTCATAATACTTCACTTTTTAAAACATAATTTTGTGATCAAAGCAATCGGAAGCCTCGAATAAGTTCTAAAAACAATGTTTGGTTTGTGCTTTATTTTCAATTATTCTGTTTGTATTACTGATTAGGTTGTTACGGGCCTACGACGTCCCATCGGAATTTAATACCACTCAATATAGGCAACTCACTGTGTCTCTTAATGTATGTAAAATATATATAATTAACATTTTAATATTTTTATCTCATAGTACACATAACCTACAAATTACATCTTGTGTCACGTACACTGTTAAATTGAAATTTATAGTCTGCCCCATGTCAGTTGCCGCAGTAATAAAGCGTTGGTATTGAGAGTCAGATGCTTTTATTTTATTGTCACGCCAGGAAGAGAGACAGCAGCTATTAATTCATCTCTTAAATAGAGGGTACAGATACGCCCAGAGATTACTGAGCTAGATTACTTTTGCCGTGAGCATTCCACCATAATTCCGGGCTAAACTTGCCATGACTATGCTACAACACTGTGCTCTGATTATAGTTAAAATTTAACCTTCCAGTATTACTCACGTTAAGGCGCCCAACGTGGGGTAAATTCACAAATCCCACGAGGATGGCTACAGATGAATATGGCAATCACGACAAATCGGCCGCGTGCTTTTCAAGACGAATGTCGAACGGATAATGACCGAGACGGAAGTTATTACAGGGTCCTCTACTTTCAACGATGTGAGTACTCTATTTTACATACGTTAGGAGCCACAGTGGTGTGCCTATGGTTGAGCGGTACTAAATTCCGATGGGACATCGTAGGCCCGTAACAAGGTCAAAGCACCTGCGGTTGTACTTTGGAGTGCTGCTCTTGAACACTTCACTTACTAAGAAATTTTTTCGAGGATTCTTTGCTTATATTTCTAGTCACTTAGATTTATGTCTTTATTCGCCTAATCCCGAGTATTAGATGGTTGTCTCCTACATATTTACACGGAACTAGGAAGTAGTTCCTCATATATGGGTAGGCCTATCACACTTGCAGGATCAAGTTAAGGTCCCTTAATGACTAAACTGAAAGTTGAGACGGTATTTGTGGTAATATTTGTAGATTCAGTTCTTTTAAAAAATGTGATGTATAAAAATATATTTATAGTTCAAATAATACGCAATGTAATACAAAATTATTGGTTCCATACCACACAGGGTGAGTATGGGGAACTCGCGAAAGGCAATTCCCAACTAACATCCAAGGAATAGCTGACTGAGCCAATCTACGGCACAGAAAAATTATGTTCAAGAATTTCTTGCTGTGGTTCCCAATGGCTTGGCTCGTGCACCTTTACGTTCGCTTTGAACGTATTACTTGGTTTTTGAAAGGTCTGTATGAGCGAATTGAGAATGATTGAACTGAGGCATTCGAAACTATTCGCGACGCAACGACTTAGGTTTTAATGCCCAGATTCGAACAAACTTAAGAGTTTTTGACCCACGGGTCACCTTCAAACTGGCCTTGGGCAAATATGACCCGTGACATTTACTTTTTCCGCCAAACATCGACTAAAAATTCTGATTTGCTCCACCGGAAGTTCTTGACGTCGGTAGTTACCAGATTCTCTCAAAAAAATCACAAAATAACCTCACAATTCAAACTCGGTACTGTACGTTGTTCAACTTGAAAAATTCTTCGTGTAGGCTCGTCGTACAATGCGGTAACGCCATTTGCAAAAAATGCCGTAGTATGTTTTCGAATTATAGTATATTCGGAAGTAAAAAAACGCATTTTCGACTAACTTTCAAAATGTTTAATTTTATCGAAGTAACGTTAGATTTGTTACAGTTTCGAAATATATTTTCTTAGACGCTTTTTGACGTCGTCGCGAAAATTCTCATTTGCCAAGTTATTTTTCGATGCAGTTTCGATTAAAAGCATTCGAGGGCATTTTTACGTCTAATGGTAAAATTTTATACTACAACTCAATTTTTAATATACTTCAGATTCCCAAACGCGTTACTTAATACTACACGTGACCACGAAATTTCGAGATACTTCCGAAAAAGTCTCTTTGACTGTTACGCTTGAGCCTTTGCTTCTGACTCATTTTAAAGGCCAAACATAGGTTAATAACATGAACACGTCAACTTTAATACAAGATACTACTAGCATGATCAAGTGAATAATTTAGTTTAATAAATAGAGATCATTTTATTTGTTGCGGCGAGTAACTTCCCCCATTGTACTCGACTAAACTACTGGCTGTGTTCAAATTAGGCTTTAGAAACTATGGCAATATTTTGTGAGATGGCCGCAATATTAATCATAAAAGGAACCGAAAATACTCCTTATATTGTGCATTTGAGTTTACTTGAGTTAACTACGTTGCAGTCTCTCAACCTAATTTACTTACTTGTAACCCCATTGTTCATAGTTTCAGTAAACTGAGCGATGAACTTAAATGTATAATAAAATTTTTAAAAGAATAGGAAAATACGAAAAAGCAGCGAATAATTTCTTCCTAAGTCCCAGATAATTTTTTTTTTTGAAACTACGATTATAGACACATCACATTTATAATTTACTAAAGTACAGTGGATTGCATAAATATATAGAGTTTGTTCATGCAAGTCGTCAAACACCGTACCGTTTGATCCCATCAAAGTCAATGTCGGTGCCGAGGTCAGTGCGTTTGATATTAATATTAAATATCATTGCTCGTGTAAACAAATGCTATTATCTATCCACTTCTAAACCAGATCGAACAAGTTTTACATTGTGACGTAAATATTACAAGAGAAAAACTTCTAAACTGTCATTAAAAAAATAATTTTTACGTAACGATTTATTTTTGCCATAGGAACGAATTCCGTCGCAGTAACTTGCAGTTACGTGCAGTATATTATTGCTAATGAGAATGTGCATAATATTTATAGAAAAAAAAACGTACCGCCAGAAGCGCAGTATCAAGGTTAGCGTAATTATTGTCATTAACGATATGTAGTAATATTATTAGTAAGCATATCATGAGTTATTGAATATTGTGTTCAGGCAAACTCATAAATAAAATTTATTGCCTTTTTATGTTCCATTTCATTTAAATAATTCAAACTGTTTATATCACTCAGTGGTCGAAATTAATCTTCTTGGTGTGCAACAGGCCAAAATTAAGAAGTCAAAATTGATGAATGAATAATTTCAACAATTGTAAGGTTTTCCGAGTTTTAATCACATCCAGGTCACACCCAACATGGTTAGCGAATAATGTGGTAAAAAAAATTGTCGCGGTCCATTTTGAAAAAAAAAAAAGTTTTGGCAATGTTAACATGACGATTAAGATAACATTATCACTTATGAGAAACAGTTGAAATGGGGGCGGGCGTAGGTGCGTCTTTACTATGTACATACTTCGGTATGCGATGTAAAGCAACGGCAAGCGCAGTTAGTACTTGGATGGGTGACCATTCAAACGGAAACCGCGTTCTCGCCTCACACATCTTCCAGCGGCTTGTATATCAGTGTATGCGCGGAAGCTATACAACCTTAGACGAGGGTTGTATAGGAGATATACCATCCTTTGGAGGGGATGTAAAGCCGCCGGTCCCTTGTCTATTAAATGTTAGGCAAGTAAAAGGTCCCTACTCTTCTTAAGGGAAGAGGTTCGGCAAAATTCCTGGTTGGGGGTAGCTCGTCTACAGGCGTCGGTGTTAGGCCTCAGTAGCGGAAATAGACCGACGTTAAATAAATGTATTAAAAAAAAACAGTTGAAATGAACTCTAACAATCTTTGCATTATTTGTCGTGAAACAATAGCAAAAAAAGTTTTGAAATTCGACCCGTTATCGAAATTGCAGAAAATTTAAATGCACAGTGATAATCGTCTTATTTTCAGCCCTAACGAAAGTAATGACATTAATTACATATCACAAGATTCGCTATTAATGTAATAAAACTAATTTTAAAATTCCATTGAAAAATCTTCACAAAAGTTCGTAACAAAATTATTCTATTAACGGAACAAATTTCCGACTAATTTTTTACCTTAAATATCGATTTTGGTGTCATTTACGTTCTTCCCTATTTCATTATTCAAATGTACTTTATTAAAAAGCCTCTTATCAATAGATTTGAATTTTTGCTGTTAATTTCATCCTTAACATGCCCGTTAAACATTGCTTTCTTTAAAACGGGGCGATCACCCGCTGCCGACCGCTCTGTCAAATGTTCGAGTATGTAAGTAAGATATTAGGTGTTTTACAAACTTAGCTACCTTTTAGGTAAGTTTCTTACCTAAAATAATTTGCAAAAAGAACGATCAAAACTGACCACAAATTTGGCGCATGAGCATTGATAAGATTGATGACGTTTTCCGTTTGTTTACCAATTGTCACCTTTGAAATCAACTTAGACAAATTCCTAAAGTTTAGGAGGAAATACGGTAGACTTGGCGTGGGTAAGGCGGGAGGCATTTAACTGAGCTAACCTAAGATAAAAAGATCAAATAGAATGCCCAACTAAGCTAAATTCCTTAAGTTTAGCTCAGTTTGTTGATAGAAATAAAACACCTAATATTACACAAAAGGAGTGACAGTAAACAGAATGACAATTATTGCATAATGTATGGTTCCAAAATGTGCAAATATATCTTAATAATCTTTTTATTTCCCTGCCGCCAAATAAAGGCAAGAAAACTATGGAAATCTATGCGATGAACCTTTTGACGAACCCCGAGACGAACCCATTTTGTTTCTTTAGGAGAATCATTTGAATGTACGCAGATTTCAAATCATGTTGATACTTTCATTAATTAAAAGTTTAGTTCGTCCATACATCCTAAAATAAAAAACGATTGTATAGCCAGTCACAAAATTTAAGAAAAATATTATATAGTATGGCGGCACTTGCACCTGGGACAATTCTGAAGACCGTGGTAACTTTGTTGGTATACATATATCAAAGGAGATGAAAATCCTGTAGAGGCCGGAAAGCTGCATTGATGATGGTTTTTGAAATTTAAAAGAGGTCATTTTTTGGCGCGCAGTGCGTGGCCTAACTCCCCTCTGCTAGGGGGTGGCTCCCGGACGATTATATTGTAAGTACTACATTTGTTTTATTCTTATTTATGTCATTAAATCCACCACCTTGTTTTATTTATCTAGTACTCACTTAGCCCCTACGTGACATATGGTGGAGATTAAATTAGTAACTAATGTGACATCTTAATCGGAAAACATAGAAATCGCTTATTATATCCATTTAGCCACCTAATGATACCTAAATATCGAAACTATATCCACATAAATAAAATTTTACTTCTTTCGAGTTCATGACATGGATTTCAATGAATCTAGAAGTATGAACCTGATGATGAATACTGAATAGGCGAAGTGAATCAGTTCTATAAAAACGCTAGTACTACAATTTTACGATGGTATACTAGGCATTGAATGTAATCGTTTACAGCAATATGCCAGGCCATAATGGCCTTACCTTTAACATTATCTGATTTCAATCGAGCAAAGATTAAAATCCATTGAATAATTGACTGAGCAAGATCATAAGAGAGAATATTTTTGATAGATCTATAAATAAAAGTTTATATATATTTGACCACCTAATGATGCCTAACCCGAGTTTATGACGCCTAACTTGCCTTTCCATTTTTACGCCTCTCAATTTTGCACTGATACCCTTTATTTTTATTTAAATATTTCATGACCAATAGCACATCAACATACAGTAAATTCCCATAATCGCCTTTAACAGAACCAGGCTCTAAGGAAACCATGGCCAATAAAAACAATAAAGTACTACGTCCTACTGATTACATACGTGGTTATATACCTATCACCACGAATTTTTCCATAATTATAAAATTAGATTCACACATCTTGCGATTTGGAATTAATGCTATTACTTTCATTCGGACTCTCGTTCGAACTAAAAATAAGACAACGTTTGTGCAAATAAGATTTCTGCAATTTCGATAATTATTCGGATCGGGTTTTCAAACCTACTTTTACTATTGCTTTACAACAAAAAAAACACAATTAATCCAACATTTAAGGTTAGTATTACTATTCGTTACAACTGTTTCTTTTAAGTGGCAATGCCAACTTGATCGTCAAAAGTTGGCATTACTTGGGATTTTCAGTATTGAAAATACTTACACGATGCTTTATATTGGGGACTGAGAACGCTAAATAGAGCCGACATGCGACAGACTTGGGTGCCGGCCGGACGTGATGTCGCGTCGGCGCAGCAGCGGAGATTTAGAAAAGATAATTCTGTCGGTTGTTTATTATATTTTATTGATAATTATGTATACCTAATGCATTATTAGTTATTAATTGTATATAGCTTTTGCCTTTAAAAAACTAAATGATAGTGCTTTGTGAAATAAAATTGTAGATATTTATTTAAGTGTTAAAGAGATTTAGATAAAATGATTTGATGTTCAAATATAAGATAAAAAAAGGAGAAACATGAAAAATTAAATAGGGAAAGTGTAAATGTATTGACAACAAAAAAAGCGCTAATTGTCAAATATCCAAAATTGCTAAGGAGTAGTAGTAACTAGTTTGAACTCTTTTATTCGCTAAATGAATACTTGAGGTGGGATCTCTAGAAATAAGACATTTTGATTGGTTTAACTCAAATTATTCAAACATAAAATACATTCACTTTTCTTGGTAGCAGCATCGATTCCAGTTCCAAGTCGGCGAGTCAGACTGTTTCTATGTAAATGAAATGTAGTTGTAAACATAATGTGTGCATAATTCTTAATTTAAGTACCTAATTAAAATAGCCATTTTAACAACATTTAAGCGATATAATTGCTTATTTATAATGTTCATAATCTTTTTATTTCCGAATAATTTTATTTTCCTTTGGCGATACAATTAAATTCGTAAATGATTTATAAAATGATCTCGAAAATGATAAAATATACCTAATTAACAAGATATTGTTACCTACCGCTCAAGTACATGATTATTACACTTAACCTTGATCATGATCTTGACGTTATCATTTCGACACCAACTGTTTTTACAGAGATTAACACTTCATGTATTTGTAAATTGTACTCCCACTTATACATTTCTTTTGTGGCTTCTTATTCAAGTTTAAGTATAAGTTAGTGAAAATGTATTTTTTATTTATTTTGTACTTATATTATCAATCTTTGTTCCTACGTAAGTAAACGTTATTAGTATTACTTCTTATTATTACTTTAGGTTGCTACGGGTTTATCGCCCCTCTTATTGTGAGGGGTTGCAAAATAACATAGAAGGAAATGCACTGCTGTGCGTAGCAGATTGTGGACACTATCTAGCCCGGATAAGTGAAGTAGTGTGCCCACGACAAAAATTTCACTAGTTCAGTTAAGCCCAAGTTTAACATAAACTATTAGAAGTTTATAGTTTATTTAACATAAAGTCGCTGAGGTTTCCATTCTTAGTGGTCGCAGACGAAATAATGACACACTCTCTCAAAATGAAATGGATTATATTACTGTATTTACAAGTTATGGTTCTCTAATACGAACCTGGTGATATGTAGTTATATGGCTATATGCTGATAAATATGTTACAAAATAAATAAGGATAATATTCCCTCGTGTAGCTACACTTGGTTTACAAGTGTGAGGATTGACTATAATAAATATGACCGCAATAGGTTACATTAGAGAACGTTCTTCATTAATAATAAATGAGTAAAATCTTTGTTTAAATATATACAAAAGTAAGTTAAAAGAAAAACAAATATTTCTATGCGGAACTACTGAAGGTGGTTTACAGGTAGAGCAAAACAATAGCACTCATCTAGGTACGATACCCAGAAGTCTGCAAGTGATGAAGCTGCTCTGACTCGTCAAGGGCACAATCCGGATAAAACTCTGGTAGAAGCTACAGCTCAATTAACAAAGTCGAGTCCGTTTCTCTAGCAAACGAGATACTTCATAGGGAAAGTGGTCAACCAACCTGTACACATAATTCTCGCACAAATGCAGATAAAACTCCCTTCGTAACATCAAAATTCTCTGACAAACAGAAACAACCAAAGCGGATAATGTATATTGTTGCCGATAATCCCAAAATCCAACAAGACCTAAATAAAGTTTCAGGAATTATCCACAATGTACGTATAGCTAACACCTTTTCACCTTTCCTTTCAACAAGCCGCAAAGCGCGCAACCGCTCATAGCAACTCTAGCGCACAGAAGCCAAATCCGTACAACCGACGGCTCGCGGTTTGGCGATATGTGGCTCGCGAAACACAAATTGCGTTGGGGGTCGCATGTGCATTAAGCCCGTAACAAAGTACTGTTATGAAAGTTCCAGTTAAAACAGTTAACGATTTTGGAAATTCAAAGGAAACAATGGAAAATTGGAACGGTTGAACCATAACTTACCAAATAATTCATACAAATGTAATTGTCGAAAATAATGGAAATCGTCAGGTTTTGACAGGCTATCAGTAGGCAGTCTATGCCAGTTCTGAGATAAAATCCAATGCAGTTTGTTATGGAAGTTTATTATGCAGAAGTTCGATGAGACAACAAGAACAGTGTGGATTCCGGATTTTGAGAATGTAGTAAAGCCACAATGGGGATAATTAATGGCGAATAGGAGTAACTAAAGATATTTTAGGATAATTGAAAGTTGATTAGGGGTAACTAATGGCAATTTAGACAATGAATATTGGTAATTAAGGGCAATCCAGAGTAATTATTAAGATTAATTCAGCATAACTATGGATAATATAAATTGACAAATACGATTAATGGTGATACAGGGCGATGCTGATTATTTAGATAATCTCTACATTTATTGGCATAATTTTGTTGTTTAGATGATCTAAATGCTTGGACAAATTTAATTTATCATCTACAATTAACTCTAAGTAGTTTTAGCTACTATCTGAATCACACTGCCACCTATCTTACTAGTAAGTTCCTGAAACTTCATATTTTTTTGCATAAAGATCATGTATGTGGTTTATTGTTCACTGACTTTTAATTTGTTTTTTGTTAACCAGCTAGTGTATCTTTCTAAATCTTCATTGATGGAACTGTCAAGTGAATTCAGATTTATGTTACTGTATAGTAATATTGTGTCATCAGCAAAAGTATAGTACTGGGCTTTTAAGTGAGCCACTTTTAAGCTTAAAACATGCAATGAATAGAGTAAGGGGTCCAAGACCGAACATTGAGGCACTCCATAATTAATACTAAGAGTATTACTTTCAACATTATACTAACATACTGCTGTCAGTTATATAAATAAAATTTAATAAGCGAGTGTAAATTCCCTTTTAACCCCACTAGGCGCAATTTGTTTAGTACGATTTTATGATCAATGACATGCTTTTCTTAGATCAACAAATATTGTTGCCACGTAATTTTTTCTATCAAGATTGGTAGCAGCGTAATTAACAAAGTCAGTGGTTTCACTTTGTGTATTACACATTTTTGAAAGCCATATTGGAAGCTATCACGTTTAATATATTTGTCAACGAAGCTGGTGATTCTATACTTTAAAAGGATTTCTATAACTTTTGAAAATACACTAATTACTGTAATAGGCCTATGATTTTCTATTTTATTTATAGGACCAGGTTTATGAATTGGAGCTACTCTACTAATTTTAAGAATTTCTGGAAATATACCAACACAACACGTTATTAATTATAGATCAATTATGATTTCCCATTAAACTTATAAACAGTTATATCAAGACATATAACACAATTAATTAATCATTAATATGGAGATTTTCATTAAATATAGAGCCCAATAGCCAAGCTTTAAGACAATCGAATTCCAATTTGATAGGCAAAATGCCCATGTCAATTGGAAGAGTTATTTTGGATATTAATGGCAACAAATTTTCTATAGCAAGAGGTCATATTGAATTACTATTTACAAGAAAACCTAAGTTTTGTTTAGCTTAATACTCTTTCGTCAGATAAATTAGTATTGTAAAATTCTTTTGGCATCATTTCAAATAACGTTTACACATAAGTTTTAGAATATTTGCTATGTCATAGGAAACTGTCTAATTATTAATATACAACCAGACATAGAAACTACCATTGACTAATTAAGTTGCTATAAATTGAAATAATCGGATCATGCTTACACTAAAATTTATAATTACATTAGTAATATGCTTCATTGGATAATAACACCAAATCACCGACGACCCAAGTCCTCGATCAAAATTCCGCAAAATGAACCTTCATAAGAAAAAACATGTGATTTTATTCCAGAACTGTCATAGCTTAACTACCGCTATCTATTTTTCAAGAGCTATTAATTTTTGGAGGTCATGACCATTGAGACTTTGTTCTGGAAGTCAAGATATGCATATCAAATATTTAAACAATTTCATTGAAAGTGTCCATTTCCATAAGTATGTCCTTTCTATTTTTTCATTTTATAGAAATTCAAGCATAACTCCAATTTTTCAAATAGCATTCTGTATACTTTATTTTCTTGACACAATGGCAAATTTACTTTCCACTGTTTTCGTCTAAATAAAAATTGATTATAAATGATATTGAAAATTAATCTTTTGCTAGAAGCGTCCCAAATTATTTGTCATACTTTACAAGCCATGAAAATGAGAGAAAAATGTCTAAATCTAAACAAAACATTTAAATTTTCGATTAAAGGTGTTAAGAAATACTCTCGGAAATGCCCATGTAATAAAATTCAAAACATGCTTCGATAATTTTCTAATCTGTTTTAAACATTCAATGGCGTATTAGAAATAATGGATAAATTTTCATAAATGATAACTTTTCAAGGTTATCTCTCATCCGATTTTAAATCCGAAAAAATCGTTGTGGAAAAAGTTACTTAAAGGTATTCGCTCTTTTAAAAACTATACCTAGAGAAAAGTGGAGGTAAGTACTTTCTGTCTTACTCAATATATACAGTGATGAGGTATAATTTTTTGTTGAACTTCGCAAAAAAAAATACAGCTTCCAATAAATACCTACTGGACTAATCGTTTATGTTAGATTAAACATTTCCGACACCATCTACAATAATACACAATATTTAAAAACGCGTCATCTAAAAAGTAGGGTACCCAGAATAAATGCTCGTTTAAATTCAAAACAAACATGCAGTCGAACGTGCAGCAGAGAACGGCATATTACCTATTTTTATATAAGTAGGTAGTAGTGATTTATTATTAAAAATCTAACTCCGCACTGACCGAGTTTGAAACATTAGTTCAGCGTCATATGTTGAATTTGTATTGAATGTCCAAGCTTTTCTTGCTTTTCAGCACTTTGAATATTTTAGAGGAATGTTAATTCCCATTAATACTTTGTTAAAAAAATAAACTGGTATGATAATATGGTCACTTCAGTTCCAGAAGGACATCAAATGACACTTGTCATGACTGTTTTAGATACTACACCCTCATATAGCTTAATTTTTCACTGGAAAAACCTCATCAAATCTGTGTCTCTAATCTCTAATAGCACAAGAGTTATGACTAAAAATTTGAGATTCACTAAAACATATCTTCTAGCGGAAAAATCTCTGCAATAATTTAAATAAAAAAATATCTTAAGTACTAACATCCAAAGCTCGGATTAAAATAAACACACGCGAATTCAACAAAAAAACTACAGTCACTGTCTCGGTCATTGTAAACATGAAACAACCCTTAGGACACAATAAACGAAAAATATACCTGCCTGGCTTAAAGAAAATTAAGGATTTTTGGTTTATTAGTCGATATATTTGTATAGTCCAAGTAAGGACTTCCCGAGACATAAAAAACGCAACAAAAACTTTACGACCTCATTAAAATACCATTACTCTTTGTGCTGTCTCGACCGCAATTGACTCGCTTACCTTTATAGGTTTTTAATGTGCGTCGGGTCGTTTGATGCAGCATGCCGCCATGGCGATAATAATTATGCCGTAGAGTTTCTGTTGCGTTTTTTATTGATCAGGAACTTATTACTTGAACTATAGATGAATACATTAAGATCATTTAATAATTAGTATTCACCTAACACATATGATACCAAATACATGTCCATAAATTCCTGAACGCCCTTACCGAAACACCCTGTATACCTAATCAATACTAACATTCTTGTATCAAAACAGCCGTATCCTGCTTAAAGTTCTACGAAATACTGGTAATCTGCTACCAGATAATAACGAACGAGATGAAGTAATTCCATATACTTTTCCAACAAACCATTTCCAATACGTATATCGAGTCGAGAGATGATTATCAATGATAATATACTTAAATACTTGGAATACATAACTAATAATAATAGCCTGATATGGCATTAATTGACAAAAATACACGCACATTACTCATATATTATAATTCTTTAAATGCATGATAAAATGCTTTTTGAAAGCAACTGTCAATCACGATCTAGGTCTCGATATTAGCATAACCCCAGACACCAGACATCATAAAACCCGGTGAATTTCTTAATTTGTTCTGCTATTGTATGCTTTCTTTGTTTGCTCTAGAATTGTTATTTATTATTCCTCACCTGGATATTTGCTCACTGAGACTACAGTCCATCAAAATAACTATTTAATATCAGCAGAATACGTAGTCGTTTATCTACATAGGCATTTTTTTTCAAATGCGGATAGTGGAAAGTAGGGCGGATGCAAACTGGGGACCATACTACCTGCAATTTTTATCCTACATGTAATCTAGGCACCGTGATGTTTTCTTGAAATATAAAAATTTCTTAAAAATAAACTGGTAGCAGCCTACTAGATAAATTAAAATGAAAAATACTATAAAAATGTAAATAACAAGAAATCTGTTGGAAATATACGCCAGTCATTAGTGTAAAAAAAGTATGAAAAATTGCAAGTTTTTAAATTTTCAGACATTGGAGATGGTAAAAAAAAATAACAAATCCGGTTTTGCAGCTTTTTCCACCCCCCGGAACATTGTTAAATTAACAAAAAACGTAAATTTGTAGTAACTTTTTGAAAAAAATTTCAAAGTTTATGCAAATCTTGGAGAATATTTTAATAATTATTAGACATCTTCTATCAAGTTTGCACCCTGCTATGATGACCGGGACATTGCAAATGGTTGTTATTTGCTTTGATATATTTCGTCAAAAAAATTGCAAATGATTGTTTATACGGCAGAATAGGGTCAACATACTCGCTTGTAGTTTTGCATAACTTTTTTTCCCTTTTTTTTCACAATATTTTTATCTGGCACGATCGTGTGTGTATAAGACGATAATGGCGCCACCTCTGAACAGACTGGCGAACTAGCATTATACTACTAGCTTCTCTCTATTAAGGGGTTAAAACCTTTTCCCGTATATAAGATGGCGTGCTTTATATTACATCCCTAGAGATTCTATAAAAGAGCCCCCACTCCACCAAATTGGATGCATCATGGGGGCGATTGTTTCAGTGTGCGCGTGTATAGGAACTCCAGCGCGTGTGCATCAGCAACACCACCTAGCCTCTAGGTGATGGCGGAATCAGTGTGTTTATAACGTAACGCAAGTGTCAAAAGCAGGTTGCAGTATTTGATTTGACAATGTGGAAAAATATATGTAAGTAATAACGTTATCATTAAGAGCGCTCCGGATATAAGCCGGAAAGACGGTTCAATTTACTCTCATATAAATCATTATTTTAAAAAGCGGCTTTCACTAAAAGACATTAAAAACATGTTACAATGTGGGATGATGAGAGAAAAAAAAGTATATGTAAAAAAATATATTGTTTTTCTTCTATTTTCGATTTGCAAAAATAACTCCGCATAGGTATTATTAAAATAAACATTTTCCCTTTTGTAGAAGTAAAATAAAATTAGCCCTATTGTCCTCAAGTGCACCGAGAAATTTAAAGATTAGGCATAATAAATTTGTCCAATGTCATATTCTATTATATCTCTATCACTCTCTTTCCAAGCACACCGTACATTAGGCTGCGTCATTTTATTGACGTCATTTACAATTAAAATTGGAAGCATGGATGACTAATACACTCCGAACAACTCTTAATTGTTTCGCGACCAAATCAGTCATAACACTGTTATTTTAATTTACATCGAGTCAATGACAGTATGCGCGTCAAAATAAAAGCAACTCCACCGCCATTATGCATCCACTTTTCATACGTATCCAATCAGTGCCTCCCATTCGAGTGGCCAGTTTCTACTTTATAGGGTCTCTATATATCCCTAACTTAACACTTAAACTGCAATTTATGCGCGCTAATTAAATTTAATAGCCACTCAAAAATCTTACCCGCATTTTAATACTTTATTAATAGAAGGCTACGCGGTGCCTAGATTACATGTATAGTTGAAATCATGAATGTTGTGGTTCACGTCAGCATCCTTTAATTTCTTAATCAAATCATCTCAAGGTCACACAGAATGACACGCATGGGCGTATCAACGTATACAAAACACAAGTATTTTGTGAGGAAAATATCTGGACACTAATAGCATTCGATACAATGAATTTTAACATCCGTTACGTTTTCCTGATTAAAGCACTCGTTTAATTGCACCACCATGTCTCTGGCTACTGCATTCAGTCTTTTATCCACCGCACGCTACTGAGTTGACAGAGAACTGACAGAATGCTTAACGGGCTGCGGCTACGACTAAACTCTCGTAATGTTCATTTGTAAAATGAATCGTTACGCTTGGAACTTCTGTCGTAACCTCAGACGACGTGACTTTCTGTTGTTCACATCCTATGCGTTTTGTATTTGCAAAGATAGAAAAATCGCATGTTGTTGACAAGTACATAAATTGATGACGTGAACAATATTCGTGATTTCAATCGGGTTTCCCCACTAATTTTATTTTAACAATTTGTGTCGTGAAAATGATATAATAAAACATTTTATTAATTTACAACAATTTACTTTTCTAATAAAAATTATTTCTAAGAACATATCGTTAAAACAACTTGCTGATAATTTCACTGCTTTTTAAAACGGGCATTTTTACGCGCCAGAATTACGTATCTACCCGGAAAACCAATGAGATTATGGATATAATTAGTTTGTAATAGATTCAACTGTGTGTTAAAGAAAGCTTTCCTCTAAAACTTCTCAGAATTTCAATTTGTAATGCTTGTACTGTGATTGGTCTAAAGCAGTGGACGTGTAAATATTGGCCAGTCAGAAATGCCGCACAACTTATTCGTGAAAGCGTCGGACGTTAATATTTTGTACTGTAGTTTAGGTCTAACTTTCACCGACATTACACATCAGACATCGGATGACTAACCTAAAACGTTAAATTTATATTTTTATGTTTGTATTGTTTGGAGTGAAAATATTATTTTATCAGTTTCTGGTTTATGTTTTATTAATTCTACAATCAAAAGTGCTGAGTGCTGTCAATAAATAGAGGTTATGTTATATTAACAGAGACCAAGATTAATAAACAATCTTGAACAGAGACAACCTCTGTGATGTTAATTCTGTGATTGGATTTCAGGGTGTTGACGTCACAACAATTTATGGCTGTTTAAAATGAATCCAATATTTTTCAAACTTCAAGTTTTTTTTTGTTACTATTAGTAAAATTAATAAGATAATAAATATGCCATAAATCATTTTTTTACGCGAGTTAAGTATTTCAGCAATAATTTTTTTTTCTGGGAAAACCCTATTAGGTGCGCAATTTGCACCCGTTGCGTAAACTGTTCTAAACTATTTCATTAATCATTTGTTAAAAGTACAAATAGTTTTCTTGTTATTTTTTTTACATTTTATCACTTGGTAGATTATATAAAAATACATTATTTAGAAATAACTCAAGCAAAACTTCTATATTGATAAGAAATTAAGTACCTACTTTTGTCGTGCTTTTTCTGAACAATTACAAAAGTACGAGTAAAAGTATTATTAGTTTCCAGATTAGTTTAAACCTAACCAATTAAAACTTGATAGAAACGGTAAAATGATAGAATTCCAAATAAAACTGGAGGTTCGGAAAGCAAATTGAATTGTTAGTTATTTTGTAAATAAACAAAATGTGTATCTCAATATATTGTGATCAAATAAGGTGCATACATACTATTATTGGACTAGAACTGTCACATACACCAAATTGCAATTCAAAATCTTTATTACAACGGCTAAATTATTTATTTATATTTAAAGTTCCAATATCCCACAGTCATGCCACTGACCACAAAATGTACATTGTCTTTTTAATATATTAAGATTTTTGACAGATATTTACTATGATTTTTACATTTTTTAATGTTTTTTTTTTAATATATTTGTGCTGAACAAAATGATGTTTCAAATAAATACTTACAATAAAAGCTTTCTGGTGAGCAAAAAGCACGTTAAAAAATATATGATTTAAACTTTTTATATACCGGGTGACACAAGAGACATGTAACACCCCGTAGCATGTTTATTTAAAAAGATATTATTTTGAAATTTGGTACACTTATATAATGCGTGACTGTCCTTTTTTAAGTACAAAAATTTTTTCCCACCACTTCCGGTTTCACCGGAAGTGACATCTACTTTATTATTTTAAATGACACCTTGTATATTTCCTTTACCTATCTGATTCATTTCTAGATTCTCTTTTCAACCATGTATCGGAACACGGTATTTGTTTTTAAAATGACAAGTAATATCAATTTTAGTTTGTTAAGTCTAGGTGGCCCTGATATGAACCTGCAGATATTGATGTGTAGTGTGCCGTGATATCGAAATACCTCTGGTATGCGACTTTGTGCCTCATATTTTTTGGGAATAACCAGTAGCTGAACAGACTAATAAGATCTAACTTATTTAAAAAAAATATCTTTAAACAACCCACGATATTATAAAACCAAGATATGAACCCCATTTTTTAATTTCACCTAGTTAAAAAATACTTATTTATCTTTTATTTTTGTCCAATACAATTGCTGTGCCTATCCTATTTTACTTTCTTCATTAAAGTTAGTATCGAATGTTATTGCATAGTAATGAATATTGTACTGCAACAAAAATAGTAAGCAGGCAACAAAAGAAGGTAAAACGAGGCGTCATTTTGATTTGACAATTAAGAATGGTTTACTTGGCAGCAATTTAAGTATTTTTCATTAAATTATACCTAAGTTATCACGTTTTTAACTCTGTTTTGCCATGTATTCACGAAATGAAAAAGTAGATATGCTACTAATCTATGGCGAATGTAAGAAAAATAGCAGGCGGGCTGCTGACTTATATCAAGAAAGATTTCTCGAAAGAATTCATCCACCAAACAACTATTTTGTAAGAGTTGAACAGCAATTCAGAAGTGAACCAGATGTACCGGAAAGTAATTTCATTATCGATGAAGAGTCGGAAATCAATGTACTTGCAATTGTCGAGGCAGATCCCACGATTTGGATAAGACAGATTGAGGACCAAACCGGTATAAATCGGGAATGCGCTCGACGTATTTTGAAAAAACAAATTTAAATCATACAAGTACCAAATACACCAGCATTTATACGAAAATGATTTTCAAAGAAGATTAAACTATTGCAATTGGTTTCTGAACAGACACAATTTGGACAATAATTTTCATGAGCAAATTTTATTTTCCGACGAGTCCCCAGGCTCACTAATTTGGGATTATTTAATCATAACAACACCCGTTATTGGGCAGAAATATGAGAGAAAGTGCATATCAGGAGCGATTTAGTTTTAATGTATGGTTAGAAGTAATTGGCAGAAGAATCATTGGGCCAATAATTTTTGATGGTCCATTAAATGGAGAAAGTTATTTGGGATTCTTGCAAAACCAGATGCAAGATTTTTTGGAAGAACTGCCACCTAATGTTAACCCCAATAATTTTTCAACAGGATGGGGCTCCACCACATAACAGCAGAGTTGTGGTGAATTATTTAAATGAAAGGTTTGGAGAAAACTGGATGGGAACAAATGGGCCCGTTCGATGGGCTGCAAGGTCACCAGACCCTACGCCGTTTGATTTTTTTTGTATGGGGTCACCTCAAGGAAAACGTTTATAGAGCTCCACCAACGAACAGAGAAGACATGGAAATGAGAGTCAGAAGAGCAATCGATGGGATTACTGAATTACAATTAGATAACGTGCTTAGAGCTACCGTCACAAAAACCAAGATTATGCATAGATAATACGGACAACATTTTGAGCATCTGCAGTAAAAAATGCGTTCGTATGTAGTACTTCAGTAAATATTTCATTTTAATTTCATTCATTCGTTGTAAAAATGTATTACATAGTGCAATGGTTTTTCATCAATTTTGTTCAAATGTGTTTTACTGATGTTTCTTATTTATTAAAAAAATCGTTTTACCTACTTTTATTTTGTTTCCACCGCCAGCTTACTAAATATTTTCGTTGAAGTACAATATTCATTACTATGCAATAACATTCAATACTAATTTTAATGAAGACAGTAAAATAGGATAGGCACAGCAATTGTATTGGACAAAAATAAAAGATAAATAAGTATTTTTTAACTAGGTGAAATAAAAAAATGGGGTTCATATCTTGGTTTTTATGATATTGTGGGTTGTTTAAAGATATATTTTTTTATATATAAGTTAGATCTTGCTAGTCTGCTCAGCTACTGGTTATTCCCAAAAAAATATGAGGCACAAAGTCGCATACCAGAGGTCTTTCGATATCACGGCACACTACGCATCAATATCTGCCAAGGTTCATATCAGGGCCACCCACCTAGACTTAACAAACTAAAATTGATATTAACTGTCATTTTAAAAACAAATGCCGTGTTCCGATACATGGTTGAAAAGAGAATCTAGAGACGAATCAGATAGGTAAAAAAATATATAGGGTGCCATTTAAAATAACAGAGTAGATGTCACTTCCGGCGAAACCGGAAGTGGTGGGGAAAAAAATTTGTACTTAAAAAAGGATAATCACGCATTATATAAGTGTACCAAATTTCAAAATAATATCTTTTTTAATAAACATGCTACGGGGTGTTACATGTCTCCTGTGTCACCCGGCATACTTATTATTATTTATTCTAAAGTTTATCTTTATAACATTTATTATTTTTTGAGACGTAATGCATAGTTATTGATTAACATAACTGATACGCATGCCGCTGAGGATTTATCTCCCCCAAAAGAGTTGGTGTCAATGTCTGTAGATTTCTCCAAATAATTTCCAAACACGCGATTTTTAAATATTCGTTGCTGAAAAACGATGGTAGCTGGGACCGCATGGTTGGTGTTGTCAAAGAACCTACCTAAACATATCCAAAGTCATCGAAGAGATTTTGCGGAACGGCAACGAAATATTTCGCATGAACAGCGTACGCCACATAAATATGCCGTCGGACGATATCTTGTGGAAGTACTATGAAAGTTTTTCGAATTTGCAACAAAATACATTTATTTTTAGGACTATGACAAAAATTTCATTTCTGAAAACTATTATCCGTTTCACGGTCATAATTATTGCAACTGCAATAAACGATGTTCCACGGAGCGCGATTTGTGGGACTATATCAAATTATGTCGTAGCAACTACCTCAAAAACCGACCAAATAAAATTCTTTACTACGAACCGACGTTATGTAGTACTGCTTCTTATGCACGGTATGGATTACGAGGACAAATTAGAAGTTTCGTATTAAAATTTCTGAAAGAAGATTTTTCGCGAGCGACACGTTTTTCGATCGTCATTTTTCAAATTTAGTAATCATTTTTGGCGTTAAACATATATGTTTTCCGCCGTATTCGCCCACACATGGCTCCTCAGTGATTCGGAATCCATGTCGCTCCATCACCATGTACATAGTGCCTTGCCTGAAAGTATTAATAAGAAATAATATTCTCATTAAAAGCAATTCAAGCATTTTCAAGTTCTATAACGAGTGCCCTAAATTACCTATATTTTCCAAATACGTATAGAGACAGGCAAGTCGTAACATTAAATTTTTAGTTGAATATTTTTGGTGTCAGTCGATTGCTTAAAATAAATCATTGGAACGTAGTTGGAAACTGCATTGTCAGAATCATCCTAATCCTCATCATGTGTAGTATGGACCGACGCTCTTGTTAAAGTTATATCTTTGTTAACCTTGTGATCACAAAAAGTAACATCTATTATAAAAAGTAGAGAAGAAGAATAAAAAACGTATGACCCTATTTCTTACTTTGAATTGTACAAAAGATTCTGGATACTTAGCTTTAAATTAGATTACAACGGAGTACAATAATATACTAAGAATATTCATGGCTTATAATTTGTGTTAAAAACTACATAAATTATATCCATGCAGATGTTCCTGAAACCGAGTATGACACATTCTTTCCAACTGCATAACAGAAATTTTCTAATTTGGCATTTTCGTACATACATTAAAATAGAACGTTGTGTTTCATATTTGTTAATGTTTTGCAACTGTCAATCTCATAATATAGTTCATCGTATAACAAATGCGGTAGCTCACAAGCTCACCTCACGTTACACATGATATTTTTTTTACAAGCATGTTTTTAGAGCAAGAAAACTGCATTTTATTATTTTTTTCTACCATCGAGGTTTTTATGGCAAATATCATCTAATACTTATATTGTTTTATATGGAGTAGGACTAACATTTTTTGTGTCGGAAGTCCTTGACTGCTTCCTTGGCAGACGAGTGAAGCCAGTCCGGCAAGAACAGAAGGAACACAAAAAATCACTTTACTCCTTATAAAACATGCTATTTTTTCTTCAAACTTCAAATATGAGTTAATAAATAGTTATTTTTTAGTTTAGTTATTTAGTGCCACTCGTGAACGGCAGAAATAGTATTTTACATCATAAGCAAGATAAAACAGCTTTTACTGGTGATAGGAGAAAATCACTGGCAAGCCTCTGTCACTTCCTAGAGCCAGTAAAAATTGTTACCTTGCGTCACTGTCTAGCCCTCGGACTATAGAGTTAAAAGTGATTTTTAATGTTTGTATACTGTCTTAATAAGTAAATACCGTTTTACAAGTGAATAACAGAAAAAAATTACGCGAAGTAAAATGCTTCTACTTCGCTTAGGTGGAGTGTCAGAGAAAATACAGTTTAAGTGGCTTCTACTCCGATTAAGACGTGTTATTTTTTCTTTAAAAGTCGACTAGTTACAAAAAAATAAAGATAAAAAATTTAGCTTTAGCAACGGAAGTAAAATTCCGCTCCAGCGGAAGAAAAGTTCTTTTACTTCCGTTGTTACTGGCAATGCACCACAGCCGCCTGAAACATCAAACTTTAATGCCATGAAATGAGTAAGAAATGTTATGATTTTCTGACGTTTAAAGAAAAGAGTAAATTGTTTTATTAGGAGCTCGATTAGGAGTAAAAGTGGCTTCTACTCCGATTAAGACATGATATTATCTCTTCAAACGTCGATTAGCTAAAAAATATAAAGATAAAAAATGTAGCTCTGCGTTGCCATTAGCAACGGATGTAAAAACGTCCGCTCCAGCGGAGGAAAAAGTATTTTTACTTCCGTTGCCAATGGTAAAGAAAATAGTATATTGTCACAAAAGTGGCTTTTACTCCGAATAAGACATGTTATTTTTTCTTCAATTAGCTATAAAATGTAAAGATAAAAAATGTAGCTGTGCGTTACCATTAGCAACGGAAGTAAAAGTTCGCTCGAGCGGAAGAAAAAGTGCTTTTACTTCCGTTGCTAATGGCAAAGCGCAGCCGCCTGAAACGCCAAATTTTAATGTTATAAAACGAGTAAGAAACGTCATGATTTTCTCGTGATTTTCTAACGTTTGAAGAAAAACTAAATTATTTGTTTTAATTCCATTTTTGTGGATATCCATTCAAATTTTGGATACCTATTGTACCGTTTATAAGGGAATAATTTACAGTGAAAGTGTAGATGAGATTCTTAAAGAAATTTTCAGATATACCGAAAGATGCCACGTATTGTCAGTATGAACTTTGTGTTTTTCTTTTTGTTATCAATATTCTTAAAAGTGTTCAATAAAAGTAATAAACAAACACATAATCCTTTTTGATTATTTGAAAATACCGGAAAAAGCTTAAAAAATAGAATTTAATGTACTAAAGCCTACCCTCAAACGAAGTGTTGACGAAATGTCAAATTTTGACATAATGACAGGTTTCACTTTACCGCACACGTACGGTAAAGTGGAAGTTACCGCACGCAAATTAGTGCGGTAACTAACTACTTACCGCACGGCCGTAGAAGAAATATATCTGCGTTATTCCAGACTGCTGTTTAGAACATGTTACATACCTAATATTATTTTAAAAAATTATTAACAGATTTACTAAAGCATTTTGAACAAAATCCTGAAAAGAACACTTAATAATGTTTTTATGCAGAGATAGATTTGTTCTCGGGTTTTTTGTGCTACGTACTTACCTGCTGCTATTTGTGTATCTATGACACATAAAGATCTATCTTCCTGTCTATCTACTTCTTTCAGTTCTATCTTAAGTATAAAAGTCTAAATCGAATGACATTCCCTATTGAATTTATGTAGATTAAAAATACTTAGCTCTAAATAAATATGTATTTCTGATTATACAATTACATTTGCCACATACTATATATTTTTAAACTTAAATGCGTATAAACCTAAGTTTTACAACCGTGGGAATGCTCAATAATCAAGAAGTCAAAGTTCAAAATGTATTTATTCCAAACTGACTGTCCTAAATCAGGTGCAGGTGAAGTAGGAGTGCCTAAAAACAAATTTCATTCTCGATTTGAGCAGGTTTATATTTGTTAACGTTACATATTTGTTTATGATATACCACGATAGATATATATCCACCTAGCCGTTAAGTACCTAAAAAATCGGTTTAGTAACAAATCCTGGTTTTTCATTTTGTTTATTTTTCGCTATCCACCTGTCAAAATGTACATACCCTCGATGATGTCTGATCACTGGTCGTAGGTTGCTTTAAAAAATCGTCAAATTATTCTAGTTCTAGAACATCAACGAGAATAGGCTGTACCTACCTGCAACTGCCTATAGATTTTATGCATAGGCATAATTTTTGTAGAAATTTTCGTTCGTTAGCCAGGCATTACACGAATCTAATTGAAGGATATTATTATGCGGCTTCGTGAATGCAATAAAATAAAAATAAAAAACACAAAACTCGTTGTGCAGTCTTCTATTGCACCGTAGAATGGTTAGAAGCAACAGCAAAAAGTGCATACACACAAAGGATGCAATTGAAAACGCAGAGGATCGTGCGAGGAATACCTATGTAACAAATAAAATGTCATTGACTCTAAACAAGTATGTAGTAATCGCGAAAGTACAACCAGTTAAAAAACGAGTGCACTCTCGTTTTCGATTTGCACTATTCGGTTAAGGTAAAGGCCACGACAATGACCGTGTAAGCATTGCAAAACCCCCAAATTACTATTACTGAATGGAACAACGGATTTAGAAAGTACAATCATAATAATAAACAATAGACCCACCTGTCAGAAGATTCCGAACTGTCGTATCGGTCGACGCATCTCTTTTTTCTACAATCGTCCTCACAAGGCAAGAATCCATCATTAGAACACAACTTATTAAATAACTTATCACTCTCACTCGCAATATAAAAGGTATCCACTTTTTCACACGAAATATCATTCACGCTGTCATTTGTCTCACATACCATGACATTGTCAAAATCCTTCATTGCTGTTTTTTCGATTACATCGCCGACCGGATCGCCCGTACACAACCCGTCTGCCATTTTGAGAACACACTGTCGCACTCGATGTTCGAAGTAAACGCGGCGGCGCGCGCTTGTTACGCGAGGGGAAAGAGGGGCGTGTGCACTCTGACGTCACATTCCCCTCTCAGCGCTGGTGCATACGACGTTCATTGGCCGCTCAACAATTACATAATTTACTTGACCAGTTGCGGGTAATGACATCTGCTTGCACTCCCGTTGCATTCATTGAAAGTGTATGATTTTTTTAACTCTTTAAATTAATAATAGCACAAATTTGATTGTTAAATATAATTAGGCGTAGCCAATAGACTGGACTGGAGCAGTTAAATATTTACAATAATCGTTTGTCGATAATGGGAAACAAATAACAATATAATTGGTAGTGTATCTAGGTGGGTATAAAAAAATATATACATTTTTTATTCATTACTCTTCCCAGAGATATATTGTATTTGCTGGCAGGCACTTTTCTAAAATCCTATAGGTATATCTTACAGATTTTTTATATCATCGTGCATGTTATTGAATACTGAACTACTTTCAAGATGTTCACCTGTCCGCAACTTAAGAACTTTTCTTGTAAAAGCTGTAACGCAAGAATTAAAAATTCTGATTTTATTTGCAATTGGGTATTTGAAACTTTTATTATTTTAAGCAGCACCCTGTATATTTTGTAATCTTATTTAACAGAGTTAATAATATATTTCTTCTTGACGTTCACATCTGCATTGTGGCAGCTTGAGTGATTATATAAATAAATATATTTTCAAGATCAAAATCGATTAAGAAATAACCTTGAAATATGGAATTGTATTTAATTATCCAATGAAATACGTTAATGTGCCACTTTACTTTTTTTTTTTTTTTTAGTATTGTAACAATACTGTTGTTACATGTTTACACTCTCCAGTAAACACCTCCAGACGTAGGTCTAAATAAATGCAACAAGAATTTTCACTAACCCCCAGACAGCACACAATATCCACTGGATATTCGGTTTATGTCCATAATGTATCCTGGATGTCCACGAACACATTCTGGACAAACGGTGGATATTCACAACAAGATATCCATTGGACGTGCCCACGAAATAAATCCATCGGATATCCATGGACATATTTAGATATCTTATGGATGTACATATCAAGGCATCCACTGGGCATGCGCAAGAAATATATTCATTGGATGTCCATGGACATATTTGGATATCTTATGGATGCCCATATCAAGACATCCACTGAATGTAACTCAAGAGTAATCCAGAAGATATCCATATCTGGACGTACAATGGATTTGCACAGAAAATCTATCCACTGGATGTCCATGGAAGTATTTGGATATCTTATGAATGTCCATATCAAGACAGCCATTGAATGTACTTGAAAAGTAATCCGGGAGTTATCCATATCGAGACGCCCAGTGGATATACGAAAGAAATCTTATGAATGTCAATATCAAGGCAGCCATTGGATGTACTTGAAAAGTGATCCAGATGTCCATATCGAGACGTCCACTGGATATGCGCAAGTGATCTATCCAATGGATGTCCACGGACATATTTGGATATCTTATGGAAGCCCATATCAAGATAGCCACTGGATATACCTGGAGTAATCGAGAAGATGCCAATATCGAGACGTCCTATGGATTTGCGCAGAAAATCTATCCACTGGATGTCCATGGACATATTTGGATATCTTATAAATGTCCATATCAAGACAGCCACTAGATGTAATTGAAAAGTAATCCAGAAGATGTCCATATCGAGACGTCCAGTGGATATGCGCAAGAAATCTATCCAATGGATGTCCATAACAAGGGGATATATATATATGACAAAAAAAGTCAACTAGAGGAATGATACATGTTAAAATTCACAAAGGCAGGTTTGAATCCTAATATTTTTATTAGGATGTACGCTCTGACTGGTATTCTAGTTACCAATTACTAGAAACGCAATAAAGCGTTTAAAGTGTCTTACCGGTGTGCACATGACTGTGGACACTGCCGAGGCGGCGGAACTTCTCTGTTTTAATAACAGGTACCTTCGCCGGTATCTGCTATAAACACTTTATTGCGTTTCTAGTAATTGGTAACTAAAATACCATTCAAAGCAAGCCTATATATGGTCATAAGATATTCTCAAGGCTACGATGATATGGACGTCCAAAGTTGTAATAAACATACATCCACGTGTGATTTGGATATCTACATATGACCTTGTTCTGGAGTAACCATGGATGTCCCTACTGGACCAGCTATGGATGTCTGTGAGAATCGTATAGCCCAGTGGACGTCCATTGTAGGTAAATTAGGCAAAGTAAGAACATCCAGTGGATATCCACATATAACCTTATTCCGAATTAACAATGGATATCCATACTGGTCAGTTGACGTCCATTGTAGGTATTAGGCAATCCAATAGATATCCACATATGACTTTATTCTCAATTAGAAATGGATGTTCATACTGGTCTGCATATGGATGTCCCTGTCGGATCAGCTATGGATATCTCTGTTTGTGACAAACGTATAGTCCAGTGGAGGTCCACTCTAGGTATATTAGGCAAAGTAAGGACATCCGCTTTATCCAGCGTGTACATCCAATGGACATCCTTAGAAGGTATATGTGCTGTTTGGGCTAGTAACCACTGATTTATTATTCACTAAATTACAATAATAAGTCCTTATTAGAACTTAATTACTAATTGTCACTGTGCTACTCTGTTCACTGTTTTTATTACGTCTAAAATATAACTGACTCCGTGGGTTGGATCCGCTTGTTATACATCCGTGGTGATATTATCGAATAATCCAGTCTGTCCTTCGAGACATTTCTACTCCTGGCACATTCTATGAGGCAGCGCCACCCTGGGCCGACTTGTGAACTATCATACTATGGTAGCTAATTAGGCAGACCTCCTTTCACTCTGCCACCAGGGATTAAACCTTTAGTCGTAAGAGGGCGGCACATAACACTGCCCCCTCCTTAAGCCTGAACGTCAATTTCGAGTTCCCAACGTACATCGCCAATCTGTCCAGGTACACGATTTTCATCTTGGATTTCTTTCTATGTTGAATCCGATAAACAAAGTCGTTGATCCGAGTGATGACAGAATACGGTCCTTCCCAATGTAAGCGTGGCTTCGAGAATCCTTCACTTCGCTGTGAGTTGTACAGCCAAGCCAAGTCCCCCATCTTGAATCCCGCTAAACTGACATTACGGTCATATCGAGCCTTCATTCGATCACTACTCCCTGTAGGTGACTTCTTGGTGTCAGCAACCGCACAAACTTTGCATCTGTGACACCAAGCCTCTACAGCCTGACGGCTATTTAGGAAATAGAAACGTTCCCATATTCTAGCCAAGGTCTTATTTTTACCAAAACGCTCTCGGGATATTCCTCCATGCACTTCTCGAAGTACTTTTGGTACCCAGCACCTGGTTATCACCAGCCGCATGGTAACTTCCTTCCCGTCCAGGCTCTCCCATGCTCCCATTTTTCTTAATTCGGTTAACATGTCTTGCAATTGTTTTTCTCGAAACGGCACTAAGAAGTCTTATTTAAGTTTATATCAGGTGTCTATACCATTTTCCAGCCGACAGAACTCAGCTAACTGCAATAATATCTAATGGAATGTTCTGGAAGTTTTCTCAAAATGTCGCAGTAGGTGTTATTTAATGTCTATATCAATTCACAGTTGGGAGACCTTCGCTAACCGCACTAGTTTCCAAATAGAAGGTTCTGGAAATTTTCTTCACAAATAGGTCTTAGTTGATATCTATATCACTTATCAGTTGACAGAATTTAGGTAACTGCACTAGTTCCCAAGGGGCCGTCCATAAATGATGCCACGCTTTTAGAGGAGGGAGGGGGTTCTGGAAGTTGGGACATTTTGTGACAGGGGGGAGGGGGAGTCCCAAGCAATTGTGATGTCACAATACAAGAAAATAATTTTATGTGTAATATTTTAATTATTTACCAGCATACTTGATATTCATCCAGCGTTTTTACGCGACGCTGTATCTCTACTGACGTTCACCCGCTCCTCTAAATTCTAAATAAAGACCATTGTGAGTGTGACATGGCAAGCTTGGGGGGGGGGGTTGTTGAGCGAGCGTGACAATGTGTTTCACAGGGGTGGGAGGGGGCAAAAAAAGTGTGACATCATTTATGGACGGCCTCCAAATAGAAGGTTCTGGAATTTTCTCAAACTAGCACAAACAGATCTTGTCAAACAAATGTCTATATTACTTTCCAGTTCGAAGCACTTCACTATCTCCAGTGGTTTCCAAATAGAACATTATGGAACATCCTCGTGTTCTCCAGAAATTCTGTTGCAATCCCACTTCTGTCACTAATTGTTACGTGTTTACATCTCCCAGTAAACACCCTGTACGTAGGTTCATATAATTACAACAATTATTTTCACAAACGATTGATTTCTTAACCACTTAAATTACAATATTAGTACACACTAATTACAAGTTTATTCTACTATATATAATTCACAACTAGTGACTGTTCTCCATCTTATTTGATCACTTACTAATCTAATATATAACTCTGTACTCTCTACTCGAATTCACTCCTTATATATATATGCGTCGAACGTACTCCATCTCCCTCCAGAACCCGTCTCGAATAGCCTCGAAATTTCTATAGTTTTCTGGGTGTTAATGGCGGCTCGTCAGTTGGCCTAGATGTGGCGCTGTTTTACCGGCAACCAACTAATATCAGCCTGTCCAGTTACTGGTTGTTGAGGATTCATTAATCCCGCGAGAAGATTCTGTAAAGCCTCTTGAGTCATTACAATTTGGTTTGGTAGCGGCATTTCGGAAATGTTATGAATTTCTTCGGAATTTTTTAATTTGTCGGTTCATAGAGACAGAATGCAATTCCTTTCAAACAATCGTTAAATCGTAACAGAATTTATAAAAATGTTCAAAATGTTTTTCAAGGTCGTTGGTTGGAGGGAAAACAAGTAATACATAGCCCATAGCCTCACTTTAGGTAGATAGTGGCCAAGGATTGTTAACAAGAATAGCAAAGACGACTTACGTATAAACAAATCTTATTTGAGGTTAGCTCATATCCATAAGCGTAACGTTGCCCACCCCTCCACGCTGTTTGGACCGTTAGTGACGTATTAAGTGCTCCATTTTCGGTGAGACGGTAGTTGATTGCGCCACGGGCTCTACGGCTACGATACGATAGGTACGCCATATTTGTGTTTTGGTTTCTTTCCACTCCAGTGTGTTTTTGAAGGTGTTATCATCTAGCTAATTAACAGTAAGTATATATTTTTGGGACGTTCGATTCTATCTGTGTCTGTTTATTTGAACTATTTGTGAATTTTTGAACTTTATAGTGAATTATATTTTCTAACCCTATTTTTTTTTGTAAGTATGTCTAACAGATTTTACAGGCATTTTTAAATTTAAAGTAACGAAGATAACTGGGCGACAGTGTGCTGTAGCATCTTGTAAAAATAACAACTCCAGAAAGAATGAACTCGTCGCTGTAAGAAAGCAGATACGTTTAATTTAAAAGACGCTTGAGTCTAATCATTTTGTCAAACATGCTTATGAACGTGACCTTCAAAATGAGCTTTTAAATAAAAAATGTTATATTTTATTTACTTTCTTTTTCTAGGTCGAGTTCTAGGCCTACACGTCGAAAATTAAAAAAAAATGCAGTTCGACACTAAAATTAAAAGCAATTATTATCGATGAAAAAAATAAGACTAATGAAGTCGCCCAGTCTGAAATGTCACCTCAGACCTCAAAGTTTGAGATTCCTAAGCCATCTACGTCAAATTGTCCAAATGTTGAAAACTCGTATGAAGTTCTTGAGGCATCTTCAAAACAGCGTCAAACTGATTCATCTTTGAGCCCCCCGCTGGATAATCAGCAAAAATTCCATGTCGACGGTATTCCACATTTAGAGAAAAATTATAAAGATAAATATAAACAATTGCTCAAAAAATATAACTCTTTAAGGTTGCAATCATGCTGAAATCATGGAATAAATAATGTTGAAATATTATAAGTTCAAATATAAGAATCCTATTAAGACTGCAAAAACCCAAATTGCAGAAGAAATGCTCAACTTGGTTCTAACAAAAAATCAAATTGACTTGTTTTCTAAACGAAAGAAAAAAGGTAATAAGTTGGACACGAGAAGAGATCTTGGTGGTATTTACTATAAGATATTATCGAGGATATTATAGTAAAAACTGCTACTTATATCTGAAAGATAAATTAATGTATCAGTTGCTAGCATTATCTATATCTAGCCTTCGCCGCGGGGCATCTCGGTTGGACGTACATCAAGGTATGCTCAAGGACGTTTTGAAGATGATGAAATTAGCTGGAGAAGATCTGACTGATTTTGACAAAACTGTAGTAATCCAGTTTGATGAAGTCAAAATAAGATCCTTAGAAGAATATGACACAGCCAGAGATCAGATATAAATTATTTATGCTTTCTAAAATCTTATATATTGTTAGTCTTTCATTGTTTGTTTGTTTTTACTTATTAAGTTTTGTAGTTGTATGTTGTATTGTATTATATTGGATTTGCGTTATTTTATCTACCTTTTTTGACCACATTCCAATGCCTGTTCAAGTCTATGGAAATAAAGATTTATTTTTATTATTAGAAATTTTTTAGTTTACCGTTCGTTCATAAAATATCGAGATCTATTTACCTAAAAAAATAAAATAAATCAGCATCCCACAAAATGTTGTGTCTATTTTAAAAAGAACCGCTGGTGCAAACCGCTAGCAGACCGGGACCATTGTCGACGTCACAAGCTAGCTACTCGCGTATGACCTTGGGGGAATAAATCGGTGTAGATAAACTATCATTTGTAGTTAACAACCCTTAGACGATAGCTTCCAGGTAAAACAAATTAAGGATGCTAACTTCAAAACGTTTAGGTGTGGTTTGTGGTATTTGACATTGTAAGGAACAAAAGTAAGGTTATGTATTCTTTGCTTTCCCTCCAAGCAACGACCATGAATGGTTTGACGTCACTTGTAGATGCCCTACAGCACACTTATTTTTGATACCCTCGGTACACACGTAGTAATGTTCCTACGGAGATAAATGTTTACTTTCACTGGGGAGATCGATTAGTCTATTCTATGTGACACACACGACAAAAACCATATAAAGGTCTGTGAACTTCCAATTTACTCGTTCATGCAAAATTAAAATAATGTACTTACATTTGACTGCTTGTTTAGCAATTCGACTATATGTATATCTGCTAAATTTTCTTTTTGAACACTTACGGACAGATAAAGTTTTCAGTTTTATCTCTTTATGGAACCAAAAAGAATGTTTTAGCCTATATATACCATATACCACTGTCCAGAATGTTTCACAAATTATCTTTATGTGGATGTTATCATTAGTAATTTATTAAGCAACAAAGCAACAGGTGAATTTGGTTAAAACACAGTCACAAGTTGGGACGCCACTATGACTGGTCTATAACAAGGGTATTTAGGACACTGACTGAGGGTATTATCCACACATCGTCATATCCATACATCCCCGTGTTCACGAATTTTATTTAACAGAAAACTCAAGTAAACCGATAAAGATTGACATGTTACTTTTGGCGGCAGATTATTAAACACTACGCATACTGGTGATCAGGAAAGGAACTCGCCAAGGGCAACTCTTCTTCTTCGTCTACGTAAATTGTAATTTCATGAGGTTAGGCCGTGTTCCGAAATTATTTCAAAGATTGGTAAAATATGTTTGTTACATTTTTATTTTATTCTTGACCTCTACTGCTATGCACTACCCTGTGTATATTTGAGCATTTATTCAGAAATGGTTATCATAATATTTCGTTGAAATCTGACTCATTGAAGTTAGCTTACAGGGACAGGACACCTATAACGAATTATGTGTTTGCCATATCGATAATTGGTAATATCATATCTAATTGATCACACATGAAAAATATAAATGATTAATAAGGTTGTAACTTACTTATATTTAATTGGTTTCATGGTTATCAAATTTTTACTGCATTTTACTATTTACTTCCAAGAACGCTAGAAAGTACAGAGCCGGATTAGGCCCGTTCGTATCAGTATATACAGGGTGACTACTTTTTATATTGAATAGTATTACTACCTCGCAAACCATAACAGTTACAAAGTCGGTTAAATGGGGTGAATATTTCGTATTTTGAAAGCCAATCAAATGGGTTTTATAAATTGAAAATATTCCGATTGGCTCCGGAAATATACGGTAAAATACGAAACAGCTCGTTTCTTTTTACCTAGCGTTGTCTTATTATAAAAAATATTTTAAAAACTTCATGAGAATGTTTTGTCATTCATTAAATTTGCTGAAACCATATTCAATAAGTTATTATTATGACGTTTCGTTTCTTCTTTTATTGCTTTCGACCTTGTCATCTTTTCTATAAAAGGTGCTTATAGTGATTTTTTACCCATACACTTTAGCATTTCATATTAAAGAAAAGGTAAAACAGATTTTACTTGTGAGACGAGGAAATGACTGGTGAGCCTGACACCTCCCAGTGAAAAATTGTTACCTTGCGTGTGATGTACAATATTTTATTTGATATTGATTTGCACTTAAAGAACATTTGACATCTAGTCACAGTTGATGCCATTTCACCATGGTGAATCCATGACAAATATATAAACTAAACTCTATTTACTTAATAGAAATAATTAATTTATGGTTGCTTTGATCAATGTATGCAATGACCAGTGTTACCCGCGACAAATTAATAAAAGCATTTCTAAAGAATTTCTAACCTCAAAAAGAGAAAGTGGTTCTGACATTTAGTCAGTATGAATTATTTTCATTATGTACCTTAATAATATATACACCAAAGTATACTATTTTATTAGATGAATGGGAATAACAGCAAATAAAGATAACAAATAAATTAACAGCAATTTTTAACAAATGTCAAAACTTAACAATATCATCAAGAACATAAAACGGTTGGTTGTATTATAGGGTTTAAAAAAATCGACCCATAGAACAATTCTATTTAAAAATAGCGCATTTTTTTGGGGAGCAGCTTAATTATTTCTATTCAGCAAATAGAGTATAGTAACTGTGAATACTTTCTATGTCACAAAAGACTAGAACTAAAGTCTTCTGTGCTAATCTAATGTCAATGCTATATACTAACTTGTAAAATTGACAGATACCACTGAAAAAATTTACAAGTCAGGGTAGCTGGTTAAGAGCGATCTTCAATGTTTACATATTGTTTTAATAAATATCGTTTTACGAGTGAATTACAAACGATCTAATTTTGCAATAACCTATTAAGAATTCCAACTTGTGACAAAGGAAAATGGTTGAACTTTGAATCTGATGCCCGAATTGCCTGATTTCATCTAAATTTTTCTTAAATTACAAAAAATGCTTTTTCGTTATTTACCTGTGGCATTTAATTTGTTTCTAGGATTCTATTAAGACATAAAAATACATAGGAAAATGATAGTGAGCAGTATGGAAATGACAGAACCTTGGTTCGGGGCCGGAGCAGTGATCAGATTAGAAGTGGGGGGTAATTAGAGTGGTGGGAGGTAATTAGGGGGCGGGGCCTAGTAAAGATGATGGGGAGAAATTGTAGTGGTGAGAGGTAATTGAAATGATGAGAGGTAATTGAAGTAATGTGTTATTAGCGTGGTGGGGGAATTAAGAATAATTTCAGTAACAATAAGGATAATTAAGGGTAATTGCAATAACAATAAGGATAATTAAGGGCAATCAAGTAACAATAAATCCTTATCTATTATTAAGGGTAATTATCGTAATAATAAGAATAATTAAGGGTAATTGCAGTAACAATGAGGGGGTAGTTGCAGCAACAATATGGATACTTAAGGGTAATTACAGTAACAATAATAAGGGTGATTAATTATATTAGGAATAAGAGTAATTGCAGTAAAAATAATGGTTATTAAAGCAATTACGTCCGCCCACCTGTTCTTCTGCCTGTCCATCTGCTCATCTGTCCGACAGTCACTGCATTGTCCCATTGCACAATTATAGTATCTGTGTATTTTTTTTTACAATGACAAGAAACATTCATTCTTGATTTAAAGTTACAAAATTATTTTACCTGCCTCATTTTTAGGGATATCTTGTACCAATTTATGAGATGAACAATTGCGATCCTGCCTTTTCTTTACGATGATGAACAATTGCGATCTACACCTGTCGTATCTTTAGGGATATCTTACGCCGATGAACCTTTTGCGCCTACCTGTCTTATCTACCAAGAGTTTATAAACGGGAACATTTACATTGATTTTTTTTTAGTGAAATATTGCAGTGGATTTTTGTACCCTCTTTCATTATTTGCCTTATGATCACAGATTATCTACTTCAAGGGTTTGATTTATATTATGAGCTCACCCCCTTTAACGGCTTTAGGTACAGAAACATCCTGATGCCACAAGTGAGATGGGTGTGAAATGCTGTTCTTCGACTTGGTGTTATATTGTGCATAAATTTCCGTTCTAATTAGGTGCATTTTTTAGTTATGTAATCAAGAATACGTAATATTTGTGCTAAGTGTAGATGTATAGGTAGTCATATCGTGTATCATGTCTGGGACTTTACACAGTATGTCATTTCGTCATCTTTAGGACTCTTGGATCCACACGGCCTTAGAGTTGTAGGTGTAGATCTATAAGTTTTGATAAAGTTCAAGACATTTTGGCACGTTCAATGATCTAAGGCTAGGTGGGTCCAATATAGATACTGTAGTTCATTCTATCTTTACCTATATATAGTTATAACAATAATTAAACCACGTTAATAGGTGTTCATTGCATTTTGACAAAGTCGAGATAGTCCTATCCTTAATTCACATCTAGGACCACTGTTAATTAATATTGTCACTTCAATAGCTCTTACCATTTCAATTACCTCCCACCACTCTAATTACTACCAGCCACTACAATTACCCCACACCACCACTCCTAGGCCCACCCTCTTATAACCTGACCCCTACCCACTACTCTAATATCCCCCACTCAGATTAGGATCTGAGCACTTCTCCGGCTCCGAACCAAGGTTCTGTCATTTCCATACTACTATATAGTGTAATTAATACATTGCATCTGTATGTGAAAACATTCAAGGTCGTTGCTTCGAGGCAAAACCAATAAGAAATAACCTCTCTTTAGTTCCTTACAATGTCAAATATCACAAATCACAATGAAATGTTTCTTTGATTTGTTTTAGCTGCAAGCCCAAATCATTCACTACTACAGATTTTCAAGTTATACCTACAAACACCTTGGCACACTCACGTGATACTGCAAAGTTCCTCTTCCAACCAAGAGATGTCGCAGCCTAGAGAAATGATAATACTAAATAATGTTGGTGGCTATGTTACTAATGGCAATCAATGTGTTTCCATTGTGTCAAATTGTTGATTAAATTTATTCATTTGTTTTTTTTTTTCATTTAATCATGGCTTTGACTTTAAACAAGTGACAAATTAATTTGTTATCGTTACAATTTGTTTTTTTTTACATTTCATTTGCTTGTCAGATGAGTTTTATTATTATTAGGAATTATTGAAACAAAACTTCCACAATGAGAATGCCTTAATCTGATGGCATACTCAGATTGAAGAACATTAATATAAATACAAATACTAGGTAATTTCTTAGCAGTGTGGATTTTTTTCTTGAATAGTTTCTAAATAATGTATTTGTCTTATATTATAATTTGGGTATCAAATATTATACAGAATTGCTCATCCTAAAGAGCAATACAATATTTTAAAACAGTCGACAGTGTTACGTTGAATAAACTCATGCATTTCAACTAAAAGATTTTAATGCAGTGCCTATATTATTATGTGCATTACATGATATTCTACTATGAAAAACTACTTCGAGGAGTCTTATTTGATCCATGTCCTCTGAAATTATGTTAATTCTATACTAAAAATTAAAAGGTGAGATGCGAGATAACTTGCAAATATTATTTCGTATTTTAACCTCTCCACAATAAAATTGTGAGAGGTTACTAAAATTGGTTCAAAAATGAAAACTGAGATAACATCAAATCTTTACGTTTTGAGGTCCTAGGAACCCAAAAAAGTGGTTTTTGAAAAATGTGTGTGTGTATGTGTGTTAGCACGATAGCGCCGAAACTACTGAACGGATTTGAATGAAACTTTGCATGAGCGTTTGTTTAGTGCCCCAGAAGATCTGAAAGAAAAATTTCAACGATATATCACACTTCCACCCTTTTGATTTGGTTTCCGTGAAAAAAATTTAAAAGAAAGTAAATATGAAGCATAGATCGCATTTCGTATGACATTATTGGTGCGCGTAGCCGTTACGTCGTAAAACTCATCACATCACGTGTCAATTCACATGTGAAGGTTTCTTCACTGCTCTAGAAGTAGAGCGGATTACGTTTAGTGCCGTTTTAAAATATATATACAGACAAATCGAAGAATTAAACTACAAATATTCCTCTAAAATCTAGTAAAATTACTGAAATGCTAATGTTTCATTTAACAAAGACAGCCGCGAGCGATCAGATTGCAATGAGCAAATTTTGACGATTGTCATTGTCATCGTTTGTCATCCGATAACGTTGGTGTCATGTCATGTTAATAAGATTTCGGCATATTTGTAACTTTTAGTGGATTGTCACAAACTTTAAAGGTAGATGTAACAATATCAATATCATATGTTTTCTGTTCCTTCGTTGGTGAATTTATTATAGATTATCACTTTACCAATTTTCAGTTTGTTTCTTTACAAATCTGTAGTATTTAGGATAACTAGACTTTCTTAGTCGTTCAAGTGATGTTAAAGTTGTTAATATCCTAATAGTATATTATTCAACGAGCGATAATGTAGATAATAAATCGCGTAGATGATTGTAAATTCATTAAGTTGAGGGTTTTTTTAGTGCCCCAGAAGATCTGAAAAGGTTTTGGATGATCGGATTACGTTTAGTGCCGTTTTGTCACACAATTTAATGCTCTTTTCGGCTTCAAAGATCCACCGAGTGGGGAGGTTCCAGCCGCTTCCAGTAGCTGCCGATATTTTTTTTCAAATTAAAATATTAATATCTAATGTCACTTCAACTAAATATGCTACTCAAATCTTCCTGAAGTCATAAGGCATTATTCATTGAAATTATTACCCAAATTATATTTGCTTGTGAAGCATAATTAAAAGTGATTGAAGTTTCTATTGTGAGATTACATTTTAGATAAAACTTTGATAAGACTTGCTATAAAATGATTGCAAATTTTTGTAATTGAATCAAATATTAATGAGCTAAGGTGGATTTCTAGTAACGTTTGTGAATTTTTCAGGTGAATTTGTCTATGTCAATTCTTGGTAATTTAGCTAAGAAGATGACTTATTTTTTATATCTTCACCAGGTAAGCAATAAAGTGAATTTATGTGGATATTTCTCTGTTTTTTGTTTATTTTTTTCAGCTACAGTTTGAAAGGTACTGTAACGGCAGAACATAATTCAGTTAAAGTCATCTTGGTGCCAGCACACAATGGTACTAGGAAAGGGCAAATCGGAGGGGCTTGCCAAGCAAGGACCAGGTACACCATTGATTGACTTAGAACCAACACTTACAGTGCCTAAATGCAAAGTGTGGAACAGCCTAGGTCAAGGAACACATCAAATAAGGCGGAATATATCGGAATAGATATATCATAAAATTCACAACAGGCTTAATGGGGTTCCCCAAAAATTAGATTCAATGGACAAGTAAATATATCGATATATTAACTTTCAATATGAATTCTTACACCTGATGTTATGTATGTACAGATATGATATATGAAATATACAGATAGTGTTAATAGCAAAAATTAACAAAATCATGTTTCATGGGAAGCGTTAATTAACAACAAAATGTTTAAGATTGTTAAAATAATATGACAAAGACATATGTAAAAAATCACAATTTAATAGAAATATCAAATACATTTATAAATTTAAATAAATTAACAATTTAGTAAATGACCTAATAATTTAAATTACACAATCAACAATACTGAGAATTATATAAAAATAAAATATAAAAATAAGATACAAAATAATATCTATTGATTCATATTGTATATATAACAGATTTGTAAAAAATATTCTTAACAAAATCATACATCATCCAGATAAAACTACCGCGGCTAACATGTTTAAAGTGACAAGTAATATTAAGTGATTCAAAAACAGTTTCATATTCTATATAGATTTTCAATAAATGGGGAATTCTATATTACAAACCGGGCACGGAAATTGAAACTTAACACACGAGTGAAAATATTGACGCTTAAGGCTGCAGGGCGAATGCAGATATTATACGAATGTGTAAGACACTTTTCAGTGAGTTGCGTACAATATTTTTCCCACAACAAAACCAAACAACTATTTCTTATTTGATAATTTAAAATATGACATGACACTTGTGACAGTTGACGTTTTCCTAACACACATGTATGTTAGGAAAATAACTCAGAAGCCGTGATATACATGCCCCTACTGTTGATATTTTCCAAACATACGTCTGTGTTAGGAAATTAACATCTGCATTATATCATTAACTTTTGTACCTACTACATTAAGTGAATATGAATATTTTCTTGAGGGGTTGTGGAAAAACAGATATAATCGAGGAGTGGTGAAATAACATTTTAAAACGATCTGGGTACGCATTCAACATCCTCGATGTTGATTGCACTGTCTAAAAACCAACTATATTAAATAGGTATTTTGTACTTGGAAGGCAAAAGTTGACTGTCTAAAATTGCCCCGTGTGCGGATGCCCTGTTGCTCAGATTACCAATATCTCCTACATCACTGTTATCACCAACATCACCTAGTGACTTTTAATTGCTTTCATGTTGCCCCGTGTGCGGAGGCTCTAACACAGCGTCATGATGCTGATGATGATCTTTGTTTATTACCAAAGAAACAATCTGGAAGTAAACCTGTATCACCCTGTGTGTTGAACACCACTGTTTTTGAACAACTCAAGAATCACTTACCTCTTTCACATCATTAGCAGAGATAATTTTATCTTAGACTGTATTATACGGAATACTGTTAAAATATGGAATAAACATTAATAGTGAAGCAGCCAATAAAAAGGCATCCTCCATATCGTGTAATAATTAAAAAATTGTATATTTCAAAAATGGAAATTAACAGAATTAATATGAGTAGCATAGCTTTGAAATGTTACATTCTTAAGATATATATTATATAGTAAGTAATATGAGACCTTAAATATTAAATTCTTCATTATAGTGCTGTTAAGTTATCATTAATAACACTTCAAGTTACATGTTAGACATAAAATAATAAATTAATAATGGTTTGAAAATATTTAAGTACTAGGGTTCAGTAAAAATTCTTCACGAGTTTAAAATTATACAATGCTTATAGTAGAGTGCATTAATATGCTTTTTGTCGCTTCCAAGTGGATCTCATTGTCACAAACTGAATTTTATATAAAATGAGTACTCATATACTGATCTTCCAAAATCCTGAAGCAGTCAAAAATCGTCATGTGCAAAAGGATATTACAGTTAAAAGGTGAGTTAATTACATGATAGCAAAGAAGAGATATGATGCGAACTTTTAATATATTTTTCATAAAAGGTTTTGTAGAAGAAATATTTTTTTATAATTTTTAAATACTAGATTATACATTCGTTATGGGAGAACAAAAGTTCAAACCGCAATATCTCAGTTTGAAATGGCTTAAAATATAATTCAGTTTAGATAATTTTTGTTTTTCCAAAAGCCCACCAAATCAACATTTTGTACTCTTACGAAAAGTTTAATTTATTCTCTCCAAATGTAGTGGCGCAGAATTTATAATTTTATCACTAATTATAAATAACTAACTGAAATGTGATGCAGATTTCTTATGATTTGAAGTTGTTCATTATATACCACTCAATGCTCTACTGTATGTGATTGGCGTGGCAGTATCAAAATACATAATAATTTATACATAAGGAACGTAAGATTAATTACTGCACTTGGGACCTATGTCAATCGATTTCAGAAAAACTCAAAGCATTAAAATTTAATGACAATAACTTTGATGAATTTATGGAAATACCAGCATATTTAACTCCTGATTTTCAACAGCTGAGCAATGGAAAATTACGAATTAGAAATATTCAGTGATGCATTAAAAATAAAATAGATAATGTATTATTTATTGTGTATATAGACAAAAGAATACAAACACAACAAAAACAAATAAACAACAATGGAGAGTGTAGGTCTGCATTATCTTTAGTCCTGTTCATAGATAAGGAGGATGAGAATATTATAAAAAGGTTTATGAGGGGAGCATTTAATAAAAAATCATCCCTTCCTAAATATGAGGTAACTTGGGAACCACAACCAGTTCTAGAATATTTGGAGACAACATCCTTTCAACAATCTTTTTATTTGCCTTAATTTTGGGCCAAATGGTCCAAACACTATCGAAAGTAAAACTAGATAACATAAAGGCAATAGAAAATAATTGAAATATGAATACCAGACAGAATTAAAAGTTTATGTCCCAAAAGATATTAACTAAATATAGTATTACCTTATTTTCTAGACTTGCATTGTGCTTGCTTCAACTCTAATCTATTATTTGGAAAAGGTTAAAGATATGAGGAAAAATAAGTGGAACACAGGATACCACATTATCCCGCTAGTGTACAGACTATTAGCAGATGGATAAAAACTGAACTGGGCAATAGTGGAGAGAATATCGATTTCTTCAAAAGTCACAGTGTAAGACATACCTCAACCTCTGCTGTCAAATGAGCAGTGGTGAATTTTTACTCCATAAGAAAAATAGCGGAGTGGGAAGCATAACATAATATCCTTTATATTTATCCTTCTAAAGTATTTAACCCATATATTATTAAATTTTTCATAATATATCTCATGAAAACTAACAAGTCCCTATTTATTGGTTGAATTATAATCTAAAGCGCTTAAAATTTAAACTTCTATGTGTGTAATGATGAGATATGAAGCTGTGAACAATAATTAAAGAGCAAACTTTAAGTAAGATCGATCCTGATTATTCGAGCAGCTTTATCCCACACCACCCACAGCCAAAGGTGTTCTAGATTGATGAAATAGACCAGAACATGTAATGAATGGGTTATGTGTTAATGGCGAATCAGGGCTGATTATAAAATCTCTCTGACCTCTTAAGGCCAGTACGACCCCCCTCTAGACTATAATGCTTTCAAAATAAATGAAAAAATTCAAAGTTTTAACCAAGGTGTTAGACGTAGGGGTGTAACTACCACTGTATCAATGGTACAAGGCCATTCGGATAAGGCTTCGGATAAGATAAGGGATTTTATCCCAGGTGTCTACATCACAACGTTTGAGATACAGGGTCCATCTAGTGTTAGTTACATCACCGAGTTGAAAAATGCTTCTATCACAGATACAGCCAAATTTGAGACATGTAGGTACATAAATAGCATTTGGACGTCGAGCCAACGTTGTTGTAAATAACCCGACGTCGGCAACCCCCGACCACGCGACCACTTTCGACTCGATTTTTACATCAAAATGCGGAATAAAATTTCGAGTTGGTCAGGCGTTGGTCATTGACTTCCTAGTTATAAACATTTGTGTCAGGACGTCGTCTGTAGTGCATAGTACTGACTTTCATGAGACGAGAGCGGATATTGTATATAATATTGTATAAATACTTCTAAACTCGCTCCTTCTTTGTGAATGGCATTTTATTTTGTTGTATTTAGCAAAGAAAATAAATTCATGTAGCTAGCGAAAGATGCTCAAAAATGATAAAAGCATTATACTTTACTGATAAATATAACTGAAGTAGATTGAAAAATATTTGATCCCCACAGAATTTCAGTATATTTAATTATTTAATTTTAAAAATGTATAATTTTCTGAGGAGTCTAAATTTCAATATAAAAACGTGTTATAAAGCCGATATTTAGATAAAATCCCTAGTAAGCCCAATTTTACTACAAAAAAATAGTGTCATGTCTAAATTTCAAACATGGACCGACGAAGTTATTTGCATCTTTCTCTAAAACATGAACTTGTCGGGAAATTTTCATATAATTAACCCAATTGTGACTAGATAACCACACTTTAGTACTACCATGGCAAAAATATTGTCTTCAGTTAAAAATTTAACACCTTTTCCCGACCTTTAGTTGCGATTTCTCTCCTAAATATATGAATAAGAATTTATAACCGCGGTAGTATAACGTCCCAATGTCGGATTCATCTCATTCCAGTCTCAGAATGCAATGTTGGCAAACATTTGGCTAACTACACTACCTTTCTTCCTTCATATGGTTTTGACCTAAGTTAACCTAACATACATAACTAGATAGCAATGCAAGTGATTTTGGCCCTTTTTCTATAAAATGTACTACTGTAAATAAATGTGCTCTGCTTTTTAGGCATTTTTAATCAAAAATTGTATGAATATAAAAAGTAAACAATTGACAAGCTATAACCTCAATTTATTTTACGTACATGTGGTAGAATTTCTTGTAGCTAATCCGTGGTCAGTCCAGCTTGTTGGAATGATGTACAAAAATTAATCATCTTTTATTACGCAGTATTCTTAATCTGCATAACGAGATACTGTAAACTATAAACTATCGACTAAGTAAAACATATGAAAAATAAAATCTAAGCGAATCAAATACATTATATTAAACTAGTTCTGTGTAACCTCTTGCACGAACCACATTAAAATATACAAAGCTGCGTACTTTTTATTTGAGTTATTTTTTATTCAAAAGTTACCACTGCCCAACTGGTTAAGGGCCCAGTGACTAATTAGTTAAATGTGAATGTGAAAACTAAATAAAACTAAACAACCAAAATGTCCAATGGAAAACATACAAAATGAAACATTAAGCCTTTTAATGGTGATACTATTTAGTATGGAAATATCGTTTACGTGCTATAGTTGAAGAAGAAGGGGCGTTAACTGTGTTAGATGCTGAACCGCCAGAAATCCTCACAGATGAATGGACGAACTGGGAGCGATTTGCAAAAGGACAAATAATTTAAAATATTGAAGATTCGATGGTAGGTGAAATACCAGATGGTGCGACAGCCCGCCAAATTACACCAAAATTTGACTCCACCTACGCCTGTAAGAATCTTGCCACGCAGTTAAATGTCCAGGATAAACTGTTTAATTATAAATTACGATCTCAGATATTTTTAAAGAAACATTTCGTCAAGTTGGATGAAATGATAAGAGACCTGATTGCATGCGGAAATAGTGTAAACGAGATGACAAAAGTATGGTATTTATTAAATACATTGCCTCATTCATACGATGGGGTAGTGACAGCCATACAAATAATGTCTGATGATCGTCTCACTTTAGCTTTTGTTAAGAAGTTGCTAATAGAACACGAACAAAAATTAAAGAAAGATAGTACCGAAATTTTATGATAAATCAATAAAAGGAATTCTTGTAGGGTACATACCTAATGGGTACAAAATTTATATTGCAAATACACGAAAATTTATTGTAGTCATGACATAATTTTTGATGAATTACATTTTATAACATCAAGAAAGAAACTTGATGACACGATCGAAATTGACAGATTTTTAGGTGAAAATACGGATACTTTGGTACAAAATTCAAGTACTGAAGGGATCTCAGAACCAGGCGGTGCTGGTGAAAAATCCGTAAAAGAAATCCATCCTGGTATAACAGATCAAATAAATAACAAATACAATCAAACCCTATGGTAAACAAGGTGTCACTGATAAATGTATTCCAAATAATATGAGTACTCTAGAGTCAGAAAGACAAGGTTAAACACCTCAAGAAAAAAGACGTCCCTGAACCAGATGATAGAAATCTGTATTCTCCTTTTTCTTCTAAGGTGAGAAAGAGACATAAACTACAGGATGTGAGACGGAGTGAAAGGCTCAAAACGAAATATCCAATTTCACATAAAGATCGTGTTTTAGAAATAAACATTATAATAGATATAGAGAAATAGCTAAAAATCGAAACATGGTAAAATGGGAAAAAGCAGTTGCAGAAGAACTTAACTCTCTAATGCAAACGTGGACGTTTATACAAAAGCCTCAAAATGTAAATATTGTTGATAGCAAATGGGTGTTTACAATAAAACATGACGAGAATGGAACATTCGCGCCAGTAGTGCGAATTAATACTTTTCAATGTCTGTTAGCCTTTGCTAATCAATATAAACTCTTAATTCATCAAATGGATGTCACGACAGCTTTTCTCAATGATGATTTAAAAAATATATATTTATGAAACTACTCGACCACATAAATGTTAAACATGAAAACGTAGTATGCAAACTTCGCAGATCTTTACACTGTTTAAAACAACCCGTTCGGTGCTGGTATGAGTGTTTTGATAAAACGCTGAAACAGCATGGTTTCATAAATTCTTCTGTGGACCATTGTTTATATTGTAAAGATCAGGATCACATAAATAAAAATATCTATTTATTTTATACGTCGATACTTAAAATCTATTTTAAGAAAATACAATATGAGCAAGTGTAATACAGTAAGTACATCATTACCAACTAAATTAAATTATAAAGCTTTAGAGTCAGATGAAGACAGTGGCGCACCCTGTCGAAATTTAATTGGTTGTCTACTATATGCAGTTCTTTGTACACATCCAGATTTATGTACCTCACTAAATATGTTGAGTAAATATCAAAATAAATCTAACAAAGAATTATGGCAATCCTTGAAGTGTGTTTTCAGATATATAAAAGAATTGATTTATAAGAGATGTGGCTTTGTAGAGGAATTAATTGGATATATTGATGCCGATTGGGCAGCTGACAAAACTGACCGACGAAGCACAACTTGGTATGTGTTTAAAATGTTTAATAATTGTACAGTAACTTGGAACACAAAACGGTAGAATTCAGTTGCAGCATCGTCAACCGAAGCACAGTATATGGGCTTATTTGAAGCGGTAAAAGAAGCTCTGTGGTTGAAATCATTACTAGAAAGTATAAAAATCCAAATTCTACATAAAATCACTTTGTTTGAGGATAATCAAAGCTGTATAGTGATAGCGACTAATCTGACAAGTCACAAACGCTCAAAACACATAGATGTGAAATATCATTTTACTGGTGAGTAAATAGAGAACAAGATAATCTGCCTGAAATGTTTCCACAGGTAACCAGAGGAGGCTGATCTGTTCACCAAGTCGCTGCCGAGCCCGCGTTTCAAGGAGCTGTGATTACTGGATGAAAATTATTTAAATCATTAATAAATTTAATTTTTTTTTTATATAAATGGTTTGACTGGGTTTTGATTGGGGGTTTCCCTAGTCCTTGCAGTGAATGCTGAACCATGTTAAAATCCCCGTAAAATGTAGTATTATATATTTTTCTTTTATATCAGCCTAGGTTCATAAGTTGAAAAATTTTTGAGGGGGTGTGTTGGAATAATGTACAAAAATTAATCATTTTTTATTACACAGTATTCTTAATCTGTGTAACAAGATACTGTAAACTATAAACAATTGACTAAGCAAAACACATGAAAAATAAAATCTAAGTGAGTCAAATATATTATACTAAATTAGTTAGTTCTCTCTAACCTCTTGTACGAACCACATTAAAATATACAAAGCTGCGTATTTTTTGAGTTATTTTTTATTCAAAAGTTACCACTGCCCAGCACAGCTGACCTTATGATCACCACAAAAATACATGGTTGTAGTTAAGGAGAGACGACTATGACAACGTTGGTTGTGGTCGGGTAGCCTAACTATGATCAGCGAGAAGTTACCAACGTTGCACTACAACAACTACACATATTATAATGTACTACAAACGTTGGTTGTAGTGTGATATTATGACAAATGGAAAGTTTCCTATAGCACCTTCCATCGCTTAGACATCGTGCTACAACTGCTAGCGGCCGACCTTGATTTGAACTTAATCCGACAAAGATGGAAAAATGTTATATGGTTACAGCTTTCAAAATAATGAGAAAAGACCTAAAACCCCCAAAATAAAGAGGGTGAAAAAACGGACAACACCAAGTTATTCAACTAGTTTTGTCTATGAACTGAAAGTAAAGAATTTCTTCATGATAAAGAGACATCCAGCAATAATTCTGGTTTCAAAGCCAAGACACATTGTTATTTATTTTGCTATTCACAATATTCCCTTCTCTTTTTTCATGCTTACACAAATATTACTACCCATTGCAGATCTGATTAATAATATATTTTGTAAATAATTTTAAGACCATCAGGTATTTTGCTGAGCCCTATAACAATCGAAATAAATATGTCTAAAACTAAATAACAATTGTATAACTCCCATAGGACGGCAAATTTTTGCGTAACTGAAAGTGTGTTACATAAAGGCACTTGGTACAACTAATAGTAGATGACAAAAATTAAATAATGAAAATATAATAAAAACTTAGGTACTTTAAAATAATTATAAATTATAAGTGAAAAATGCAGTAAGGCTCGATTACAATTGAAAGTGGATGAAAGTAAAAATGCGTACAAACTAACATTAAGTATATGCCTAAATTCAACAACATTTAGCAAATGCTATATTTTTAAGGGCACTAATGCAAGCTAGTTGTTCACTCAATTTTAATCAAGCCATATGAAATATATTCTACCTCACTTGTCTTCAAAAGAATTAAATAAACAGGTAAAACAAAATAAAATCGTTAGTTTTAACGTCGATTTACATGGGGATCCTAGAGCCTGGAGGGTCATTATCATATTTTTTCTTTTGCGAAAATTAGAGCATAAATAAAAAAATATGTCCTGCTCCAATAAGGCTTCATCTTGGAGTTATTAAATTTTGAAAATGAACATGTAACTGTACCAAGATTAATTTCTTTTCATCAACGCGGGTGAGCAGATAGAGCATTTGCTTTTTACTCCATAGATTTGAGCTCAAATTCTGGGTTGTTTCTTTTTCCTTCTTTTGAAAAATTGGTCTTTTCATTGTCAAATCTTTTTGTTTATTAAGTCTTTTTGTTTAAATGATCAAGTATTTGTGTTAATATTTTTAATTATTTCAAAGAAACTGATTATTTCTTGAAAAATTCTCCATGCATTTAATGATATATTTTTATTTAATTAATAATATTTGACATTAAAATTATTTTTCAATTTTTTTTAATACATTAAATACTCGGAAATAATGAAGAAAATTTATTGTTTTAAGACATGGTCAAATTAAAAAAAAAAAAGTTTCCTTGAAAATATTAACACAAATACAATTGGCAATGAAAAGAGAAATTAAAAAAAAAAAGAAGAAAACCCTCAGGAGGTTTCAATTCGAATCCACTGGGTGACAAGCAGACGTTCTATACACTGACTCACTGATCTTCCTTATTGACATAGAACTCTGCTTGGTACTTAAAGACTCTGTACCTATATTTTCAAAATTTAATAACTCAAAACCAAGAGCCCATTGAGACAAACATAGCAAGACGTCTCTTTACATATGCTCTAATCTCACTTAATCTAAAAAAATAATTGAAATCGGCAACCCCCAGCTGTAAGGTTCCCTTGTTAGTAAAAACAACATCAATTAGATGGAAGGCATTTTTGGTTTTTTAAAGGGGCATCTTCATAGACAAATCAAAATTCAAAGGGAATTTTTATATGACGCTTCATCTCTGATGATAATGTTAATGAACAGTTTTACAGCTCCATTATGTTAAATAGCTTGCTTAAAGAGTGATTACTAACTCATGTAATTAATTTCAAAGTAGATCACTTTAAAAAAATAAACTCCATGCCGGATTTCAAAGGAAAAAATGGGACCTTTACCGTTTTAATTAACTTGTTACAAGCGTTTCAGTCTGTGAATATATTTTTTAAAAATTTGGCATCTTGTTATCCATACAGAAAATTAACAGTTTTCTTTTCATTTATAAAGTTGGTAATAGTATCCAGTTGCATTAATATCACTGTTAATAATAATATGTTTATTGCTTATCCAATATTATCGATCGTCAAAACATATCTGCAGTCATGAAGTCATTTAAGTACAAAACACTGGGAATATTATGTTAAAATGATGTAAAGTTATGCGAACTTTGATACTGTAACTATGATTTTGCTTTTTAAAAAAAATCACTTAAATGTGGGATATGCATCTAGAATTCATAGAGAAAGAACCATTTAGATTTCTATATTTGGGATTACATGAAAAGTGTAATAAAAAAGAGTTGACGATGATGCTTACTTTGGCCTATTTCACAAGATTGGGTTGGTTGGAGGTCTAGGCGAGCATCTGCCTACAGGGAGGATGTACAAGGGGCCCAATGGGGCCTAGTGCTGCGGTTCAATAATTTTTAATTGACCACCCTCCCAACCAATTCCAGATGGGTTGACGACGTAGTGGAGGTAAGAAATCAAATAGTTCTTCCTATGAATTTAATTTCTGAACGGCCCAACGCTATCTAACCAAAATAAAGTAAGAGCAAGTTAGTAGGGGAAACTTTGTAGGTTTGCTGTGATGCCACTAGCAAATTTATAAAACTAATTAAGCGATAATAAACATACAAACCCGTTCTTTGATTTCTAAACTTACCAGCATAGAGATACTAGAGGCATTATGGGTAAATGGATCACTAGAAACAACTCTCAATTGAGGTTTCCAAAAGTTTTGTATAATTTTAGAAACGTAAGTTACTTCTGACCCTCCTCAACAGAGATTTATAAAGTTAATTACATAAGTTAGAAATCACCCTATATAGAAATATCCTGATCGGTTTGCTGTTAATTCTGATTATTTTGTTTGCCACGTATTTTTAAAAAATTCTGGTTTAGTTACTGCTTCATTTGTTCTATTTCAAAATATATCATCAACAATAATGCATTTTCTTGGCTGAAAGACTTCGGTCGATGGTCTTTTGGAAACTAAGTCTAATAAAGATTATTATTATTTGTATTTTTTATAAGTTAAATTTCCCAATTATTGCAATGAATTGCTTGAGAGCATTCCCGCATTATCCACAATAATCGATCAGGGTATTTCTGTATGTAAATTAGCTTTCAAAGAACATTAAGTTGCGTTAATTATTGGGTACAAAAAGTCTCTCAGACACACGCAAAATCTACAATATCTAACATATAGCAAAAGCATAATCTTAGAAATTCACATATAGCCGTATTGTGTTAAGTCCACAGAGAGGTAGGCATCATTCCTTCCACAGAATTTACTGCCGGAGTTAAGCTTTCTTTACACAAAAAGTTTAAAGGAAGAAGCACTAGATGTCCCTGGAAAAAGAAGAAATAAATTATACAGGGAGATTTAAATTGTAACACCCCTTGGCTTAAAACCAGGAAGTGTTTCAATTATGCGAACGGCAGCTCTGGGTTATGGGAAAGCGAGGTCGTGGTTCGATATTTACTCGTTTGTTAACTTGCAAAAAAAAAAATATAAAATAGTGAATATATATATAAACAAAAAAATAGATGTTCAGGGCGCCACCTTAACTTACTATATGAACCATGAGTATTGTGAAAGCTAAGGAAAACAATACTGAGTACCTAAGTTATGTAATAAGCTCACCAATAATATATATCCAGCTAAATGAGTAGAAGAAAGGAAACACACATGTTAATAATAAGTTGACTTTAATATTTGACAATGGGACAGTTGAATAATTTATTTAGCAATAGCAAAAAAAATTTAGTTAAGTTGAAATTTGAATGATTGATAAAAAAATATATTAAATTATGACGGTTTAACAAGTATTATTTAAGAAAATTTTATGTAAAAATATTTATGTGAAAATGTATGAATCTTTGAAAAATGTTAAAATTTAATTAAAATGGTACCATTTCTTACAAGTAAAAAAAAATATATGAAAAGTAATAATTTAAATCAGACAAAATGTTATAAATAATACCACAAAACAGAAGGCCCTGGTGTAACTTTGTTCCAGAATCAGGTATGACTGCAGGGACCCCTCTACAACACGCTGCCTCCACTCTCAAATTGTCTCCACTGCCTACGTGGTCCAAAAAAAAATCGACGACTCGGATTCTTTCGCTTATTGACCTCTTGCTTCTTAAAATAATACCATCTGTATGTGGCCGCTACATCGGAAAGATGATATACCAATAATGATATCACACCAAAGAAAATTGCCTCATATGAGGGATACTGGCAACCCCCAAGTGACCTGTGGGGGCTCAGTATCGAGTATAAGCCTAAGCTTATGGCGTGAATAAAAATTATGGCTTGACCAAATTTACTAGTTAGGCTACTGCCCCAAGCCTAAGCACTACCGGCTCCTTCAATGGATCACGCTTAAAAGGCTGCTAAGATGGCTTAGCTCTCTAACGCGGTCTTGCGAATTTAAAAAAACTAACGATCCCTACACGCAGGTCTTAATTACCAACTCAAATCACAGAATTGTGCTCTTGGCAAAATCGAACTATAAGAAGAAGAAGATGAATTTAAAATATCCAAAATTTAACCTTAAAATAGAGAGTGTGCTACTATGTGCTTCTGAAGAAATAAATAAAACAAGTCCATAAGAAACATGCTGTTAAACCAGCCAGGAAGAGAAGACGTCGTGTGTTTACTATATTTTGGTGTTAACTGAAAATGAGGTGTCAAGTGCTTTTCAACCTGAACAAGTTATAATTGCAGTGTTAATTGTCTGAAACGGTGCCGCATTATTTTCATTATTATTTACTTATATATTTAACTGCATGTGAAGCATGTTTTTGCAGGAAAGAAAGAATAAAAAAAATATTTATATTTGTCTAATAAATTCCTTTTCAGGAGATTTTTCACTGCAACCAGTAATACATTTATCCACATACTGGGTGGCCTAACTCACTATGCACCAGTTTACTTTTTAAATTAATTACTATGAAAAATGTAGCATATGCAATGCTACAAAATTTAAAGGTTAATTAAACATCTCTAAAAAGCCTGTACAAAAAGCTACTACATACTCTTGGGTCTAAAATAAGACAGTTTAACCAAACTTCTATCTAATAAGGCTTTTGAAGCTATGTTATAAAAAAGATTGATTTTAATTAATGGGGATTAAATTTGAGAGGTAAATCTGTAATGGAAAAAAAAATATTTCGACTTAAGTTTTATGTTGTGATGAAATGTTCATCATCCACTTCATCAATATATTCAAAACTTGTCTTACAGACAGATATTCTTATTTCAAACATTTCTTATGTCTTGTTCGTTTTAGCTAGCTGCCATAATTTTGCAGAACAAAAATAATTTGGTTTGGTGCACACCATGCCTTATAACCATAACTACTCAATAAATATTAGAATTTCACTTTAGAAACAGTCCAAGCGAGTTGAATTTTGGTATGTATCTTTGTTTAGTGGTTGTAAATAATTTGTCAAAGGTATCTGTCGATTGGTGATGAAAGCATTTATCTTCATTTAATATTATTACGGATTCTTTAATATTTCTTTTTTTTTTGTAAACGAAAGACAGGAAAAAAAATCCGCAATACACCTTATATTATTAAATGTCAAATAATACATCTATAATAGCTTTGTTGCAGAAAAATGAGTCAAAATAGGAACAAACCAGCTAAAAGTGAAAACAAAAGAAAAAAAATTATTACGGGCAGGTTCTGTTATGGGTTCCGAGTTCAATGTGGAATGTGAATTCGTTTTTGTATTGTAGGAGAGTCGGTAAGTATCTATCTATCTATATTCAAGAATTTGGCTAGGATAGCGTGACCATTCGCACAGTGCCAAGTCGGTAAGTATAACAATTTAATAATTTAGCGCATTTTGTATGTTCTTTTTCTTCTGAAACTATGTGTTTTTATTATCAATAATTTGATGTATTATTGCTCGAATGAAAGCACTATCTGATTATCATCTAAATAGAACCCCCACAAAATAGATCTATTACAAGGATTTGAACAACTTGGTAACCACATCAATAAGAGAAAAAAATGTTTATGCAAAGTACTTGGAAAGACAAATAAATCACTATTCAAAAACAGCATGGAAGGGTTTTCGACTCTTTGGCTTAAATAACATACATCCTGAAATTCCACATGGAACATTTTCAGCGGATGACATCAATGATTACTTTCTTCAAGTAGCGTACAGACGGACATTGGCAATAAACAGACAACAAATGACAATTACATGTGTAGGATCTTTAGGGATATAAAACAGCCTTTTTCATTAACACAAATAAACATGAACGATATGATAAGATATATAAGTGAAATAAAAATAAATGCTACTGGATCTGATAACATTTCAGTAAAAATGGTGACTTTAATTCCTCCATATTGTGGATTGGCATTACGAAATATCATAAATACATCAATTGTTAACGAATTTCTTCCCAAATGTTAAATGATCTAAGGCCTATTTGTATACCGCCAACATTATCAAACAAGCTGTTTGTTATCAATTAAAAGACTATATGAAAAATTAAGATATAATACCAAAATTCCAGTCATAGCATTAATAAATGTTTGTGATGATATTACCAGAGCAATGGACGTATTTTTTATTAGTAATGCTAGATTTTAGGAAAGCATGATATGATACCATTTCTCCAGATATTTTGATATCAAAAAAGAAATATTATGGTTTTGGTGAAAACATAATTAACTGATTTTCCACATATCTGCATGACAAAAGGTACAAATGAGGGTAAGGTCACTTGGATATATCAGAGACAAAACTTGTCACAACTGGCGTACCTCAAGGTTAAACTTTTGGCCCAGTATTGTTTATTTTATATATAGCAGACTTCTGTAATATCCTAGAACCGGCAAATTACCATCAGTGTTATGCCGATGACTAACTTAAACATAAACATTTCAGTGCATCAAGTATCGATGAAAATCAAAGCCTAAAATTGAATGTGGATAAAACCCTTTGGTACTAAACATTGATGTATCATAGTGGAAAATTCAGTTAAACTGCAAATAGGACCTACCGAAATGCAACTGGAAAAGGGTGTGTAAGAATTTACGTCTTATAATGAATATCAATTTGAATTTTACAACTTATGTAAACAGTGTATGTCAGAAATGTTACTACATTATGTTTAATCTGTATAAGTTTAAAGAAATTTTCCCAAATAATTTAAAATTAAAATTGTGTAAGTCTTGGAATACCAAATATTGACTATTGTTTAAGTCGATGGTTCATATTTAGCAGATAATGATTTACGAAAACTATAAAAAATACAGAATAATTGTGTCATTTTCTTAACCTATCGACAAGGGAGCACATTGCACCCTTCCTGTATATTTAACATGAAACAGCAAACAAGATCTGAAGGTAGAATTTGAAAAGAAAACAGTGAAATGTCAGTGAAATAAATATTTAATCTTTATTTTTGTTATAATTTGTATTGGTTGGAAAAAATAGCCCCTATGTGTTCCTTGTCGCTCTTGCAGATAATTTTATGCTCTTCATTTTTGTACATAGGTGTCTTAGTCATATAATTAACGAGGAAAAAGATATTCGAGGTAAATTAATTATTTCATCATTTCATAGGAAAAAAATTCCAGGTCAGTATATGTGCATCTACTTACGACACTTTATTTATAACCACTAAATAAAGGTAAATACCAACATTTAGCTCACTTGGACTTCTTCCGAAGTGAAATTATACCTCGGTCTCTTAATTATTTCATAAGAAGTTGTTGATATTATACTCAGGAAGTGTTGAAACATTCAATTTTGAGAAAATTTGTAAATAAGTCGACTTCATTATTTTTAGAAACAGCCTATCAGGAGAATAATTTTTGCTGATTCTTCTTGACCTTATGATTACAAAAAAAAAATGGTTTCTCGAAATGGCTGATGCATCAAAATTTAAATGCACTTTTCTGATGTGCTTTCACGAATTTTGTTGCAGTTATCTGCATAATATACACTTCAGTCAGTTGGAATGACAAAAGTACTGGATGTTCGCAATGAATTTCTTAAAAAATCTAGTTCTGTTCAATGTTTAATCAATCTGCCATCTTGAAAAAATTTAAGAAACACTAAAAACAGTGGAAAAACTTAAAATTGAATGACTTTGTGAGAAGTGAGAGTAACTTCAACACTGTTGGTGAAAATAATGTGCATCTATGAGCAAATAGAATGCACCCAACCTGAATGCTGTAGTCAAATAGAACAGTCAAGAATAGCGGAAGAACGATAATTTTTCTTATATAAACTTTTAAGCTGAATTAACACAAGGCGGAAATGAAACAGTAACTTTTACTTAGGTACATTCGAGGGAATACTACACAGTTTCTGTAAAACAAAGTAAGTGATATAGAGCAATGTGAAGGAACCACAGAGGCAGTCGTTATGCTTCAGATATGTCCGCTTGGACGTATTATATCAACTTAGAAATTCACAGTGCCTATGAGTAGTTGAATTGCTACTTTTTGAAATAAAATCCCTACATGACTTTTAGCACATTTTTTTCTTTATCCTTGACATTTTTAAAATTTTTAAATTATGTAACAATTCTAGGAAAATCAGGGGTGACAACCCTGATATCACAAATACAAAAAATATGAGACTTCACATAATTTGCCAGATTGTCTTATAAAACTAAAAAAAATCCCAGTCCCAGGTAAATTTAAAATATTGGTTTTAGTTCCAGCCTTGTGATTCTCACGGGTCTGTTATTAAACCTTAATTTTAAAAAAATGGTTTCAATCGAACATTAAAATTAAACAAGCCTGTACAAATCCCCTCACCAAGCACTATGTTTTGACTTCTTTATATAGTAAACATATTAACTATCTATTATGTTCCTACCTGGATACTATCCAACATTTTTTGTGCCCTGGAGTATTCATTGACCCACAAAGGTTTCTCCTCATGGTTTTTCCTTAAATCACTAAACGTTTGTACTGTATCTGTTGGCAAGCAATGGAAGACTTTTTCATAGAACTCGGTATTTAGACTGGCAGTTTTATACCAAACTTCCTTATAGAAATGTTCTGAGGTGGGATCGGTAACGTCCAAATCGAAGACTTCATTCTCCTTGCCAAGGGTCCCTAAGTGTTCTTTGAATAAATATTTCCTAAGGCTACCTGCGAATTGACCTGAGGGGAATGAACTTCCGTTCATAATACCATCATCGAACGCTTCATCCTACAGAAAAGATTGAAACAAATATTGCATGCATTTATAAACAACAAGCACAACAGTTAAGAGATTTATGCACTTAGTAACTTGAATAAAACACACTCTACATGATCCATTTTGAAAATGAAGAAGCTACAGACAAAAGCTTTTGGTTATTTTGGTTACAGTAAAAAGTATTGTATTCAGTCATTCTTGCAATTGTAATTAAATAAAATGGAGCAATTAACTTTATTGAATGTAGAGTGTATTTATAACGAAAAAAACTTGCAATAGATTAAATAATGTTTAGATAGCTTCACTGAATTCTACATATAAACAACAAAAATGGAATATTATATATAGTTTCCAAGGAACATATTTCTTAGATTCTAACACAGCAAATGTAAGACACTCTTTTCTACAAACCTCTATTATAACTGCAATTTCAGAATCTCTCTTTCCAATCAGTGACCTATCATTTATATTTGCTGAACCACAAATAACTATTTTATCGTCGACAATCATGAGCTTTGAATGGACATAAATAAGTTCTGTTATGGGTTCCGAGTTCAATGTGGAATGATTTCTTAAACCATAAAAGCTTATGTAATCCAGCGGATTTTCAATACCGGCATCCTGCAACCGATTGAGAAGCGCATCTTTGCCCCTAAAAATGTGACACCAATTAGCTTCAATCATGCAAAACAACAACTGGTTATAATATGAAAAAAAAAGAGTAAATGCAAATCACTATTAAAAAACAAATACAGACTTTATTTATGCCAAGATCGGCATATTGGTGTATAAGGCTGAGCAAGACCACACTTTCGCGAATGCTTCTAATAAAACTAGATCCAACGCTGACAGACGTTATTATTGCCAACTCAGAAACTATGTAAACAGAGCAATCAAAACCGAAAAATGCGAATTATGAATATACTATACAAATTAACATGTCTAACTCGAAAATTTCTGTAGTAACATGCAAAACTGTGGTTCTTTGCACAAAAAACACTACAAAGTAGTCAGCCACTGCAAAGGACTTTGATCCAAGCTAAGTCAACAACCATTCTTTAACCTGTGCTAATAGCAGAAGTACGATCATGGGCGCGAACTTTTGAAATTTTGGCCGGGGGCCTACCAATTCTTCCGCAATACCTACTATATAAATATTTCAGACAATTTTAAAACAAAATCTTTATTTCAATATTTTTTATATTGTAATAAGCAGTATTAAACAAATATTCATAGTTCTAGATACTTGTGATAGTATTAACAAAAATAAACTCTCTTCAAAAACAAAATAAAGTACCTATTTAGTATTCTACTAAAAATAAATAATCCTTCACTTAATTGAGAATAATAATTCTCAAGTAATAAAAATGTATGTAACAAAAGTAGGTAAACTAGAAACTTAAAATTAAAAATATCACTTATTTTAAAATATTAGGAACTTAGAGCAAATGTGCTTCTCCTAACACTTGTTTTCCTAATGAATTCGTCACACAACTGATCAAGATTTACACTCTCAGTCATATCCTTATGAATATTTAAAAGCATAAGATCGTTAAGTCTTTTCTGGGTCATCGTAGATCTTAGATATGACTTTAATCTACGCAAACATGAAAACGATCTTTCTGCTGTGCATGTGGTTACAGGAATAGTCAATATAATTTGAATGAATTTCACATATTCCTTCAAAAGTTCACAGATTTCTTTGTGAGTTTTTAAAAAAGTTATAACGTATAAGCGATTCGATTTTTTTATTTTTTTGCAATGACATATCTAAAAACATATCCCTATGCAAAGTTAATCGAGGTGCATCAAAATCATCTTTGTAGAATTGAATCACCTTATCTGCATTAACTTCTTTACCTAGGGCGAATGATTCCATTGCTTCTAAATGATCTAACAGCTCTTTGTGCTTCCTTTCATCCAATCTGGAAATTGTCGTATCAATTACTTCGTAATATATTTGCCTGTAATATACTTTTGGGCTATCAAAAGTATGATGAGTTTCTGCCTTATCGTCTAGTCTCTTGGGGATTTTTTGGTGTCTTGGTAAAATGGGGTCTTCTATACCTAGTTCCTGTGCTTGCAATTCAACACTTTCCCAAAAATTATCATAGCCTTCTTCTCGTTTCTTTTTCAGTAAATCACTCAAACTCTCTGTCTTCTGTCTGGCTTCGGTAAAATATAAATCTTTTTTCTGGAGCTCAGTATTTAGAACTTCAATGCACTCGAAAACGAGAACTAATAATTTTAAGAGAAAATAAGTTTGGAATGCAGACATTTTCTCTTCAAACCCATGAGCTTTAGCACCACTTTCATCATTTGACTCTGCTCCTAATTAATGAAAAAATGTTCGTAAGGCCGAATAATTTGTTAATATACTCTGCAGTGATTTTATTCTTACACACCAACGAGTTGGACAGAATGGCCGCAAATTTTTAGGGCTTTCAAGTTCTTGCAGTTGCAGTGATTTAAAAATATTTAGTCGTTTAGGTGAGTCCCTTACAAAGTTTATGAGGTCTTTAATAAGTGACAGGAAGTTGTGAATAATTACAATTTTTTGAAATGAATCCTGAACAACCAAATTTAAATTGTGTGCACTGCAATGGACATACAAGGCACGTGGCTCATCATTAAGCACTCTCTTTTGTAAACCTGAAATTGAACCGCTGACGTTCGCTGATCCATCGTAACACTGGCCGCGGCAATTCTCAATTTTAAGAGAATATCTTAACAACACATCTCTGATAATTGTATACAATGTTTCCGCATTTGTAAAGGACGTTTCGTATAAACCAATAACATACTCTTCAACATCTAAATTCTCGTCGAAAGTTCTAAGACATATAAACATTTGTTCACTGACACTGATATCTGATGTTTCGTCAGTCAAAACTAAAATATATTTTTGATTTTCAACACGCTGGCGTAATTGTTGTTGAACGTTAACACTGAATAATGATAGAATTTCATTTATTATGTCGTGGGACAACCATTTATACTTCGATCTAGCTAACCAAGACTTTAATTGGGGAATATCATCGGCTCTTAGTTTTACAAGTTGTCGAAAATTTGAATTTTCCTCTGTATGTCCCCATAATGGCATTCCTTGCACGGCTAAATACCTAATAGTTGTGCAAATTGTTTTCAAGCAAATTCTAGAATCGTCCATTTCTTTCATTTTGGATTTTGACATGAACGATTGTATATTAGCACTCTTTTCTAGAGCTGTCCATACTAAAATAGCAGCTCTGTGAAAGTCTGACTTTTTATGGTCTTTGAATCGTTCTAATGATTTCTTCCACGTACAAAAGCCGTCTTTAACAAAAGTTGTCATAGTTCTCTGATCATTTGCACTTTGAGGTAGGGTGCCTTTTTTCTCTACCGCTTTTTTGCAAATGAAACAAAAAGCCTTTTTTAAATGGCTATCATAATTTAACCAAGCATAAGTTTCTATCCATTTTTCCTGAAATACTCTACCAGAACATATAGGAGTAACTGTAGTTGAGGAAGTGGACGTAGAGGCTGTAATCGTAGTCATAGAGGAACTTTGGTATGTGTTTTCTTTATCGCTGTGTGAACTAGAATCCTGGCTGGCTTCTTTACTCTTTGTTCGAATTAAAAACTTATCCATTACAAGTATCCTAGCACCGTTCCAACGAAGACCACGTCCTCGTCTCACCCATCTTCCAGCGGCTTGTATATCAGTGTATGCGCGGAAGCTATACAACCTTAGGCGAGGGTTGTATAGGAGATATACCATCCTTCGGAGGGGATGTAAAGCCGTCGGTCCCTTGTCTATTAAATGTTAGGCAAGTAAAAGATCTCTACTCTTCTTAAGGGAAGAGGTTCGGCAAAATTCCTGGTTGGGGGTAGCTCGTCTACAGGCGTCGGTGTTAGGCCTCAGTAGCGGAAATAGGCCGACGTTAAATAAATGTATAAAAAAAAAAAGTATCCTAGCTGTAAATAAATTCAAATAATTTAAAAAATGCTATTATTATTAATCCAAATAATAACAAATAATAATAATAGAATACCTACTATTCGAACTTATAAAAACAAAATAACTGAGGGCAACGACACACACCAATCAAAATAAAGTTTTCGTTTGTTTCTATATGTGTAACATGCGACATGCGAGCTTAATACAAATACATCTACTGATGCGCAACTGTTGTCTGTTGTCACCATAACTACTCCAACTAGCTACACGTATACGCAATTACGCAAGAATAAACAGCACAGCCCATGCGCCCTGCGAGGTCAGAAACGTAAGTCTCCTCGATGAGAGGATTAAACGGCCCGACATATTTAACCTCTCTATGCTCTATATTATAATAATGATAAACATATTTAAAAAAATATATATTAAATATAAAGTAATAAAAGGAGGTAAGATAATTTAAATTATTAATTTTTATTAATTAGTTCCCAATGATTTTATATATTTTTCTAATTCTATTCTGTTATTTAATGTCGGGCTATTTTCGCGACTAATGCCAATCAGTGGTGCCGGGAGGCAAATTTTAAACTAATAAAATGTTGGTTCATTGAACTTTTTTCTAACAAATTTATTATTATATTTTAAACAAATTAATTATGAACTCTACTCTCTACTACATTTTAAACAGTAGGACAGAACACCTAATTTCAAAATTTCACTAATAATAATACACAAAGCATTAAAAATTATTAAAAACACAGCTAATATTTAGTAAACATGGAATCTCGGAATTAAATATTACGTCGGCTGCGACGACTGCACTAGGCAGACTGCAAGGCTCGGCCGAATCGCGCTGCTCGAGGGAATCACAGAGAACCCAGAATAAGGATAAGAAATAAGTCATGATTTTGACTACTACGGAGCCCAGTTTTGTTAGCTTACTTTTATTGGCACTAGCAGAACCTGACAATATAGTAAAAATAGTATACTCTGCAAAGTCAAATGCCTTTGAACTAGATGATGTAGCGGTTCACGTGCTTCAACTATGCCTCCCATATTGTAAGAATGCACGCTATCATATTGTTACCAGTGGCGTTCCACAGAAATCAGTATTGGAGCCCATCTTGTTTCTGTTGTATACTTCTGACATTCCTTGACTATTCAATTACAAAACTTCACAGTATGCAGATGATACAAAAGCTTACTGCAATCCAAACATAGATTCTATCACTCTCCAATCGGACCTCGATAAAATTTCCTTGTGGTGTGATAACTGGCTTATTCCTCTTAACATTGATAAGTTCGCTGTTCTTCATGTTGGTAAAGATAATGCCATTGACTTACAACATCCGCGGTGTTGCAATAAAATCGTTGTCGCTCAACGCAACCTAGGAATCATGATCACCGATACTTTAATTTAGTCTGACTACATATCTCTCTCATGTAAAAAAGCTAATAGTTTATTATATATCCTAAAAAAAGTATTCAACAAACCTTCGCCAGATTCTGCATGTGCTTTATGTAAAACCTATGTGAGGCCTGTGCTCGGTTCTACAGTCTGGTCACCGTGGTTAGTGCACGATAAAGAAGCAATTAAAAGTGTCCAATGCAGGGCCACGCGCCTTCCATACGGAATCCAGAGACCACCTTACAACAAAAGGCTAAATCTATTAGGGCTAATTACTCTCACGGACAGATTAACACACAGAGACCTTATCACGACATTCAGAATGTTAAACGATATGTACTCTTTAGATGAGTAATTTGTTTTGTTTAAACAATAATAATAGACCCAGAGGTCACAACTTCAAGCTACGACATGAATTCTATAATACAAGATGTAGACAATTCTTCATTAGCAATAGTGTTTGACCATTGGAATTCTCTACCAAGTGAAGTCGTTAATACCCTATCAATAAACGCTTTCAAAAACAGACTTAATAACTCTCTTTCGGGTTCTTGATTTCATTATTCCTTTTTTTGCCAAGTTATATTTATATCCCTTATTTCTAAATGTTTGCACATGTATATATTTAGGTTACGCACTATGTTCTTTATAATTATGTTTTATCAAACTGCATTATTACTGATATAAGTTATATTTATTGTTCTAACATATTTATGTCTTTATTGTATGTACTTTGAGCATAATAGGGCTAGTCCCTCAGTTCTTGTGTAATAATAATTAATTGCTCAATACTGATAATGTGCTAATGATTTTGGAAAGAAGCCAAAATAATTCTACTGTGGAAAAAAATGATTCACTCGAATTAGAGGATTTTTGACCAATAAGCCTTCTACCTCCTGGATCAAAAATATTAGAAAAAATAGTTCATTACCAAGTCACACAATACTCTGAAAAACATCACATGAAAGACTTATAGCACAACATCTGTACTTTTAAAAATAAATGACAAACATTGGACAACAGTTTAATTAGATTTTAGTACTTTTGGACATGTCAAAAGCATTCGACAGTATCAATCATGAGCTTTTGTTGTCAAAACTTCATTATTATGGTAAACAAAGTAACTCTTGGCACTGGTTCAGGAATTACTTGTATAACCGCAGACAATGTGTTAAGTTAAATGGGCACAAAAGAATGCCACTCTGAAAACTCAGATATTATATCCGGAGTACGTCAAACTCCAACCTTGGACCACTGTTATTTAATATATTTGTCATAGATTTAATTGAGGTCGTCAAGTGCTGTACAATCCACTATTATGCTGATGATGTGAAGTATTAACCCACAGGAAATTAATATTGCCTTACAGTTTAGTACATGAATGAGGATTTAAACAATATCTACAAATGGACTAACAATAATGGACTAAAAATTAATGTTCACAGAACAGATCCTATTATTTTTGCAAATCTCAAACACAAAGATCTTTTGGCCGATTGTGAACCCATGCAAACATGAATGGAACCGACATAACTTTCAGCGTAAGCATCAAAAACTTTGGCATAATTAATAAATAACATCACAGGTAATTACGACCCCCTTTATCCCGGAAGGCTCTGGAAGAGCCTTGTGTGGGAGGGGGCTACACATTTAGAGACAAGGGATACACACCCAATATCCGTATATAGTGGAAAAATCCCTCTCACAGTATTTCAGTATTTTCCACTGCCACGGCCGGGGATCGAAGCCGGAACTTTTGGGTGAGAGGCAAGTTCGCTCACCTCTCGATCACCAGTCATACTAATTATTATGGACAACAAGCTAAACTATTCAAAACAGTGTCAAACTTGTGTCGTTCAGCATTTCATAAGTTATTTATCACCTTAGAGACTACTTAACCAAAGATTTCAAAATAAGACTATGTAATTCACTGTTTCTAACGAGATTAAATTACTATGATGCAGTACATAGCCGCAGCCTAACAGTCGACAACTCAAATAAACTACAAAAGGTGTAGAATTCCTGTGCGAGATACGCACTACATGTTCCCTATAGAGAACATATAAGTCCACATATTTAGGCAATCAAATGGCTAGATATAAGAGAAAGATATTAGATACCGAGAGGTAAGACGCAGTGTTCTAATACATAAAAGTGAACTATTTAAGAAGATTTTTAACTAGAAGCCTCAAAAATATATAACCGGTTACTGGACGAATTCAAATAACTTCACCACACAGTTTCAAAGCGAATTTAATAAAACTAATCAAATCTGAAAATTTTATTATTCAACTTTAACCTATTTGTGTTCATCGCATTATATCTAATTTTCAACCTGGAATGTCTGTACCTGATATGCATATATTTGTATATTGCATATTTTTGTTTTCTTCCTTTATGTGTTTGCTGTAAATTTTGATGTAAAAATTTTAATTAATTTAACATTTCTATCACTTTGTAATGTATAAAATTATACTATATTTATTACTTGGAGATCAGGATTTAAACTAACTTCTTGACTTATACCTTATAAACACTTATGAATAGGTACTGTGGTTAGTATTGTACCAAAATGTCATATTGTTCATTTCATAATAGTATATTTTTATCGTTAATTAGATAAAAAAACTTACTGTGAAATTGAAGTATAGTTCCAGTGCGTTATTGCATGCAGAGATGTGCCCGACGCTCCTCCAACTTCTCCTTCAAACCCAGGTAAAAGTGGCATAACAACATATACTCGAAATACTTCCTTAGTCCTATTAATAATAATAATAGCAATAATATATAACAGTACATAGGTTCACTTTACTATATCTTTTTAATCATGAATATACTTGTAAATAAAAAAAACTTGTGAATTTTTCAGAAAAAAATCTATTTTTTTTATATTAATTTAAATTTTAATCACTTACTTGTGGGCCCTCACTATCCTCTTGTACAGAGCATCGGCAATTTGATTCCGAGTATTAGGATTGCTATAGGGCAAACTAATGAAAAACTGATTTTCAATATAAATATAATGTTGTGCCCTTGTGATTGTATCTATATAGGCTTCATGGATACTCTGTTCTACTGTATCTGGCTCTAAAAAACCACAAGACCAAGTACTAACACTTCGAAGGACCTGGATGGGACAAAACAAAACACGTAGTACAAAAATTTATACCTTTGATCTGTCTCAGATACAAAAGCAAATATATGTACATGAATTATGAATAAAATAAGTATATTGAAAAATATTTAGTATAATAGAGAATGTGTCCTAATTTCTGAATAATTCATTGTCAAGTATTCAAATCAATTCAAGAATAATATGAACAACTAATGTCCTATTGGAAACAGTAAGGATATATGAATCAATGAAGGTCAATACAATGCGTATGAGTAATGGGGATATGAGATAAACATCAAATTTGTAAGTCGGTCAATTTCCGTGGCATGTACCGCACGAACTACATGCTGTACAAGTAGAATGAGGTGTCTATAGTTCTGTCTCATTGTCTGACAAAATTATTAAGACCGGACAACATTTCAAAAAGCTATAAATCAAAAGTTAGTACCAAAGTGCTGTTTCTTTGGTTTTGTTGAATGTTTGCAATCAGGGATGACAGAAATGAGTATTAGAAGCAAGATCTAAGTCTAGCAAGCAGATTTGCTATGTAACTTGTCAATAAATTTCCATTACAGAAATACAGCTACCGTCATTCAGGGTCCTTGAAAGAAGAGAGAGGAGTCAGCAGAGGTAATCACTTCGGGGCCCGGCTGATCTAAGAGGACCGTAGCCTCTATTTGCAGACCAGAAAGCTAGCAAAACATTTCTACAATCAAATTTTCAACATGACATAAGAAAGCTTACATTACCTACCTATCGGTTGTCAGACATATGGTGACCTAGGCATCATGTGTATGGTGGCCGAAAACAGAAGAAAAAATAGCACAAGGAAAGTTACAAAAATTGCAGCGCCTTGCCTGTTTAGGGACTACAGGAGCAATGAACTCATGTCCCACAGCAGCTGTGGAGGCAGTGCTTGACGTACTTCCTTTGCACTTGCATGTGAGGAAGGAGTTAATGCCTTAAAACTGCATCAGGCACTCAAATTTAAACCAGGCGATCTGATTCGTCACTTAAGGTTTTTGGAGCTAATCCATTTTGAGTCCATGACCAAACCTACTGACTCAATGCCAATCAAACAAGACTTTGACTGTCCGTTTGATGTGCTGATAGAAAGCCGTCAGACGAGCAAGACGGAGGCACTGCGATTGGAACTAGGGTCACTCATTTGGTATACAGATGGATCAAAGATGGCTGAAGAGGTAGGAGCAGGAATAGCAGGGCCTAAATGTAGGCTATCAAAAGCCCTCGGTAACACCCCAACCATCTTTCAGGCAGAAATTCATCCTATAGATCTGTGTGCCGAGAAATGCCTAAATAAAGGCATTCGAAGGACAAAGATCTATATATTATCAGATAGTCAGGCAACATTAAAAGCTCTAAGGTCCCTATACCTTCGAGTCTAAAATTGCCTGGGAATGTAAACAGTCCCTGAAGCAACTGGCCAACAACAAGGTTACCTTGATATGGGTGCCAGGGCATGAGGGAGTACAAGGTAATGAATTTGCTGACAGCCTAGCAAAAAAAGGATCTGAAGCACAATTCACTGGACCTGAACCATTTTGTGGCCTGGTCAAAGGACACATAATGGAGGAGATCAAAAAATGGAAAAAGGAACAAAAAAGTCCTACTGGAGGAATACTCCAGGCCAAAGAAAAGTGAAAAAGTTTATAACTTATTCGGCAAAGAATGCCACAAGGCTTTCCGAACTTGAAAAGTCCGAATTAAGGCTGATAACAGGCCGTTTAACTGGCCACTGCCCCTTGAGATATCATCTCAAGAATATAGGCAAGGCAGTTGACGACAAATGCAGATATTGCAATGCTGCAACTGAAACTGAGGAACATATAGTTTGTGAATGCAAGGTATTAATCCGCACTAAGCTAGAGTTCCTATAGAAGGTGGAATTAATGCCTGAAGACATAGGCAAATTAGCCCCCAGGAAAATCACAAGTTTTGTAAAAAGTCTTGGAATCTTGGGGAAATCTTGGGCAATAACTAATTGTAGGGTTATTCACAAAAGATCTTTTAGATCGAAGTGAAGTAAGGCTACTCAGAGCCAAACGACCCCTGAAACAATCTACAATCTAAGAAAGCTTTAATGTCTTATATTGTTTTGAACTTGAGAATATAATAAGTATATTCTTTCATTTTGCGATAAATCTTTTATACTTCTATTTTTAGTATAGTTGAGGGAAAATGTATACATTCGTTGATCATTAAGAAGTGGGGTATCCTGACATAGGCAAGGGTGAGTATTCCATTATGACCACTTCTGAACTGATCCAAGCACCGAAAATGGCTATTCCTACTTTTAATACCCAAAGGAAAAATTTGGAATTAAATATTGGTTTCTACGAAGATAACATCCGTGGGGGCTACATTCTAGAGACAGCAAAAACTGAACCCAAGATAAACATAACTGGAGGTCACCTGGTACTGAACACAAGGCCTTGGGAAGTGTCATTTTTAGGAAAACTGGACCCAATAAAATGACTGGAAACATTTGCAACATGATCTAACTAACTGGATCTGAATTGACCATGACTCATACTAGGGAGTAACCAACACTTATGAAATATTACAAAATTGGTTATTTTTAAACAAATTATTGTTGTTTCAAAGAAAATTGATAAATTTCAATAAAACCTGGGATAATATAGTCCTTATAGAGTGCAATTTTCGCTTTCAAATTAAAATATTTATTGAAACAACTAAAAAATGTAAGGCTAAAATTTTGCATCCCTGATAGAACTCTGCCTTTAAAACTGACAAATGTTCACAAAAGCTCAAATTGTAATATTTTAAGAGTAGTTTAAGATACTTTGCTAGTATTAAACTAAATTGCCAATGGGGATTTTGCAATATTGGTTCTGGTGCCTTTGGATTTAGAGTCGATGGAATTATTTGACAGGATTACTAGTGAAAAACAATTTTCAGTCTGTCACAAAATTTATTCTAGAACTTGTGAATAAAAAGCGGTTTTAAGGTAAGTTAGAAATATTACGCCCTATATGCATTTTTAAGAAGATTCATTACTAAAAGTGTTGGAATTTCATTTGTATGTACTTTTTCTTTGATTATTAAAAAGATGTAAGTTTTTTTTTAACTAAATTGGTGTGAACAGGGGCACTATGGGAAGAATGCATAAACCAGACTTACATTACAAGAAAAATAATTAGATGTATATAAACGTCAATGTAGCATTAGGGTGGTCCTTAAAATGGCATTGGCGGAATTTTAACCTGGCCGCCCCCAAATTTACTCCAAATAAATGAAAAAAAATATATATATATATATTGGCACCAGAAAAACCAGAGTTTTGATATTAACCCATGCCAACTTTGACGTACTTTTTGTCATTTAAATAACATGGGACTTCAACATGGTTACAATCATTTTTGCTGGAGTAAAACTCCCTTAAAAAATTGTGCAACCCCTAGGGGCTGTAGTTAGTACTAGCCACTTGAGGCACAAAAAATGTGACATCTCAACTTCAACCATGTTGGAGATAAATAGAGAAGAAAAAGGGGTTTTCCGCACAACCGCACTCATTTCTCCAATTTAATTATTTTACACAAGTTAAATCACTATAATGAATGAGTTTCTTCGTATGAATCATAAATGTAACACGATTTTTATGAATACTACTCATATCCCCAGACAATTTTTTTCTTCATTATCAGCGTTAATTATCAATTTCATTGGAACAGAGATACATTAAAAATACAAAATTATTTTTAGTTGTTAGAACCATAAAAAAATAGTTATAACAGCTGAAAGGCTGAATTAGGGTGAATCTTAAAAAATAACAAAAAACAAAAAACATACAGGGTGTCCCAATAAAAACTCCCAGGCCGTTTATATTCTAAATGAATAGAGATATTTTAATTCTGTAAAAGCCAGTTTGTAGAGCATAAAGAGAGCTTCATTTTTGAATATAATTGTTTTTTGAATATATCAGTATATAGATGGCGCTGTGTTCTAAAGAATTATTTCGATGGGAGAAACTTTGAAATGGGGTTTATGTGAAAGAAAATGTATTTCTAAGCAGATTATGTTCTAAAAAACAATACCATAAAACTAATCATTTTCGAGATATTTGAGTCCAAATGTTGGCATTTGCCAATATTGAATAATTGTAATCTCTTCAACATTTCAGTCCTTTAAGTTGGACAATCTGTATTTAATTTACAACTTTATTGGTGTGTCAATAGAACTATTATTTTACCTAATTATTGTTTTCTTTGTGAATATTTATTATTAAATATGGTTTCTCACACAAATGAAGATAAATTAAACATGATTATAATTTATGGGGAATATCGTAAAAATGCTTCAAGAGCTGTAAGTTTATATGGAACACTTTTTTCTGGCAGACCAGATCGGAAAACTTTTGTAAGTTTGTGTTCTAATTTGAAAAATTATGGAGGTTTTAAAAAACCAAAAACAACAAGAAGAAAAAGAACCCGAACATTTCAGTACGCAAGTTGACGGAAGAAACAAATATTGCACGTTCCACTTGCCACAGAATTCTTAAAACAAACAAAATTTTTCCATATAAAGTTCATTTAGTTCATCATTTGATACCAGTGGACAATGAGCGGAGATTAAATTTTTTGGCGCAATTTTCAATTCTCTTAGAAGAAAATCCAAATATTTTAAATACAATTATGTGGTGATGAAAGTCGATTCCATAACAATGGAGTAATCACAAGACATAATTATCGTTACTGATCTCAAGAGAATCCTAGGTGGATGAGACATACCAGATCCCAGAATCGTTTTGGAGTAAATGTTTGGTGTGGTATCGTTAATGGTTACATTGTTGGCCCATACCTCTACCATGAGAATTTAACAGGTGAAAGATATTTACAATTTTTGCAAAATGATTTACAAGTACTATTAAGAAATTTGCCCGCTCAGTCGGATAATACGTGGTTTCATCAGGATGGAGCAGGCCCACATAATCATCACAACATTGTTAATTATTTAAATCACACATACCCAGGAAGATGGATTGGTACCAATGGAGTACTTAGATGGCCCGCTCAATCTCCTGACATTACTCCATTAGACATTTATTCATGGGGATTTTTAAAAAGTGAAGTGTACAAAGAACCAATAGAAGACATATCCTATGCCTAAAGTATCGAATCCTTCAACCATATCTGATTTAAGACCAATCAGTATTTTATCAACAATATCTAAAATCATGGAGAAAATCTTGCATAATCAAATTAACAACTATTTTACGGCAAGTGATATCTTACCTTTACACCAATCAGGCTTCCGTAAATCTCATGGGACTAGTGCCGCTCTTTCTGATGTATTAAACAGGGTGATTAAGTCTTGGGATGCTGGTGAAGTATCTGCCCTAATACTATTAGACTACTCCAAAGCATTTGATACCATTAACCATAATGTATTAATTTCTAAATTGAAATATTATAATTTTTGCAAACGTTCTATTGACCTTATGAAATCGTACCTCACTGAGCGCACTTAAAGAGTGTACATTAATGACAAAATATCTAGGAGTATTAACTTACTGGCTGGTGTTCCACAGGGCTCAGCTATTGGACCACTACTTTTCATTATATATACAACAGACATAATTAAATCCTTCAATAATTGTCACTGCCATGCGTTTGCTGATGATACACAGTTAGTCTATACATTTATGCCTAATCAACATAGACAAGCGGAGGCTTTAATAAATTCCGATTTGCAAAAACTGTATGATATATCGATATCGCACAATTTAAAACTTAACCCTACCAAATCAGCAGTTATGATTCTTGGTAGCAACAAACACAGGGCTTTACCCAAAAATAATATGACTATTACTATAAACAACATGGTGGTACCTATAGTTTCTGAATATAAGAATCTGGGCCTAATCCTTGATGAAAAATTAAAGTTCTCTAATCATGTCAGCAAATTAATCCAAAAATCATACTTCACATTAAAATTGCTTTACGCAAACAAATCTATTCTCAGCATTAAATTAAGAAAAAATCTTACTGAATCGATAGTCTTATCTAACTTTAATTACAGTGATTATGTATACGGTCCTTGTCTGGATGTTGTCGATAAAGTACGAATACAACGGATGCAAAATGCTTGCTGTAGGTTTATATATGACTTGAGGAAATTTGACCATATTACTCATAAGATCAATGAGCTGAGTTGGTTAAACATGTCTAATAGAAGAAATTTCCATTTAGCAACATTTGTACATAAAATTCTCACTACTTCCACCCCTGCCTATCTGAAAAATGCCCTCACCTGTCGCCATTCCTTGCATCATGTGAATATTCGCGCTACCCATACGCTTCATATTCCTAAGCATCGCACAGCCATGTTTCGGAAATGCTTTACATATAATGCTGTTAAAATGTACAATTCTCTACCTATGGACTTGAAGAGGCTTCCTTTGTTAAAATTCAAGAAAAAGGTAAAATATTATTTCTTTGAACGACAATAATATATGTATATGTATGTATATATGTGTGTATATATGTGTATACATAGTATATAAAATATCTGTTAAACCTAGAAACGTAACATTATTAGTTAATAAGATCGTAATTCTTGGTTATTCTATTCTCGCACTTCAGTAATGCATGATCTTTTACATTGCAGATGTATGTGTATAGTATATATGTGTACCTTATTGTAATCAATATTTTTACTCGAGGTTAAGTGGAAGAATAGCATTAAGCTAAACTTCGCCTCATTTGTATAGTTAATATAATTAGCATTATGATTTATGATTGTGATAATGATTTATTTATTTATTTATTTTTATCTTGTTATTGATATATTTATTACTATACATTTACCGACCCCTCGCGCGCGCCGTTGGGGTTCGGCTCTGTGGGGACCCGGGCCTGTCCCGGGCCCATTGCTGTTGGGGATCGGCTCGGTTAACGGGGATGAAATTCATCACGTCCCATTAATCCGGTGGATGTTTCGGTTTTCTATCCTTCGTCGTTCAAAAACTTTCTGGTAATATGGCATGTCTGGAGAATCACCGTCCTCTGGATAATCTTCACGAGGCCTCTAGGTAGATTAAGTTGCTCCAAATAATTCAAGAACTTCTTCGTCACCACGCCTGTAGCCGAAATTATGATCGGGATAATTCGAACCTCCTCTAATCTCCACACGTGTTTAAGTTCTATGGCCAAATTCTGATATTTGTTTCTCTTTTCCATCTCCGTTTTCTGTAGGTTGTTGGTTAGGGGGCATCCAATATCAATTATAGTGGCCTTCTTGTCTTTCTTTTTGATCACCAGGATGTCAGGGCGGTTGTGATCCAAGGTTCTATCAGACTGTATTGGTCTATCCCAGTACAACAATGTTTCGTCGTCTTCTAAAACAGCTTGAGGTGTGTATTTATAGAAGGGCGGTGGATTAGTAATGAGTCCTAAGTTAAGTGCCAATTCTCTATGGATGATTTTCGCCACCTCGTTGTGCCTTCCCAAATACATTCCCGTAGCCAAAGCGGGGCAGCCTCCAGTGACATGTTCGATAGTTTCACCCGCTGCCTTACACTTTCTACACACATCGTTCACGCCGGGGACTTTAAGAATGTACTTTTCATAATTTCTAGTACGGATAATGCTATCCTGAATGGCTATTATGAATCCCTCAGTTTCTGGGTGTAACATTCCTTCCTTAAGCCATAGGAGCGAGGTCTCCTTGTCGATCTCTGGATTGTTTAAGGCATTGGGATACTTTCCGTGGAGTACCTTGTCCTGCCATGCTGTTTGAATATCCTCGTTCGTTCGGGTCATTATCTCGTGTTGTCGATCTTTGAGGTTTAACGGTGTATATCTGTTGTCACTTTCCACTATTTTCCGAATGAGGACCCTGTCTGAATTGTAGAAATAGAGGCGCATGTTCTTCTCTTGCGTTCGGCACATCTTCTGAACGCTGCTTAACCCCCTGCCTCCTTGTGTTCTTGGCATGTATAGTCTTTCAACTGCGCTCTTTGGGTGATGCATTCGATTATTATTATTATTATTATTATTAAGACATGGCAGATCTTTATAATAAAATTTATGCTAGTACTGCAGCCATTAATCAGCATACATTATTAAAAGTTTGTAGATCTGAACTAATCAATAGGTTTACGATGTGTGTTAATGAAAATGGCAATAATTTTGAACACCTATTAAAATAGTTATTTTAATTCCATTAGTTTGTAAAAATTGTTTTATATTCGTAATTGTTTTTCTATTGTTTAAATGTTTGAATAATGTTTTTTTTTTCAAGGGTTACTTCAAATATATTTAATTCATGAGATATGAAAAATTCTTTAAATATTTTCTTTCAAAAATTTGTAAATTAAATGTAGATTGTCCAACTAAAAAGACTGAAATGTGGAAGAGATTACAATTATTCAATATTGGCAAATGCCCAACATTTGGACTCAAATATCTCGAAAACAGTTTTATGGTATTTTTTTTTAGAACATAATCTGCTTAGAAATGCATTTTCTTTCACATAAACCCCATTTCAAAGTTTCTCCCATCGAAATATTTCTTTAGAGCACAGCGTCATCTATATACTGATATATTCAAAAAACAATTATATTCAGAAATGAAGCTCTCTTTATGCTCTACAAACTGGCTTTTGCAGAATTAAAATATCTCTATTCGTTTAGAATATATCCGGCCTGGGAGTTTTTATTGGGACACCCTGTATATCTTGAAAACTGTGAGACTTTGTATAGAGGCCATTGGGGCTAAATATGTTCCAAATGGCCTCACCTATAAACTCTTTCCATTTGGCAAACCATCCACCAAACACCTATATAGATATATTTATGTATGCTAGACATTTGAACAAAGATTTTTAAAAAATGTCACCTACTTGGCAAGTTACTTTGTGCGTCATGTTTGGAAAATTAATAGGCAGTGTTTCGTAAATGTTATAACTCTTTGGCATTAAATATGGATATGTCTTATTCTTCTTCGCTTTCTCTAATTTGGTGGCATTCCACCTCTGGATAAAATGTCTAGAAACGTCCCTAGCTGCTGGCCCCTGCACGCACATGCCAATATCATGCCAAGGCATCCTAGGTGTCGTAACCCTATCTATAAAATCATCAAACGGAGAATCCAAGTTATTGAAATCCTTAACGATAAAATTTACATAATCTTTTCCAATCCAAAATTTAGCCGAACCATCCAGGCTCTCAATAATTTGCTCTGGAGTTTGCAGATCTTGCTGATTTATCTGATTTCCATCTGGGGTGTTAGGTTCATCTTCTGGACTTTCCTCATCATCTTCGTATGGGTTATATACTAAATTTATAAGTTCTTTTCCTTTACTTTTAATGGTATCTTTAATGTCAACCATTATGTTCTTTCTCTCCACATCGGGGGTATTTAATTTCACTTTTGCTGGTGTCTTGCAAGGCATAAGCAGATGATCTCCTGGTTCTAACTGAGGTATTGGGCAGGTATCTTCTGTTGGCGGTTCAGGTTCTTCAATGATGGGGATAGGGGTTTGCTTATAGTATGGGACTGGAATTGGATAAATGATATCACCACCTGGGACACTAGATGATTTCTTTTTTAATGTGGAGACGTCGGTCGTTGGGGTTATACTACCCAAGTCTGTCAACCTAAAAAAAAATATTTAATGAATTCCAATGTTATATTTTTGTTAGAATTGATCATATTGGAACAAAATCAAGAATGTTCAAAGAAAAGTGAATAAAAGGTCCAAAAAAAGAAAAGAAAATTGTGTAGTGTCAATAACTAAAGCAAAGAAAAAATCTTGTTAAGCTGAAGGTGAAGAAAAATGTGAAAAATAATTTGTGGGATTTGTTGGCAGGCATATCTTGTCGTTATTATTTGGTGTGGCATGAATGCTTCTTGACCCATATTTTTTTTCTTAAATAGGTGTTTCTACAATAACTAATCACTCTGGTAATGCATACATTCGTAGCTTCATAATTTTAGGGAAATATATTCCAGATAATGATCTGATATACAGTCAGGATAAAATTACGTGGCGCCTTCACTTTTCTTATTATTAATTAATGACATACTTAAGTATAATTGAGGCACTAACATGTATAGACAAATATTAGTCAACAATTTATTGTAGGGATAGTTTTCAATTCTGGACATTTATATAACGATTGTCAAAAATGGACTTAGTATAAAAGTAAGTTACCAAACGACCCGGTGATAATAATTTAGCAAGGGATCGTCACAAACTTTCCCCAGCAATTTGTCAGATGGTTATGAACAATGCCTTACCAAACTGTACTTGAAAACCCTAATAGGCAGGGGACTTCGTGATGACTTAATTAAATCTATAAAATATTACATGTTATTATTCAATTTTCTCCCGAAATATGGTCAGAAACCTAAGAGGACACAACTATAAACTAATTAGGAACAAACTTCATAAACTATGACATCAGAAGTAAATAGGGATTGGAAATCTCTACCGAATGAATGTGTTTGTGCGAAGTCAATGAAAAACTATTATGGCATTCCATTAATACTCTGTGCAACTGAGAAGTTTAAGCGGGGTTCAAATTCACATCAAGTTTTTCAGAAATTATTTTTTTATATTTTTATTAGCCGTTACTCGAGTCCGAGTATAAAAATGTTACAGTCGATAAATTGTGTACAATAAAAAACAAGTAAAAGGTGTAGTCTATTGTAATTCCCATTCATCTACGGTGCACACGACTATGGCTATAGAGGCCAATTCGGGAGAGCACATGTCGACCGCAGTCAGGACAAACATAGACCTGGTTAGGTCTTGGATTCAGAAATTATATAATTTTGGGGAAATACATACCTGTGTTCATCATCATCCCATCTACCATAACACAAATCAATTCCACCAACAAAAGCATAAGCCTGATCTACAACTACCATTTTCTCATGATGAGCCCATAGAAATACACCTGCTCTAGCATGATCAGGGTGCCTGAGTACTTTTATATTATCAGAGGCTTCCAACAGTTTCTGTTTACTATAATAGCTGTTCAAACCGAGGGCCATTTCAACTTCTTTATAAAGCAGGATGTAAATTTTGACCCCACTTTTCTACAATTTGGTTTTCATTATAAAAAACACCAAGATGATGAAGAAAGATACTTACTGCCTTCCTTTCCAATAATTTATTCAGCTGCCAATAGTCTGCCACTATAGCTGGTCTTTTCAAATAAATTTCGGGACTAAGCCACCAATCCGTAATGAAAACCTCCTCTTTGGCATTTTCAATAGCGTCAGCGACTGCTGACATGTAGCTAGCACCATCAACAAACCAAGAAGCAGTAATGTTATTTCTGATAGGGGCAAACGAACGATTCGGGTTTGGCTGGGTGAATTCTCGGGCTGCAATGGAAATAAGTTACAAAATTCAACGAAGTAGATAATAGTGATAAGTAAAGGCTAAATTGAGAATTGCACATTTCAAGATATCTCTAAGATTATTTATTGAAAAGCTATTATCATGTGTTTCCTTTCCCAAGTTGAAAATATAACCACTGTTTTCAGAAGGCATCTTTATGTTTGTTTTGCCTACTATACACTAGATTATAAAAATCGTTATTAAACAAAAGAAATATGTCCAATATGCCCTATTAACTTAACACAAAAAACTGTACAAATCATAGCTAGCGAAAATGTGTCTTATGTTGGCCTTTAACTTAAAAGAAAAAACTGTGCAATCATGAGAATAAATATAATATCCACAATTAAATTTAAAAAAATTATAAACCTACAAATATTCACTACTTAAAACAACTAACCGACATTTAAAAACACGCATAAAAATTTTGTTATGACGTTATCATACCCCATGTAAGCTTGCGAATGTCGAATTACAACTGAAGTCTGTAAGTACATAACTCTTTTTGCAATAGCGCAGTAAATAAGTCTAGCAAAGTGGATCGTGCAGCTGACCTTCCATAAAAGCAAAAAAAAGGTTGCCTTATGTTATATTTTAGTATATAATTATTTTGTAGCTTTTATAAGTTTATTTACTAATAAAAAACTTTTTTTTTTTTATACATTTATTTAACGTCGGCCTATTTCCGCTACTGAGGCCTAACACCGACGCCTGTAGACGAGCTACCCCCAACCAGGAATTTTGCCGAACATCTTCCCTTAAGAAGAGTAGGGATCTTTTACTTGCCTAACATTTAATAGACAAGGGACCGACGGCTTTACATCCCCTCGGAAGGATGGTATATCTCCTATACAACCCTCGCCTAAGGTTGTATAGCTTTCGCGCATACACTGATATACAAGCCGCTGGAAGATGTGTGAGGCGAGAACGCGGTTTCCGTTGGAATGGTCACCCATCCAAGTATTAACTGCGCCTGTCGTTGCTTTACATCGCATACCGAAGTATGTACATAGTAAAGACGCACCTACGCTCGCCCCTTAAAAAAAAACTTTTTAAAAAACATGGAAAAGAGCTCATAAGAAATATTTCTAGAACTGACATAAACAACCTGTTAGACTTTAAAAATACTTAATAAAAATATTATATTAGAGAGAGAGAGAGAGAGAGAGAGAGAGAGAGAGAGAGAGAGAGAGAGAGAGAGAGAGAGAGAGAACATTTATTGAAATATAAAAATACATTTCAAAGGGCCATCGACCAAAGTCTTTCAGCCCTATATTATACTAAATATATATATATATATATATATATATGTTATTACACATGACTTGCAGGAAACAACTACTCAGCGGGCAAATACCCCGACCTGCATTGAATTATACCTTACAAATCATGAATGGTACCCAATGTCATTTGTCAATTCCCCGACCAGACATAGACCGGTTTCGAACTTATTAGTTCTCGTCAGTATGCCATAGGTCGTGGAACAGACAAATGACAGTGGCCAACCTACTAGTTTTATACATACTGATGTAAATGGTGTACCGGTGAGAGGTAAGTGAATCCTCTCCTGTGGTCAAATGCTACTATACACCAGACATCATAGATGTCTCCATGGTGTATAGCGACTTGCTATTTTGCAAGTACCGAGAGCGGCGACCTTCAGCTCTTGGTGGACTTAACCTATACTGTTGTATATGTATATATATATATATATATATATATATATATATGAAAAATACTAGGTTCTCGGGTTGAACCGCGTCTGAGATTGTTAATGTCTCGACGTTTCGGCTCCCGTTTTGGAGCCATTTTCAAGAGAAAAAGTGAGTCAAGTAAAAATTGTCAAAGAAAATAATGCTAGGAGTTCGTGGAACTGGTTCGATTCCGGGGTCTCAATCTGCCTACTCCCCAGATCTCACCGAGATCCGTCTCTAAGGCCTCAACCTGCCTACTCCTTAGAGCGAACTCGCTGGCAGTATCGGACGAAGTGTTATTTATACGAAAGCTGTCTGTGGGTGGGAGAGTGGTGGGGGGTTGAGGGTCTGTTGATGGAGGCATCAGAGCAGAACGGCTGCTATCAGGATTATGAGGTGTGGATGAATATTGTGGGGCTAGCCTGGAGATCAATGATTTCCAAGCGACTGGAAGACGATGACCGTCATCCCTTTTGTTTAGACAATTGGGACGTTTTTCAATCTCAATTGCTTCGCGGATGATTCGCGGTTTTTGGAAAAATGATGGTGCTATGGTTTTGGTGTTATAGAAGTCTATATTATGGCCTGTTAGAAGGCGGTGTTGGGTAAGTGATGATGTGGGATCGGATTTTCTAACTGCAAGACGATGTTCATATATTCTATTGTTAATCCGTCTGTTGGTTTGTCCAATGTAGGTTTGGGGACAGTTTGAGCAATATAATATATGTATATATATATATATATATATATATTTATTGCCGAAACCCAGAATGTAAATACTCGCCAAGCTAGCCAATCCTTGTGTGCAGTTTGATTCTAATGTAATAAATGTTTATGTGCTTAATGTTTATACTCATTATGTATGTTATTATTATTGTTATGTATGTTATTATTGTTATTTTTTACATGCTGTCACATTCAACGTTCACATTGAACCTTTTGCGATTTTTCTCGTTTATTTGCATTTTTATATACGCCATATCTTTACATTGTACATCTTTTTTTGTATTCTTACATATTTAGTATTACCAAATAAACATTACTATTTACTTATTTTTCATACAAAGATAATATAAATATAAAAGTCGTTTCTGAGGGAAGTTCAAATCCTCCGAAGTATGGTAATAAACGATGTCTAAAAATGGCAAAGCTGCCAAAAAAACATAATTATAATTTTCATCCCAACACACCATCAACACCATACTAGAACAATATCCCTAAATTACCCCATTCATCATCTCACATTAACAGAAAAGAGCCCGCAGTATATGTGCATAAAACTTTTCAATAAATTGCCTGACAATATCAAAATAATACAAAAACTGTTTAAGCCACGCATAAGAAAACTTTTAATTGATCTTGAACCTTATAGTCTAAATGCTTTTTTAAATAGTTAAGTACATTTCTAGAATAAGGTGAAAATTTTAAAGAATTTTGTTATTTACTTTGGTAGTAGACATCAAGTTGACGTCCTTGCTTTGACGCCTTTTCATTTTATGTTTGTTTATATTATAAATGTAACGTAATGTGAAATAAAAATTATTATTAATATTATACATGTTTGTATAAAAATTTATTTCACTCTACCTAATTGTAACATTGTAATTATGCACCATCTTGCACTATATTATTTCTAAGTTTTAATTACTTTTGTACACATATATTTGTTGTTGTTTTTTATTCGTTTCAACAAAATTTACTAAATTGTAAATTTTATCAATATTGTAACAATAGGCAGAAGGACCTCGGTCAACAGCCTCTTGAATCGATCGATGCAATAAATTGCTTTTGTTGTTACAAGAGTGGCTAATCATGTACATGAAAGAAATAATCATAGTTTAAAATTTTATTAACAACTAACAACCATAAAAAAATGTACATTACAAACCTATTGCATTTATGACATTATTATTGTAATAAAAGCTATCCGAAATTATAAAAATAAAATTAGCTAGATAAATTACACGACTAAGTTAAAAGTCATACGAACCAACAAATTTTGATAATGCTCTTAAAATAATGATAATGAAATAAGGAAACAATTGACTTAATAATAAGTTAAATAATATAATCAACTTAATTACCAGTAGTTGCAGCAATTTCCTTCAAAGTAGCGGTCCATTCCCTACTTTTTCTTCTCGTCCAGCATTTGACAGTTATCTGCCTACTAAGAGTTTGAATTTGAAATCCTCTTTGCAAACCTAAAGCATATAATCCAGTGGCTACCTCGAATCCTTGATCAAACAATATCACACAATTTACTCTGCCATCTTCGGGATTTATGTAGCCTAAAAATGAGTCCTTTACGAAAAACCATCTCTTCACCCAGCGTGAACAGATAACGTCATTGCACAGATGTTGACATCTACAATATTTGTTTCTCAATTATAAAGTATAGTTGTCAAACGAAACTCTGAATTTTTTATTACTGCAATGGAAATGGACGTTTTTGGGGCCAAAAATACCAAAATATATCTAAAACTATAAAATAATTTCTTATTCACCTTATACAGCAGAAACACTGGTATAATCCACAGAAGTTACAACCAGACTGGCCAGGGTGTGTGCTTCCAGTTTTTTTGTTGACTAAGCCTTCCTTTCCCTTAATTCCTAACCCATTAATAAATGATAAATGAGATAATTCTAAAAATTCTATCTAAAAAGTTAATGAATATGTATTAACATATGTTTCGACGTGAACCTTTGCGTTGCAGAATAGTAGTTTTTTAAAATAGAATCTCTGATAATAGTATATTGTGCAATAAGTCGTCTATTGCCCACGAGAGTGGAGCAACAGACAATCACACAAATTGCTTATACTATTTTTTCTTACGAATGCGGGATAAGTACCATCTTTTCGCATGATTTTTAATTATTCATACTATTTGACTTTTAGTTGACATAAATAACTATCAACTGATCAACTGTCACTTAAATGTCACTTTTTAGTATTTTTGAGTGTGTTTTGCTTGTTTTATTGTCAATTTGCGGGCGACAAATGTGATTACCGCACGCAAATATAGCAGAGTAGGCAAAAAGCTATTTATCGCCCTAAGAAGCGTGCGAAAAGATAGTACTTATCCTGCATGAGTAAAAAAATTATATTGACATTAAATAAATCAATTATTTATTGCAGTTATAAAAACGCTACAAACATTGCCAAGCAATAGAAAAAACAAACTTATACAACATGATAAAGCGAATTTTATTTCATTTTAAAATGTTAATAAGTAAACTAGATTATCAAAAAAATGTGATAGATTTGTAAAACATATTATATTAATAATAATAATTTATTGACCTCAAAAAAATATAAAATTTTATAGACAAGTCACAAGCACAAATGTTACAGAAATTAAAAGAGTAAAATTAGAAATCAAAAAAATGTCTTGACAAGGCAATACATTACAACACATTAAAATTTTTTTTTTGCAATAACTAATCAATTTCTAAGAACACGTGTAATAACTGCAACGATAATCCTTCTTGTAATAACAGACACATTTACATACATTAGGTAATTTATCACATAATATATTTTTACGATCCAGAAACATTTCAGTCATCAAAATCAACATAGAAAAATTCATTTAGACTATATAATGGATCTTTATTTAAAACACTTTTATTTTATTTTTAAATATTTTCAACAGCAACCTGCGCCAATTCACTGGCAGGGAGTTGTAAAATTTAATACCAATGTTCCCATTTTTTTAATCTAGTCATTGGAGGGACAAAGATTCATTTTATTACGTGTGTTATGTTGATGAACATCAGTGTGAGTACAATATTCAATTAGATTTTTATGAACATCTAATAGGGATTGATATACTATTGCTGAGAACAGTATCATTATTTTCAGATATGCAAAAAATGGCCTACAACTATCTTCATACTTAGCTCCTACTATACTTCTCACAGCTGATTTTTGGATTACTAATATTTTATGTATAAGAGTATGGGATGCATTACACAAGTAATTAAAACATAAACCATAACTGAATGAAAAAGTGAATGATAAACAGTTAGATTAACGGTCATATTCATTTTTCTAATTGCATATACGATCTTCCTTAATTTACCTCTGAGGTTTTCAATTTGTTCAGTCCAAATTAGATAGGCATCGATTTGAACCCCTAAGAATTTGACACTTTGCCCTGTTTCGTTATTTTTTTTTGTGTTTCAAAAATTAACGATAAAGTTTTACTCTCGTTTAGTAGTAGTCGATTTGTTGTAAACCAGGATTTAGCTTTATGTAGTATTTCAGTTAGAATATGTTGTGGATTTTCTTCTTTGCCAATCTTTTTGCTTAGTGTTGTAATATCTGCAAACATTGTTGTTTTGATACTTTGAGAGCTGAACATGTGTGGTAAATCATTTATATAAACAAGAAAGTGTAACGGTCCCAGTACCGAGCCTTGGAGTATGCCTCTGATGATTTGCAATTTATTACTTCTGACATGGCAACTTTCGACAACCTGATACCTATTTTCTAAGTAAGAACGTATAATATCTAAACATAAACCCCTTACATCACAAAAGTGTAACTTACTAATAAGAATTTGATGATTAACGCTATCAAAAGCTGCCGTTAGATCAGTAAAGACACCAATATATTTGTCATTATTTTCAAAAGCATCCTTTATATAATAAAATAAATAATAAATAAATACACCACAGGTAATGACGACCCCCTTTATCCCAGAAGGCTCTAGAAGAGCCTTGTGTGGGAGGGGGCTACACATTTAGAGATAAGGGACACACACCCAATATCCGTCTATAGTGAAAAATCCCTCTCACAGTATTTTCCACTGCCATGGCCGGGGATCGAACCTGGAACTTTTGGGTGAGAGGCAAAATATTGTTCAGTTCAAGATAATTTGTTAACTGTTCATAAATTATCATTTCCAGGACCTTGGAAAATGTTGGCAAGATAGATATTTGGCGAAAATTACTTGGATCTATAGTGTCTCCATTTTTGTGTATTGGGAGAATTTTAGCAATTCTTAATTCATTTGGGAAATGTCCTTCGATTAAACAGGAATTGATTATATGTGTTAATGGCTCAATTAAATAATTTGCACATTTTTTAACAACAAAAGTGTTTACTCCACATATATCTTCAGTTTTTTTATGTATTTATCATTATTTTTATATCATCTAGGACTGTAGGCCTGATAAACATAGAGGAATCATTATTATGTTTATTGTCTTATTTCATTTGAGACGGAGGAAAATTTTTTGTTAACAAAAAATGTATTCAACTGATTTGCTGTTATATTTTCTGCATAAGAGGGGTATTTATTAACTCGACCTGTCTCAGTGTTAATAATGTTCCAAACTGTTTTTACTGTAGTTATCCGTATTATTTAGCAGTTTATGATAATTATTTTGTTTGGCTACCTCTAGTTTATTTATTAAATCATAATTTTTTTTATTTTGGTGAGTAGGATTTTGTTTTTGGAACTCGTAAAGAAACATTAGATTATTTTTAGCAGTAGTTACTTCAGATGTTATCCATTGTGCTGTATTTAATTTTCTTGTTTTAACTTTTAATAATGGGAGACATATATCATAATAGTACATAAATAAGTTTTCAAATATACTATATTTTTCCTCCGACATTTGTGCCAAGTGTACATCATCCAAATTTTCGTTTCTTAGGTAGTCACCTTTTGCATGTTAGATCACTGACATTATTAAAATGAATGTTAAAATTACCTCCAAGAAGTACACCAGAATCTCTGTAAAATGTTTCAATATACTTTAAGACATTGTCCATTTTCAGCAAAAATACATCAATTAATTTAGTATTCGATGATCTATATACATTTATTACAATTAATTTTTGCGATTTTACATAACAAGCTGATATTTCACATGTTTGTTCTTCAGACAATTTAGTTAAGTTAACAAGTTCACTAGCCTCTCTAGTTCTTTTTGAACATAAATATAAGTACCCCCATTTTTTTTTATTTACTCTGTAGTATTGACTAGCAATTTTAAAGTTACTTATGTTGAAGCACGCTAACTCACCCTTGTTCATCCAGTGCTCAGTGAAACACGCTATTTTTAATTTTGGATTTAATATCAGGATGATAAATATTAATATAATCCCCTTTTTTACAATTATTGCACTACACTGTAAGTTTTGGCAATTTATATTTCTGATGCGCCTCAATCAATAATAACCAAACCTCTCAGTTTGGCACTACATTACATACCGCTGAGTGATATGTAGCAATAGCGCAAAATTGTATAAAGCCGACAGACTTTCTGAATATGTCCCATACTTACTTATATAGACTACAGTAACTGCGTGGATTTGCAATGCTTGCAGCTGGTAGCAAATGTTTTAATGGGTGGATTTTGCTGATTTGAGAACAGTTGTTCAATGCATCAATGTGATAACTTCAACACCAGGGTGGCTATTCTTGAGCTTGTGGGAGTAGAATGAGTAAGAGAAAGTAATCTTTTTCTACTCCCTTATGTAAAATTTGTATTCCTGAATTATTTTCCCTCAGCCAGATAGACGAAAACACTCCCTACTAATTCCCTTATTTTTAGTGAGAGAAAGTCGAGGGAAAGCAAAAGAAACATTTTTTAAGTATTGTTACGTGCTTACAATTTTCAGTAAACACTCCGTGGGTTTAAACAACTTGCAACAAGAATTTTCACTAACCACTATTTTATTTATCACTAAAATTACACTAGTAAATACTTAACAATCACACAACTAATAATCACTTAATCTAATATAAATTCACAACTTTTAAAACACTATGTACTTTACTTTTTTCCTTAAACTAGTCAACTCTTGTCTAACCTAAGAACTCTCTGTTTGTTTACTGAACTGAACTCTTCTTTATATTTTACTAAACTGTACTGTTCTGTTACTGTTCTTCTATCTGCTGGCTTCACCTCTTTATATACCCACTTGGAATGTCCAGAATATCATTGTAGAACTTTCCACAAATATACTGGAATTCTCTAGAATTTTCTTAGGCACTACTAAATGGTGGTTCGCCAGTTGGCCCACAGATGGCGCCACCCTTCTGGCCAGGGAGTAATTACAACTCTCCTCTCTGTTAGAGGGCAGCACATAACACTGCCCCCTCCTTAAGCCTGAACGTCCCGGTCAGGCACTTCAGATACCCCAGTATACTTTGCCAACCTGTCCAGGTGCACGATCTTCATCTTGGACTTCTTTCTACGTTGAATCCTATAAACAACGTCGTTGATCCGAGTGATGACAGAATACGGTCCTTCCCAAGGTGAGCGAGGCTTCGAGAATCCTTCTTCACTCCGCTGTGGGTTATACAGCCAAACCGAGTCCCCCACCTTGAATCCTGCTGAACTGGCATTGCGGTCATATCTAGCCTTCATTCGATCACCACTCCCTGTAGGTGACCTCTTGGCAGCCACATTCGCACAAACCTTGCAACTGCGACACCAAGCCTCTACATCCTGACAGCTATTTACCCAGTAAAATCGCTCCCGTACTCTAGCCAAAGTCTTATTTCTGCTAAAGTGCTCTCTGGATATTCCCTCGTGCACTTCCCGAAGTACTTTTGGTACTCGGCACCTGGGTATCAGCAACCGCATGGTAACTTTTTTTCCATCCGGGCTCTCCCATGCTCTCCGTAATAGGCCATCTATAACCCTAAGTGAATCCCATTGCGCCCATAAAGCCTTCAGTCCAACACTTTTACTGGAAACGTCCTTCCATTCCGGGCGGATTCCTTTTTCTTTCGCCTTCAACATTGGTCCAATTTCATCGTCGTTCAGTTGTTCCTCTCTTAGAACTTTCTTTGACCAGTCCTTCGGAACCTCTATCTTAACTGCCTTCACTTCTGCTATATCCTGCTGCGTTTTTACATTCTCGGCATTCACTTCCTTAGGGCTCCTCTGGCGACAGTACCTCTTGACATGCCCCAATTTGCCGCAATTATAACAGCGGATTACTTTTGTCAGACCTCCAGCACTTCGCTGCTGCTTCGGCTCCTGTTTCGGCGGTTGCGGTTCCTGTTTCAGCTCCGGTCGCGAACTTAATTCGTTTAGTAATTGTGCGACCATTTTCTGTATGTCTGTTAACATAACAATCAATCTCATCTTATCAGAGCGAACTTCCTCTTTCTTTGCAGTGTTTACTTCCCCAGGATTCCGTTCTCGACACTGCCGCATCATATGTCCTGGTTTGCTGCACTGATAACACCGAATCACCTTCCTTGGCTGTCCATCGCTCTGTTCTCTTTCCTGCTTCCTTGGAGCATCTGGTTTGTTCATCAACTGGCTTATCATTTTGTGCAGGTCAGCCATCAAAGATTCCATATTTGACTTTTCTAAATGGTTCTCTTCTTCTACTTTCATGGCTCGTACTCTCGGATGTAGAGTCTCTTCATAAGCGGCCTCAACTTCGAGGGCATGGATCAAGGCTTCGCTACCAGTCTTAGCTCGAGTTAATCTAAGGACTCGCCTGATCTCCTCATCTCTTATGCCATCGATGAAAGTACCAACTATTAATTGTTCCTGGAATTCTTTGGGTGCATCCGGGTAAGCCAGGTATGTCAGTCGCTCAACAGCTGCTTCAAAATCTTGTAAACTTTCCCCAACCTTTTGTGTGCGTGATTTGAGCTGAGTCCTGTATACTTGGGCGAGGTGTTGGTCGCCATATCTTAGATCTAGTGCAGCTTCCAAAACTTTAAAATCCCGTTGCTGCGTCACTGGGATACTCTGAAGCAACTCTGAGGCTTGGCCCCTTAATGCTAGCACCAATGCCATAGCTTTGTCTTCGTTACTCCAATTGTTTGCGTATGCCGCTGCCTCAAATTGTCTTTTATAGGTTGACCAAGAAGTTTGACCATCAAAGGAAGGCGGTTGTAATCGAGGACCTGATGATGATAATACCAGCTGACCTCCTTGTTCTCTTAACAGTCGCTTAAGTCGCTCTACCTCTCCTTCAACTGCACGAAATTTTTCTTCCATATCAGTAACTTTCCCTTTAACTCCACTAACTTCCCCTTCGACACCAGTAATTTTTCCTTTGACTTCAGTTACTTCCTCTTCAACCTTATTTACTTTTCCTTTGACATCACCTACTTCTTCTTCGACTGCGGTCACTTTTCCTTCCACGCCAGTCACTTTTTGTTCAACTTTATCTACTTTTTCCTTGACCTCATTAGTGGCTGACAGGATAGCATCTTGTTGCACCTGTATAATTTTTCTCAATTCTTCTTGACGTCTCTCTTGTTCTTCTTTTTCTTCTTGGCGTCGTTTCTCTTGCTCTTCCTTTTCTTCTTGGCGTCGTTTCTCTTGCTCTTCCTTTTCTTCTTGACGTCGTTTCTCTTGTTCTTCTTTTTCCTCTAGCATCATTTTTCTAAATGCGGCGAACATGTCTTGCATTTGTTTTTCAGCGGCCATGCTTCTTGTTTCCATTCAAAAACTAACAAACAACACTAACAAGTCTTATTTAAAGTCTATATCTGGTATACGTCAAATATGTCCACAAAATCCTCGCACTAGCACAAATAAGTCTTGTCCAATATCGATATCACTTTCCAGTTCGACTCACTTCACTATCTCCAGTGGTTTCCAAATAGAACACTATGGAACTTCGTCGAATTCTTCAGAAATTCTGTTGCAATTCCGCTTCCGACACCAATTGTTACGTGCTTACAATTTTCAGTAAACACTCCGTGGGTTTAAACAACTTGCAACAAGAATTTTCACTAACCACTATTTTATTTATCACTAAAATTACACTAGTAAATACTTAACAATCACACAACTAATAATCACTTAATCTAATATAAATTCACAACTTTTAAAACACTATGTACTTTACTTTTTTCCTTAAACTAGTCAACTCTTGTCTAACCTAAGAACTCTCTGTTTGTTTACTGAACTGAACTCTTCTTTATATTTTACTAAACTGTACTGTTCTGTTACTGTTCTTCTATCTGCTGGCTTCACCTCTTTATATACCCACTTGGAATGTCCAGAATATCATTGTAGAACTTTCCACAAATATACTGGAATTCTCTAGAATTTTCTTAGGCACTACTAAATGGTGGTTCGCCAGTTGGCCCACAGATGGCGCCACCCTTCTGGCCAGGGAGTAATTACAACTCTCCTCTCTGTTAGAGGGCAGCACATAACAGTATTTTATAGGTTATGATTGTGCCTGTGGAGACGTACACTTTATTAATTCGGTTTTATTTAAATAATGGACATTGAAGATTTAGTGGCTATACAAGTTTTGGATGATTTAGAAGATGCGGAGGAACAGTTTGAAAACGGGAAAAAGATTCAAATTTTAAAAAAAACTGATCCTTTTGAATTGTCGGATCAAATGTTTGTTCGTTTATTTAGGTTGTCCAAACCATTAGTGAGGGATCTTATAGATATTTTAAACCCATTGCTTTGTCGTGCAGACAAAGGTAAATTAGATTAAAGTGCATTACATATTGCTTAGTTTTGTAGGTTACGTTAGGTATATGAAACAGAGTACCTACCTACTTTATTTATAACTAAACCATATTTTTAGATATTTGTTACATTACGTTTTTTGGCTACTGGCACTTACCAAGAAATAACTGGTAGCAATCACTATACTGCAGTAAGCCAAGCCAGTGTAAGTCGCTGTATAACAGAAGTTTGTACTCCATTAACTTCACCAAATATTTTTAATACTTGGGTGCAGTTTCCCAGAGATATTGCAGAATTGGAGAGATTAAGAATCAGGTAATTAACCTCTGTCAACGTCAACTATCATGCCGCCACGAGTTGACAGCTGAAATAGTCAGATATAGGAGAGCTCTGATTGGTTATACCGTGAAGAACAATATGACAACACTGTCGACTTCTCCCTCAAACTTTAATCGCTCCCTCGTTTTTCCTTTTGTTTAAGAATACATGTTTTTCGAATAAGGGAATTTCAAGTGAAAGGCGAGGGAATTAATTCTCCAGGGAGTAACGATTTCTCTCGCGCTCAAGAATAGCCACCCAGTAGGAAGTACAAATGCTACCACTATAGTAGACGTAGAAAACCCGATTGCAATTTGACAGTACAGAACTATATTGCAATAGCTGTAACAAAGCACTTTCTTGGACAAGCATAATAGACATTAAAGGCACATTTCCCCATGCATAAAAAGAGCCATGAGTGGCTTAACTGATAACAACAAGCATTAAAATTTTTTACTTAGATTTAGCAGAAGTGATGATGAGATGCAACTGCAGTTGAAACTAGAAGATCTACTTTTTAAAGAAATTTTGCAAAAGTGAATTAATGGCAACTATAACGATGTTAAGGTGTCTTTGTAATAGACACAAAGAAAAATATTTCACCGGTGGGCTGTAACATTAGATAGAAAATTTCTTCTGCGGTCAATGGGAAATATATCTATTCTAGCTTATCATGGATGAAACCACCAATGCTTGCAACTGAAAGGTAGTGAATATTTTGGTGAGTGAATTGGTGGCAACTGATGCAACACTAGTACAGAAAGTAGAAATTCTGCCACTATAGTTCAGGTGATAATTTCAATTCTATGACAGTTATAAGGCGATGCAGTGGCAAAAAATAAGGATAAGTTGCTATTGTTTATTACACATGGAGTTTCTTATTAATTTATTTAAAAACAAAGAGTGAGCGAAAAAAACATGGCAATGATAGACCTTTACCTAAAAATGGGATAAAAACGGGTACAGGATGTTACGATGGTTCACCACCACCAGGAAGGATGGAATATCACTACTAACTGACGACTATAAAAATTCTACTATGGATTTAAAAACATTTTTCTAAAATTATGAACACTTGCCTAGAGGGTGCAGTAAGCCAAATGTATGATTAAAAAAATAATAAATAAAATTTAAAAAGCAATGTTTATAAAAACTTTATGATTTCTTATTCCTATTTTTTGAAAATTTCAATCGTATAAGCCTTATAAACAACTACACTTACTGTGGAGGGATGATTTCTATATATGGTGATGGAGAGTAAATTATTAAGGTAGCTTTCTATTTGTTTCATTCTATACCCTAATCTATCTATGCTAACAAGAATTTCAGGCTTTTTTGGGAACCTAAAAAAAAGAAAAGTAAATATTTAATGTGAAATATAAATGTACTTTTTGATAAGAACTACAGTGATCATTTAGTTATTAATTACTAATTTAAGTACCATAGAAACTTGGCGCAAATCTTCATCAGTACTTTTATTATATTATATAAACTGTTGAGCATAATCGTCTATGCGAGGCAGTAATGAAATGGAGAGGGGTGAAACTGTAAAAAACAGTCCCAAGCAGCGCCGTACGTCAGAATTACGTAATGCTGACCTCCTTTAGGTTTCATTTGCTCGTTTAACCTATAATTAACTTAAAATTTACGTGAAATATAGGAAAGTGGGGAATGAGACAACGTCGATAATACGTCTTAAACAAGGCCGCCCAGTCATGATGACCTATTAGTTATGGAACGTATTTTCCTGAACAGGTCATTTAAACATAAATATTACGTTCCACTGTGGTCGTTAATATGTAATATCTACCTAACCAGTTATCTTCTTTCAACTGCAGTATGTCTTTCTCATAAATAACTAATAAGTTCCACTAAAAGTTTTATCTACAACAACTATTTACTTATAACTAACAGTGTTGCTTTGAATACATTTTATTTCTTGATGGTAGGCTGAGTAGTATATCGATAATGTTTAATTATATTAGCTATTTTTCCTTTTGTACTCTCTAAAACGGTGACACTCTAGCATTAATTTAAATGAATAACTAGATACTGGAATAGAAGAGCAACGATGTATAAAACGAACATTACACGTAGACAATAAAACGTAATTAAAACGTAATTTTTATTTCCGGGAACAAGACCTAATGTATTTTTAAGTAAATATAACTTACGGGACGTTCTATGAAGTAATATCTATCTTTTAGTCATAGACATATGCTTGGAAAATAGGACAGTAAAAGTAACGTAAATTATACATTATATAATTGGAACCAATTGTGACTATAAGGTTAAAGCTTTAACTTAAATCTGACTACCTAGGCAACACAGAATTTAGCTTATACTTACATTAAAGATTGGTAAAATTTCCGTTTTTATGTGGACAAAAGGTAGCAACTACAAAGTTAATAATTTAGTCTAAACTTAAGTAACATTTTCTTACAGATAGACTTCAACATGCTCTTTAACTTTATGGTTGAACTATATGAAATAATGGCGTAAATATTTCTTTTAAATTACATTAGAGTCAATATGGCTCATCAGGCATTTGTAAAGAAAATATTACTGATAAGTCCATATGCATTCAAATTTAAGTACAATGGTTGCAATTACGTTATATCGACTATCTCAGGTTATTGTGGCTTTAAATTGGTAAATCCAACTAATTGTGCTGCTTGGGGTATTTCGCAAATAACTAAAAAAACGTTAATGTTGTTTGTTATAAATGTTTTAACCATCTTCCATATTACTTGAATGACCCTCTTAAGCCTAAACTTGTGTGAGTAAGGAGACAAGGACCTACAGTCTATAGTGGAATCTGAACCACTTCAGAAATATTCAGCCACAAAAGTTTTAAACGTTTTCTGTACATCTAGCCTCATAAGGCGCATCTTTCGAGATGTTCAAATCAAATATCACTAGCAGATCCAACCTACTGTGACCCACGGATATATAAATTGAAATTCAAAAACCAAGAGAAAGGAGAACATTGTGGCTGAACTTCAGTTAAGTGTATTCTGGTGGCTCTTAATAATATTTCTTTAAATTCTTTAATGTCCAATGAAACCAGTTGTTTACAAAGATATGCTTATTGTACAGGTAAAGTTTACACATATTAGTTTTTAGAGTGTACTACTAACGTCATACGTCTTAACCGAGCCAGGTCGCGAAGCCAAGTGATTCCGGAAGTCTTATTACTCCCCTCTCCTCCCATGCCGTTACTGCCAACTTAACAAATTCTTTTTGAAATTATATTAAGAAAGTTTTCTGAGATGAGGAAGTATCCTATTATACAATTGGTAGATGTTATGAAAGATCTGTGGCAAATTGCAGAGCAATAGTAACCATAATGAGATATTGCTTGCTATATGTGTGTAAATTGACATCTGGATAATGAGCAAGATTTTTAGTTATCTATTAGACAAATGAAAACAAAGTACACTATTCAACATTAAGAGATATTCTAATATATATTGGAGAAAAATGACTATTGTAACTGATAACCGTAATATAAAAAAATATAATAAAGATTAAAAAATTCTAAGGATCATTATGATAAAGCACATTGCAGATAAAAATTAACAAATTAATCATTGGATTGATTTTACCTAGGTAAAGCACTTTTTCTCTTCCCTTTAGCTGAAACTGGAGCATTTTGTTTAAAACTTTTTCTTTTGTTTTTATGAGTTTTACTGGGAAAAGGTATGTTTAATCCGGTTCGAAACAAAATAAGTTGCTGGTGTAGAGCCTGTATGTCTTTGTATCGTTTCTTTATTTGCCATGTGTAATTTCCATGCATCAAAGTTATTGTATACCTGGAAGAGTAAAGAACTTTTACTATATTAGTTGTTGCTACTATCCATTAAACTAGAGACTAGCAACGTTTCAGCGGGACACTAATTTGTTACCAAAACAAAACGGTCACTAGCCTTTGTCAATGAAAATTTAAATATATGTATTACCCTTTCATCAATATGTTTCTTATCTATTTATGTAATTTTTCTTTATGCATTCAAGTACATTTTACAACAATAGTTTTAAATTATGTTTATATCTATAAAAGACTGTTAATAGCCCAACTATACATTTTATTTGACTGGTAATTAGGTGTACAAATATTAACAGCCAGCAGTGTTTGTGTTGTCTTATTTTAAGTATCTCATATTAATATTAATGAGAATAAAAAAAATTAATTTAATAGTCAATAAAATGAAATGAGTATGTATAGGAAGACAGTTAACATATCATATTAATTAGATATCTATTAGATTTTATAAACAAATTGTAAATACCGCAAATGCAATTTGAATACTGCCGAATTCATATAAAAGTCACTTACGGAGTAGTAAATAAAAATGATATACTTAATGTATAATTTAAGATTTCTCTTTACATCAAAATTTTAGTCGATTTGATTGAAAAGCAGACTTTTAAACTTATTTGTGTTTAATAATATTAAATTCAATAGTGTAGCTACACAAGGACAGTTCAGTGTGGGGCACAGGGAGCTCAGGGTTTTTGGACCCTGCAAATGCTGCAAACTCTAGTTCCCTCCACACTATCGCTTGAGAAAAACATTGAGAATAGCCTCGCAATGTATATTTTGGATCAGTCCCATCAACTCTGGCTACACCACTAATTGTTTACTAGGATAGAAAAAACTATACTAGTAGAAATATCATGTATCAAATTGAATAATTTGAAGTATTTTTCTGCTGTATTAAAAAAATACATATATTTTAATATAAACACTTTTTGACCTGGGAACGGCCTATAACACAGTGCATTACAAAAATCTGCTTGAACAGGGTGGAGTTAAGCCTATAAGTCTACATAGGCTGCAGTCTAGGGATGCTAAATCAAGAGGAGAGGCCTGTCGAAGGCGAGCAAAACTAACTTAAAAATTATGAAAAGGAAATATTCGTTTACAAAATAAATTAAAAATCTGTCGATTATTAAATATTGTCGGCAACCTCCTTACAGAATGAACATAAAAAAGATTTAGTTTCAGAATTTCCAAATAAATTATAACTTGTTTAACGTTGTACTATATTCTAAATTACATTAGTGTTTATACTGTGTAGATTTGCATTTCTAATTAAGCTAAGTAATAGTAGTAACATCAACAAAATAGCTTATCATATGACTTATAGCAAAGAATAGTGTATTATCCAATGAGTTCAGAATAGGATAGACAACGCATCCTCTTGGTTTGTTGTGTATCATTTATTTGTTTACATTGCTTTAAAAATAAATACTGGTACGCAGCAGTCTATTGGCTAAAGGCACGTGGGTATATGCGCACGCAGTCCCTCTCAACACGTTTTGTTTACAATCCAGTTGCAGCGTTGGCCGCCATTAAAGTGTTTGTGATAAACCGAAGTGAAACGTTGTAATTACAGGGGTTTTGTAGTGTTTTTGAAGACAGCATTTGTTATTGTGAATAAACAATGGGAAAATATTGTGTTGTATGTAGATGTCTCTTTAAAATTGGAGTTAATCGATCTTTTCACAGGTAGGTGAAATTATCTCATAAGCGTAACCTCGGGTTGAAACGACAAATAAGCAAAATTTTAAATGTTCAGTGCAATAATATTGGAAGTATAGAAAATGTTTTTATGTTTTAAAATCGAGTAATATAGTTAAATGAAAATAAAGTTGAAGGGCAAAATGAAAGGATATTATTTAAAATTAATATATATGCAATATTAGGTATATTATTTATAGAATTCCAAGGAATATTAAACGCCGAAAAATATGGGTCTGTCGCATTTTGAAACATTTGGGAAATGAAAATATCCCGAAGATAGTGTTGTGTGCTCAGATGATTTCACAACAAGTCCCAGTGGCCGAATTGTTCTTAAAGAATTTGCAGTACCTGACTTACCAAGTTCATCTAATGAAAATGTACAAGTTGGGTAGTTATCATTTAAAAAAAGTAGTACATGATGGGAATAATTATAACATGTTTTTATTTTTTAGGTTAGTAATAAAGTAAAAGGAAAATGTATTCATCATTTTGTTTATGTGACATATATCTATACCAATTTATAAGTGTAAATTTAATATTTAAATAAATCATTTAATAAGAAAGCAATGTTATTCTAATTACTTTGAAGTCAAACTAGAAGAGAAATTAATATATTAATTATACGAAATAATCACGCTCTTTAACATATACGCCCCTGGCAACGAGTTCCAAAACATAAACAAAACTATCTCCATCCTTTTTTAATAATAGAATGTATGAAATAGGGTAACACAACAACTCATGTGTTAATGTATAGGACATGCTTTGTCTATCCTATTCTGAAGTCATTGGTATTATCTTATAGCTCATGCTGGTGTGCCTATGCACCTAGCGGCAACTAATTTCTCTCCTAACTCTAATTAAGTGTTAAGTTCATTTGAGAAATGTAATTTTCAACATGCAATTTAATTGAATGAAATTCAATTCAATTTGATTTATACTATTAGGGCAAGTCTGCAACAAGCAATTCATTGCAACAGTGTAATTTTTCAAAAATATAATTTAAAATAGATACAGATATTCTACCAACAAATCCTGATAAAGCAATATTTGCATTGTTTTTAGTTTTATTTGTTTAACCGAGAATACTGTTTAAATAAATTACATATTCCATTGTGCTAAGTTTTTTACCTCTTAAATAACTAAACTTCTTTATAAGCAACAAAATAAATAATTGTATTCATAGCAATTAAAGTTTGAAGGTTAAATAGATTTAATGATACATTTAATTAAGAATCACAATAAGCAAATGATATCGTAGAATTTAATTAATATAATAGAAATAAATAACTATTAAATACTACACAATGAATTGTCCGACTTAAAGAAGGATAAAAGGAATATCGACAGGCAAATCTAAACCTTTTACATATTTTACATTTAATATGAAATAACATAATTTGCTGTAGTTTGTACAGGGTGTTCCATTCATATAGACATCCAAAACGAATAAGGTGATAGAACAAAATTATATATGGGGTCCGACTTTGGACGATTTAAATGTTACGATTTTTTTTTATATTTTAGGGTGCACTTCACCCTACACTAATAATTTCATCAAAATAAAGAAAATGGCTGGTGCAATGCTGTATTTTTTTTATTAGTGAACGTACTCGGCTAAGGTGAAGAATTGAGCAGGTATCCAACAAAACTGTAAATCGCTATAAAAAAAATTATACGGTTTATAACTGAAAACGAAAAAAATCAGCTTATTGTAATTAAAATGCAGATTTAGTAGAAAAAAGTTATAAGTCATACGTTCGTCCATTTTCTTTTTATGCACGAAATGCAATTTTCGTAAACAACACCAAAATTGTGTTTCGTACATAAAATGGACGAACGTTTGACTTGTAATTTTTTTCTGCTAAATCTGCATCTTATTTACAACAAGCTGATTGTTTTCGTTTTCAGTTATAAACCATATAAATTTATTTAGAGCAATTTACAGTTTTATGCTCAATTCGCCACCTTAAGGACGTTCCCAAAAGGCAGTCGTTCTCAACCTATAAAAGGATCTCTCCTATGTAAACTATCATGCTTACAATAAAAACTTGTTGACAAGCACTGCACTTTTTCGCTCCAGTCCCTCTGCGCATAAGCACAGAAATAAACCTACTGTGTCGCTTGACTCAATCTGGCAATGTCTCGTTTTATACTCATCAGAACGTGAGTTCTTGCTTTGGTTTAGAGTGCATTATCTTATTTTTGTGAGGTTAAGAATATATTTGTAATTTTTAACAAAGTATAAAAATTGTGTTCGAGAACAAAAAATGATAGATTTGCCATAAATATAATAATAATAATAATAAATGTCTTTATTTTTGGCAGCAGTAAAAAAACATTAACAGAAACATTAACAAAATAAATACATTGAGACAAAAGATTACCGAAAAAAGGCGAAGTTCACAATTAATGTGCTCTACCACTTAACCTATCGTATTTAAATTCAGTATAATGATAACCTGAAGGAAACAATAATAATAATAACAATAACACAATAATGACAAAACATAAAAAAAACACCTAATAAAAAACTAATTGTCCTGGATTAAAACCACCCATTAAAATACGTAATTACAATTATTACATTACGAAATCTCTAATTACTGCTATTGACTAATATATTTTTTAATTTCTTTTTTAAACTTGGATATCTTGAGAGATTTCATTTCAGTCGGAAGGCCATTATAGAGAAACGCAATGTTGTATCGAAAACTCCGCTCATAAAGGTGGGTTCTGTGTACAGGAGGGATAATTAAACCTTTGAATCTAATATTGAATTGAAGTTCCGAGAATTTAAGAGAGATATGTTGAAATTTTCGTATATCATAGATAAAGCGAATGCAAGAATTTTGCAATCTTTGAATACGATTCATATAATCTTGATCCAAACAAGGTGAATATACGGGCGAGCAATAAGTGAACTGAGAGAGTACAAGAGCATCGCAAAGCGATTTTTTGACCTTTGCATGGAGATGATGTCTATGCGGAAAAAGCAGTCTAAGAACATTATAAGCATTTTGCATATTTTTTTGGGTATGTTGGCAGAAACGTAATAAAGCGTCAAGAATAATACCAAGATTGTTAGCACTATCCGAAATTTGTAAAGGCGTATTATTAATTGTGACGTTAAAACTATTATAACAAGCTATCATGCCTTTTCCCGAATAACAGTAGACTAGATTTAGAAGCATTTAGTAACAGTGCATGCTTAGAAGACAGCTCAGCTAAGGATTGTAAATCATTATTAAACCTTTGTTTAGCAATTTGTGCATCTTCGAGAGCAAAAGAATAGTAGATTTGCGTATCGTCAGCGTACATATGTATTTTTGAGTATTTTATGAACTTATGAAATTGCAATGTGTAAATAGTGAAAAGTAAAGGCCCCAGAATAGATCCCTGTGGCACGCCTGTCAACACAGTTCTGCTAGTGGAAATAACTCCATTTAGCCGTACTTGCTGGCTACGCTGTTGCAAATGAGATGACAATAAACTCGTTGCATCGTTATTTGCACCACTTGACTTCAGTATTTCAATAAGTATTTCGTGGTCAATGGTATCAAAAGCTTTACTGAAGTCAAGCAGCGCCATTGCCGTTGAGTTGCCCTCGTCACTTGCCTGAAATATGTCATCAGTAATAGTTGGCAGTGTTGTTGTGCAGCTATAACCTGGCCTAAAGCCTGACTGTGTGGGCGGCAAAATATCGTAGCTATCAAGATGTTCTCTGAGTTGCGTTTCCATTACTTTTTCCATAAGTTTAGAGAGAACCGATAAAACACTTATTGGTCTAAGTTCGGCAAAAGTTTTTGGAGAAGATACTTTAGGAACAGGGGTTACGATAGCTTTCTTCCAGGCAGACGGAAACTTTCCCTGTAGTATAACGGAATTAATAATATTAACTAGAAAACAACAAAGTTTTAGAAATAATGCCGTTACACCATCAGGTCCAGCTGAACAAATTTTTAAATTTAAAATAATTTTTCGTAAATCTTCAGCATTAATAAGCTTAAACGAGAATTTGGATTGGCATATAGGATTTGTTGAATAATAATTAATAATTTCCCTTCTGTCCCCAGAAATACTTGGGATACTATCTATAAAATAATTATTAATCGCCTCAGGATCCTCCATTACATGCGGTAACCGGTATTTAGCTTTTGTAGATATATTTAATAGTTTAAGTTCCCTCCACAATTGTTTAGAATTCTTATTAGCAGCGATATAACTAAAGTAAGCTCTCTTTTCGTTGGAAATTGCATGTGTTGTTAAGTTGCGCATTTGCTTATAGTAGTTCCAATGTTGCTGTAACTTAGTTCTCCTAAAAGTAGTTTTTGCTCTATCCCTTAACGTCATCATATCAACTTTTATTCTTACGATAATCCATATTTTCTTAATATTTGTAAAGTACTCATATTTGTTGACATAAATTGTGCGTTGACAGCATTTTAAATATTACCGCGTAATTGCAACATTGCCTAGTCGCGAACTCTTGCTCACCAGCTTATCTGAAGCAAGCTGAGAGCGATCGAAAGTCACAAATTTTCAACATATTTTACAGAAAAACGAATACAGATTATAGTAATTTTTAGAGAAAAATATTCCCCCCTCCTTCTTTTAATAGCGTTCAAATTTTGAAGAAAATCTTTAAAAAATTATCATTGTAATTAAATAAAACGTAAGTGAATATGGGATTTATAAGACATTACTATGTTTTTTTTTTAACATTTAACGTTGGTCTACTTAGGCCTATCACCGACACCTGTAGACGAGCTAGCCCCAACCTCTTCCCTTAAGAAGAGTAGGGATCTTTTCTTGCCTAACATTTAATAGACAAGGGACTGATGGCTTTACATCCCCTCCGAAGGATGGTATATCACCTACACCACCCTTGTCTAAGGTTGCATAGCTTCCGCGCATACATCGATATACAAGCCGCTGGAAGATATGTAAGGCGAGGACATGGTCTTCTTTGAAACGGTCGCCCATCCAAGTACTAACCGCGCCTAACGTTGCTTTATATCGCATATAGAAGTATGTACATAGTAAGGACCCATTTACGCTCGCCCCGATTACTATGTTAAAATGGGAATTTTAGGTGCTATTTTGTCAATTTCAATGTCAATTTTGTTGCTCTTGGGGTTATCTATCGCCTTGTTTGTTTTAGATATCTATGAATGGAACTCCCTGTATATTATATTGTTTCTTGAATTCACCAATTAGGTAACACGAATTTAAAATAAGATCTTAAAGGACACTACCATTAGAAACATTCAGTAAATAACTATTCGTCCAACTACTACTAACAAGTATTCGAAAAATAATAAACTTCATGTAATTGTCTTGAAAAATTGTTTTTAACCGCCTGAATGACTCTCTTAAGTCTAGGAGATCTAGATTTATCAGAGAAAAGGAGACGGGACACTACAGTTTATTGTGGGATTCGATCCACTTCTTGGGGTTAATTTATATTTGAAAATTACTTCGTAGCAGGTGGGGTTGAAAACCACTTCTCTAGGTAGTCAGAGAGAAACTAGACAACTAACTACAGAGCTACCGTCCCCTATATAGTAATAATAATAATAAAGTAGGACCAACCAATACAGATTTTTTGTACCAATTGCTGATGCCCATGCTATAATTATATCACAATGCTCAAGATTTATAATTCTCTGTAATTCCATTATCCGGAAAACATTTTAGGCATAATAAATTTCTCAACTATGTTTTACTCCCATAAATTGGCAAATACGGAATGAAGCTTAAATTTAATTTAGCTGTTAGAAATAACAAAAGTAGATTTGTAGTTAAGCTGATGATGTGTTCACCATTATTCACAGGTGTAGGAAATTAAAAGTATTGTGTTTTGACGTTGTAGTCATGAAGATGACTTGCTAATAATAAAATAATATTTTTTGATAAGTACAATTATGATGACAATTTCAAATGAGTTTATTATATATAATATACAATTAACAGTTTTAGAAATGTTAGACTTTATTATAAAAATAACTAAGCCAAAAGTTAGAGCAGCATTTCAAAGAAGTGTTTTTGAGAGAGCATTAATTCGATTCTTGCTACATTTCTTGATCTATGATGCAAAACAGCAAGGAAAATGTTTACAAAACTGCCAACTCTATACTCAAAGCCTTAATTATTGTGAGTAAACTAGTTGAACTAATCATTAAGGTGCTGAAATTAGCCCTAATTCAAAGTATTATCCGTCACCCGTGAAAATGAATTAAACCAGTATATACAAGTACCTACATTATTGAAAAAACTAATTACATATTAAAATATGAATTTGTGCTAGTTGATATTATAAAACTAATAGAAAAATAATTACAGAAACTTGAAATGTTTATATAAATTTAAAAAGAAACTAATTTAGTTTCTTAAACTGTTTATGTGTGATGTAAACAATGTTTGGTTTATGTACAAATCTTGAACTTACTCATATTCAAATACTTGAAAGCATAAAAATAATTTTTAATTTAAATATTTGGAATCTTTTAATAAATACCTCACTCAAACAGGTATATTTTATACAGATTTTTACCCTGTATATAAAATTTGAAACAGGAATAGCTACAATGGAGAATACCTATAATGATATTAAGCAAATCGAACAAATCGAAAACAAAAATATTTTATAGATACTCTCTCTCTAATGAATTACATTCTTCTTCGGGTTGTGGAAGATAACTCAAATGCTGGCTTAAATTAGACAAACTGACGTAGTCCTGTGTTTTCAGTTAAATATTGAACAAAACGTTTGGACAAGTCTGCGAGTTACTACAATTTACTTTTTAAAAATTGTTGATTATTATGCAAGCTATTCACAGTTCGGTTGCAAAGCAAATCAGTAGAAAAAAAAATGTTTACAACTACTTGCATAATGGTCTAGTTCTCTATCTTCGACTAATATTTAGTGTTTGCTATCTATATAAAATTATCATTCTAATAATATCCGATGATTGGTTACCTGAATTGATGAATTTCTGTGCATCTGTACGAAAAAATCATTGCAATAGAACATTTAAGCATGTTATACTACAGTAGGGAACTCGTTAGGGAATAACAAGAGGAGCCAGCCGGCTTTTAGCAATGACATTCGAGACCTAACCAGTTTTATTCGGAATTATCGTGCTATAGCCAAATGCAACTCAGTCACAACATAATCAGAAGCAGAGTTGAAGTTTCCTGTTAAAGCAGTTGCTTATGCATATCTGACAAACCCAAAATATTTTCGGCTCTATGTCATGTGTCTTCGCTCTACTGTCTTTTTAAATACCTTTAAATTGGAGTTAACAACAGTCTTTATCTAATTTTATTCTCTTTCTCTAACTGACATGACTGTTAATGTCAATCTGTCAAATTTGTTGTTACTTCAGCTTTAAAGTGCACACATGGTACAATTTACCCTTATCATAGATTTTTGCATTTCCTGTTTCGTAGATAAGGTTTAGATTAGTTTTTGTCAGCTGGTTAGGTAGGACACTTACAGCTAAAATTGTTGGAACGTTAATATAACGAGAACTGCAAAAGCTTAAGCATGGGTTTAAGTATAGTAGCAGCATTAGAATCACCTTAATCAGTACTTAAACGGCTTTAATACCTGCAGATTGCAATAGAAATAAAGAGTATAATTAAAAAAAAAAAAACTTACAAATTTGGATTAAGCATGTGTGTTGTTAAATTCCTCTCATAATCTGTAATAGTGGCTACTATATCTATGCCGGGTATGAAGACGTTTCGGTAATACGACTTGAATTTCTTGTAATTATGAATCGTATTATAAGGCAATCCATCAACTAGTTCACCTAGAAACAAAAGTTAATATATATATTATGTATAATATATAATAAAGTTTGTAGCAACGAGAAATTTTTCAAACAATTGCAACTAGTAATTTTTATTTTATACAAGCTGCAGAAATGTTTCTACCACAAAGAGTGTAGCCAATTGGCGCCCGCGCAGATGACGTTCTCTTTTACTTCCACGTCCAGTGGAAGTATAGTAACACAAAAAAATATATATATTTTTTTTGTTGAAACATGCTTAAAATGTCATGAAACGTCGAGATTTTAAATTTGAGCAAAAAAATCTCTGTTTGTCAGTTTATCTGTCTGCAACCATTTATGATATTGACTAGAAATTTGGTACACTTATGTATTATAACGAGATCTGGAACTAGATTATATTTTGATCTAATTCCGTTGAAGGGTTCAGGGGTAAATGAGATAATTAAGGGTAAATAGGCAAAGCTAGCAGGTAAGAGTCCATAAAATTGCAATTTAGGGCATGTACGAAAAGTCAAGGTCTCTAAAATTTTTTGGCATCAGCCACCCTCCACAATCACACTATTATGAAACGAAGTACAAAAAATTAAAATGTAGTTTAGTGTGTATAGAGAACGAAACGTATCAAAATATTTTTTTGGCATTAGCCACCCCCATCCTATTATTAAAGGAAGTAAAAAATTAAATTGGGATTTAGTGTGTATAGGAGAACCAAGGGATTCTAAACTTTTTTTGGCATTAGCTACCCCCTCTACCACCCCCATTGGCATCCTCACCCTATTATTAAAGGGAGTAAAAAATTAAATTGGGATTTAGTGTGTGTCTGAGAACCAAGGCCCTCTAAAATTTATTTTGGCATTAGCTAGCCCCTCTACCACCTCCATTCAGGCACGTGCTGGCCCACCGGGATACCAGGAGTTTCCCGGTGGGCCCTCACAAATTGTCCCGAAAGGGCCCCAGAGCTGAGATGAATTTGAAAATTTTAATTTACAAAAAAAAAAAGGCAACAAAAATAACTTCCACCATTGTACGCCCCGTACGCATCTGGTATTCCAAATTGCACCAATTGACGACATTTTTTGATTGACCAACGGCTGCACGTCAGATACGCCACAGAGCAAAGTTTAGGTGTTTAATATTTACCGTGCCCGCGCCGGACGGGATAATGTTTTGTGGTTCGTATCGTATCTTTTGTCTTACACTTGTAATCTGTGTTTGTAGGCGACGAGATTTGACTTATAAATCAATTCAATTTTGTTTTCTGCTTATTTACATCTATTTTTTGTTAAGCAATTTTTAATGTGAAGAAAAGAAATCGCCATGATTTATATATGAATTTTCTATGTAACAACTCCTGTTTCAGATTATTTACAAACTGAACATTTGGACTATGTGCAAGATTGGCGACAAATTTATAACGCAACAGAAAAACTGAAAGCACATCAAAGAAATTTCGATCCCGTCTTAAAATCTGCCAATAGTTTGTTCAAACTAAGAATACTACATTAGAAAAATTGGATTCCGATTTATTCATTGAGAATATGATCTCGAAGAAAAGAAGAATTGTCAAGATAATGCCTGGGGAACTTGCCGGAGATGAACAAATTGGAATAGACGAAGAAATTTATTTTCGTCTAACCACGGACAACAACTTGTTCTGATGAGCGATTCAACGAACACGAGGCATTTTATGGTGATCTAGAATGTTTTGACCCCAGGAGATCTTCCGAAATGAGTCAATCTCTCCCAGAAGGTTCGCTAAATAAAATTTGCACAATAATTCCTTCCTTAGACAGGAAACAATCAAAAGACGAATTAATGACTTTTGACCATCTATGACCCTAGCTTTTAAAGTGGGATTTCCAAAAGTGTATAAAGTTACCGATACAATAGATCCAGATTTTTCATCTGAAAATGAGGAGGAGGCTTTTGTCGAGGAGTCTGTGAAGTGCACCAATAAACAGCGTTTTTTGTGCGTATCTTGTTTGTTTCAAGTGCTATATGAATATAACCTATATTCTTTAGAATTTCGACAATTGCATTCTGTTTATAAATTTCTTCTGAGAATACCACTCACACAAGTCTCGTGCGAAAGGTCATTTTCAAGACTGAAATTACTAAAAACAAGACTACGCAGTTGCCTTCTGTATGAAAATTTGGAAGCATTATTCCTTATGGCTTGCGAGCCTGAAATAATGACCAATATTTCCGCAGAGGTAATTATTGATAAATTGTGTTAAAAAAGTACCGCTTTTAAAAGACATTTACAGTGATGGTGATTAAATGTTACTTATGTTGATGATAAAATAATGTTAGTAAATGTTCGGAAAAAATGACATAAAGTTCCAAAGTTTATTAAAAACCCTACAGGATTTGAAGTGTCAAATATTTTGTCTATGTAACGTGGCTTTAACTAAAATACAAACTGGGCCCTTTCTAGGTTATTTTCCCTGGGCCCAAAATCGTCCCAGCACGCGCCTGCCTCCATTGCCACCTCCACCCTATTGTTTAAGGGAATAAACAATTAAATTGGGATTTAGTGTGTATATGAGAACCAACGGCCTCTAAAAATTTTTTGACAGCCATCCATCTCAACATCAGTATGGCACAGAAATACATGCTAATAGCTGAGATATGGCCCACCCCCTTTTATTCGTCTGTTTTTTAATTTAGAGAAATGCATACTTTTGGTCAATGCAAGGATAAAAAGACAGTATTTGACAAAATAAGTAAGGTATTTCCAGTTTTACCTGAAAACTGAAACGTTTTATAGTTTAATCGTACAAACGTTATCAAATCATTATTTTGAACTGGTTTATAAGATATTTTAGTCCAGTTGAAGAAGTATTAATAAAATAAGAAGAAGTGTTATAAAACAAATTTTCTGATAAGCAAATAAGAAAATAGTGGGGTTAACAAGGGGTCAAAATATTCGGACGGGCACCTTCTTATTATATAAGCACGAGTTCATAACAATCTATGTACAGGTCAGATTGATGGAATATGTGAAATTAAAACATTGTGCTTTGTTAGCATTTTACATTAATTTATGAGGCAACTTCATTATTAGGCAATTACGTTGTTCCAAATTAGCAATTAAGATTACTGCTACAATATGATTTCCATAAATTAGCTAATAAAATAAACTTGTACATACCTATTAAAAAAAAAATAAGCAAGGATAGGTATTTAGAAATAAATAATCTGATTACTATGTATATAAATATATGCAAAAGGTATCTTCATTTGAAGGAAAATTAGAGAAATTTTATGAGTTCATTAACGGTTAATCTACCTTACCATTTCCTAAAATCATTACATCTAAGATAATATGTGAAGATTCTTTAGATAAACGTGTACTGCTTGCTTCAATTACAGATTATTTAATGAGACATTAGGCATTGCATAAAACCTAATTACTTAATATGATAACAAGCATTATTTCCGCATTTTATAGTAAAGTTATCTTTAACTCGCATAATTTATTATCACACTGATGACCTATGTTTGTGTTTATATAATAAACAGAAATTTGCTACAATAGCCTAGCAATTTACTAATAGATTCAAAATATGTCTATCATAAATTTTATATAATTGAAAATTTGAAACTATCTCAAAACTCTTTTTAGTTTGCCGGTGGGATTGATCGAAAATCAGTTTTCATGTTTTGTGCAACAGTAGAAATTTCATTTCAAAGATGCATATAGATATGTTTCAATTAAAATGGGCAACATGTGGAGCACTTATAATTTTTTCTGTTCAATTATTTGAAAAAATCTCTAATTTTTTAAAGTCTATTCTTGATTTTTATACTTATTGCTCATTAAATAGAAAACGGGTACAAATAGCCATAGGGAAGTAGTACTTGCAAAAAATGTTCCACTACATTCAAGTGGTTGGGAGATAATCGATAATATAGGAATGAATAGAGCCCAGAAAGAGGTTTCAAAAAATGTACTGATATACAGGGTGTCCCAGATTTAAAATGACATAAACTAATGAGAGTTGCTCAGTTCAAAACACTCCCACACTTCCCTTGAATCCTCACTGTTTTCAAGTTACATGTTATTGTATGAATTTTGACTGAAATTAAAATTCACCATATTTTTGGAATGGGTGGACGTATTTGGTTAAAAGTTGGTAGACATATAGTGCACTTCTAGTCCAATCAACAGCGTAATTTAGTTTGGAAAATTTCCAGGACAGGACACAATTTTTATTATTTAACATTTAGAGCCAATTACATCACCCTGTATATCAGTTTTTTGTAAATGGCGGATAACTCTTGAAATGTCTATGGATTATTGTGCAAAATACTGTCATTATATTTGATGGCACGTTTATGGTTACTTCCTAGCAAATTTTCGAACATAATGATGAATGATATTTCAATTCTACAAAATACGCAAACAACTAGTTAACATCGCTATTTTATTAATTTTACTTAAACACTTGTTTAATAATTATTTAATGTATTATTGTTACTTAAATTTAATTCTAATTGCACTTAAAATTTGTACGGCTATATGCAATATTCCATGGAAAAACAGTAGGCGTGTGTCAGTTCTGGCATTATATAATTTAATACATAGTAATGTAAGTTATCTTTAGAAATTAAGCTTATAGTATTCAAAGAAGTCGTTTCAGTTATTAAAGCAAGGTTTATATTAACAAATCTAATAATTTCAAGATGCCATTTCAATTTACAAATGAAGAGTATGCAGCTATGATTTATGTGTGTGTATGGTTTTTGCGACGGAAATGGAAGAGCTGTAGAGAGAGAATATAATAGAAGTCGTTTTCGAAATCGACATACACCAAATCATACAAAATTTTCAGAAGTGTATCAATTTAGTAAGGATTATGGGCAATTTCCCTCACAGGCAAAACATGAACATGTTCCCAGAAATTTTCAACAGTGAGAGGAAGTATTACAGATTGTTCTTATGAATCCAACTGTAAGCATCAGGAAAATAAGTCATCAATTAGAAATTCCCAGAACAAGAGTATGGCGAACTTTAAAAAAAGAACATTTATATCCTTTTCATGTTCAAGTAGTTAATAGTAAGTAATTAGTATGTGATTTCAACACGATGGTGCTGGAACCCATTTTTCTGTACCAGTGAGGGAGCATCTTAATCAACGTTCACCAACAGATGGATTCAGGATTTCTTCAAATACTTTTAGTGCCGTTAGTGAGCAGCAGTAAAAGCTCTTTTACTACTACTCAAGACAGTATCAGAAAAATGACACTTTTAAGTTCACAAAACTTGTCATAAAAGTCATGTTTGCTTGACGTTTGATAAAAGTAATACACCACGTCCACAATGTGCGTTTCCAATGCCAGAGGTAATATGTCGCTTTCCAAAATGGTAGACTGGGAAACTGTGTAGGGTTATCGTGTATTCACCTATGCCATTCTGATGAGAGCTAACAAGCTCGAAACTAGTCTGTGGCTGGTGATAAACGATAGCTTTGCACTGTGGTCCTTTCTATAGGATTAATCTGTATGCTAGAGGCCTATTGCAATCAGATTTTCGTTCGCGTTTTCCGATTGAAGACGTAGTATGTCGCAAGTTTTAGGGCATCATTTTCAATCGCTTTAGATACGCACATTGTGCACCTTGATGGGTAGCAATGAATTAAGTTCCTTTTATACGAATTAGTGGTATCTTTGGCCTATCGTAGTATTTAATTTACTGCGTTTTTATTTCCATAATTAAATACTACCATTTTGTTATCAAATACCTAGGTATTTACAGTGTCGCTTAGATGGAGTGTCAAAGAAATAATAGTTTAATTTCACGAAAGAGAAAACATTTTGGATATTTAATCCAAAATGGTTGAACTCCGCCTTTTCCACAAATTTTTATTCATAAGTATATAATGTGTATTGTTAGTTTGTTCACTTATATAATTTATGTGGAATAAAGACTGTTGTTATTATTATTATTATTAAATTCGTCACAAAAGTCTTTTTGACGTTTGAAGGAACAGTTCACCTTTTTGTTAATAATTCTGTACAAATAACAGTTTTTTATAATAATTGGTTTCAAATAATATTTGCAAGATCACTTTCCAGCATGTTATTAAGTTGCCAAATTATGGTATTTAAGTATAAACTGACGCCACATTGAACACACTCGAATTAGGTAACTTTATCCGGATATCACTGTATAGCCCTGAATTTGAGAATACTGAGTATTTACTAAGAGACCAGCTTTGAAAATTCACTATGACTAGTAATTTAAAATATAATATATTAAGTTCTCCTTGTATACCATAAAGAATAAACGTGATAATGGTCGCCAAAATTGGTGGTGAAACTGAAAATTAGAAGAAAAAAATTGTTAATAATTACTTTCAAGTTCCTCATCTGAATTTTCAATAGCAACAGGACCATCTCCCATATCAACCAATTTTATACTCTCTGGAACTCCAAGTTCATCGTCATAATCACCATCTGATCCCATACTTGTAAGTCTTGTAAGGGAAATTTGATTGTATTCTCCAGCTTCTGCTTCATTCTCCATGCTAAAATACACATTAAAATCCAATTAATTGATACCTACCTATAGGGATTATTCAAAACCTACAATAACTTATGTGGGGGGTACAAGTGTGGGTACTTAAATGGTAAAAATAATTACAAAAAATAGTTTACCTAATAATGTTATTTCGTGACATTTTTTACATAATTTAGTTAAAAATCAGCATCACGTATATAACATAAATATAATCAGATTGTCTTATCTTTATATCTTATTAGATTAGTGAATGTAAGTAGGTAAATATATAGCCACTCTGAATTTTTAAATATAACTTACTATGTTGATACATTTTACTTACGTTACTTTAACACTTTTACAGAACACTCACTGAACTAAAAATAAAACTTAAAATAGCACAGAAATATGGGAAGGTCTTAATTAATAAATTACATTTTCCTGACCTAACCACACTTTGCGTGCAAAGTAGTTATGTGAATCGTGACACCACAACAAATAAGAATAACTACAACTATAGATTATGCTAACCACGCTACAGTAAGTTTTGGCAATTCTACTTCCGTCCTTCCTGAGCTAAGCCGCGTAACCATTCGTATTGTTTCTGTTTGTATGAATCATATTACATATCATTTCTCTTTTGTATGTTATGTTTTACTATTTCTTAGGCGTTGTGTTGGGGATTCTACGAATCTTAACACTTGTTTGATTGTGTTTATTTCTCTCTTTGCCTTTCACATATGCAACTTCCTATACAACAACCACTATTGGTGGTGCAGGAAAAATTGGTTATTTCTTTAAAACATCATTTATTACGTAGTAAACGTTGTGTTAGTCTAGTAAAATTGCAGCAAAGTGATGTTTCACAGAGATTACAGTATTTCTTGCGTAAAAATTTCATACAACCAATGTTTAATAAATGTCATAGATCGGAACATAGAATTAAAAGTGTTTAACAGGTAATTGAATTGTATGCAGGTAGGTTTAAAAAACAGTTAGGTTGTAGGTAGGTATAATCGGGTGTATATTTACTAGGCAGCCAAAAAACGCAACAAAAGCTTTGCGAGCTAATTATTAACGCCGGTGTGCCGGTGAACTATTCGGCATGGTCTCATCAAATAACCTATAAAGGTAAGTGATTTAATTTGCAGGTGAGATAGTACATAGTAACTGTCTTTTAATGAGATCGTAAAGTTTTTGTTGCATTTTTTGATTGCCCAGTAAATATACACCCGACTATACTTATTTCTGCCCGCCAAGTAGGTATAGTTGCTTACTTATTGATTTACAAATATCTTTATGTGGCAGAAGGCAGAATGTTGAAAGTTTTTCGATTTTCTTCTACATTTAAACCCTTTTTTAAACGTAATGACTAGGTGCACTCCAGAGTGCGCGCTATTTTCAGCATTGGGGGCACTCCAAATCACGAACGCCTTGGATGTGACGTCATTCACTCTGCACATGCGCGATTGATGTTAAAACGTATTGATATAGTAAGAAGTATGTAGGTTCCTCACACAGACTAGTGGTTCCTCATCAGCAGTCCGTAGCGTAGTGCTTGGGTTGCACACACGTGAGGTCGAGGATTCCAATCAACTTTTTACGGTTTTTTTACTACATTTTGTTAACAACTAAAATACGTAATATGAATATGTCTTTAGGTTAGTTCGTTAGGTTAAAAATGTTAATATTATTTGATCTAGCATAGTTGCTTATGATAGATCATTTCCCTTGCCTTTGACATTTTGTTAACAACTAAAATACGAAATACAAATATTTCTTTAGACTAGTTCATTAGGTTAAATATGTTATTATTATTTGATGTAGTGTGGAGTGCCCGCGCTCTGTGGGCTCCCACCAATCGTAGCCCCGCATTTATTTCCCTATTCTGTACGTAGTAGGATCAACGAATATGCTGGAGTGCACCCAACGCTGAAAATAGCGTTCACTCTAGAGTGCATTTAGTCATTGCGTTTTCCGCACTTGTGTTCATATTTAAAAAAATAAAAGCCGCCGAAATCTACTAATCTTACAGAAAAGTAGATGTCTAATGAGAAAATCTCGGAACTGGAGTAGGGGCCGGTTCGTTTCATGATCAGTTTAGGGGTGGGGGTAATTAGGGTGGTGAGAGTAATTAGCGTGGTAGGGCAGCTCGGAGCAGAAGCCGGTTCGGTTCATGTTTAGTATTCAGTTTAGGGGTGGGGGTAATTAGCGTAGTGGGGATCGGACGTAAGCAGAGGTCATGGGGTCAAGTGATTGAAAGGTTTAGTGGTGGGGGCAATTATATTGATAGGAGGCAGTTAGACTGGCGGGACAATTAGCGTGGTGTTGGCGGACGTAAGCAGAGGTCATGGGTCAAGGGGTCAAGGACAAAGTGTCAAGTTGTGGAAACAATTAGAGTGGTGGTAATATATTTTAAGGCGACTTTATTTAATATGCTTATTAGGTTAAAATAAGGGTAATTAAGTTTTAAAAATATGGATAATGAAGAGTAATTAAAGATAGTTTAGTTACAAATAAGGGTAATCAAGAGTAATTAAGGGTAACTTAGGTCGAAATAACAATAATTAAGGCCATTTTGGTACTTCCGTCTGTCCGATCATCCATCCGTCCGTCTACCTGTTCGTCTTTCTGCCCGCCCGCCTGCCCACCTATTTTTTCTTGATATACGAAATAAACTAAAGACTGTAAATTCTGTGATAAAAATCTTGGTAGATAAGACAGGAAATTAAAATAATTTTTATCGCAAATGTTCATCTCATAAATCCGTATGATATCCATAAAGGTAAGGCAGGTAAAATAATTTTTATCGTAAATGTTCATCAGCATAAAGATACGGAGATAAAGTAACCCGGCAGGTAATATTTACCGCAAATGTAAATTGGATAAAAGTTTTTAGGTATATAATCAAGAATGGGTAATAAAATGAATGTATTATGGTAATATTTGTTATTTCATCGTAATAAAAAAATCAGACACTATATAAACATGCAATAGAATAATTAATACAATAATTGATTATAAATGGACGTATATGGACGAGCGGACGGGTGGGTGGACAGACGAACAAGTAGATGGACGGATGGTCGGACAGACGGATGAACCATAATTACCTTAATTACCCTTATTTTGACCTAAGTTATCATTATTTAACCTTAATTACCATTATTTTTACCTAAATTACCATTAATTATCCTTGTTTTTAACTTAATTACCCTCATTTGTACCTAATAATCATATTGATAAAATCGCCTTAAAATTTACCTCCGCCACTCTAAGTGTCTCCACCACTTGATCATTTGTCCTTGATCCCTTGACCCATGACTTCTGCTTACGTCGGCACCCAACGCGCTAATTACTCCGCCACACTAATTGCCTTGCACCAATCTGTTTCCACCACTTGGCCCTTTGACCTTGACCCCATGACCTCTGCTTACGTCCACCACCCACCACGCCAATTACACCCGCCATTCTAATTGCCTACCACCACTCTAATTACCCCACACCACGCTAATTACCCCCATTACTCCCACCTCTAAACTGAACATTGAACATGAACCGTACCGACTCCTGCTCCGAGCTGCCCCACCACGCTAATTACCCCTGCTACCACTAGTATTATAGGTGTTATATTCCACGAATAATCATTCACAAAGTCTACGGCAGTCATTTGCATAAGAAATTATATTTTCAGTAAAATATTTATAGTACATGACTACAATCCAGGTATAATAATTATGACTACAAGCTAAGTTCGAAAATTATAAATCGAATGTCCTTTATCGATTCCTAAAAATCCGTTCGACGCAACGGTTCTCTATTTATGTGCGGATAAATAATATGCAAAGACATACATTTAGGTGAAATTGAGAATATTTCTTTTTTTGAGTGTCTGACCCACTATATACTGGTCGTAGCTTGATGAAATACTACAATAGAATCATTGCCGAACAATAGTACTCTATAGTTTTTAAAGAAATAGTGTTATAATAAAAAATAAAATTTTCACCGGCGCATTCGCCAAATATGTAAATATGAAACATCTGCTGCAGCTTAGGACTATTGTCACGCCATGCTCTACAGTTTACAAAATATTTCATAGACACCGTTTAAGCTAATTCAGCGCAATGAGTCAATGAATATTTTTAAAAAAGATAGTGGTTAAATTAACAACATTCTTGTTTTTTAAATTTTTTTCGTTGAACGCCAATGATGATTCTCAAATTTTACTACGTTATTAAGTTCTAATTGGGGCAGTGATCAACCACCCAAATTTCACTAGCAGTTTCTGAGATATAAGAGTGGCTCATGAAACTTGTAACACGCCTGTATATGTATGCACAAGTGACGTAAAACAAGATACCACTTTTTTTATTGTCATTGGGTTTTGACGTGTTACGTTTATAGCTATTTACAATGAAATTGCCTCACTTCTAATTCTAATGAATGGCAATAGATAGTTCAATACTAAGTCCTTGTTCTACATCAACGACTTATTAGAACAACCAGCTGTATCCTACTAAGAATTCCTCATGCACTGATTGGATAAACTTACTAATCATAAAATAATAATTAGAATTAAGTTTAAGGTCACTAGTTGGATAACTGACGGTTATATGCTGATGCTTAAATACATAATCAAATATTTCATTCAATGAATGGCTTGGCGTGTGGATGCTAGAGCTAGAGACGAACCAATTCATTATTAATGAAATATTTTTTAATGTAGACTGATTATAACTAAACTGTAATCAATTCATTATAAGCTTTATATAAATATAATTCTTCCTATAGGAATTTGCAAAGTAGCTGTTGAAAACCACTAATAATAACCCAAGCATTAGAAATCATATTAGGGCCCTTACCTGGAAAAATTTATGGTAGTTCTGGAAATAGGCTTGCTTTACGTTTTTTGGAGCGCTGAATCCGAATTTTTAACTTCCAACCAAATATTCTCCCCACAACCCCCTCAAATCTTGAGAAAAGAACACAAAAATAGTTGTTTTTTTTATCATTCTTTTCCGTTTTATAGAATAAGACAATACCTAGACATTCAGAAAGTAGACAAAATTTGAAACAAAAAACTCAAAAAAGGTCCTTTAATATTTTGACGTAGAACTAATGGAAGCGCAAGCACGCCTCGAAACATGAGCTTCGGCGCCGCGGTGCTGAGTGCGCTAAGTTACGTAACTCTGATGAACCACTCACGTCGTTTATGTTCTTTCAGTCTAAGTTAAAGATTGAAATTTTAAATTTATGTTAAAAAAATCGGCAGCTACTGGAAGCGGCTGGAACCTCCCACTCGGTGGATCTTTGAAGCCGAAAAGAGCATTAAAATGTGTGACAAAACGGCACTAAACGTAATCCGATCTCATCCAAAACCTTTTTAGATCTTCTGGGGCACTAAAAAAACCCTCAATTTAATGAATTTACAATCATCTATGCGAGTTATTACCTACATTATCGCCCGTTGATTAATATACTATTAGGATATTAACAACTTTAACATCACTTGCACGACTAAGAAAGTCTAGTTATCCTAAATACTACAGATTTGTAAAGCAACAAACTGAAAATTGGTAAAGTGATAATCTATAATAAATTCACCAACGAAGTTACAGAAAGCATATGATATTGATATTGTTACATCTACCTTTAAAGTTTGTGACAATCCACTAAAAGTTACAAATATGCCAAAAATCTTATTAACATGACATGACACCAACGTTATCGGATGACAAACGATGACAATGACAACTGTCAAAATTTGCTCATTGCAATCCGATCGCTCATGTCATGCGAAATGCGATCTATGCTTCATATTTGCTTTGTTTTTAATTTTTTTCACGGAAACCAAATCGAAAGGGTGGAAGTGTGATATATCGTTGAAATCAGAATTTTAACTGCTTTTCAATGGCTCCATTACAAATTGAAAGTAATTATAAAATAAACAACTTGTTGCGTCAAAATGGCACTAAACGTAATCCGATCTCAACCAAAACCTTTTCAGATCTTCTGGGGCACTGAAGAAATGCACATGCAAAGTTTCATTCAAATCCGTTCAGTAGTTTCGGCGCTATCGTGCTAACACACATACACACATACATACACACATACACACACACACACAGACATTTTTCAAAAACCACTTTTTTCGTTTCCTAGGACCTCAAAACGTAAAGATTTGATGTTATCTCAATTTTCGTTTTTGAACCAATTTTAGTAACCTCTCACAATTTTATTGTGGAGAGGTTAACAAACAAAATACATACAAGCAATAATGTCACAAGTCAGTTGCAACATGATTTAGTCTTAGCCTAGTTTTTGCCCAAGTCTAAGTAAAAAGGAGTAAAAAGGAGAACAGAGATGCATTTGTTGTTTGCATTATGTATTTAATTTAGAAAAAGAAGAAAAAAGAAGAAGAAAAACTATTTACAAATTATCAGCACTGTTTGCGAGGATGTCTTTTGCCTTCTTATAGAGGGCCTGATCATAAGTTACAAAACAGGTTTTTTGCTTTATTTGACGGCATTCTTCAGCTGCAGAAACGAGGGATGTATATACTATGTCATAATTGCTGGCAGGAAAAGAGAATTAATAAATTGCACATTTGACAGAAGTTCTGTTATAAGGGAGATGATTTGTCATTTCTTCCATGAAGCCACTCCAACCAGATATTTCAGGAATAACATCAGCATGTTTTTCAAGTAACTACATTAAGAACTTGACAGTAAAGCATGTTTTGATACGCTTTTGATTTTTTCGACATCCACAATTTTTGCACTTGATAAACCTGATTCTTGTCTTCTCACGAGAAATCTCAAGAGAACGGTACCAAACTTTCCAACTTCAGCGACAGAAGGTTTTTTAGTCAATCTGGCAATGCGCTGGTCAGGATAAACCACGGTTTTAGGGGTGACACACTGGATGCCACACATAGAATGGAATGTCTAAAAGCCATCAAGTGTTTGCGTATTAAAGTCAGCATTATCATACACTTAATTGGGAGATTGGGAGAAAGAATTTCTGCTTATTTCCAAGGGGTCACGCATTATAGAAGATAGTTCAAAAGTATTCGCTTCGGCGTAAGAAGCACAAAAGCAGAGAGATGCGAGAGAATCGATTAGTCGTCGCGATCCGAAATTTTTCTATAAAAACTTTCATCTATATGAAAGTTGAGACACCAATTTGTACGAGAGAAGAAAAAGATCTGGGCCTAGCATAGCGGCTGAAATTATGCAGTGCGCCAAAAATTGCATTTTGTCTTCCACTTATTCATATTTCCTTTCTTATGAGTTAAGGCCACACGCTCTAAAAAAGCACTGAAAATTTCAGAAACGTCAGACTGTACATTGCGGAAAAAATCGTCACAAGGAGGATACACTTGTGTGTCATAAACTTTACTCTTGATATCTTCCAAAATTATGCTAACTGTTGATCTTTCGTTTTTCCTGCTCCTCTTCATATCTGTTCCTGTAAAATACATCAGTCAGAATGTTTTCTCCTAAGTTATGAATAGAAATGGCAACGGGTTTGTTGGGGGTTTGTGAAAATAATAACGCCATCAGCGAACTTAGCGATAAGTTGAGCCTTGATTGTTTTAATGTGCGGTTTATAAACATGTTTAATTTGATCTATATGTTGTTTCAACGAAAATTGACAATCGTGCTAATTTACTTCGAGAAAAGAAAATACGTACTTCATGGCAGCTTGTACTTCAAGTCCAAAAGCCCCAAGCGAGATTTTTCAGATTTGGGTTTGGGAATTAGAGAAAGCTTTTTCACGCAAGATAAATGATACCGAACTTCTTGGAAAATTAAAATTTTGGATTCAGCGAGTCAAAAAACAAAATAAATCAATTTCCAGAACTACCATGAATTTTTCCAGGTAAAATTACCTAATGCCTGGAGTATAAGAAAATTCCGTTGCAAAGATCTGATAATAATTCATAATTTCAACTTTATTTGCTACCATCTACTGTTAGAAAAAAGTAATCGAGTTGCGGTTTTCACGACATCTGAAGCTTTTAATTCTCTATTTTACCGTGTAAAAATTAACATACTATTCCATTTAATTTTTTTTTACAGAAAATGCGATATTTCTTGACATATCAAATAACTATCTCTAGCGACGACGGTAATAATCAAATGAAAACAGCGTAAAGCGCACAGATAGACCCTCTGCAACGATACCAAGTTTGTTAAATTCCGTTAAGGCTAATCGGAGTAATCGACATTTAAAAAGAACATTTTTAAATTACCCCACCACTTTATTTTTGAAGATACAAAAAAATGGAAAATTAACAAAATTCGAAATTATCTCAGGATTATGAAGCATATATTCCCAATACCACTTAATTGAACAAAATATAGTATTTATCCTTGGAACTGCTTGATAAACATTATTATGTTAATGACGGTTTGGAAATGCTGAAACAGTTATAATGATAATTTTTGATATTTGTATTCAAGTTTATAGCTGTGTATTTACCTCTAATACCCTGTTTAAGTGTATTTCAAAATGTCCAAATACTCTCATATCGATATTTTGATGTAATATTTGCAATAGAAACGTGTTCCTCTAAAAAAGAAAAAACGTTACTAGTTAATTTGCAATCAAACAACAATTACCTACATAAAACTTTAGTTAGATTTTTCATTTACACTGGTTTTTAAAACCGAATTGGTTGCCTACTTTCAGACGTTTACAGTAGTGATATTAAATGCAACATATTCTCGTCTCTGTTTGCGAAAATTTTGGCTAATCATTATAGATTTTAGAATGCTGAAGCTGAACCTGTTGGACAATTTCCCCCGTTTTCAACGAAGGTTTAAAATAGAAAACAAATGTTTCTAGCAAAAAATATGACTGTGTTTTTAAAGATAGGTACGGAATAATAATTACAATAATTAAAAATGTTAGTATATAACGATTTGTAATTTGTCTGTCGTTATATAAACCTATATATTGTTTGTCCTTTATATTAAATGTTCTTGCCAAATTAATCTCTATTAACGGGGGCGAGCGTATGTGCGTCTTTACTATGTACATACTTCGGTATGCGATGTAAAGCAACGACAGGCGCAGTTAGTACTTGGATGGGTGACCATTCCAACGGAAACCGCGTTCTCGCCTCACACATCTTCCAGCGGCTTGTATATCAGTGTATGCGCGGAAGCTATACAACCTTAGGCGAGGGTTGTATAGGAGATATACCATCCTTCGGAGGGAATGAAAAGCCGTCAGTCCCTTGTCTATTAAATGTTAGGCAAGTAAAAGATCCCTACTCTTCTTAAGGGAAGAGGTTCGGCAAAATTCCTGGTTGGGGGTAGCTCGTCTACAGGCGTCGGTGTTAGGCCTCAGTAGCGGAAATAGGCCGACGTTAAATAAATGTATAAAAAAAAATCTCTATTAACAATATTTGTAAATTATAATCACTATATAATTATAAAAATTTATAGGCAGAAAGAAGCTATGGTATACATGTTTTTTTTAAATTCTACTAAGCATGAGAAATCTTAATAAGAAAAAAAATCTTTAGGATCTGATGACCAAGTGTGAAGCTCTTCGAAACCGGTAGTCCAAATAAATAAAGATTATGAGAAAAACCTAGAAGACTTATTTAACACTTTTAAAAAAGTTTTAGAAATGGATTCCTTCTACATTTTATATTTGAGATTATTCTTAAGCACTTAGTTCAATTTAGCTTGAGTTAAATGAGATTTTAAACATGTGTCTCCCACCGTGGTCATAGACAATATCTTTGCAACTTTTTTTAATAAACGTAAATATTTATTCTATCGATTTAGGTTCTCAGACAGTTTTTCAAACCTTCAATAGCTGTTAAAATTGGGTAGAAAATTGAGTTGCATTTGCAAATCAAAGTAACATATGACCTTACCCTAGTTCCAATTCCATTATCGAAAAAACTTGACGTTAAATCGCAGAGGATGTAAGAAGTTTTTCCAGACTAAAACAGAAAAAAGAGAATATTGAAATCGATCCGAAAACATTTTTCAGAATTTTTTGTGGTAACATTCGTTTCTGTCGATATCATGAACGCCGTAGCATGCTCTTCAATTATTGTATTTGTCAGCAGTTAACCCAAATTTGATTAGGTTTGAGCAGAACCGGTCCAGCGTATGTCGAGATTTTAAAGAAATATGCTCTCGAGGTCCCGTATTAATGAATTTAAAAAATTAAATAAAACACGTACAAAAACTCAATGCATTTTTTTATTTTCCCACATGCATAGTATGCAGGAATTATACAAAACTCGATTTTGAGTTTTTGGTGAACTTGCACATTTTCAAATTTTCTAAACCGAAAAACGTGGGTTTTAAAAAAAGGTTGTCTGCTTTCTGTTGTTCGCCATCTGCCGGAACGATTTTGCTCAAATTTTGCATACGTGCTCAAGAAAACCACATCTCTGTGGCATGACCATGACATGAATGCAGAGGTGGGGGTGTTAAAGAACACGCTAAAACCCCGATGTACTTTTCGACGCTGTAACAAAATCCGACTTCGGAAATACTTCGTACGAAAAGCGTGCTTCACGTAAAAATATCGTGGAAGAGGTTTTTAATACTTGTAATCATATTTTCGCTCTACGGAGCGTTTTTTATGCTCCTCAAGGAGCGTCAATTTAGCAAGTGTAGTAAATGTCGCTGCACAAGGACGTAATGTCGCCCCGACACCAAAATTTTATAAACTGTAATAAAATTTGACTTCGAAATTTTCAAGATTATAAACCCTTTTACGAATCCACGTTGTCAAGCACTGAAACTCTTACGAGGTATTAAATATGAGGACAAGTTAAACCAGTCTCTATTCAAAGTATATCGGGAGTTCTAGCGAAAATCGCTTCCCAGCAGTCGATTTTGATGGGGAAACGATGAGTCTTTACGGGGTTTGCCCTAAACCGGTTCCTCAGTGATTCGGTGTCAGAAAAGTATTATTACCATGTACTCATACGTGTATGGGATCCGCCTTGCCTGAACGTAAAAACTTGTAATTGCAGAATACAATTAGAAGTAGTAGCACTTCAAGCATTTTTAAGCTCTGAGGAGGATAAATAAAAATACGTTTATAAGACAGGCAAGCAAAAGCCCAGTAACATTGAACTTTTCTTGAATCTTTTTGTGCATCGTTAGCTTATAAAACCGCATATTGGATGGTAGTTGGTACATTATAAATCGTTCCGTTCCTCACCATGTGTTGTACACGGGCCATACTAGTGTTTGTTAAACATATTTCTTAAAAGTTGTTGTAAAAACAAATTTTTTGAAGATTTAATATATACAGTTTTGAACTTTATATTGTCTTTTAGTTGTGTTTTCTAACAAAATTCACTTTCAGGTATAATTTTAAGAAAGTGTGGTACATCCAGTGTTAGGTTTATAGTGTTACGACGTCCAATTGATACCATTAGAGCAGCAGTTAAGCATAAACGACAGTAAGTATGATTTTTATATTATTCTCCGTCTGAAACAGTCATCTTGAACCCTAAATTTTGTGAACGTAAATATTCATTTTTGAAATAGAAATAGAGAAAAAAGAATATTTTTATTTTCTATTTTTTTCAAACTTTTTTAAAATAGAAATATAAGTCCTTCAGACACTCTAAAGATGGATCGTTCACAGGGGCAGTGGGGGTATGGTTAAAATAATTAAATATATCTATCTTTAAAACGGTTCTAACGATTTTATCGAATTTGACACATGGGTACTTCATTAGTACTGGAATAACAACGGCTGCCCCTAGAGAATACAGGGAGAGATCTTGTAGGCGGTATGATTTGAAAAATTAAATAATTTTGCTTCCTTAATACGATTTTAAAGATTTTGATCTAATTTGACAGGTGGGTACTTAGTAAAGCAATATGAGAGGGCGTGACCAGTAGCTCCTAAATAACGCAGGGAGGTAGGTTATTGGGGTAAGGAATAATACTAAATAATCTTTTTCCCTGAAGCGGCTCTAAAACATTTGATTACTTGCATAGGCACTCTCTTAATACCAGCATTTTTACATTTTTTAATTTTAAACGTCTTAGTCATATTCCACCCTGGTGGAATTTAGTAACTGCTATTCCACTAGTTAACCAGGACGCACATATACACACACATAAATACAACAATCATTCCCTGCTACATCGCCATCTGCTGCATCTGATACCCGAACTCAGGAGTAATAGAGTAACCAGCCATGTTACCTCTTACACAACCCCGTCTAATTCACCTTTACCAACTCGGTAATACAGTAAAAATGGGTTGGTCAAGTAATATAGCTAAAGTTGTTCCTATAGAAAGTAGTTCTCGATCGACTCAAAAGATGGCTGATGCAGCATTGTAATTTAAGATTCCTATAATTGGAGATGACATTTGTCTGCATTTGACAGTTATGGCAAGAGTGACAGAGTCTGTGGTGACAGTTCGAATTTTTCTAAGAGTTTTTCAAACTTTTTATTTGTGACTTTTGTTGTTTTGTTCGTGAAGTACTAGTCCGTGCGGGCTTTAATCAAATAAACTATCAACTGTGCTACCAAATAAATTATTATTCCTCTTCTACGGTAAGATAATACACAATTTTGGGTATAATCGCACTTAAAATGCGTTTTATAGAGTATGGAAACTAAAAGAGGCACCCACACCTGCTGTGTATTTGGATGTAGCAGCAAGATTTCAAACATGGAATTTTTAAAATCAAAATCGACCTGTCCAAAGGTTTTTGTAAAAAATGTTTTGTTAATATTTTATCGAATTTATGCGGGACTTCATACGTGCACTATATATATTATATCAACTATTAATCAACAGTCATAGTATAGTACCTAATAAAGTAATGCCAAGGAGTTTTGAAATGTTTTATTCTATATACTTCACCTTAAAAACCCATTATTAGATGAGCTTTTTATGTTGCATTTCATAGTGAAACAGGAATATGTCTATTGTGTTAACACCTTGTTGTCCATGTATTTGTTAGTCCTTTAAGAAAATTTACCTGGCTGGGCTCTGTCTGTATTCCTGTTACACTTGTGAAAAACAACCAAAGTAAATAACAAAAATTAAAAAAGCGGTTACTTTTGAAATTTCCGCCAGATATAGTACGTGATCGAACCGCTAGATGGCTCAATTCGGAAATGTTTATTTACAATTAAGTTAGCTTTCTATAGTGAGTGAGGGTCTTCTGTGGTAAAAATGCAATTGAACTATTGAACCCAGTCGGAATTGAAGCCGGGGAGCGCTAGCATGTAAATGTGCGTACGCACATCGGCGTATCTCCATCGCGAACAGGGTCAAAGCTATGATACGCGTAACATGTGGCGGAAAAATCCTCTTCGAACAGAACTCCATTGCGTGATTTCCATTTTGTTCGCAGTTTGTCAGTTGTGTTGTTAAAACAAATGGAGACAGATGTTTATCGAGATCATGGACAATAATAAATTACAAATTGCGGCTGCAGCATATATTTATATTCATTACGCGACAAAAAAGAAAAACCGAAAGGTGGTGGCAGACACGTTTGTGTTATAGAAGAATGGAGTACAGCAGTTGTAATTTCCTGGCTGATTTAAAGTTTCAACATATCAGTGACCTGTACAAAATTTTACAAAGATGTCGCCAACCGATTTTGAGTTACTGATCAATTTGATTGGACCAAAAATATCAAAAGAGGATTCATACATGAGGAAGGCTGTTCGGGAAAGGCTTGCAATAACGGTGCGATTTTTTGACAACTGGTGATTCCTATACCAGCTTGCAATATCTTTTTAAAATTTCGAAACGGGCTATTAGCTCTATCGTGCCAGAAGTTTCTGGAGCTTTAATCGAGTTATTAAAGGAACATATGCACTACCACGACTTAAAGGAATATTGCGTAATTTTTAGTACATTCATTACAAATTTATGCGAGCAAAATAAATCTGACTGCCATTAAAAATAGCAAGCGAACAACCTAGAATCAATCTAAACCTACACCAGCTATCTGCATCTTCTAAACTAAATAAGATATTACCAATTACCACTAAAATTTGTGACAAAAAATTACATTCGACCTATTATAATCAAAATACCATATAATCTATGGCTCAAAATTTATTAAACGATGGTTTTTAATAGATTATGATTAAATGCACGTCATTGTGTAGTTATATCCCATACAAGACTCCAGTTCAGTCCAAACTCTGCGTAACATCATACAGCAACATCTTTTGATGTGACGCAGGAATACCGGTAAGTGATGGGAAAACTGGGAACTTCGGTGCGAACACCCATGTTCGCTCTGATATTACGAGATGAGGTTACAGGGCACACGATGAGGTTCGCGACGAAGTTCTGTTACAAGTGCGTACGCACCTTTAAACGTTGAGCCATTGAGCTAGCTGTATGAGCTCTATGAGCTGACATGATTAATTGCTCCAAGAAAATGCGTCGTGGGAGGCTGTGAAGGGCAGGGTTTAAAGCGTTATTGATTATATTGTGTTTTTCTGTAATAAAAATGGGGTCAACAAAAAAAATGTTGATGTATGTTGTATTTTGATAAGTAAAAATATATATTATGAACCATAACTTGTACGGATATGTTTCAAGGTTAAGTGGAAGAATAAACCTACAGTGAAATTTCTACTATAAGGATTGGACTTCTCCTTTTGTTTTCATTTTATTATATGTAGCTATTCCCTTAAAATGTAAATTTAAAAAAATAATAAAGACGCTTATTATTGTCATTTAAATGTTCACAAGGTAGGCCAACTTTTGATATATGTTTGAAAACTTTTCGGCAACTTTGAAATGGCAACACCCATTTTTGTAAAGTTTGAAGGAATGCAACTTTTTACATAAAATACGGTAAATATCGATATAGGTTGCATAAAGAAATTTTAAAGGAAAACTACACTGGAATATTAAAATATTAACTTTCAACAACTTTGTACTTAAGGAGTCCCGGGTTCGAATTCTGGCTAGGGTATAGATGTTTAGTGACATTTTTTCATGTTGCCGAGAATGTAGCAGTGTGCTAGACCACCGTTGCGTGAGAAGCAACACGGATAGTCAGTTTCCTCTCCTGAGTTCGAGTCTCAGTAGCGATATATGCCAATGTTGTAGGGAATTGTTGTTGTATAATTGTCTATATGTATGTATTCTGGTTGAGTGGTGGAATAGTTGTGGCTATATACTCCCCAAGGACATTAATATAGCTAAAAACAGTATATAAGTTACGTAAATGTATATACCTCATATTTTATTAGGGTTCCTAACACCAAAAAAGCAACTGTTGTCAAAATAAAGACAACATTCCAGAAAAATATGTCGAAACCAGCTTTTAAGTACGCTACATCCATCAGAAATAGTATAAATGCTGAAAATTGAATATAAGTACAAATGTAAAATGCCAGTAAACTGCTGGCTGTTGAATACATCACACTCTTTATGCCATTACAGAGGTTCATATGTATATTTGATATAGTTATTAAATGGAATTCAATTTGTTTTGTACTAACTAATGCTATATCTCCCATTAAATAATTGTTTAACAATTTAAACCTGTTTAGTGCCGTATAACCCAAATAAAAGAAATGATAACATGGTATAACTGTTATGACGGTAGGCAAACCATAGACATATAATTCCCTTAAATAAGTATTAAAATTTCTATTTGGTTGTAAGTGAAAAGTTAACTGCATGATACTAATGATTGGTATAAGAAATATTCCCAACAATGTCAGTCTATATAAACCAACATAACTTGGTTTGAGGTTCAATATTTTCACGCCATTGTCTGCCTTATAGAAATATTTGTAAGCCTCCAAAAGTGTCTTAGCTCTAACAGTAAACACGTTCATCGCAATAATACCGGAGATTACTACTTGAATGTGGAGGTATAGGTTTATAAAAGTTATGAAAGTTCCATAGTCTTCATCTATCTGTACCATGATCGACAGGGACATTGCCATCAGCAGAAGGAATATGTACCCTGCAATAAAAATGTAACTTAAAGTAGAAACGTACGACAAATTTTTATAAAGTAGCATTAAAGTTCTGTGTTAAATATACAGAAAAAAGTATTTTTTTCATAAAATATATCGCAATATATAATCGTATCATCAAAGTTAAAGTATCTATCGCTAAGAATTCAACTTAAACTCACTATCTTTACACAATTTCTTAAATAATTCGATTATTTCTACCCCTATTTACACAAATAACGTAGTTGTGATATATTATATAATTGAATTAAATGATCGTTTGAAAGCTTCGGAAATGTGCCATAAATGTTGTAGGCATATTTTACAATAATAAACTATTTACAATTTCGCAATATATTATAAGAAATACACTTACAACTAACTAAGATATATTTCTTTTTGTCCATATTATAATAAATGAAATGACCTTTTGGTGATTTTACCCTTGAATATGGAGTCATTCCAAAAGCTATATATACCCAGTATGTGGCATCAAGAATTCCATAAACAGTCTTGAAGGGTTTAAAATTTTCAAAATAATCTATTTTTTCCCAAATATTGAGAAACATACGTGTTAGATTCGTTCGGGGCTTCATTGTAATTACCATGAAATTAGAATAAAATCGATGGTAATGCGATTATAAGTTGTTATATACTACTTATACAAATTACATTCTACATTGTAATAAATTATTTATTATTTTTAGATGAAATTGTGTACAGAAATATTTTAAAGGTTTTATGAATATTTGGGAGTATTGTTTAAATGTTAATGTGATATTCTCTTAATTTTTCTTTTTAGATTTTATTCCCTTCTAGATATGAGAATATTTGCTCCTTTAGGAATGAAAATGAGTGGAAGTGTGCTATTGTTGTTCCAATTCATAAATCTTGCTCCAAAACTGATCCAATGAATTATCGGCCAATTAGTTCAACATATATTGTTTGCAAATTATTCGAACAACTTTCACCTACATCAGAACGGTATTCAATAGAAAAGGTTTTTTCTGGAAATTCGTACTTGAAAACAGTCAAAGAATGCCCAAAATTATCTTTGTTTAATAGTTATCTACAGGGTATACATCAAGTTCTCACACATAGTATAATAATAGATTTATTAACTGGGCGAGTACAGACTGCAATTAATACTGTCACTCTATTTTATATTTCATACCGAGTGAAATAAAAAATGATTGTATGTAAAACATTAAAATACTGGCAATTATAAAATAAAAATCATAAATGATTTGAGTAAGTAGGTACCGAATAGCAAGACGTATGTCCTTGCTGCACTGTAAATTACCAGTTAAATTTAGGTATTTATGGTAAACATATGACTAACAGTAATATGTAATTTTTTGCTCTAGGTTCAATAAATTAGACACGAGTAATTAACAATTATTTTATTTTAATCGTCGACCAATATAGATAACTCGTAGTTTCGATGCAGAAAGTAATTATTTGAACGATATGAATACTTAATATATGTCAGACAGCGATAATGCGAATAGAGTAGAATAAATAGTGAACTAGAAACGTTTATAATATGAAAGTTTTAACAGCATATTTGATATTGGTGGCTATACCACCAAATATAAATTCATTATCACTTGAATCGCAGATTGCGCATTCGAAAACTATTTTTAATTATCTTAGAAATAGAGCTGATGGTGTATTAGAAAATGTGGTTGGAAATACACAATGCGCTAGAGACTTAAAATCTCTTTTTACTGATCTATTCCTTAGGAAAAAATGGGCATGGGAAAGTAAGTAACGCTATATAAGTAGCTTGCACCTCTATTTATTTTATTGTCAATAAAAAAATTTGAATTTTATTTAGTCAACAATTAAAATAATTCTTTCAAGAGTGTAAAAATTGAGCAATTATAAGACAATTTTATTTTATTTGTTCTAGATTATACAAAATTTACTTTTGAATTTTTATCAAGATTTTAATTGCTTCATTGTTTATTATTAGAATGGGGCACTTAAAACCTTGTTTCATAAATATTTTTTATGTACTTCTTAGCTTTTTAAACGTATTTGGCCGACAGCCGCGTTGGTTAAGGCGTGAGGTGGCAATTGCGATTAATCACACCGGTATCGAGACACCGGGTTCAAATCCAGGCTCCGGACTGGCACTGTCGGAGGAAATGGTTTTTGTCCGCGTTTTTCAATGTATAACCCCCTTCTGGACAACCCTCTGGCATCTGGAATTGGGGATTGTCTAATTTCTGTGGTGCTTATTTATTATATTGCAATTTCTATCTTCTGAATACTCATGAAGTCAACTAAAAATTGCATTATTTGAGCCCGTGTAAGCTCGCTTTTATGTACATTTGTTGAATAAAAGCATAACGAATGTCAGTAGCCATCCATTCCTGAGAGAATTATGATCAACGCTTCGACCTTTAGAAAAATACCGTTTCTTCACTGTAGCCACTTTGGACCTCTGTCATCCTGTCAATACATTGACATTTCTGTAAATTTTATTTCTGTAAATTTTGCAACCCCCAAAAAGAACTTGTTACAGAAACAATGATTTCATGGTTTTATTTTTTTGCAACTGATGAAATTGACAGAAACTATTTCTATGTACAGGGTGTATAGATAACTCCCCAGATAGTTTTGTTTTGGTGACTTTATTTTGGGCCATAAAGACTATCCGCGATTTCCGCGACCTTCCGAAGCGATTTTTACGAATTCCTTCAGGTGTATCGTGGCGTAACTACCAAGTGTTATTCAGGACGTCCAAATAAACACAATAAAAAAATCGCAGAGCACGAATTTGGCTGCAAAAGTCTAAAACGCCTGGATTAAAAAATAATAATTTGTGATCTGAAGGTGTACTCGGTAAAAAATCCAATAAAAAAATATAAACGAACTTAAACATGTACTTTACCGCCAATATTACATCTAGTACAATTTTAGTGCTCGATGCATCCGGAAAATTGCCCAGCGGCACCTTATCCGGTAATATTTTTTTTGTTGGAAGTTTTGACCAGTGTCTAAATATCCGCAAGACCAGAGGTGAGGATGTAATTGATGGGCAATATTGTACAGTTGTTTTGTTGCCAAGCAAAAAATTTCCAAGTGACTTGTCTATTTTGCTGGATCCAGTAACGGTAAGAAGATTATTGCAGCTGAAGACACATCATGATAATTATAATTTTTTTAAGATGTTAAATAATCTGGGATACAATATGAGTTATCATGCGGTAAACGTTATGAAAGAGATAAAATTAACTTATGGAATATGCATTCCTCATTCTTGTTCTATTGGTGCTTTGCAAGAAATATGGGATTATATTGAACATACTTTGAAATTTCCAGTTCACGTCCTCTTTATTGATCTTTTATGCAGAAGTAAAGAGAAGCCAATACAGCCATATAGTATTGATAAATATGTCTAGTAAGTAATTAACATAAGGTTATGCTGTCAATTAGATAAGTATCGTAATACCTTCAATCTAATTTAATGCATGGGCTCTTGATGTAGAGTATATAATAGGATCGAGAAGGATCGTTTGTGTGGGCCATTGGAAGAAAATTGTCGAACAGGCGAAAATCCACATAGGGTTGTAAAGTTATTAGAAGAATAGGACAATAGAAAGATTAAAAAAATTTTTTTGTACATGCACCTGTTTCATGACATTTTGAACTCAAATATCAAATAAACATTATATGTATGTGATTTTGTGATATATCAATTTATACTATTACAATATTACACTATTAATCATCATTACAAAACGAGTTGCAGTTAGGTGTTGTCGAATGCAAATACCTATTTAAATAATAAAAAGATAATTGGCTGTGTACTTAATTTCAGTGCATACGTACGTTCAAGCGAATTACGCCGTAATCAAGCTACATTATGATCAAGTATATATTTGCAGTCGGTCACGCCCAGCTGCAATTTCTATTAGTTATAATCAGATATTTTATTAAATTAAATTTAAATTATTGGTTTTCCAGTGCCGCTTTTGGGATATATTTCGTTATTGTACTAGTAGGTACATGGTATGATGTAATGATTTATCAGCATTTGGATGGTAAGATAGATTAAGTTTACTTTTAGTAATTTTTCGGAGAAAAAATTCAAAACATTGATTTAAGTTAAGTTTATTAACATTAAATTGTAATTCAATTAGTGGACTAGACTGCACTTATTTGTCAATCTTGAATAAATTTCTCAAGGGTGGTGCCCTCAAAGTATTTTACTGTTACAACAATTACGAAAATCACGTTTTGAGGGAAATTAATTACATTATTATATTACGGAATTTCAACCCCGGCAAGGGGGTGAACGGTTTAAAATAACGATTTATTGATTGACATTGCATTTATAGGATATATCAAATAATCGAAACCATGAGAATAATTACTTATACAGTGTGTACAGATGAGGTACAATAATTTTGTAAACTTTCTTATTTTTGGTTTGCCGAGAAAAGTTAATCTTTATAAAAAGTTCTGCCTTTAGGAAGTCATAAATACTTGTCAAACTTAAGATAAATTGTACAGGTATATATATTTTAGTTTTTAGTCAAAATTTCTCAATTGTGAAGGGGGTGAGTTCAGTTGCAAAATAAGGAAAAACCTCTTTTCAAGAAACTAATATTTTAAACATTAAATTGAACACTATTCTACTGTAGACCTCCTAGTACTGTGTAGAAGAAATGTTAGAAAAATGTGTATTAGTAGGTCTACATTTAGAATGATGTTCAATTTAGTCGAATAAAGTTAATTTTTTTGAAAGGAGATTTTACCTAATTATGCCACTAAACCCCTTATTTAATCTTTTCTTCGTAATTGAAAAAACATTGTTAAATAAATTTTTCATTTAAAATGTAGGAAAAAGTTGTTGTTGGTGTTTAAAGTAGATTTCACATTTCCTAACTTTTAGAATATCTTGTATAATTTTTCTTAAGTTTGACAAGTATGTATGCCTTCCTGAGACAAGAAAAACTTTTTATAAAGAATGACTTTTTCTCGGCAAATCAAAAATAAGAAAGTTTATAAGACTGCAGTACCCCATCCGAGGATACACTGTATATGTCACTGATGAGTATAATATAAATACACATTTTATATTTTCAGATCGTAAAAAACAACAGTATAATTACTGGGTCGTATTTTCTCTTTATACAAATGGAAAGAAATTATTTTCCAACAAAACAAGTTGGCCAAAGGATGATTATTTGGAATGTATCGGTGGAATTAAAATAATGAGTATGCTGTGGGTTGTATTCGGACACAGAATGTTGTTGAATGTATTTGTAGGTCCCATCAACGGACTATATCTTTTTGAGGTAACATCTTTTTTCCTTTTTTTCATGAAGGAGAAATCCTTCATGCACACAGGGCCCTAAAATCTACCGCACTGGATAATGTCGGACTTCTACCAACTAAAACTCCTCCTGGATCAGTGTTTCCATGTGACCTGAAACGGATCAAATCAGAAAATAGTGTTAGTGCAACTTCCCAAGTTTTCCCGTACGTCCCCCCGTTTGTTAAAACGACTAGCCTTTTTCCACCTTCCTTTGTCCTCATTACACAATTTATCGTACCTGCTACGTTCTCCCAGTTCTCGATTCCAGAAAGTTAACATTATTACAAATGTCTTAATTTAATGAGTAAACATTCGCATATTTTACAATTTATGCAAAATTGTATTAACATATGCCACATATTTCACCCCAATTTTTTTACTAATATATACTTTATGTGGTAAAGATAAACCGTAATAAATCACAACCACACCAACATCATCAAAATTGAAAATCCTTTAAAAACGTGTTCAGCGTTTTATAAGAAGGCCAATTCAGTTATGAAATTTCATAATATAGTGAACTGGCAATACCTGACGCCAACTATCTAGAAGATGGACTACTTCCAAAATCGGTTTTAAATTCTTAAAATTAAGCCTTTTTCGTATTCTTAACAATATCTCAAAATATATGTCAGTGAACAATCGTAAAGAGACATTGAAGATAATACCATTATTGTCCACTTTAGATTCGGTCAGGAATAATTTTATATATGATTTAGAAAAGAGTACATATTTTTTTATGAAGTAAGACGGTATGACATTGATCTACACGCTTGTTATTTAACATCAGATTGGTAAAGTTAACATTGTCACTACTTTGGAGTATTTTACACCAGTAACTTATACTCAAAGATAAGGGAAGCTATTCTAGATCTAATTCAATTATTCCTACTGTTAATGTATTTTCTGTAGAATGCAGACTCTTACGAGAAGAAGTTGATACGCCAGCAAGTTAAACCCAAAGGATTAAGAGGAAATATTCCAGATCTGATTCAATGATGTTCATCAGGAATCTATTTTCTGTGGAACTTCTACGGGAAGAAATATCTAGCAGTTATAAGATCACCATTTTTCCTAGCAATTGCCAATATATACAAACAAACGTTCAAAGCAGAAGCTATACGCTGTAGTGAGAAAGTGCTGGCTGCCCTATATATGCGATATATTCATCATATGGCTACACGGGGAATCTTAGTTATCTGCTTTCGTCGACCATTTTAATAATCAACATCCAAATATCAAGTTACGCTGGAGACTAAGCAAAAGAGAGTTTTATATTTCATATATGAGTTAGTCAAATGTTCAAACAACTGTATATTAGTCCATGACGTCTATGGAAAGAAAACCTATACCGATCGTTACCTGCATGCTATATCGCACCACCATCCACAGCAGAAGATGTTAATAAAAACGTCGTTTCACGAATCGAACATAATATGTGACGAAAAAAGCAATCCTGAAGAACAAAAGTACACGCAATAAGCGCTAGAGAATAATGGTTACAAGCAAATAGAAATACAACGAATTACAAATAACCAGAGAAGAACGATTGAAAAACAGGAACAACCTACAACATGTGTTGTTGGAGTCACGAATAGGTGAAAATAGATTTCATCGAAGGAGAAAATAGGAGTATGTTTCCGAACAGTAATTAAAACACAACAGTTACTTTTATTAAATAATTCCATCCTGAACTATTGACGAAAGATACTTACCAATTGCAGTGTATATGTAGGAGAGTTACGTTGGTCAAATAGCGCAAAGTTTACAGTGTAGAATCAAACAACAGCAGATAAACACCAAACTCGAACAAACAGATAAGTAAACAGAACATATTCAACTCAAAAGAGAACACGTTATTATAGAGGAATTATTACAGTATCCAAAAACTGTGAAAAATGAGAATAATTTCAGCAGAGAGAATGGGTATCAAATGACTAACACAGTCACAGTCAAGGTGTATAACGAGGGATAGAAGATAATAACTTTAGTCTTTGAAAATCTTCTGAATAAGTTGAGGGTATGATCAACGAAACGTCAGGTAAATTTCGACGACCTTGGAAAAACCCGGAAGAAGCCACTTCATTGGATATTGGCAGTAAAAGCCCGTATTCTAATATGCTTCTATTTTTTGGTATCCAACGTGTCCAAGGATATGTATTATTATTATTATTATTAGAGTATTTTTTTTGATATATACTTTTTGCATAATTTTACTTCGACAATTTTATATTTCATAATTCGATTTTACTTCCAAATTGGGTTTCAAGTATGGGTTAAACCGCACAATATTGTTACAGTTGAGTGTTCTTATTTTTAATTGGAAATTTTCTATTCTTATTCTATAAGTTTCTGTATTTAACTTTAAAGATGTTTATGTTTTAGTGGAACAAAAATATCGAAAACAGTTTTATTATTGCGGGATCCTTTTCTGTGGATACATTCCTTGTTATGAGTGGGCTTTTGTTGTCATATGGTTTCCTAAAATATAGAAGTATAGCGAAAAAAGAAGAAGGCATACCTCTAATACCATTTTATATCTACAGATTTCTTAGGTAAGTTAGAGGAAAATTTCGAAGGACATTAATTTGGCAGTAAGCAGTAAAAATAATGGATGAATCATTTTTAACATTAAAATCTTAACCTGGTACCACATTGGTATTATTTTGCACATAAATGCTAGAAAATAATTCGACAAACAAATTAACAGAATTTAGGTTACATACCGAGAACTTATTACGGTAACATATTGTTTTCGGTATCACTGTGGTTTGTTATGGTAATTTATATATTTCCAGGCGAGGGTCTGCGTGAATATTGTTTTCAGCATTTGTCAACTACTAGGTGGGAGAAATATTCATAATAATTATTCGGCATAAAGTAAGTTCTCTTTTATTTTATAATATACAGGGTTACTGGTAATTCGATACATTCCTTTGGAGATGTGATGGGGCATGAGCTAAGGAGTAAATCTAGCCCTAATATACATTATGCAAAACTCAATAGTTTTTGAGATATTTCGATTTTTTTGTTTTTCTCAAAAAAGTAGATCTTAATGTCTTAAAAGTTAATTTCCGAAAAATCTACTTGACATTTTTAAATTTTTTTTTACTGGATTACTTGCCCAATATTATAGATATTCGTTTGGAATGAAAAATATCCGGAAACATTTCGATCATGTGAACATTTAAAATAAAAACTTGTAAACGTTTTTTTTTTAAAATCAGTTATGAAATTTACCTATTAGGTTTTTCAAAAAAATATTAATATAGCACGCGTACAAATTATTATAAAAACTTCCTTATTTCAATAGCTATCTAACTAGGTAGAAATGTTTAATGTACCCTTGATAGTTCTAATAAAAAAATAGTAAAGATAATGCTGGCGGCGGAATTTATTAAACGACTAATCGTTCATTTTCATTTAAGTCAGTCAGTCCTTGACTTTGACGTTTGTGCATTTAACTGACATTCTTATCTCCGTGTCCCTTAAGTTTGTTGGTCTTGTTAAATTAGTTATCGAAGATTTTGATTTTGCTCGTAGTTGTTGTTATTAGTTGTTGTTATTGTATTTTCTGTGCCATGGCCGCGTATGCCAACGCAGAATACGCTGATATCTTGTTTGTCTATGGATACTGTGGTGGCAACGCTGCTGAAGCTCGCCGAGAATATGGTCTTTGGTACCCTAACCGCCGCTTACCAAATGCACGTGTATTCAGTACGGCATATCGAAATATCGCTGAAACTGGCTCCGTGAAATGTAGAAGAAGTGACACTGGTGCTCCTCCCGTTTATGAACCATATGATGAGGAAGAAATATTGAGGTATTTTGAGGAAGACCCAACTATTTCAACTAATAAAGTCGCAAGACTAACCGGAGCGTCACAATGGAAAGTTTGGTCTACGATACGTAGAGTTGGATGTCATCCCTACCACTATACCCCTGTCCAAGGCTTGGAGGAAGGTGATCCTGGAAGAAGAGTGGAATTCTGCCGCTTTATGTTAAATTCAGATGCAGAAAGTGCAAATTTTTTAACAAGTATTTTATGGACGGACGAGTCGAAATTTAATCGCGAGGGTATAACAAATTTCCACAACCTACATTATTGGGCAGAGGAAAATCCCAAGTTAACACGTGAAACTAGTTTCCAAATGAAGTTTTCTATTAATGTGTGGATGGAAGTCATTGGCCACTATTTAATAGGGCCAAACTTTCTTCCTCAAAATTTAAACGGGGAAATCTATGAAAATTTTTTAAGAAATAATCTGGCGGTGATTTTAGAAGATGTTCCTCTCGCCGTCAGACAGCGAATGATGTTTCAGAACGACGGTTGTCCCGCACATTATCGGCTGACAGTACGACAGTTACTTGATCAACGTTTCCCTAACCGTTGGATTGGAAGGGCGGGCCCAATAGCTTGGCCAGCGCGAAGCCCTGACTTAACACCCCTTGATTATCACGTATGGGGTCATATGAAGGAGATAGTCTATGCCACACCAGTCAATACTATAGAAACCTTAGACAAAGGATAGTCGATGCTGCCCAACACATAAGGCATAATCTGACAACCAGAGTAACAAAGACGGAAATAAGAAGACGCTGCCGTGTCTGTATACGGAATAGGGGTTCCCATTTTGAGCAAGACATATAAAAAATAAAGTACAACTTTGAAATTAATGAAGAATTAAACTCTACTTTTAAAATGTTTTTTACTGTTTATCTAAAAATAAAATTCGTACTACTTGTGTTATTTTTACTAGTATTTTCTTAGAACTATTAAGGGTACATTGAACATTTGTACCTTGTTAGATAGCTATTGAAATAAGGCAGTTTTTATAATAATTTATACGCGTGTTACGCTAATATTTTTTTGAAAAAACCTTATAGGTAAATTTCATAGCTGATTTAAAAAAAAAATTTTTAAAGTTTTTACTTCAGATGTTCACATGATCGAAATGTTTCCAGATATTTTTCATTCCAAATGGATATCTATAATATTGGACAAGTAATCCAGAAAAAAAAAATTTAAAATGTCAAATAGATTTTTCGAAAATTAACTTTTAGGACATTAAGATCTACTTTTTGAGAAAAACAAAAAAAAAATATCTCAAAAACTATTGAGTTTTGCATAATATATGTTAGGGCTAAATTTACTTCTTAGATCATGCCTCATCACATCTCCAAAGGAATATATCGAATTACCAGTAACCCTGTATATTATATATAATTATATTATAATAAAAGAGGATACAATTACATGTACAATTTTGTGTTAACTATGTATGTAAACAAATTAAGGATTCCGTGTAAAGTCTAAATCTAGACTTGAACGTATAAAAATTGGTATTAGTGAAGGGCGGAGCAGTAATGTGAACTTTGAAAATTTTGTTAATGATTTTCAGAAGAAAACCAAAACTCTTAAAATTAATAGCATGTGAAAGCATACATTTGTACACAAAGGCGATAAATGCAATCCTAATTTTCATAACTTGTATCTACGTATATGTGTTAAAAATACACATACTTATTTTTAGTAATCATGTTTTGTATATATACTTATAAACACGCATATACTCACGCGCACACCCCCGTATGGATATAATGTACATATAGATACGTATATACAAACACATATAAGTTTTAGTCCCCATATTCAACTTATAGTAGAACTATATGTTTTTGATGTCTATGAAGTTATGTATTTCAATGCGATTTTTACTTTTAATCCATTTCTTAATTTTTGATTTGAATAACTTTAATGAGTTTATCAGTTTCATGTTTGGTGATATAATATTATACAATTTGGGGCTTAAAAAATAGTCGCTTCTTTATGTGATCATTTTTGACGTTTTGGGCAATCTTATTGCTTACATTTTATGGATAATTTCATAATTGTGCACTATACTGATTAATTCTGACTTGTCATGCTTTCTTACCATCAAAGTGAGGCAATAGATCTGCCTGATATTTCTATTTCGTTTCTTCTATATCCTTATTTTCTACTTTTTTTATTTCGAGGAATAATATTTGTGTAATATGAAGAAATGATCTGTTATATCAATTTTTAATATTATTGGTATACATAGTCGAGATCAGCGCTTCCCGGCACTCAAGAAACGCAACCAAAATTTTACCACCTCATTAGAATACCGTTACTTTCTGTATTATTCCGCCGACATATTGACTCGCTTACCTTTATAGGTTTTTAAAGTGCGTCGGCTTGTTTGATGACAGTATGCCGCTTGGTCCAAGGGTGATAGTAATTATGTAGTAAAGTTTTTGTTGCATTTTTTGAGTGCCGGTAGTAGATAAACTCGACTTTATCGTTTTTATAAATAAATGATCAATGCAGCTTTCTGTATTATTTCGTATCCTAGTTCTTAAAACCACTAATACCACTAAAGATCATACCACATAGAGTACACCTGTTTATGTTGTGAGAATAATTTATTTGCCATTCAACATCAGCAAAGTAGTTATTCAAAATATAGTAATGACCATTGCAATAATTTAGCGTAAATATGTAAATATACTTAAGTGCTTTCCAACAAGTACTTACATATTATTTTGGAGTAACATTATTTACGGTTGGTTATGTTAATTTTTGTTGTAGATTATCTCCGGCCTTATTGGCAACCATCCTTTTTAATATGAGTGTGTTTAAAATGTTATCGGATGGTCCCGCTTGGCCTGCAATTGCGGCAAAAGTTGGTGGTAGTTGTTTACACACTTGGTGGGCTACGCTTCTTTTTGCTACTAATTGGATTGATTTTAATTATCAGGTAAAAAAATATGTCTCATTACTCTTTAGGGTTTGTCATAGTTGGCACAAGAGAAAATTTTATATTTATTTGCACCCCTATGCCCTCTTGCCTTTTCTACTTGCCACCTAATGTCCACAAAAAGCAAAAAGCTTTAGTAAAAATTGCCCTATTTATTTTATCTATTTGCCTCATCTTGCTTTTAAGTTCACATTCTATAATAGAAATATTACAAGTATTTAAAAAGAAACAAATTGTGATAAATAATTTTATTAGAATAACAGTTTGACTGCCGTTGAGATGCACGACACAATATTTTATCATTAAAGTTTCTAATATTAATTTTAATTACAGTGCGTAGAACAGTCATGGTATTTAGCGGTGGATTCTCAGTTATATCTCATATCTCCAATAATCTTATTAAGCTTGGAGAAAAAACCACGGAAGACAATCTATGCTTGTTTGGGAGCATGCATTATATCCGCTGTATACACATTTATAATAACAATTCAATATAAATATGGAGCTATTTGTTTTGAGTAAGTATATTTTGAAGAAGGACTTTCTTATTTTAGTCCTATTTTTTATTTTAATTGCAATTGTCCAGGCAGAAGTTCATTTACACTGTGAGGGTTTTAAAAATATAAAAGTTACTGCTCTATACAAGCAGGGAAAACAAAATATTATTATTAATTATGCAGCGAGTCATGATCTACATAATTAACAATTTATGTGTAAAATCCAAAAACACGCCAATTTTTAATTCTAAAATGATATTTTTTGAGAATAATTTTATACCTCCCCTTCAACCCTCTTGAAGTGACAGCTATCCCTTTAAAAGTTTTAAATGGAATGAGGGTGCGTGTAATAGCTCATTTGAAAGGGTTTTCATTTCTTTATCTCTGTATATAACAACAAAAAGAACAAATAAAAAATATGTTCAGATCAAGAAACCCGATCGGGTTTCGCAGCTAATTTTCTCTCTCTCCCCCTGCGAAAGCGAAATGAAACCAGAGTTCATATACAGCAAGATGTTGCTCTCTGATATATGGATATTTATTTTCTTTTATAAAAAAAAAACATAATCATATAACATTGGTAACTACAAGAGAAATGGGTTGTTTATTGTATCATCTTTCAAATAAATACCTTTTTTTTAACTTATTACGGCATTGTTATTGATATTTGAATTGTAAAGTCTGTCATTCCGGTTATAAAATGTACTAGACGGAAGTGACTTCGGTCAACGGATACGGAAGTTAAGTCGCTTAATTCAAACAGTGTATAAATTTATTTATAAATAAATACAAGTGAATGTTTCTTTTCTTTTATAAAAAAACATAATCATTTAACATTGGTAATTACATACGAAATGAATTACTTTTTTTTTTAATACATTTATTTAACGTCGGCCTATTTCCGCTACTGAAGCCTAACACCGACGCCTGTAGACGAACTACCCCAACCAGGAATTTTGCCGAACCTCTTCGCTTAAGAAGAGTAAGGATCTCTTACTTGCCTAACATTTAATAGACAAGGGACAAAAGTTACTGCTCTATACAAGCAGGGAAAACAAAATATTATTATTAATTATGCAGCGAGTCATGATCTACATAATTAACAATTTATGTGTAAAATCCAAAAACACGCCAATTTTTAATTCTAAAATGATATTTTTTGAGAATAATTTTATACCTCCCCTTCAACCCTCTTGAAGTGACAGCTATCCCTTTAAAAGTTTTAAATGGAATGAGGGTGCGTGTAATAGCTCATTTGAAAGGGTTTTCATTTCTTTATCTCTGTATATAACAACAAAAAGAACAAATAAAAAATATGTTCAGATCAAGAAACCCGATCGGGTTTCGCAGCTAATTTTCTCTCTCTCCCCCTGCGAAAGCGAAATGAAACCAGAGTTCATATACAGCAAGATGTTGCTCTCTGATATATGGATATTTATTTTCTTTTATAAAAAAAAAACATAATCATATAACATTGGTAACTACAAGAGAAATGGGTTGTTTATCGTATCATCTTTCAAATAAATACCTTTTTTTTAACTTATTACGGCATTGTTATTGATATTTGAATTGTAAAGTCTGTCATTCCGGTTATAAAATGTACTAGACGGAAGTGACTTCGGTCAACGGATACGGAAGTTAAGTCGCTTAATTCAAACAGTGTATAAATTTATTTATAAATAAATACAAGTGAATGTTTCTTTTCTTTTATAAAAAAACATAATCATTTAACATTGGTAATTACATACGAAATTAATTACTTTTTTTTTTAATACATTTATTTAACGTCGGCCTATTTCCGCTACTGAAGCCTAACACCGACGCCTGTAGACGAACTACCCCAACCAGGAATTTTGCCGAACCTCTTCGCTTAAGAAGAGTAAGGATCTCTTACTTGCCTAACATTTAATAGACAAGGGACCGACGGAAGCATGGTATATCCCCTATACAACCCTCGCCTAAGGTTGTATAGCTTCCGCGCATACACTGATATACAAGCCGCTGGAAGATGTGTGAGGCGAGGACGCGGTCTTCGTTGGAACGGTCACCCATCCAACTACTAACCGCGCCTGACGTTGCTTTACATCGCATATCGAAGTATGTATATAGTAAAGACGCACCTACGCTCGCTCCAAATGAATTACTTATCGTTTCATATTTCAAATAAATACCTATCTTTAACTTGTCATCTTATTAGAGCATTGCTATTGATGTTTGAATTTTGAGATCTGTCAAAATAATACGAAATATTAATCACATTTGTGCGGTTTTGATTTCGGATTTTTTTTCAATCTAACACCAAAATACGAATTGCTTTAACTTTAGAAATATCCAAAATAACAAGTTTGTAGTTATATGTTTTACAGTATTACACATATTGTTTTACAGAATTTTAGGGGACCATTGTAGAGTTTACGTTTGCACCGGACATTTACGTAAATGCGTGAGTATATCAGTTCCTTTTACAATCGGATTTCTTTTTCGCATTCACATTGGACCGTCTTTTTTGAGTTTTACAAAGTCTTGCGGCTTGCGGGAGGTCTTCTATGCTCTCACAGAAGTCCTTCCAAGTAGTCCTTTTGCTGTGTCGAATGCGAATTTTACAGATGCGTTGGTACCTCTTGTGATTTTCCCAATCCTCTGGAAGCTGAGAGCGCATTGCCCTATTGAAGAACCTGCATGTTTTGCAGTGTTTCGCGTGTTTTGCACAGTAATCGCTCCAAGAAGAAGCTTGGTGGAAATTTTTATATCATCTGTGTTCTTGGGTTGAATTACCCTCGTTATTTTACCTGAGAGAGTCCGCCTGTAGGCGTCCTAATCAGTGTTTCTGGGATTTCTGTACCAGCTATCCTCTAATTGGGGAGCTAGGTCCAGTTTAAATCCGATGTGGCGGTGATCCGAAAGCGAAGGTTCCGTAGACACCAACCAGTTTTCAACCAGTGGGATCACCGACTGGGATCGCGTGATATCAGTTACCTCTTGCCCTCGTTGAGTTACGAAGGTGGACGAATTGCCTCGATTTAGTAATTCTAATACTTTGTATTTTTATCATTTTTTAAATGTCACTGTGTGTTTTTGTGTTTTATATGTTCATTAATTATGTTTGGTTAATTTTAGGGGAGATAAGGCCTCCCACGAACACATCTATCAACCAGCTTTTGTACGTATGCCCCCATGGTTAATTGGAATTATACTGGGATATGTTATTTTCCAATATCAACGAGTGCACATTCCTCAGGTAAGCAAATGTAAGACAAATATTTATAAGCGGGCAAACAAGTATAGACTCCTACTAGTACGCATTTTTCGAATCATTTTCTAAATTCTTCATATACAGATAAAAACCACTAATTTATTTACGGTTGCAACAGCTTCTGCAATTTTTTTAGGTTTACATGTAGAATAGTGTTCAACTTAGTTGAATGAAATGTTAAGGGGCGAGCGTAGATGCGTCTTTAATATGTATATATTTCTCGCCTCACACATCTTCCAGCGGCTTATATTGATATACACTGATGTGTATGCGCCGAAGCTATACAACCTTAGGCGAGGGTTGTGTAGGGGATATACCATCCTTCGGAGGGGATGTAAAGTCGTCAGTCCCTTGTCTATTAAATGTTAGGCAAGTAAAAGATCCCTACTCTTCTTAAGGGAAGAGGTGGGTTCTTCCTTATTGTGCAACTAATCTTCGAATTTAAGGTTTTCTTTACAAATGAAAAAATTTGTTAACAAAAATTTTCATTAAAAATATAAAAAAGGTAGTTTGCTTAAAGTCGATTCCATATTTTGTAATTATTAAAATACCTTGTATAATTTACTTTAAGTTTGACAACTATTTACTCAAGACAAGTAAAACTTTTTATAAGGAATAACTTTTTCTCGGCAAATCAAAAATAAGAAAGTTTAAAATAAGAAAGAGTGTGGTACCCCATACGAGGACATACTGTATATGCACATTAGCTTTCAATGATATTTTTCAGGGAGCGAATTTATGTTTATGGTTTTTTTCATTAATCCTGATGGTCGGTCTCATTTTGGTACATTTGGTATTTACAAGAAATGATTACGATCCAGTAAGATCAGCATTGTTTAATTCCTGTGCTAGAATTGTTTGGGCAATCGCTTTAAGCTTAATCGTTTTCTCTTGTGTATCAGGGCATGGAGGTGAGTAAAAATTTTATTACTAATGGTTATCATGTACACAATAATTACAACATTAAAAGTGTGAATATAAACTTCAATGTAAATAAAAAATACTACGGAAAATAGAACGCTAGGAACTACTTACTATAAGTATATAGAGACTTTTAATGTACAAGGTATCTCAGAACTGACTTTCCAAATGCAAACCAGCAATTACTGGGTTCATATTAAGACCATATAATCCTATATAATATGTGAAAGCTTGTAATAAATATGCACAGATTGATTGAGGATCTCTACGTGGGCCAGTATACCTTGTTATAGTACATCTCATGTACTATAAAAAAATTAAATTTAAAGAATCCTAAAAATCACTTCTCGATCTAATCTTTAATCCTAAATAGTCAAACCCGGAAGAAAAGTAATGTTCAATTATATTTTTACACAAAACCACATTTTCCTAAAACAAATTCTGAAAAATTTACAGTTACTCGATAATTCTCAAATAGTCATAATCCGTCAGCAAATTCACAAAAAAATTTCAAACATAAATTTTATAGCCTCGACATTATAAAATAATTACCTAAAAAATACTGCCCCCATATACTCTAAGATCACCTATAATTACTATCCAAACAGCCGGTCAGAATATTTTAAATTCCTTGCAAAAAGTTTTTAGTATATAACATCTGTAACTTTATTTCCATAAGCCATACTTTCTCACCCTCCAAATAGGACATTCGCCGCCTTTCTCAATTATTAAATTAATTCTTTTTATTCTGACTTTCTCATCGACCCCGTATACAACATTCGCAGCCTCCCCAATTCTTAGTAAACTTCTCATCGCCCCCCTTATATAGTAGCTGCAGTCTTTCTAAATTCTTGGCAGATTTGGACGTCCTTACTTCCTCATCACCCCCCGATACAACATCTGTAACCTTCTTAATTCTTAAAACATAATTTCCGCTCGCTTCGTTCAGCCTACCGGCACCGGCACCGGCACCGGCACCGGCACCGGCACGAAAATTGTATCCATTTCATAGTACGTGCGCGGTTTTAACGCTATATTACGGGGTAATTCGATACGTTCTCAATTTATCGATATAAAAACCTTCAATAACTTTTTAATCCAATCGATTGCAACATAAATCTCATATAGAAAAATTCGTCTTTTTATGCCCAACACGTTCATGTAGGTTTCCTTTCAACATTTCAACTTTTTTACAAAATTGCGCAATATTACGCAATCGATGAGTCATCCTCTCCCGCACGGAGCGATATCCAAACCTTTCTAGACTTTAAAACGGGATGAGAGACTCGCGGGGCGCAAAAAACGCAACAGTTCCCAATCATATGTCCCCTCGCTGCAAGCGAATCCAAGTTCTGTTCCGGAAGCGATTCGAAGTGTTGTAAAGTATCGCGAGTGAAATAGTTTCCCTTTAAACAAATTAGTGTTTAAAATTTTAGTGATCATACTAGAATCTCCGGAGATTTCTGAAATAACTTTTTTCGATTTTCGACGGCTAGTTAACTTCCTATTTTTCGCGCTTTGTTTTATTTCCTGAAAGGCTCCACGACGACTTCCGTGGCGGCACCAAGTCAAAAACGTCTATTTCGCACATAGTGCCCTATCTTTAAGAATATTCCAATAATTAAATCTATTCTGCCCTCGCGCATTAAATCAAGTGAATTTTTTCAGACTTTTTGAACAAAATCTGCCTCAGCGCAACTAATCAAACATTTTAAACAAAACCTGCTTCCGCGCATTAATTATAAGTGATTTTTAAACTAAACTAAGAACTCAAATAAATTTTCCAAAAGCCAGAATTCTTACTGTCTAAGAGTTACTATTTTAGTAACTGTAACGAAAATCGAAATAAAATTTGTTAAAAATAATCCGTCGAACGTTTTTTCATTATTCTAAATCAAATCAATCATTCCCGCTACAACCAAGTGCTAATTAATAACTCGCCATATACAAGGAGCTCAAGGAGTAACTACAAAAAAAAACAAAAAATGTTTTCAAATTTTCAAATAAATTAACTACAGTGGCATTCAAAAATATCAGAAGGGTGTTGTAATTTCACCTGACAAAAAACTCAAAATTTAAACCAACGTGATTTTTAATAATAATTTAATATACAGGGTGTTGGTTTCCACCCGGACACGTTTTATAAATAAAGTGATAAATAATAACTTTTAAAATTAGAGTCAGTGTGAACTAAATTATTGAAACTAAATATACAGGGCGTAGCTTTTGGCCCTGTCCAACGTCTTCAAGTGCAACCCCCCCCCCCCCCCCCACCTTCTCAAATCTACAAATAAAGTGCATCAACAGCCTCAGGAGTCTCAAGCTAAACTATCTACACAAAAACCTATTATTTTTACCCTCGAAAGATTCTGGTTGGTGTTCAATCTACAGTTGTTAAGATATATTTGAGGATTTATCACTTAATTATAGAAAAGTTAGAACAAAGCGTAAAGACTGTCGCTCAAGCTATGCGGTACTGAAAGAAAGCATCGAATATCTTTTTGAAAAACCGCCAATGCTTGATCAATGAAAGTCGTCGGCATTCTTCAATTAATGCAGTGAACAAAAAATAAGTAGTAAGTTGCAGAAGAACTTTGAAAATGTTTGTGTTGAAGTTTTCTGTTACTTACCTAACTAATACATCACAAAACGTGACAAATAAAAACGTAGGGTAAGTAGATAAAATTATGGACAAAACCGATATCTACTTCCTTAACTATTTACAAAATGTTGAGAAAAATGTCTTTGCTTTTAGTTATAATTAACAGACAAATTAAAGCGATTTATATTTTTATATTAGTACACCTGCTGCTATCTGACCTTGTTTCTGCTCCTTGAGAAATCAAACTTACCAATGAATGATCGTTTGGCAAAAAATGTACTGTTGGAAGCTTTTGTAGTATTAATCAAAACACAAAAAGAATCGCATTTTCCTCTTATTATATTTAAAATTTATGTACATAGGTGCTTGTGAAATAAAGATAGAGTCATTTTACTGAATATTAATATGTAGTAATTAAGATAACATATACAATACTAACCTGCATTGTGATTTACATATTTGAAACTAAAGCGTCACTGCTCCTGCACCGCTTTGTAGAATTTCGTTTATATCTCTGCCCCTATTCACGATAGCCCAATATGACATAGCCTCTTTCATTCTGAAAGAATAATGTAGCGACCGTGAGGAAGACCTGAGATATGTGGCGGGATATCTAACCACTTTGAAAGCGACATTCCACTCAAGCGATGCGAACCTGCAGCCTCCTTTTGTCGTTTCGCTACATGTACGGCTTTTATATTTTCCCGCTCTGTTCCTGCGTGTTAAAATAGTACGTTGAAAGTTGGAAAAAATTCATGGTTGATATAAAAATTCATAATGCAATATAATCTTGAAATACTACCTCATAGCATAATTTATAAAATCGATAGAAGAGGTAGATGATCCTTAAAAGAAAGCTACATATTTTTCTCGATTTAAAAAAATATATATCGTTCTGGCACATTTACCATATTTCTTTCAATATAATCTTTAGATATATTCATACAAAATTACATATTTTTCTCGATTTCTATTAGTTGAGTTGCATATAAGTATTTATAAATTGTTGTAAAATTAACTATATCGTTAAATTTTAATTGTTCAACGTCTGTGTCGCTCCCGTGCCTTTTAATTTCTACTTTGAAGTAAAAGACAAATTATATCCGCTTCCGCATCTTAAAATACCAAGTTCGCTTATGCTCCCAGAGGCTGAACATCTACAAGCCTCTTTTGGTTGAAAACATAAAAGGTTTTTGGTTGCAGAGTTTAGTTTGAGACTCCTGAGGCCACATGTGTACTTTATTTTTTATTTGATAGAAGGTTCGGGGGATTGTTCCTAAAATGTTGGACAGGGTCAAACACTACACAAATATATACAAGTTAAATTCATAAAATGTATGAATTATATAAAAATATATATTATTTAATTGTTTAACATATTACAAATATACTTACAAAATATTTTGGCACTTTGTGTAATTTTTAATAAAATAAAATCATTTTAGTCTGTGGAGAATTGCGTGTACATATTATCATCTAGATACTTACATTTTAACATAATGAAAATAGAATATAATTGCTTCTCACTATCAGTGCAGGTCATCTATTACGTGCCAGTGAAAATAAAAGCTTCTTATGCATGTAGTATAGTTGAGGTTGGCAAAGTAATTTGAGGCTAAGCCATAACGTAATAAGTTAATCCTGTATTATATTTCTGTTAATCTTTAATAAATTATATTAGCGGAGTGCCATTAGAAAGTGAAACCGATAAACCTCGGAACTCGGTTCCAATGAATTGATTTTTATAAAATTTGTGGAATTGTATCTTCTTTTCTTTTAAGATATATGTATATAGAGCATTATTTTTTAAACTTATTTAATGCTGTAAGATATATAATTTCCTTTCGCAGAAAGTTGAAAATTTTGGAACCAAAAAAATTTCTTTGGCCTATTGTTCTTGCCATAAATTCCAAAATAAAATTCCCTGTCTTATTGGATAATCATGATATAGTAGAACCAATAGGTCATAATTTTTGAATTGATGTACGGAAACATTATAATAATAATAACCGGTCCGGCAGAATGAAGTGTCCATTCTCAAAGTTAATTCATGTCAAAGCTTTTGCGAAAAATGTCAGTTTAGCTGTGAATATGGAGCGTTGGTCAAATGCTCAACGTTCTTTTGCGGTTGAAGCTTATTTAAAAAATAAGAACTATCCTTTTGTAATCACTCAGCGTTTATTTCGTGGTCATTTTTATTTAAATCCACGAGATCCACTTCCTAGTCGAATAACAATTAAAAAGTGGGTAAGTTTCTCAGTACTACTTCAAGTGCCAGAGAAGCACTCAATAGTTGAAACTGTAGTTATCGCCGCATTCTAAAAGACTTACACTTCCATTGCTACAAAATTCGTCGTACAAAAACTTCTGACTCAATATTTTGGAACACGCGCTGGTTTTTGAGAACGTTTTGATTTTGGCTTTTTGTTTATTATGGATATTAGATAATAAGGTCCAACTAACCAGGCCATCTCGCTCCTTTTTAGGACCAATTATTTATACACTGGTCTACATGGTACAATATTTACTTCTTATCCTGTTAACTGTAACAATCCATATGTATTAATGATGTCTAAAACCTAAGTGGTAGTGCGTTCAACAATTTCGAGTTATGCGGAGATAAAAATACAAGCACATACATTCATTGGAGAAATTGAGAATTATTTCTTTTGTTATAATGAGGAAATCATTTACCCTGGCGCATTCGCCAAAAATGCGAAAATAAATTATTTTTCTTCTAGATATATATAGCTTTATAAAAACAACGAAATTATTACCCTACAGTTTACGAAAGGCTTCAGAAAAATCATTCGAACTAGTCCAGTATAATGAGCCAAACATAAAAAATCAAACATACTGGTCGAATTGAGAACTTCTTTTGATGATTAAGAATTACATTTTATTTCATTTCATAGATGAATAGAGATGTATGTCAATCAAAAAGGGGTAATATGTGGACCACTTGTTATAATTTTTTCTGTTCAACTATGTAATGAAAATATTTTTGAATGGGAAATTTGGTATATGTTTTCAATTTAATTTTGTGTCTCAAGTAATATATTTTTATTTTTATCGAACCAAGGATTAAATTCCATTCTTTTTAGTAACCTGGTAAACTTTTAATTTCAAACTGATTGCAAGCAGTTTAAACCGTGAGAATAAATTGTTTAAATTACTTAATACTCGAAATTATCAATATGAACCGCCTTAAAAAAAAATAATATTTGGATCTAGAATTATAACTATTAATTACTGGGGCTATTCAATTAATTCTTTTTCTGAAATCATGTAAATAATTTATTTGCAATCGATTCCAGTCATCTAAATTGCCAGAAATTACTGTTTATATCAATTGACGCTACCGTTTGCAAACATTTTGTTATACCGTCAATTGATGACTGCCCGACTCACATATGCTCGCACAATGTGCGTCCGACAGGATGAATTCTACCTTAGCACTGGGATATCCTGCGGAGGCCCTCTACTAAAGATATCTTTGGTTTCCTGCTCCCGACCTGACCAATCGACTTTTGGTAATAATTTTCTGCTCTGAATATATATTTATTTTATGGTAATTTTGGACTTTCGGTATTTTCTGCAAATTATTTTAATTTGTCTTTGTTATATTTTGATAAATTATGCCTTCAGCAACTAGTAGTAATTTTCAACTAACCGATCGTGTCTAGTAAATCCGGGAAGATATTTTACCTTGAATAATACCCTCAGGGGACGCTGCCATTAAGCGGGAGACTCCAGAGGTGTTATGTCGAAGTTTTGATACTGCTAATTGTGACTGGATTTTAAATTTTGGAAATAGACTATTTTTCCGTGAAATTCTCTATCGGGGACGCTGCCTTTAAGTGGGACACTCTACTTGAGTTGAACTGTAAGAAATATACCATACACGATCGTAAAAATAAGCAAAGACAAATTAATATCTAGTAAAATAACACTTGACGTTTGAACCTGTTTGTTGGTAACATTTTCTGTACAATAGTAGTTAAACCGGGTTATTTTGCGCGAAATTCTCAGTCGGAGATGCTGCCTTTATGTGTGACACTCTAGACATACCATTATTTGATATTTTTAAATTAAATTCACGGAGTTATTTTTCGCGAAATTCTCAGTCAAGGACGCTGCCTTTAAGTGGGATATTCCAACTGAAACGTACCGTCTTATCATATAATTAAATGTTCCTTCATCGGGTTCACCACGCCATGTTCGAAAATTTAACTGTTTCATAATATCAGAAAGTCACTTTATTCTTGCTAGAAATTTCAAAATTTTAATAATAATTTGTCTGTCATAAAGTTAGTCCAAATTTCATTTTTGGTGCACGTGTCAAACCGCCGGCTTTGCTTGTCATTTGCTTTCATTTGTTATTTTGAATTTACATGATATCATTTACTTACTTGCTTTCACTTTGTACAAGTACCTGGTTAACAACATTAGTAGAAATTTTAATTAGAGAAATAAAAGCGGGGCCAAAATTATAACTTATAAAATTTGAACATTTCCCAAACTTGGGTAATTAAAAATTTTAATATATTTGAAATACCAAATTCTCTGTATAATTTTGCTGTTTTCCTGTCAATATATATATGTACATTTCTTAAAATACATACCATATCGTAATTTAATGTTTGCTTTGAACTGTAAATATTTTCAATATATTATTAAACTGTCTTAATCTCTACTTTAATCTGCATTGTCCTGAAATAGTAAAGGTGTTACAAATAATAAAATCATTACTGTCCATTCCTTGACAAAGGCAGCCTATATTTCGTTATACTGTTAATAGAGAAAGTGGTGTTTCTACACTTTAAACAGAAACTGGCACTCGAGGCAAAAACCCGCTTGTACTAGTTTAAGGTGCAAGTAGCAGCACCGAAATAGCGGCACTACAACCATTTGAAGAAACCTCTAATTCTTTAAGTTTATTCTTAAATTTTGTACTTATAAATAATAAATAAATAAATAAATAAACACCACAGAAATTAGACAACCCCCAATTCCAGAAGCCAGAGGCTTGTGCGGAAGGGGGTTACACATTGAAAAAACGCGGACATAGAACCATTTCCTCCGACAGTGCCGAAGCCAGGATTCGAACCCGGTAGTGCGACACCCATGTAATTAATCGCGATTGCCACCTCGCGCCTTAACCCACGCGGCTATCGATCAGTTTATTGTTCAATAAATCGAAAATGATTACAAATAGCCATAGAGATGTATATACAAAAAAAATCGGTTATTCATTCCTACATCATATGGTTGAAAAATATATAGGGCGTTCCATTTGAAAAAATAGAGTAAATTCAATTCAGAAAGTTCCAAATTGAAAAATCATTTTTAGCCGCCTTGTACACTTTTAGGAAGTGAAAATGATTCAAAAACATCACACAGATGTTTGTAACCGATATCTATAATTTCTTCTCTTAAAATTCATAATGGTACCTGCAGTGATTTTTCAAATTGCAGCTGCAGATGGAATTATTTCAACAACAAAAAAATCACTACATCCAAATAGTTGGGAGATAGTCAATGATAATATAGGAGTGAAATAAGTCTAGAAAGATGCTTTTCTAAGAATGTACTAACATTTATATCAATCCATTTGAAGAAAAATTACAATCGTATTGGTTAACCTTGTATATTCGATAATAATATCCAGTTACAGAAAAATAGTTTACCTGTAGTTTTTTTTGTCTCTAGCTATTGTAGAATTCGAGCTGTTGAAGCCGGAGTCACTATTGCCACCATGTATATAGTGCATAAAAGATATTTCAAAAGATATTTCATTAATTCATTTGAACCTAGGTTCCAAAGCATATACCAAACGGCACTCATCTAAATTTGTTACATGGGTAATAGTACATACTTCAGCTGTATGTACCAGAGATCAAAATATGAAGATTAAGCCAAGTACGTAAAATGGTGCTAATTAACAAAATACGTCAAAATTAGTGTTAAATTTTTTTGCAACTATATACAAACTATTTTAGACTCTCATAACTGGTAAATTACGTTACTAAGATCAGAAAATAATAATATGTTAGTTATTTTGTGATTTCTCCTCGAGGGCGCCATATAGTAGTCATCAGCATTCAGCGCTAGTTATCTCCCCTCGCAATTTTATGGCCGTTTTTATAGGACTTTATTATAGAGTCATTACACCAGAAGAAGTCATTTTTGATCAATTAATGTAATGGTTCTTGAACTATCTACATGTTAAATTGTCAATACAAATGCTTAATCCAACATACTTGGAAATTGTTTTAGAAAAGTAGCCTCTGAATGACGTCAAAAATAGGTAATACATATAAATTATTTTTATTTACATATTGTAGTCGAAAGACTACTTTGAAATATTCATATCACACAGTTCCAAATACATTACTCTTGATAGGTACATTATATGTACGGAGGAACTTCGAGTCAAATAAAAAGAACTGTTGAATTAAATTTTATAATTATCAAAAAATAGTTTAACGCGAATTTGCTTACTATAAATTAGGTACAGCAAACCTAATTATGATTCCTTTATATCATACCACAGTTACTTATTAAATTTTGAGCCGCTAAATATTCGACTATCACCATACAACCGGCACATTGTGTTATATTGTAATCATCTTTAGGAGCATCTTTATTTTGAAAAATATACATTACTCTTATTGATCTAAAATTAAATCAGTAGAATTCTCAAGAACGGCTAGAATAGTGACTTACAACAAGTACCTTTTTGTTTACAAACAATGACTATACAATAACTTCTTATCAAACGGGAGTAATGTTATATCAGAAAATGTTTATGCGGTGTATGACTCACGCTATGAACAATCGCAAAACAACTAACAGATTATTATTTCTTGGTTTTAATAACGTTTCTTTACCAATTCTGAGACTAATATTTAAAATAGTTTTCATGTTATTACAAGAGATTAAAAAAGTAATTCTTAATCACCGTCAGTTCGACCAGTAATTTTATTTTTTATGGTTCACTCATTATACTGGACTAGTTGGAATGATTTTTCTGAAAGCTTTTGCAAACTGTAAGGGGGTAGTAATTTCGTTGTGCTTTCATAAAGCTATATCTAGCGTAAGACAATGAAAAACTGGAAACAATTTTTTCGAATTTCTGGCGAATGCGCCAGTGTAAATGGCTTCCTATTTATGTTAAAGGAAATAATTCTCAATTTCTCCAATGAGTGTATATGTTTGTATTTTTATCTCCACATGACTCGGAACTGCTGCACGTAATACCACTTAAATTTTAGACATCATTATTAAATCTGGATTGTTACAGTTAACAGGATAAAAAGTATCATGTACATCAGCGTATAAATAAATGGTTCTAAAAAGGAGTGAAATGGCCTGGTTAATTGGACCTTTTTATGTAATATTCATAATCAACAAATATCCAAATCAGACGTACTTTCGATTGACTTCAGTATTGATATTTGGTCTTGTTATCTGGGCGACTCACAGTGGTCCCAAATCACAAAAACCTGACAAAAACATGAAGGACTCTTTCAATTTGAACAAAAGTTCGTATTTAGGAGTTTATGGGGCAACTAATTTTGAATCCGTTCTTTATTTAAAAAGCAGATGGTAGACCTCTTTGTTGAAAAATAATTCAAATTTTGTTGACTCTTATTCTTAACTTGATATTGTACTTTCAGAAGAAGACTACAATTGAAATCGATTAATACGCAAAAAAATGTACACTTTTAAACATAACTTTTATATTCGCACACCGCGTACTATTGCGAACGATAAAAAGTAATCGACTAATTTTCCCTTTGTAAATGTGGTTCTATCCAGTGACGGCCCATCATTCACAATATTATTGTTTTACAGTCAGTAAAAAATGTCACTTTTCTTAAACCCCTATCGCCTAGAATTTTTTATTTGGCTGGTGTAAATTACGATGCCGATCGACTAGAATTCTTCCTCTTACCATCACGATATCCTACGGCTTTCCCACCGGTTATTTTGAAAGATATGCACGTTTTAAGATTTCGTGTTTTCGCAGAATTTGCAGCTCCAGAAGAGATGTTTTTTTTACGGATTTTCGCCGATATATCGGTAACGGTAAGAGCTAGCTCGAGAATAAAAACTTCCCAAGGCTAAGTACGAAACCTTGCGGATCTTTTAGTTCCATCAAAATTTTGAAATTTTCCTTAGTCTAGGATATATTGACCTAAAAGTGCGGTGAGATACGACAAAGTATCGGACATTTTTTCGCTTATAACTGAAATATCTTACGAACTGTCTCCCCCAGGGCAAACAAATTTGTTCACACAAATTTATAGAGAACTGAATTATCTAAAAGCCGCTTTATTATTTTTTGTTCTGCGTCAAAAATGAACCAGCTGAGGGCGGCCAAAGCGACGACATTTTTTACTGAATGATTTGTTAGTTTTTTTAATTAAAAAGTTGATTACGACGTATCTGTCGTAAAAACTTCTATTTACAATACAATTTTTTTCAAAAAACATACTACTTGATAAAAAATCGATTACATTTCTCTTGGTTGTAATAGTACATACGCTGAACATAACGCTAGAGATATCTACTTGCGAAATGAATTCTGAAAGCAGGTACGAACATCTACGCTCAATATCAACCTTAAAAGATATCCGAGGCACCACTACAACTATTCTAACGATCTAGAGTCCCTAAATAGACACCTTATTTTTCAACTTTTCGATAACTTTTGGTGTTTTGAAACCCCCGAACTACTAGGTGAAATTATATTTCATGATTTCTAGCCAACTCTCTTTAAGATAACTTTAAGAAAAATGTTTAAATTTAATTCCTTATATCGTATTAACTGGCAATATTTCAATATAGTAAATTTTGTTCATTCCTGAGAAACGTTCTGTATTTGTTTGAAATAAAATTGTTTTCAAACAATAGAGTTTTCCCAGAAAAAAAAATTATTGCTGAAATACTTAACTCACATAAAAAAATGATTTATGGCATATTTATTATCTTATTAATTTTACTAATAGTAACAAAAAAAAACTTGATGTTTGAAAAATATTGGGTTCATTTTAAACAGCCATAAATTGGCGCGTTGTGACGTCAACACCCTGAAATCTAATCACATAGGTTGTCTCTGTTCAAGACTGCTTATTAATCTTGGTCGTTAACATAACATAACCTCTATTTATTGACAGCACTCAGCACTTTTCTACTTTAGGTAAATTATCAGCGGCACTTTTAACATATCCCTCTTCCACTTGATTCCATTTTGATTGTAGAATTAATAAAACATAAACCAGAAACTGATAAAATAATATTTTCACTCCAAACAATACAAATATAAGAATATAAATTTAACGTTTTAGGTTAGTCATCTGATGTGTAATGTCGGTGAAGGTTAAACCTAAACTACAGTACAAAATATCGCTTTCACGAATAACTTGTGCGGCATTTATCTGGATTCTGATTGGCCAATATTTACACGTCCACTGCTTTAGACCAATCACAGTACAAGCATTACAAATTTAAATTCTGAGAAGTTTTAGAGGAAAGCTTTCTTTAACACATAGTTAGAATCTATTACAAACCAATTATATCCATAATCTCATTGGTTTTCCGGATAGATACGTAATTCTGGCGCGTAAAAATGCCCGTTTTAAAAAGCAGTGAAATTATCAGCAAGTTGTTTTAACGATATTTTCTTAGAAATAATTCTTATTAGAAAAGTAAATTGTTGTAAATTGATAAAATGTTTTATTATATCATTTTCATGACACAAATTTTTAAAATAAAATTAGTGGGAAAACCCTATTGTATTCAGTATTTGCATTATTTTTGAAAGAGGGGTAGAAAATAAGGTATTAAAATTTAAAATAATTTAATTTAATTGAATGGGATTTAGTTTTAGTTAGTACAATTGTCACAGTAATTAAGTTTTCATTAGTGGAAGTTTTAACTTGCTTTTCCTTAACTCACAATTTAGTTTTAATATTTATTCAGATCTTGCATCCTTTATTTAACACACTTCCTGACACAACTAATTCGTGAAATTTTGCACAGTCACTAAAATCGGAAGACAATACAGTATTCCACCATTACTTTTGTAAATATCCACACGTAGAAGATGCGGGGATAAAAATTGATTAAATATATTTTCCAACCGGCACCTCCAAAAAAGTAGAATACAAAAGGTTTTCGCCTGATTAGAGACTTCTACGGGAAGCATCACAGTAGGGTATTCATGCATGATAATAATTTAATTAAAATATGACTAAAAAGTCGAAAATAAAAAATAAAAAAAATTTTAAAAACTTTGAAAACTTATTTTTTAGTACGACTTTGTAAGAAAAGCAAGATTTTACAAATTTTTTAAATTTTTCTTATTATCTGCTTTCACGGTGCATATAAATAATCATGCAATACTTAGAAAAGCGCTTTCTATTTTAATTTGTTTTTCAGGTATGATAAATCGGTTTCTTTCACTGCCTATTTTTCAAATACTGGTCAAACTTTCATATAGTATGTACTTGGTGCATTTTGATGTAATTTTATATTTTGTTGGTGGGAAGAAATATCCTGAGTATTTTTCCAACGTAAAAGGCGTAAGTGGTACTTTTTACTATGACGTTTAATGTTTGTAAATTAAGTAAGAGCAATGCAGAAGGAAAAAGTAGTGGCGCTACGCTTTGCTCAATTAGTAGCACTCTTTACAGCCCTGTAACTAAGTAACGAAAGGCTATGTTACAGAAGGTAAAATTTGCTTGAAAGAACTAAATATATTGTCTAAAAGTTATTTGTGGCATTCTACGACTATTCTTTCGTATTATTTGGGTTTTCTACCACATGTATTATCCCTCTTCAAAAACAAATCACCGAGTCTGCAAAATAATATCAAAGAGGCTCTAATACAAAACCAATACCCCATTTGTTGATAGAGTTTTCATAAATGTTGAAAATAGGGACAATCAGGTACGACAGAAACCTGAAAGCCATTATACAGCAACAATTCCTTATGTATACGGACTATCAGAGAAGCTACCCCGTATAGGTGACAAATTTGATGTTAGGACGATATTTCAAACGGGGAACACGTTGAGATCTATTTTAACAAAAACAAAACCGATAAACCGGGAGCAGAATTCAAAAAAATGTATTTAGGTACAATATCCCGTGCGAATGTGATAAATGTTATGTTGGTGAGTCATCCAGACCTTTCAGTGTGATGTTGGATGAGCACAAGAATTACATTAGAAAGAATGAAATTCATAAATCAAAGATTTGTGAACATGCTTGAGAAAACGCACACACAATAAAGTGGGACTCGGCATAAGTTTTAACAAACGAGGCAGATAACAAAAAAATAAAAATTAAAGAATCAGCAATAATCTTATTAAATGAAGATAAATGCGTATCGAATTGTTCTGTAGATATTTGTACAACCTGACTACCAATGTTAAAAGAAGAACTTAACAAACTCAACATTATCTAAAAGAATATCATCAGTTTTGCGTAAGACGTAAGAATTTATGGAAATAACATAAACAGAATCTTAAAGCTGTATATTTATCATGCACAACAAATAAGAGTTCTTCGAAAAAAGCTTCGAAAACGGAAAGAGACTACTTTTCGAAACGCCAGCAAAATACATTATTTCTGTGTTTATTCCGATTTATATTATTTGTAAAAAATAACCTCAGACTGTTCCTTTGACGTGAACGTCTCGGGCGCAGAGGGTTTCTCCAGTAATTCTATTATTTTGTACACTCTATGATTTGTTTTTGAAGAGGATAATATATGTGGTAGAAAACCCAAATAGAAGAAAGAATAACTAAATATATATATATTAGAAAATAGTCCTTATTCAGACACAATTTTTAAGTTGAACTTCTTTTACCAATATTTTTGATAGATTTTGAATGCATCTTGGCTGTCTAAGTTCGATGAAATCACATCTATCATTATCAGGGTTTCATTGAAGAGCGGCGGATTATTTTTGGGTCATATGATTTACAGACTAATATAATGTAAAATTAACAAATATTTTGCTATCATTTTGATACTTTTAAGTTAATCGTCATTATTGTTTATTTTATTACCCTTATTTCGCTTGCTATAGGTCAATTATGAAGCCATCTTTATTAGGTACTGTAAATCTAGATGAACAAATAATAATAATAATAATAATAAACGTCTTTATTTATAACCACAGAATAAAGTATACAAACATATTTATACAATAATTTGGCTTGAAAAATGTGGCATAAAAGGGCGAAGTTCAATTTCTACAATACAAGTACTGTAAAATCTGTTCTACTACTTAACCCTGAACGGCTGCAATAGTAACGGACAGACCTCGACGCAGATAGTCGTCGAAGTCTAGCCAGCACGATTCCAACCAAACTAACCTACAACACTAAAAAGAAAAAAAATGTATTTAATTTTATATTATCGTTTTAGGTTCATGATTTCATCGGAGATTTATTTTTTACTTTTGTGGTAGGCGCCATCTGCTGTTTATTATTTGAGTCTCCATTCATAGCTGTCAGCAGGATTATAATCAATAATCAAGGTAATATTTTAATGAAGAATTTTTCATATTATTACTGAAACTGAACGATCATTGTGGTCAATGACCATGTAAAAATTTTAAAACAATGGAGAGATTTAATTGAAGTAGTTTGCTACCACGAAATGAGTAATTGAAAATTTAAGGTATGTGAAATTAGTTGATGTTTACAGTTTATTAGTTGGGATCTGACACTTCATTTTATGTAAAATTTTTAGAACAAAGCTCAAACATTAATAATAGAGAAAACTTAGGCATTTACTGTATAATAAAAAAATGTAAAAATGTATAGTGTATACACACTTTGGAATAAATTATTTATCTATGAATACGAAAATATTTCGTAAAAATCGACGGACAGGTCGATCAATACTTTAAATATTGCATCTTCTGTTTTAATTTTTGTAGCTGTGACGTCATCGCTGCTTCCGTTATGACATCGTCTACTTTTTAAAATGGAACATAAAAAATTCAAACACCCATACTACGTAGTGTCTAGAGTTCATAAGATTAGAGCTACAGACATTTAAGAATGTTGTTTTTTGAAGTTAAATAATTCTTGTTTTATTGTGATATTTTACAATAAAATATCAACTGAACGGTAAATAATAGCATAAATAATTAAGATATCTTGATGAAGTATTTCCAAATAGATGGATTGAAAGAAGCGGTAGTGTTGAATGGCCACTAAATTCACCGGATCTTACTCCGCTAGATTTTTTCCTTTGGTGACCATCTAAAAGCGTAATGTACAAATGTAAACCTGACAAAATTAAAGAATTAAGAAATACAATTAGATACGAATGTTATAACATTTCTCAAGAAACTATAAATAAAATTTAGCAACAATTCGTCGAACATTTGGGATACTGTCGAGCACAAGAAGGTTTTCAATTTGAATATTTGATTAGTTCATTCTTTACGTAATTATTTACTATTCATTTGCTATTTTATTGTGAAATATCACAATAAAACAAAAATTATTTAACATAAACATATTTTCAAATATCTGTAGATCCAAAGTTATGACCTCTAGACCCTAAGTAGTAGAGGTCTGAAAATGAATAAATATACAGGGTGTTTGATTAAAAAAGTAGATAACGCCATAGTGATGACGTCATAGTTATATTATATGACGAAGATAATTTGTGGCATATCTGTCATTTTTCCCCCCTTCCAGTTTCACCGGAAATGACCCTAACTGTTGATTCTTAAATGGAACTTTCTGTATATTATTATATTTTTGGAATCCTTGAAAAACGCTGAGTACGATGATACCCCATAAGTGACGTTTCAACTCCATGAAAAAAATTTGACTCGAAATTTGTTGGTGCATCTAGAGCACCATGACCAGGAAAAAATGCTTATAATAGACCGGTGTGGTGTCAGATCTCGTCGGCCATCAAAGGATCTCGCACAAAACTAATGGAAAAAAAAAGTTCTCTGAAGTTGGCTGAAATTTTGCAGAAAGATAGTTTTCAGCATGCTGATCAAAAATCTTAATGGGCCCAAAAATCCGGCTATGCATAGAGATATCAGGCCTCAAAGTGGGCCTTTTAGAGTTCTCCGAGGAGGGACAACTGAATAACTCTCACAAGTCAACATATCATTTTAATAATATCACATACTAAGTGAAGGTATACGAGGGTTTTTGGGATCGCTTGTCCATGCAAGGTCACCTAGAGGTCGTTTCATGATCGATTCAAAGTCCAATCGAGAAAAAGTGTACATGTGTCTTCATGTACACATGTTTGTGTGTATGTGTCTTTTAATTTCTGCTCTTACATATGGAAAAAATGTCTGCCTTACACGTTCAATAATACTGTCAGTATTTTTAAGTATTGACAATATTATTAATCGTGTATGGTCCCTATAACATATTTCTTGTTTATATAAAATGTTTTTCTGCTTTCAAAAAATAAATTTGAAACAATCTTTATAAATAATATTTTATTTTTAGAAGATAATTTAGATAATGAAGGCAACGAATGATTTTTAAATTATATAAATTTTTATAACTACATTTGTAATAAAAGTTTACCCATATTATTTTCCCGTTTAAGTTACGTATGGATTAATCTTGATCTATAACATCTATCTGTATAAATTTAAAGCAAGTGAACAGATGATTACTATCAGTTATCATCATTCTTTTAGTGATAAAAGTAGCAGACAAAATGTGAATATAGAAAATCTCTGGGAGGAAACAAACAAAAAACAAATTATATTTAAATCGCAGTTTCAGTTTCTCATTGTTTTCTATTTTTTTAGCCATTGGAAAAGAATTAGTGAAAAATGCGATAGAATCGAAGATGAAACGTAAGAAGAATTGTGCTGTGAATGTTCATCCCTATGACGAGGAAAAATTCATTTCAGACAAAGAGTTCAAAATGTTATAAGTTAATTAGTATCTACTTAATTTTCAGTCGAATTATGTAAACAAAATACTAATAATAATAAATACTTTGATTCTACAATAAGTTTACAGATATTAATACAATGAATGTGGCAAAGACGATGAAGCTCAAATATATAATAGCATTCTAGATTTTCTCTAAAAATTTTTAAGATTCCATAGATATGCTACCATACTAGTAATATTTCTTAAAATTAAAGAAAAAGGATTATTAATCAAGAAAATTAACTAGAAGACGTGAAATTAAAAATAGATACTCTATTTGCATTGCTAGTTAAATGTGTTATTTCAAATTAATAAAGAAAAACGAATAACAAACCATTACTTTTAATGTTGGCACACATATTGGAAAATCATATTTAAAACATACGATGGTGATAATTTTTGAACATGATTATACAGTGAGGTCCACAAATAACGGCTAAATTCATTATCTGCGTAATTAACAATTTATGAGTGAAATCCTAAAACACGTAAATTTTTATTTCCAAAATGACATTTTTTGAGCATAATTTTATTCCTCCCATTCAACCCCCTTGGAGTAACAGCTACCCCTTTGACATTTCTAAATAGAAGGAGGGTGCGTGTGACAGCTCATTTGAAAGGGTGTTTAGCTCTATCCAGCAATATAAGATTTTTTGAATTTCTCTAATTATTTTATTGAAAAACATTTTTGTCGTTGTTACTTAGTGAACAAAAGAACGTGAAACAGTTTAAATCAAATGTTCAAACTGGGCGCCCGTAGCTTCTTGACAATAATGGAGGCGTTGCTGAAATTCTTACAAAACATTTTGTATCGGTTCCGGGGTGACTTGATTCATTTCTTGCTTTATTTTGTGTTTTAATTCATCGACGTTATTTGGTCCATTTGGTCTTTCGATTTTAAGCAAACCCATAAAAAATAGTCAAGCGGGGTCAAATCGGGAGAACGGAGAGGTCACTTAATTTCACTGCGTCTACTAATCCATCTATTGAGAAAAACTTGATTGAGATAGGCTCTTACTTCCAATGCAAAATGTGGTGTGAACACGCCGATGCCTCTCATATTTAGCGTTCTAGACCCAATTGGGCATTATGAACAAGCACAAGAATAAGAGCTATGAGGCTTCTCGTGCACATAATTTGTAGTAGAATGAAGTTCTGGGGGGAAGGGTTGCACTTAAAAAGGTTGGAACAGGATAAATTGCTCACCCTCTATAAGCTCCTGCTGATTGCTTTGACCAATTTCCACATGGTAATGCAGCTAGCACTTTGTATTTTTGAATTCATTATTGCTGGCAGGGTCAAGAGCTACACCCTGTATAATAAACGTTTGATGCTTTGAATGTAATTGGTTTAAACTCAAGAGGTTGAATTTATTTGAATTTAATTTTGACTGTTTTGTCAGGTAGTTTCTCAACACCCTGTCTCTACTTCTATACTCAAAGTATGCAAGATTTAAGCTGAAGCGCTTTTGTTTAATTTAAAAAAATTTAATTGGAAGACCAGAGATTTTGAAACGCACTGTATGTAGCTGTTGCAGATTAAAACACTTTGTTTTAAACGGTATTAAAATATTAATTATTAGAACGAACACAAGTTTAAATATAATAAAATTATTATTCTTTTTACAGTTATGAGTTGGTAACTTTTCGACAACAAATAAATTCCGGCTTGGGAGATTTGATTCGATTGAGATTTGCTTTAAAAATGTCAAAAATTCATTAAAGATTAGGCGCGCTGTGGCAGATCTGATTAAATTAAAAAGTCTTTTTTACTTGGTTCGGCCAAGGAAACGTATGAGCACGAGCTACACTGGCTAGATGCAGAATTACTAATTTCGGATACTGACACTGACTTGCCTAAAGCGTGTTGAGCTCGGCCTTTTGTACGTTTTACTATCGTTTCGTTTGTTGTACCCCGTGAGTCGTGCACAAACGTTTCTACACCCATTTTATTCTAGAAAGTCGGATCACGCCATTCAGAGCGGGCGAGGGTTGCGTAATATTGCGCAATATTGCATCATCTTTGCAAAAAGTTAAAATTTGAAAATGGGAATTACATGATTGTTTGGGCAATAGAAAGAGTAATCGTTTGGTAATTGCAATGATACACAAATCGGTTTTGGTTTAGAAGATATTGCATGAAAATGAATTTGGATATATTGATTCGTCCTCGTAGAATCATTTTTTTTATACATTTATTTAACGTCGGCCTATTTCCGCTACTGAAGCCTAACACCGACGCCTGTAGGCGAGCTAGCTCCAACCAGGAATTTTGCCGAACCTCTTCCCTTAAGAAGAGTAGGGACCGACGGCTTTACATCCCCTCCGAAGAATGGCATATCCCCTATACAACCCTCGCCTAAGGTTATATAGCTTCAACGCATACACTGATATACAAGCCGCTGGAAGATGTATGTGGTAAGGACGCGGTCTTCGTTGGAACGGTCACCCATCCTCGTAGAATCATGATTTACGCACGCACGTAATGTTGACTTTGGATTGTCTCGCGTGTCGATGCCTGAAAGGGGTAAATAAGTAGTTGAAATGAAATGAGCTGGTGCGTTGGAATGAGAATAACTTGTGATATTATACTGGAAATGTGGATTGATATGAAATAGATAAATAGTTAGGGGGCGATTCGAGTAAAGGTTAAAGTTCAATAGAAAATGAGTTGTAAAAAGTTTATGAATATGAATTTAAGATTTATACCAGAGGTACGAAAAGTAAATTGGGTGTCGAATGCTATCATATGGGGTCGGTATTTTTTAAGTGAGTTATTTGAAAAGTTTATTTCGTAAAATTAACGAATGAAATATTTCAAAGGTTTTTTTGATTGTTTTAGGATATTTTAGAATTATCGAAGTTTCGTCAATTTTTTCAGATATTTTGTGATGTAATTGAAGTTTTTGCTCTAAATGAAAATGAAAGGCACTTTTTTATTAGTGTTTGTCCTTTTGGACCGAAAGATATTTTGACTATTTTTACAAATTTTGTTTTGCATTTTCTTATAGGGAATGGAATGTACTATAACAGGTGTAGCTTCGTCCTGCTGATACCAAATATTTATATCAATTTCAATAGGGTTGTTATCATCTGGGAAAAGTATTATTTCAAATACATTTAAACATTTTCAAATTTAATTTTCTTGATGAAAAATATACAAAATTCAAAAAACCTTATTTTGTTAGATGTATATGACTGATGGTCGAGAGGTGAGCGCACTTGCCTCTCACTCAAAAGTTCCGGATTCGATCCCCGGTCGTGGCAGTGGAAAATACTGTGAGAGGGATTTTGGATTTGGGTGTGTGTCCCTTGTCTCTAAATGTGTAGCCCTCTCCCACACAAGGCTCTTCTAGAGCCTTCCGGGATAAAGGGGGTCGTCATTACCTGTGGTGTATTTATTATTATTTATTTTTATAGAAAATTAAAAACCCTTTCAAATGAGCTATCACATGCACCCCCGTTCCATTTAAAAATTTTAAAGGAATAATTGTTACTCCAAGGGGGTTGCAGGGGGAAGTATAAAATTATGCTTGAAAAATGTCATTTTTGAATTAAATATTGACGAAATTGTTAATTACGTAGACAATGAATTTATCCGTTACCTATGGATCTTACTGCGTAATAATAGATGTAGGTATGGATTATAGTCAACCAGACCGCAGACAGGGGCCCATTGTGCTTAGACATCTACAGTTTAGCGCGGACTCCAAACAATCGTTCTCGGCTGATTGATCACCCACCCTTGTGCGTACTCCCACCTGCGAGGAGGCCTACCTCAAGAGATGTTTGTCGAGCGGCACAGGGGGTTGTGAAGTCACACACAGCCTCAAGGTCCTATGACAACGACAGACAGCCCAACAGGGGAGTCTCCAACCTCACTAGCAGGTTGTTAATTGCCCCAGGATTTCCTCAGGCAACAGCCTAATGAGGATTTCTTTTTTGATAAAATAAAAAAAAGTTTAGCTTGAGACTCTTTGAGACATGCTCGTGTTTAAATTAGGTTGGGGTTTTACGATTTTTCGAAATTGATACGAGAATTAGTTAACCCTGCATACTGTTTTTAGAAATTAAGTTAAAGATTTGTTTAATACGAAAATAAGGCACCGGTTACATCGACGTTAAAATTCCAAAGTCGAGCCAACGGTGGGGTCCCAACTAGAAGTCAGTGTGTGACGTATGAAAAACGTCGTGCCAACTCTTACCTACACCAAACTGGTCAATAAAATATGAGTTGCTACAACGTCGGAGACTGACTTATCATCGTTGAAATTGTTTTATTCCATTGTATGTCGGTAATATTCGGGGCTCAATCTGGCAAGAGAGTCAGACTTTAGTAAAACCAACCAACTTTGTTTACCTAACCTGTCATAATTTGTTTAGAACATGGATATATCATGAAACATAGTTGCCATTTAGAATAATATGTTAATTTTAGACCAAAATTCAAACAAAACAAATTTTATTGATAAATTTATATCGGCTAGGTCTAAAAAATAGTTACTCTTTAAGAATTACATATTCAATTAGAGATAGATTTACATTAGAAAAAAAAAGTTGTCCTATTTTTTTCTGCTCACGACAGTACATACATATACAAATTTACGAATATGAAAATGTATCTCACCAACGTTTTACCAAGGTCTAACCGACGTTGGTAGGTTACCGAAAAATTATACACTTATTTAGGCAGTCGCCAACGTTTCATCGACGTTGGTAAATGACTAAAAAGAACTAAATCTGTTCGGCCGGTTGCCAACGTCTAACCGATGTAGAAAGGTTACCCTTAAGATAACCAGTTCTATTTAGTCAGTTATTAACGTCTAATCAACATTGGAAGATTACTTAAAAACACACCAAATCTAAATGCTTAAGTCATTTTATGACTTCAAACCAACGTTGGTAGGTATTCCTAACTAAAGTAGTAGGTTTGCGAGGTCCAAATAACGTTGCTTCGAGATCAATTCATGATTAGAAGATCTAAGTTACCATCCGACTACTATTTGTACTAATTTTGATATTAGAATTAATAAAAAAGTGAAATGTCGGTGAAATGTTGCTTGGGGTAATTAACGTTATAGAGTTAAAATTTGTTTTAACGTTGTTTATATTCCGAAAAATGTTTAATGTTTTTAGAAAAAGAGTTTTCGTTTGTGAAAGTCGCTATTGTTGTGTTTTTGATTTTCACTGTCATTTATATATACCTAATTTCTTTCCACTTAAGTCTTCTTCATGTGTTGAATTTTTTGCGTCTCTTAATTTCTACTATTTATTTCCTATTCATGTAATTAGAACACAACCTTGATGCCAATGCTAACTAAAAGTATAAATTATATCAAGATATCTAATCTGTAAATAACACCTACAATTGTTTTTTCTTGCAAATGTAATAATAACTATTTCTCAAAACAGTAAGTTTTCGCACGAAGAATTAATTATTATTTACATTGACATTTTGTGTTCACTGATAACAAAGACAATACTTTCGTAACATACCATTAATATTTTGAGTATTAGTTGTGCTTAAAGATCCGTGTGAGCATGAAGCTGCAAATTATCATTTTAATATTAGTTGCAACTACGTATGTAGTGAATTCACAGTTAATAAATTCAAATCAAGACTTTACAGAAATATTAGAAAGTATAAATAATAATAACAACCCAAGTAATTTGCAACTACTAAATTTGATAGATTTCTTACAACAATATTCAAATGTTCAAAATGCTGCACAATCTATTATTGCAACAGAAAATGAATGTACACGTCAACTGAAACTATTTTACGAAGGATTGATGGAAATGGAGGAATGGGCTTTGAGAAGTAAGTATATATGAATAAATGTGAATATAAAATCTGACATAATTCAAACACTTATCACAGACCATTACATGGTATCATTATCCATCCATTTTAAAGAGCTTACTAATAATTAAAAGAAAATATGATACAAACAACCAGAAAACTATTAAAACAATAAATTACAAAAAACTGTATCAGGTACTAGCAAAATAAGAATAAAAAAAAAGTGATACAATGTAATGATGCTGAACAAACGTACATGGCATTTATAAATAAACTTAAAACGTTTGTAAATGTAGCAACAAAAATAATACGCCAGAAAAATAAGTTAAAAAATTAAACAGTGGATTACATTTGGACTAATAAACTCTATAAGACATAGAGATCAGATGAAAAAAAATATGTTAAGGACTGGAACAGAGGAAGCCATCAAACAATACAAACAATGGCGCCGAAGAGAGTTGACGTTAAATCACCGGCTCCTTGCAAAAGGTGTTTTAAAGTGGCCCAAACAGGGTTAAAGTGCATTAAATGCAGAGTAGTCACCCATAGTAGTTGCATTGGTCTTATGAAAAATATAAGAATAATTGACGATCGATTAATAAACTGTTATGAAAATGATACGCCTGATAACCTCTCTAGTGAGGGTGTTTACAATGCGTAAGAAGAAATTACACTTGGCGTGAGTAGGATTGAGATATCTTATTTAAAAGAACTGTTAAAACATAAGGACCTAATTATACAAAATCAAGAAATTGCTATAAAAGCGTTAAATGAACAAATAAAATTATTGAAGGATGTTGATTATAATTCATCAGATAATAAAGTTCAGGTATCGCCCTCTGGCGCTAGGAGGACCCAATTAGAGGTACCAGTGTCTGTGAATGCCGCTGTTAAACAGAAAACCGCAACCCAACTACGACCGGCAAATCCTATCACCAGTTGTCAAAAATCATCTGATCTCGAAGTAACAAAAACAAATCAGCACATAATAACGCCCAATGACACGTCTAAACCCATTCATGAAGCCGAAACTTTACTAAAATGCCAGGAATTTAATTTCTTAAGTTGGGGCGAGCGTAGGTGCGTCTTTACTATGACATACTTCGGTATGCGATGTAAAGCAACGACAGGTGCAATTAGTACTTGGATGGTTGACCATTCCAACGGAAACCGCGTTCTCGCCTCACACATCTTCCAGTGGCTTGTATATCAGTGTATGCGCGGAAGCTGTACAACCTTAGGCGAGGGTTGTATAGGAGATATACCATCCTTCGGAGGGATGTAAAGCCGTCGGTCCCTTATCTATTAAATGTTAAGCAAGTAAAAGATCCCTACTCTTCTTAAGGGAAGAAGGCAAAATTCCTGTTGGGGGTAGCTCGTCTACAGGCGTCGATGTTAGGCCTCAGTAGCGGAAATAGGCCGACGTTAAATAAATGTACAAAAAAAAAAAGTGTCTCCTTTAACTCCAAAGTTTTCAGTCTATCAAATAATGAACTGTGCATACTGTGTCAAACGCATTTGCCAAGTCTATATATACTACAAGACTCATTTTATTCTTATTTAGTTTAGTTATTACTTCAGTAGTTAGATCATAAACGACATCCTTAGCACATTGAGACTATTTGAGAATTATTTAACTAACAGAAAGCAACAGATAAAAATTGAGGAAACTTTCAGTAACTCTCAAACAGTCCCAATAGTTGTACCGCAGGGTACTGTATTGGTACCGCTGGTATTTCTTATATATATTAACGAAATTAGAAATACCAAATAATGTAACTGTAATCTCATATGCAGATGACAGCGCTTTATTTACAGGAGCAAATTGAACAGATCTCCAATTGGCTAGAGTTTAGTTCTTTAAGTTTAAATATCAAGAAAACAACATGTCTAGCTTTGTTCTCCTCAGCTGCTGATCAACTTGTTCACAATACACTAGAAATTCACAAAAAATACTGCAATGAAATTTTGGCTTCGTTATAGAATATCATAGTATAGGATAGGATAGGATGAGATGGGATGGGATGGGATGGAAAGGGATAGGATAGGATAGAATAGGATAGAATAGGATATGATAGGATAGCATAGAATAGAATAGAATCGAATCGAGTCAAGTCGAGTAACATTTTGTGAGCCTTGTGTATAAGTTTCATTATTGTCGATCTTTATATTTAATCTGTGGAAATCAGGTAAATTATTGCTATAAGATGTAAAAGGGACATAGTAAGTTTTTGAATAATTAACTGTTAGGAACCTGTTGTCAAAGAAGTGGATAATATTTTTAAAATCGAGTTCAGCTTTCCCTTTAAGACTCCTCCAGTTACTATCAGAATATATTATGGTAGTGTCATCGGCAAAACTTACTATGTCAACACTCAAGGGTAAATCAAATAGATCGTTCAAGTACATATTAAGAAGAATTGGTCCTAAGACGGTTCCTTGTGGTACACCATATTCTACCGTCATTTTATTACTGAAGGTGTTGCCAATATTTACACATTGTTGCCTATTCGGCAGATAATTATTTATTAACATGTGCGGAATGCCCCTAAACTCTATATCCTCCAATATCTGCAATAATTGAACGTGACTAACTGTATTGAAGGCTTTCGCGAGGTCAACGAAAATACACAGCGTTCGTTTGCTGATATTCATATACTTATAAATCCTTGTAGTAAGATAGGCTATTGCGTCTTGCCTTGACTTCTGCTCCCTGAAACCAAATTGCTTCAACTTATTTAAAAAGCCAGTAATTCTGTTTTTCAATATTTTCTCAAAAATTTTAGCTATGTTGGAGATAAGGGAAATAGACCGGTAGTTTGTCACGTCCAGTTTATCTACATTATTTTAAATAAGTTTTATTACAGCTATCTTAAATGCCGACGGGCAGTTACCTGTCTCAAAACATTTATTGATAAGGTACTTTAAAGGTGCTGTTATTTTAGAAGCTGTTTCCTTCAGTATATATGATGGTATGTTATCAATTCCAGGTGCTTTATTTGATTTTAAATGAGAAATTGTTTCGACTATTTCGATTTTACTCGTATCCGACAGATACTTTAAGTCCTTATGTTTTGATAAGTATTATCCTTTTATAATTGAACTATTTTATCAGCGAGTGTTTCACCTACCTTTGTGAAATAGTTTACAAAAACATTACACATTTCCAGTTCATCACTAGTTATTGTACCCTCCTGGTTTCTAATTTTAGATATTTGATCCTTACTCTTTTTTGCCCCAGATGTGAATTCTTTGACACAGTGCTAGAATTTTTTTGAGTTATTTAAATTTTTTGGTAATTTCATTTTGATAATAGACCCTCTTAGCAGTTTTTAGTAATTCTCTAAGTTTATTACGGTACTGTTTAAATTTATTTATATTATGTTCACCGGGATATTTTTTTGATAATTTGAATAGTTCTGTTTTTTTATTTAAGGATTTTATAAGACCATTGGTTATACAAATTGATCTCTTCTTTTCAGAACTTTTTGATTTAACTGTTTTTTTACAAGTTTCAGTATAATTTTAAAATTTAGTTATAAACAAATTAGTGGCAGTTTCTACATCCGAACAAACATATACATCCTCCCAATGTTCCTCGTCTAATTTATTATTAAGTTTTATCTTATCTATAAATGTTTTTGTAGTAAAGTTATTTGTTGCTTTTTTCTTTCCGTTTTCAGGAAATAAAAGCTTGCCGATTTGCGAAAAGTGATCCGTAACGTTTGTTTGGAGTATTACTGGAATTAATTTGTAATGGTTTACTTTGCAGTTAATTAATAAGTGATCAATACAACTTTTGCCATTTCCTTCCATATCATTAGTTACATTATTGCATTACATTATTACAGTAGTTACATATCATTCCATAAATGATAACTTTAGATTCAAATCGTCCGTAGACAATTTGTTATAAAAATTGCATTGCTCTATGAGACTTTTATACTCTAAAAGATTTATATGAAGTGGTGGTTTTAAAAGATATTATCGTAAGTTTCTTGTTCTTTCTCTGTTTAACTATTGTGATTTTATTTATGGTTCCTGCCATACGTTTATTTATGAAAACGTATTCAAAAAATGAATTCAATTTTATTTGAAGATTTTTCTAATTTATGTAAAGAATACTGAAAACTGGGAAAAAATTTTGGTGGTACTGATGTATCTCGAAAACTATTGCAGAAAATATACATATGCATTCCTGTGAACACAACCATTAAAATAGCTAGACTTCTTAAAACATGTGGGTTAATGACTGTCATTTATTTTTAAATATTCACCAAATATTAATCGCATTTCTTTTAGTGATCGATGCAACAGCTAAATTACAGTCAGGCCTTCTTGAAGGTAATATAATGCAAGTAGGACATTATGACGAATGTTTAAAAATAGAAACTTCTGTTAATGGAACTAAAATAAATGGACAATATTGTACCGCCATTATCTCCGATAGCGAAGAGGACGAGGTAAGAAATCAGAGTTTATATTTACAGTTTACGTTGTGGATGACATAAGAATTGGTATAATTGGTATAATTTATTTACATGGTAATCGTAATAGTAAAATTTGAGATTATAAGTTTTAATAATAGTTCTATAGAAATAGGAAATAAAAAGGATAAGATTATGGAATCAATTAAACTTCAAATATATTAATTTTTATTAAAATTGATCAATTTACTTTAGGACAGAGGATACATTTTTTTGGAGCAGTTCCAACCCTGGTATTTTGTCGATGAAATATCGCGTCGTCTCGTTTGACTATTTTCTTGGGGCACACATTATATCACAAGAATATAGTGTATCTTACTTATCCAGGTCGGCTTGAAATAAGAATGTTCTCTATTGACATATAAATCATGCTTGTATCTTCACGAATGACCAGTATCAATATAGTAAAATAAAAAAATATAAAAATAGGTGTCGACCTGAAACTAACAGCAAAATCAATTATTTCTTCACTATTATCTTCCTTTTATCTTTAAAATGGATTAATTAAAAGTTGAAAGGGAGACTGAGAAAACGGCTGGTTGGTATGAGTAATCTAACATGTTTTGTTGGTTTTATAGTTAACCTTTAGCAATTCTTTCAGATGATTTTGTCAGAAGGGTCCTTAAATACTCTAATATATAATATTAATTAATAATTTTGGTTGTCATTGAGCATATCTAGTGATATGAGTTCGGGCCCACCTACTGCGAAGTAATTTTCTATTATAAATTATCCCCAAGAAGTGGTTTGATCCCACTATAAACTGTAGGGCCCCGTCTCCTTCACTCAGGTAAATCTAGATCTATTAGACTTAAAAAGGTCATTCAGATGACTTGGAAATCGGTTAAGACAAAAAAAATTGATACATATCATTGGAAAACTGGCAGTAGTATTAGTAGATAACATGAATTATAAAGTGTAGTATAATTATGTGTTGGACTGTTGTAAATTATAAAACTGTTTGGCTTTCATTAGAAAGTTTTATAATGAATTAATTTTGGATAGGTATTGTTTAGATGTTAATAATAGGTAAACAATACATAAATACAAAGATAACTTTAGATTACTTAGTTCTTTAAACATTTACATGGTGTTCGAGACAAAACTACGAAATATAACTAATAGATCAATCAATTTACATGTAAGAAAGGATGATCTCAGGATGAGCAGCCTTGTCAAAGGATTATAACAACCCTTACAAAAAATAAAATCCAAATCCCTATTAAAACCGATCTAAACTTAAAATATTTTAAACCAATGATGCATATCATACCATTGCCAGTTTGCAGGAAAATCATTGTGTCAAAAAAACCAATGCATTTCCCAATAACATTAAATTTGAATTTAAATGGATTATTTAGCTAATTTATTAAGATTATTTTGGCTACTAAAATTATGTATAATAAACATGATAGACAAGAAATTCCAAACCTGATAAAGAAATAACAAATTATCGTTGACAAATAGTGAGACATATTTTATTAGTATAAATTGAAAGATAATAAATTTATCATTCAGCATTCAGATTAATTACGTTTTATTAATATTGAATTCTTAATTTGAGGAAAATAATACATTCGTTATTACAACATGTTATTTTATTGAATAAGATAACGCCTGTTTCCATACATCAACTTGAGTTTTGTATACGCTTTTTTCATACATATGGACCTTTTATACTGTTCAACCCCTGAATATTATCATCATCATCGATTTTACTAATTACATTTTTTTTATTTCTTTTCTAATTTCTAATAATCTTATCTGCCTATCATCTGAGGCTGTTGGTTATCACGTTGGCCCATCTAATTTTATCCAGGGCTGTTCTGAATAGAGTTATAGTATTAAGTCCAGATCACTGTCTAAGATTTCGTAACCATGAAATGCGGTGTCGCCTTGGGCCTCGTCGTCCTTCTAATTTTCTTTGGAGAATGAGTTAAAGTAAGCGGTATATTGTATTCATCATAACATGGCCAAAATATTCCGTTTTTCTTTCGTCATTAGAATCTCCTTGCTCTTATTTATGCGCCGTAGTACCGTGTTATTTGATACACGATATTCTTAACATTCCGCATTAGCACCATAACTCAAAGGCCTCCCTCAATGCGTTTGCACGTGGCTTCTGTGTGTTTAAATTAAGATTACAAATATTTTCCTCACCTTGTTGAATGCATTTCTTCTCGATATGGCGTCTGATTTCTCTGGAATGATCCCATTCTCTATTTAAGCTACAACCCAAGTATGTAACATGCTCTACTTCCACTAGCACTGTGTCGTTGACTGTGAACTGGTTGTTGTTTGCGTGGTTTTTGCCGATAGTAAGAAGTTTTTCTTCAGTTCAATTTCATTCCGTATCATTTACTTGTACCCACGACCTGGTCAATCAGACTCTGCAGGCTCTCGGCGCTGTTTGCGAGTAGTACAGTATCGTCGGCGTATCTTAAGTTGTTGATTACTTCGTCGTTGACAATAACACCCTCTTCTACGTTGTGAAATACTACCCTAAACAACTTTTTGAGTAGGCATTAAACAGTGCCTATAGGTGACAATATGCATCCCTGTCGAACCCCTCTTCTGACGTCAAATTCTTCTGATGTTTCATTTTCTATCCGGACCATAGCTTTTTGTTCTATATACAGTTTAGATATTACACGCAAATCTGTACTATCAATACCAATATTCTGCAGCATTTCGAGAAGTTTCTCGTGTTGGATCTAGTCAAATACCTTCTCGTAGCCTATAAAACAGATGAAGGTATCACAGTTGATATCCCGTGCTCTCTGTACAAGTACCTGTATGCTAAACAACGCTCCGCGTGTCCCAAATCCGTTTGAGTTGCACTAATGTTTTCTTCGAGTTTTTTATATATGCGATTGTGAATGATCCGAGTATTTATTGGCGTTTGTTTTCTTTGGGAGTGGTATGGAAGTTAACACCAGCCAGTCCTTTGATAGTTGTCCGCTATCGGATATGTTATTAAACAAATTTGTTACTATCTTCAAATGTTCATATTATAACAGTTTTAAAATTTCTCCGTGTACTAGATCTGGTCCGACTGCTTTATTGTTCTTAAGTCGCTTGATTGCCATGTGTACTTCGTTTGTGGTAATTTCTGGACCGGTATAGTCTGGAATGTGGGTTCGATTCTATCTTCGTCTTCGAATAGATGTTGCATGTATTCCTTCCATGTTTGTAGTTTTTCTTCGGTTTCTATGATTGGTTAATTATTTACATCTAATAATATGCTAATACTCTGTGTTTTTGTGATTTCTGTCGTGCTTCGCCTGAAGAATTTCTATCTCTGAGCATTTTTCCTGTAGCCACATTTCCTTCGCCTCTTTGATCTTTCTTATTACTAATTTTTGTAGTTCACTATACTTATTTTTCTTTGTTTTTGTTTCTATGTTGTAGTCTTCTTTCATTAAGTTCAAGATCTCGTCGGTCATCCAATCTTTCTTGTTCCGATTTCAAGTTGTTTTCTGTCAAGAGTACGACACAGTCCTTGATCGAGCTCCATAGTTTTCCTACCTCTCTTCCCTTATTAATCTGTTCTTTTATTTTATCGAGGTTGTTGTTAAGGTATTTCTTAATTTCTTGTTTTATATCATATTTTTTTTTTAGTTTTTGTATGTCGATTTTATGTACTTTTTCACTGTACTTCCTTTAAATGTTGCCTCGTTGTTGCTAGTAAAATGTTGTGGTCGGACGGGATATCTACCCCGGGGTATGTCTTTGCTGCCATGATTGCGTTTCGGTACCGCCTGTTTATGATTACAAAGCCAATTTGATTTCTTACTATTCTCTATTATCCGCTGGAGATCTCCACGTGTACAATATCCTGTTAGGCAGTTGAAAGTAGGTGTTCATTACTGCGTAATCATTTTCCTGGTAGAATTATACTAGCCGGTCTCCTCTATCATTTCTTATACCTAGTCCGAAGTTTTACCGCACCTTGACCAATCTTAGCATTGAAGTCTCCAAGAATTATGTTGAATTCTTCTTTCTTTGTGTTTTTTATTGTGTTGTTCATTTGTTCATAGAAGACTTCTAGTTCATCTTCTGTGCTCTCTGACATTGGAACGTATGCCTGTATTATATTTATGTTCATTGGCTTTGCTGAAATCTTTAAAAGTGCAGCTCTATTTGAAACAGGTATAAATGCAGTCACCGCTCTATGTATTTCTTTGTTCACTACTATAGTTACTCCGATTCTGTTGCTTGATGTGTTGCCTCACGAGTAGTATACATAACATGATGTTCAATAATAGCGCATTGGCCTGTGTTCGGCCATCTTACCATGTTACATCCTAATATCTCAAAGTTTAGTTATTTAATTTTTTTTGCGACGTTTGCTGCTTTCCCGGCCTAATATAAACTTCCAACATTCCATGTTCATATGCGTCTTTCGTATTTTAGTTTAATATTGTTGTTGGTCTTCCTATTTGTTATGCAAGGATTTCGCATGATGACGACCTGAGAAGCCTTACCATGTCTTCCCCTGCTGCAGTCCGGTTTCCGAAGTCTGGAATTGATATGTGTATCATTATTTCTACTGGCCATTGTGAATTGTTACTAGGGAATCGTTTATATTTGCTATATTTGCATATATATATATATATATATATATATATATATGTAATAGCTTTTTGCTAAAGAATAAATTGACTTACTTACCTACTACTTACCATGATTTCTAAAATTCACCGTTTTGCTCCTGTTTCCGAAATACGCGAGCGGGAAGCACCCCTAAAATGAGCCCATGGTGACCATGGCAGTCCTAATTGCTGAATCCAGTTTTTTCTTATGTTTTCGAGGTCACCGAATACGAATCTAAAGTTAGTTTTGCAAAGAAAAATGAGACGTCCATGTATAAAATCATGTTTTTGTGAAAAATGAAAGAAAAATTTTTATGGTTTTTCACATTTAACTCGCTATATCTCCGTCAGTTTTAATTATTTCATTTTGAAATTTGATGCATTTATTCTTCAAAGCATGAGCTTGAAAATAAGACCTGTCGGAAATTCCCTCGAAATTTATACATTTTGTGAGAAATTTTTAAAGTAGCACTGCTAGGTTCTGCAAATTTTTAGATACTATCGCAAAAGTTGAGTGAAGAAGTTTTGGAATTTCAAAGAAATAATTGTCTAACATTAAAATATAATGCATTATGAAGTTTTGTGGAACGTTTCACTAGTTTCAGCCTGTCATATTTAAATAAAAAAAAGATATGCGCGTTCAAATTTCAGCGCCGAGAAGGAGCGCGCGCGATCAACAGGCGTTAATTGCTTCGCCGGGGATTGGCTTTGATTATTTTGCATCATAAATCACATAGATATGTATAAACTATTTTTTTTATATGTTTATAAAATATATCGAGTGCATAAATATTGAATTTTATCCAAATGAAAACTATTTGTTGCCAAAATTATTCATTTATTTCATCAATATTACTACAACAATCCTTACAACTACAAACATCACAGCATTTCAGATGAGATACAACGCAAGGACAAGTCACATTTGAGCAAGAATTTTTACCACTGCAAGAACAGAAATATTTTTGTAAAATTTCTATTGCAGTGGGTCTTTTGTAATAATGAAAATTTAATTTTTCGCCTTTTATCGACCATCCAAACTTTGTTACGTCTTCGGAAACAATTATTAATTCAGTAGCTTGTTTCCATTCATTTACTTGCCAAAGAGTACGTAGAATGTGCTGCAACATAGCTGGTTTAGATGGGGGAAGTTTAGCGATATTTTGATTTTATAACGCGATTATAACGCTATGGCCTCATAAAAAATATTTTGAGATTCTCTCTCTTCACGCCTTGAAATATATAGGAGATCTCTCTCGCTTATGTAATTTTGATAACAAACTGCATGATAACGCGCATTGTTTTCAAATAAATTAGTAGAATCATCTAATAAATGCTGGAGATCTATGTCAGCTGCGTAGATTACTTTTTGCTTCACATTTTCAGCATTAACCTTCGATACTATCGAATGTTCGCTGTTTTTTTTGATGCTCTCTTTCTCTCCGCATATAAAACACAAGCTGGACCAATCACAAGTAGACGACTGTAGGATGAACGCTCTTATGTTTGAAATAACATCTTCATTATCTGTATTCTGCATTTTTTACCCTTGTTTTGAACTTGTTTATTCTAAAATGGAAATGTAACGCACGATTCATTGGATTTAACTTTTTGTTGTCTATTTTATCTACTATACGAACAATAAAAATGTAAAATACTTACCGAACTTCTCATAGATGTAAAGAAAACCGAAAAACGTTGATCTAACTCCGAACTGATCAGTGTGCACACTAATAAAACTGGATTCAGCCATTAGAACTGCGTGGTCACTTACTCCTATTTTTAAGCGACTTTCTGGGGGTGTCCCGCTCGCCTAAAAAGCTGTTTACGATTTATAATCTTGTGATGATGCTACTATTGTACTACTGAAAATATTTGTTCTGTTTTAGATGATCATTGAACCATACGATTTAATAAAGCTTATGTTATCATATGGATTTTGTGTACCAGCCGCGTGTAACGCAACGTACTTAAGCAAACTCGCACGTTCAACTGCTGAAGCTGTAAAATCCTCTTCTCACCTCTTCTTCCTTGAAGATTTTTGTGATACTTCTATTAAAGCCAAGCCCCTTACGACAATGGCTATTATATCCATGTAAGTATTGTTTCTGTTAACCACTGCTATAAGCAGAGTTTTCCGGCAAATGCCATGATGTAAATGTTAACTCGTAAGCTACAAATAAGGTTATGCAATGATCTCCACCAATATTTTTTTATAATAGCGTAAATGGCAAACTAAAAACATAATTTCAATCATTACTTTTAATAATCCCCAGTTGATGAAAATTTTGTTGGTGCAACGCGCATCTCAATCAATTAATCAACCAAAACAATTTATTTTAAATTAAAACAACATGATATGTAACATTAACATGAAGCGTAGAAGCAGATGGAGGGCAGGTGGGGTTGCGGTAATTTAATAAGCATTAATGCAAATAAAACAATCCAAACTACATTCGTCAGATGACGAATTTATAAAAATCGGATAGGTTATGAATGAGTTAATGTAAAATTTCATCGTGTTAACTATAAATCTAATGGATTTAAGGAATGAAGTATTTTTGGATTGCGGCCGTTAATAATTTGTTAATAATATTCTAGAGGAAAAATCAAGATATAAAGTCCTTATTTTTAGTACAAGCAACATAATCAAACTGCAACGAACAGCTGTGTACAGCAGATATGTACGGTAAAGACGCACTTACGCTCACCCCTAAACGTTTGTTAATTCTTATCACTTCAACTAAGGCGCGTGCCCCACCATATTATTTCTTCTTTATTCACATGTTCCTCTGTTACGGTTTTCTCTCTTCGATATTTTTCTAATTCATTACATTTAGACGACCAATTAATATTTGATCGAATACATTTCCTGACTTTTGATCGGAATATTCAGTTAGCTGCCGTCGTGTACTCTTTTGCAGATATAGGATCTAAACCCTACCCGTTTATTACTAATTTGCTTGCATTTGATTAAAATTAGTGGTAAAATTTTGTTTCTGGTAAATCGGACTCCTCGGCATTTATCCGAACTATTCCTTAAAGAAATAAATAGTAGATAGTTTTTTATAACATTTTTCCTGCAATTAAAATTTCAGAGAAATTACTATTTTAACATACATATAAATTTAAATCAGTCTGCATCTTTTATTGCGTATCTTTAAACTGACAATATTGATGCTTATCGTGGACTATAAATAATATTAATTCTGTAAAATTTATGGGCTTTAAATATACATTGCATTTAATCCTGATATTAATCAGGATAACCATAGTTTTGCAAAATAAACCAAAATTATGTAAAGTTTGAATGAAGACCAAATTTTCTATAGTAATATGGAATTGTAAATATAATTCTGTTGGTCCCAATCAATAGGACTTTTGTACAGATACATAATTAAAGTTGAAATCAAGGCATTTTTTAAATAGAATTACTGATGTCTTAATTCCTAAAAATATATCATCCTTTTTATTATAAAATACTATTATATTACTATTATATTGTTAATCATTGTATTTAATTTTCAGAGTAATATTTGCAACAGTGGGAATCGTTATAATTTTAAGCACGATATACGACATAATATCTCATATAGCAGATAAAAAAGGTAAGATATTATTAAACAGGTACTTTTCAAGTGATCAAGTTCAAAGTGCATGTGCGATGTGGTGTATATGGGTTAAACACTGAACTCGTATCTGTAATGAGTACGCTTACAATCTAGGTCATCTATTCTCGGCACTCAAAAAACGCAACAATAATTTTACGACCTCAATAAAATACCGGTACTCTGTACTATTTCGTTCGCAAATTGACTCGCTTACTTTTATAGGTTTTTAATGCGCGTCGGCTTGTTTGATGACAGCATGCCGCTTGGTCCAACAGTGATAATAATTATGTCGTAAAGTTTTTGTTGCGTTTTTTGAGTGCCGAGAATAGTTAAACTCGACTATACGTTTACATTAAACGTCTGCCTTTTAGACATTTTGGTGCCTCTGTGAGTTATTGCAGCATATGATGCGTCATTCCAAACCTTCCTTAATAATAACAATTTATTTGCTCAAAGAGATTTAAATCATAATATAATTTATAACCATATAGCTACATGGTAAATAAAGAAGCTCCACGGAAGAAAACTTGCGCGTGGGTTTATTTACACGATGTAATATAATATTACAAAAACAGTAAAACAATATACAACATTAACAAATATAATTTATAGATAATAATAAATAAAGTCAATTTGTTTAGATAATTTATTATATAATAATGAGCATAATGATGTGATGGGACTATGTGACGTTATATTTTTTCTTTCATTCAAGGTAGATATTGGATATAAAATCTTGCTCTGGAATGTTTTTATATCAATTAGTTGGTGGATGTACTTTCTCAGTTTACTTTTAACCCATTTTTTAATTTTACATTTGAACAGATTTATTGAATTTAGCTCCTTCAGGTTGTTGGCTATATTTACAATGATATAATCTGGGTGATAGATATGTATGGCACCTTGTTCAATTGCTTTGGAACTTTATTGTAGTGCTGCCTGTGTCTTGTTTCATGCTTATGTTCTATTTTTAATAGACCAGATTATTGTTTTTGCTGACTCATTAAAATTGATAAACAAAAAAATTTGACACAAATCAAACAGTTTTGAGTCCCGATATAATTCATCAGAGAATATAATTGTGGCTTGTTATACATCACTTTAAATTATCCGTTGTGCACAGTTTCAACGTTTTTTTAGATAATTATTTGTTATTCCTCCCCACGCTAAGGTACCTTATGAAAAATGGCATGGCCATGGTTCAATATTGCAAATTTATTTAAAGCACTTAAAGATTGGTAAGAGATATCTCAACTTATTGTAATATGGGTGTATGTGATGATTAACAGTGGCTCTTAAATATTTGATGTACTTTGCAGCCGTAATGTCGAAAGTGCTCAAGTTGCTCATATTGTACTGAAATAGTTTTATAGTTAGGTATTTCTTGTGGATAATTCGTAAATGGTATAACATTTTTTTCTTTTGATTTATAGTAAGTATTTTATATTTAAAAAAATTTATTATCACTTTGAAATCCTTTTCAACTCTTTGCTTTAGAGACACCCCAAGACGACTCCTTGTAGATGATAGCCGTATCGTCGGCAAAACTAACAACGTCTCCCTTACTCGGTAAATAAAACAGATCATTGATATATATATAGAGTAAACAATATAGGTCCGAGAACTCTACCCTGCGGTACCCAGTAATATACTTTTCTTCAGTGCTAGTAGTGTCTTCTATTTTTACACGGTGAATCCTATCAGACAAATATAATTAAAAAGGGTATTTTAATAATAGAAGGACAAGAATATTCGGCTTGGAGCTTTTCTGTTTGGCGTCTTTTAAATTTTCTTGCAGGACTTTTTCCTTCTCCCAGTCTTCTTTAACATACTCTTGAGAAAAGTATATTTTTCTTCTTTGACACGGTTTGAATTTTCAAATACTTTGCTTCTTAATTGTGTTGTTAAATACTGAACCACTACCTTTCTCCTATCTCATAGTTCTTAAATTTCACTTTTAGTTTATTATTAAATAGTTCAACTACTTGTTGAATTGTGTCGTTTTCATCTTCTTCGTTTGGGTCATATATAATGATATTATATATTTTCTTTTTCTTTCACAGGCTAATAATCTGCTCTTTTCCTCTTATAATTTATAATCTTCTTCTTTATTTTCTAAAAGTTCATTTCTTCTTTCATCCTTGAAAGATTTTAATTCTTCTGCACTTAATACACCTTTTGACCTTTAGGTTGAATATTTAAAATTTTTGATCACATTTCCTTCATATAAAATTATGCTTATAGATGACACTTTAAACGTGGTTACTTTTTAATATAATGTGTCGATAGTTTCCTTTAGAAAATACATTGTAACAAAACTTGAGGAATATAAGTTTCCAACAATACATAATGTTACATAAATCTTGTAGCTTACGTCCACCAATCCATTTGTCTTTGAGTTGGGAGACAAAAGCAAGAAGTACTATTCTATTTTATTTTACCTGCAACATAGAAATAACCCATAAAGATATGCATCATGCATTTAAAATGTTTCTATAATTTTAGCTATTGAATCGTTAATTGCCTTTTCTTTATATACAAATGGACACAAACTGTTTAAAACCAAAAACTCTGGGGAGTCTATGGGCTGTCTGAATGGAATGAGGGTGATAAGTATGTTGTGGATTGTAGCAGGACATCGGTATATGTATTCGATGATGATGCCCACAGTTAATTTAATAGATATTGGCCAGGTAATTTTGAAATATGATCAAATTAATATAAATATTTGAAAACACATTGAGCATAAGAGCATTTTAGTATTATGGAAAGGTAAAATCAGTGTTTTCTGAATAACTCATTTCCTGTCGATACTAAGAATTAAGTAGTTATTATGAATTCTGTAGAGTGCAAAATTTTGACAACTTTTTCCTGAATTTTCTTGAATGATTAATAGTTTAAAATCATTAGTGTCCCGAAAGTTTAACGATTTTCTTTTCTGGAAATGTTTTGTCCGAAATTTCAAGTGTTTCGATCAATTATTAATCATACTATTATCCTATTGATATTCATTAATTATTAAATATTTTGACAACTAATTGATAATTCCGCCCTCTTCAACACTTTTCTTCATGTTCTTAAACTCATCTTTACATCACATTCGCGGTGGAGTAATTGGTGCTTTCTTCTTATGTAGCATATGCAAAGTCGACAACCAAGGCGGCAGAATTTATTCAATTTATGGTCGTTTTGTACGCTTCTGTGATCTAGAACTGTTGGTATTTAATGTGGATTGAATGTCTTCGTCATCTTTACACGGCAACAACACCTCGATTACATGTTGTAATGACTCAAATACATATTCATATTTGAGGCAACTATTTTGTTCGAGAATTTTGTTCTCTACAAAATTAATAACAAACGCTATTTCCATGGGAGCAACAGGAAACAGATTATTCTGAAAAACCCGGTTTCACCCACTTTTATGAAAAGGTGGCGGTTAAAATAGGTCCTTACGAGGTCCAAAATTTTGATTCTTAAATAGGTTCCTCGCTTCTTCTAGTATTAATCAATTTAAAAAGTTACTTATATTTTAGTGGCCCGACAATATACGAAGTGTATTTATTACAGCTGGAAATATGGCTGTTGATACATTCTTTGTGATCAGTGGTTTACTACTTGTTTACATATTTATGAAATCCAATGAAAGTGGTCGAAATGTATCTGTTATTATGATGTACGTTCATCGAATTATAAGGTAAAAAAGAAGTTTTTTAAAATATGTAGTGCTTAAGCCGCGTTAGTTCTAAATAAAGGAACAAATTGATAAAATTGTAACCGTCAAAGCACTTGTGTCATCGAACATAAGAAAAAAAATGAATTTGTAGCGATATATAAAAGTAGTGAATAATAGGGGTTTCTGAATCTCCACTTCCCACTCCAAACCTTGATTGGTGACCTCGAAGGTTATGGACCAATATGGTGTCATGATGGGACCCTAAAATGAGTTAATATAAGTTGCCTTGATATTCACATAATTATTACCATGCAATTTCCCTAAATATAACCATTTACGTTTTATGTCTATGTAGTTTGATTGTGGTTCATAAGCTGTACCTTGCTGCTAATATATCCAGTCAATAAGTGTTTACTTTTTGATTTACCTAACGGATAGCTTTTCTCGTTGATCAATATTTGACATTTCAACTCTTTGTATTGATCACTGTTCACAGTTTATTGCTTATTAATTCGCTACTGATATTATCGTGATAACTATCATACATTTATAAAAAATTTCAAGGGTATAATTATTGACTTTCACTGCTCCACATGAGAACTGTTTCATATGGATATTGGATGTATAAGATTTTATTGGTAGTGTCATAAACTTAGACAATTCGGATCTTGCCAATGCTTCAGTTGAAATAGATTTAGCATTGTAATCTGTTCATAAATACATATCCTGGCCACAACTCATCTAGTCAGCTAATAACCGTCTAGCATTACTCTTTTATCCTTAAGTTCTGAGTTTTCACTTCACAGTATCAAACATCACACACAAGTGGAGTGCATTTATATTATCTGAACCAACTTTAAGCATAGTATCTGTAGTCGAAGTATTACTGCGGGACCAAAAATTTACAATTTTTGTCAATAGTCTCAATTCAGTTCTCGCACTTACTTCATATATCTATTCATGCATGGATGATGGACTAGCAACTTTCGGTTTAACTTTATACATTTCACTACAATTCTTAGAGGGGATAAGACTAGTGGCGTATGCTCACTTCAACCTTCGTCATCGATCAAGATCAAGGCCACATCGCAACCAAGGCTATCACCCAAAGTTAGGAGTGGATAGTGGAGGTCCAGAAACCCCTATTATTCACTATTTAAAAGATAGAGACACATAAACCATCTACTACGGTTATATTAAAGAGCATTGCATAGGCAATTACGATCAGTCATCAATAAAGACTAGTTTCGAGCTTATCAACCTTTATGAGTTTGGAATAGACTTATCATAACTGTCGACGCGGTCTCCTATTTACATCATTTGCTTGATCCTAAATTATATGTATATGTTTTAGATTAACTCCATCTTTAGCAATGTTAATTTTATTTACAAACTGTTTAACTTATACTGGAACAGGACCCTTTTGGCCTGGAGTTGTCTTATACTTTGTAAAACCCTGTGAAAATAATTGGTGGTCTACATTATTGTACATACAAAATTACGTACATCCAGTCGATATGGTAATATAAAGAGTGCTTTTTATTTAATTGAACATTATAAAATAATTATTTTAGTGTATAGGTCAAACATGGTATCTTGCTGTAGATACGCAGCTGTACTTTCTATCTCCTTTGCTTCTGTTTCCCTTGATCAAATGGCCGAAACGTACTATTCTAATTACTCTAATAATGGCAGTATTATGTTGTGTTGCTGCATTTGAAATAACTTGGTTGAGACATCTTGGGGCTGCTCATTATGGGTAAGTTCATTTTGATAGCAATAATGACAACTTTCTATTGTTTAAATGAATAAAAATATAGATAATATCAATTGAATAGAATGAATCAGAGAAGATCTCATTAATTATATTGATCCCAAATTAGGATATACAAAAGATAGTCCCTCGTTTTTTATGATTTGTCAACGTCTTAGTTAACAGGTCATCTGAAGAAAGAAAAGCCTTCCAATAGTTTACTATAGGATGTAGCTCTCTGCCACCCGGTGGCCTTGCTAATTCTTATCCGCGTCTGATGATAATTAGGGAGGCAGATATCTTAAATTGTCTGATTATCCTACTGAGGAGATGTTGAGGGAGAGATTATTAACTGCGAATAAAGAGAAAGGTTTCTACTTAAATTGAAATAAATAATTAAAAATTATACCTTAAAATATTTAATGAGTATTGCTGTAAATCTTACAGGGCGTGGAAATTTTTAAAATTGCAGGAAATTTCTTGCAACTCTGGGTAACAAATAAAATACAATCGAATTAAATTAAATTTCAAAAACAAAGCAGTGAAAGTACAAAATCAAACAACGTCGAAAACTCATTACCAGAGGCAAATTTGAAAATAAACGATCTAGAACAAAGAAAAAACAAGCAATTAAGTGAACAAGTGAAAAACTTAATAAAGGACTCCAAGAAAAATAATATATTGGTTTTTGATATTGAAGACAGTGAGTGGGAGGGTATTTATAACATCACATCATTATTTATAAATACACACAAAGTCCCCATAAATAAATCCCGAAGTCAATCATGCGTACAGACTTGGAAAGACACAGACAAACAGACCTATTATGGTAACATTTGAAAGTTTCTTAAAAAAATTAACATCCGAAAGAATGAATTCACATGAAACGGCAGTTCTGTTTCCATATCAAACGGTATCCTATGCCGTCTTTACAGTTTTTTATCCTCTCTCAAAAATATACATAGAAAATTCTTAAAATTGTAGGTACATAAAGAGAACGGTTTTATCGTGCTAGATGATGTGGTGATCACAAATCACTCCTTACAAGGTATGACGTTAAAAGCCTAGAATCCAGAAGGAAATGTAATTCGAATTTATTTTTATATATAAATTAATTATTCATAACCTAATTAATGTTTAATCTCAATTAAGTTTCCAAGTACCACAGTTGCATTCAAGGCATAATTTCACATTTTACTGTTCCTAATCTAGAACCAATGTATTGTTACGTAAGGAGTATTCATATGTTAGAAAAATATAAAACAGCTTTAGTAGGTTACATATTGATACAAATTATTTTTCCAAATTCTAAATTGATATACTTTACAATAATATTAAACAAATATTGTGAACAAGACCTGACATTAAATTATTAATAACAAACAATAAATACGAATACGAATACGATAAGTATCACATGTGAGTATAGAACTCTCTGCTACAGTTCTATACTCACATGTGATAGTTATTCATGTTCATTTTGTTATATCTATTTTAATCATGGTTTTAATCCTTAATTTTAAATAATCAGTAATTGTTTACCTTAAATTGTGTACCTGCAAAGGAATTTGTGTATGAATTTGTCTACATTAAGTTAAAAAAAAAATGCGACTATTTTATAATACATGTGACCTTAACTTTTAACCTCAAGTTAATGTCTTGATAAAGGGAATAAATAATTTCCGAAAGCTTGACAAAGTAACAAAAGAGTTTTTCTTTTTCTGTTTTGTGGCCGTAAACTTTTCACCTCTGACTGCAACCTCAAGATACACTACGTGTGTTTAATTTTGGTTTTTTATATATATATATATATACACACAGACAAATCGAAGAATTACACTACAAATATTCCTCCAAAGTCTAGTAAAATTACTGAAATGCAAGCTAACTAATATTTCATTTAAAAAAGACAGTCATGAGCGATCGGTTTGCAATATTTTAATAATTTATCATCTGATAACGTTGGTGTCATGTCATGTTAATAAGATTTCGGCATATTTGTTACTTTTAGTGACTGTGCACCAGTGGATTGTCACAAACTTTAAAGATAGGTGTAACAATAGCAATATCATATGCTTTTATTATAGATTATCACTTTACCAATTTTCAGTTTGCTACTTTACGAATCTGTAATGTTTAGGGTACCTAACTAGACTTTCTTAGTTGTTCAAGTGATGTTAAACTTGTTACTATGATAATAGTATACTTATACTTTATTAGACGGACATCGCACCACCGGGTTTGAACCCTGACTCCGGCACTGTCGGAGGAAATGGTTATATGTCCGAGTTTTTTCGATGTGTAACCCCTTCCGCACAAGCCCTGGATTCTGGAATTGGGGGTTGTCTAATTTCTCTGATGTTTATTTATTTATTTATGTCAAATCACTTTCCTTCCCTCAATAACAATAGTAGACCATTCCATTTCACCGCATCGGAAAGATAATTGGCTGTATCAACTGAATTATAGATAGATATCTTTATTAGTTCCAATTTGCCAACAATGGATAGGATAGGTCAAAAATAGTACATAAAATATGGTTACTTATAAACTAAATAGAAGTATACAGTATGTAATAATAAAATACAGTAAATTATAGAGTACAAAAACAAAATGTTTAAAATCTAGAAGAATCGTACACTTTCATGATAAAAGAAGTTTAAGAATTGAAATAATAATCATCAATAAGATCATATAAAACTTAACAGTAGTATTAGTACATAGATTATGACTGTAAGAGATCTGTCTAATCGTTGAAGTCGAAGAATTCTCGTAGGTTCTAAAAACAGTTAGTTGTAAGAAATTTTTTTAAATTTCTTTTAAATTTGTGGACACTATTTTGGATTTTTATTCTTTTTGGTAGTTTATTGTAGATGGTGGCACAAGTATAGTAACTACTCTACGTGAAAAGTGTTAGTGAATAGTGGTTTGTATGAATACCATTTACCGATCGAGTGTTGTGAGAGTGAATTTTACTTTAAAATTTACTTTTATTGTCATACAGGAAAGCAGCGGCCTCTAGAATTAATATGGATGCTAATGTCAGGATATTATTTTCTGTGAAATTTGGCCTACATGAGTCTAAAGGAACTAGGGAGAAAATTAACGAATAATCCTTTTCTGTTGGATAAAAATCCTATCTGATGCAGTAGTAGTACCTCAGGGAATCGCAAGGTATTTAAGGTGACTATAGGTAAGATTATAGTATACATTGAGCAACTGAGCTGAGAGAGAATATTTTATAAATTTATAGTTGAAAAAAAGCTGAATTTAATTTATTACTTACTACTCTGATGTGATCCTTCCAATTTAATTTTTCATCAATCACAATACCTAGTAATTTAATATTTGAAGATTTTTATAGCAAAAAGTCTTTTATTTTGAGTTTTATTTGAGGTTGTTGGGGTCTAGTCTGATACATACGTGGTTTTCGGTAAATTCAGTATTAGTCTCTTTTTATTGCACCATCCAGAGAACAATGTTAAAGGTCTTGATGACATGTTTTGGAGAGTTTCGGGTGTTTCCGCTGATATTTTAATAGAAACATCATCGGCATACATAGCGATGTTTAAGTGCAGGTGTTGTTCTAGGTCAATAACAAATAATATAAATAATAATGGTGACAAGACGGCCCCTTGAGAGATCCCAATGTTTACGTTTTGCTCTCCTAATTTTACTATTAACTTTTTGTCACTTACAAATGAGGAAATCCACTCATTTAGATTCGCACGAATACCAAGCGCGTCTAATTTTTAACAAATTATTTACTAATTATTATATAATAATTATTATATATAATAATTCTAATATAAGTAGATAAAGGGATATAATAGTTTCAAATAGATTATGGGCATATTAGAAACTAAATCAGGTATTAACTTCTGGATGTGTGTTAAAGTTATAGCACAGTCGACTTATTCAAGTATTTCCATCCATTTCTTTATAGTTCTAACACGTTTTTCTTACTTTACAAATAAGATCTGTTCTTATTTTTAGTTTATTTAGTTCATGCACTGAAGAAGTTTAGTGAGAATTTATTTCAGTAATTTGGAAAATTATCTTAATACAGTATCTTGATGTCTTTTGATCATTCATGGGTAAAAGTAAATGTTTTGGTTATATTCTGCTTGTAATTTTGTTATTTTTTTATTATTTTTTCTCTCACTATTGTTGTCCGGTTAGCAACACAAAGTTAACATATTTTCTCTTTCTTTTATTGTAAAAAATATTTGACTGATAACATTTATTTTTCTATGCACGAGATCACGAAGAGGGTTCAACTTAGAAAGACGAAGATTTCTTTTTTATAAGATCTGACAGCAATACAACTTCCATCCGCAATAATCACCTTGTCTGGAGGAGTAGAGGTCATCAATATCTATATTTGGAGAATATACCAGAACAGCCATTAGCTAATATGCCACCATCTTGTCCGGAAAACCATCACTTTCGAGATTATACCTACCATCTCAACTACCAGCATAGAAAAGGTATATGTTCGTCTGTCTATCTCTGAATTGTCTTCGAACTCAACAGGTCTTAGTACATTTCATTTGATCTTAATTTTTCATTAGAGTTAGATTGCATTCACTCATTCAACTAATTAAAATAGTAGTAATTTTGTTTTTTATATAAAATTTGCTTCGGTCAAACTTTTAATTTTAATGTACATGCTTTAAATTGCTGTGATATTTGTTCAACATTTGATTATTATAATAATATATTGTTTGTTTTGAGATATTCTAGTTTTATTTCTCTGTCTGTCCGTGTAATCATATTAAAATTATTTTAATCTTGATTTGTTGAATTTAGCAGTTGAAATTTGCAGCTAATATTTATATTCGTTGCATGGCGCCCAACACTATCTTATCTTATAGCGTTATTTTTGTGTTAACTGCTAGAATCAATCAGATTAAAAGATTTCAATTTTTTTTGTCAAATTGCTCACTGAAAGTGTCCTGTTAGCAAATAATAAGTCATACACCAATTTGTTTTGATTTGTTAACTTTTAAAATTTATACTTACTCACATCCACCGTATAAACCTGAGCAGTCGACAGGCATTAGTAAAAATCTATTCCTCTAACTATGGTTACATCCATATGTGTAGGTTTGGTTTCATAAAAGGAAACTTTACCCTAGAACGCAAAAATTTTACTCTAGCGGCTTAGCACTGTAAAGTTAATTTTTGTTCGTACCACAAATAGTCCAAAACATTCAACTTTATGAACCAGTATGAAATAGTGTGTGTATGTATGTGTGTGCGGGTGTGTGTGTGTGTGTGTGTGTACGTGTGTTAGTACTATAGCGCCGAAACTACTCAACGAATGTGGATAAAAAATTGCATGAGTTTAGGGCTCCAGAAAATCTGAAAAGGTCTTGGTTGAGATCGGATTACGCTTAATGCCATTTTGGCACACAATTTAATGCCCTTTTCGGCCTCAAAGATCCACCGGGTGGGGAGGGCTTCCAGTAGCTGCCGATTTTTTAATTTCAAACTAATGCGCTTTATGGGTGTATGTAAATGTATATGTATATATATACGTGTGTATTCGTCTATATACGTGTGTATACATATTTTGATTATTATTCTTTACCTCTTTAATGAGATATGTTAAAGAACTGAGTTATGGTTATGGTGGTACGATTTGGGGTATATTAGACTGAATGAGATCACATTAAACAATGCAAGGTCAATAATTCACTATATGTTATTACGAAATAGCAATATTTTAAATATTTAGTGTGTTAAAAATCGAAATTGATTTTATTTCTTACTCGTTTGTAGTAGTTTGTTGTTTCTGCTATTAACAATGATAATAATCGGCATTTTGAAGAATGTTTCATTTCGTTATATTTTGATTTTATGAATCCAATATTCCTTATTTTTCAGATTAACTGAGGACGAGATGAAGTACATTTATCAAGTAACTCATGTACGTGCTTCCCCTTGGTTAATAGGTTTTATTACTGGATATGTAATATTCAAGTGCAGGAAGAAAGTAGTTAAAATGAGTAAGGTAAGAGAGATGAATAATATCGGAACATTATAGTCGTGAAAAGAAACGCCACACCACAGAAATTAGACAACCCCCAATTCCAAAAGCTAGAGGCTTCTGCGTAAGGAGGTTACATTGGAAAACGCGGACATATCCTCAGGTGGTGTCAGTGCCGGAGCCGAGTCTCCAATCCGGTAGAGCGATACCCGTTCGATGAATCGCGATTGCCATCTCGCGCCTTCAACCACGCGGCTATCGGCTGACCTGGTAATTTCAAAGATAAGAACAGATCCTAATATTTCAAGGTTATATTATAACTAGGAAGTTGGTAATTATGTGACACATTGATTTATGGGTAGGTATGTGTAAAATAAGGGTTAATAGATTCCCTATGCTTGGTGAACCGTTTAATAGGCCATAGTTCAGGGGTAGATTCTTTGGTCCAAAATATGAGGATATAACCAAATATGCTTTGGTAAAATGTTGCTGGGGAAAAAGATACGGGGTACCAAAATTCAAATTATTTTTTCGTTTCTTTTTTTTGCAATAACTCAACAGCCTCTTGACTGATCTTCGCCAAATTTGCCAGAGGAAGTTTTTTTATTTTAAGAAACAATAATTTATGTAATAGAGGTTAGATCATAGAGAGCGCCGCAGGACCTGACTTAGCGCAATCAAACCGACGTGCATTTTTATATTTGCTACAAGATAGCACTCGCATAAAACAATTTTTTTCGCAAACAAACGCTTAGTGAGCGAAATAAAAATTGCACGTTTTTCCAAACAGTTTCTTTGCCGTCCTCTAGCTCCCTTCCTAATCATTTTATTGCGTTTTATTGCGTTCTGGCTGGGGGGAAATTAAACGCTAATGAAAAAGCTGTCTAGTGGCCAAAAGGATTTTTCTCCCACCGTGCCAAAAAAACTGTTTGCAAAAACGTGCAATTTTTATACCGCGCACCAAGCGTTTGTTTACGAAAAAAATCATTATAAAAATAATAAAAGTATAGTAAAGTAAAAATATACCTACTACGACAGTCCAGTATTCCACTATTTCCTACGAATGGAAATCGATTCATTGCCACCAATCAATCAATTTATATTGACAATAGGAGAGCTAGGTTCAATACACCAAGTAGGTGCGTCTTTACTATGTACATACTTCGGTATGCGATGTAAAGCAACGCCAGGCGCAGTTAGTACTTGGATGGGTGATCATTCCAACGGAAACCGCGTTCTCGCCTCACACATCTTCCAGCGGCTGGTATATCAGTGTATGCGCGGAAGCTATACAACCTTAGGCAAGGGTTGTATAGGAGATATACCATCCTTCGGAGGGGATGTAAAGCCGTCGGTCCCTTGTCTATTCGGCAAAGTTCCTGGGGATAGCTCGTCTACAGGCGTCGGTGTTAGGCCTCAGTAGCGGAAATAGGCCGACGTTAAATAAATGTATATATATATATAAAAAAAAAATTAACTCATAAATATACGTAATTATATAGTGCAAATCTTTTAGAGGCAGAATATTAAAACATAATATTTTTAGTCTCAATCTTCCCTATAAAATCCTTATTTTACTATAAGGAACGCAACCAGACTGCAACCAATATCTACTTGCCGGGCTACGTGCCCCGCCGAGCGCTGAATTACAAGTTACAAGCCTGGCGCGTTAAGTGTAATAATCGCATATTACCAACAGAACGCTAATGCTTCGATTGCAACAAACACCAGCTGAAAGACTGATCCTACTTAAAAGAGCTCTCCCCACACTACTTGCAGACTGCAGTTTCGAGCTGTTGGCTTTCGTCGATGCAAGGTAGGCATGTGGCGACTGACACGAGCATCCTTGGACTATTTGGTACATCTCGGTATCCATAGAATAGTGACATTCAAAACAATCAGCAGGCACCATCAAGCGGTCCAGTGTAACTTGTAATTCAGCGATCGGTGAGACACATAGCCCGGAGAGTAGCTGTTGGTTGCAGTCTGGTTACGTTCCTTATAGTAAAATAAGGATTTTATAGAGGAGTTTGCGACTAAAAATATTATGTTTGAATATGTAATTGTAATTTCATAATCAATTTTTCCTTTTCATCTCTGTTCTCAATTATATATGTTGGACAAAATTAACATTGCTCATTGAAACGTAAGATCTCTGATCAGTAGCTTCAACGAGTTTAACAGCGTAGTAATTCCTAATAAATTTGACTTAGTAGGTGTCACGGAGGTGGTTAACCGAAGATCTAAATTCAAACGTAGTAAATATACATTGATATACACTTTTTAGACGAGATCGGTCGACTAGAGGAGGAGGTGTGGGGGTGTACGTAAGTGATCATACTAATACTCATGTGATAAACGTAGATATACAGAATAACAGTTCGATTGGAAGCCTATCGTTGAAACTTCCAATTCACATGAAAACTACAACAGTGGATATTATTTATCGTCCACCTAATACCAACCTCCGTGATGGAATTGAATATATTGACAGCAATTATCTATCGTAGTTCCTACAGTAGACAATGTTATATGTCTAGGAGATCTGAACGTTAATTTATTTAACCTAGATAATTTACTTTCGCAAACCCTAGAAGCATATAACTTCGCACAGTTAATTAATGAACCCACCAGAATCGCGGGTAATGGTACTGGTACCCTATTAGACCCAATTTTTATTTCTGATAAAGATCTATTAAGTAACAGCGAAATGATTAATTGCTATGATATATCTGACCACAGACTGGTTTTTGTGGGTTAAAGATGAAGCACATTAAACTTTAAACAAAAGATAGTAAAATTTTGACACTTCCATAATTTTAATTTTGATTTATTTTGTGCAGACCTTGTGAATATGCCTTTTCATAATATATTTAAGTGTGATGATGTAGATGCTAAAGTGCCATTACTTAGCACTTATATTATAAATATCTTTAATCTTCACGCCCTTTAAAAGAACTAAGGGTAAATAAGTCTAAATCATCTTGGTTGTCTGAGGATTTACTTGCCTTGATTAAGAAACGAGATAAAGCTTACGAACATTTTAAAAGAACAAATAATCCTGCAGACCTCTTCACGTATAAAATCGTACTCTTACTGCCACTCTTAGAGAAAAGAAAAGATACATTAATAGTATTTGTTAAATATACATGGGCAGATTTGAAAAATTTTAATGTAAGTAAAACCAAAATTAATGTAATACCTAATGGTTTGTCTACGCCTTCTGAGATGAATACCTTTTTTTGCCTCATCATTTGGAAGGAATGATAATCTTAATCAAATTCAATATTATGCAGACAACGTACTTTGTCTTTTCAATTTACTGATGTTGAAAGCGTCAATAATTTTTTAAATGAATTAAAATCCAATAAAACAAGATCAGATGGTATTCTCCTCAATATGGTTAAATATTGTAGTCCACATGTTGATGTATTTATACCTCACATTATTAATTGTTGTCTGGAGAAGGGTTACTACCCTGATTCATGAAAGAAGCTCGTATCATACCGTTGCCTAAAACCAATAATGTACAGTCTGTGTTTGATTTGCGACCAATTAGCATTCTTCTTATTATATCAAAAATTTTGGAGAAAGTAGTGTACCAGTAAATATATAAATATGTATGTGATTTCAATATAATTGAACAATACCAGTCGAGATTTCGAAAGGGCCGGCCACAGTACTGCTACTGCATCGACAAGAGAGACTGATGACATTTTTTCAGACATAGACAATAAAAAAATAACTGCTGTTGTTATTGACTTTTCAAAAGCATTCGACACTATTAGTCATTTTCTCTTGTGTGCAAAACTGCAGCACTAGGGTCTTCTTCACTCCTTTATTAAATCATATCTAGCCAATCGAACCCAAAAGGTTGTATTTGATAATGTCTGTTCAGATAGTATTTCGGTTATATCAGGTGTACCTCAGGGATCAGTTCTTGGGCCTTTATTGTTTTCTATATAAACCCCTGACATATTACGCTCTATAAACACATGTAAAATTCAGGCATATGCTGATGGTACTCAGGTTTACTTAAGTTTTTCGTACTGAGACTCGGCCGCTGCCCAGAGACAACTTAACCACTACTTCAATATTTTAAAAACAGAGTCCCTAGAGCATAATCTAAAATTAAATCCAAGCAAATGTAAACTTGTATTATTTGGCTCAAACAGAAACCTGGACGATTTTGAAATAAATATTGATGACAAATTTTTAACGCCTGAGAATGGTGCAAAAAATCTAAGTTTCTATGTTGATAGTAATTTAAAATTTTCTCAGCATGTTAGCTCTAAGATGTCTAAGGCTTATGGTGCATTAAAGCTACTGTACACCAGTAGACATATTTTGGAGCTGGATCTAAAGAAAAATCTGAGCGAATCTTTAGTATTGTCTGTCTTTAACGACTGTGACGTTGTGTATAAATAGTAGTAATAGTAATAGTAACTGTATAAATAGTGTTGATAAATTCCGCATTCAAAATTCGTGCTGTCGATTTATCTATGGCCTGAGAAAATATCGCATACATTTAGTAGTCTTAACTGGTTGAACATTCATCGAATACTTTTATCCCGCACTCCTCCCTATCTTCTTGACCGACTTAAGCCTAGATCAACTATTCATTCAAGGAACATCAGATCTTCCCATATATTGCACAGCCCAAGACATAAATCTGCGTTGTTCAACGAAAGTTTTTCTTATTGTGCTGCTAATCTTTATAATAAATTGCCAGATGAAATGAAAAATCTATCAGCTAGTACTTTTAAGATAAAATTAAAAAAGATCTTGTTAAATGAGCAACGTATTTAACTTCGGTTAAAGGAAATGTTCAAATTAATTGAATTAAACCATTTGCTTCATTCTTTAATTGCATAGTTATATAAAATTCATTTGTTTTGTCTCTTTCTTTTTTCTACTGTTGTTTTGCTATAATTTTTTTACATATTGTTAATTTTTTTTATTATTACTTTTTTCCCACGACTGTCGAAGGAAATGTCTGTATGTTCGCGTTTTTTCAATGTGTAACCCTCTTCCGCACAAGCTCCTGGCTTCTGGAAATAGCAGTTGTCTAATTTTTGTGGTAATTAAATATTAAAAATATCTTCATGAAATAGCCTATATTAAAGGTAACATTACAATGAAATGTTCTATTATTTTGCAGATCCAGGTAGTATTAGCGTGGTCATTTGCCATGAGTTTAATGATGGGAATTATATTATACCACGACAGACTCAGAGTAAATTCCCCATCAGACCTTTTAGAAACATCATTATTTAACGCCTTATCAAGACCGCTGTGGGCAGTCGGATTAAGTGTCATTATTTTCTTATGTGTGACCGGTTATGGAGGTAGGTTTAAACACAACTTAATAATATCAAATGACTGAGATTCGAATTCAGGAGGGCTACAGCAATTAGCCTCTCACACAACCCCGTCTGGTCCACTTACCAACTCGGGAACAAATTAAAAACATCACTGAACGTCTATATCCTAGCAGGGATTCGAACCCGGAACTCCTTGGTCTCAAGCTCAACACGTAACCGTTGAGCCATTGAGCCGGTTTTCTATTGTGAATATCCGTTAAAAAAAATTTCATTCATGCTGTTTTTAAATATGTCAGATTCAAAGAGCGAAAACGATCATTGAACGTGTTTTGGTTTCTTTAAATCATCCACAATGCGATATTCGTATTGTGGCATTTGTAAAAACAACCACGACTCGTGACTAACTCGAAAATACCACAAAGTGAAATTCGCATCGTGGTTTTCATGATATTTGACCACTGCGTGTTGTGGTGATTAAGAAGAGCCATAACACTTTCTGAACGTTAGCTAATGCAACCACGCTACGGCGGATCAGGCTTGAGCTAATTTAAATCAATTCAAAATAAAAATCATTATTTAAATCAACTGATTTAAAAAAAATCACTATTTAAATCAAAGCCTATGATAATTTTGAGAAGATTTATTGAACGAAAATAAATAACTTAGTCTTTTATGTAGATTTTTCATCTACCTATTGCAGAGTGCAGTATGTCACGACTTACAGGACCAAATGCCTTTTTTTAAAATGGTATGCTATGTATATCAGTACATTTTTTAAGCCACTTTCTAGGCTCTATTCATTCCTATATTAGCATTGAATATCTCCTAATCTCTTGGATGTAATGAACTTTTTTGTTGAAATAATGCAATCTGCAGATGGATATTAAAAAATCACCACAGTCACAATTATGGGTTTTAAGAAAAATTTATGTGAATACCAGTTACATCTAATTAATGTTTTTGAATCATTTTCATTTCCTAAAAATGTACAGGGTGGCCAAAAATTATTTTTCAATTAAGAACATTTTAAATTGAATTTTCTCATTTTATTGATGATGTAGAAATGAAAAACGAACATTTTTGTAAGTACTTCCCCAGGGGTAGCAACCAATCTCGTTTTATTGAGTAATAATGAGGTTCCCTCTGTTCCTAAAACTGCCGGTGTGATAGATGTAAAGGCAGTTATTATTCTTTCCTTGATATTTTGTACTGTTGTTGGTGTGTCTCTATAAACAATTTCCTTCACGTATCCCCATAAAAAGAAATCCATTTTTGTAAGATCTGGGGATCTAGCAAGCCATTTAGTGGGTCCATTTCTTCCAATACATTGATTAGGGTAGGTATTATTTAAGTTGTCTCTAACTGCATTTAAATAATATAGTGGAGCACCATCTTGCTGAAACCACACCCTATTTCGAATTCTTTCAGGGAGATTTACCAATAATTGTGGCAGATAGTTTTCCAAAAGAAATGTGGCGCCATTACATGTTCTCCAATAATTCCTACCCAAACGTTTATAGTCTGTGTTAGTTATCAACTTGTATAAAAAAGTGAAGATTTTCCAAAGCATAATAATGGAAACTGTGCCTAATTACAAATCCATTTTTATGAAAAGTTGTTTCATCACTGAATAAAACAGTATTGAAGAAGTTGACATCATATTGCATTTCACCTCTGACCCAATTACAATTTTTTTTTTGAAAATCATCATCAGATAATTCCTGGTGCATTTGAATATGATATGCATGCAACTTATTTGTTTTTAAGATTCGACCCACAGGCCGTCTACTTATTCCTACTAATGAGCACGCTTTTTGACTAACATGGGGATTCTCAACCGTTACCAGCACCACAGAAAACTCATTTTTCTCGTTCACAACACGTTTTATTCTTTCACTTTTTTTATATTCGACATTTTCAGTTTTCAGAAATCTATCGAGAAGGTTTTGGAAGCTGCTAACATCAGGAATCCTTCTTTCAGGATAACGTTGGTGATAAATTCTATTGGCAAGTAAACAGTTTTTGTCTGACTCGCCCAAAACAAAAATCATGTGTACAAGTTCCGCTTTATTAAAATTCATATTGTAAAATTCCAAATATTATAAATTCAAAACGAATTGTAACGACCGATAAGTGTGATAAATGCTCTTTTGTACACGACAATTTATACAAAACTGAGGTTTTATTGCTTGTCGAATAACGAAAACAGCAAAATAATGTACAAAAAAGCATTACAGTAAAGGACCGATTAAATACTAGTTACTCATTTCAATGGATTGGAAGAAATGGTCTCACTAAATGGTCTCATTTCAAAATTGCATAAAGACGTGTGACAATCAAAATGGGCAACACGTAGAACACCTATTATAAATTTTTCTAATGAATTATTTGAGGGAACCTCTTTTTTAAAGATTATTCTTGAATTTGACACTTATTTATTTATAAAACGAAAATGGTTGCAATTAGCCATAGGGAAGTACTTACAAAAAATGTTCGTTTTTTATTTCTACATGACATCGTCGAAAAATATACAGGGTATTCCATTTGAAAAAAATAAGAAAATTCAATTTGAAATGGTCTTAATTGAAAAATAATGTTTGACTACCCTTTACAGTTTTAGGAAATGAAAGGGATTCAAAAATATTAAATAGATGTCTCGTAACTGGTATTCACATAAGTTTTTCTTAAAGCCCATAATTGTGACTGTGGTGATTTTTTAAATATTCATCTGCAGATTGCATTATTTCAGCAAAAAAATCATTACATCTAAGTGGTTGGGAGATATTCAATGCTAATATAGGACTGAATAGAGCCTAGAAAGTGGCTTAAAAAATGTACTGATATACATAGCATACCATTTAAAAAAAAGGCATTTGGTCCTGTAATTTTGTTTTGGCTCGCCCTGTATATTCGAAAATAATTTCCAGTTATAGACTTTTTTATCTAGTCTACTTGCAATTTATTAAAAAATTTCTAGCTATCGTAGATCTCGAGATATCGAGGTCCGACGCACTATTGTCCCACCCTGTATATATATGTTTTTTGGTTTTCGCGGGTATCAAATGAAGTGTTATTGTACTTTCGGGTGCTCTCCCGCGTCGATGGCCGACTCCTCCAGGAGTCACGGTTGTCTAAACGACGTTTCGGCAGAATCTCATCTGCCATCTTCAGATTCTCACTGAAAGCTGCCTACTGCTGCTCCTCGTTGCTCGAACTGAACTCACTATTAAAATGTTCTCGAAAATGTATTGACGCTGTAGGCATTCATTTTCAAAAACCTGTTACAGTTTTAATTATTTGCACAGTTTTTAATTTTTTTTTTCAATTATTTAAAGTTCTAAATAAATTTATGAAAGAAATGGAATGTGTATTATTTTGGATGAAATTAAACTAAAAAAAGCTTAGAAACACTGAATGTCAAAACAAAAACAAATAACAAACTCTTCTGCGGGCTATTTAGCTAAAATTAATAAAATAATGATGTTAGCAACTGGATTGTGTTATTTGTAAAATGTCCAATTTGGTCTTTCAATACATTTGAAAATTTATTGAAGAATAACCATAAACATGCCATCAAATATTATGGCATTATTTCATAAACTGGTCCATATGCTTTTTAAAAGTTTAAAACATTTATCAAAATATAATATACAGTGTGATGTTAATCACCCAAAGAACCATATTAAAAAAATGGAGGTCGGTCCTTGAATTTTTCCAAAATCACTTAAGCTATTTATTAACCTAAAAGAGTATAATGTATACCAAATTTTATCTAACTATGTGCAGTCATTTAAAAAATATGTCGGACTAAAGTTCTGGTCAAAAACCATAAAACACCCCGTATCAAAAACGGTTCACATTCAACGGTAAGTATAGGGGCGTTTTGAACTCAGCTGAGTGTGCTCTACCTTCCACTAGACTATGTCCGTTTAAATCTGGGACACCTTGTATAAGCCCGTGCAAAAATTCGTTTGTTTATTTTAAAAATAGAAATTCTACAGATAATTTAATGATTTTTGGGTAAAACATACTTCATGGTTAACTCTATTATGTGGTGTGGTTACTTAGAAAATTTTGATTTGTGCCCTTATTTTTAGGACGATTTTTTTACAAGTGGATTCATAATCTACAGGACATAAACAACCTATCCAGTACAGTCATATATTTTACTCCAAAAGTGCCAACGGGCTGAAAGATCGAAACTAAATTGCATTCCTCTATTTGATCTTTATCATTTTTTCCCGTTAAACGGGAAAAACCAAATGTGTATATTTCTCCATTCACTATATTTCTTTGAATTATTTTAAGTATAAAAATTAAATTTCTAGGAAAACATGTAGAACTAATTTTGTTCAGCATTAAGAATTGTAAATAAAAATATTTTGAGGCTAGGACCCATAACTTAAATATACAAATCATTGTGCATCGTATCCTCTGTCGTGGATGCATAGCAGGCAACGTTCAGAACGCGTCACGGATTTTCATAATTCCACAACGCATGGTAGGGTAGTCAAATATCATAACTTAGTCACAACGGGTCGCGGATGTTTTTATAAGTGTTACAATACGAACGCGTTGTGGACGTTTTTTTCGCTCAACAAACGTTTTCGTTCTTTGAGTCTAGCTGATACATAAGTATACTTTATACGAGGACAATTGAAACTGGTCAGTGTTGATATTTTGTCCTATATATTTAGCAATGGTATCGAGATTCGAATGGTAGTTGAAACTGTGCAGGCGAGTCCGAGGCTGGCAATGTAATCAGCCTGAATGAAGCATCTACGACTGCACTGGTTTAAAGATAATAAAACGGACAGGCCTACTAGCATAAAAAAGACTCGTAAATCGTTTCTCAGTAGTCAACGGTGGACTTATGAGATGTGCTGTCAATGTGCCAGTGCAGTGCATAAATACCTGTTATAATATCAAGCGTAGAAGTTTAGTTAGTTATTGTTCATATTTATAAATATTTACTACTATATAAAAGGTAAAATATTTTAATTAGTTATTAATTTACCATGGCTTTCTGGAGACCATTTGAAACAGAGGATAATATAATAACGTCCGAAAATCTTATCATTTTCTTATGACAAGCATTTCTATTTACCTCCGCCCATGTACAATAAAGAGATGCCGACTGTTTTTGCCGGTTTTTAGTTTTTATACGGTTTCAATTAAGTTCGTTTACACTTTAACGTATACATTTAAAAATTCACTATTTACGACTGAAATTTTTAAATCCACTGTGTATTGATTAGTAATAAGGACATAAGTGGTTAATTATATTGCAATAATCTTAATTGATATTTTATTATTTTTTCACTTCAAAAGTATTTCTGTTTATCCATCAACAAAATGTTACTTGAGCAGATAACTACTATAATAATATTATCTATATCAATAATCTCGTTATCATGGTTTAATAAATATACAAAAAAAGTATGTTTAGAAATTGACTAAATGTGGAGTCAAACAAAATTCATTTAAAATATCTAGGGGTTTTAATGGGATTTATATTTTTGTGACAGGTTCAAAGTTCGAGTCCACAAAGCTACATGCGTGAGTGACACTTACTTTGTTCGTTGTACATTAATTTATGTCCCGTCGTTAGTAATGTCGACGCACCTATATTTACTTCATGATTCAATTCAAATAGTCACGTATATTAATTCATATTTTACATTTATTTTACTTTTGACATAAGAGCTATCGTATTCTTCTAAAACCGTAAAGATCGCTCGTAGAAAATCTTTTATAGCATGACCTATTGGGGGGGGGGGGGGGAGGTGTACTATAATTTATTTAAAAAATTTCAAACATCCTGAGTACAATTTCTGAGGGTGGAATATTGGAACAAAATCTGCTACGGCTGGAAATTTAATGGCGTTATCTGCACGGCCTAGTCTAAAACTCAGTTATCGTCAAAAAATTTCATTAAGTATGGTATGGCGACCAGCGGTAAAGAGGTGGGTTTAGTGTTCCTTTATAACTTTCGACTGGCGCATGTTTTCTAAACAGCGTCGAAGACTATTTTATTGGCTTTTCGAAAATCATAAGCTGAACGACCTCCCTATTTTGCAATTAACATTTATAACAATTTTTTCTTCCACCTTTATTGTTGCTATGATGTTTTATTCGCCGACAATATAGAGCTCTAAATTCCCTGTAAAATACATGTAGGCATGTGACCCATCGGTTTCTGGTTCGCGTTCGGAAACGTTCGCTGTTCTATACAAATACATACAAACTATAAAAAATAGTCGCGGAATAGGCCTATTGGGGAAACCACATTAAAATAAAACGCCTCCTAAACTCTACACCGAGGACGGTGTAGAAACGAGTTTTCAAGATTATCTTCTGCCTCCAACTTGACCTTGAATTATACATTCCATTTCAAACTTTTACATTACAGCATTGGATACAAATATCGATTTCTTGGGGCAGTAATATGGAAATGAGAGAGCCTCGGAGCGGTTCGCGGTTCATGTTTAGTTTAGGGGAGAGGGTCGGTTCGGTTCATGTTCAGATTAGGGGTGGGCAGTAATTAGAGTAGTGGAAGGTAATTAGGGGGCGGGGCTTAGGGGGCGGGGCATATGAGTGGTGGTGGTGGGGGGAAATTGTAGTAGTGGGAGGTAATTGAAGTGGTGGGGGGCAATGTAGTGGCTGGTAGTAATTAGAGTGGTGGGGGGAATTAGAGTGACGCGGTAATTAGAATGGTGGGAGGCAATTATTGTGGTGGGTAATTGTAGTGGTTGGAGGTAATTAGAGTGGTGGCTGGTAGTAATTGAAGTGGTGGGAGACAATTAGAGAGTAATTAAGAGTAACTTAGATACGAATAAGGGTAATTAAGAGTAATTAAATGTAATGTCCGCCCACTTGTCTCTCCGTTTGCTCACCTGTTCTTCTGTCTGCTCACCTGCTCGTCTATCTGACAGTCATTGCATTGCCCTATTGCGAGAGCACAATGAAATTATCATACTGGTAATGTTGCAGGCATTCTGGTATAGTCAACGATTTAAGGCTAGGTAGAGCTGTGAACAGTTATCAAGATCTATAATTATTCCACTATAGATATTGTAGTAGGAAATTCTTCATCGCACCTTTGCATAGTATTATAACATCGTGTGATGGTAAATTATATTGATAGTTAACAGCATTCTGACATTCTGAAGTTGCTCAAAGATTAGTGGCAATTCTTTTAGTTCCTTGACTCCATTCTAAGCCGTGATAATTCTTCTCCAACCATTGATATTTTGCCTGTCACCATTTGTTAATGATGGGAATGGATATGGTGGTTTGAAAATATAATGTGTTTGTTGTTTAGTGTTACAGCAGAGAGCAGCCAATTCTTTCACTATAAACTCATTATCCTTATATTGAAAACCTTGTAAGTCAATGATCAAAGTAGAAAATGTATGCACCATCTTTTACTTAGCATCAACAAAGCCGCTCTGGACTAAACCATCCAATGCGCTTTACTGCAATTACCCTTAATTATCCTTATTGTTACTCCAATTACCCTTAATTATCTTTATTGTTACTGCAATTACATTTAATCACCATTAATTACTCTTATTTGTGCCTAAATTACCCTTAATTACTCTCTAATTGCCTTCTATCACTTCAATTATCACCAGTCACTACAAGTACCTCTCATAACTTCAACTACCTCCCACCACTGCAATTGCCCCCCACCACTCTAATTACCACCGGCCACTATAATTGTCTCCCACCACTTCAATTACCTCGCACTGCTACAATTGCCCCTCACCACCACTCCTAGGCCTCACCCGTTAACTGGAATGATGTGAATTAATTTTAAAAATGGATACTTCATTCTGTTGGGCCCATTACTGTATTTGTATCTAGATTATCACCAATGCATATATTTGTTTGCTGGATACCAATATTCTTCATTAATATATGTATTTGTTTTCGCAGTAGCGAAAAAAATTACTGGAATTATTTAGAAAACACTATTGCTGTGTCCCGAAGATTGTCGTACATTTTGTTCTCAGATAAACAATTTTTCTTTATTATTGGTATTAGTCTGGCCGATAGCCGTGTGGGTTAAGGCGCGAGGTGGCAATCGCGATTAATCACACGGGTATCGCGACACCGGGTTCGAATTCTGGCTCCGGCACTAGTACTGTCGTAGGAAATGGTTGTATGTCCGCGTCTTTTCAATGTGTAACCCCCTTCTGCACAAGCCTCTGGCTTCTGGAATTGGGGGCTGTCTAATTTCTGTGGTGTTTATTTATTATTTATTAGTTAATTTTTAATCAAGTATTTGTTTACTTAATCTCATCTTTTGTAGGTTTCGTCAACAAATTTCTCTCCTCTCCTGTATTCACTGTTCTAATTCGTCTGAATTACAATATGTATTTGCTGCACATTATGGTAATCCTTTACATGACCGGACAATCCAGGATAATTGACTATGGTTCTTTACTCAAAAACGTAAGTTCACTGGTATATACTGTCTCTCAAGATTTACAGCCAATCCAGTGCAATTTGCTCAAGGAGGTTGCAAAATTCAGAAAAAGCAAAACAATTAAAGCTTATAACTAGTAAAGTAAGTAAAGTTGCAGTAGCACTGTTTGTTAGACTTGGGTTGCTGACACGGGAAAAGCAAAACGACAAATTCTGTGCAGAGTATGCCTGGTTCGTGTAAGAAATGTGACACGGTGATAAGATATAAAAGTATGTACGATAAAAAATATTCTCAACGATAGCATCCTTATTGGCTGTAATAAAGCTGAAGTAGCAAGAACATTTAAAGAAATAACTGATCAACAACTATGTGAAAATTACGAAACAAAGTAAAAAATGCTGATCCTGGATTGAAAATTGTTGGGATATTTACTCTCTTTCAAGTAGCAGCTATTAAATTATTGAAATGTTAAAACAATATGCTAAGTGAGTCAGGCGAAAAGTAAAGAGGGAAAAATTTGGGAAACGAAAAAGCATATTGGTAATTTTCAAGAAGTTTTGTAATTAGATAAAGAGGCAATATGCAATGAACGTTGACAATTCTTTCATAAAGTTTGAGAATATTTTGTATGACCCACTTAATTTAACAATTTGTCATATATTATACAGTGGATCAAATCATTTTAAAAAAAATTGTAACACAACTATGGCTTGTTCTAAATGTTCAAGGAGATATTCTATTTTTGACTGTCAGTCAACAAAATTTGAAATACATCAACTACTATGTTAATGCTAAAGACAATTAGAAATCTGTTTGTAAAGCGTCGTTTAGATTATGCACAAATATCTGCATTTGTGTGAGTAATTGTTTATTTGACAAATCGTCATACAAATCCTGATACTTCTTGTCATATATTTTGTGTGCGCAGTAACAGTGCGTTTACCATCCATCATACATTGTGAAGTAGTTTTTTCCGGATCTTGCCGTGGTCGTCAAACTTGACTTGACGTTTCGCTGATCATCCTGTCAGCTTCTTCAGAAGGATTCTGAAGACTGAATTTGTTGTGTTACACTTCTAGTTATATACCTAGGCGCCGCTTCGCTTCGCAGGTCATTGGTCGTGCTTGGTTCGCTTCACTGCTCATTCGTCGTGTTTGGTTGACCGTCACTTACTGCGGTGCTGGTACTTGGCAATACCAGTCTCTACGTGTTACTAAGTCGATACCCATCCTCTCTGTTAAAGTTGTTCACGTTCTTCATAATTTCCAGTGATTCCCTAATGATTCGCGGATAATAGTGCGTATTCCTGTCTAATATATTGACGTCCTCGTAGTCGATTTTATGGTACTCGTTATTGTCTGCTATCGCCGACCTATCCGTGTATACAAATCTGGTATTTCTCTGCACTGGATACTCCATCCTGTTCGTCCATGTAGCTCATACCACATGTGCACTTCAACTAGTAAACACCTTTTGATAACAGTTTGGGGACAGGGTCTTTGATTGAGGGAAGCATCTGCTGTATTTTCTTCACTGTTCGAAGCCGTACACCTACTTTCTTTTTGAATAAAATCTTCTTCAGCCTATCTGTGACTCCTGCGACGTAGGGTAGGCATGCATACGTTGTTGGTTGTTGCTGTTCTTCTTCTGTAGTTCTCCTCTGATTATTTACTATTCGTTGTATATTGCTTTGACTGTATCCGTTCTTCTCTAAAGCTTGTTGGACATTCTGTAGTTCCTCGGGTTTGTTATCATCATCGCATATTGTGTTGGCTCTGTGGACCAAGGTTCTAATTTAACGCTCTGTCCTGTTGTGGATGGTGGTGAGATGTCGCATGTAGGTAAAGATCGGTGTGTGTTTTGTTTCTGTAGACACCGTAGTCCAGCTTGCCATTGTGTGACCTTTTCACTAATACATCTAAGAAAGGTAAAGCTCCATGTTGCTCGGTCTCCATTGTAAATTTGATACTTGAATGCTGTTTATTCAAACGGTCGAAGAAAACAGATAAAGATAATTCTCCATGTGGCCATATGATGAACGTATCGTTTTCTCTCGGTTTATTCTCACTGCAGCGTATAGCCTCCTCTTCAAAAGCTTCCATAAATAGGTTGGCTATCACAGGTGAAAGTGGTGATCCCATGGCTGGTCCTTGCTTCTGCTCGTAGAAGTCTCCATTCCATAGACAGTATGTTGTAGACAGGCACAATCGGGCCAGATCAGGTATGTCTTCTCTTAATCCTTTAGGTATAAAGTTGTTGGCGAATCAGATTAACTTTTTCCTCAATTGGTACATTGGTGAACAAAGGTTCGACGTCAAAACTAGCCATGATATCATTATTCGTTATTTCCAAGTTTTCCAAAATTTCTACAAAGTATCCGGAGTTCTTTAAGTGGCTACTAGTCTTGCCTATATAGGGCTGTAGTGTGTCTGCGACGTATCTGGCAACTCATAAGTTGGTGATCCACATGTACTGACGATTGGTCTTAAAGGTTTACCTGGTTTATGAATCTTAGGGAGGCCGTAGAGTCGTGGCTGTAAGGTTTCACTTGGCAGCAGGCGGCGTTGTTCTTCTACCGGGATTAATGAATTCTTGATAGCTGTTCTCGTTTGTCTTTCAACTCTTGATGTCGGATCATTTTTTAATTTTATGTACTGTTCTGGAGCTAATAATGATTGTATTTTTTCCTCATATTCTTCTTTCTACATTACCACTGTCTCATTGCCTTTATTTGCTCTTAAAACAATGATATATTTATTATTGCGAATATCTCTGAGAGCTTCACTTTCCTCTCTAGTAATGTTCCTCCTAGGTTGTTTTGATTTGCGCAGTATTCGGCATGTTTCGTGTCTCACTTCCTCAGCTTCTTCAACTGGCAACCCTCTAATGGCGTTCTCAACTTCAGTGATAATGTCTTCCTTAGGTACTTTATTCGGCGCAACAGCGAAGTTCATTCCTTTGGCTAATACAGTTGTCCATTCTTCTGGTAGTGGTTCGTCCGTTAAATTGATTACAGTCTTCCCGACGTCCAGTTTGGGTGTAGTTGATGTATATTTCGCTTGAAGGTTCTCAAATTTCTTAATCTGCTTCTTAGTGGCCCTATCTTGTTGAACTTCTGCTGCATTCTGCATTCTGCTATCATACATTGTGTATATGGAATTAATTCAATATACATAATAAATCTCCGCATACTTTTATAATTTGTATTGGTTTTGAGGGCCGTGACGTATAAAAAATTCGTCGTGGACACATAGTTTTTAAAACAAGTCCCATCCAACGTTAATTCAGAAATTAACATGTAGGCCTCTTGATTTTACTTGTATTTCAGAAATGTATGTTGCCACCATCTGCGTTTTTGACGCTTTTTTAAAATTTATAAATAATAAGAGAGCATGCACTTAAAAAGAGAAAATTGCTCACAATTAGTCATTGACTAACTTCTGTTTAAATACGAACACTTTATCATATCTCAGACATATATGCATATAGAAGTTTCTTAAACAAACTCTTTTCTGATACGTGTATATGGATGAATCTTGATACAAATCCAGATACTTGTACCCAATCTAAACGTACCTTTAGGATATTCAAATTATGTAGATTATATGAGCTCTACAATTTTTCATTATATTTTGTTATTTATTTTCTGCAGTAATTAGTAAATGTTATGTAAGGAGCAAGGCTTGAATCAGGCACCATCCACTCTTGATTCTTTGAGGTTCACCTGGCTGGTCTTCTCTCCACAATCTCCTTAATCTGCTTTCAGCGAGTAGTTGATTGAATAGTCCACTTATGAGCTGGTTACTATGGTTAATACTGCGATTTTTATGTTTAATTTAGAATAGCCTTATTACTGCTTTGATAAATAGTATCTTTAGATATTATGTACAGTTTGGTTGGATACATACCAGGGGCATTTGCTATCATTCTCAAAGTTTTGGACTGAAATGTTTGAAGGATTTTTGTGTTGGAAGGTTTACTATCACTTTACAACTCTATTTCGTAGATCCATACTGATTTTAGTATTGTCTTGTATATAATTAATTTATTTTCTAGAGAAAACTGTGACTTTTTATTTATTAAGCAGGTCATGTTTCTTACTTTCAGGTCCAGTTGACGTCTTTTAATTTTGATTTGTGTTCTCCAGGTTAATTTTTCGTCTAAATGGAGGCCAATATATTTTACTTCTTTTTTCACTGGTATAAGGAGCGTTGTTTATGCTGACTTGTGGACAAGTGTTTCTTTTTGTGGCAAAGGTTATTTGGGAAGATTTATTGGTGTTAACGCTGATTTTCCAATCTTTGAGACAGCTTTTTAGTAAATTAAATGTGGTTTTGCAGTTTTTCAGATGCTCTTATAGGATCAGTATTTGTTGATATGATTGCGATATCATCTGCAAATGTCGCTATTAGTGTGCCATTTGTCATTGTTTGAGCATCTGCTGTAAATTTAAGTATAGGAAGGGCCCCTTTGCGTTAAAAATCTCGTGATCTGACATAACAGGAATACTGGGACAATATTTTATTCGAGTAAATTATTTTGTATTTTCTGTATGAAGAGAAGTATTATCCTCTTAGAACAGTGCACAAGGAATGATTATTTTCTCATGTAGATAGACGTCACTATGATATTGATTGCGATAATAAACAACTATGCAGGAACGCAGCTAAAAAAGAACGTTGAGAAGTAGCACGAAATATTTTGCATACAATTTTGCTAGAACATAAAATTATTCTAGCACAATAATTAATTTAATCAGTAGCAATAATTTTTTTTTCAATTTATCAAATTTTTCTAATAAGCCGAAATCTTAGAAAATAATATTATTTGAATGAGTGAAAATAGAAAAATTATATCAAATGTAATATATAACTTAATAAGAAATAAAATTGATTGTTTTCTGTTTCAGTTTTATTTATTTTGGGGTGATTCTGCAGCTACATTACTCCTCTCGATTATATGGACTCTATCATTCGAATCTCCTATTTTCGCACTAGAGAAAATAATATTTGGTAAAAGTAAGTAATACACAAAACCAAGTGACGCCATTTAACTTATGTAGCTTTTTTGTTTTTTAGAAAAAAGACCCTCACCAGCTCCCCAAATATTGAATAATATTAATATTACTGTTGCTGATGACAAAGTAACAACTAATCAAAAGATTCAATGAATTAATCACATACAGATTAAGTAAAACAGTTTAATATAGTTTTGTAACTCTTTATTTAAACAAATAGATACTCATTTACATCTCTTCCTTCGGCGTCAATTATTTGTTTTTCTCCCATTGTACAAGATACAGATATTATGCAGCACAGATTTCGTTGATATCCAAGGTCTAGTAATTTCTATTAATGAGAGGGATAAATTATTTCAAGCATATGCTAGATACCCCCATGACAAATCAAATATAAATTAAATGCTCTTATAATAAAACAAGCATAATTAATTTAGAGCTAAAGCTAGAAAGATAAAAGCGAAAAATATCTAAAATCATTACAAAAGGTAAAAATGTAATAACTGACACCACAACAAACTGCTAATAATTTTAATATCTACTTTTGAGAAGTAGAAGAAAAGCTCCCTTCATAAATTCAACAAGATACTTCTTCAATCAATGGCGATGGCGGGAACTCAATTAAAGAAATGTTTTTAGAACTGACGACTAAAACTGAAATAAAAAAACACTACGTTCGAACTTACAACAAATAGAGCTACTAGACAAGATGGTATAATTAGAGAAAATTTGAAGTTTTCAATTGATTATATTGTTATTGAAATCATACCAACATTTTCCGGTATATTTTGGCAGGCTAAAAACGAACCCTGTTCCAAATTGCAGGATTTGTCCCAAATTTTCTTTAATTGCGAAAGACGTCGTATATACTTGACGGTAGCTCAAGCAATTTGGACATCAGATTTGCCTTTAGCACATCAAAATTTATAGGAGAATGATGGTCTGACTCCTTTATTGTTATTGTTGCTTCGTTAATTTTTTTCTGTTGTTATAACGATAATATGACTGCTAAGAAAACAATAAGTAATTTGTCCTAGTTCTGGGGGCAGTTATTGCTGATTGTCCTGTCATTTATGATACCCATCTAAATATTGTTCACCTTGTAACAAATTTATTGTCACAAGTCTTTCAGACAGGGAGAGAATCGATCTTTCATCAGTCAATGACATCATCGACCCACCACGCTTAAATAAGACCTGATGCTGTCAAAATTTGAGAAGCCACTTTTATGTGGTCAAAACGTTAACAATCTACAAATTCGTTAAATTAAAATGAAAAGAAAATATGTTAATTTATCCAGCATTTGCTGGATGATATGACATGCACAGTTCAACGGCAACAAAGAAATCGACAGAGTGGCCAAGAAAGCAGCAGGCCTAAATATCTTTGAACCAGGCCCGGTCAGACTGTTATCGATCACAGCGATAATACAAATAATTAAAAAGAACACCCAGAACGAATTTGAGAAGCTGTGGGATGAAACAAGTAGCTGCCAGAGAACTCCTAACACAGCAATGGACTACCTGGTAATGTCCAGAAGATATCTACGATTTATAACGGGAATTCAGACTGGACACTCTTCATTAAGGAAACATCTACACAATATAATGTGACGGGCCTACGACGAGCTGCCTACGTTCTGGGAGAATATAATTCCACTCGACCATAGGCAACCCACTGTACTCTAGAAACCATATAAAATCACATATGCATCGCTTCAACATAAAGGACTCTGGAAGATCTTCCATCTCGGCCATGATTCATTCAATATACGCGGCCGCTTTGTTGACGGTTGTCAAGTTTATCTATAGCTATCCTCGTAGGATTTGTGAATTTAGGCAATCAGGTGCAGTTTTCCCTTATTTTGGATATTGTTTTATTTTGTGGAACTAGTTTCGAGATAAAACTATCGCTACTAAGTAGGATTTTAGTCGACAAACGACCGCTTCCGACACGTTCAGGGTACGCTTATGGCTCGTTTATGGCATGTTGTTGGTTCGTTTATGGTACGCTGTTGGTACGTTTATAGTACGCTGTTAGTATGTTATTGGTATACCTCCCGGCACGCTGTTACCACCCACGCTTCTGTGGTACGACTCGAAGAGCAACTTTGCGCCGTTTAGGACCCTCTCACGGTCGTCATCTGGGCAAATTACGTAACGGAGGGATCTACGAAACTGTCAGAACTCTGTGCTATTCATTGGGGACACGAAGCCACGGATTTCCGTGGGAAAATACATCTCATTTATACCTTCTTAATCAGTTTATTGGCTGTATTTTTCATATCAAGCAACCTGACACACCGCCTGGGGAACTAATTGCTAGTTATTTCTTTCAACATATCTAAAGTGAATATATACCATTATTTTCTGTACGCCTGCGGTAGCTACCAAGCGGTATTATAAATATATGTTTTAATCTTATGTTACATAGCAATATATAACCTACTAATGACATATTGAATATGACATTGTTAAGTTTGAAATATATAATCTATCCCGCGTCAGTTGTTGCAGTATTAAAGTGTTGCATTTGTAATTTTCATTGTCACGCCAGGGAAAAGAGAGCAACGGATAATTCATCCAGTAAAAATAGGGTACAGTTACGCCCTGATATACTGAACTAGTTGACACTTTTTGTCGTGAGCACTACACCACAATTCCGGGCTAACCGTGCCATGACTATGCTACACTCTGTGCCCTCTTTGAACTTACAACCTGCCCCTTATAATATCACTTTTAGGGGATATTCCACCGTTATTTTCGCAAATATCCGCACGTAAGGGGCGTGGGGATGAAAATTGTTTTCAAATCTTGCATCCTTATTTAACACACTTCCTGATATAATCAATTGATGAAATTTTGCACAGTTACTAAGCTCGGATGAAAATACAGTATTCTACAGTTACTTGTGTATGATTACAAAAAAACAAGGCGTGCGCGCTTTGTATATAAGTATACGTATCATCTTTATGTTCGCATGAATGAAGGCCTATGTGTACAATAATTCCACCCCTTTCATACAATTATGCGTACAATCATACAAAGTGCGCACGCCCTGCTTTTCTTGTAGTCGTACATTAGTATTTTTTAATTTTTTTAATTTTTAGTACAACTTTTTACAGAAAAGCAAGTTTAAAAAAAAATTATTATTTTTTATGTAACTATAATGAATGTCGCTCCGCGGACGGAGCATTATTTACGTAACTATAACGAATGTCGCTCCACGGAGCGTAATTTTAGCGACTCTAATGAATGTCGCTGCACGGAGTATAATTTACGGAAGTGTAATGAATGTCGCTCCGACGGCTGTAAATTTAACAACTAAAATAAAATTCGACATTTGCTTTCCAATAAATTTTCTTTCTATGAATGATGTTGTGCAGCACTGCAACTTATGCGTTATATTAAATATGAGGACAAGTTAAAAGTTTTGAATTTAAAGTTTTAGGGGAGATTTGGCTCGACCAATAAAATGCAGTCGATTTTGACGGTAAATTTATACATTTTCCGTCGTGTTTGTCCTTAGGCGGTTCCTCAGTGATTCGGTGGCAAAAAAGTATCCTTACCGTATGACCGCCTTGCCTTAACGTATGAACATATAAATAATATTATTATTCTGAATTTTTAAGCTCTAGAACTAACACCCGAAATTATTACTGTGATTTTTGAATACGTCTATAGACAGGCAAGCAAGAACCAACATGGTCGTAAATATCGAACATTTACATTAAATTTTTTTGTGTCAATCGTTTGCTAAAACATCGGATGATAGTTGGAGACATTGTCTGAGTGGTCCTATTCCTCACCATGTGTGGTATGGACCGTTATTATCGTTAAACTTATACGTTCGTTGACCTTATACCCATATCTTTAAAATTTGTATCCGTAACAACAGTTTTAGAAAAGATCAATATATTTTTTGAACTACAAATACAATCTTTTACTGTGTTTGAAATTTTCTTTTCAGGTTACTTAAGAAATTAGTTAGTTAAGAGTATTAGAACATTAGTTAATCATAAGTTCTATTATCAGAAGTATTTTCGAAGGGCCTACATTTAAAACAGGTAGGTATATCTAAAAATAAAAATTTACTATCTTTTAATACGGCAGTAAATATACAGTGCTACTGTACGTAATCTCTAGAGTAGCAATAAATTTAGAAATATATCCATATACGTAAGACATGTGTGACAGTAATTACTTAGATTAAATTTAATTACAAAATGATTTGAATGACAGAGCGAGTAAAAAATGTTACCTATTTTTACGAATATAAATAAAAGTCTGGTTCAGTGGTTCTCTTGCATGCGATTCATGTGGCACACATGTTATTATATTATTTTATTACATAAAATATTATAAAAGGGCTACTTACGGAAAATCTACTACCTCGAAAATAAGGATATTCGAGAAATCCAAGATAATAGTAAGTTTTATATCGATGTATACGAGTTTTGTATATAAAATAGAAATCACTAACACAAATTTACTATTAATATTTATAATAATAAAAATTTAATTTGATTGATTTTTTGATTTTTATTTTTAACTATTTTCTCACACCACCAGTGCAGTAAAGTACATCATTATGACACCAAAGTCAATTTCATAAAGTTTCATATTATTTATAGAAAGTGGGTAAAGCACTGCTCTAAGTTTACTGGAAGTAGGGCACTACTTCCAGTAAACTCAGAACAGTACTTCAGCCATTTTCAAAATGTAACTGTAACATCGGTCAAACACAAAGGGTATTTAATATTGGATATAATGAACATTTAAAATAATTTCAAAATTTTTCAGATAAATACATTTTTGCAAACTAAGAATGTGTTTATGAATCTGATTTTTTTGAATATAAACAAACAATGTAAAACACAAAATTCGTAACTCTGCTAACTTGCAACATTTAGTAACATAAAGAGTATTTTTCAAATGGTTATGCCAAAATTTGTTTTCTTTTTACTATACTTGTTTATTTAGGTGCATTTTTCTTTCTTTGTCTTCTACAACAATGTTTTGTTAGATAAAACATTTACAATAAGAGTTCTAAAAGTAAATGGTTTAAATTATATTTTTGATTTGCAGATATTATATGCTTAAAATATTTTTATATATTCCTATATATATTTCCTAGTTCTTTAGATTTTTGTGTCTGGTATTACACTCATGAAATTCTCTGTGGGAAACATATTTATTGATGGTCTGTTTAATATATATAAGCGCCGTAAGAATATAATAGCAGAGAACTAGAATATTTATCTCTTTAAATTTTTGTTTTACATCTTGTCTAAACGTCAATCCTGTTATTATTCTCCTAACAAGTCTATGCAGTGAGAATATTCTCTGTATATAAGAAGAGCGTCCCTAGGTAAGCATAGTATAAGAGAATACGCTTTGGAATAGAGAGAAACAAACTGTTTTTATTATTTAACAAAATGTAGGTGACAATGTCTAGTATTACGACTTTGAACACTAGAACCTCTTATTAGCTTATCGAAAAGATATGATGATTCACGATATAAGTTTATCTTAAAAGTTAAACATGACAAATGAAGTATAAACTTTTCTTGTAGTTTAAGCCACCCTGACTCGGAGATTTATCAGATACACGGTCGAAACTCCTTAAATTAAAATAGCAGCGAATACAGGAGTTTTGGATCTCTTGCAAACTTAACTGATCCCTCCGAGTTAACGCGGACCAGTACAAGAGTTGACAGAATCAAGGAGTCACAGAGCATTAGCTTGATACCGGGGTCAAGCATATTATATGCATATAAAGAGATTTGCGTTTCCAATGAGATATTTTAATTAAATGATTAACAAAATTCACAACTCTTAAATTGTTATCAAAGTGAATACCTAAATTTTTGCACGTACGCTTGGACTTAATAATTGCCATTTATGTGATATTAAATAATGGATTATTTGCTAGTGAGGCATTATCTTCTCCAAACACTAGCAGGTCAGTTTTATTTTCTTTGAGCGCCAATTTATGAGCTTTTGAGATCTCTGAAATTATATTTAGATCATTATTTATGAAATTTACAACAGCAGTGGCTAAGTTATAGGTCTGAAAAGACAAATAAATTTGGGTATCATCCGCGCATTGCTGGACATTACATGTTTGAAGAAACTCGTTAAAATCAGATGCATAAATAGAAATCAAAAGCGGGCCCAAGATGCCACCTTGGGGCATACCGAGCGTAATCAATTTGTAGCTAGATAATTGGCCATTGCACTATCATCTACACCAAGATATGGAAGGTTTTTTACATAAAATGTAACGGTCCAGGAAGACAAATGCCTTACTAAAGTCAAGCAGGACTAAACAAGTATTTTGATCTTTGTCACACGCCCTAAAGACGCGATTAGCAACATGCAATAATGCAGTTGTGGTGATACGGTTAGTTCTGAAACCTGATTGGATAGATGGCATAATACGTTTACTTAATAAATAGTCCTTTAATTGATTGGCAACAACCCTATCAAGTACTTTTGATAATGTCGGAAAGATACTAATTAGGCTGAACTGAGAAATTTCAGTGGGACAGAGCTATTGCCATTACTGAATGAAAAAAAATGCAGATTTTCTCCTTCGATTTCTGATATACCAAATGTACAGATATTATTACATCTGGAGTAATACTTTGTTCTTCTATCCATACGCTATGATAGCAACTGGTTTTCTGATTAATTTTTTATTTTTGGTTAACAGATCCTTTATGGTTTTATCTTATTTCTTCATATGTTCTTCATAATTAGCTTTTTTAATCATTACAGATATAATTTGCATAAAATCATTAGGCTATATGACTGCCTTTACTGCCACTTGAGGCGGAGATCGACCTTTATTATTTCTTCCAGTCATTTTGGCGAAATAAAATAAATGAATAAATTTTTCACAACACCTCTTGAAAATAGATCTTATATTGCCAAGTGTATAACTATACACTTTATTTAGAGTTTAAATACACCGTTTAATATTAAACTATCGTGAGAACCACTCCATACGTGTTACTCTTTACCGGTTAACATCTCAACATGTAGCAGTGAGCTTCGACTTATCTTCGTCCTTGAGGTCAACTCATCAACTAACATTTTTATGAAATCAGTGCAAGTATTTTAGTGATACCTGAATACTGTAATCAATTAGTGTATCAATAGAATGTATTTTTTTACTGACTGTAGTTAGTTGTTTTAATATTTTGACATATAATTTTTATTTATCAAATCGAAACAATAATTATTGTTGTTTTAAATCTATTCTACCTCATCAATGACATCTGCGATTAATTCGTATACTGATAGGCTTATTGATATTTTTGTGAAAAATTTTATCTATACAAGATAGAAACAAAGCGCTGTTTCAGTTGTAGGTAGGTGTCCTTACAATTCGCACCAGAATGGGGACAATATTGTTTTTGCTATTGTTATGTTTAACCACAGTGACTAGTGATATTACCCAAAGTTTTATTCTAAATTACCAAAATTATACGATACCTGATACGAGATTTGTTTGTTTGAATTTTGAAATTACTGCAAATATTAGTGCAAAATGCGAGGAACAGCTGGAGGTGGTATGTGGAAATATGGCTTTATTTGCGACATGTAAGTACAAAGAGAGTTGTTGAAGATTGCTCTTCGAATTTTAAAAAATATCATAAATAAATTATATACCAATACTGTATATTTAATGCAAGTGGCTTTTCGTCAAATCATTGTGTGGTTCAGATGTATAATTCTTAGTTATTTCATTTGAATAATTTTGAATTTAAATAATTCTGAACTGTTGAATGCAATATACAGACTATTTGAAAAATACACAGCCCAAATCGTAGAAGATAAATAAAGGTGCTTTTCGTTATAATTTTTATTAAAAGTTTCGCACGGAACTTATAATTCCACAAAATTCGGACGGGTTTAGAAAGAGATACGTCTCTTTTTCACAACAAGGGGGATATATTGGCATGTATTTAAATGACTATCTAACCCATTGGCAATTGCCTAATGTAACATCTTCTATTTTCCTCGAATCGGTAACCTCAGAGAAGCAGTTAGTAGCTTAAGAAATTCTTATTATACTGATGTTTATGGTATGAACAGTTTAATTCTTAAGGAAACCATGGATATAATTTTACACCTACTTATAGATCTTAACAATTCTTGCATTACCGAAGGACAATTCCCTGACGTTTTCAAAGTTACCAAAATTTTACCTCCTTTTAAGATAGGAAATGTTAATATTATTTACAACTACCGTCCCATTTCTATCATTTCCATTTTTGGAAAAATTATAGAAATTATTTAAAAAAAAAGCTTGAGAATTACTTGGACCGTAATACGATTTTAAATTATCGTCAGTTTGGTTTTAGGAATAAATGTTCCACCACTATTGCCGTTTTTAATTTAGTTCGTGACATAGTCGAAGGCCTTTAAAGGAGAGAACATTTAGCCATTAGCTTATGCGATCTCTCCAAGGCCTTTGACTGTGTCTCACATGAAATTCTTGAAAACAGTGTTGCTCTGTCAATAATATAAACTCAGAATTACTTCCGGCTAAGCATGGAGCCTGTCTTGGGGGTCACTACTTTTTATATTACATGTTAACGACTTTTTTCATTTAATATCACCTAAAAAGTGCATCGCTTATGGTGAT